>OY728125.1:258032577-260432577 GCA_963277665.1 Viscum album | reverse complement strand
AGAAGCCCTTAATTAAACACATCATCCAAAATAAAATTAAAAACACAAAAGATATTATAGAATTTACAAACCTCATAAAGATGTTTGTAAGATAAAAACTATCTAAGTATTACAATGGAACACACGAGTAATAAGATGTTACAAAATCTTCAAAGTAACATTAGATAATTAGTGATGAAAAATATTCTTCCTCATGAAAATATACTTATATTTATAAAAATTTCAACAGTTGTAAAATTCCAAATTTATTAGGAGTGTTTGATATAACTTCTGACAAACTCAAACTTCTCTTGAAAGGTTCATTATGGATTCAAACAATGGTCACCTTGATAACAACTTTATAATGATTTAGAATTTCTTTAGGTAGAAAGAACATTGTTTTTCTTTGGGAATGATATTTTTTCATCCAATAGACTGGAATTCTACCTCAGATATATTTTTTAAAGGTTCATCCAGAGAACATGTCTTCCACCGTCCAATGATTGTTTGTATATTGGTCTTTGAAAAAAATTACCTGATGGACTTCATTATAATTTAACATATGCAACTTTATAAATATTCATCTAATGAATTTTTTAATCATATGTTCAATATATGTTTGTAAAATTATAGAAATACTCCATATAATAAACATGTTCTTCTACATCTAGTAAAATTAATTTCCTAAAAAATATTCTAAATAGGGGAAGTTTAAAATTTATTGAAATAATGTATTTAAGGAAGTGTGTTTTGATTCTAAAAACTAAGGTTTGAAAGTGTTGAAAGTGAAATTTTGACTCAATAATGAACCCCATTTTGAAAACCAAAAAACACAACTTCCAAAGGGAAAAATTAAATTTAAAATAACTTTGAAAATACATACTCACCTTGTCTTAGATACTGAAGAACTTCACATTTTTTTCTCCTTTATCTATACTCCCCCTTAGTTCATATCTCAAAATTTCAGGAAATAATTTTTTCTAAATTTACTTTTTGGATGTTTTTTTTTCAAATTCTTTTTGCTTCATATTGATTTTCAATAAAAAAGGGAAGTTAGGTAGTGTTCCTGAAATTTTAGAGCAAGAAGAATTTATATGAAAAAATATGAACAAAGATCTATCCGAAAATTATATAAATCGGATATGCATCTAATGATAATTGAATACATATATCCAAAAAATAGAGGCTTTTTCACTCAAAAAATTTATAAAAAATTGACGTTTATTTATTATAAAACATTTCAGGAGGTCAAGAGATTAGAATAAAAATTTCATAAAATGATTCTTCATAAGAACCGTCAACTTCTTTACCTCATCAAGAAAATTTACTAATTTAGTAACCACTAACTTTATCTTCTCCATCTCTTATTTGAAAACATGAATCTTTCTATTCTCACTATTTTAATTTATAATTCATTATTCTAAATATAAAATCTTCTTACCATGTTCTGAAATCTTATTTTACTACTGAATTTCTAAATATTTGAGATTTTCAAATGATATTCTTCCCTCATTGAATTTTGAACTTATATCTCTTACCATCTTCAAAACTGATTTTGAATATTTACTGATTCCTTAATTTTTCTCATCATTGAACTTTATATCACCCTCGATATACTTTATCTATCTAAAATTCTGTTTCATCTTCGTATAATCTACTTTTGAATTTCATATTAATCTTTGAACTCTACTTTATTTGTAATTACTATGTCCACAATTTGTTTTAAAGAATTTAAAATTTTAAAAAATCCAATCTTCCATTGGATTTGCATTCATCATAATTGAATATTAGGGAAATAACGAAGATAATCTTGAAGAATATTAATAACATCATTGAAATAAATCAAGCACATTAATATTTTTCGATTACTTGTGATGGGGGGGGGGAGAATTAGTTGAATCAGATGATACTTATGGAATGAATTGAAGAGGAGATATTTAAGTACCAACTTCTATTTTCTTTTAAGTAGATTTTTTATTAGAAAATTCCACTACATGAACTTCTTTATTAGAATGAGGTTTATCTGAACCCATATTCTATGTATTCTTATATTTTTATTATGAAGTTTAATCTTGGTCTAATACTTCTATATCTATATCCCTATTAGATTGAGTTAATAGAAAATTAGAGTATGTGGCATAAAATTCTTTAACTTCCATATATGTCTCCAAATATTTTACATGTTCTTATTTATTTTTGGAATTACATTTTCCTTATTATTTATTTAATTTCATAACTTTAGTTACACAAACTTCTTAGAATGAGACTTCTAATTAACAAAAACCTTTACTTTGTTCTTTTTAATGAAAATTTGATGTTTTGGATGTAAATATAGTTTCTTTTAGACGAAATTGACTAATTCATGTTTTGTTGTACAACTGATATATGATAAATCGATATAATAATTACTTGTGTTTACACTTAAAATCTTTCATGTAATTGGTCAAATATTTTTATGAAATTTTGTTCAATTAATCTTGGTTATCATTTTGCTTATGATTATCCTTATTTTAATCATATCAATGATTCTTATAGGATTTTTATTCATGTTACAACGTCTGTGACTTTTCCAACCCAAAAGTAGGATTATCAGGATTTTCCCCTTATTTCTTATCTAAGAATGATACAAAATTCTAATCATACATCATTATAGATTTATTATTTAGAAAAGGGTGTGATTTTTCATCTACCTTCCTTCTTTATAACACCTTCCCTTTTAACTTCTCAATTTCTACTTTGGATTTCACTTTTTTTGATTTACCGACCAAAATATTTTAGACGAGGTATAAACACAAATCTCATCTTGTTGATAGTTTCCTCACCAAAAATTGAATCCTTCTCCCTTACATATGTTGTTTCCTTATTGATCTTCTAATCCTCTACGAAGTTTACCAAAAAATAGTTTATAAAACATAGAAACAAAATAATCTTCAACTTAATCATTCCATACCTTACAATATATATACACAAGAACAGAAGCATCATAATATTAAGCATTCTCATATTTTATAAGAAATACCAAACATATATACCTTTTAATTTTATGCTATTCCTATCCCATTTTATTGGTGCTATAAAGTTATGCATCGAAATAGATAATATCCTTGCATATGATAAAATATGGTGAAATTTTCTTACTATCTCATAAGAATAAATCATAGAAGTTCATGTTTTTTATTTTTTTGAAACATTAAAACTTATTAGGTAAATTAGGGGTAACAATATTAGATTCTCAATAAAAATAAATTCATTATAAATTTTTTATTTTTAAAAATTAATATTATTCAATCCTATAAAAAGGAAAAAGTTAGTAACTATAACATTGTAATTTTCATTGAACACAGATAAAAATATAATTCTCTTACTATTTTTGGATAATAAAGATAAAAATCATATTCCAAAACACAAATACATTCCCAACCATGAAAAATGACTAACATTAGAAGATAATAATAGATATCAAAACATATTCATTTTATTGAATTTCCCTTCATTGGAATCCTATTTTTAATATCATTTAAGAAGTCTATTTAGTTAATCATATAAATCTCTAACAAATGGATGAACCAGAAAACTAATGAATAGTGAAGAAACAAACTCACGAGTGTTGTTAAAAGTTTCAAGAGGTAAAAAAGGTGTGGTGTACCACACCCATTTTTATATGATTAAGAAGAGATACGGCTCATCTTCAACCAAATATAAAGGCTTATCTTAAAAACTTTACTAGATTAATGAATGATAACATTCTTGAAAGAAAAAAATATTTAATGAAATCTTGAAGTTTTTAAACTCTTTTTAGAAGAGTTTTATCAACTAAGAATTAATCCAGGAAAGACATAGAGGGTTTTAAAAATATTTAAAAAATAAAATTATTGAAAGTTGTCTACAACATAAATAATATTAAAATAATTGATTGTAAAAATTTATCATTAAGAAATTATCTCTTAGAGAAGAAGAAAATAAATATTCATTAGGAAGGACTGTTTCAAAATTATTACTTCTTAGTTATCTAATTTTTTTTGATGTTTTATTAAATGTTTTATGAGGAATTTTTTTTTGAAAAGTTTTAGGAAATATTTTTAGAAATGTTTTTATGGAAAAACATAAATTGGTTAATTTTTTTCAAAAACATAAGAAAAATTTAAAATTTTAATACAGGATAAAAAAGTTTTCCCTCATCAAATATGTTTTTTTCTATAAGGAAATTGATAAATAATAATTAGATAGAATAATATTTTTTTGTTTACCATTCCATGATAATGTTTAATATATTTATATATATTTGAATTGTTTTGATTTTTAAAAATATTAGTACGTTTCTATTGTGTTCTGATGAATTGTAAAATAATATCCCCGTTTTTATGTTATCCTTAAGGAAATAGTGTTTTATATCTATGTTATTAGACCATGTGTGATTTTTTGTTTTCTTATTTAAAGCCATGTCACCTATGTTAAGAGAAAAAATTTATGTTTGAGAATAACTCATTCCAAAATCAATGAGTATATGTTGCATCAACAATACTTGGGTATAATACCTGCACCCTTATATATATTTAGCTTCATCAGTGAAGAGTTCTACAAAATTTTGTTTTATAAAATACCATGAAACTAAATAATCTCCTATGAAATGATTATTTACATATATAAATTTTATATCCATTTTATATGAAAAAAATCAGCATCTAAAAAACATTGTAAATCCAAATAATTTATAAAAGCATAAAATAGTCCAAGATACCATGTTACTTTAAGGAAAAAAAATTTGTTTTACAACATTAAGATGATATTATTTTAGATTATCTTGATATCTCACACATAATAATCTAGAAAACATTAAATATGGTTTACTAGCTTTGATATATAGTAAACTATAAATCATTCTTCTAAAAATATTTTGTTCAATTAGTTTCCTCGATTCATCATGATCAATATTTTTTATGCTATTGATAAGAGTACAAATACTCTTAGAATTTTCATAACCAAACTTTGCAAGTAAATATCTTATATAAATTTTTTGAGGTACAAAAGTTCCATATAGTTTTTGAGAAATTTGAAAGCCAATAAAAATAGTTGGGTCGCACATATTCTCATTTCAAACTCAGATTTGATATGATCCATAACAAAATCAATATGATATTTTTGAGTTGATTCAAATATAATGTGTAACACCCAATGATTTTAAAAGAGGAACATCATATTCGATTGCGTATATGATAAAAAACCATGAATATAGAATAATTCAATAACCTAACACATTACAATATATTTATTTTTAAAGAAATCCAATCTCATTGATAGCATGTGGTGAACGGAACACTAGGTTTGAGCTAAACACAGTACTCTTTTAAAATGTTATTATTTCAACTAGACCCTTATAACTTAACTCTTAAGTTGGTGGGTATGAATAGTATTAATGAAATTATAAATATTAGAGTCTTACACAATAATAAAATAAATTCAAATGTAATCTACGAATTAGATATAAAATGAGAACCATTTGAAATAAAAGGAATTTTTTTTAAATGTATTTTTCTAAAAGGTGTTGTAGTCCCACTTTGGCACATAATTTAAAATTAACTTCTACCAATTAAAGAAATTTTATTTTAAAAATTATTCTTCCTTTTATAAATCTACATGTCAAAATTATACCTCAAAAATTGTTTTGAAAATATCTGAAAATATTAATTTTGTAATGAATAGTGAAAAAGTAACGTCTTTTTTATTGAAAACCGTCTTTTTTAAAAAAAATAAAAATTTAATTTATATGTTAATTTTTTTTATAATGTAGAATTATTTCAATTATATTTATGCTTAATCAATTTATCTAGTTGGAATCAAATTCATATTGAATATTGATATTAAAACATTCTATACAAATTAGGATTTTCTCTTTGGAGAATTGATCTTTCATCACGGCTAAGGTTTAATTTTAAATTGAATTATCACCATTTTATGAGTTGAATTTGTAAAATTGTATTCCATGATTTTAATAGGAATAATTAATATTATCTAATAATACCAAAACAATTTTTTACGAGACTGAAAATAGTGTAAATAGTAAAAATTAATTACCGCGGTTAAGGTAAAAATAGGTTCACCAGAGGGTTAAACTAAAAATATAAAGATTAAAAATGACATAAAAATTTTCTAAACACTATTTTATGGGAATAGTATGACCTTATAATATATAAGATTTGATAATGATCCATCTGGGATTATTTTGGTATGAAAACAACATAGCTATCACTTTATCTTTCAAAAAATTCCACGTGTATCCTCACACCAACTCTCCTCCCCTATTAAAATTTATGAAACACTTTTGATTATAATATTCATAAAAAATACCTTACATAATTCCTTAAATACACCCTATATTCATTATTTTTGTTATTAATCCTTTCTACAGTGGATTTTGGTATAAACCTATAGAGGATTTCTAAAGAAGAGGTAAAATTATTAAACACGTGTATTTATTTTGTTTATTATTTCACCTCATTAAGAAAATATTAAACTAAGATAATAAAATAAAAATATTTTCAAATATATCAAGAGATATTATTATATTAATTTAATAACCTAGATCATTCTCCACTTTCATCAAATGGGAAATAAAACTGCCGAACTTGGGTATGATAGAATACCACCTTGCGAATCAACATAATTTATTTTTCATCACACCTTTTAAGACAGGATATATTACTGAATTTAAAATATTTATATTATATTTATGAAATTATTAAAATTATGTAATTATTATATCACATATAACTTCTTACATTCAATTCTGTGGGAGATATAATTACGTCGCTAAGGTGTACGACATATTACTGCATCACAAAGTGTTGCGATTCGTTTTTGACATATGTTTTACATGAAAGTAAGAAAGGTTATAGTTAATTAATATATGTGATATTTATGATCTAAAAATACATATGGAAATATAATATCTCATCTAACTTTTTAGTTCCCAATCAGTTTGAAAAAAATAATGTTTCTCGTACGAACGTGTGGACTACCACATCTACATTGTGATGTGAAATGTTTTGCATTTTATTTTTACATTAATATTAATAAGGATTTATTTGATTAATATAAATGATATATATGAAATATAAATGAATTTTTAAAGATTAATTATTATTTATTTTACTTATTTTTATCTGTCGATAGAAATGGAAATAACATTCATGTGTACGTATGACCTACTGTTTCCTTGAACAATGTAACCCATTTTGTATCTCTAACTTTCATATATTATTGTAAATAAATATATAATAAATATATATGATATTTATATCATTTTTATAATTTTTAATATTATTTAACCTTGATCAATTTAAATGGACCGAAATTATTGAACTAAAACATACATGAAAAACGACGCAATTATCACTCGAAACAGTGATTCAATCAAAGAATTATTTATAAATAGGTGGTAAAATAATACAATTAAATTTTATATTTTATGAGATATTTGAATAAGGCTATATATTAAATTTACAAAAAACCTTTATTTATTATATAAGAGGTTTAGACATATACGAAGTAAGTCGAACATGAGGTAAGGGTTTCTTGTCTCACTTTTACTTCCGTGAGGCATAAGCCATATTAAACACTTATTCCTCTATGCGGTGCATATATCGTACCTTTGATATGTTACATCATGGATCTATTTATCTTCATCTCATTTAAATATTTATTTGAGGTTATTTATTTTATGGGGCTTACGATTCAGAAGTTAACAAAGTGGTAAGGGTTTATTTCACAATCTCATTATTATTCGAGTTTGTTTTTGTTTAAGTATCCATTGGGGGAATTATATGAAAGTTATATCATAAAATAAATATATTTTATATTGAAATGGTTATTCATTAAATTTTTAAATTAATTTTACAATTTTGACATTATTTTTTACTTAAAATGATATAAATTGTTTTTTAGAAAATCTAGTTTCATTTATCTCTCTACTAGAAAATGATTTTTCATCAAAATCGATGTTTTCTAAAAATGTTTTCAGAAACTTTTTTATCCTTTTGAAATGAATTATTAAATATTTATTTACTTATTTATAGTTTTACACTTTTTTAATGTAATCGTTATATTTTTTTAAAACAAGGCCAGTTTAGATTTAAAAAAATGTTAAACTAATATTTATTTTATAGTGTACGACATGAACATAATTTTACACTATCAGGACCACTAAATATTTTAAATATTATTTTAATGGGTTTTAATGGTTATCTCCAAAGAAAATTATTTTCAAAATGTTTTGTAAACTTCGGTTTTAAAAGGTTTTTTTCAATGTGAAAATTATATTTTCCTCAATAATATTTTTAATGACATTTTTAGTGTATTTTTATTCATTGATGACATAAAACATTTATTATACTTGTTATTAACCGAGGATATGTTGTATTAATAAATTTATTATTCTCTATTTGTATGTTCTATGATTATTTTGAGAAAGGATGTAATATCCCAGGAAAATGAAGAATAAGATATTTTCATATTTATTAATATTTGTGAATTAAATATTAATTTTACATTAAAGGGATTTCTATGTTCAATAGCGTACCCGATACGCAACAACGAGTTTATTTGGAATCTTATGTTGCACACTAATAATATAATAATATTATTTTAAATGGTAGTTAACTCCTAGACATTATATTGGCAGGAATGAACGAAACTAACTAAAATATGATTAAACATGTTTGTTAAATGTATTTACATTTATCCAATAAAATTTAGTGGCTTAAAATATAAATGAATCTAATTTTAAGGATAATTTACATTAAAAGGCCGATTTACCGCCTTTTAAGGTAGAACTCTCTTTAAATATAGTTTTTGTCTCTTTAATATATTCTAATTGACCAAATAAAATAGTTATTTATAATGGGGACATCAAATTTTACTCTGGGTAATTATTTGGTATTTTTCTGATAATGTTCATTTTTTAATGAATAGTGAAAAATATTGTATTTTAATTCAAAAGTGCCTTTTATTATAAATTATTTATATGGTTAGATTGTCTTTTTAATTGTTTTTAAAGTGTAATTATAATATATTTTTACTATTTAATCGAATTTTGGTTATTGCAATTAATTTTACCTTGAAATTGGACATAAAAAAGTATCAATCTTTTGATAGTTATTGTTTCTTAACAACACGCTATTTGTTTTGATAACGAGAATTAATTTTAAAATTAATTAATGCCACTTCTATGTTTTTAATTTCGAAAAATAGACATCATTTTATAATTTGGAATATCAAATATATCTTAGGCTGATTTTTTGCTATTTTTTTGAAAAACTTCAATTTTTGATGAATAGTGAGACCACTTAGTGGTAGTTAAAAAACTGACTTTTTGATTTAAATGAAATTTTACCACTTCTTTGAATTGAATTTCAAAAATCCAACATACAGGGTTGTTATAAATAATTAAAATGTGGTTCATTATGATGAAAACAATTTTTGGTGAATAATAACTCTTGACTTTTATTTACCACACTTAAAGGTAAATAGGGTAATTCAAGGTAAAAAAAATATTATAATAATTAAAAATTACCTTAATAATTGTCCTAAAATTATTGGATGAGTCATTTACGTCCATGGGAATCTTTGGGTCTATTTGTGGACCCCATTGAGCCACTTGGGTGTGATAATGACAATTTAGATTAATTAATTTAATGTGAAGACAAAATTGACATTAACAAATATATTTTAGTAATTAATTTTTATATGGTGTTATATAAGTCTTATTTTAGAATATAAATATTATTTGGAAATAAAAAAATATTTCATAAATGATAGTATTTGTTTTATAATTTTTAGACAACGAATAAATTAAATAATTTATGACATAATAATGATGCAGTATTTACCTCATTAATAAATGATTTAAATAAATAAGATTATAATGATTAAAAAATTGTCCAAAACATGTCCAATTCTGATTGGATGATTTTATTTCTAATATGATTCATATTATCTCCGACCTTAATGATTTTTGGACCATTAGAAACCTAATATAATTATATAATAAAATAATGTTTTCACACTTTCTAAAGAGCCCCTCTTCTACCTTATAAAAGGAGACCATTTCTATCTAATTACTCACATATATCAAGACATTTGGATAGTACAAACTCTACCAAATTATGTTCCCTACATCCCTCTCCTTTTCCTAGAAGCCTTACTTTAGGCAGAAGCCACTTCAAGATGTCCTTTGGTTCAAACCAAAGGGAGTTACCCCAATTAAAGGTAACAATTTCTCCTAAATTGTTTTCTTTTATTTTACTTCTCCAACCCCGATACTATTTTTATTACTTAATTTTGTAACAACACCATTATCCTAAATATACTAGGAAGTTGTTATAAGAAGGATTCTAACTACACTTACACACACCTCCATCTAATGGATGAAGAAGATAATGTTTCTATGGATGGAAAAATAACGCCTCACGAAACGATGATTATTCAATCACATCTTTCCACCTCTCATGGTGGCTATTGTGATGGAACTATATTTATATAGTATATATATTATGTTTATGATTTCCTTATTCTTCTGTACTTCCCATTTATATCACGCCTTTATGGTTTCCAATGTGGGTAAATACAGTAATCTCATTTGAGGAAGTGCGGACTACCGCCCCCTTAAAGTTATGTGACTCGTTAATGCCTTATGTGGTATGTATAAAGGATAGAGTTATTGATATTATACATGATATTATACTTATAATATACCTATGTATCATTATTTTTTAATTCCATTAACATAAGAAATTGAAATTAAAGTAGCGTTCATGCGCACGTATGACTTACCATCTCCATGAATGGTGCATTTCATTTCATACCTCCAAATGTTATGTACTATTATAAATACATGAATATACCAGATATATATGATATATATGATATTCACATCATGAATATCATTATGTATATAATAAACCTTTGACCACATGACCAAAATGTAATTATAAGAAGTCCATTTTTGAATCAAGTACCAAATATCGACAAAACGAACGTTATTAACTTAAATGATTACATAATGTTTATAACATGGTAATAAGTGATATAAAAGGAATAATAAACTTGGAAAATGTTCTTAATAAAGTATAAATTAACTTTAGTTTATTATTCAGAAGATTAAATAATGATCGAGTCAAGTCGGACACGAGGTAAGGGACTTCATCTAAATCTCCTTTCATTGAGGCATTTTTATATTTATACACTCCTTTATTTTATACGGTGTATAAACCCCATTGAGTTTTCATTTTATTCAAAGGGAATATTTTTATACAAAGCGTTTTACTAAATGAAAAAATAGAATGTTTTTTATGTAAGCAGTGACAACGACCTTTCCGCCACCGCGAGTATTATTTGATCTTTGGATTCCTTAAAAAGCCAGAATGTTTTTAAAATGAAAAATAAATACCATATACTATTTTTACATATTTTGGAATTGAATATGATTTTTAGAGTGGATTTATTATTTCAATATCTTGAAATGATATTTTATTATTTCAATGTGGAAATTTTATATTTCCTTTATGCTTATGTTATGTGTTTTGATCATGTTATGGTTCTTGGGCATTATTTATGTATACGAGTGGTTCCGTGATAAACCTAGGAAAGTTGAGCCCAAGATATATCTCCAAATAATTGGGTAAAATGACCAAGGTAAACGTGAATTTTTCTCCTAAGAGATTTAGGGAATATATTATGATGGGTATTCCAAAGTAACTCCATATTTAGCTGTGATAGCTACAATGTAAGTATGATATGGATGCCACAAGTTACCTTTACGTTTTATGATTTCTATGTGACTTTCATAATTCTTATGATTTCATGAGGTAAGTAAAGTATTTCATGATTTGTATGTATTTATGAACAAATGTTTTTTATTCATTGTTTTATAACCCTTACTGAGCTTTTTATGATCATTCCATGTTTTTGAAATGTTTTTCACAGGACATAATGTGGAATAGGGTTAAGGATGGGATCATGGAAAAGTAATGTTGTCTAAAACATAAAACTAGACATGACTCTTTTTTTTCAAAAGTTTTTATTTTATGAAAAAGAATGGAAACTGTGTAGAAATTTATTCCTTGTAATCTTTTGAGATGTAATAGTTATGTCCTAATTTTCTAAAACTCTAAACCTAAAAAGATCCTCAATGTGAATAATTAATTTAATAAAATATTTTGTAATGTTTAAGGCCGGGTCCTTATAGTTGTTATCAGAGGCCAGTTTAGATAACTTTAGGAGTTAAGGTATTATTAAATTAATATCCATAACGTAATTTATGAAATCATATAGCATTTACAGATTACCATGTTGCTTCGCCTAAGATATTTCTGTGTTCAAAACGGTTTTCCATAGATGAAACATGGCAGCTATGTTGGAACGAAATCAGAAGGAAGAAAACCTTCTAAATCAGCAACTTGGGATGGTCGGAATCGGAACTGAACAGTTTGTTGCAGTGATTGAAAGAAACAGTTTGGGATATACCTAACACCGAGAGGGGGGGTGAATCAGTGTTGGGGAATTTTTAAACCAATTCAAACTTTTATCCTTATACCTCTTGACATGTTAGGATCTTGATTCTCTTATTCTCTTTCCCTGTCGCATGCAATAATAGAAAGCAGAAGAAATATGCACATGATATTTTAACAAGGTTCACCACTCAATAAGATTAGCTACATCCATGTCATGCATGGTAATGAACAGTGCATGGATTCTCCACTATAATGTAAAATGATGTTACAATGGAGTATCTAGGAAGACAATCCTCTAGCCAGTGTGAGTCCCTACACTTTAGAGGGGGGTGGAAAAAAATCCTCTTCCCTGGACTGGTGAAATCCTTGTCAAACTTGCAGCCTCTATCTGGTTCTTTATACTGCCTATGGAGATAGTCTTCTTCCTTCATGAAAAGGTAGGTTCTGCTCTTGGTCTTATTTAGAGCTCTTCACTTGATTACTTTCAAAGCAGTTGGCAATCAATTATTCTTTCTTTCTTTCTCTTCTTCTCTAGTGCAACACTAACTGCACTAGACTTCTTGTTTCTTCTTCTTAGTGCAACAACCAGCTGCACTAAAAATTATTCTTGCTTCTTGGATAGAATCACATATACAAATGTGATTATTTAGGAAGTGAAGATCGGTTCACTTGGCATCATCTAAATCTAACTGCCCTGAACAATCGTCAGCATTAAATTGGGAATACTCTGTTATTCATCTTCTTTTATCCTTTTTCTTTGTCACAGTATAATATGGAATGGTACTGCAATGTCTTAATATCTTTCATCAGTTCAAAATACCAAAACATAAGTGTGTTAGTATACTACATTTTTCCTTTGTGCCGATATGAATTTAGTTGCACATCTAGTTCTTCTTCACTTCGCAATGTACAACGAGGGTGATAAACACCAGTCGTGTGAGCGCGGTTTAACTTCTCTTTGTGAAACAGAATGGTTCACAGTTCCTTATTCATCGCAAAGCTGTTTTGAGAGTGTTATCCACCTATCAAAGGCTCGTGGGACCCCCAAATTTTTCGCGCACCCTTCTAGGTGGCTTTTGCATAAAATTCAAGCCTTGCGCGTAAAAACACATTTTGGCGCGAAAAATGCTTTTCGCGCGACTCTTCTTTTTCGCGCAACACTTCTTTTTCGCGCCGCACTTCTTATTTTCACGTAATACTATATACTTCAATTTTTCCGCACGTCAGAGCTCGGAATTTGTCTAAGTGTCGAGTCTTTTCAAATGAGAGGGGTTCACCTCATATTTATAGGAATTTTTGACCCCGCGCGTAAAACAATAATCCTGCGCGTAAAACTGTCTCTCACTTCTTTAGATTACGCGCTCCTTCCTAGATTTTTTGCGCACCTTAGAACTTTTACATTTTTCATCATTCTATTCATGAAGCCTGTCTTGCGCGTAAAACATCAAACCCTCATTTTGCGCACAACAAATTTTTACGTGCACAAGTTTGATGTTCCGCGCACATTGTGCAAACTCCTCAGTTTTTTTCGCGCACCTCGTGCCTTTGTCACTTTGCGACTTTACAATCAAAATACACCAATTGTGCACAAAATTCCACAATGTGTTCCCTATTTCTCCCAAACCCAATCTTTCCCACGACATCATATTTCGCGAACTGCTCTAATCTTTCGCGCAGTTCATGCCTTTGAAAATTTTTGAGCTTCTGATCTCGAAACACCTTTTGCGTGAAAACTTCATTCCTATATTTTGCACACCACTCTAATTTTCGCACATCCCACTTATTTTTAGTGCATCCCACTACTATTTCACACAACATTCAATTTTTTTGCACATCCCGCTGAAATTCCGCGCCTCCCGCAAATATTCTGCGTAACACACAAATATTGCGCGCACCACTTTCTCTTTGCGCGCAACCTGCCTAAATTTTTGCGTACTCCATGCCTTTGTCATTTTTCGATGTTCTGACCTTGAATCATGCCTTGGATGAAAAAATATAAACCATATTCAATCTTTAACACTCCATCCATTTCCAAAAAACACATCTTCATCTCTCTATTTTCATCCCCTAAAACGGCGCCACCTTAAACTGTGCTTTTTTTCCACCCCCAGATTGTCTATTGCTTTGCAATTTCACTATTCACTGCTTCCCATAACTATTCTTCTACTTTTATCATGAATTCCTCTGTTGTGATATTTATCTTTTGAAATACCATATCTAGTATCGTCAGAGTTACAATGGGATGTACAGAAACATCCCGATCTTCCAGCAGCATCACTCTTTCCAATCAAAACTGTATATGACTTCAATCATATTTTCCCCCCTTTATATCATAAGTCTTGCATCACAAGTTCTCATGACTTAAGATATTTGAGAAAAACATATCAGTAAAGCATCGTCTGGTTTTGATATAATGCGAAATGCATGGCTACCTCAGAATGCCAAGCCCTTCCACATTCTATCTTCTTCTTCAAGTAATCTCCTTCATGGATTTCTATCATGAAGAATTTCATGGTCTTTTAAAAATCCAAATTCTTCTTCAATCAGCCTCAAATGGATGATACTTCTCCATTATGATCCAATCGTCCTCAAATGGATGATACTTCTCCATTCTCCATTGTTGTAAACAATGTGTCACCTTTGACACAAGTTCTTTGAACTTAGGATCAGCTCAACAGTCATCTAAATTGATTTCATGGAGAGTTTCCCAAACATGACAACCAATGCTATGATTGCATAACAATTCTCTAGGCATCTTCACTTCATCCGATCTCCATTAAATTTGGATTTCTTCTCCATC
This sequence comes from Viscum album, assembly GCA_963277665.1. Classification (NCBI taxonomy): domain Eukaryota; kingdom Viridiplantae; phylum Streptophyta; class Magnoliopsida; order Santalales; family Viscaceae; genus Viscum; species Viscum album. The sequence goes on along the minus strand of OY728125.1, from coordinate 260,417,292 downwards.
TCCTTCATTTTTACCAGCATTGACAACTATTGACAACAAATACAATCTTCATACACAAAGTGGTACCAACAGTGATGGCACAGTTGACTCAGGCGATAAATGGTGGCAGTATCCATGTAGAAGATCAACAAGATCAACCACAGAAGAATATGTCAGTAGTGGAGCATTTCATGAGGCAAAATCTTCCATCATTCAGAGGATCATCTGACTATGTGCTAGCTGAAGGGTGGATTAAAGTACTAGAGAAGATTTTTGATGTCATGGGTTGTTCAGAACATCAATAGGTTAGTCTGGTTTTTTACGGTTTTGAAGGTGAAGTTGATCAGTGGTGGTCGATGATAAAATATATCAAGGATTGTGAGGAGATTGATGCTCTCGATTGGGATGAACTAAAAGTTATGTTTCTTGAGAAATATTTTCCTAAGGTGGTTCATCTTTGGATGGAAAAAAATTCCTAGAATTGAGGTAGGAGGATGACTCAGTGGCTGCTTATGAAGAAAAATTCACTCGACTAGCAAGGTATGATCCAAATTTCATACGAGATCTTGATTGTAAAATCATCAATTTTAACTTAGGATTAAATCCAAAGTATCGAAGGGCTTTAGCTTCTAGTGAGCTCAAAAGTTATGAAAAACGTGTTCGTTCTGCGGAGAAGGTGGAAATAGAGTTTTCTGATGATCAGATATTCTTTGACAAACAACAGAATAAGAGGTCAAGGTGGTAGGTGAAGGGAAGAACTCTTCAAAAAAGTATGATGGTGAGAAACTTAAGTTTACAGTTTGCGAAAATTGTGATAAAAATCATGCTGGGGAATGTCTTTTGAATTCTGGTAAGTGCTACCGATCTGAAAAAATGGGATATAAGGCTCGTAATTGCACTGAAAAAGATTAGGGTAATGGTAAGACAAAATCTGATTTATAGTCAGTAAAATGTTTTAAGTGCAATGAAACGGGTCATTATGAAAATGAGTGTCCAACAAAGAACTCAACCGAAGGAAAGCAGCTAGACTACAAGAAAAAAGGGGTGGAAATTCCTTTGCAACTACTTCAGTAGATATTGGGAAATCAAATGAAGTTGTATCAGGTACACTGTTTGTTTGTTCAGATTATGCCAATGTATTGTTTGATTCAGGGTCTACACACTCTTTCATTTCTGAGAATTTTTCTAGTAAATTGGGAATTCCATCTTATGATATGAATACTGAACTTACGATAAGAACACCTGGACAAAATGTTGAGACAAAAAGAAAACATAAGAACATTCATGTCCTTGTGTGCAGAAATAATTTACCTGCAAACCTTATTGTTTTGCGTCTAGTAGAGTTTGATGTTATATTGGGCATAGATTGGCTTTCTGTTTATCATGATAAGATAGAAAGTAGGGTTAAAGAGGTTTCATTAAGAATGATTTTCAGTTTGTATACAAAAATGAACCCTTTCTATTGATAAAATATAAGGAATATGAGAAACTAGTAAAAGATAGAAATGAATGTTAACTTGCACATATTGTTGAAAACAAAGGATCTATTCAGATTAATGATGTGCCAGTGGTAAATGAGCACCTTTATGTTTTTCCTGATGAGTTTCTTGGTATTATACCTGATCGGGAGGTTGAATTTACTTTTGACTTAGTTTATGAAGCTAAGCCAATTTCAAAACCCCCTTATTGAATGGCTCAAATTGAACTTTTAGAGTTAAAGAAGCAATTTGAAGAGTTATTAGTTAAAGATTTCATTCAACCTAGCACATCACCATAGGGTGCTCCTGTCTTGTTTGTTTAAAATAAATATGGTTCAATGAGACTTTGCATTGATTATAGAGCATTGAATAACATCACTGTTAAGAATAAGTATCCTTTGCCTCATATCAACGATTTGTCTTATCAACTCCTGGGAGCATAGTATTTTTCGAAGATTGAATTGAGGTTGGGGTACGATCAGTTGAATGTAAAGGAAGCAGACGTTCTGAAGACCACGTTTCGTACTATATATGGACATTATGAATTTGTTGTTATGCCTTTTGGGTTAACTAATGCACCTACTGTATTCATGGATCTTATGAATATAATTTTTCGTGAGTTCTTGTATAAGTTTTTGGTTGTGTTCATTGATGATATTTTGGTTTATTCCAAAAGTAAGGAGGAACATTAAAGTCATTTAAGGGTTGTCTTGAAAACCTTAAGGGAAAAGAAACTATTAGGGAGATTTAGCAAGTGTGAGTTTTTGTTACAACAAATTTCTTTCATTGGTCACATTGTTTCAAAAAATGGCATAACTGTTGATCTAGCTAAAACAAAAGTTGTTGATGAATAGACAAGATCCACAAATATAGTTGATATTTGTAGTTTTCTTGGTTTGGCAGGTTATTACCGAGGGTTTGTTGAAAATTTTGAACGGTTATCTAGTCCAATGACTAAGTTAACTCGAAAATATATTAAGTTCATATGGACAAATGAATGTGATGATTATTTTCAAGAATTAAAAATAAGATTGGTGAATGATATAGTTTTGGCACTACCTTCCAAAAATGGTGAGTCTGTTATCTACAGTGATGCTTCGTTGAAAGGACTGGGTTGTGTCCTTATTCAGAATGATCAGGTAATTGCATATGCTTTACATCAGTTGAAACCACATGAGTTAAATTACCCTACACATGATTTGGAATTAGCTGCTGTTGTTTTTGCTTTAAAAATTTGGAGGCATCATTTTTATGGAGTGAAGTGTGAAATATATAGTGATCACAAAAGTTTGAAGTATATATTCACTTAGAAATAATTAAACATGAGACAGGGGAGATGGGTATAATTAATCAAGGATTATTATTTCATGATCCTTTATCATTCGGGAAAATCAAATAATGTGGCTGATGCTTTGAGTCGAAAAAGTAATACTTCATTAACCATGTTATGTTTGGAATGAGATCCTTTGGTTTTTTATTTGATGAAATTTGGCATAGAGGTTTTTGTTGTAAGAAATTCTTCTGTTTTGTTTCATGTGTAAGTGAAATCATCTCTATCAGACAGAATTAAGCAAGCACAGAAGGAAGATATTGAGTTGGAGAAAAAGGTTGTGTTGGTTCAGAAGGGTAAGTTGCCTAATTTTAATGGTGATAATGATTGTGTTTTGAGGTTTTGGAAGAGATAATGTGTGCGTTGTGATTCACAGTTGAAGAATGTGTTGTTATGTGATGCTCATAGTTCCCCGTTTTCAATTCATCCTGGCAGTACTAAGTTGTACTAAGATCTTCGTGAGTATTACTGGTGGGATGGAATGAAAAGAGATATTGCTGATTTTACTGTGAAGTGTTTGAATTGTTAGTAGGTTAAAGCATAACATAAGTTACCTAAAGGGATGCTTTAGTATTTACCGGTGCCAGAGTGGAAATGGGAAAATATATCCATGGACTTCGTTGTGGGATTACCGAAGACATCTCAAGGTAATAATTCAATTTGAGTTATTGTTGATCAGTTGACTAAATATGCTCATTTCCTTCCTATTCGAGATACTTTATCACTAGATCAACTTTCTCGATTGTATGTTAAAGAGATAGTTAGGTTTCATGGAGTTCCCCTATCCATTGTATCTGATCATGATCCTAGGTTCACTTATTACTTTTGGAAAGTCCTTCATAAGTCTTTGGGTACTAAATTAAACTTTTGTACAACTTTTCATCCTCAATCAGATATGCAGTTAGAACGAAAAATTCATACCTTGGAGGATATGCTACGCGCTTGTTCACTGGATTACTAGGGAAGTTGGGACCAACATCTTTTTTGGGTTGAATTCTCTTATAACAACAGATTTCATTCCAATATACATATTTATCCATTTTAGGCATTATATGGAAAGCGTTGTCGAACTCCAGATTTTTGGGATGAAGTAGGTGAAAGGAAGTTGATGGGACCAGAATTGGTAGAAGAGATGGCAGAGAAAGATCGGTTGATTCAGAAGCACATGAAAATAGCTCCGAGTAGACAGAAAATTTATACAGATAACAGGAGGAAGGATATTTCTTTTGAGGTAGGTGATCATGTCTTTCTAAATGTTTCTCCATGGAAAAGTGTGATGCGTTTTGGCAAGAAGGGAAAGTTGAGTATGAGGTTCATTGGAACTTATGAAAATCTGGAGAAAGTTGGATCGGTTGCATATAGAGTGGCTTTACCTCCAAGATTATCCCAACTACACAATGTTTTTCATGTTTCGATATTGGTAAAGTATATTCCAGATCCATCTCATGTTTTGAGCTGAGAGGTAATTTAGTTGGAAGAGAATCTCTCTCTTATGAAACAGTCCAGATTCTTGACCGTAGAGAGCAAGTGTTGCAGAATAAGGTAATTAACCAGGTAAAGGTTTTGTGGAAAAACCATATGATTGAAGAGGCAACGTGGGAATCTGAAAATTGTATGAGGGATAAATATCCCCACTTATTTTGATAAGTGAATAAAAATTGTGAGGACGCAATTCCCAAAAGGGGGGAGGATGTAACATCCCAGGTAAATGAAGAATAAGAGATTTTCATATTTATTAATATTTTTTAATTAAATATTAATTTTACTTTAAAGGGGTTTCTATGTTCGATAGCGTACCCGATACACAATAATGAGTTTCTTTGGAATCTTAAGTTGCACACTAATAATATAATATTATTATTTTAAATGGTAGTTAAATCCTAGTCATTGTATTGGCGAGAATGAACAGAACTAACTACAATATGATTATACATGTATGTTAAATGTATTTACGTTTATCCAATAAAATTTTGAGGCTTAAAATGTGATTGAATTTAATTTTATGCATAATTTACATTAAAAGGCCGATTACCGCCTTTAATTGGAGATCCCTATTTAAATATAGTTTTGGTCACTTTAATACACTGTAATTGACCGAATAAAATCTTTCTTTATAATGGGGACATCAAATTTTACTTTGGGTAATTATTTGGTATTTTTCTAATAAAGTTCATTTTTAATGAATAGTGAAAAACATTGTATTTTAATTCAAAAGTGCCTTTTAATATAAATTATTTATATTGTTAGATTATCTTTTTAATTGTTTTTAAAGTGTAATTAGAATATATTTTCACCATTTAATCCAATGTTGTTCATTGGAATTAATTTCACTTTGAAATTGGACACAAACAAGTATCAATCTTTTGAAAGTTATTGTTTCTTAAAAACACGCTATTTGTTTTGATAATGAGAATTAATTTTAAAATTAATTAATTCCACATAAATGTTTTGAATTTTTAAAAATATAAATCATTTTTAAATTCATAATATCAAATATAACTTAGGCTTAAGTTTTGGTATTTTTCTGAAAAACTTCAATTTTGGATGAATAGTGAGACCACTTAGTGGTAGTTAAAAAAATGACTTTTTCATTTAAATGAAAATTTTAAAACTTCTGTGAATTGAATTTCAAAAATACGACATACATGGTTGTTATCAAGACGTAAAATTTGGTTCATTAAGATGAAAATAATTTTTAGTGAATAGTAACTTTTGACTTTTAATTGCTGCGGTTAAAGGTAAATATGGTAATTCAATGTAAAAAGAATATTATAATAATTCAATATTACTTTAACATGTGTCCCAACATTATTTGTTGACTCATTTACGGCCATGGAAATCTTTGGGTCGATTTTTGGACCCCATTGAGCCACTTGGGTGTGATAATGACAATTTAGATTAATTAATTTAATGTGAAGACAAAATTGACATTAACAAAAATTGTTTAATAATTAATTATTATATGGTGTTATATAAGTCCTATTTTCATCTATAAATATTATTTGGAAATATAAAAATATTTCTTAAATGGTAGTATTTTTTTATAATTTTTTGACATCGAATAAATTAAATTATTTATGACACAATAATGATGTAGTATTTACCTCATTAATAAGTGATTTAAATAAATAAGATTATAATGATTAAAATATTACCCAAAACATGTGCAATTGTGATTGGATGATTTTATTTCGAATATGAGTAATATTATCTTCGACCATAATGATTTTTGGACCATCAGAAACTGAATATCATTATATAATAAAATAACATTTTCACATGTTCCTAAAGAGCCCCTCCACTCCCATATAAAAGGAGACCATTTCTATCCAATTACTCACACCTATCAAGCCATTTGGCTTGTCCAAACTCTGCCTAATTAAGCTCCCTACATCCCTCTCCTTCTCCTAGAAGCCTCACCTTAGATAGAAGGCACTTCAAGAAGTCCTTTGGTTCAAACCAAAGGGAGTTACCCAAATTAGAGGTAACAGTTTCTCTTAAGTTGTTTTCTTTTATTTTACTTCTCCAGCCGCTAAACTCTTTTAATTACTTTCTTTTGTAACAAAAACAGTATCCCAAATATACTAGGATGTTTTTATTAGAAGTATTATAACTACACTTAAACACACCTCCATCTAATGGATGAAGAACATAATGTTTCTGTGGATGGAAAACTAACGCCTCACGAAACGATGATTGTTCAATTACATCTTATCGCCTCTCATGGTGGCCATTATGATGGAACTGTATTTATATATGATATATATTATGTTTAGTATTTATTTATGCTTATGTACTTCCCATTTATATCACACCTTTATGGTTTCCATAGTGGGTAAATATGATAATTTAATTTGAGGAAGTGCGGACCACCGCCCCCTTAAAGTGATGTGACTCTTTAATGCCTTATGTTGGATGTATAAAGGATAAAGTTAATGATATTATATATTATATTATACTGGAATTATAATATACCTATGTATCAGTATGTTTTAATTCCATTAAAATAATAAATAGAAATTAAAGTAGCGTTCATGGGTACATACGACTTACCGTCTCCATGAACGGTGCCTTTCATTTCTTACCTCCAAATGTTATGTAATTTTATAAATACATGTGTATACTAGATATATATGATATATATGATATAAAAATCGTGAATATCATTCTGGATATAATGAAAATTTTACCACATGAACAACATGTAATTATAAGACATCCATTTTTGACTCAAGTACCAAATATCGACAAAACGAACGTTATTAACTTAAATGATTACATAATGTTTATAAAATGGTAATAAGTGATATAAAAGGAATAATAAATAGGAAAAAGGTTCTTAATCAAGTGTAAATTATCTTTAGTTTATTATTCAAGAGATTAAAGAACGATGGAGTCCAGTCGGACATGAGGTAAGGGACTTCGTCTCAATCTCCATTCATTGATACATTTTTAGTTTTATACCCTACTTTATTTTATACGGTGTATAAAACCCATTGAAATTTCATTTTATTCAAAGGGAATCTTTTTATATGAAGAGTTTTACTAAAAGACAAAAAGGAATGTTTTTTTTACGTAAGCGGTGACGACGACCTTTCCGCCGCTGTGAGTATTATTTGATCTTGGGATTCCTTAACAAGCCGGAATGTTTTTAAAAGGAAAAATAAATACCATATACTTTTTTACGTATTTCGGTATTGAAAATGATTTTGAGAATGGATTTATTATTTCAATATCTTGAAATGATATTTTATTATTGCAATGTGTAAATTTTATCTTTCCTTTATGCTTATGTTATGTGTTATGATCCTGTAATGGTTCTTGGGCATTATTTATGTATAAGTGTGGTTCCGTGATTAACCTAGTGTGGGTGAGCCCAAGATAGCTCTTCAATGTACTGGGTAATGTGACAGAGGTAAACGTTAATGTTTCTCTTAAGAGATTTGGGGAATATACTGTGATGAGTATTCCAAAGTAACTCCCAATGTAGCTGTGATAGTTACAATGTAAGTATGATATGGATGCCAAAAGTTACTTTTATGTTTTATGACTTCTATGTGACATTCATAATTCTTATGATTTCACTAGGTAAGTAAAGGATTTCATAATTTTTATGTATTTATGAACAAATGTTTTCATTAATTGTTTTATAACACTTACTGAGCTTTTTATTCTCATCCAATGTTTTTGAAATGTTTTTCACATGACATAATGTGGAATACGGTCAAGGATGGGATCAAGGAAAAGTCATGCTATCTAAAACATGGAACTAGACATGGCTCTTTTTCTAAAAAGTTTTTATTTTATGAAAAATAATGGAAAATGTGTATAAATTTCTACCGTGTAATCTTTTGAGATGTAATAGTTATGTCCCAATTCTATAAAACTCTAAACCTGAAAAGATCCTCAATGTGAATTATTCATTTAATTCAATATTATGTAATGTTTAAGGCTATGTACTTATAAAGGATATAAAATTTTATTACCATTCACCATATTATTCGAGATGGTTGATGATTATGTTAATTTGATTGGTGTAAATATTAACATTTCATATGTCAGTTTTTAATAAGAATTTTTATGTTGATTATGTTTCCCTACTTTTATATAAATAGTGAATTGGAATTAGTATTTTAAGGGTGGGAACGAATAATATATATTTCCTTGACACATCAAAAATTCCAATGAGATAAATAATTTGGCCAAATTTGATGGGTTTATACCTTCATTTTTAAACTATCTTGTGAATGGTATTGATAGTTTGTTCCAGATGTTCGAAATTATGAATTATCTCACAATGAGATCATTTATTTTATTCTATATGATTATTCTATGAGTAATAATATTCATGGATACGTTTTAAGATTATATAATTATTTATAATTAAATATTTGATCATCATTTAGTAATGACATATTATTCTTAGTTTACTGACTAAATGGTATGTTCTTAAGTTATTTAACTTTCCATATTGATTATTATTATATATTCATGATATATTCTACTATATTTATACCCTTTCTGAGAATCAGAGCTCACATATTAATTATATTTTATTTTCCATAGGATATTATGAAGTGTTTTTTGAATGATATAGTGGGAAATTCTATAAGGAATAATCAAATTCTCAAATAAACCACTTTGTGTATTTTATTTTTTCAATTGTAATGTCAATTTAAAGTATTTATATAGTTTACCAACACTACTAAACTTTTTAGTCAACCATGATGAATTTCCTTATATCTTATGCCAATGTAATAAAGTATCCATTGTATTTGGGCTACTAGGGTCAGGGTTTTTGTAGTTTTTATTAAAGGAATTTATGTAGAATCATTGGAACTATATTTAAGAAAACCTATATTATGGAACATAAACCTGTGATATACATTGTTGATAAGTATAAAAGAACATCCAAATGTTTTTGTAAGGTATATATTATGTGGGTTTTCCATGAAATACACCCATATATGGATACATCAAGTGGAAATGGTTTTGGAATAAATGTATGTAGACGTAATAAATATGAGAAATGAATGTCATTGATTACTTGAGTGTTACATATTACACAACAACATGCCTTACTGCACACCATGCCTATAACTCCCTAGGGATATTCTTCCATTGATTCATGTTTTCTTTGAGAACCATCATAAAGGATTTTAATAGATGATATACAAGAATAACCTATTTTAAACCTATAATGTCATTTATTGAAAATAAGGTGATGTGATTTATAAATTATATAATTTTTTCTTCATGAATATGTGGTTTACCACTTTGGTTTAGGTTTATCACACTATGTTTTTTATTTTTTTTCAATGGATGGAACGAATGTAAATGGGTTATGGTTGATTTTGAATGATAATGTGTTGATGGGAAACAAAATGGGATGATGAATTGGGTGATGGATATTGTGATTATTCCTAATCAGGTATCATGATATATGATTAAAAATGTTCTCCATAACTAACTCTAGAAATCTAAAAAGAAGAGAATGATAGATTCCACAAAGTGCTTTAATTATGTGGAATATTTAGGAAATAAGGCCTAGTTTTCTTCATGACATAAATGTGGAATGAGAGACCCAGGAAATTTTCTCAATAAAACAATAAAATATTTCATGTGTGGAAAAGAAGGAAACAAGAAAAGTAGTTTTAGAGGATTAATAAAAAGTTTAGTTTATGTAAAGGATTAGAATAATTTTATCCTGATGGTATTATTGAATATAAAATGTTTTAAATGTGGAAAGCATGGGAAATATAAAAATAAATGTCCTAGGGAGAAATCTCATGAAGTGAGTTAGCATGGTTGTATGAGTAATTGTTATATTACTAATGATGACGAGTCTACAAATGACATATGAAATGCGGAGGTATTAAGGAATAAGAAAATGAATACTAGTTATTGGTTTAATAATAAAGTGGAGTAATTAATGTACATATTTTTGGATTCAATAACTATATAATATGAGTATTTTATCAGTGATATTTTAGTTATAAGAATTATGAAATGTATACAAATTATACTAAAATACTTTTTCATTAAGTATTTGGGAATATATATTGAATGGAAATGATGACTAAGAAAAGTTATTCAATGGAATGTTTATACTTTTAAAAAAACACTTGATTATGAGAACATAACCTTTAATATGTTATTGATGTTGATATACAAATAATATAAAGATTCTTGTGGCATATTATTTTTAGTTATGAAACTGGTCAGTGATTTGGTGGTATACATCATCTTTTTTATATTTTAGTGAATGTTTGTATTTGTGGAATATATTCGAAAACATGTGATTTTATTAATTGAAATAATAGATATTTTTATTATAGTTTTATATTCATATATTTATTAACCTATTTATAATGTGACGTTAAGAGCCACTTTATATTGTATGGGGAATATAATTTCGATTTATGTCCCATCCTTCTAATGTTTTCAACATGAAATTTAGTTAACATATTTTGGATGAGTATTAAGGTCAACTAGTTACAAAATTGATTAAGATAAAATTTTGAAGTTACTATTGAGGTATTATATATCAATATATTATATTGGATAACTATTTATAACCATTTTTCTTTTAGTAAAGGTAAGAAGAATACGTTTTTACTCTTTTATGGATCTTATGACCTGTTAAAAGTTAATTTTAGTGCATTCAGGCATAAATAAATTCATTTTGTATTTTAAAATCACGGAATAATAAATTAATTAAAACCAAGGGAAGAAAGAATTCATAAAAATATATTTTTTAAGTATATTATGTATTGTTTTCTATCATGATAATAATATAATTCCTCAAATTTAGGAAAATCATCTTGAAAAATATTATCATCGTATTAAATTCATATATGATGAATCAAATTTACTTTTAAATCATAATAGATCTATTGTTTTAAGGTCCGTATCATTACATTTATCACTCACTTTCTTGTGATCAATGACATCTATCACCCTCTATAATTATTTACACTTTTATTTTATTTTTATATCTTTACTTTCCATTAATGTTCTCCTACATGTAATCATAGTTATGTGTTATTTATAATGACCTTAATGTTTTCATTTCTATCTATTCAGTAGGATATTTTATTAAATATTCTCACGAGGTAGGATTTCAAGAAAGTTAGTTTCAAATGTAAACCCCTTTTTTACTAAGACCATGACTGAATTTTGAGGATGCAATTTATTTAAGGGGGTAGAATGCAACACATCAAGTTTTTTAAAGAAGAATATAAGATTTGATAGAATGTAGGATAGAAAACAACAATATTAGAAGATAATTTACACTTTGAGACTTTAACAAATATTTATTTTTATATAATTTCAGTCTCTTTAATATCTTTCAATGCATGCAACACCAGTTTTGTATGAAACACGATACTCTATTAAAATATTATTATTTAAACATGACCATTATAACCTACCCATTATGTTGGTGGGTAGGAATAGTAATAACTAAATTATTAAAATTAAATATTTTATACATGTATAAGATAAATTAAATAGTTATCTATTTATTTAAAATAAAAAAAGAAAGATTTGAATGAAAAATAAATGTTTTCTGAAAAATTGTATTTTTATAAAAGGTGATCTAGTCACACATTGAAAACACAATTTAAAATTAATTATTAATACTTAATGATTTTTTTAAATAATATTAATTTTAAAAATATTCATGTCAAAAATATATTGGTGTTAATTTAATCGAATTTTCTGAAAATGATAATTTTTAGATGAATACTGAAACAATAGTGATTTTTATAAAAGACTGCATATTCATTTAAATAATTTAAAAAATTAAATTTTATTTTTACTTGGTTTCAAAGTAAAATTAAAAAAAAAATATTTCAATATCAATAATATAGGACATTTTAATCAAATACATATTGAATTTATATTTTAAACATTTTATACCTCTGAGAATTTTCCCTTTCGAAAACCACTCTTTCATCACGTCCGTGGTTTAATTTTAAATAGAATTCTGCCAATTTTGTTAGTTAAATTTGAAAAACGGATGATATATTTATAATAATCATAATTTATATTATATAACAAGTTAAATTTAGTTTTCGTGCATAATTAATAGCGAAAAATGTAAAAAATAATTGTCGTTGTTAAGGTAAAAATTGGAATATCAGGGGGATTAAACTAAGAAGATAATAGTTACAACTGACCTAAATCTCATAATAACCCAATTTAATCTAACAATATAGACCATAAAACCATTAATGTTAAATAGTGACTCATTTTTTTGTCTTTTAGAATGAAAAATAGAGGTGTCACTTTATCTTTTAAAATATTCCATGTGTGTCCTCTCCCCTACTTATAAAAGGCCACCACTCTCTCCCCATATTCACAATTTAAAAACCATTTGGATTTGATGATACATCCAAAATAAATAATTTACTTCCATAAAAACACAATAAATGACTTATTTTGTTTTGGAATCCATCCTATTAAGTCTTTAGGTATAAACCTGAAGAGTCTCTTTGATGAAAAGGTAAAATTCTTAAAATTGCATATTTCTGTTATTTCTTATTTCACCTCCAAAAAACCTTATAAAACTATGAAAATATAATAAAAATAGTATCTATAATATAATGAGATGTTATTATATTAATTATATAACCCATATCTATCTCAATTTCTATAAAATGAGAAACAAAACTATCAATCGTGTATAGGATGAACTTCCACCTCACGAACTGATGTAATTCATTTTCTTTCACCACAATTAATGGATAGATATAATGATGGATTTAAAAAATTTATTTTATATTTATGAAATTATTATAATTATTCATTTATTATATCACAAATATATTCTTAGTTTCTATTTTTTGAGGGATAGAATAACATCCCTCGTGTGTACTGTGGACTACCGCCTCACGAAGTGATGTGATTCATTTTTTACTTAGGCCTTAAATTATATGAAGTAAGTTTAAAATTAATGAATACATGTGATATTTACGATATAAATATACTTATTGAAATATAATTTCTCATATAACTTATTACCTTCCAATCCGCTGAAAAAAAAATAATGTCACTAGTGCACATGTGTAGACTACCACCTCCACGTAGTGATGTGAAATGTTTTTATTTTTTATTTTTGCGTGGATTTTAATAATAATTTTACTGAATAATATATATTACATAAATTAAATAATAATTATTCAATAAATATTAACTTATATTTATTTTCATTTCATTCCATCCAATGATAAAATTGGAAACAATGTTCATGAATATGTATAACCTATCGTCTCTATGAACATTTTAATCCAGTTTTCATCTCAAATTCTAATAGTTTATTATAAATACATATATAATGAATATATATAATGTTTATTTAATTTTTAAAATTTTTATGACTAAACCGTATTCAAATTAAAAGTACCATAATTACCGAACATAAACATACATGAAAAATAAAGCAATTATCATTCCAAACAGTGAATTTAATAAAGAATTGTTAACATAACAGTGATAAAAGATTATAAGTAAATAGTATATTGTATAATATTTATGATTATAATTATTTAATATATTTACAATAAACCAATATTTATTATATTGGAGGTTTATACACATATGATGGAAGACAAACAAGATGCAAGAGTTTCATGTCTCACTTTTACTTCTATGAGACATTCTATATTAACCACTTATTATATTGCGAGGTATATATATTGACCCTTTTATGGGTTATATAATTATTATATTTATCTTCATTGTATTTAATGCCTCATTTTATTTTATTTCTTTTATGAGGATTATAATTCCATAGTTACCAAAGTGGTAATGTTATTTTTCAAAATCTAATCATTATTCAAGAATGTTTTTTTATAAGTCTCCCTTTGGGAAATTATTTGATATTTATATCTTAAAATCGGTATATTTTCTTATCCTGTGGTTAACAATGAATGTTTTAAAGTAATATTACAATATTAATGATATTTTATACTTAGAAGTTTCTAAAAAAGTTTTTAAGAAACTAAGACTTTATTTATCTCTTTGGTCAAAAATCCATTTTCATCAAAATACATGTTTTATAAAAATGTTTTAATTTTTTTTGAAATTTTAAAAATGATTTATCAAATATATTTTCACCTATTATTACATTAAAATTTTTGTTTGAATGTAATCTTCATGCAATTTCCAAAAAAATTCTCTTTTGGATTTTGCTGAAAATGTTAAAGTAATCATTGTTTTAACAGGTACAACATGAAAACAATTTTCCTCCATCATCAATAATCAATGTTTAAAAGATTATTTAATAATGTTTCAAAAGGATATTTTAAAATAAATGTATTTTAATGTTTTTTTGTGATCTTTTTAAAAGAACATTTATTTTCTAAGTTCAAAGGATATTTTTCCCAAGAATTTTTTTATTGAAATTTTTTTGTAATTTATATTCATCAATGACATCAACCATTTATTGTTATTATGATCCAATGGGGATATATTGTATTTATATAATCCTTATTCATTATATGTGTGGTTTATGATTAGTTTTTCTTAGGATTTAGAATTTATAACCATTCCCAATATTATTCTAGATGGTTTATGATTATGTTTTTTAATTCAGTGTGTATTAATATTTGGTATGTTAGTTACTAAATAAAAATATTTATATTGATTATTTTTCACACATTTAATATTTTTAATTCATTTGACTTATTAAGTGATGAGTATGTCCCATTTATATATTCCCATTTAATACTTCGATATGGTCATGAGATAAACCAGTTAGCCTAATTAGGTAGGTTTCTACAAATAGATTTAAACTATCTTGTGGAAGGCCTTAATGGTATAATTTAGATGTCTGAAATTATATGTTAAATCATTATGAGATTCGTTATTTATTTAAAATGTGATTATTTTAATAGTTATAATATCTGAGGGAATGTTTCAAGATTATGGGATTATTTATATGGCTTTATATGATCATCATTTATTTATTCCATTGCATGCTTAGTTCAATAATTAAATGGAATGTGTTTCAATTATTTAAATTTCCCTATTGATTATGTTTATTTATTCATGATAGATTTTTAATGTCTTCTTACCCTTACTGAGCATTTTTTCTTGCCACTTTCTAATGTTTTATATTCCCTAGGATACCAGTAAGTGTTTTGTGATTGATATGTAGGGATACACTATGTGGAATAATGGAGTTCTCAAAGAAGACAATTTTTATATTTTATGTTTTCAATTTGATATTTTAATTTTTATTAAATATCTATTTTACCATGACTAATAATGTATTTGGTCTTTTAGGATGTAATTCATTGTATCTTATGCCAATGTAATATAGTAACTAGTATCTTTAGGCGATTAAGGTCATGGTTTTTACATAATATCATCAACAAAAATTTGAAAAATTATGATATATATTTTTTAAATAAATAGTTATGGATCCATATCTCCCTTAAAAAAATTTATTAGTAAGAAAAATCTAGAAAATATATCATACCATGATCATGGTTATTGTTTATTTCCATGAATGGCCTTAATATGTCAAAAAATGTAACCTGGAGATTTTTTGATCTAAAAAATATGTGGTTGTTCTATATAAATTTCCTCCTAAAAATATTCATTTAGAAAATAACACTTCATATCCATTTTAGAAAGTGTTAATTTTAGAAATTCATCATACGCAATATGTATAAGAATAGAATCATGTCTACCTACTAGTGCATAAGTTTTTTCATAATCTTTTACTTCTTATTGATTATCACCATTCTTAAAAATTCTAGATTTACCTATATATATTTTATCAATTTCATCACATTTCTTAAGAAAAATACATTTTAAACCAATTATAGTAAAATATTTTTGAATTTCTACCAATGTCCAATCATTATTTCTCTTAAACTCATTGAGTTTGTCCTGCATTGATTTTATTCAATCCTCATCACCGAATTCCTCATCTTTAATATTTGATTCAAATTGTTATAAAAAAGAATAATGTTAGATATATATTCTTAAGGTACTTCTAGTTCTAATAGGTTAACCTATATCACTAAGGATATTATTATTGGGATGAGTCCTAAGGATTATCTAATTTCTTGGGTTTTTATAATGATGTTATTAAATAACTGGTTAAATTTCTTCATGTGGTACAACATCAAAATATATTTGATCAGATTTTGAACCATTAGTAGAATCTTCCATCATAAATTGAAATTAATTTTAGTAAAAACATCATAAGACATTGATTAAGTGTTTTTAAAAACACAAGGACCAGGTTCATCAAATTTTACCTGAATTGTTTCTTTAATAGTAATTTGGTTAATAATAAAAACACTATAAGACTTACTTAATGTAGAATAACCATTTTAATTATTTAATCTTATTTTAAAAAGAATTTTTAAAATTATCTTCTGTATTCAAAATAAACTCTTTACACCCAATAGTAATAAAGTAAGAAATATTTGGTTTTATTATAGTCTACAACTTATAAATAGTTTTATTAAGAAAAGGTTTGAGAAAATATTACTTTATAGTATAGTATAAAGCACTAACTGGCTTGAGTTTTTTTAGTAATTGAGTATTCACAAGAAATGGTTCATGTAAGCTTCTAAAGAACAATGTTTCTTTATTCAGCTAAACCATTTTTCTGAGGTGGTCTAGGTGTTGAAAAGTTATCTATTATATCTTTTTTACAATAAAAATGTCTAAAATTTTGAACATAAGAGTTTTCCACCCTGATCAACTGGAATAATTACTAGTGGTATAATTTTATCATTCCTAACATGGGCTACAAAAATTTTTAAAAAGAAAAAGGATTGCTAATTTTTTCTTGAAAATAGGCCCCTGTGTGTCTGGTGTAGTCATAAATTAAAAAATATACAGAGTATTTTACACCAATACTTACATTTCTTATCTTCATTAACTATATCCATGTAAAATAACTCTAAAAAATAGGAATTTTAAACCTTACTAATTGATTTAAAAAATTATTTATGATGCTATCCAAATTGACAAGGATCATGAACTTTAGAATAAGTAAACCTAATCTTTAGTAGATATCTAATTAGTCATTTCTTAGAATGTTTGGATAATGTTATAAATTTACAATGTCCTATTATAATATTCCACAACCAATGTTTATGTTCCAATTCACTATGATATGGTAGATCTTGACTTCTAATGTCTTCTATGTATAATCTGTATACATTCTAATTCATGTCAGAAGAAATAATTAATTTACCTTTTGAACTTTGAAAAATAAATATATCAATCATGACATTCATAAGGGAACCCACATCACATAATTTTGTTTCACATATCTTTTTGTTCTTAAGTATTGAAACATATATTAAATATGAAACTAAAGGTTTTCCAAGAAGAACAATATCACCCACACAATATATTTATCCATGAGCATTATCACTAAAAGTGACATTTCATTCTTTACTCTTTAGAATATACTAGAAGGATTTATTTTTTCATGTTATATGGAGAGAACACCAATAATACATATATAATATATATTTTTTCTATTAGATCTCTATTTATTCTCATAAAAATAAAAAATATATTTTCAGAACCCAAAATTTCATGGTTCAACCAATGTTATCAAATAAAAGTTTAGGAATCCTAATATATATAACTTTAATATTTTGTAAAAATGTAATTATTTATATAAATATTCTTTTAGGAAACTAAAATGTTGATCATTATAAAATAAACATTAATTTTTTCAATGTCCAACACACTGACACTTAATACAGATGGTAATATTTTTTAGAACAAAATAATTATTTTGAAAATGATATTTTGAATTTGTAAAACCAATCTAAGAGGAATTTAAATAAGGAATTATATTTCTATAATCTTTTTCAAAAAATTTCTTACAAAAAAATATAACTAGACAAAAATTTCTTTAGCATAAATATATTTGAATATATTTCTATAAATAAATCCCTATTCTCACCAGATGTATCCGAAGTAAATTTCTTTTCTAACTCAAATGTGTGATTTGAAATCTATGAAGTGAGTATAGAAATTATGGAATTTAATTTTCCATGTTCTTTCTTAGAATGATAATATTTTTTTGAAACTTAATAATTTTATTTTTCTAAAAAATTTGAAACATTAGAATCTTATTCAATGCTAGGTAAAGTATAATTATCATCAGATAAAGTATCCTTTTCTTCTGATGAGGATTTGGAAATAAAATCATCATTATAGTGAGGATAGTTTGTACTTATTGTTAAATTAAAAAGTGATTCAACATATACCTTTTCCTTGTAGCACTCATTAATATTTGGAATACTAGTATAGAATATCATAAATTTATTACTTTCATTGCTATTTTTAAAATTATTTTCCGAATAACTATCTTCTTCACTTTCAATTTAAGCGGTGGACAAATTTATACTTTTATTCTGTTTGTTATTCTAGAACATTATTGAACTTATTTCCTTTATATATTTCCATTTTAGATTAGTGAAATCTAGGATAATGGGATATGGTTTTCGGTATTCATATAAAATCATTTCAAAAGAATATTTCAGGTCATTTCTATCTTTATAAAATTTAATGTATTTATAATAAAAATACTTCGTTCTAACTATATCATTCATTATATTTTAAAGATTATAAATTTTTTTGAATTTTTTTCAAAGGAATATACTCTGTATCATATTTTACTTTCTTCTTTATTAGAAGGTTTAGAAACATTCTATACTGACTTAATTTTCCTATCAACTGTGGATGTAGATGAAAATGATACTATATTTATATTTT
Source organism: Viscum album (assembly GCA_963277665.1). Classification (NCBI taxonomy): domain Eukaryota; kingdom Viridiplantae; phylum Streptophyta; class Magnoliopsida; order Santalales; family Viscaceae; genus Viscum; species Viscum album. Next base: position 260,398,236 of record OY728125.1, on the reverse strand, counting down.
ATCCTTTTTGTAATACGTTTTTAATCTTCCCTCATACTACATGAGAGTTCTTGTTAAATAATTCAGAAAATGATTTTTATGGATTATTTGTATCATAAATAGAATTTATTTTTTATTCCCATTCACTTGGAATAATATAAAAGATTTTTTCAACCAAATGTTCAAAAGTTGAATCTTTATCCCCCAAAGATTTTATTGTATTCCAAATAGTCATGAATAGCAATTGTATCTTATGAATAGATTATCCATCTAAAAATAATGTAAATTTCTTGATAATTATCTCTCAATACAGCTCTTCTTGTTTCAATAACATTGGTTTTCCCAAAGTGAGTAATGTTAATATTTTCCCAAATACTGTTTTCTGATTTACATGAACAAATTTGACTATAGATATTCATTATCATGTGACATATCGAAGTATTTATAACATGATGATTTAGTTGATAATCTTACTTATCTTCTTTAGTGAAAGTAGAAACTTATTTTTATATCATATATTATTTCTAGTTATCATAACAATGTTATCAACTCTAGTTTTGATGACAAAAGTATACATTTCTTCTCTATAATAATCCTTATCAACACCATAAAAATCACTGATCTTCTAGGATTAATATTTTAAATTTTGCAACATTTAAACCCACCATATTAAAAAAAAAGATAAACTCTATTCTATAATACAAGTTTTTTGTAACAGTTAATAATACATAGAAACCTACTATGATATAAAATATAGATGTTTATAATAATTTATTAATGAATAAAACACCTATCATACAAAATTTAAGATAATAAAAGTAATTAGTTTACTACAAGTGTGGGGGGATTGAATTTTATAAAAGTAACATAACTTCACTATTTTCATAAGATGGTAATTTAGAAAATCCATTCCATGATATATATATATAAATAACCAGAAAAACCTTTATATTGATTATTTATAATATTAGAGTTTAAGAATGTTTATAAAATATAATATTAACTTTCCTTAACACATATACATGATAAATAAAAAATTCAAAACAAGTAAATTATTTTTATAAAAAAATTAAGAAAAAACATAATGGATTTTTATAAAATAGATATACAATATTTGAACTTAATAGTTAAGGAATTAAATTAATCTGACATTGGATATCTATTGATTTCCCCAAACTCTAAAGGTATTTCTTCCTTAAGAAAGGAATACCTAGATACAAATATCTTACAGTATTCCATTTCCATAGCCTCAAGAACCCTCTATCAAAAATATCAGAACAACATTTGTCTTTTTATCGCTAGAATTCCTCAATGAAACCCATTATGGGAAGAAAAATTTCCCACAAAAAATATCTTAAATCACTTATAAACCTTATATAGATTCATTTGGACAAAAAATTATAATTATTACAATAAATAAAATGAGTAACAAGTTTATACAAGAGCTTTATTTGATTATTAGATCATTAGTGATGTGAAATATTCTTCACACTCCAAATATTCTTCAAATTATATTTTTTAATATTAAAATTATGCATTTCTTGGAGGTTGATACAATGACATTGGATGAACTCATTATTCTCTTTAAAGGTTCATCATGGAATTATCTGATGGTCCCCATTATTGCACCATTAAAATGACTTATAATTCAGTATAGTATAAATTACATTACTTATTTGATTGAATAAAATTTATTCATCATATAGGATGAAATTTTCTTCATCCAAAATAATTTTTAAAGTTTTTTCCAAAGAACATTTCTTCCTTTGTCCAATGAATGTTTTTCCGGTGGTATTTGTAAAAATTCATATGACAAGATTCATTATACATGGACTTATGAATTTTTATAAATCTTTGTCTTATGATGTTTGTAATCATACATGTGATAAATGTAAATCCAACTATATAAACACTATTTCTGATAAACCTGTGTTTCTATATTTGGTATAATGACTTTCCTATAAAAACATTCTAAAACTAGGAATGTATAAAAGTTAGTAATATGAAGAATGCAAGGAAGTTTGTTTTTATTTTAGAAAATAAGGTTAAAAAGTGTTTAGTATAATATTATAATCAAAATATACCACTAACACACATTGTGCACTCTGTAAACTAATAATTGATATACTAAATTCAAGTGAAGTTAATGAGTGGTTTAGTTATGATAAAAATAAAATAAAAAATGTTATTGTTTCCTTGACTACATACCATGTAAGTATGTAAATTTCATGTAATTATTTTTTTGTATGAATTAAGATGTTTGGAATATAAAAAAGGAGACATTGATAGTGTTAGTAAAGTGTTTTTACTCTATTAAATTGCCTTCCAAAAACTTTTATATCGTCTTTTACCATTATTTTTCTCTATATCTTCATATATTTCTTATGAATTATACTTTTTACTGTTCTATACATGGGATGGGTTTAGTTTATTCTAAACACTTATATATTTCACAAGGGTATGAGAGGATAAGGAGTGTCATGTTGGGGTTGAAATTGGAATGAAATGTGTGGTGTAATAAATAAACCATTTGGCGTTTCTTATTTTTACATTATAACTTTCCTTCAAAATATATTGGATGATATCATTTTTCAATTAACATATTAAATAAAATTAGTCCAAGAATTATTTATTTATGTTAAAATAATGAATAAATAATGAGTCAATAGAAGACCATTAGGTGACCCCATTGTTAACATTTTGGGCATTTTAAAAAAAACACATTATTAATCGATTAATTACAAGAGAAAGGAATAAAATATTAAATAAAAAAGTCATTCATTATTGGACAAAGAAAAAAAACATAGTTTAATTTCCATGGTCAATTAATTTCATAAAAACTTTGATACTATAAATGGATAATTATTAAAAAAATCACTTAATTAATGTTTCTATACTAATTAATTAATTTTTGTTTTGTTTCCATTTAATTTTAACCCACATCATTTTAGTTTTATAAAACTTTATCACCAATATAATTGTTTGATGAATCATTAAATTATTACTACTTCATTCATTACTAGTGTATCGACCTCGAAACTTAACTATTACCTTATATATTTAAGGAAATTAATTTTCCTCTCCTCAATGATGGGAATGGTAAGATATCATATGACCACTCATGTACATAATAAATGAGTTTTATCTATATAAAACAATTGTATGAATTTTTCCTTATACCATTTTTATGAAAAAAATTCCATATTAAAGATGCTGAAATTTGTAATAAGAGTTATATATTTGTATTTCCGTATACATTCACTAGAAGTTATTTTATTCGGAATTTGATTACTTTGGAAATATTTTCTATAGTTACAATGTTATTAAAATCATGAAAATATATTAAAATTATAACAAATTTAGACATGTTACTCTTTACAAAAACACATGGATAAATTAAAACATTTTTATAACCTTCTTCCATCAAATACTCACATAGGAGGTTATACCAGATATTCCATGGCTAAATTAATCCATATAATAATTTATTTAATTCACTGAAATTATTATAATGAGATATAGAATGTTCTTATAGAATTATAATTCTATAAATTATTTTCATCAAAACATAATTTATAATGTTAACATAATTTCATTTAACCACAACATCCAAAATAAGTACTTCTATAATAATGTTTATATCAATTTGCATAAGATATTAAATGGTTATAAAATCTATTATTGATGAATATGTTACCTCATATTAAATTTTAGGACTTTATGAAAAACCATAAGAAAATAACTATGATTTATATCTTACAACTTCATTATTTTTATTTTATTTTATAAAAAATTTGTATATTTAATACCAATTTGTTCAATCCATTCTAGGGATTTCACAATCAGCACAAATACCTCACAAAAATCAAGTGTTTCCAATTAAAACTAGAAAAAATATTTCCATTTATCACAATATGGTATATCAGAATATTCATTTTCTGATTTAGGCTATTGATATTCATTAAAAATATAAAGTGCCATATTATATATGAATATGTCATCAACATTATTCCACATTCAATTATATATTCTTTTGGTGGAAGTAAAATGTACATAAATTCTCTCTATATAATGATCAAGTACTATAGGTACATTGATGTGTTGAAGAATACAATGGTCAGTAAAATATAAACTTTATTTGGTTTAATTTAGCTTCTCAACAACCATGATTTACATAACACTTCTTTGATGAGGTTTTTTTATCTTTTAGACCAATTGTGTTCCCTTGATCTAGGTGTGGGTGAGTTGAATTATTTATAAAATATTAGATTTACCTCTTAGAACATAAATTATAACTGGTGAATTTTTAGTGGTTATAAATTCCTTTGTAATATAGTTTTAATATTTGAATTCATTCGTCAATTTATTTGAAATTTTTTTCAAAATATAGATATTATGAACATCCTTTTCAATATTATGTGTATAAGGATTATGATATAATAATAGTTTTTCTTGTAATGATATTTTTTTTGTCAATGAATATTTCCATTTTTAATATTATAAATATCTTCCGATAAAAATAAAAATTAATAGATATTGAGATAGTTACATATCTTATTATTGTTTTAAAATAATTTATAATCATGGTATATTCAAATATAACATAAATCAGAAACCTCATTGTGGGTCCCATTTTTTCATTGTGGGATTAACATTATCTCATATGCATCAAAATAAAATATATTTATGTGTAAAATATTTAATTTATGACCACATATCAATTAGATAGGGGATAATTTATTATAACTTAACAGTGCAATTTAAATAAACACTACAATGTAAAAAATGAAAACCCCCATGTCATATTGGAAAACTAAGTTATCATGAGAAGTGTTATTATGATATATTGTTATATTTTTATAAGTAACTATTCAAAAACTATTTTGAGTGTGAGCATGAGAAATATTATTTTCAGAACTTATTAAAATTAACACATACTAATTATTACAAACATGACATGAATATTAACCAATATTATCATAAATAATGAATTTCATTGAATAATCTTGGAACTATACCCATGATAATATTTCTTGGGCATATAATTTCAAAAATTATATGTTATGAAGTAATAATAAGCATACATATAATGATCTACTAGTAGCATAAATCAAAATAATTAAACAAATAAATGATCTACATGGTAGATTAATTGGACCAAATTTATCACCATGAATTCCTTCGATCAAAATTAGGGATCCAATATATTTTTTGGTGAATGGATTATAATTAATTTTCATTAAGAACATGCAGTTCATGAGAAATATTTTTGGGTTATGAACCTTGTTATCAACCAATAGGTGACCATTTATACATTTAATTATTACTATCATCATAATTTATCTAGAATATATAAATGACCATACTATATAATGAATGTATCGTGGTCAGAAAAGATCTATTTTATCATATTTTATTCTTGTTTACACTTGTTAAAATAATATAAACTAGAAAGAAACAATAAAGGACTATTTGAAATAAAAAACTTCACATTTTTTATATAATGGTATTCATGACCTCCTTCATCCATAGTCTCAAAACAATATCCATTTTTAAAAATATATTTAAATCATAATTGATTTAATAAAAAGTTAATGGGAAAAAAATATTTTATTGAAGTTTGTAAACCCCCAAATTGGATTCATTTTCTATTCAAAAGCCTTATATTATTTTTTTCACTATTATTTAAGGAACTCACTTGATGAATTTTTAATTTATTATTAATAATGTAATTATTAGGTTTAATTGTTGCGTACATCATGTTTCTATTGATAAGAAAAGTATATTCATCATGGAAACTTATCTTAACAATGAAAATAATAATATAAATTTCTAATTTAAATGAATATAATATATATAAAAATAAAAATAAATAATGAAGAAAAAATAAAATAGATAATATATATTTCAACATTGTAAAAATGATAATTTTCTATATTAGAATTTATAGATTCCCTTTATTCTATACACTTTCAATTTTTCAAATATAATCAAAGACATAAAAATTACATATGTATTCATAATACATTATGGTATTTTTAGAAATTTTTGTTTCATTATTTTTCCATTTTCCATTTATTTATTTTTAGTAATGATTTAAAAAGTGATTTGATGAATGAATAGTACACAACCATTGTCCCTTCATACAATAAGAAAATTACTCACTTTGATATTTTTTTAGTTTATTTTGTTGTGATTTTTTATCAATTGACCACTTTTTATAGTTCATTTTATTTCTTTCAATAAGTGTATGGCCACATAAAGTAAATTATTTTTCTTTTCCTTAAAGCATATATTATATCTAGGTTCATAATTATGAGTATTCAAATTCAAAATAGGGAATAAATCTGAATCAGTTGGTATAGATTCATGATATATCACCATGATTACATTACTTGTTTCCATAATAAGAAAGGAAAAAAATGAATTTATCAAATGTTTTAAACATTTCTATTAGTATTGTTTTTATAGAATAACATATAAGGTATTCAAATCAAAAAATTTATTTTTTAAATGTCGTTGTTAATAATATTATCTAGACCCAACTTTATTAATGATTTCATTTTAAATATTATTGATGTAATGAGCATAAATTTTATTAATATAATTTCTCTTCTAAAATATATAATTGTGTTACATTTAATAATATAAAATTATATAATGAACACATACAAGATGATGAAACCAATAAAATTTTATTATAGTAATTTTATAATTACATTTATAGAAAAAATATGGTCATAAGAAATAAAATTATTATAATGGTACAATAAATATAAAATACTACAGTATAAATAAGAAATTTGGATATGCTAGATCCCCCAGAATAATCACACCCACGGACAACCTTATAGAAATGAAGTTGGATATTATTAATGCAATATCCATATTTAAAATGAAAAAATATATATCCTTGAGAGAAAATAGAAGGGATTAAATAATGAATGAAATGTGATGTATTTCTAGTTTTGGGCAAACCATAATACAATTAAAAATTTGATAATTTCAATAGTAATATGATTTTTGGAATAGTAATCTTACCGTTGAAATAGTAGTCTGAATGTTGGAATAGTAATATGACCATTAGGTATAGTAACCTTACTATTAGAAAAGTAACATAACCTATGGAGATGTAAGACAATATTTAGTTTTATGAAAATAATAAAATATTTTATATTTATATCATGATACATGTAAATATATGTTTTTATAATTTTTTAAGAAGTGTTTGTATTTTTATAAAAAAAATATATTTTATTTTTATATTAAATATAATATAGTGATTTAAAATAAAATATATCTTCATATATTTGGTTTATAAATTATTATTATGTTGTATTATAAAGATAATATAATTTATAAGAGAATAATTAATCTTTCAAAGGGACAGAAAACTGATCACAAGCTTAAAATTGGATTTATTTCAAATAAATGTTCAATATATTTAAAAATTAATTTTTTATATTTATAAAATTTATTTCCTTTTTAGAATCTATATATCATAATGTGGTTTGTTTTCTAAATTAGTGTAATTTTTCGTGAATAATTAAATATGGTAAATTGTCGTAATATTCATTATCAGCTAAATACTTGAAGCTTCAAGTCTTTGATAATGTAAGAACCCATTAGTTTGAAATCAAATAAACCATTTACTATATATATATATTCACAATTATAAATATTATTTATATTATTGATCTAAAATAATGAATATAATGAATATAATATTCAAAAACACCCATCTCCTTCCATTATAAATACCACCCTTCACTACCCTTCTCCTCACAACCTCTAAGCCTTGTATCTTGCAATATTTATACACAAATATATTTTATAATATCACCCACCTATTATTTATAATTTTCTCACAAAAATACATATTCTATGTTACCTAAAGATTATTTTAAGCAGGTGTCGTTTAAGTGGTAATATCATTACATTACCTTTGTTAATTTTTTTCTTCTACCTTCCCCTCACCCACCACTTACAACATGAAATAATGAATATAGTATCATATATATACTATAATTTCCTTGTTTTATTATAATATCTACCATATATACTCTTATTTTATTCTCTTATTCTATAAATGAAACCATTTTCCATATTATGTCGGTTAACTGACACTACGGATAAGAAGTTTTTGTTTTCCATTACCGCTTTCATAGATGGTCAATAAAATATTATAGAAGTTAAGTAATATGATAATATGAATATTAAATCATATTTAATGTTATAAAAATAATTAGTATGCATATTAATAAATAAAAATAAACTAGTTTTTGATGGTCGGTAAAACAACTAAAATAAACTGACAACATTACACTAACATTTTTACTAAATGGATCATAAATATTTTGAAAAAATAAATTAATTTGGGGAAAATTAATTTTATGTATGTAAATGAACTATATTTAATTTAAACTCTACATTTTTATCCCTATTTGAAAGAAACATCAATAATTATCCATAAGTGATATGACCTTGGATTACTAAAACAAATTCCATAAGAACAAATAAAATTAATCTTTATCTCTCATTGAAATGGACATAAATGACCATAATAAAAATATAGTAATTAAAATATAAATATTAAATATTTTTTATTATATAATTAATGAATCTAATTTGGTTATTCAGGAAATTAAGGATAAGTTAAAAATTATTCTGGAACATAAGGTAAAGTATATTTTTAAACCTCTTTCTTTCATTTAGGGCTATTATTTCTCTCTTTCACATAACTTTCTCAATATAATCTTCATAATTAATTAATATATATTATGTATATATTTTTCCAAACATTTCTATCTATCTTAATTCATCTTTTTATGGGGAAATTTATGTTTTAAATGGTCTTCTTCTCAATTCCTCTCGATAGGAAATCTTGATTAAAGGGAATTTGTCTATTTCTTACCCCTTTTCAAGTACACCCCTTAAAATGTTTTAAGACACACATTTTTTCCAAAATCACAAAATATGTCATGGAAAACTATTTTATATCATTTTTATAGATTTATAGAAATTATTATTCCTTTTTCATTTTTATAGATTCATTACCAATTTTCCTAAAGCTTCCCTTAAATGGTACTTCTCCAAACATATTTCTCTAATCTATTCACATATTCACTCCATATAGACATATTTTATAACTATATACACTTATTTATGCTCTATTAATGTCCAATAATGATTTCAACTCTTATTTCATAGAAAAGATTATGATATTCCCTTTGGTTATTCCTTATGACATGGTTAGAAAACCAATTTATTTCCATGGGTAACCCTTATATTTATGATTTATATTTTATTTCTTTTTGTGTGGAATACATATGGATGTATATTTTATGATTGTGACACACATATTAAACTATAACAGATTTAGTAATGTTTATTCTAAGGAGGCACTATGTATGATATTAGGTAGTGAACCTAATCTATGATAGGACTCTCTTCACTATGTGATGTATTCTTGGTAGTTACTATTGAATTATACATATGTCAGGTTTTATTTTTCTAACACATTCCAATGTTTCCATTTCATGTTCATTATTTTATGACTTCATATTATTATTCATGAGGAATTCATTTTATGTTACCATGTTATTCTTTTAGACCCATATGATATGCTAGATTTCCATGTTTATTCCCTTACTCGGCTTCTAGCTCAACCATTTTTTTGATGTATTAACTAGGATATCCTATTTAGTTTTAGGAAATCAAAGGAATTTAGGATACCATTATAGAGATATAAAAAAGGTTTTATTTAAGTTTCATGATTGTCTGTTTGTGTGCCTAGTTTTTTAAAGACACTTGAATTTTCAATCCTTAGTTGGTAACCAATTGAAATTCATATTAAAAATAATATAATAATATATTTAAATTTTTTTTTTCACTATAACTTGTATTAAAGGAAGGCCTAGTTATTTTTGGGGATTATGAATTGAAAATTTTAGTTATAAAACTAGGGATAAGTCTACGTATTGGAAAAATTACCATGTATATCCATGATTGAAACTTGGGGAATCATAAGATAAGTTATACTTTTTATTCATCTGTTATTTATTATATGTTCGAAGTGGAATTTTTATATACTCATTATCTAGGTATTGAATCCCCTAATATATTTTTTCCTTTGTTAAGTAAATGGTGTGAAATAGGAGAACCTGTTCCAATAAAAATGTGAAAGAAAATGTGATGGTTTCTAAAATGATATTCCTTAACTGGTTGGAGTGGGTGGGGGTGATAAGTTTAAGATAGTAATAGATCAACTTGATCAAATTATTAATAATAACTTTAATCATGTGTAACTCCCTACTTCTCCTTATAATGTCTATTTTTTGGATAAACCCTTTATGGGAAAACACCCCAACCATTAGTGGATCTCCGATCCTCTCATTTAGAAAAAATGGATTACCACCATTTAGAGGATATTCTATGTTTGATAATTTTTAGAATATGATAAAGTAATGTTGGTGGTCTATCCTTTTTCTGGGGAAGCTGATCAGTGGTGGACACTAATCAATAACCCGAAGTTTAAATAAGAAATTGACTTAATGGATTACGAAGGATTCAAGAAAATATTTTTTGATAAATATTTTACCTAAACTCTGTATCTAAAAATGTATAGGGAGATCCTTGGACTTAATATAAAGGAAGATGATTTAATTGGGGCATGTGAGGAAAACTCTAAAATTACTACATGGTATACCTACAACTTTTTCATAAACACTGAATTTATATTGGACGACTTCTTCATTGGAATAAATATGATTCTACAATAATATTTGGTGATTCATGAATTTTAAAGCTTTGAAGAGATTGTATGTTGTGTCCTTATGGCTGATATTTGGTACTCTCTGTAGTATCATGGTCCTAGAGATAAAAATATAAAAAATGAAGTTTTTTAGGTGGACCAGTGGATAAATGAGATGGAGAGACAAAATCAAACGTCCCATATTTCAAAAATATTAGATGATTCCACTTAAAAACATTCTCAAGGGAACAAAAAGACACATAAATGTGGAAGAGAAGGAAATTTGGATAATTAGAGTCAATGGGAGATGAAGAGTCCACAAAACATGATGGAAGAAAATAAGTGTTATATCAACACATATCAAGTGTTAAGTTGTTTAAACTATAAATAATACATTTATTATTTGTACCAATTCTCTAAACCAATGGTTTTCATAGAAAATAAATTATCAAAACCTCCAACAAAATAAGGAAAGGAATATTATATCACTACTATTGAGGAGGATCCTAATTATAATGGAGGGATAGGTATTCATGTTATTCGTTCATGAATAGAAAATATACTTTTTGATTCTAGTTATATACATTCTTTCATATATAGAATTTTTAGTAGAACTATTAAAACACCCCCTCAAAACATGGGGGTTGATCTATTTGTGAGAAAAAAATGTACACATTATTACGTCATGATTCACTAACTCCTCCCCAGTCAATTTTTTTGGAAACTACCTATAAGAAAACATCATCTTTATTCGTTTATTCCAGTTTGATGCTATATTGGGAAAGGATTGGCTATCCTTATATAAATCCAATATAAACTATTGGGATATGGAGATATGTCTTCACATCTTGATTCATCCTTTGATTATGTACAAGTACAAGTTTAAGGATGAATCTTTTTTAGAATATTCACCTCATTTTTTGATATTAATGACTTTCAATAAATAATATATAACTTAAATGGTTGTGATAAAAAATAGAATCATTCTTGAAGACATGCCCATTGTAAGGGACTATACTGACATATCTACTGAAGAGTTTCGTGGTCTCTTTATTGACCACGAGGTTGAGATAACAATTGAACTTATACTTAGATCTATATCCATATCAATGAATCCACTCAAAATGACCAAAATTTACATGGAAAACTGAAAAATTAGTTACAAGAGAATCAAATCAAGGGTTTTATAAGCTTGAGTGCTTCACTGTCGGGTGAAATGATTCTACTATTCATGAATATGGATGGATCAATGAACCTCTGTATAGATTATCCTGAGATCAAAAAAATCAAAACGAATAATATGTATCCTCTACCATAGATGGATGACATTTTCAACATACTACATTGTGTAAGATCCAGGATCTCCATTAAGGTATGATTTTCCTCATGTTTCCGTTTAAGTGATTCATTTTGGTCAATTAAGAGTTTTAGAAAGTCCTTAAGAAGGATAAGTGTTGTTATGGGGGTTTGGGACATAAAAAGGGGAAAAAGGTGTTTTCTGGGCAGGTCGTGTGGTCTGCGCATAGATAGACATAACCATGCAGAAAATCTTGGTATTCCATAGAAAATATGGATTTTCATACAGTATTTTTCGCATGGTATTTTCATGGTTTGACAAACCATGTGGGTAAACTGTGCGAGGGGACTATTTTTTCACAGTAGCATCCACACGGTTTGTGCACAGTGTGACAAACTTTACGGGTAAACCATGTGGCCCAGAAACTTTTAAAAAACTTAAAAAATGCCATTACAGGATTTTTACTACCAAATCAGGATTTCCTCAGTTTATCTTATTTGGACCCCAGGAACGAACCAATGTCTCCAAGATATTTCAAGGACTAATCTTCCTTATCTTAGGGACGTTTGGAACACCATCAGTTACAGATTGAAGATCTTGGTAAGGAAAAAACCCTCCAAGATTCTTTTTCTTGATATGGGTTGGTGTATCTTTCTTATCTTCATCTGAAGCTCTCAAACCATTCTATTTTGGTGACGTTTAGATTAATTATTCAAGAGTTTTTTGAATCAGGATCTAACTCTTCGTTTTGGAGTGCGTTTGACAATAGATTGTAGGTAGGTCATCTATATGTTGTATCCATTAGGTTGAAGTGGATTTTTTCATGTAGGGTTATGTTTTAAATTTTAAATTGTTGTGTTCTTGGTTACCTTTGAATTATTTTGATTTAGTGGGTGTCTATAATGTTAATTTACCTCCTCATGATTCGCATGGGATGCATGGAGGATGGCCAAATGAGGTTAGTGCCACCCAAGTAGTGTACCGTTATTCCCTGAACATAGAGTTTAGAAAAGTAAGTGTAAGGCCATTGTGAGAATACATATATCCCATGATGAATATGTTAATATTCTTGAAGTTTGTGCAATTATAGATTTAGTAATACACTTGGGTTGGGTAATGGCCTAATAAGTTGTTTGATTGGTATGAAAAAGGGGTTAAATATATTAATGGAAAATTCTAGGGTATTATCTATATACTTGAATATTCTTAGCCAGAAAGGCATGGGAAATGGGAAATGGGTCTAAAGGATTAATTAATATAAATTATGAATGTGTTAATGGAATGAAAAAAATGTTAATTTCCCAATTATTAATACAATTTTAATGTTTAAAATGATGTTGGCTATGCCTGTTGTGAAATGGTTTATTATGTTGAATGATAAATAAGTATGTGTAAATGACTTGGAAGATTGGGGTATTGACTTGAGTTCTACACCAATGGTTTGAGTTCGTCCAAGGTTCTAGCTTTACCCCTAAATGCATGGGTTAGGGAAGGAGACAAAGTTCTCTTCCTCGAACTGTTTCATTCCACCTAGACTGAGGCTTTGATGTGAGGATTATGAGGTTTTTATAATGTTATTCTTAGTGATATAGGACTTATTTTAATCTAATATGCTTGAGAACATTGAACATGCCTAATCCATTGAACACATGATAAATTTAGATTAAACCATGAAATGTCTAAGTAGAAAACATGAATTAAATAGTAGAATAATTTAAAGGATTTTTTTTGAATAACCTATTGAAATTTGTACCTTTATTTACCATTAATTATCATTGCATGAAATATCTACTTTGGATGGATATTTTGTACACACCATTGGTGGTGGCCTACTGATTTATACTCACACCCTTCTTGGGCCACCATTATGACCATGGTAGATTTCATGCTTTTAGATCAAGACAAGGTCTAGGGCCCAATGATTGGAAGTTGCATTGGACATGGGAAATGTATGAGTGAGGTTACAGACATTGATTCTAGGCCTTTGTAGATGCCAAAAAGTGTTTAAGTGTTGAGGAATGTTTCAAAATGAAAAGTCTAAGTCATATTCAGACCAGGAGACTCGGTCCGGGGGCCCAGAGGTGGTGCGCGAAACAATTGGTGAAGGGCACGAAAAAATGTGAGTCGTGGGGAATGTTCAGGGATTCACGAAGAGTCCCCGGCGCAGGCGCAAAATAATTTCGTGCCCCCGTCCCGCGCAGTTGACATTTAATGTCGCTGCCTCTATTGTGTAAGAATTTCCATCTGAGTGGTTTTTCATGCTCTTGGACTTCTATAAATAGAAGGAGACCCCTTCTATTTCAGGTTTGAAGAATCTGAACCAGGTCTCTTGCGCGAAATCCATCTTCTGTGCATGAAATATGGCCTTCAGGTACGGTTCTTTTCATGCCAAGTCTCCCCAGGGTCCGCCTTCGCGTGAGATCCCCTTGGCTTAGACTGAATTCCAATCCCCTTGGGGTTCCCCCCTGGCACACAATCCCTTCCATTGCGCGTAGGCCGATCGATTGCGCACAATTCCTTTCATTGCGTGCACCCCTGTCCTTGCACACGACCTCTTCCACTTGTTCTCAATTCATACTCCTTGCGTACCATCCTCCTAGTCGTGTGCAAAACCTTATCCCCCAATTACACACATGGATCATTAATTTCATGACAGCCTGGCGTTTTTCACGCATGTCCATTATATCGTGCGCAAGACTCAAAGGTTGCATGAAATTCCCTGGGACCCCTCACCAGGATGCTCTTCTTATGGGTTCCATCCACGAGAGTCTTTTGTGCCCTGGGTATCCACATCATGCACCACCCATGCTTCTTCGCATAGGCACGCTAACGACTATTTCTTTTTTGCATAACCACGATAACGTAGACCCCTTTATGGTTATCCCCAAAACATCCCCTCACTACGGCGTTGCCAATGAATTAACTTCCAAAATTAGTAGAGGGTACCCGTAATGAAAGTCCTTAGGGTGTGGAGCGAACCCACCTCGTCCAAGCAGCAGGACGTTAAACTTCCAAGCACCTTCGCCCTCAAGACATGATGCTAAACTATGATCTGGCACCGTGCCTCGTACGTAGGGTCCCCCCCCGCCTCAGATATTCTCCACACCCACTCTTCTCTATGGGGATGGGATCATCCCTCATAGGGGGTGATATCGTCCTTATTGGAGTGGAGTTTGTCATCGGGGAAGGGAAACCACCTTGGTGTATAACCCTAGCCTTTCTTGTAGGAGGTATCACCCCTGTTCCTCCTCACTCCCTTGATGCCAAGGCTAGCCAAGGGCATGATGGGAAATGGTTCCTCTCCATTCATCCCTCTCATGCTATGCTTTTTCTCCATCGGGCCTCCATCCTGGAGTAAGTCCCGACACCATGGGGCACTCAACTCATAAGCACCTCCCCACTTCCCGCAGATGCACCTTTCGCGGCGTGGTCGTCATGCCTTGGATGCCTCTTGTTTCTCACACAGAGCATGACTCACATTGTCAAAGAGTAAGCATGGACCATGACATCGCCCTCATCCCGCATGATGTTAAACTGTACGAATCCTTCCCGAACTATGGTTACTTTGATCCATGTCAAGGCATGGTACGTAGGAAGCCTCCATGATGTTCAAGACCCACCACCTTGGGCCGTCGCAGAGCGTAAGCCCCAATCCATCCCGAACTA
Organism: Viscum album; assembly: GCA_963277665.1. Lineage (NCBI taxonomy): Eukaryota > Viridiplantae > Streptophyta > Magnoliopsida > Santalales > Viscaceae > Viscum > Viscum album. Next base: position 260,382,541 of record OY728125.1, on the reverse strand, counting down.
CGGGGACTTTGATCCATGTTAAGGAATGGTATGTAGGAATCCTCCACAAGGTTCAAGCTCCACCACCTTCGTTCGTCTCAGAGCATAAGCCCCAATCTATCCCGAACAATGGGGACTTTGATCCATGTCAAGGCATGGTACGTAGGAAGCCTCCATGAGGTTCAATCCCCACAACCATGGGCCGCCCCAGAGTAGAATCCCCAATCCATCCCGAACTATAGGGAAATTGATCCATGTCAAGGCATGGTATGTTGGAAGCCTCCATGAGGTTCAAGCCCCACAACCATGGGCCATCATAGAGCGTGAGCCCCAATACATCCTGAACTACGGGGACATTGATCCATGTCACGGAATGGTACGTAGGAAGCCTCCACGAGGTTCAAGCCCCATAACCATGTGTCTCCACAGATTGTAAGCCCAAATCCATCACGAACTATGCAGAAATTGATCCATGTCAAGGCATGGTACGTAGGATGCCTCCATGAGGTTCAAGACCCACAACCATGGGTTTCCCCAGAGTGTAAGCCCCAATCCATCCTGAACTACGAGGACTTTGATCCATGTCATGGCATGGTATGTAGGAAGCCTCCATGAGGATCAAGCCCCACCTCCGTGGGCCATCTCAGAGCATAAGTCCCAATCCATCCCAAACTATAGGGACCTTGATCCATTTAAAGGCATGGTACGTAGGAAGCCTCCACGAGGTTCAAGCCCCACAACCATGGGCCACCCCAGAGTGTAAGCCCCAATCCATCCCGAACTATGGGTACTTTGATCCATGTCAATGCATGGTACGTAAGAATCCTCCAAGAGCTACAAGCCCACCACTCGGTCGTTCCTTCACATTAGATTCACCCTCGTCCCGCATTACGATAAACTATATCCATCCCAAACTACATGGACGTTGATTCCATGCCACGAGGATATGTAGGAAACCTCCATGAGGTTCATGCCCAACACCCATGTCTCATCATTATCTCACACTTGATCCCATGTGTCTGGGGAAGCTCATGCCCTATCCCAGAGGTTCCACTTCCTCTAGGTACCATCCATGCGTCCATTATCGCGGGTTGCCTCCTTAGGTGTCCCATTATCCTAACAAACTATGCGGACATTGATTCCCCTCCATTGGCGTATGTAGGAAGTCTGTTCGAGGATCAAGCCCAAATCTATCGTCCATACTGATCCTTAAATGGGCCACCACATATCGGTGAGATCATGCCACCTCATTCCCATCCACAACATTCGGGGAGCCGCCCATGTGATGGCCCCAATATCGGTGTTCCCTCGAGAGGGTTCCTCAATCTGATCCACTCTAATCAGTGTTACGATCAGCCCGATCTGTCTCCAATGGACGTAAAATTCATGGAATACCCTGTGATAAACATGGGAAGCTGATGAAAACCTCAGATACATGTCCATGGTATACAATTACCCACGTCTAATGTGGGATGCCTAGGGCTTATGCGCCCTCAACAATCCTTATAATAAGGGACAGAAGACAGACATGCCAATCCCCTAGCATCAAGAAACGCCCGTGATGCCCAACGTGACTACTATACTAATAGAAGGTTGCTTCCCTGACCGAACTCCTTGGGATATCCTGACAGAATCAGTGTAATTAACTAGTGTCCATGAAGATATGGCACCGAGAAGAGTTTCATGAACTATGTCTTAAATCTATGAGGGAGACCCAGACTACGTGACGAGCTCAGAGGAGGAATCCACAGAAGGAAGAACCGACATCTTATCATCCCGTTTCGATCAAGGAGCAGACATCCATTAACAAGGAATGGAAGTTTCCCGCCTTTGTAAAGTGGGAATGCGGGGTAACATCAGCGCGTCCTCTGTGTGACGGATGCGTGCGCGCCCCAGTGAAAGCGTCGGAAACAGAAATGGTGAACCTGACGTGGACAGTCTTCTCCTCAGCATGGATGATAGTAGTGTTCGGGGCGTCAGTGGATAAGCATGTCATCTGACCCCGTTATCCGGTACTAGGTCCCACTAAGCCAAACTGACATGAAACTCACTAGAAGATGGGACAATTAGGGCGTTGAGAATTCTATCCTGTGATGTTGTCAGCATGGATCCCTCTAACCAGCCATGGAAGACAGAATGACGTTGGGGAACTGGTTGTAAATTCCTTTTCCTAACAGTATTAATTAGTTCATCTCTTTGCTTTCAGGATCCATGTTGTTCCATCCGGAGCCCGATCACCTACCCACCGGCACAGGAGCCGGGGAAATATTGACGTGGCTACCCCGCACGATCCTGCATCTTCCATGACAGCTTCGACCTCTACGATTACTGGGCACCCACACCCCCTCTCCCCATCAGAGATTATCCAGGGAAGGGTAATTAATGACCTTGTATGCATGTACAAGGAGAAAGGGATCATCCCCACCAGGGATATGGCCCGCATGGAACTCGAAGCAGCTGCGCCTCACCATCAACGGCGCCCCCAAGGGCTGGCAGAGAGCCATTGCTCCCCACTATTACATTCAATCATTTCGTGAACTTGTCCCCGGAACACCATGACAACTCCCTTTCCTAAGCCAACGAGGTAAGGGATGTCTGGGTTGGCCAAATCGGAGTCCCATTCAAGGACTCTAGGCGAGGGCTCCCACCATGTTGTGTCAGCACCACTGCCCGGTTCCCCAAGCCAAGTAGCAGGAATGCCACACGCCTGCACCACGAGATCCAGTTCATCTGACCCGACACCAGCGTCGGGCACAAATGGAAGAGGGTGCCCGCCATGGGGTATCAACGTCAGTGACTACTACGGCCTGAGCCACCACTGAATCATATCACAAACAACCTGCATATGTTGAGTAGTGGAAGCTATATGTCTGACCCAGATTGAGGCCCCAACCACCCCACGAGCAGGTTTGGTTGACTCTCCTGGTCATCGACACGGGCGATGGCCACGACGGACCAATCTGCAGCAATGCCACCATGTGTGGTGGCCTACTCTATACCGACACTACAGAATGTGCGGGCCCTCCATTCTCCCAACCTCAGCTTGGAGGTCTTTCCTGCGCCACCTTCAACCCAAGTAAGGGTCTTCCCTGTGAAAGCAACACTCTGTGTGGGGGTCTCTCCCATGCTCACTACACTGGGTACGAGGTCACTCCCTCTGCCGCGGACCGTGAGTATAGAAACATCACATGTCCGGTCACTATCCAACATAAAGGTCCTCCCCATATCCCCATGCCTATCAGAAAAGGTCCTCATTTCCCCAACAATCTGAGAGGTGGAGGGCAACCCAACTTTATAAACACCCAACACGAAGGTCATTCACGTGCCCCTTTCGAAATTTCTCCCAGTGCTCCCCGCACCCCAACTTTCTCAGGTGGAAACCCTCTCCGTCCCAGTGCGAGTGCGGCCAGAGGACCCCAAGTCAAAAATCAGCCCTGTCTCGAGGAGCCACCCAGGTGCTAGAAGGCGGGTCATCTCCACCGCAAGAGGAATTCTGGGGAAGGCCATACATGAATCAAATTGGTCCGCTTCTCAGACTCCGAGGTGGAGTACGACTCAGTGCTAGAGCTCTCTCCTCAGCCCTCCAAGTCAAGGGCTGGGGCAGGATCAAGGTGCATTTGTCTTGTGTTCCAAGAATGTAAGATCCATATGATCCTTGCCTCCCTCCAAATGTATATCCAGGAGGACGAGAACCCGACGTGTCCCTAGGGACCAACCACACAGTCACCAGTGTTATATCCAGAGGCAACTTTTATCATGGATAGAGACTATGAAGGGTTATTTTAGGATTCAATGGTAGGAGAGTTGTGGCATAGACCACCCTCGGTGGGTAATGATATTGTGTCAGGAGATTTGGTATCTAGACAATCCTATTGTGATATAACAGCCATGCCACTGTAGTCCTCAGGGGACAGCTCAAGGTTCGACGACCAATCAACCCGCTCACCGTATTCTCTACCGACCATCCAACCAGCCCAGTGGTCTGCCTCAGTGCCACTGCCAGTTCCTCAGCCACCCTCAGTTCACGATTGGGGAAATAAATGGTTGGATGATGAATCTGAGTCGAGAAGTTTCTAGACCATCCTTGTAGCGGGACACTTCCCCGAGAAGTTTTGGCCGGTCACAGGACCAAATTTTGCTACCCCAGAATCACTCACCCCGAAGGAGTTTGAATGTTTCTGCCAGACCCTCTAGGTGAATCACTTCTGTCTTCAACACCGGCAAGTGACTTATCCCAGAAGACAAGATCACCTTGAAGACATTGGTGAACAATGATGTCTGGTTGACCTAGCCACACTCACCATGGTCCAGCACGCAGAGTCACCGGGTCACCACAGGACCCTCGAACAACAATGCGTCCAGAGTTTCCAAACACTCTGTGATGTTATTAAGGAGGCTACCTCCCACGCAAATGTCCATGGTTGGGGGTAGTACGCTGACCTCCTCTTCAGTGCTATTCGCTAGAAACTTGACTCGCTGGGCGACATCGAGGACATACCCACGAGAAGAGTCACGGTCAACATGACCAATCTGTCGGGATGGGAAAATAAGATGGATCTTCTCAATGGTAACCTCCTCCCTGATGACGTCCCCCCACTACTAGACAATTCGGGGAGAGTTACTCGCCAGTAGGGGATCCTCCTGGGTCTCCCTCTGCCCACCGAGGCATTCGTACTCAGCCAGAATCTCAGTAAGGGAAAGGAGCATATTGGTTTCACCAAACACTCCAACCCATCTGCCTCAGGGCAGAAGACAGAGGAAGATCCTAAGAAGTCCACACTTTTCCAGCAGCTTGCTGAGAAGAAGAAACCGGTTGATGACCTCCTGGCCAAACGTGCTGTGGAACGACATCCAGATTATGGTGAACCTCTGCCAATACAGAAGGGACAGATGAAACTTCTCTCCTACGAATTGCCCCTGGGTAACCCTGAACACTATTTCCATGGAGAATTGGTAGAGGCTAGCGATTATGAAAAGAGGGCATGGTATGTCTTTCTGAACCCACCAGAATGGCGTGCTGACCCAAGGAACCCCGCTCAGGCTCCTCCAGCATCCCCAAGGGTCGCCCCACCAGCTGCTCCATGAGTTGCTGAGCTTGGCTACCACATTGAAGAGCCCAGGAACACGCTCTTGGTTTGGGATCCACATGAGGATAGGGACCCGCGTCCAGAAAATCCACTGGTGGCACTCATTGCCCGCCTAGAGGATTTGGAAACGTGACAGGTGTCTATCCCACCTGATGGAAAGCCATATCCGGCATTGGTGGAGGACATGCCAGTAACCCCTAGATTCAGAAACCCAACCTTCTCCCACTTTAATGGGATGGGGGACCCGCCACAGCACCAAGCCCACTTTAACTCGAGGTGTGGTCCTATGTTAGGGACCCCAGCACAGCAGGAGGCCGCCAAGCTCCCCTGTTTTGGTCAGACACTGGAAGGGCCGACATTCGTTTGTATAGCCAGCTCCTCGTGGGATCTATGACTAGCTAGGTGGACCTTCGTAGGTAGTTATTTTACCAGTACAACTCTTCCACCCGGAAGACGAACATCATAGACCTCTTCAAGTGAAAGAAAATTCTTGATGACAGAGTATCAGACTTTGTCGCCTGGTGGAAGGGGCTCACATACTCCCTCGACATGCCACTAACTCAGGAGCAATTACTGATGATGTGTGTAGGGGAATGTCAATATGGAACTGGTCACCTCCATGATCACTCAAAACTATCCTGAAGGGTTCTGAGACATCTTTGATAAGTCCCAATGCCTTGAAGAATCTCTGCAAGAAGCTATTTAGGCACGTTCGTTGCCCCCTGTGATCCCAGCAAGGAGGGCTACCAGAGTCGAGCCCGTTCTGGTGGCCCAGGTAGAGGCTCCTAAGAAGCTAGAATTTCTATCAGTGGAGCTAGATCTGAAACCCCGTAGAGGTAGACCTCCACATGCACAGTTTCTATCCCAGCAGCGCCTGACTCAAAATCGGCAGGCGCCCCCGCGTAACGCGCCGCCACCGCCGGGGTGAGATAATCAATTTCTGCCCCTTGGTAGGCTCCTCCACCCCCCATCAAGGTAAGGCTCCTAGAGCACATTTTCTATATAGAAGGAATCAGAGCTAGTCATTTGTTGAGACTCAGGTCCTCGGTTACTTCCATAGTGCTTTAAAGTAGAGAATTGTACGTCTGTCTGAGTGCCGGAAGCCAGAAGAGGTGCATCTCACTTAACACACCAACTAACTCCCTTATCAACAGATCCCGAGGCACACCAATAAAAAATGATATGTGTTGAAGGACTGGATCCAAGATCATATTGACAGTATCAGAGTCAGGTTGGGCCCAACCCCAACACAAGTGACAGGTGTCTTTGTGAGGTTAGATAACGGTAGCGACGGTGAAGGTGAGTGGCAGCAGGTTTCTGACCACGGGTATCAGAATTATAATGACTGGGTAGCTCGAAGGATGGTTTCCCGTGCCCATGGAATTATCCATGCACATTTTAATTAGCCGGAGCCATCAGATGCTCTGACCACCACCCCTGCATCATCATCCCAGCCATCCTCCTCCCAGAAGAGCGAGCATCGTCGACATAAGAAAAATCCATGCTCTCCACCAATTCCGCCATTGTCCCGCACTCTCAGTGACTTTATGCCCCCAGATATGGGGATTCTCCCCAGGATCCTTTTAGTGGTGGATGATTCGTCATGTGATAGCGAAGGGTACGCTTCAGTTAATACCGTCAAGTTGGTAAGCCCCTATATTACTCCTGATGAGGGGGAACGATAGGCGAACCTCCCCAACGTCCCCAGCCAATGCCAACATCAGCGGAGCCGTGACCATATGGGTCATCAAGTCACATCAGTTGGAAACTCTATCCTGGTCGTGCATGCCACTGAGACCAGACAGAAGGCCCAGCATAGAGCTTAGCACTCGCAGCCTCCCCATCTGGTGTCGTCAGGACCACCTCTACCACCATTAATGCTACTGGATCAGGCAGAACCCCTTCAGCCATTCCACGACTAAATTCTCCCCGCTACAGGCTGATATTGACCATCATGTTCTCATCCAAAAGATACCCTCTCAGTTTTGACTAGTGAGCAGCGGGATATTCCCAGTACCAGTCAGCCATCAGTCTGACCGATAGGGCCCGCCATGCCTTCCATCACAGAACGACTCCCTGCAAGTAGAAGATTGTGCCTGGCATGAAAGTATGACATTCTCAAGCACTTATCCCTCATCCCAGCAGGGATTTCCATCAATTAATCCCTTCTCTTGTCTCTAGATATGCACAAATCACTTTCCGAGGCTTTAAAGAGCCCCCTCCAGTTTGAGACAGAGATAGGAGTTGTAGAATCATTCCATGCTGAAGCAGTTGAGGATGCCGAATGTCAGACCATCATTTATTTCTCTGGATAAGATGAGTTATCCCCCATACAAGGGTAGGTCCACCCACTGTACATTACCATCCAATTTAACGGTGAGGAAGTTCGCCGCTGTCTCGTTGACACTGGCTCCGGGATCAACCCTATCCCGACACTGACACTGCAGAAGCTAGGGATATCCAAGGATGACCTGGCTCCCTCTGATCTATGAATCCAGATATATGACAGGACTGAGCGGAATCCAATCGTCAAGATCCGCCTGAAGACCTAGTTCGATGGCCTAGTTTCTAGCACCGTGTTCAGCGTTGTCTCCCACGACAACCCATATAATGCATTGATGGGAAGACCATTACTCCACTTGAATTCGGAGGTCCCATCATCATATCACCAATGACTTGAGTACTCACTTAATGGTCTAATGGGCATACTCCATGGTGATACATCTCCTTTCTCCTCTTACGAAACCCGCTACATGGTTGCAGACTATTACAAGAGCAAGGATAAACAAGTCTAGACAAGTGATGTTGAGCCTGTCACCGCTACCACCGACCCTTGGGAAGGCCTGAATGACACCTACATCTTTAAGATCCATCGGTTAGAGTCCACGACCCCCCGATATGGGTCAATGTTTTATCATTTTTGGGACTAGGGGGAATCATTCTCCCAAATCCAGGCAGCATCAGAAGATCACTTCATATTCTTTTACGAATTAGGCTACATTGATCCCGGAGCCTCGCACTCCCATCAGGTATAGGGATGTTCGGATCATCGAAATGGTGGTACGTCATACTTGTCTATTTCATCAGGTTGGAATAAGTCGGCTCCAGCCGAGGCGCCACTTCTACTTTGATATTATCAAGTGTGCCCCCTTAGGGCGGAGACCAAATGGGATCGGGTTGAAAACCTCCATATCCATGGTCTCGACAGTGCCAGTGTTCCCCGATGCTATAACAACTGTAGCACAAGCTGGTACCAACCTCCCATCAAGGTTTGGTAGCTCAGAAGAAGCTTCCCCCATGGAAGATCCCTCCATAAGTGGAGAGGATGATATATAGGATGCTCCCCCTGCTATTGAGGAAGGCGTCTCAGCCACGATCAATGAGTTGGTACAGGTGATCCTCGGAAGCGAGGCGGACACGAGACCCACATTGATCAACACAGCTAGGTCCCCCGGGGAGCATTAACGGTATGTAGGCTTCCTTAAACAGCACAATGATGTATTCTCCTGGAGATACGATGAGATGCTGGGACTAGATCCTCAGGTAGCCATCCACCGCCTAAGTCTCCCGAAAACCCATCACGGGTTAAAGCAGCCTCCCAGAAAGATGCACCCTTCTCAAGGTGCCATGGTTGAGGCCAAAGTTGACAAGATCACCAGAGCCAACTTTGTCAAGAAGGTCCAATACCCCAAGTGGATAGCCAACATTTTGTGAGTCAGGTAGAAGCATGGGCAGATCAGAGTCTATATCTACTTCCGAGATCTCAAACTACATTGTCCGAAAGATGATTTTACCCTTCCTGTGATGGAACTGTTGATTGATGCTATGGCCATGTTCCAGGCCCTCACCATCATGGATGGTTACTCTGGATATAATCAGATCCTGATGGCCCCCGAGGAAGTGGATCCCAACGTTTTCTTGGGTGCCCCAAGGTACTTTATGTTACCAGGTTATGCCCTTTGGCCTGAAAAATGCATGTGTCATCTAACAGTGGGACATGCATCACATATTCAAGCTGATCATCAGGAAATTTTTGGTGTGCTATGTGGAAGACCTGGTGGTCAAATCTCACCAATTCCAAGTCCATCTTAACAAACTTGATAAAGTGTTCAGTTTCCTCTGTTCCCACCACCTAAAGATGAACCCATTGAAGTGTGCCTTCGAGGGTACTTCCAGGAAGTTTCTTGGCTTTGTTGTCTTGTACCGGGGCATCGAGATCGACCCAGAGAAGATCATGGACATTATCCAAATGCCCCCTAGGAAATATTCAGGAGCTTTTAGGTCTCCCAGGACATTTTTCCTACATACGCTGATTCATTGTAAATCTGGATAGAAAGTGTAGGCCCTTTTCTAGGCCAATGAATAATGGCACCGCTTATGAGTGGGATGAAGAGTGCCAGATCTCATTTGAGGAAATCAAGAAGTATCTTCTCCATCCTCTGGTATTGATGCCACCCATCTCTGGGAAGCCACTGGTCCTCTATGTAACCACCATGTAATGGTCCCTCAGCACCCTTCTCGCCTAGAAGAAAAATGAGGGGATGAAGAACTGCCTCTACTATCTCAGCTGCATGCTCCATGATACGGAAACCAGATACTCCACCATAGATATGAGTTGCCTTGCACTCATATTTTCTATGAAGAAATTGTGGGAATACCTACCGCACCATGATGTATAGCTAGTGTCTCAAGTAGAACTGCAGAATTATATTCTGAATCGCCCCATGTTGACTGGCCGACTAGCGTGGTGGGCTGTAATCCTCCACCGGTTCTATATCAGGTTCGTGCCTCCGAAGGATATCAAGGGAAATGTGTTGGAAGACTTTCTATCTACCCATCAAACCTCCATGGATCAGTCCCTAGACCTAGATTTTTCTAATGAGGCAATCCTCTTAGTCGATCAGGCCATCTGATGTTGGAAACTTCACTTTGGTGATGCCTCCCGGATCCCCACCGGTAGGAGGATCAATGATCCTCGGCTCAACAGAGTAGGCCTGGGTATCATCTTTTTCACCCCAGCACAAGACGTCCTGCCATACTCATTCCTATTATTAGAAGGATGGACTAACAACGACACGGAGTATCTGGCCCTCATTACTGGTCACAAGATGGCCCATGAGATCGACATGCCCCCATTTTCCTGTAAAAGGGGACCCCTAGCTAGTTATTAAGTAGGTCAATTGAGAATATGTTGTCAGGAAGCCAGAGCTCATACCATTGTTAGAACACACTCTCTAGATAATGGCCCAGTTCCCTTCATGACTAGAGGTTATCCATGTCCCTCGGTCCTAGAAAGGTCAAGAGGATGCTTTAGCTAGTTTAGCTACATCACTTACAGAGCCCGAGCTGGATGATCTGATTATCCATGTGGCGCATCGGAGGGTCATGGATTCTATTACCTCGGATGGTGATGACAGCCCACAAGTATGTATCTTACTACTAGTGCCTCTACGTCAGGACCCTCGGGTCGTCTGGATGTGGTGATCGAAGTGGTTTCCTATTGGAGGACACCCTTGGTTGAATACCACCAACACAGTTATCTCCCATCAGACCGGGCTGAGTGCGAGCGAATTCGACACCGTGTGTTGAAGTTTACTCTCTAGAATGGTTCCATCCTCAGACAGATCCCCTATAAATGCGGACATGGAGGTGTTCTCCTCCATTGCATTCATGGGGTTGAGATTCCACAGGTCAAGAAAGAGGTTCAAGCCGGTTCCTGTGGTTCCCATCAGGCTGGGCCAAAACAGTTTCACCAGATTCAGAGATTGGGGTATTTTTGGCCCTCCATGATCCATGACTGCCTCAAGTTCCCCAAGAGGTGCCACACATGCCATGTTCATGCTAACATTTTGCATCATCCACCGGAGTACTACACAGTACCAAGTACACTTGGACCTTTGCGGTCTGGGGATTAGATGTTGTAGGACCTTACCCACCAGCAACAGCTCACCAATGACGGATCATCTTGACCGCTACAGATTTATTTTTCAAGTGGGCAGAGGCAATTCCGCTCAAGGAAGTCAAGGCCCGTTCTATCATCAACTACGTGAGTTCCAATATTATCTAATTGTTTGGAGTATCTCACGCTATCCTCACCGATAACGACACCATCTTCCGAGCAGCCGAGATGATGAAATTGTATGCCAAGTAAAAAATTCTCTCTAACCATACCACCCACTATCACGCACAAGAAAATGGGCAGATTGAGGAATTTAATAAAACCCTCTCTAACATACTGCATAAAATGGTTGGTCAGAATAAGAATAGTTGGCCAGATAATCTCCCCAACACCCTCTGGGCTTATCGAACGATGACTCATAATTCCACCAAGGTTACTCCATATTCCCTGGTGTATGGAACCGAGGCCATCCCGCCCATCAAGATTATGTTTCCCTGATTTCATACAATGGTCTTTGACTAGAAAGCACCGGATAAGGTGGCTGAGATCCGTCTAGCTAAATTGGAAGCACTGGACGAGAAAAGGCTTCGTGTCTTTCACAACCTAGAAAGGCATCAGAGCAAGATGGATCGAGCTTTCAACAAGTTGGTTTGCCTTCGATCCTTCAAGCAGGGTGATTTGGTACTATCCCTCAGGGAACCAATGATCACCAACAAGAAACCACCCTAGTTGGAGACCAAATGGGAAGGAACTTTCATCGTTCATAAGGTTTATCCCAATGGAGCATACTCCCTGTTGACCATGGATGGGGAGAATATAACTCCTCCCACCAATGCTAGGTTCCTCCAAAAATATTTTTCCTGACCCTTTTTATGGTACTTTATGACATTAAACTGGATTACAGTCCGGCATGTCCATAAACTACATGCTCGTCCCGTATGATGTTAAACTGTATGTCGTCCCGCATGAGGGTAAACTGCACGCTCTTCCATCATAACGTTAAACTGTATGTAATCCCGCTTGATTAATATTTATCTTCAAGAACTATGTATGGATTGATTCCCATCCTTATGGAATACCTAGGATTTCCTAAACATTTAGATTTTAGGTCCATCCTCGTCTCTTAGAGATCCCCAAATCTCCCTATCACCTAAGCCCCTTCGCCTGCCCCTCTCCACAAGGAGGATATATATGTGTGGTACAGGGTTATGCCCTCCTTCGCGTTGGGTTGTTGGCACCATGCCCCCTTCTCCCAGGAATCTTCCATATCTTGGCCTCTCTAAAGTTGAGTCCCTCGACCCCTTTTAGTGGTTCTCCAATGTGTTAATATTACTCCGGTCTAGGACCATGAGTGTCACATTTAACATAGGAAAGTTTCTTCCACTTGTCAAGCTATGTGTTCCCCTTCATTTGGGCCCCCGTTATCTTTCAAACCCAAAGGGACACCCTAAAACGGCCTGGATACCATGCCTAAGGGCTCTCCTACCATTAGAGGCCAACTCCCCTGAGGGTTTCAGACAATAAATTGATACAAATACAACATTGCGAACATGGTCAGCGGTCAATGATCATTTGTTTGTCCCCATTTCAGGCTAACCCGATATGATGCTGTGTTGAAAACATGGTCAGCAGTAATCCTCTGTCGTCACGCTAGCCCCTTCAGGCCTTGAATTTTGGTTTCATGATTCACATTATGTTCCACCTTATCATGTCTATGTGGAATCTCGACACTCTTGGAACTATCCCTCAGTGCACCTCCGCACGTCAGGGGGACAAAGCTGCAATACGGCGTCCTTCGGGGCTCCCATGGTCCGAGTTCTAAGACCATAAACTAATATCTTCATTAAAGGCTATGTGCGCCTCGATCCGCATTCCCATGGGATACGTGTGTTAACTCGGACATCGTGCTTCCTGGTCCAGCTCAGCTGTGAGTTAGTTCCTCCGGCCCCTTATCCTCTGACTCTCACTGGCCTCCTAGCCCAAGGTCCTCTCCCGAAACTGCACACGGTGTTGGGGTGGACCTCATCCTCATTCATGTAGGGTATTCTATATCACATCATAATCATTCCCTCAGTTCTATTCCATATGACCTAAAACTCTGTTGTTGGGTCCTATCACATGACCCTAAACTGTGATAATATCGTCCGGGCCGCACCATGAAAAACAACACTGCATTGTGATGACCACATCATATGGGGAATTACGTTGGGTATCGGTCCTCCACCATACCATTTGTAAATGCTTGTATATGTATTGATTATTGTGTAAATTCTTGGAATTTCTACCCTAGGCCGGTCACTTAAAAAAACCAATTCACCTTAAAGGACAAACAAGATACATCAAATGCCACTTCTTTTGGTGCGAGGGCTAGAACTGCACGTCCCTCTCATCATTTTCACTGGTACCTTACCGTGCTACATCTATAACTATGTTTGGATTGATTCCCATCCTTATGGGATACGTAGGAATGCCCAAACATTTTGTCTCAGGTCCAACCCTGGGAATCACAAATCCCATCGTTTTTCCCACCGTTGGCCCCTTGGTCTGACCCGCCCATGGAGAGTTGTGTAACTATAGAATTTTCCCTGAAAAAGTTCAGGATGCCCTATGATGACATTGGGAAGTGGCAGTTCCCTCACCAGAGAGGTCCTGTCTAAAAGAAGGGATGATCCATGATCAGATTAATGCACCCGTATAATGTGCTTCCACCACGGTGGCGTTATTTTTGGAGTGTTGGATTCTGTTCGAAGAAACCACCACTTCTCATTCCACAATTTTTGTGCCCTTTATTTAGTTCCTCATCCTCTTTCACATTTGAAGGGACACACTAACTGTATGGATGCTCGACCTATATTCTGCATGCTATCCTGGGCCAATGTTCCGGAAGAATGATGGATGATATTTGAGTTATGTCCTGTGTTGCGAACATGGTCAGTGGTCAACCCTCATTTATTATCCCCATTTCAGGATAACACAATATAGATGATGTTTTTTAAACTTGTTCAATAGTTTCCCTTTATTACCGCAACCCTCCCATAGTGTTTTTAATATGGGTAACATGATTCAAAATTTTTATTTCCCTATGTTCAGATTGATTCCAATTCCCCTGGAATTTCCACGCTCATGCGCTAAAGCACATTGAGAAGAAGATACATCGATCGGTCTGAGGTCCTCTTCCATTGATTGGGCATCCCTCTTCTCCTCAGAAATCCAGGTTCGATTTTCGAATGCCCGAAGCTTGGTTGATACTCCCATAATCAAACGAAGTGATAGTACGATCATTCCTTGTTTCTCAATTCGAGTACGACTCACGTGAGCTTGATAATGGATTGCTATTTATTTCAAGAATATTGTTGAGCCTGTTAAACAAAAGGGAAAGGTATGTTATGCAATTAGGCAAGTAAGTAAAGTTTTATATACATATAGTACAAAAACAGAGATAAGAAGCAGTAAGGCGAAGTGACTTTATGGGTTTGGCCAAAACAGGGCCCTTAAAGGTCGACTTCTTATATTTATCTCTCCTAGATTGCCACATTTTGGATGGTGGCCTCTAGGAATACCTCCTGTCCACTGAGGACTCTCTCTTCATCAGTGGCTATGGAGTGTAGTTCACTGACCTTGGCCCATGCCTGCGCCTGTTCAGTTTGAAGCTCAGTTATCTGGTGACTCGCTTCCACAAGTTGTTCTTGGGCGTCTGCCAGCTGGGCCCTCAGCTACTCCACAAGTTTAAATCAGTTTGCAATGAATACCTCATGTTAATTTTCTTATTCCTCGAGGAGTTGGACCTCCTGCTCTGCCATCAGAAATGCTCGGGTACTCCCTGACTCCTCCTGACACTGGGTAATGTCGGAGCACCTGCTGCTCTCACGCATCTTCTCGGCCATGTAATCGCGGACCGTTAAGTGAAGGCATTGTGCATCTTCCCCTCCAGCACACAGGAATTACAGCCAGGTGTGGAGTGACCCCATCTGCTTCAGCCATTCTGCCTGAGGCTGATTGAGAAAATGCCAGATACAAATCAATCCCTTGTGTCACGTCATTCGGCTCTCCTCAACCTCTTCCGAATCTAAATCATAAATTTCTTCAGGATCAGCAGGTTGATATATAGGGAAGATAGAAAATAGGCTAGCATTCGGGTCTTCCTCAGAGATTCCTCCTAGGGGAATAGGCTCCTCAGCATTTGGGTGACCTTCCTCTCTTCCCTTGATCATGGTTGCACCATCGTCGACTTACGACCTTGCCCTGATAGCAGCGCCACTAGTTTCTTCTACCTCCTTCTCACCAATTGTCGGGGCCAACTCGATTTGGATGGCATGTTCTAGATGGGGTAGTACGTTTTCCATTGGCATGCTAGCGGATGGTCCGAGCCCAACAGCCTGATGAGCCTCCAATCCCGTGATCATTGTACCGACAAGGAGCACCATAATTAGTTGATTCCTCCGACAGTGAGTACCATTATCAAATTAAGGAACTTACAGGAACCCAAGATGCTATCCTCTAGTGTTCCAGCAAATATAGGAGCTGTCGTGGTAGGGGATCCCTCAGCACTCATCAATTCAATAATGGGAGTCAGCGGTCCACCTTTCTCGGTTGGTTCTCCCTCCCCTCCTTCGGCTAGGGACTCTGGATCAGCGCCCATATTCTCCTGAGTAGGACAGGAAGGGTGGATTAAGGATTGTAAAGGAAAGCGGAGAAAAGGAGGATGTAAGATAAGAGTCTAAGAATACCTCTAGTAGATCGGTCACATCCATATCAGAGCCGATGATATCGCCGCTCTCTTAGAGACTCCCTTGGTGAGACGCTCCGTGAGACCCTTCACCTTAGGGCTCATCTTCACCTTCACCTTCTCATTCTCCTCCAGCCTCCTCTCCTATTTCACCACCCTCCTACTCATCATCACTATTATCTTCCCCCAGCAATGTCATTTCTGGATCATGCTCCTAGCTGAGCATCACCTTCACCAAGAGAGGTGGCTCCATACGCTGACCCTGTTGGCATTTGTACATGTCCATGGCCGTTAGATATGCATTCCAATGATGAATGTTCAATTTTTCGGAAATCCAAACAAGCCCGACTTCAAGCAGCTGTATCTCGTCCCACACTATCTTCTGCCAGAGGGCATTGGTGCTCGCTGACTGCCGCAGGGTTAGCCAAGCCGACCATAGCGCGGGAAAGATGGTATCTTGATAAGGTTGAAGCAGTTATCTTAATTTTTTCCTATAAATTTCTCTAGCCACTCTGTGGGAACCTCCTAATCTATGAGACGAGGGCATGAACACACCTTGTGACACCCACATTACTGAGGTTCCGGCCTGCGTGGGCCCTGTTTCCTGACATGCTCCTGATCTCCCCCCACTAGTGGCACCCTGCCAGCTCTCTGACTACCCGGATTCCACACTGGAGACCATAAGCTACCTAAAATGCATCCACATAATCTCCTCATGGTATGATATGGTCCAATGTTCGACATACTCAGTTGAGAGTCCAACATCGACGCTGGTGGGAGGAATAGTGATGATATTTCCAGAGCCGCAGGTCATGAACATCAGCCACAACTGACAAAGAACACATGGTTGCCTCTCCTCTCAAACATCCGTTTATACTAATTTTGGAATTCACTGGAGGCACCCAAACATCCTGGAAAACCTGGAGGGCACATAAGGCTTGCAGAAGATGTTCCCATCAATCTGAGCCATGAGCACCCAGCCTCTGATTCTCTAAAAGTACTCCTTCTACTCCAGTGAGCCTTTCCCATCGTCTATCAGAAGAACAATTGAGGTGGGGAATGGGCTGAAAATGAATTTGGCATGGTTACCAATCCAGATCCGTACTCCCTCCTCATTGAGCGTCATCGACATGACCCTGACAATATTCAGAAGAGAGGGTCGTAGGACATTACCCAGAAGACGGATGACATATGGGAAAGGGTACCCACCACAATGAGCCGGAACCCAGCCATGGAAAATTTGGAAGGGGACACATACTCTCCTAGGAGATCCCCCTCTCTAGATGCATCCCAAGATAACATACAGCCGAGCCAACATGGGAACCCCCAGGTTAAACCTCTTGTTTGCAGCCATGATGCCAGTCATCACCAGAGTCACTAGAAGGATGCCCATCCTTGTGTCCCTCACTGTCAGGATCCACCCACTCAATAATGTAGAGAGAAATCTAGAGTACCGAACATGCAGGTCCCAGCTCTCATTTTTTCTATAGCCCCACGACTGTTAGAGCCCCAACTCCAAGATCCTCCAGTATGATCTGCTCTTGCTTCTATGTTCCATGCTTGGATTCCATCTCCCCCGCCCTGGAATCTTGACTTCCTGATCCCTCTCCAGGAACAGGCTAAACCAGTCCTTGTAGTCGATATCATTCAGAAATTCCTTGACCCCCATATTCTCATTGGCTAGCTCTAGTAGGTGACACATCAGTATGGGGGGCTGTGATATGTCTCTCCAAATGTTCATCGGCAGAATGAATTCGTCGTATTGATGGCCCTCTAATGCGATACCCCCGATGTAGTGAATGTACTAGAGAATGATGTCGACTTCCACATGATGGAGATGGAATGTGTTGGTATCAGGGGACCACTAGGTGAATAGCTCTGGCACATGCTCAGGTTTGCGGTAGAAGTAGAATTTTGAAGTCCAAACCACCTCAAACCGACCAATATGCCACAGATCGTCCCCAAATTGGTCGAGTGTCTGGCAAACCCAGTACCCCCAGGCCCACTCGATGGTGAAGTTGCATCCGAACCATAGATCCCATTCCTGCAACCAACTTTTGGTTTCATCAGTAACTCACTGACGGAAAGTGCTTTCATAGAGGTCCGGGGATATCTCCTCAACAAGGTCACCCCCAGAAATGGTACTAGTAATGAGATTCAGGACATATACTCCCATGTGCCTGGTCTCGTTGGAAGGATGACCATTGTTGGTGATGTTGTATCAAGGAAGGTCATCCTCACGGGTCACCCACGACCACAGTGTATCAACCTCAAACCCCAGAAGAGGGACCTCCTTCATAATACCAAAGTCCCACAACAGTAGGTTGTTGGACAATGCATACTCTTTTTTGGAAGGGGTTATCATGTTGAAGAGGGTTTGGTTGTTGGAGACAATCCTTTTTTCACCATAATATTCTGGGTTTGTAGCCATTTCAACTCTGCGAGCAGCAGCTTATCCCTCATTAAACTGGTTGGTGTCCATCTTCTTCTGATTAAGTTTCTCAGCAGTTGGGTTGAAATATAAGAGGCTGGGGCGAAGTCTCAGTGGGCATCGTGAAATTTCAGGTTGTGGCGTGAAAACCCTTGAGTTTTCAAGTAACATGACGCCTGATATTAGTGCAACTACATGCATCTGGAGCGGTTTTTCGCACAGAACCGAAGAACTTTTCATGCACAAGATCTCTAAGCTTGTCTTGCCAGAAAGGTTATATGGAGCATGTGACCCACGAAAACTTTTATAGGATATGTCGGGGTTCTGTGCCACACGTAAGCCTGGATTCCGCGCCCACGCGAAATGTGAATTCTACGCCATGGTGAGTTTTGTGCGCAGCTTCAGATTTTTGTGCGCATAGACCCTACGGAGCCCTTCACTTCAGAATTTCACTCAGAATCCGGCAGGTACGACCCCTTGCTGATCCAATTCCAAGGGGGGGAATTTTTAGATGCCGAAAAGTTATTAATTGTGGAAGAATAATTCAAAATGACAAAGTGAATTCATATTCAGACCCGGAGACTTGGTTCGGGGGGCCTGGAAGTGGTGCGCGAAAAAAATGGGGAAGGGCGCGAAAAAATGTGTGTCGTGCGGAATGTTCCGAGATTCGCAAAGAGTCACCTATGCATGCACGAAATAATTTCACGCCCGCACCCCGCGCAGTTGACATTTCACACCGCCGCCTCTGTCGCGCAAATTTTTTGCATCGAGCGGTTTTCGATGCTTCTGGACTTCTATAAATAGAAGGAGACCCCCCTTTAATTTCAGGGATGAAGAATATGAACCAGATCTCGTGCGTTAAATCCGTCTTCTGTGTGTGAAATATGGCCTTTAGGTATGGTTCTTTTCGCACCGAGTCACCCCTTGGTCCACCTTCGCGTGAGATCCCTATGTCTTAGATTGAATTCCAATCCCCTTGGGGTTCCCCCCTCGCATGAAATCTCTTCCATTGGGTGTAGGCTAGTCGATTGCGCGCCATTCCTTTCCTTGCGTGCACCCCTTTCCTTGTGCGCGACCTCTTCCACTTGTGTGAAATTCATACTCCTTGCGCGCAATCCTCCTAGTCACGCGCAAAACCTTATCCCCCAATTACATGCATGCATCAATGATATCACGCCAGCCTAGTATTTTTCACAGGTCCATTATTTTGCACGTATGCCTCAAAGGTTTCGTGCAATTCCCTGGGACCCCTCACCATGAGACTCTTCTTGTGGGTCCCATCCATGGGTGCCTTTTGTGCCCTGGGTATCCACATAATGCTCTGTCTTCCTGTGCGACCTTCTAGGCTCGTACAAGGAAACTTCAAAGTCCCTTGGACAATTATTCCCGTTGCGTTGCTTTTCCTCATTCTTCTTTACATAGGAACGCTAATGGATATTGATTCTTCACATAGCCTCGCTAACGTGGACCCCTCGATGGTTCTCCCAACAATATCCTTTCACTACGGTGTTTCCAATGCCTTCCCTTCCACAAGGAGTGGAGGTTAACAATTATGTAAGTCATGTGGTTGTGGAGTGAACCCTCATCGTCTGAGCTGAAGGATGTTAAACTGCCAAGCACCTTCATCCTTAACACATGACATTAAAGTATGACCTGGCCCCATGCCTCACACATACGGTCCCCTCCCCCCCACCATGGAAATTCTCCACACCCACACGTTTCCACAGGGATGTTATAATCCCTCACAGGGAGTTATATCTTCTTTATTTGAGTGACATTTGTCCACAGGGAAGGGAATCCACCTTAGTGTAATCCCCTATCCGTTCTTACAAGACGTAGAACCACAGTTCCTCCTCACTCACACGGCACCAAGGATAGGCAAGGGCACGATGAGGAACGATGATTCTCCTTTCTTCCCTCTCCTGCTGTGCTTTTCCACCCTTGGGCCTCCATCCTGGAGTACGTCCCAGCACCATGGTCCGCTCAACGCGTAAGCCCCTCCCCACTTCCCGCGGACGCACCTTTCGCGAAGTGGTCATCAGACCGTTACTGCCTCTTGTTTCTCATGCCGAGAATGTCTCATGTGGGCTTAGAGTAATCATCGACCAGGACAATGCCCTCATCCCACATGACGTTAAACTGTATGCATCATTCCCGAACTACGGGGACTTTGATACATGTCAAGGCAAGGTACATAGGAATCCTCCACGAGGTTCAAGCCCCACCACCTTGGGCTGTCTTGGAGCATAAACCCCAATCCATCCCGAACTATGGGGACTTTGATCCATTTCAATGTATGCTACATAGGAAGCCTCCACGAGGTTCAAGCCCCACCACCTTGGGCTGTCTCAGAGCATAAGCCCCAATCCAGCCCGAACTACGGGGAATTTGATCCATGTTAAGACATGGTACGTAGGATGCCTCCATGAGGCTGAAGCCCAAAAACCATGGTCCATCCCAGTGTGTAAGCCCCATTCCATCCCGAACTACGGGGAATTTGATCCATGTCATGGCATGGTACGTAGGAAGCCTCCACAAGGTTAAAGTCCACAACCATGGTCTGTCTCAGAGCATAAGCCACAATCCATCCCGAACTATGGGGACTTTGATCCATATCATGGCATGGTACATAAGAAGCCTCCACGAGGTTTACGCCCCAAAACCATGGGCCACCCCAGAGTGTAAGCCCCAATCCATCCCAAACTATGGGGAAATTGATCCATGTCAAGGCATAGTACATAGAAAGCCTCCACAAGGTTCAAGCCCCACAACCATTGGCCGCCCCAGAGTGTAAGCTCCAATCCATCCTGAACTACGCGTACTTTGATCCATGTCAATGCATGGTACGTAGGAAGCCTGCATGTGGATCACGCCCCACCACCTTGGGCTATCTCAGAGCGTAAGACCCTTACATCCTGAACTATGTGGACTTTGATCCTTGTCACGACATGATACGTTGGAAGCCTCTACGAGATTCAAGCCCCAAAATGATATGCCACCCCAGAGTGTAAGCCCCAATCCATCCCAAACTACATGGACTTTGATCCATGTCAGCGCATGGTATGTAGGAAGCCTCCACAATGTTTAATCCCACCACCTGGTCGTTCCTTCACAGCAGGTACACCCCTGTCCCGCATGATGATAACCTATATCCATCCTGAACTTCGTGGACTTTGATTCCTAGCCACAGGGATACATAGGAAACCTCCATGAGGATCAAGCCCAATACTCATGTCTCATCCTGATCTCTCCTTGAAGCCCACGTTTCTCTTGAATCTCTGTTCTTATCCTGAAGGTTACACTTCCTCTAGGTCCCATCCATGCATCCATTCTCATGGGTCGCCTCCTCAGGTGTCCCATCGTTCCACCGAACTATACGGATATTGATTCCCCACCACGGGGGTATGTAGGTAGTCTCTTCAAGGCTCAATACTAAATCCATAGTCCATCCTGATCCTTACCCGGGTAGCAACATCTCGGTGGGATCATGACACCTCATTCCCATCCACAGATTTCGAGAAGTCTCCCACATGATGTCCCCAATATCGGTGTTCCCTCCATGGGGTTCCTCAATATGATCGACTCTAATCAGTGTTCCGATCAGTCTGATCCATCTCCACTGGATGTTAGACTCACAGCCGACCCTATGTCAAATGTGGGAAGCTGAGGAAAACCTCGGATACATGTCCATGTCATACAATTCCCCACGTCCGATGTGGGATTCCTCAGGGTTCTGCACCCTCAAGAAGCCCTATAATAAGGGACATAAGACATAAATGACAATCCCCCAGCATCAAGACATGCATGTGATTCCCAACATGAAAACTCTCCTCTCCAAAGGTTGCTACCCTGACCGGACTCTTTGGAATGTCCTCCTAGAAGTAGTGTAGTTAACTGGTTTCCATAAAGATATGGCACTGGGAATAGTTTCACAAACTACGTCTTAAATCTATGAGGGAGACCCGAACTAGGTGACGAGCTCCGAGAAGGAATCCATAGAAAGAAGAACTGAAATACCATCATCCCATTTTGATCAAGGAGAAGATGTCCCTGAACAAGGAACGAATGTCACCCGCCTTTGGTAAGCGGGAATTCAAGGTAACAGCAGCATGTCCTCTGCGTGATGGATGCACGCCGCCCCAGCGAAAGAGTCAGAAACAACCATTTTAGGGATTCTTCTATTTTCCTTTCTTTTGGTTTTTTTCATGTGGCACTGTAGAATGGAATTCCCTATTTACTTTTGAATATGATTATACCCTATTTATTTGGGATTGGGTCATTTGTGCATGTTATTTATTTTTTCCAATTGTTCATGTTATTTAAATTATTATCTCCTATGTCTTACTCTGGTAATGATAGTATAGTCATCCCATGTGACCTATTAGGCACTCAATTATAATCAGAAACCTCTGGAGTATGGGGACGTGCACTTGAGGTCATGTGTTGACCCAGCTCCAGGTACCAGATTAGTGGCTCCCAAGTCGAGGATGTTACAAAGTGGTATCAGAGGATTTCTTTTCCCTTTCTTACTATTTGGGGACAGTAGACATGAGGTTAGGAAAGTGTTGGGCCTTAGTAATTAGCTCATTATTGGGAGTATCTAACCCATTTATGGGGGAATACCCATGTTACATTGGGAGGGGATTGTTGTTCGTGTTGTGTGTTATTATATTTGATGAAATTTCACCATTGGGTGATGCACTTTTCATTTGATTTAACGGTTTTGTTATGTTTCTCTTGTGACCGGAAGGGTAAGAGTTTATTCTTTCATGCATCATACTAGGAACCTATATAGGTAAGTGACATGCATCATGATGTGCACACACACGATATGGGTGTGAAGGATATAAAGGATAGGATGTATATGTTTTCTTAAAAGGAATGAAAATGTGCCTAATAGGATGATATGAATGGGTAAAAAGGGAAGTGAAAATTTCCAGTAGTAAGTAGAAAATGTTGTGAGATAAAGAAGTAAAAGTGGATTAACCTATCATAAGAGTATATTGGGATATAAAAATGGTTTCGAATTGGGTAAAAGATAAGGCTAGTAACCATGTGAATTTGATAAACATGTTATCCATGACCTTAGGAGAGACGGTGAAGGGTAGTGATCTGGTTGTGAGTGGGCTTGTTTGGGTAGTGTATGAAAACTAGTTTTGTGTAAAGTGATGAGCCTAACTATTTTTCCATTCTAAAAACTGTGATGGTTATGCTGTAATGATCATGTTGGGCATTGTAGGGAAATGCCACATCAGATAAGTGTGTTGGTTGGGCGACATGAGGATGTTACCGAGAACACTCCTACAGTAGCAGGGAAAGAAAACATGGTGATCTAGAAACATAAGGTAGATAAATTCCATTGGAACTTTGCTCATTTTATGTAGATGATGGAATGGGACCAATGGCGGCTGCACCAAGTATGATTGAGCTAACCAGGGAGTTTTAGCTACAACATCCTCTGACCTTTACCAGAGAGGGTGGACCAGAGGCATTTGAGTTCCAGATAGATTCCATCCAAAAAATTATTCACCATATATAGACCCCTCTTGAAATGATAATCAATTTGGTGTCTTATATACCGAGGGGTTACCCAAGGTGTTGGCGGGACATCATGGTTTAGATGGAGGAGGCCGAAGGAATGATGTAGAAGTATTTTTTGGAGAAGACCATTGAGAAATTCTAGTTAGAAGCCTTGAGGTAGGAGAAGGATCCAGATTTTATGAGGTTGATTCAAGGGACACTGTTAGTAATAGAAAATAACAGTCCTTTTACCGATCCATGATGCTTTTTTCCGACACAGATAGGGGACGATGCAGATGTAGTGGAACACTTCTAAGATGGGATGAGACACGAGACTAGATCTCAGGTGAATATATTTCTTCTAAAAAGGATTGATGAAGTGGTGGATCAAGCCCTTATCTCATAGGGGAACCTGAAAAGAGATTCAAGTAGTTAACTTATGGCACCAGCTGGGTGAGTAAGTGGTTTAGCTACTGATAGTAGGGAGATCCACATTGGAATCTTTTAGAAAGGTGGAAGCACACTGAGTAGTCAAAACAGGGGGCCATCTTCTCAGGGTGGTGACCAGGTCTTCTATTATTAGTGTGGAATGTCGAGGCACAAGCTTGAACATTCTCCCCACCCACCAGTAGGGTTCCAAGCATGCGGAAGGTTAAGCCACGTGTAGATATTCTGAAGGAACCCACGATATTCATGGAATGATCATGGTTAGAGGCAGATTCCATGTGTGGTTATGGGGTTGGTTACCCCATATTAGGCAGGAAATTTGATCTCAACGGGTTGTACTGTTAGTGGCGGTGGGTGTGGAACTTTGGGATGATATCATCATTACTAATAGAGAATTGAAGTGCAGGGAACTCAATCTAAAGCCCTAGGTAAAGGGGTAGTTCATCTCCATACAGTTCAGGATACACCTGAAGGTGGTGAGGCAAAACCATCTACTCTTCAAGGAATTATTCTTGTAGCTTCCATTATTTCAAGTGATTTATTTGATAATGGTGCTTCACATTCCCTTATTTCTACTCAGTTCATAGTTGTGTTGAGCTTAGCCATGGAAACTGCATGTGGGGTAATGTCACTTAATACTCCACTATGGGTACTAGTTGAGGACATCAGGTAGTGTAAGAATTTTTCATTGGAGATTGGTGGGTATCATTTTCTATGGGATCTGTTTGTCCTAGAGATGTTAGGTTTTGACCTAATCTTTGGAATGAGCTTGTTCATGTTATATTAAGCTCATATCGACTGTTACTGGGGATTGGTAACATTTACATCTCTCTATGGAAGCACTGATGTCCTTTGTCGTGAGTGGGATACTCAAGAGGGCCACACAGGGCCGCTACGCCAGTAGTTAAGAA
The DNA here is from genome assembly GCA_963277665.1 of Viscum album. NCBI lineage: Eukaryota > Viridiplantae > Streptophyta > Magnoliopsida > Santalales > Viscaceae > Viscum > Viscum album. Next base: position 260,357,541 of record OY728125.1, on the reverse strand, counting down.
AACTCATAGCCCAGGTGGCATGTGTTATGTTAGATAATGGGGAGAATGGATGAACGGTCTTCCCTTTTGAGGTGGACCAGTTTTAGGATGAGTTTTCTAATGACATATTGGGATTACAACCTGATATAGATGTTGCATTTATGATTGAGTTATTGCAAGGAGAAAAGCTAGTTTCCATTACACCCTATCGAATGGCCCTAGAAGTGCTATATGAACATAATATTTAGTGAGAGGAATTGGAGTGTAAGGGGTTTATACATCCTAGTACATCACATTGGGAATATCCGATGTTGTTTTCTAAGAAGGTTGATGGATCACTGAGGATATGTGTTGATTATAAGATGTTGAACCAAAGGATGGTTAAGAACTGATACCCCTTTACTAAGATTGATGACATGTTTGATCAACTCAGAGGTGCGTCAATGTTTTCCAAGATCAATTTGAGATCAGAATACCATCAGTTCATTGTGATACCATCTTATATACCTCAGACAACTTTTCAAAGAAGGTATGGGTTGTATAATGTTTTAGTGATTCCATTTGGGTAGACCAATGCACTAGCGGTGTTCATGACCTAGATAAACTAGGTATTCCACCCATATCTGATTCAATTTCTATTTTTCTTCATCGATGAAATCTTGGTGTACTCCAGAACTCACGATGATCATGCAAAACATCTTGAAATCATACTTAGTACACTATGAGGGCATATTTTTGATGAAAAGCTATCAAAACTACTGTTTTGGATTGATGAGGTGCAATTTTTTGGACACATCATTTCTGTGTTTGGCATGTAAGTGGATGCAAAAATGCTGCAGGATATGGTGTCTTGGGTGATTCCTAAGAACAACTTTGATTTTAGGAGTTTTCTAGGTTTCTCTGGTTATTACTAAAGGCTTATTAGAGATTTCTCCCATATGGCAGTGCCGCTCATAGGACTAAAAAAGAAAGGGGTTATGTTTGATTTCTCATAGGGTTTTAAGAATGATTTTCGGGAACAAAATATGTGGTTGAGTACCACACTTATTTTGATCTTACCCTAACTAGGTAAGAGGTACACCTTGTTCTGTGATGCATGAGGTGTTGGACATAGTGTAGTGTTGATGCATGATGATCAAGTTGTAGATTATTGGTCAAGATAGATGATGAAGAATGAATGAAATTATCCTACACATGGCCTGGAGCTAGCTACTATGGATCATGCCTTAAAGTGTTGGATGCAATGCTTTTCAGGAGAACCCTTTACAGTTTTTACTGACCATAAAAGATTGAAATACATCTTCTCTTAGTGGGATTTGAATCTTCAAAAACAAAAGTGGGTTGATTACCTGCAATCTTTTGATTTTGAGTTGGTGTACACACCAAGGAATGGGAAGAGTGTTGTTGTTCCTCTTATCTAAAGGACTCAGAATTAGGTAGTTCAGGAATATAGTTCAGTGTAGTTAATGATGGCCTTGTTTTCTGAGATGCATATAGTGGTACATTATGTGAATGGGAAGATGAACCTTACATATTTATCATTTGTGTCCACACTTTTGAGATGAGTTAAAGATAGTCAGTTGGTAGACCCAAAATCATTTTATGTGATGGAATGTCTTAAAGGTGGGGTGTCACCTTTAGTTTGGACATTCAGTGCAGATGGTTTTTCTTATGTTCATGGTCATGTCGTGGTTACACCAGATGTACAAGAGGAGTTGATGTGCGGGTTTCACACGTCAAAGTGAGTAGTGAATCCTAGCTTGACTAAGATGTATTGTGATCTTCATAGGTGTTTTTGGTGTCTAGGAATGAAGAAAGTAGTTTCGATTATTTTGGCACGGTTCGTTACCTATCAACTGGTGAAGGATGAACATCAACATCCAGGGGGGTTGTTGTAGTTATTTCCTATTCCAGAGTGGAAGTGCAAGGATGTCACGATGGACTTCATAGTGGGTCATCCAAGGACACCTTGTAAGAATGATGCAATTTGGGTGGTGGTGGATCGGCTGACCAATTTGGCCCATTTCTTGCGGATTTAGGAGGCCTATACATTTGACCAGTTGGGGAATTATATGTTGAAGAATTAGTAAGGGTACATGGCATGCCTAGAACCATAGTTTCATATCATAATCTAGGTTTCACCTCACTCGTCTAGAGGGAACAACATAAGTCACTTGGTAACCAATTGTGTTTTAGTACAAGTTACCACCAATAGATTGACGGGCAATCAAAACATACAATTTAAGTAATAGAAGACATGTTGAGTGCATGTGTTTTGGATTTCAGTGGTTTGAGGGAAAACAACTTGTCATTTGTGGAATTTTCGTACAACAATAGATTTAAAGCTATAGTTTAGATGGAACCTTTTGAGTTAATGTATAGGAGACCATTTAGATCTCCATTATGTAGGTTAGAGGCCGAGGATTCTTATTTGTTTGGACTGAGTCTTGTGAATGAGATATCGGAGAAGGTTAATTTCATTTAAAAGTGTATGGAAACAACTCAGAGTAGGAATAATTCATATATAGATCGACATAGTATACTTCTTGAGTTCATGGTGGGTGATACTGTGTTTCTTTGAGTGTCGGTAAGGTTGGGTAATCATTGAATTCAGAAGCAGGGAATGTTGGCACCAAGATATGTGGGGCCATTTGAGATTTTGGAGAAGGTCAGAGCTATGGCATACCGTTTGGATCTTCCATAATGGTATAGTTGGATGCCAGATGCTTTCATATTTTAAAACTCTAGTAGTATCACCCCAATCCACCTCATCTGTTATAGGCCGAGGATGTTGATCTTGAGGTTGATGCGTCCTTCATGGAGTACCAGGTTCAAATTGTGTATCATAGTGAGAATGTTTTGACGAGAAGGGTTGTTCCTTTAGTTCATGTTCTATGGCTGTATGGAAAGATTCAAGAGGAATCTTTGGATTAGGAATCTGAAGAGCAGGAATAGTTTCCTGATCTATTTACTTCAGAAACCCATTTATGGTTGGGAAGAGTGGATCGAGGATGATCCATTATAAGGTGGGGATGTTTTAAAATCCCGAATCTATGTTAAGGTATTATTTTGATCGTGTTTTAGTTTAAGACGTTCTTTTTGGATAATTAAGTGTTTTAACTAGTCCTTAAGAGATATATAGGGGTTTTTGTGGGTTTGAGACACAAAAACGCGGAGAAAGGAGTTTTCTGGCCATGCCACAAAGTCTGTGCATGGTTTGGCCAAACCGTGCAAACTGCCATGGTAAACTGTGCAGAAGAAAGATTTTCAGATAGTAGCCTCTACATGGTTTGCGTACAATTTGGAAAACCATATAGGTAAACCACATGAGGGGGATATTTTTAGACAATAGTATTAGCACGATTTTTCATGGATGGAAGAACCATGCAGGTAAACCATGCGGCCCAGACACATTTAAAAAATTACAAAAATGCAATTACGGGATTTTTATACCCAACTCGGGATTTCCTCATTTCTTACTCCATTAGACCATAAGTATGAACCAAAGTCTTCAAGAGCATCCAAGGATCACTCTCCCTCATCATTGGGATTTTTGGAGCGCCGTCAATTTTTGATTGAAGATCCGGGAAAGGCTAAAACCCTCATAGCTTTTTTTCTTGATTTGGGTTGGTGTGTCACTCGTATCTTCTTCAGAAGCTCTCAAACCCTTATTTTTCAATGGGGATTTTTTAGTCATCAAGGGTTGTTTTAATGGGGATCTAGGGCTTCATTTGAGCGTGAATTAGCCTACACATTCAAGGAATGGGGTCGAAAAGTTGTATCCCTAGGGTTCAGGTGGATTTGTGCATGTAGGGTTATGTTATTTATTTTCCATGGTTGTGTTCTTGGTTCCCTATGATTTATTTGTATATACTGGGTATCTAAATGGTTAATTGAACTACTCATGATCCCCATGAGATTCATGGATGATGGAAAATTGAGGTTAGGGCCACACATGTGGTTTTCCATTATTCCTTGGACTTAGAGTTTAGCTATATAAGTGTAAGGCTGTTGTGAGAAAACATAGATCCCATGATGAATATGTTTATATAATTAAAGGATGTGAAATTAATGTTTTAATAATACAAACATGTTGGAGAATGGCTTAATAGGTTTTCTGGTATGGATGAATAAGGGTTAAATGGATTAATGGAAAAATACTAAGTGATTGTCTTTAAACAAGAATATGCTAGTGAGATAGGTTTGGGAAATGGGAAATAGAGAAAAAGGGTTAAGTAATATAAATGATGAATTTATTAATGGATTGAGACCAAATACTAATTTACAATTTATTGATATTGTTGTGATGTTTCAAAAGATGTTGTCTATTCTTGTTGTGATATGGTTGACTGTGGTTAATGATAAATAGGCATGTGAATATGGCTTGGTAGAGCGAGGTCTTTAATTGAGGTTCTACACCCAATGGTTGAGTTGGAATGAGTTTCTAGCATCACCCCTAAATGAATGGATTGGGGAATGGGATGATGTTCTATTCCCATAATGGTTTCATTCTACCAGGACTGAGGCTTCGAGGTGAGTATTTTGAGGTTTTTATAATGTGATACCTAGTGAGATATGACTTGATTTAATTCCCATATTTTTGAGAACATTGAACATGCCTAATCCATTGAACACATGAAAAAGGTATATTAAAGCATGAAATTTCTAGGTAGTGAACATGGATTCAATGGTAATATAATTTAAAGGAGAATAGTTTATAATGTACTATTAAACTTCTTACCTTTATTTACCATTAATTTTTATTGCATGCACTATCTTTGTTTTTTGGATATTTTATAGACACCATTGGTGGTGGCCTACCGAGTTATATGCACACCCTACTCGGGCCACCTTTGGTTACCCATGTAGATATCATTCACGAAAGATGGGACATGGGAAAGGTCCATATGCTAGGTAGTTGAGTTGGACATGGGGGATGTATGAGTGGGGTTATAGACTTGGTGTCCGGACCATTATGGTGATTCTGCTATATTAATTTCTTTTGATTTTGTTCACCTGGCACTGTAGCATGGCATGACATATTTAATATTGTATATGATTGTACCTTTATTTTGGGAATGGGTCATTTATGAATGTTATTTATTGTTTCATATTTTTCCCGTTATTTAAATTATTATCTTCTATGTTTTACTCTGGTAATGAGGGTATTGACTCCCCATGTGACCTATTAGCCCCTTGCTGCTAGTTGGAAACCTATGGTGTATGAGGAGGCGCACTTGAGGTCAAGTGGAGACTGGGATTGGGGAATTGGATTAGTGGATCCTAGGCTGTGGATGTTAAACATGGGCTGCAATATTTCTTTAAAGTGGTCCTTTAGTCAGAATATCACCATTTAAAGGTGAATAAGGAAGTTTTCTTCCAGAATTGTTTTTAAGAAGGTATAGACAATATGAGTTCATAGTGATTCCCTTCATTATCAATAATTCTACAACAATCCGTATTGACATAATGAATATCATATTTAGATATTACCTTAGTAAATTTGTTGTATTTGTTATAGATGAATTTTAGATATACTCCAAAATAAATGACGTGCATGAGGTGTATTTAAATACTATACTAAATACTTTGAAAAAGGAGAAACTATATGAATAGTATGGTAAATGTGAGTTTTCCATATAGGAAGTATCATTTTTTGGAACATGGTATCACCATAAAAGGGATATTTATATACCATTATATGAAAAAGTTAATTGAGGAGTTTTTAAGGATAATATCTATAGTGGATATATATAGTTTCCTTATACTAGCTATGTATTACTAATGATTTGTGGGAAACTTATCATGATGGTGAAACCCACTAACCCTGATAAATTGTATGGGATTAAATTTTTTCTAGAATATTGAATGTGGAGAATGATTCAATGAGTTGAAAAAGAGGCTTATCACTACACCAATACTTAAACTAACCATATGTGGAAAACTCTTCTTGGAATATACAGATTGTTTAAATAAAGGATTATGCTTTGTATTGATGAAAATTGATAAAGTGATAGTCTACGCCTCCGGGTAGCTCAATGCTCATGAGGAGTACTGTCCATCACATGATTTGGAGTTGGTGGCTATGATATTTATGTTAAAAATATAGCAACATTTTCTCCATAGTTAGAATGTTTAGACATATAAGGACCACAAGATCATAAAAAATATATATTCACATATAATTACCTTAATATGTTTCATGAATGATGGTTAGCGATAATCACATATTATGACTTCGCAATCCACTACCATCATGGTAAAAACAATAAAGTGGCATATTCTCAAAGGAGAAAAGATCCTACAACTTTATCAATGATTAGAATTGATAGTGATATAATATTAGTATACTTTAAAAGGATAGACATGGGAATCATAATTAATAGAATATCATCTTTTCTCTCCCAAATGATTGCTCCACCACCCCTTATCTAAATGATAATGGATGCTCAAAGATATGATGTGAAAATTCAAAATAAGGTGGAAACTATAAAAAATGGGAAATCCTTGGAGTTGAAAATTAAAGAGGATGGAGCTGAAATCTTTTGATCACTAATTTGTATACCATCAAATCCTTAGATAGAGAAGGAACTTTGGAATGATGCACATATATTGACATTCTCCATCCACCCATAGAGCATGAATATGCATCAAGATCTCTGAGATCACAATTGGTGGGACATTATAAATAACAATATCATAGAATATATATTAATGTGCCAGGTATGTCAACAATTATTAAAGGAAATTTATTAGAGGATGATGTAACCATTACCTATACTTACATGGAAATGGGAAAACATCATGATATAACCTTTCAACGTTCTTACAAAGACTTCTAGAGGAAATAATATTTTATGGTTTTTTGTGAATAGTCTTCTCAACTCATTATAATTCCATAGGAATTATCACTTGATCAAATTTCATGGATATACATTAGAGAAGTAGGGAGGATGGAAGGAATACCATTATCAATTATACCCATTTGAGAGATGAGATATAAATCAAATTTTTGGAAGAGTCTCTATTATTCTGTAAATACTGAGTTAAAAATTAATATGACATATCCCTCCTAAATATATTTCCAATATAGATATATACAATTAATAAATTGGAATAAATGTTGATAGAATGATCAATTGATGTTAAAGGTTGTTGGGACCAATATATTTCTCTAGTTGAGTTCTTTTACAAAAATAATTTACAGTAACGTATACAAATCAATCCATATAAAGAAATTTATGGGAATAAATGTAGAAAAACTGTGTGATGGAATGAAATTAGTGAACACAATCTAATGGGAGTTGAAATGGTTTATGAAATCGTAGAAAATGTCATGACCATTCAATAACACATCAAAGCTACTGAAATTTGACAATATAGTTATGAAGGAAATTATCAATGGGACCTAAATAATGAGGTTATAGATATGTTATTCCATTGAATGTGACCAGGGATAAGAATCATGATTTTTGAAAAAGAGTTAAATCTAAGTCCAAGGTACATCGACCCATATGAGATTCTTGATTGTATTAGAGGTGTGACATATCAACTTGTACATCCACCAACCATGTCAAAAGTACGTGTTGTATTCCATGTATCCTTCTTAAAGAAGTAAATACTAATGCCATCACATGAACTAAGTTAAATGTTGGAATATCTATAAAGTGGTCTCACGTATGAGGAGGAAACACTTAAGTTATTAATCTATTGAGATAAAGTGATTTAAAATAAGATTAATCACATAATCAAAGTACTATGGTGAGTCCACAAGTATGAGAAGGTGACATGTTTACTGGAGGAAGTGATGAAGGATTAGTACCATCACTTGTTTTAACCGTAGTATATAAAATAAAAATTTGAGGTACATATTTCTTAAGGGGGGAGGAGTGTAATAACTGATAATTTTATATTTTGAATTTCTGTTATGAAAATATAATTATATTACATTTAGTAATATAATATTATTTAATGAACACATTCAATAAGATGAAACCTTCAAAATTTTATTATTAAAATAATTTTAAAATTAAATTTAGAAAAAAATATATATCAATTACAATTGAAATTATTACAATGGAACAATAAATAGAAAATAAGATAATAAGAACAAAAAATTGTGATTTTTCGATCTGCCATAATAATATCACTCATGAATAACACTATGGTAATGAATCAAGATATTAGAAATGTAATATCCATTTTGAAAATTAAAATATATATAGACAAGAGAGAAAATATAAGTCAATGAAGAATGAATTAAATGGGAGGTATCTATAGAAATTAGTGAAACCATAGGCCAATTACTAATATGACCATTCAAATAGTAATATAACCAATAAAATAGTAATATAACCATTGGGATCACAATTAGATCATTGGAATAATAATACAACTATTAGGAATAGTAAATCAACTGTTAGAAAAATAACCTCACATACCGAATTATAAAATAACATTTATGTGTCAAGCTCTTGAATTCTCGTGAGTGGAAAAGATTCATTAAATTACTATATGAACACCTTATTTTATTCTAATGAATGATCAAAAGGGGTTAAGAAAGGTTTTGTGAGAGTGTTTGAATTTTTTTAAGCTGGATGATTTAGTTTTTGGAAAACATGAAGAGGCACATGGTTAGTAGTAACCTTGCATCCTAGTAAAGAGGAATTTTTTTTGAAAAAACAATGAGAGGGTGCCCACATGGTCTTGAAAAATGATTCATGTATGTTTTAGAGATAAAAAAATATTAGAACATGTTTTGTCTAGCCGTGTGCCTAATAGTGTGAGGGGGGATGACTTATGGATAGTGAGAACACATGGTTGGCGCACAGCCTGACCAATCATGCAACCAAAATGTTCAATCTTTTAAAATGTTTGAAACTATGTTTTTACCCATCATTCCATATAAATCTATTCCTAATTTTTCATTCTTAATACATGCAAAAAAATCACATTTTTGAAAGATACTCTATCTCCTTAATAGGATTTGATCCATCTTCTTGATCTGATGTCTAAATCAAACTCCCTTTGTATTATTGGACCCATATCATTAAGACTTTTACTCATATTACTTGTTTCATTTATCTCACTCTGTTGAATTATAAATCTCTGTGAGATAATATAACATATATTTATGGTATTTATATATTTCATTGATTTCTCCCATTCAAGTCCATACTAGATTCTAAAAATGGATGATGAGTTATCTACCTATATAAGGTAGGTGGTCTAGTGCCATTCCCTTCAAGTACTATTTAAATTACGCACCATTATTCTTCACACTAGACCTCCCTTGAGTTTCCATAAAAATTATTAAATCCTTTTAAATTAACAATATCTTATTAGAGATATTCCATTAAACCCAGGTTATTGTTGGAGGTCATCCACCTTGATGAGCGTCAGACCTTTGTTTGAGTTAATTAATATATAATGAATTTATAAATTACTAAGTAACCAAATCACCTTTATATGTTTTGGCATGATATCTAATTTGAAATAGTTCAATTGAACATGGTGGGATGTTAAAGGTATGACCATGTCATGTGACTCCTATAATATTATGGATTATGACATGACTAAATGGAATTAAATAAAATATAAAATGGTTATAAAAAATTATCTCCTTATACTAAATTAATACATTGAATTTGATCATTATTAATATTCTAACATGTATGTTGGTATTGGTGACATGGCCAAGGAAGTGTTGTGCCTGAAATCTCATGCTCCCCTAAAGTGTAATGTCAAAAATCATGCTTCACATCATTTATTTAGATGTTGGACATAGAGTTTCACATCTTTTATTTAGATGTTGGACATGATGATTCACACTCTTTGGTTGGGATGTTGGGAATTACGACCCACATCGTTAACGAACATGAAGTTTCATATACATGGGTGAATTATAGCATAATGTCCTTATTTAAATCATTCAACATTTTCATTAATTCGTGGAATCCATGGTTTCCCACCTCAAGTGTCCTTTAGGAACCCAATACGACTTCGTTACAACCTACATCACTAATTAATATTTATTATACCCATCCACTTCTCATTTTATATCCAATGGATAGATTACACATAATATTGTTGGTGGTGGACTAATGAGTTTGTCTCACACCCAGTTCATGCCCCTAATTGGTACCTGAATATATCTCATTGATGTAGTTAGGGACAAAGGGAAGTACGCTACTTTTGGAATGTAATTTTTTATACAGGGATGGAGTACGATATCAAATGACCAAGATTATGATCACAATGATATTCAGGATAGAATTTGGTCTTTTTGTTAATTTTTAATATCATGCACTATGTATGACTATTTATATTTTATTCCAATTTTTTTATATCATTCTAACATGAAACCATTTTTTATAGGATACTAGTTATTAATCCTATCTATTTATTCTCACTTAGATGTTCACTTATTCTACCACACAACATTTATTTTTTTCCTACTACATAACCCTTTATTATACCATTGTGATCCGATCTAATTATGAGGGTACAATATCCCTATTATACTATCATAGATCATTACTACTAGTCAATAGCCTCTGGCATATGAAGAGGTGTGTTTGAGGCCACATGGTATACCGGGATGGTCACCTATTTATGAAATTAGCATAAGACGTCACAGAGGTATCTTATAAAATTAAAATATCATTGATTTATATCATGATACATGTAAATATATGTTTTAAAAATAATATAATATGTTTCCATATTTTTTGTACATCAAATATGTTTTATTTTAATTTTATAAAAAATATAAGTTTTTAAAAGTTATTTTATTTTCATAAAATGGGTTAATAAAATAAAAATATATTTAATTATAATGATAATATATTTTTATGTCACTATAAATAATTTTTCAAAGGGACATAAAAATTATCATAATATTAAAATTTTAATTTTTCATATAAATGAATTTATTTTTTAAAAAAATAAATTTCTCATATTTAGAATTTTTTCTGTAAAATGGATTTCATGTTTTAAATCTACATATTTAAAAATGGTTTGGGGTTTTTTTTTGGAATTTTTATAAAATAGTTTAATTTTTATGAATATTTAATTATAGTAAATTACAGTATTTAACATTATATGCTAAATACATAAATATTGTGTCATGGATATGGTAAGAACTTATTATTTCAAAATCAGATCCACCGTTTTCTATATATATTCATACTAATCAATACTATTGATAGTATTGATCCAGAATAATAAGCTAATGAATATAATATTTAGAAATACCACTTCCCTACCCTTATAAATACCACCCCTCACCACCCCCTCCTCACAACATATAAGCCTTGGAGTTTTCCAGATTTATGCCCAACCCTCTCTCAACGCTCTCCCCTACCTCATAGTTCTTCTAGCCTCACTAAAAGAGAAATTCAATTCTCGTTAATGATTATTTCAAAGAGGCATCATTTAAAAGGTAATATCCTCACATGACCTCTTTTAAATTCTTTTCTTCATTGACACTCCCCTCAGATACCTCTTCTAACATTCATTAATAAATCTAGTATCATATATATATATATATTTTAATTTCATAGTGATAATGGAATATCTATCTTAAATCCTCTTATTTTACCCTCTTATTCTACAACAAAACCATTGTCCATATTATGTTGGTTAACTATCTTCATGGGTAATGAGTTTTCGTGTTCTATTACTGCATTCAAGGATGTTCATAAAACGATTATTATGGTTAGATCAGATGATAATAAGCATAGTAAAACTTATTTCATGTTCATGAATTAATATATACATAATATTAAATAAAAAAAAAACTAAAATATGATGGTCTGTAAAACTTCCCAAGAAAACATACCATATTAAAAAAAATATTACTAAATGGATTATACATACATTGAAAAAAATTGGCACCATTTCAATTTCTAAAAGTATATGAATACCATTTTATATCACTATTATTTTTGTAGTCCCATTTGAGAAAAAAAATCAATAATTATCAATAAGTGAGATGACCTTAGATTCATGAATTGTGTAATAAATAAACATTGTTTGGTTATTTAGTAAAGTATGGTTAAGTAAAAACCAATTCTAGAACATAAGTTAAGAGGTCTTTCTGAACCTCCCTATTTCCTTTAGGGTTATTCTTTCTCTCTCTTACCTCACTTTGTCAATATAATTTTTTTAATTAATTCTCCAATCTTATGTATATATGTTCCACACATATATACCTATCTTAGTTCATATTTATTTGATGAAGATATATATATTTTAAAAGGATCCTTTGTCAATTCCTCAAAATAAAAAAAACTCATTAAATAAAAATTATTTTCTTCTTACCACTTTTCAAGTACAATCATTAGATGTTTTAAGCCACCCAAATTTTCAAAAGTCAATAATTTTATCATTTAAAATCGTTTTACATTGACTTTTATAGATTTATGTAAATTATTTAACCTCAAATATTTTTAAATATTTTTTATCAATTTTCTAAATGTCTAACTGAATAGTTACTTCTCCAAAGGGATTTCTCTACTCTTTCTCACATCGTCACTTCCGTTGGATATAATTTATCATAAAATATACTTATTTTTACTTTATAAAATACAAATAGTGATTTAATCCCTTATTTTATAGAAAAACTGATGATATGACCTTTTTTATGCCATTTTACATGATTACGAAACCTATTTCTTTCTATGGGTAACCCTTATGTTTATGATTTATGTTGGAAATATTTATGTGGAACACATATACAAGTACATATTATGATGGGTGAACCCATGTTGTCATCCAATTAATTTTCAAATGTTTTAGTCTCATGAGGCAATAAGTACGAGATTGTGGAGTGAACCAAATCTATGATGGGACTCGGTCCACCCTATTATGTTGGTTAGGTAGTTATCCTTGACTTATGCTCATGTCATGTTTTTTATTGCCTCCAAATTTCTAATTTTTCATTACATGTTATTTAGGTAATTCATACATATGATTATTTAGGAGACATTCCTTTTATGTTATCATGTTATGCCTTATAACTCATATGATATGCTATGTTTCCAAATTTATTATCTTACTGACCTTTTTAGCTCACCCCATTTGTATAAATATTCCGCAGCTTATCCTATACAGTTTTAAGACCGTAAAAAATTTAGGATCTCAATATGGGGATTAAAATGAAGATGTTTTATTTTATTTTCATGATTTTATATTCGGGTACATAGTTTTCAAAAGACACTAGTTTTTTTTGATTCTTGGTTTGTAATTAATGTATATTTATGTGAACAATCGTGTAATAATATGTGTAAAAGGATTGGTTCTCTATAGTATAAATATTTTAAGGACTCTAACCCTATTATCCTGAATATAGTGGTTAATTTTTCACATTTTACTAAGATATAATGAATCACATTCCAAAGTACTGAATAGTTTAGTAGTCTTGGTAGACAAGATACATACATGAATCTTACATTACAATTTAAAAAATAAAATACAATATAACAATTCCGTTGGAAACAACATTATTCTCCTATATTATCCCTATATATCAGTAATAATAAACATCTTGGAATCCAATGGAAACATGAAAAATAAAAAAGGGGTGAGGTCAGATACTCAGTATGAGTATAAAAAATGAAATCTATGAGTAAATAATTCATAAGCAAATATGGAAAGATAAAATAAATGAAACAAATATAGTTTAATTAATAACTAAAATAATGTTCCAGAATAAATAATACCGTAAAAACAATTACATGAGATAGAAATATTAACCATGGATATTATACTAGTTTAATAATCACATGGAAATAAATGACTAATCTTATAATGAGGAAATACTTAATACAACATGACTTAAACATACCATCACAGCCTTAACCAAGAAATCTATATAAATTGGAAAGGCCTTGTGTAAAACCCGATATAGTTTATCTCATAAGACATACTATTGAATTGAGGGAATATACATGGCCCAACCATGACATACTTTGTTCAATACATTCCTCATCTCAATTGTGTGAAACATAAACAACATAAACATTCTTATTTAAAAACTCGCATAAAAAATGTAAATAGTTTAGCCATAAACCATGAATGGTAATAGTAAAACTAATCATAATCCATTAAATAAAATATTATTGATGGTATCCTAAGAGATAAAAATCAATCATGTATAAGATTCAACAATTGTTTTTGAAATAGATGAAAATATTATAATAAAATCATTAAAATACTCTTGAGAGAAATATCTATTTTATCTGCACAATTATCAAAGAAAAACATTCACAGAGAATAAAAATATAAAATTATTAAGGATTCATCAAGTCATTAAGGATTCATGATATTTTAATTGTCCATTATTTCCATATAAGTTAAAAACACTCAATCAAAATATTATGTTATAAATGTCACAAAGAGCCTTTTTTAGAAAATGGAAAAAAATATTCTTTTCAAATAATTTTGTAAGAAGTAAGATTTGGGTAAAATTGAATTTAAACATTCATATGAGAATATTAAAAAAAATTAAATTATTTAGATAACATTGATATTTAAATGAATTATATTCCATTGGAGATATTGATGAAAATAATCCCGATTAATGATGAGATCGTGAATTAAACCCTTACCTTAGGTATAATTTCCTCCGTAAGTGTATGAACCATATGTATAATGGTTTTAAAAATATTATTAACAAAAAAATATTAATATTAACATTTATTATATCCTATATGATCCCATTATAATAATTTACCACTCATTTATAAATAATATCTTATCCTTTTCTCCATTTTGGGTGTAAATTACATTCTTTCTCATGCTTGTTTTGTCTTAAAAGTCATGTTTCCCCTATGTAGGTTATAGATCCATCATCTACAGAATAAAATTTATATCATAAAGATCATATTTAATCATTAAATATATTTTTATAATTATTCTTGAATGTTGAACATAGAAAATAAATCGCATCGCTTCGTGGATGAGGTAAGTCGTACGTACGCATGATTGATGATATCATTTAAAAATTGTTGAACCGTTAAAGAAGTAGATGTTATATTAATTTAAATGAATAAATTTTGTTTAATAATTAACTTATATATAAATTTTTCACGTAATTAGAACCATCCCAGTAATGTGGTGATGAAAAATGAATCACACCGTTATCTAATCACAGTAAGCAATAAATATGCATGTGCAATGTTTTCATTTTTCACAGGATGAATAAAATAGAGAATATGGTTGTATAACAATCATAATAAAATATAATTATATATTTTATAATAGATTTATTTTTCATGAGAGAAACAACACATGAATAAGAAGTAGAAGATTAAATTAAATTGAATGAGTTGGTAAAATGATTACCTCTTCTTCAAAAGACTTTCTTTAGATATATTCTTAAGGGATCTTGAGCTAGAATTATTGGAATACCAGGACCTTCATAACTTGGATAATGATTAAATTAGAATAATTTTTTTGTATTTTGATGATATCTAAGGCTCACTGTGGTGAACTGAAGTGAAAAAATGAGTGTCATTTAATAATTGTGGCTAGGGGAACTTGAGGAATTTAGTAAAATATTAAAATAAAATTAAGTCCATTCACATGAAAAAGACTTAATAATGGCCTATAAAGAATATGGGAATACTTGTTCAACCAATTATTATACCATTTGGACATATTTAATAATTTTATGATATTTAATTAATTTAATAAAATATTATATTCATGAAATATTATTATAGTCAAAATTATCACTATTCATTACTTTGACTTTAGAAAAATAAAAATGTTTATTTAATTTTAAAATAACTATTTTATTATATCCTTTAAATGTAATAGTTATATATATAATTATTTTATAATCATAATTATATAAAATTATATTTATTTTAGTATTTTGAATATCATTTATTTGATATTTTGATTAATTTAATAATTACTGCATCATCGTTGTGTAAGAATTCAAGTTATTTATTTCTTCCAAAAAAATTAAAAATAAATTTCAATGAATAATATAAATATATTATATTTAAAAAATACTATTTATCATCAAATATATATTCTAAAAACATATATTTAAAGTGGCTTACTAATTTGAATCCATAGTGTGAATATTTTGACTTTCTTTTCAATAAAATTCTATAACCGACATATTGTCAACTAGGTGGGACCAAAAGGACCTATATTAGATAATAGTAAGGTTTTAGAAGAATATTACTCATTATATAATATTTATCAAAATTTATGGGTTATTTAAGAGTTCTTATAACATTAATTAAAATCGTTTAATTGATTTTTCTTCTTTTTACACAAGTAAAACATCAACATTGCACAAGAATTAAAGTAAATTATTTATTATATATAATTAATAAATAATTTTAATATAAAAAAAAATTGATTTACCTCATTATAATATTTTTTATCCATTCATTTTGTATATTTACTCATATCCTTGTCAATACAACTTATTTAATTTTATAATTGGACTTTTCTTGCCTTGTACAAGCATTACACATGAATTTGGTTAGAATTCATATTTTATAACTCTAAAATTATAAATTATCCATTAAAATAACCATTAATAATAATTAATAAACAATTATTGAATGAATTTTTAGGATTCAATTATTATCTATAATGAACAAAATAATAATTTTCCAACGCTGTGTACGCACTACGTCGACACTGAAAATGATTTTTATAATTATCAGGAAATAATTGTTATTTTTCATTTTATGGATTTTATTCTTATTATATTTTTATTTTATTACCATACATGAGTCTAAAAATTAAAATAATAATTTTTTTTATCATATTTATGTTTTCAAGATATCATAAAAGATACCATATTTCATAAAAAACATTAGTTTTTTAATATTAATCAAAAATGAATATTCCCAAAATAATACCAAAAATTAATCCTAAGATAATTTTGAAAATTTTATTTTAAAAATAATTTTTAAATTTTAAAATAAATATAAAAAAAGTTTTAAAATTCAGTTTTAAAGCATGTGAACCATTAAAAGATTGTCAAATATCCTTTTAGAAAAAAATAGAATTTTATACTTAAAATAGAATTTTTCGTATATTAATCCTATAAAACTTATTGGATAAATTTGAAAACATTTTATTTAATATAAAACATATAAATATAATTAATATATTTTATAAATATTTATTAATTCAATTTATTAATATAATGTTCCCTTGTAGGTATAAAAATATTTTTTATAAAAAAAGACAACCTTTAGGTTCAATTGGTTTTTATTTTCATTTATATTTAATTAGTACCAACTAAATTCATTTTATAATCATGTGTAAACTATATTTTCATGATTTAGTTAATCTCATTCATTCCTATCATTCCAACATCTAGGTGATAACTATTATAATTAAATAATAATTTTTAATCATTTGTTTATGTTTGGTGTTATGTGTATCGTATGTTATCGAAGAAGTTAAATTTATAAATAGACATACCATAAAATCATGGGTTGTAAAATTATAAATTAGTTTTATAAATTCTATCCTCACAATTTAATCTTTTTATTGGTAATCATGGATTTTTCATTTTTAAATACCATTTTTGAAATCCCACATCATAAAAAGGGTTAATAAAACCTCCTCTTAAAATGATGGAAGGGAAAAAAGTGAATGTCACCTCAGAACTAAGATTTCAAATACGATAATGTTATTGATAATTGAAAACAAAGACATGGATGACAAATATAGATATCATGTATTTATGGAGATTGATAGAGAACATGGTCATTAGAAAGTTTATCTTCTCAAAACTGTTGTGATGTGTTAAAATACCATTGGTTTCTCAGTAAGGAATGTAAATGGATAACAATTTTGTTCCAAAATCATTTTCTTAAATTTGGGGAATTATTTTACTATCCAAAAAAGAACTTTGTAATATAAACTTACTTTTTTAATTTCTATTTTATAAGAAGTGTCTTATCCTTTTTATGTGTTTCAATATATTTACACTTCATCCTTTACTCGAGGAAATGGGAATTCATGAATAATTTTCTCATATATGAAGAATATTTATTAGAAGATATATATGTAATTCCTTCATACTTTAATTTTTTACGAAAACCATGAATATTAGAACATTTTATCAAAAAAAATAATTTCCAAATTTTAACTCCATTAATTCCAAAATCTGTTAATCATAAGACTCATCCAAAACATGTTTTTCCAAATTCAACTATCAAAAATTTAGAAGGAAGATAAAAAAATATACAAAATAAAATTATCATTATATTCCCAAAACAAATAATGTAACTCTTAATCTCACATACCAAATATATAAATACAATTATCACCTTAAAACCATAATGAAAACATTTCTGCTTCCAAATCCGTAATGTAAAAGCACTGAAGTAGAATCCTTATATACCTCTTAATTCTTATAACCAGAATATCGTAAGATAATTATTTAATCTAAAAACAGAAATACTTTAGTTATTTCACTTTTAATCCTGTAATAACATAATCTTGACCTTGATCCTTTTTTATATCCTATATTCCCTTTATTCTCTAGGAATTAATTTTTATAGTTTCCCATATCCTTACAGATAAATAATGGGATAACTTCATTATTTTCTCTGTAATCATGATCCTGGTGTACTTTATATCCGCACTTATATCATTCCCTCATTCCCTTCAAGAAATTACCTGGGTGTTTCCTTACATAACTATCACATGTTGGAAAAATACTTCTCGCCCTTTTCCCATTATCCATATTTATCTCTACCATCCTCTTATTATATTGCTTATTTTTGAAGTCGTAAGAAATGGATAATTTATTCTCCATCTTGATAGAACATGATACTATATCCTCCTAAGATAAGAATTTCAGTCCTACTAGCCCCCATCGAAGAATTGGTTTAATCCCATTGAATAAATAGCCAATCTTACTCCTTGGGTTATGAATACAGTGCAAAAAATTCCTAGAAAATCTTGAAAATTTGGCTTCATATTTAAGAACATTCACATCATCATTTTGTCTCCATCTCATGAAATGTCTCTCCATATATTGTACTAGTTAATGAGGGAAATATTTTTCGAATAAAATTTCTTAAAATCCTTTCATTCCATTTTTATACTTCCTTATTCTTCTTAGTGTTTTGAATCAATGACCACCGATGATATGTATCTATAGAGAGATGATAAACTAACATGAAAATCATTACATTCAAATTAAATAAGTATATGTTCTAATAAAATTTTCCATTTCTTAGCTACAAATGGAATTCTAGTCCCATTGAATGATGGTGGTTGTTGTCACATGAATCGGTCTGGAATTGTTACAACACGTTGTGGATTGGGATGGTCCATGCAAGTAAGGTTATTTCTCAAAACCTAAGTTAGATACCCCAATTTGGATATAATATTTTCATATCTTGCTATATATCTAGCTCTAGATTAATTATATTTACTAGGAGAATAATCCCTACATGCATTGATAGAGTTTCCATTCATTCCTCGAGGTTCCATTTTTAAAAAATGACATTTACTAGATTGGATCACAACATTATGAAACATAATTTATAATCATAAAAATAACAAACCACATATTAAAAAATTGAATATTTTTGTATAAATAATTTCTAAGTCCTAATATTTATTTCATTTTGAATATTTCAAAATTCTTTCACAAGGATTCATTCTCAAATATATGTTTTCATAAATCTAGTTCCGACAATTTCTAATAAAATCCCTCTAATTTGAAGTACAAAGACCCCAAACCCAGTATCTCGTAGTCAGTGGTTAATTTATTACATTTAAAAAATATATAAGTAAGCACATAATAAAGGAATGAATAGTTTAGTAGTCTATATAAAATAGATACATACATGAATCTTATATTATAATATAAAATATAAAATAAAACATAAATATTCATTTGAAATCACCATTATTCTCCTAGATCAAGCCTGCATATCAATCATAATGAACTTATTTGAATTATGAAGAAAATATTACATAATAAAGGGGTGAGATAATATGATCAGTAATGGTATACATACAACAGAATGTATGAGTAAATAATCCATAAACAATATGGTAAGGTAAAATAACTGAAACACATTATATTAAAGCAATAACTTCAAAATAATATGTCCAGAATAAATAATACCATCTAAATAATAACTTGAACTAGAAAACATAACAATGGATATTTTACTAGTCAAAAAATAACATATAAATCAATAACCAGTCTCTTAATGATGGAATTCATAATGTGAGACATCTAAAACATAGCATCAAGGAATAAACAATGAAGTATACATAAATGGGTATGGACTTGGCGAAAACTATATCTAGTTTGTCTCATGAGACTTAACACTACATCAATGTGCTATATCAGGACCCGTATGTCAGATACTAAGTCCAATACATTCCTGATATAAAAGGTGTTAAATATAAAGAACATAAACATTCATATTGAATATATAGCATATGAAATGTGAATACTTTAACTATAAACCATGAATTGTATCAATATTGGACATCCACAGTCAAAATGATCATAAAGCATTCAATAAGTAATTTTATATGGTATCATAAGAGAACAACCTCAATTAATCATATTATTCATCCATGGGTGTTGACATATATGAAAATAATCTAATAAAACCATTGAAAAATTCTTGGGTTAAATAAAATTTTTTTAATTAAAAATCATTTATATAATAATATGTGGAATTATAAATGAAAATTTTTTATTTTAGAATAAACTTGCATACTTGTAATTTATCTCCAAGACATTAAGGTGTCGTGAAATCAGATAAGTCCACTCATTTCATATTTGTTAAAAAATATTCATTATGTTTATTTTTGCTGGAAAAGTCACTAGATCCTTATTTAGAAAATGAAACATATATTCTTTTCAAACCATTTTAGAAGAATTAAAATATGTTTATGAATTTCTTTAAACATTAATACTATAATATTAAAAATCTATTTGTAATAAATTTTAGAAAACATTGACATGGAAGAGAAAGATTCCCCTATGGACACTTAAATAGAAACAATCCTGATTAATAATGAGATTTTGAATTAAACCCTAAACTTAGGTATGATTTCCTCCATAAGTTTTTGAACCTCTTAGATAGTGTTTTTAAAAATAATATTAACTTATAAAAGAATCATATTAATATTTATTATCTCCTATATTATCCCCTTATAAAAACTAACCAATAATTTTTTTAAGAATATTTTATTCGTTTATCTATTTTAGGTGTTAATTGCATTGTTTCTCATTATTCTTTGTCTAAAAGGTAAAGGATATCTTCTATAGGGTATTTATCCAACAAATAAAAAATAAAATTAATATAATAAATATATTATTTAATCATTTAATATATATTTTTAACAATTCTGGAATATTGAACATAGAAAATGAATCACACCACTTCATGGTGAAGGTAAACGATACGTATATATGAGCGATGATATCATTTCTAAATGGATTAAATGGTAAGGAGGTGGATGTTGTATTAAATTTAAATAATCAATAAAATTTAATAGTTATAATATATATACATTACTTCTATCATTATAACCATATGAGTAAATTTGTAAAGAAAACAAATTACACTGCTACGTGGAGACGATAAACCGTATGTATGCATAGATGATGTTTTCATTTTTTGTAGGATGGTTAAAAGTTATAATATGGTTCTTTAATTATCATAATGAAATATTATAATATATATGATATTGCATTAATTATTTTATTAGGTAAAAGACATTAAGAAGAAGTAGAAGAATAAATTATTTGGTTTGAGTTGGTAAAAATGATTAACTATTCTTCAACGAACTTTTTTTTATATATCTTCTTAATAGATATAGATTAGACTTATTTGAATACCAGGACCACAAAAAATTTTATAATTATATTTTGAGGATGAATGGGTAGGTTTTGGGCGAGTTAGGGGGCTCAAGGTGGTCAATTTTACTGAAGGAATGAGTTCCCTTTTATAATTGAGGTGGGGAGAACCTTAGGAATTTCTTAAAATATTAAAATATAATTAAGGTAATTCATTCAAAAAAATTATAAATGGACTATAAAGAATATGGGGTTACATATTTGAAATAATATTATCCCATTTGGACTAATTAATTTTTTTATTCTTTTTAATTATTTTAATAATATATTATATTCATGAAATATTATTATTGTTAAAATCAACACTATTGATTACTATGAATATAAAAATATCAAAAGAAAAAAGATTAAACTTCAAAAAAAAACTATTTTATTTTATCTTAAATCTGTCATATTTAAATATACAATTGATGGATTGTCTTGATTATCTTATTTTTTATTTTAATACTTTTAATATCATTTATTTGTTTTTTTCCATTAATTTTATAATTTCTCCATCATCATTGTCTAAGAATTAAGGGTATTTATTTATTCCAAAAATATTAAAAATAAATTTTCATGAAAAAGATAAATCTTTTATATTTACAAATACTATTTATGGTTGAATATTTATTTTGGAAATCCATATATTAATAATGATATACTAAATTCCAACCATAGTGTGAACAATTTGACTTTCATTTCATTAAAATACTATAAGAGATATAATATCAAATAAGTGCGTCCAAAAGGTCATATATTAGACCAAAGTATTATTTTTTTATGAATATTACTCATCCAGTAAGATTTAACAATATTCATGGTTCATTTAATAGTTTCTATAAGTATAATTAATTTCATTTTGTTGATTTATCTTTTTCTTACACAAGTACTGAATCTACATTCCATAATCTTTGAGGTTAATTATTTCATATATAAGAATTAAAAAATTTATATAACATCTTAAAAATAAATTTATTAGTCTCAATATAAACCTTTTGATTCATTCAATATGTATATTTTCTCATATCCATGTTAAGACAACTTATTTAATTGGTTAATCTGTCTTTTCATGCCCTATGCAAGAATTGGAAATAAATTTTGATAAGATTAATTTTATATAAAAATAAAATTATAAATTATCAATCAAAATAATCATTAACAATAATTTATAAAATATTCATTAAAATAATTTTTTCCACACATTTATTATTTATAATGATCTAAATTTGACTTTTCCAATGCTATGTAGGCACTACGTCGACACTGAAAATGATTTTCATAATTATCATGAAGAAAATATATTTTATATGTTCCGGAATATATTTGAATGTTATTTCTATTATGTTATCAAAAATGAGTCTTTAAATAAATTTATTGAATTTATATATCATATTTATGTTTTGATGATTTCACAAAAATTAAAGTATTCCACAAAAAACTATATTTTTTCTGATACATATAAAAATGAATCTTTTTAGAAAAATACAAAAATTTAACCCAATGATAATTTTGAAATTATAATCTAAAATATTATTAGTATTTTTTTTAAATTAAACTTATAAAATTATAAAAATTTTATATTAAAAAAGTGAACCATTAAAATGTACTAAAATTGCCTTTTAGAAAAAAAAATATTGCTTTTTATGCTTGAAATTGTATTTATTCTTATCTTAACCATGATAAACATATTTGATAAATTTAAAAAACAATCATTGAAAGTATAGAATATAAATTAATTAATATCTTTTGCTAATGGAGATTAATTTAAAATTTTAATATTAAATTCTATTGTGGTTATAAAAATAGTTTTATAAAAAAGACACTCATTATGTTCAATTAGTTTTTATTTTAATTTTTATTTAATTTGTAACCAATGATTTCATTTTATAGTCATGAGTAAACTATATTTTCATAATTTAGTTAATATCATTCATTCCTTCTATTCCAATGGTTACATGATAACTATCATAATAAAATAATAATATTTAATAATTTTTTAAATCATGATGTTCTATGTAACATTTATTATTGAAGAAGTTAAATTTTAAAAGTGACACACCGTAAAATCATGGGGTGTTATAGTTATGTTCACTTACATATTTAAAATCTTCAAATAATATATGAATCATTCATATTATTCTTTGGAAGTTGAGTTAGTGATAAGAGAAGGTTGGATTTTCAGAACATATGATGTTACCCATGAATAGAATTAATCAACCTATATATAGTAAGATCAATTTACTAGGGAAGTCCATGATATAGTTTTTTGATTCAACCATTCATTGGGTTGTCTATTATTATTTTTTGAATATTTTGGTTTCTTGAAATAAATTGTTAAATTTAGTCAATGCATTATTTAATATCACATATCTTGAATTTTTTTAATTAATCACATGCCTCTAATGAATATTCAATGTTTCTTTGAATGGGAATTTGTTGTAATTTAATATATCAAAACCTTTATTTGTATTTTTTGATATTATTATTTATTTTATTAAATGGGTTAATGATTGAATATTGGTGTAATATAAAAATATTTTTCAGATGTATGGTTATAATTAATTCTCTTCTTATTAATTATTTAAGAAAATTTGGTAAACAAACATTTACATTAGGATGTTTTTATATTAAGAAAAAATAAAATTATTTCAATGGTAAAAATTAATTTAGGCCTATATATAATTTATTAAACCATTATAGGATTAAAAAAATTGTTTTTATGTTATTATTAAATTTTTATGATAGTCTTATAATCTTTAAGTTGGATTTTAAATAAATGGTTATTGGTTATGATGATTTCAATTGTGATAATACAAATTGATTGGATTTATATAATGAAAATGTTTTCAAAATTAAAGAGATTAATAGTAAAAAATTAATTTTATGTTATTTTTGATTATTTTATTGATCTAAAAAATGTCCATTAGGTGCATTGAATTAGTTGAATAGGTTTTAGTCATTTTTGTACTAAATAGAGACTCTTTTGATTTATAGATTAATTTTTTATAAAGTATTAATATCTTAGATGTTATTTTTGATTTTATGATGTTACATGTTGGTATATAACCTATGACAATTTTAAATTCATTAAATAACTATATAACTTCAACTAAAAGGCTATTTACAGTAGTGACTTAATTATAAAGACATTGATGCATAGTGTAACATGTAGTTTATTTTTATAGGCATTCCATGACCCTAAATTTGATCTCCTTTTGGTTGGGTCTTATATCATGTTGTTTGAGGAGAAATTTAGAAAATTACGGAAGTCCAAGGGGTTATGCATAGTTGGTGAACCAATAGAAAAAATCATGAAGTTTGGAAGAGGAATCCATGAACCTAATCATGAGCCACTAAAAGGGATGCAATGTTTATCTAAACTGTACTAGAAAACCCTAAAATCTATACAACCATATAGAGTGATGGTTTTAATAATTGTAAGATAGTTAGATACACCAAACACTAACTTAGGGGAAACTCTGAACACTTCTTGCAGAGGAACATGGTTTGGGCACACAATTTGCCTAATCTTGTGGCCTATCCCAGAAAACCATGCCCATAGGTTTTAATTCCATTTAAATTTTAATTAAAATTCTAAAATCCTTTTTTTACCATTAATTAACCTATTTCAGACCTTACTCAAATCCTCAATCCCT
Organism: Viscum album; assembly: GCA_963277665.1. Lineage (NCBI taxonomy): Eukaryota > Viridiplantae > Streptophyta > Magnoliopsida > Santalales > Viscaceae > Viscum > Viscum album. The sequence goes on along the minus strand of OY728125.1, from coordinate 260,332,032 downwards.
GAAGGCTCTTAAGAGGTGATTTTGACTCCTCAAAAGCCTTTTCATGGTGGATGAAATCTCCATTTATTTTTTTGATCTCTTCTAGGAAAATGGATATATTGTCACACAGTTTTTGGATATCTATTTCTCTCCTCATTAGGTAGTGATAGATGACCATGTTATTAATGGACCTGGACTCCCCATTTAGGGATCATGATTATAGGTAATGTTTCTTGATCTTCTTCACCTTGATCTTCATTAGCGATCCCATTATGAGTGTTTTCATTGATCGTGTGATTAAAGTTAGGTGGTTCCATAATTAGTTTCCCTATTATTGAAACCATTAATTACTTTATTGGATTTAAATGTGTTTTAATTGATTTAAGAAACTTTACTTGAAAGGATTTGATGTGTGATTATAAATGGAATGCTAATTGTCAAAAGAAAACCCCAATTTTAAAGGAATTGAAATGTCGGGAGGATTTTGAGAAAATGATGGCTTTATTTTTAAATTGATTTGATAAATTGGTTGGATGTTGAACCATAATAAAAATGGATTAATGCTAAAAATTATTTTAATTATAACAAATTGATGAAAACAACTGTTTAATGTTGAAATGATAATAGATGGTTGATATCTGAAACTGGGAAATTATAATTTTGAATTGATTTTAAATTTTTGGTTTGAACATATTTTAATGATTTATTATTTAAGGTAATTTTACCCTAGGTAGTTAGTGGTAAAAGGGACAAGAATACTAGGGCCTTGACTCCCTATAAATGGATTGATGATGACAACTCTAACTAAATAATTGAGGCATGAATGCCAAATATGGTCCCCCTTTGGGGTGTATGCGGACCATGAGGGTTACCCATTTGGGTGTAGATTTATTTTTATGTGACACCTATCTTGAGATGATATCATTATTTAGATGTGTGTGGACCATATTACCTAAATGAATATACTATAGGGATTTTGTACTTATTTCTATGATTGTTTTGACTTTATTATACATGTAATTGATTAATCAATTTTTTTCTTCATGCCAACTACATTATTTAAGTGTTTTAGATAAAATATTCTTTTAAAAAAGTTTTGATATATATATATATATATTACAATTTTTTAATGTTATAAAATACCTTATTTATTTTTTATATGACATCATAGTTGGTTTATATTTTTAAAGGAATTGATCATGGATCACTTAGTGGGACCGTAATGTGACATATATAGCACACCCTACCTTATTGAGAATTTTTATATTTTCTTCTCTTAGGTCAAAGACAAATGAATGTCCCACTTATAAGTTGTGTATTTTATGCATCCTTGAGACCATGGGGTGATTATAGTGACCGATGAAGCTATTGTACACTTGTTACATAAGAGATTTTGAGACTTTGGATGAGTTGAAATTTTTGTTTACATTGAGTTTTTTATCAATCTATCAGAGTACTATTTTACCTATATATTTTTAGTACTTTCTACATTTAGAGTATTGAGCATACTGACTTGTATCATTGATCTTATACTGTTTTGATGAAAAATCATTTACTATTTGATCTTTTATGATTATAGTTCCTAGTATAAAAACCCTGGGGTTTGGGAGTACCATTCATACCATGTCAGATATGGATTTGGTGTTACAATACCAAGGTACCTAATCTAGTTCATAATGAAGTTGTATCAAAGGTTCAAGATGACCTACTTTCCATGATGTAAGAATACAGTTTTGGGATGCCCTAGTAGACTGGAGGTATGGTTTTTGGGTTTTAAGAGGTATGTATGAGTGAGTTCTTATACATATATCATCATAGAGAGCCTTAAGTAACCACATGTTTTTTGAAAAAGTTTCCTTGATGAATAACGTGATCTGATTTCTAGTATTTTCCTAGTTTATCTGAGTTTTTTTTAAAAACTATGACTTTCAATTTATTTTATGTCTTGTATTATTTTATGACCTGAATACCCATAATGATGTTTTCAATGATTAATATGGATATTTTTTAGTTTCATGTCAATGAGAATACATTTTAACACATCGTAGGTGTAAGATAGTGTAAAACCACAATTAGAAAATCATCCAGTTTACCAAAATGTTATTGAGAAAATGGTATGTTATATCCAAGATATGAGATAACTAGCTAAAACAAAATCTCATTTAGGATCAAATATTAGAACCATAATGTTATGAAGTTAGATATCATGATAAAGTGTATATTTAGTAGAAAACAGTATCTTTATAATGATAAAATGATCCTTAAGAGGCAGAAGATTGGTTGAAAATATTTGACCTTCTTTTTGAGTTCTTCAAAACACCTGATTCAATAAAGGTGAAGTGAATTACCTTTAATCCAGAAGGACCTAGAAGAAGATATTGGGATTAAAAAGTTACAATGAACAATCATGAGGTATTAAAATAGAATAACTTCACAGTTATATTCACTGGGAAGTTATATCCAGAATCAATGGTCTTAGAAAAGTCCATTAAGATCCTCATCCTCTAGTAGGGTGACATTACCTTGACTGAGTATGCATAATTCATTTGTGAACTTTTTATGTTTTCTCCTGAGGTAGTGAAGGATGAGAAAATGTTACCTCAAATATTTTGGATGGGTATTGAATTTTATATCTATTCTATGTTTTCTTTTTGAAAAATATCACTTCTTATGCTGAGGCGATACATAGAGAATTGATGGCTAATGTTGACTTGAATCATATGTTAGGGGTGAAAAAGTTCTTTTTACTCATAGTGGTAATTATATTAGTTCCATTATAGGAAAGTGGAATCATGATGAGTATTGTGGTGGATATCTTTAGAAATCTTCTTCTAGACCTCATGAAGTTTTGGTTAGAGTCACTTTTACTTTATTTTAATTTAGAAAGGATGAGAATTTTATTTGGGTTTTTACTAAAGCACCAACGATCGATAGTTCTTTTGGTTGTTTAGTATACTTTTGGAAGTTTTACCATATATTTTATCCCTTGTTTATAGGAACATGCTTCTAAACTCCAAATATTATTGTGGACCAATTATATGATTTAAGAACAACAAGGTTCCAACCAAAAAAATCTAAAATAAAGATTCTTCACGCAATGGAAGAGTCTCTAGTGGAAGCTGATGTGGGTCTAGGGAAAATGACAGATAACATCATTATAACTTCATCTTTAGTGACCAATTTATTTGATATTGGTTCATCTCATTCATTCATGTTGAATTTTTTTTGTGAACATAGTAAATCAACCTATGGATATTTTTTCATATATGATGGTTGTTACTAAGACCCTCTAAACGAAGAGAGAGTAGGGTCCCCAATATAACCCTTTCATTTTCTATCTATAATAGATTGAGATTAAATCTAATATTATGGTTCTTTACATGATACCTATTGAATTAATTGTCAATATTGATTAACTAACTTATCATAAGGCCCATATTGGCTATTATATTTGGAGGGTCTCATTTTTTGAGCATACTGGGGTGTTTCATATTTTTCTGTGAGAATGGGACCTAAGGACCAGTTGATCTAAAAATCATTTTTTAGAGTTGGGTAGGTTAATATCGATATTTTATTTTTACTTGGAGTGGGAATCCTTGGATAGTGATATCCCACTAGTTCTAATCGAGTTTCCCACGTTCTTCCATCCAATTTTGAAACATTCTACAGGTATGCAAGGATAATATTTTCCATTGATTGGGTACCTGAAACTAAGAAAGTGACTTTATTTTATTACCGTATTGCACTAGTAGAGTTGAAAGTGTTAGATAATCAGTTGTATGGTCTATTAGAGAATGTATTCTTACATCCATTTGTGTCACCTTGGGTAAACCATATTCTCTTTGCAAAGAAAGATGATGGAACACTTGAAATCTGTGTTGATTAATAAAATATAAAAAGTTTAATTGTATTGAACTTGTATCTATTTCCAAGTATTAATAATTTATTTGACCATTTTAAAGGGGACAAGTGGTTTTGAATGATTTATCGTCTAGTTGGTTATAACCAGTTGAGAATGAAATAATATGAAATTATAAATACTACCTTTAGAAGGAGGTATTGTCACTTTGAGTATCTTATAATAACCATTGTCTAGAACATTTCCCCCAAAATAATTATGGTTTTGATGAATAAAAGATTACATGAGTACCTTGATTCATTTTTGGTAGTATTTGTGGATGATATTTTAGTTTAGTCCAAAAATTAGAGGTTCATGTGTGTCATTTGAGAGTAGTCCTAGAAATAATGAGAGATCACAAAATTTTTTATGATTTAAAAATGTAATTTAGGGTTACATGGAATAATTTTTTATGGGACACATGGTGTAATAACATGATATCTCAGTTGATAATTATAAGTTGATTTTTATTATGAAATGGGACCTCCTCTAATCGCTCCTGGCACTTGGCTTCAGTGTCACGTCCATGACCTAGATGGCCATGGCTGCCGCCTCCGCCCCTCCCTCACCGGCAGGGGAGGGTGGCTGCTCTTCTCCCACTTTGATGAAGCCTCCACCTTTTTCCATTTTTTCAATCGCACATTCCTTCCCCTTTTCCCTGAAATCTCCATTTTCGCTAATGTTCCTGATCTCCATAATGGCTACCCTCATCTCGAACTTTTGACCTCAGAATTTACGGATGCTTCGGCTCTTCTTTCTCAAACCCTGGTTGCTCAGTTCTCTTCATAGCATCCAAAGGTTTATATCTTTGATAATTTTGTCTTCCAATCATGGGGGCTTCAAGCACGAGTGACAGTTGGTCTCCTCGACAAGCGACACATCATGATCTGATTCTCTTCTTCCTAATATCTGATCACCACGTGTTCCGGGGCTCACCGATCCTGCAATGGCTTCCACATCCATCTGATAAAATGGTCCTTTGACCTTAATATTAAGTGGGACAAATCAACAATGAATTTGTGGCTATGCTTCCCTGAGTTCCATCTCCCATTTCAGAATCCTGCTATTCTTCGAATGCTTGGGAACCTGGTGGGATGCTTTCTCTGCGCGGATTTGAGAACCAAATTAGTTTGGCACCCGATCTCTCTATGAATCTACATTGAATTCGATGTGTCAAACCCCCCCAGTCGACTGGATTTGGATTTTGTTTCATGAAGATTTTCTTTGTAAAAAAATCGGTGGTCATTGAATCTTGGAAGCTTTTCTGTTCAACATGCCATCATCTTGGGAACTTGTCCTCTTCATGTCGGTGAAGTGGAAGGGCACATCAAGGGGGTAAGCTGGTGACCCTCCCTTAGGATTGGCTGGGAATAAGGATGGGTCGGTCTCTAATAAAGCTGGTCTTTGGTTAGGGGAAACGCCTATCTCTCCCATTCCCAGGACTCAATGTGTAGATGTCATGGTTCCCCATAATGAATATCTAGTTTCCCAGGTTAACCCAAGGGTTACTGATATTTTTCACCATCTGAAATGCGATTTTGGTGTGGTATATTTGGATGAGGCTGCTTGTAACATCCTAGGTAAATAAAGAATAAATCATTTTCATATTTATTAATATTTACGAATTAAATATTAATTTTACTTTAAAGGGGTTGCTATGTTTGATAGCATACCTGATACGCAACAAAGAGTTTCATTGAAATCTTATGTTGCACACTAGTAATAAAATAATATTATTTTAAATGGTAGATAACACATAGACGTTGTATTAGCGGGAATGGATAGAAATAACTGAAATATTATTATATATGTTTTTTAAATGTTTTTACATTTATCCAATAAATGATAAAGGCTTAAAATATGGAAAGAATTCAATTTTAGGCATATATACAATAATTTTCACTAAAGGTTCACTTATCACCTTTTGATGGAGAACCGTCATTAAATATAGTTTTTGTCACTATTATACATTCTATTGGACCAAATAAAACTCTTCTTTAGAATCGGGACATCAAAATTTTCTTTGTGTAAATTTTTGGTATTTTTCCGATAAAGTTCATTTTTTAATGAATAATGAAAATGTTGTATTTTAATTCAAAACCTCTTGTTAATCTAATTTATTTGTATGATTAGATTATCATTTGAATTGTTTTTAGAGTTGAATTAGATTATATTTTTACCATATAATTTAATAGTGGCCGTTGGAATTAATTTTACTTTGAAATTGGACTTAAACTAGTGTCAATCTTTTTATACCTATTGTTTCATAAAAACACGCTATTTGCTCTGACAGCGGGAATTAATTATTAAATTAATTAATGCAACTTATATGTTTTGAATTTTTTAAAATAGACATCATTTTTGAATTCGGAATATCAAATAATTTTTTGGGTGAAGTTTTGGTATTTTTCTGAAAAACTTCAATTTTTGATGAATAGTGAAACCACTAAGTGGTACTTAAAAAACCGATTTTTCGTTTAAATGAAATTTTACCACCTCTGTGTTTTGAATTTAAAAAATCTGATATACATGGTTTTAATTAAGATGTTAAATTTTGTTCAATGAGATTAAAATAATTTTTTGGTGAAGAGTAACTTTTAAGTTTTTAATCGCGTTTAGAGGTAATTAGTGTAATTTAAGGTAAAAATAATTTTTTAATAATATGAAATGACCTTGACACATGTCCTAACCTTATTGGATGTGTCATGGCCAACCAAGACAATCCATGGGTCAACTTGGGGACCCCATGGAGCCACTTTGGTAGGAAAATGACATTAATAACTTTTCATTTAAAGTTAAAATTAAAATGTCATGAACATGAGTTATTTTACTAAAAAAATTTTAAATGGGGTTATACAAGTCAGATGTTTGGCTATAAATAGTCATTGGAAAGCTATACATATTTCCTACATCATACTATTTTTTTTATAATTTTTAGACATTAACTAAATTAAATTATTTATGACACCATGATGATGCAGCGATTACCTCATTATTTAACGATTTAAATAAAATGGAAGGATAATGTAAAATCTAAGACCTACACATGTACAAAACCTATTTTATGGGTGTATTTAGAACCCTTATCATTTTATCCTCTAATTATATCAATTTTGGACCTTTTAAATCCGAAACGCATTTTAAAATAAAGTAACATTTCCTTACATTCCAAGAGTGCCCCTCCTCTCCTCTTATAAAAGGCCCCCAATCTACCACCTTTCCCACACCTCTCAAGCCTTTGGTTCGGCCAAGATCTGCTCATTTGGTCTCTAAAAATTCCTATATTACTCTTTGAAGCCTCACTTTGGGCAGAAGTCTTCCCAAGGAAGCCTTTGGCTCAAATCTAAGAGAGTTACCCGATTTTAAGGTAATGTCTTCATTTGTGTTTTTTGTTTTATTTTGCTTTTCCAACCCCCTAAACTCTTTTTATTAATTTATTTTGTAACAAATCCAGAATCTTAAATATATTAGGATGTTGTTATAAGAATAATTCGAGCTACAATTACTCACACCTACATCTAATGGTTAAAGAACATACTGTTTCTGTGGATGGCGAATTTCTGACTCACGAAACGATGATTGTTCAATATTCTTCTAACACCTTCAAAGGTGGCCATTAAGATGTCACTCTATTTATATATGATAAATTTTATGTTTATTTTTTCTTTATGCTTCTGTATTTTTCATTTCTGGTATACCTTTATGGATTCCATTATGGGTATACGTGATATCTTCATTTTAGGAAGTGCCGACTACCGCCCCATCAAAGTGATTTGATTCGTTAATGCCATATGTGGGACGTATAAAGGATGGATTTAAAGTTATTATATATGATTTTATACTGGAATTATAATATACCTCTATATCATTATTATTTCTTTCCATTAAAGTATGAGATATAAATGAAAGTAGCGTTCATGCGTACGTACGGCTTACCGTCTCCATGAACGGTGCATTTCATTTCTTGTCCCCAAATGTAATGTACTATTATAAGTACATATATATAATGAATATATATGATGTATGTTACATATAAATGATTAATATAATTCTGGAATTAAAATATACATACCTCTCATTTAGTTTTAATTCCATTAATATGACATAGAAATGAAAGTAGCGTTCATGCGTACGTACGGCTTACCGTCTCCATGAACGGTGCATTTCATTCATTACCTCTAAATGATTATGTGATATTATAAATACATGTTTATGATATATATATATGATATATATGATATCCAAATCAGTAATGTCATTTTGGTTATAAATAACCTTTGACCACATGAAAAACATGTAATTGTAAGAAGTCCACTTTCGACTTAAGAACCAAATATCGACAAAACAAACATTATTAACTTAAATGATTACATAATGTTTATAACATGGAAATAAGTGATATAAAAGGAATAATAATCTTGAAAAAGGTTCTTAAGAAAGTATAAATTAACTCAAGTTTATTATTCAGGACGTTAAAGAACGATCGAGTCAAGTCGGACCTGAGGTAAGGGACTTCGTCTCAATCTCCTTTCATTGAGGCATATTTAATTTTATACACAACTATCTTTTTTATGGTGTATAAACCCCTTTGACTTTTACTTTTATACAAAAGGAATCTTTTTTCTACAAAGCATTTTACTAAACGACAAAAAGGAATGTTTCTTTTAACGTACGCGGTGACAATGACCTTTTCCACTGCCGCAAGTATTATTTGGTCTTTGGCTTCCTCAACAAGCCGTAAATTTTTTTTTAAAATGAAATAAATACCATATACTGTTTTATGTAGTTTTGTATTGAAAATGGTTTTTTTATAATCGATTTTTTATGTCAATATATATAAGTGATATATTGTGATCAAAGTGTGGAAAATGTTTCTTTCAATTATATTTTTTTTATGTCTTATGATTTTATAATGGTACTTGGACATTTAACGGGTGGTTACATGATAAACCATATGACGGGTGGTGCCGTGAATACCAGGATGGGTGGTTACGTTATAACCTCCAATGCAATGGGTATGGAAGTCGGCCGTATGGATATTCCGTTATGTATGTATGGAAGTTGGCCGTATGGCTATTCCATTAAGTGATATGTGTGGAAGTCTACCGTACCGTTATTTCACTTAAGTATGTTTATGTCCCAAGTTACCTTTATATGTTATGTGTTCTTTATATGGGTTTTATGGTAATATTTTGGTTACAAAAGGGCAAGTAATGTTATTTTATTCAGTGAAGAGTTTTTACTACTTCCTAAAGGTGAAAGGTATTACATTGATAAAGTATACATGGTTTACTTGTTGCTTTAAAAAACTAACAGTTTTCATTATTTGTGTATCCCTTGCTGAGCTTTTTATGCTCACCCCATGTTTTTTTGAAATGTTTTTCATAGGACATAATGTGGAATAGGGTCAAGGATGGGATCAAGGGAAAGTCATGATATCTAAAACATGTAACTAGACATGTTTCTTTTTAAGAGTTTTTATTTTATGGAAACGTAGTCTACTTTGTAATATTTTGAGATGTAATAGTTATGATCTAATTCTCTAAAACTCTAATCCTGAAAAGATCCTCAATGTGAATAATTCATTTAATTCAATATTAAGTAATGTTTAAGTCCGTGGCCTTATAGTTTGTATCATAGGTCGGTTTAGACAACTTAAGGAGATAGAAAAGTTTTAAATTATAAGTTAATTTATGGTATGATTGAAATGATATCGCATTTAAAGATTACCATGTTGCTTCGCCTAAGATATTTCTATGTTTATAATGGTTTTCTGTAGAGGCAACAAAGCAGCTATGTTGGGACGACATCAGGAGGAAGACAACCTTCCAAATCAGCAACCTGAGATGGTCGGAATTGGAACTGAACAGTTTGTTGCAGTGATGGAAAGTTGACTCAGGCTATAAATGGTGGTGATATCCATGCACGAGATCAGCCGGATCAACTGCAGAGGAACATGTCAGTGGTGGAACATTTCATGAGGCAACATCCCCCATCATTCAGAGGATCATATGACCCCGTGCAAGTTGAAGGGTGGATTAAAGCACTGGAGAAGATTTTTGATGTCATGGGGAGTTCAGAACATCAAAAGGTTAGTCTTGCTGTTTACCGTTTTGAAGGTGAAGCTGATCAGTGGTGGTCGATGGTGAAAAATATCAGGGATAGTGATGAGATTGATGATCTTCACTGGAACGAATTCAAAGCTATGTTTCTTGAGAAATATTTTCCTAAGGTGGTTCAACTTAGGATGAAAAAACTGTTCCTAGAATTGAGGTAGGATGATGAATCAATGGCTGCTTATGAAGCAAAGTTCACTCGACTGGCAAGGTATTCTCCAAACATCATACGAGATCTTGATAGTAAAATCAACCATTTTTACTCAGTGTTAAAGCCAAAGTATCGAAGGGCTTTAGCTTCTCGTGAGTTCAAAAGTTATGAAAAACTTGTTCGATGTGCGGAGAAGGTGGAAATGGAGTTTGCCGAAGATCAGGTGTTCTTTGACAAACAACAGAATAAAAGGTCCAGTTGGCAGGAAAAGGGGAAGAATTCATCAAAGAATCAAGGAGGTAAGAAAACCAAATATCCATCCTGTGAGAAGTGTGGTAAAATGAATCCTGGAGAATGTTTATCCAAGTCTGGTAAGTGCTTTCGGTGTGGTAAGTCTGGTCATATTGCTCGTAACTGTAAGGAAGATGATCAAGCAGGCAATGAAAATCCAGCGGTAAGATGGTTTAAGTGTAATGAAATGGGTCATTTTGCAAATTAGTGTCTAACGAAGAACTCAACTGGGGAAAAGCAGCCAAACTACAAGCAGAAAGGGGTGGTTAAATCCTTTGCAACTACTTCAACAGATGTTGGGCCATCGAATGAAGTAGTATCAGGTACACTGTTTGTTTGTTCAGATTATGCCAATGTGTTGTTTGATTCAGGGTCTACACACTCTTTCATTTTTGATAAGTTTTCTAGTAAATTGGAAATTCCATCTCAAGATACGAATCCTGAACTTATGGTAAAAACACATGGAGGGAACGTTGAGACAAAAAGGAATTATAAGAACCTTCCTATCCTTGTGTGTAGAAAGAATCTACCATCAAACCTTATTGTTTTGCCTCTAGTAGAGTTTGATGTTATTTTGGGCATGGATTGGCTTTCTATTTATCATGCTAAGATTTACTGCAGAGCTAGAATGGTTTCTTTTCAGAAAGATTTTCAGTTTGCATACAAGAATGAACCCTTGATTTTGATAACATATCAGGAAGTTGAGAAACTAGTAAAACATGGAAGTGAATGTTACCTTGCACATATTGTTGAAAATAAAGGAACTGTTAAGATTAATGATGTGCCAGTGGTAAATGAGTATCTTGATGTTTTTCCTGATAAGTTTCCTTGTATTATTCATGATCAGGACATTGAATTTACTATTGACTTAGTTCCCGATTCTAATCCAATTTCAAAACACCCTTATCGAATGGCTCAAGTTGAACTTTTAGAGTTAAAGAAGCAATTGCAGGAGTTATTAGATAAAGGTTTCATTCGACCATCACATCACCATGGGGTGCTCCTGTCTTGTTTGTTAAAAAGAAAGATGGCTCAATGAGACTTTTCATTGATTATAGAGCCTTGAATAATATTACTGTTAAGAACAAGCATCCTTTTCCTCATATCGATGATTTGTTTGATCAGCTCCAGGGAGCTCAGTATTTTTCGAAGATTGACTTGAGGTCGGGGTACCGTCAGTTGAAAGTAAAAGAAGAAGACGTTCCGAAGACTATGTTCCACACTAGATATGGCCATTATGAATTTTTAGTTATTCTTTTTGGGTTAACCAATGCACCTGTTGTATTCATGGACCTTATGAATAGAATTTTCCATGAGTTCTTGGATATGGTTGTGGTTGTTTTCATTGATGATATTTTGGTGTTTTATAAAAGTAAAGAGGAGCATGAAAGTCATTTAAGGGTTATTTTTCAAACCTTAAAATAAAAGAAACTATATGGAAAATTCAGTAAGTGTGAGTTTTGGTTACAAAAAATTTCTTTCCTGGGTCACATTGTTTCAAAATATGGCATAACTGTTGATCCGGCTAAAACAAAAGTTGTTGAAGAATTTCCAAGACCCACAAATGTAACCGAGATCCGTAGTTTTCTTGGTTTGGCAGGTTACTACCGAAGGTTTGTTGAAGATTTTTCACTATTATCTAGTCCAATGACTAAGCTAACTCGGAAGGGTGTTAAGTTTATTTGGACAAAAGAATGTGATGATTGTTTTCAGGAGTTGAAAAGAAGATTGGTGAATGCTCCAGTTATGGAACTTCCTTCCAAGAATGGTGAGTTTGTTATCTACAGTGATGCTTCATTGAAAGGACTTGGTTGGGTCCTTATACAGAATGATCAGGTAATTGCTTATGCTTCATGTCAGTTGAAAAATCATGAGGTAAATTACCCTACACATGATTTGGAATTAGCTGCTGTTTTTTTGCTTTAAAAATTTGGAGGCATCATTTGTATGGAGTAAAGTGTGAAATATATACTGATAACAAAAGTTTAAAGTATATATTCACACAGAAAGAATTGAACATGAGACATAGGATATGGCTGGAATTAATCTAGGATTATGATTGTACAATTAATTACCATCCGGGAAAAGAAAATAAAGTTGCCGATGCTTTGAGTAAAAAAAGTCATGCTTCATTAACCATGCTACGTTTGGAACGAGATCCTTTGGTTTTTGATTTGATGAACATTGGCATGGAAGTTGTTGGAGCAGGAAGTTCTTCTGTTTGGTTTCAGGTATCAGTGAGATCATCCCTATCAGACAGAATTAAGCAAGCACAGAGGGAAGACAGTAAGTCGCAGAAAAAGGTAGAGCTGGTTGAGAAGGGTAAGTTTCCTGAATTCAACATTGATAATGATTGTGTGTTGAGGTTTGGGAAGAGATTATGTGTGCCTTGTGATTCAAAGTTGAAGAATTAGTTCTTATGTGAGGCTCATAGTTCCCCGTTTTCAGTTCATCCTGGCAGTACTAATATGTACAGAGATCTGCGGGAGTATTACTGGTGGGATGGAATGAAAAGAGATATTACTGATTTTACTGTGAAGTGTTTGACATGTCAATAGCCTAAAGCAGAGTGGCAGTTACCGAAAGGGATGCTTCAGCCTTTACCAGTGCTAGAGTGGAAATGGGAAAACATATCCATGGACTTTGTTGTAGGATTACCGAGGACATCTCGAGGTAATAATGCAATCTGGGTTATTGTTGATCGCTTGACTAAATCTGCTCATTTCCTTACTATACGAGATACTTTTTCCCTAGATCAAATTTCCCATTTGTATCTTGAAGAGATAGTCAGGTTACACGGAGTTCCTCTCTCCATTGTGTCTGATCGTGATCCCAGGTTTACTTCTAACTTTTGGAAAGGCCTTTAAAAGTCGTTGGGTACTGAATTAAATTTTGGTACAAATTTTCATCCGCAATTAGATGGGCAGTCAGAATGAACAATTCAGACCTTGGAGGATATGCTATGAGCTTGTTCGATGGATTATCAGGGATGTTGGGACCAACATCTTTCTTTGGTTGAGTTTTCATATAATAACAATTTTCATTCTAGTATACAGATGGCACCGTTTGAGGCATTATATGGGAAGCGGTGTCGAACTCCAGCTTTTTGGGATGAAGTGGGTGAAAGGAAGCTGATGGGACCAGAATTGGTAGAAGAGATGACAGAAAAAGTTCAGTTGATTCAGAAACACATGAAAATAGCTCAGAGCAGGCAGATGAGTTATGCGAATAATCGGAGGAAAGATCTATCTTTCGAGGTAGGTGATCATGTTTTTCTCAATGTTTCACCATGGAAAAATGTGATGTGATTTGGTAAGAAAGGAACGCTGAGTCCATGGTTCATTGGACCATATGAAATTCTAGAGAAAGATGGATCAGTTTCTTACCGAGTGGCATTACCTCCGAGTTTATCTCAGGTACACAATGTTTTTCATGTTTCGATGTTGAGGAAGTATATGCCAGATCCATCTCATGTTTTGAGCCCAGAGGTAGTTCAGTTGGAAGAGAATATCTCTTATGAAGAACAACAAGTCCATATTCTTGACCGAAGAGAGCAAGTGTTGCGAAATAAGGTAATCCACCAGGTAAAGGTTTTGTGGAAAAACCATATGGTTGAAGAGGCAAAGTGGGAATCTGAAAATTCCATGAGGGATAAATACCCCCACTTATTTTGATAAGTGAATAAAATTGCGAGGACACAATTCTCAAAAGGAGAGAAGGATGTAACATCACAGGTAAATAAAGAATAAATCATTTTTATATTTATTAATATTTAAAAATTAAATATTAATTTTACTTTAAAGGGGTTTCTATGTTTGATAGCATACCTGATATTCAACAAAGAGTTTCATTGAAATCTTACGTTGCACACTTGTAATAAAATAATATTATTTTAAATGGTAGTTAACACATAGTCGTTGTATTGGAGGGAATGGATAGAAATAACTAAAATATGATTATATATGTTTTTTAAATGTTTTTACATTTATCCAATAAAAGATAAAGGCTAAAAATACGGAAAGAATTCAATTTTAGGCATATATACCCTAATTTTCACTAAAGGTTCACTTATCGCCTTTTGATGGAGAACCGTCATTAAATATAATTTTGGTCACTCTTATACATTCTATTGGACCAAATAAAACTCTTCTTTAGAATCGGGACATCAAAATTTACTTTGTGTAATTTTTTGGTATTTTTCCGATAAAGTTCATTTTTTTAATGAATAGTGAAAAATGTTGTATTTTAATTCAAGACAACTTTATAATATAATTTATTTGTATGATTATATTATCTTTTGAATTGGTTTTAGAGTTGAATTAGAATATATTTTTACCATTTAATCCAATAGTGGTCGTTGGAATTAATTTCACTTTGAAATTGGACTTAAACTAGTGTCAATCTTTTGATATTTATTGTTTCATAAAAACACGCTATTTGCTCTGACAGTGGGAATTAATTATTAAATTAATTAATGAAACTTATATGTGTTGAATTTTTTAAAGTAGACATCATTTTTGAATTTGGAATATCAAATAAATCTTAGGGTGAAGTTTTGGTATTTTTCTGAAATACCTCAATTTTTGATGAATAGTGAAACCACTAAGTGGTACTTAAAAAACTGATTTTTCGTTTAAATGAAATTTTACCACCTCTGTGTTTTGAATTTCAAAAATACAACATAAATGTTTGTCATTAAAAAGTTAAATGTGGTTCAATGGGATTAAAATAATTTTTTGGTGAATAGTAACTTTTAAGTTTTTAATCGCGATTAGAGGTAATTAGTGTAGTTTAAGGTAAAAATAATTTTTTAATAATATGAAATGACCTTGACACATGTCCTACCCTTATTGGATGTGTCATGTCCGACAAAGAAAATCCATGGGTCAACTTGGGGACCCCATGGAGCCACTTTGGTAGGAAAATGACATTAATACCTTTTCATTTAAAGTTAAAATTAAAATGTCACAAACATGAGTTGTTTTACTAAAATTTTTTTTAAATGGGGTTATAAAAGTCATATTTTTGACTATAAAAGTCATTGGAAAGCTAAAAATATTTCCTACATCATAGTGTTTTTGTATAATTTTTAGACATTAACTAAATTAAATTATTTTTGACACCATGATGATGCATCGATTACCTCATTATTCAACGATTTAAATAAAATGGAAAGATAATGTAAAATCTATGACCTACACATGTCCAAATCCTATTGGATGGGTGGATTTAGAACCCGTATCACCTTAGCCTAGAATTATATCAATATGGGACCTTTTAAATCTGAAACGCATTTTAAAATAAAGTAACATTTCCTTTCCAAGAGTTCCCCTCCTCTTCTCTTATAAAAGGCCCCACCTCTACCACCTTACCCACACCTCTAAAGCCTTTGGTTCGTCCAATCTCTGATCTTTTTGTCTCTAAACATCCCTATCTTACTCCTTTAAGCATCACTTTGGGCAGAAGTCTTCCCAAGGAAGCCTTGAAGCTCAAATCTAATAGAGTTACCTGATTTTAAGGTAATGTCTTCACTTGTGTTCTTTTGTTTTATTTTACTTATACAACCCCCTAAACTCTTTTTATTAACTTATTTTGTAACAAATCAAGTATCTTAAATATACTAGGATGTTGTTATAAGAATAATTTGAGCTAAACTTGCACACACCTACATATAATGGTTAAAGAACATACTGTTTCTGTGGATGGCGAATTTCTGCCTCACGAAACGATGATTGTTGAATATTCTTCTAACACCTTCAAAGGTGGCCATTAAGATGTCAATCTATTTATATATGATAAATATTATGTTTATGTTTTCCTTATGCTTCTGTATTTTTCATTTGTGGTATACCTTTATGTATTCCATTATGGGTATACGCGATATCTTCATTTGAGAAAGTGCGGACTACCACCCCCTCAAAGTGATTTGATTCGTTAATGCCATATGTGGGATGTATAAAGGATGGATTTAAAGTTATTATATATGATATTATACTAGAATTATAATATACCTCTATATCATGATTATTTCTTTCCATTAAAGTATGAGATAGAAATGAAAGTAGCGTTCATGCGTACGTACGGCTTACCGTCTCCATGAACGGTGCATTTAATTTCTTACCCCCAAATGTAATGTACTATTATAAGTACATATATATAATGGATATATATGATGTATGTTACATCTAAATGATTAATATAATTCTGGAATTAAAATATATATACCTCTCATTTATTTTTAATTCCATTAATATGACATAGAAATGAAAGTAGCGTTCATGCGTACGTATGGCTTACCGTCTCCATGAACGGTGCATTTCATTTATTACCTCTAAATGATTATGTGATATTATAAATACATGTATATGCTAGATATATATGATATATATGATATCCAAATCAGGAATTTCATTCTGGATATAAAGAACCTTTGACCACACGAACAACATGTAATTGAAAGAAGTCCACTTTTGACTTAAGAACCAAATATCGACAAAAAAAACATTATTAACTTAAATGATTACATAATGATTATAACATGGAAATAAGTGATATAAAAGTAATAATAAGCTTGGAAAATGTTCTTAATCATGTATAAATTAACTCATATTTATTATTCAGGATGTTAAAGAACGATCGAGTCAAGTCGGACTCGAGGTAAGGGACTTCATCTCAATCTCCTTTCATTGAGGCATATTTCTTTTTATACAGAACTATCTTTTATACGATGTATAAAACCCTTTGAATTTTACTTTTATACAAAAGGAATATTTTTCTACGAAGCATTTTACTAAACGACAAAAAGGAATGTTTCTTTTAACGTACGCGGTGACAACGACCTTTTCCACCGCCACAAGTATTATTTGGTCTTTGGCTTCCTCAACAAGCCGTAAAGTTTTTTTTAAATGAAATAAATACCATATACTGTTTTATGTAGTTTGGTATTGAAAATGGTTTTTTTATAATCGATTTGTTATGTCAATATATTTAAGTGATATATTGTGATCAAAGTGTGGAAATGTTTTCTTTCTATTATATTTTTCTTATGTCTTATGATTTTATAATGGTACTTGGACATTTGACGGGTGGTTACGTGATAAACCTTATGGCGGGTGGTGCCGTGAATACCAGGACAGGTGGTTACGTTATAACCTCCAATGCATTGGGTATGGAAGTCGGCCGTATGGTTATTCCATTAAGTATGTATGGAAGTTGGCCGTATGTCTATTCCATTAAGTGATATGTGTGGAAGTCGACTGTATGGTTATTCTACTTAAGTATGTTTATGTCCCAAGTTACCTTTATATGTTATGTGTTCTTTATATGGGTTTTATGGTAATCTTTTGGTTACAAAAGGGTAAGTAATGTTATTTTATTCAGTGAAGAGTTTTTACTAATTCCTAATGGTGAAAGGTATTACTTTGATAAATTATACATGGTTTACTTGTTTCTTTGAAAAACTAACAGTTTTCATTCTTTGTGTATCCCGTGATGAGCTTTTTATGCTCACCCCAAGTTTTTTTGAAATGTTTTTCACAGGAATTAATGTGGAATAGGGTCAAGGATGGGATCAAGGGAAAGTCATGCTATCTAAAACATGTAACTAGACATGTTTCTTTTTAAGAGTTTTTATTTTATAGGAACGTAGTCTACTTTGTAATCTTTTGAGATGTAATAGTTATGATCTAATTCTCTAAAACTCTAAACCTGAAAAGATCCTCAATGTAAATTATTCATTTATTTAAATATTAATAAATGTTTAAGGCTGGGGCCTTATACTACTGTTACGCCCCTCTGTGACAGCGGGATTGGAAGTGTAGAGAGGTATAGTGTCAGCAAACATGTAGGACCAGAACAAGAAGGGGTTGGGTAGGAAGTGAGGGATGTTCACCTTGATGTTTCACAAGCAGTGGAGATGGATACACCAAATTTAAATAATGAAGCATAGGTGACTGCAGTTGTATGTGAGGACCAAAATACTGGTGCAAATTCCCAGTATCTAGAAATTGAGGACACATCAATAAAGTTCCAATTTATGGGTCACATATTTGAAAAGAAATGAGTCTCAAACAAGTCCAAGCAGGGCATGCAGACTACAATTTCTTATGCTGAGAAGGTTAAATATGGGGGATCCACTTTTATTTCTCAAACCCAGTTTTATGTGTTAAGAGATAAAGACAATGACCAATGAGATAGTGAGGAATTGGGATGGGTAGAGGTCATCCATGGAGAGGACCCATTTGTGGATGTGGAATCTTCTCAAGAGGAAAAGGAGGAGGATATAGAATCTATTTTGTCCACAGACTTGGACATTGCAGAGGAGTATCTAAGATTCTCTCCAAGGAATGGAAAGAACAGTACCATGGACCATGATGTCTTCATTATGAAAACGTGGAGGGTGCGACATAGGAAGGATTACTACACCCTACCAAGTCCTCCTGTTACTAGATCCGCATGAAAGGGTAAGATTCCCCCAAAGGATCCTACAAGTGTAGGTATCTCCTCCACAAGTAGGTAAAAAGGTTTTGGAAACCTTAAGGTAGTTGTCTCCTCCAATTTAATGGTGTCCATAAGATACGAGCCTGCTATACCTAGAATAAGGGACACAGGGTAGCAGTGTGAGTTAGGCTCGAAGGAAGACCCTCAGTGATAGATATCCTCGGTGTTGGAACACATGGATATCCTTTTACACACAGATGAAGAAATGCCAGAGGAAATTATGGATATTATATCATCAAAGAAGCTAGTAAAATCGATTCGTGTGATGATCACAAAGGAGAAAGTAGAGTGGATTGATAAGAAGGGCCATATTCTTCTTAGAGGCTTCAGAAAAGACAAGATTAGTAAGGAAGAATTCAGACAATCTTGTGACAACATGGTGAATCTGTATGAAGATTTCTTGAAGAACTATCTAGAAACTCAGGTAAATTCCATTCCCTGGAAACTGTTTAGGGACATTGGTTCCAATCAACTCGAGTTGTTATTTAACAAATCTATAGTTTCTTTTGGTGTTGAAACTGGTAATTTGTGAGGGTTCTCACTTTCCCCTTTAAAGTGTTTGAAAAATAATAAAAAATTACGTTACTTTTATTAAAAAATGAGAACAACAATGTAATGCTTTGGAGACATAGATCTTCTTGGTCTTGGTGGGGTATTATCACATATATGTTAAAGATTTATCAAATTGGGATTATCTGATGACTTCTCTCACTCTTTAGAGAGTGAAATATGTTTGGGATGATAAATTTTAGAGTTCTTTTATTATGGTAAAATGTATTCGGACTTCCGTATCAGTGTTGAATATTTCAGTGGATGGGTAGCGCTATATGGTTATATGTGATGAATCAGGTTTGGGTTTGGGATGTGTTCCTATATTGGATGATCATGTGGTATCCTATGGCCCCATATATCATATCCCACAAAAACAATTATCTAAACCATGATATTAATTTCATATATGTGACTCATGCACTTAAGAATTAGTGGCGTTAAATTTTTATAGAAAGTTTATCCATCTATTCTGACCACAAAATATTGAGTTGTATATTATCTAAAAAAAATATTCTAACCTAATGTAGAGGCATTGGGTGGAGTACATAGAATATTCTGATATGAAATTACGGACACCCTTGGGAAGGTGAAATTTATTGCTGATACTTTAAAAAGGAATATTCTAACCCAGGATATGAAATATTCATATTAATGATTAAAGCCATAGTATCAGGTACTCTATTTAGTGTGGGGAGACCAATGGCTAGTGGTTTTTATCTTTAGTGGGTATTCTATGTTTCTAGAACTGGTATCTGGTACATTTTATTATGAGAAATGATGTGATGTCGGATTTTTATTGTCTGCAGTTAGTGGTGTACCCGAGGTCTAGGAAGATGTTTTATGATAACCAACAATGATTATTATGATCATATATGATATAAGACATCAATGGTTTTTTTTGTCATTGTTATACCTATTAGAATGTCAAATAAAACCACTAGATACCTTTAATTGTTCTTTATCCACATCCACTACCATCTTCTAAGTGGAATGATAGGTCTATGGTATTTGTGTTTGGGTTTTCATGCACCCCTTGATAAAGTAATGTGATATGAATCATGATGGATTAGATAATCAAATCATCTCAGTTATTACCCATTTGTGATACATCAAATGTTTATGAATTGGTACATTTATATGTGCAGGATTCTATTTGGTTATAAGAAGTCCCTTCTATTATAGTCTTTTATAGAGACCTTCATTTTACTTATTACTTTTGAAGAGGCCTCCAAGATGAAATAGGATCTTTGGTTTATTTGAGCATGAAATATAATCTATCTAAATATGAACAAACATGATTTAAAAAATCTTGAAGATATGTTATGTGCTTATGTTTATGACTTTAGTGGATATTTGAATATTCATTTGGGTCTGGTTGAGTTTTCCAACCACAAAATTTACTATTCCATTATCAAAATGTATCATTTTGAGGCCTTTTATGTCGAACTATGTAAATATCAATTTTTTGGTTAGAGATTGGTGAAATTTATTTGGTTGGACCGAGCATGGTCTAAGAAACAATGATGAAGATTCAATTGATCAATTAGGTAATGTTGAATAAATAGATCTAGTTAAAATATAATAATGGCCATTATAGATGATATTTTGAGTTTTTAGTTGGTGACATGGTGTTTTTGGCAGTTTCACGTTGTTTGGGTCATTGAAAGCTTGGGGAACTTGGGAGGTTTTCACAGCTATTTTTGGGACATTTTGAGGTTTTTCAGAAGGTGGGGATAGTATATTACTATTATGAATTCCACCAAAATTGATAGTGATACATATTTGTTTCCATTTATCACAGATTCAAAAGTATATTTTTGACCCATATCATGTTTTGGGCTAGGAGGATCTGGATATTGAGCCAAATTTATCAGTGATTGGGCATCCGGTTCGAATCATTTATTCTGTATCAAAGGTTTATCAAGGGGGAAAAATAACTTTGGTTAGTGTCATATGATATCATGGTTCTGATTGACATTAATACATTGGTGTGTGATGTATTTATGAGAGAGTAGTGGCTTCACCTCTTTGATATAGACCCTTCTAGATAGGCATTCTATGGATATAATATTTTTATAGTGAGGAGGTTATAACATCCCATCAAATTATTTGAGGTTTTCATTGACCCTTGTTTTGATATCTTTTTTGGGTATTTTCTTGGGGAGTTTTATGTGAAATTTGGATAATTTTGGAGGCCCAAGGGGCTGTTCATGGTTGGAACATGGCTAGAACAAACTATTCATTTTGACCCAGAAAACTGTACACCCTATTGTTAGCCCCTAGAAGGGGGCACATAGTTTCTCCAAACCATGTGTAAGACATTCAATTTTTAAAAGAATATAATTGTTTTCAATAGATTCTATTTCACTAAAACCCAAATTTATCTCTCATTAATCACAACCCTGATTTTAGTTATCATTATATGCAATAGTGTGTTTCTTTAATAGCTTGCATTACAAGTAATATCGAGTTACACCGAACACCAATATATTATTAAAATAACATTATTTTATATAATAGTTATATCCTAGATGATAAATTAGAGAGAATAAATAATATTAAATAACATATGAAAATATATAGTTCACACAATTTAATTATCTATCTAATTATTCTAAATGAAAAATAATCATTTAAAAGAAAAGCTAATTGTTTTCTTTTTCTTATTCTTCTAAAAGACGATAGAATCGCGCTTTACAAACATAATTTAAAATTAATTTTTAACAATTTTTGTAATTTTTTTTGATAAATAAACTTAATTTTTTTAAATTGAAATACAAAAAAAAAATTGAGCGATTTTTTTGGATTTTTTTTGAAAAGTTTCATTTTTATGAATTGTGAACAATACAGAATTTCAATTGAAAACTTCATTTTATTTTTAATAATTTATAATGATAAATTATATTTATAATTGGTTTTAATGTAAAATAAATTCAATTTTATATAAATTAATCCAATTTAGGTTATTGGAATCATTTCCATATTGAATTTAGATATAAAACTTTGTAAAAGATTGAACATTTTCTATTAAAAAACCCTCTTTATCATCATGTTTGTGGGATAAATTTTAAATTAAAAATTTCATATTATATAACTTTAATTTGGAAAAATAGAATCAAAATTTTTAAATCATAATAATTTTTAATTTATAATAAGTTTAACATAATTTTTTTTATCAAAATGAATAGTTAATGTAGGAAAAATTAATTATCACAATTAACGTCGAAATTTGTTTACCAGGGGGTTAAATTAAAAAGAAAAGTGTAAAAAATACCTATAAACATGTCTAAAAACTATATTATAGAAATATGGAACCCACTAAACTTTTATGGTTTGATAATGGTCCATTGTTTTACCCTTTTAACATATGAAAAATGTGGGAGAACTCGATTATTTACAAAAATTCCAGTTGTGCCCTCTCCCCCACTTATAAAGGCCACCCTCTCATCTTTTCATCTCAAGATAAAACCAATTTTCATCAGTGAATACCTTACCAAATAAATTTCAAAATTCCATCATATAATTCTATAAGCCATATTTAGGGCATAAATCCATCCTTGGAAGGATTTAGGTAAAACCTAAGGAGGATGCTAGAAGAAGAGGTAATGTTCTTCAATGAGTGTATTTATTTTACTTATTTATTCACCTCCTTAGGTTATTCTTAATCCAAGATGATATAATAAACTTAATATCTTAAAAATACTATGATGTTGTTATAATATGTTCATGACCTAAAGTGATCTCCACTTCCATTAAATGGGTTACAAAACCCTCATTTTTGTGTACAACAGACTACCACCACATGAACCAATGTCATTATTTCTTCCATTATCACCATTCAGTGTTCCGTATAATGATGTATATAAAGTATATATATATATATATATCACATTTAAAACCTATTTATACCCATTAATTCACTATATCATATATATCTTTATACCATAAATTATTTAGGGGATACGATAACAACACATGTGTGTACATGGACTACTACCTCACAAAAACATGTGATTTGTCTTTCACTAATAATTCACATGGAAGGTGATAAAGATAAAGTGAATTATTATATTTGATAAAATGAAATTATTATGGTATTAATGATATATTTATATTTTTTAAAGATAATATATATACCCTTTTCTTTCATATCTTTTTAGTCACTTAATGATGATAACAACGTTTGTTTACATGTGGACTACCGCATTTACAAAGCGATGTAGCTCTCTTTTCATGAACACACCACATTTATGATATATATAATTATATAATATTGTGTATATGATATTATTATTAATTTTTAAATAGAAAATATTATTTTACTTCTTCTCATAATTATCATCGAAAAATGGAGAGGTTACTCATGATCATGTATGACCTACCATCTCCATGACCGTAACACACTTAATTTTTCATAACCATGTTAAATGGTGGGTTTTAAATATATAATTGAAGTAAAAGTATGATAAACATTACAATATTATTATTATATATATTATTAAGCTATATAATATTCACATTGACTAGATCATTCATGACAAAACACACATGAGAAAACAAGATAATTAACACCCAAGATAATGAAAATAATGAAATATTATTAGTAAAAGGGTAATAAGAAGTTGTAAAAGGATAATATATGACAATATATATATTAATTTTATTATTTTATTAGTTAATAAAATGTTTCAAAAAACTATTAAATAGGTTAAATATAATATAATCGAAAGGAACCGTGAGATAAGGTATTTCTTAACTCAATTTCTATTTATTGGGTTAATCTTCTAATTCATTGATTATATAATTATAAGATTATGTATAAAATAAATTTTGATTAAAATATGTTTTATTTGCACTTATTGATTTTGAATTTATTGTTGAAACAATTATATGGTAAATCTATTATTCCCCACTTCAATGTAATTATCATTGTAAAAGATTATTTCTAAATCTCAATCTAATTGAGATTGTTTACTCTTGAATTTCAGTTGAAGGAAATTATTTTACCACATTCTTATAAAACCATTTAATTATCTTATTATATGGTCATTAATGATATTTTAAAGTTATAATTATATTTTCCTCTACATCTAACTTAAATTAATTGATAAAATGTCTTAAAGAAATTCAGAATTTATCTCTCTCTTCGGTCGGAAAGTTGTTTTCTTCCAAAACCGTATTTTCTATAAAATGATTTCAAAAATGTTTTTAATGAAATAAACATGTTTTATTAATGGAATTAATAATAATTTTTTAACATTTAACGATTTTTTCAAAGTAATCCTATTTATTTTTTTAAAACAATTCCCATTTTACTTTTACCTAAAATTAAAAAGGAATCTTCTTATCGTTTTTGGAACAATGAAATTTTCTATCATTTTATTTTTACATTACAAAAAGAATATAATTTTTAAATTTTCTAGAATGTATATAATCACCAAACATCATGAAAATCATTTTTTTATGTTTTCACTTCAATTTTATGAGGATCTTCTTAAATAAAATATTTTTTAAAATTTATTTTCAATGAAAAGTATTTTCATCTTTTTCAAAATTAAAAAATTATGTTCCTCGAGAATATTTTTACATAAATTTTTATGATATTTATATTCATCAATTAAAACAAACCTTAATTCATAATCCAATGGGTTTATGTTGATTCCATATTTATTCTCCATCAGGATGGCTTATGATTTTTTTGACCAAGGATAGTATTGACATTCAATTCCTTGTTTCATTTTCATAGTCATTAAATTCCTATTAGATTATTCAATTTATTATGATCATTGGACATTAAATTTTACTTAAATATACATATTATTTATCATAAATATGTTTATTACTTAATACATATATCATTTCTACATATGGATCTCTAAATTGAATAATTTTTTTATTGGGGAAATATTGATTAATCCATATTATTTACTCCATATTGATATTTGATAATAAATAACATTATTCATGAATTAAATAAAATATTTCATATATGAGGAATGATTTGAATATTAAATACATATGTGGGTACCATTTTTAGAAATCCCATCAATTCATCGGTAGGTCTAATGAGACAAAATTAGTTGGAAAAACCCTATGCATTTATAACTAATTGTTTTAAACTGTCTTGTGAAAGGCATTGACAATATAGATATAGTTGGCCCAACTAAATCAGTTTAGACCCTGTATATTCTAAACCATCTTATAGATGGTAATAATGGTAAATTTATCATGTTCCTATGAAACATGAAATTTACTAATTAAGCATTTCATTCATTCATATTCAATTATGATTTTTCTTGAGATTTTCACAATGATATTATCTTTAAATGCATTTTATTATCAATTTTTTGATTATATAGGAGGTGTTTTGAGTTATTTACCTTTATATGTTGATTTTAAAATATCTTATCATGATAATCAGGTTATTTAAATAGAATTTATTCTATGTTATTTACCTTTTTATATTGATTATGCTTATTGATATATGATAGCTTTCCATGTACTTAACCCTTACTGAGAATTTGAGCTCACCATTATTTTTTCCCTTCCCTATGATTCCATGAAGTTAGGTGTGATTGATATGTTGGAATATACTATATGGAATAAATTTATTCTTGATAAAAAACGTAATAATTTTTGTTTTAAAATATATTATGGGAATCATGTATTTATCTAGTTTACCAAGACTGTGAAACTATTCGGTCAAGCGACATGCAATCTGAGTATCTTATGTTAGAGTAATAAATTGGGCATTAAATCTAGGATATTGTGGTTGTGGTTTCTACAGTTAGTATCATAATATGTTTAGTAGAATACTTTGGAGCTAGATTCAGATGAAATATAGATTAGGGAAAGTAACCCTAAGACAGACATTGAGGATAAGTGTAGATGAACATCCTAATGTTCTGGAAAAGAAGATATTATGAGTGTATGTGGTTCTCGCACATAGGTACCTAGGGATAATAAATCTGAAAAGGGTATATTGGGATAGACCCAATCATCATTTGGTTCTTGAATATGGGTCTTAATGCACACCTATTTTTCTACTCTCAGGGGTTATGCTTAGGATAATATAAATTATATTTACAAAATGTTATAAAGGATTTGAAAAAATGATATATATTCAAAGAAAACATATCTATTATTATGAGATTAGATATGCATAAATTTATCAAATAATCTTAAGTATTTCACAAAAATTTTGAATGATAACTTATGTTTCATAATTATATGATCTAATCTAGTTTATACCATCATTTATAAATTGCACATAGAAGAAGGAATATGAACCACATTAATTTATGTACCCAAATAGATATTAATGATCATTTCTTTGATGGTTTTAAGCCAATATTTCAAATGGAACTAGTCTCCCAAATATTATTTTTATATGAGGACATAATTTAACGTTGTAAAAAGACAATGAAAGAATTATTTAATCATTATGGATTCAAAGGTATGAAAGATAAGAATATGACGGTATATGAAAATACAAATAAAGGGAAGATGTGAAATAAGGGTTTTCATATATAATAATTGTGGAAAGAAACATCATGTTACTTGCTTTTATAGAATGAAAGTTTGAAACAAGTGTGGAGAGAAAAGAAACAGTTCTTGTGACTGTTAGTGAAAAGAATTTATCAATTTATAGTGCTTCTACTATAAGAATATTAGGCACTACAAAAATTAATGCACCAAGAATTAAGGGAATATACCTTAGAATAAGCTAATAGACAATGTTAAACTTATTATATTGTGAGAGCCAAAGTAGAATGACAAATGTGATTCGATATTTCATTCCAAGATTTTTTTTGAATATAATTGATTCATGATATTATGGTTATAATAAATTTGAAATATATAAAGATTGTACTATTGTACTATTTATTAATGGATTTAAAGACATTCGTTCAATAATACTATAAAAAGAGATTTAGTAGAAATTTGAAATTATTGAAAAACTCATGATTGAGGGAAATATAACCCTTTATATGTTCCTTAAGTTGAGATAATTATGTTGGGATAAAGATATGATTTATATGGACAAAGTTAATTGGATAGTACTAACTACCTTGGAACTGATTAATGATTCGTTGAAAAAGTGGTGTATGATATCAACATTTTTTGATTTAAGTAATATATCCAATAATCTAGGTGTTTCTTAAGGAATAAGGATGAATTAATGTTTTCAATAAGGATATATATAAATTCATGTTATTACCATGCTTCAAGAGAATAAATGATGAAGGTATTCACATGTTTGGTAAGAGATATTTTATATTGTTGAGAGAATAATGACAAATTCATTTTGTAAATTCTGTGACCTTATTTCAAAATTCATGGATCTTAAAAATTTGGAATGGATAAAAGGTTAAACATTTATGAAATGGTATAATTTATAGTTTGGTCAAGGTTTTAAAGATTAACGTATTAATTCACTATGTGGAAACTTAAGGATATTGGATAACACTTCACTCTTTTATAGATCTTACGATCAATTAAAAATAAATATTAAAACTTCAAGAATAAAAGATTCATTTTTTGTATTTTCATCTCTTGTAGTAAGTGATAAATTGAATCTTTATCAGAGCACAACCAAAGGATGAAATTATAATTATTAGTTAGAAACATATTAAGTTATTACATTTCCTAAAATTCATAGAGAGTAAAATAATTCCTCATCCATAGGACAAGGATCTTGAAAAAAATGTTATTATATTAAATTTGTATCCAATGAATCATATTATATGTAAAGTCATCACATATTTATTATTTTGTAACCCCTTATGATTTCATTGGTTATCCAATTTTTGTGTCAATGTCCTCAATCACTCTCTATAATTATTTATGCATTTCCTCTATTTGCATATCTTCAATTTCCACCAATGTTCCCTTAATTAGAAACCAAGTTATATGTAATTAAATGTGACCATTGTAATTCAAATTCTCTATTATAAAGAGGTCCTTTTTTAACAATTTTACAAAATGTTTTTTTAAAATGGAATTTCTTAATGTCAACGCTTGATTATCAAGATCAATTTTAAATTGCGAGGACATAATTTTTTTAAGGTGGTGAGAATTTAGCACCAATAAAGTCTATTAGTGTAACACTTAATTCGATAGATTGTATTAACAATATTTATCAGTTTATCTTTTATTACAAGCAAGAATTATTTTAACTCATTTTACTTGCAAAATTGAGTCTATTTGATCGCTTTTTTTAGATGAAAGGTCAATTTTTATGGAACAAAAATTTATTAGTAAAAAATTATTATTTTATATAATAGTTGTATCCTAGATGTTAAATTAGAGGGTATGAATTGGATTAAATAACTTATGAAAATATATATTTTACACATGATTATTAGTTATCTATTTATTATAAATTAAATGAGAAACATTTAAAGTAAAAATAAATGTTTTCTTAAAAATTGTATTTGTTCTCAAACAGGGTTAATTCACCCCTCACGTAGATAATTTAAAATTAAAATTTTCCACTTTCAGAATTTTTATGACAAAATAACCTTTGTTTTGGAAATTGAAAAACCAAAATTATCTTAGTGTGAATTTTCATTATTATTTTTATAAGTTTTATTTTTGATTAATAGTGAAAAAAACTAAATTTAAATTGAATGTTTCATTTTATTTTAAATAATGTATAATGTTTCAATTACAATTAGAATTGGTTTTAAAGTAATATTATTTCAATTATATAAAAAGTATTACAACTTAGATCATTTTAATCATTTTTAATTGGATTTCGATATACAAACATTGTAATCATTTTAACATTTTCCATTTAAAACCCCACTTTCTCATCACGTCTACAAGATTAATTTCAAAATAAAATTTTCCACTTATTTGAATTAAATTTGAAAAAATGGATTTAATATTTTGATTCTAACACTAGTGTAAATGGATGTTTTCCCAATGGTTTTATGCCAAGAGTTTGATCAAACCGTTGGTATACTAGTTTTAGAGAAACCTTTACCAACGATTTGTTGAAATAGTTGGTATACTGATTTCATAATTAATATTTCCCAACATTTTACTTAAATAATTCGAAAATCGTTTATTTCGGTAATGTATACCAATGGTTTTAACAAAAATTGAGTAAATAATAGATTTACCAATAGTTTTTTTAAAATTGTTGGGAATGGTTTCCCAAAAATACACAGCATCCCAGCTCCCCCGTCTAGAAATTGCAGCCCTAATATGAAAGTCTCCTGAAGCTATCTCTTTACCCTAGGTTGTGAAACCCCTTCCACCCAATAGATCCATCTTCAAATAGGAAAGTTTTTATTTTTACACATCAAATTAGTAAGTGTTACCTTATTTTTAATGTCCTGAAACTATTTTTTTGTTTTCTATTTTTATTTGGCATAAACCAGAGTTTTGTTCATTCTGTTGCATGGTATACCGAACACTATGATTTGTTTTCTATATTTGTTCTACACTTCAAGTTTCATGATTGTGTGAATCACTTTTATTTGAAGTCTTAATACCCACTACTTCTGTGTAGACTTTGTGAACTATATGATGTATTGGGTGGTGGTGAGGTGTATACCCACTCAAAGATAGTAAAGTGTTTGTTTAGTCATATGGTCGCGAGGTGGGTAATGGATATAAGGTTGGTCTATATAAAGGGATTTGTGATGGCTGGGGTAGTGGTGTAGGTGGTTTTCCATTTTTTTAGTGGGGTGATATGATAGTTTCAGTTGAATTTAGTTTAGTTGGAAAATGGAATTGGATTTTGTATTTACAGTTTCTGTTCAAATAATAATCGGATGGGTAGTGATATTGATGATGAATTGGTTGTTGGTTGGGTGATGGATTGGAATTGCGATGTTGGTGGGATTGGGTATAGGTAATTTGTAATGTATTATATGTGTATTTTTTCCCCTGAACACCCCCACCCCACCCCCTGAACTCACCACCCCCTAGAAAACCCCACACCCTCCCCACCACACTGGACACTCCCCCAACCCCCCATTGGATAACCCCCACCCCCTTGGACAGCCCCCACCCCTGGACACCCCTCACCCCCATGGAAACCCCCCCTCCCCCACCCCCTGGACACCCCCACCTTTGGATACCCCCATCCAACTGGACAACCCCCCTGGACACCCCCACCCCCTGGACATCCCCCCACCCGCGGGATACCCCACCCCCAATACACCTCATTCCTGGACACCCTCCATCCCTATTGGATATCCCCACCCCCTTGTATAGCTCCCACCCCCTTGGAAAGCCCCCCCCCCCACCCAAGACACCACCCCATCTCCTGGAAACCACCCCACATCCTAAGTGCTTGGCCCAATTTTTAAATTGGAATTAACCATATATGTGATTTCCCCTTTCCCCAATGAAAGTTTCTATGTGGCCCACAAAGCCTTATAAATTTAATTTTTCATGTTTTGATAAATTTAATGGGTTGTTTTGATTGAAATGGATAATCCATGATGGTTTTCTATTCTTAATGAATAAAATGGTTTTAAATAAAATTACAATAAGAGGGGAGACATGGGGGCTGTCCTCGGGGGGTGTAAAGGTGGGGGGGGGGGGGGGGGGTTCACGGGATAGTGGGGATGTAGGGGGTGAGGGTGGGATGTAGGGGAGTGGGGGAGCGGGAGTGGGGGAGGGGGAGTAGGATGTCCAAAGAGGGGTGTGGGCTGTCCAAGGTGGGGGGGGGGGGGGGTTTAGGGTGGGCGGTCTAGGTGGGGGAGGGGGTGTGGGCTGTCCAGGGGGTCGGGGTGGATTGTACAGGTGGGGGAGGGGGGTGGGCTATCCAGGGAGGTGGGGGTGGGATGTCCAAGTGGGTGTGGGGGTTGTCTCGGTGGGGGTGGAGGGGGATGTACAGGTGGGGGGGGGGGGGGGTTGTCCAGGTGGTGTGTGTGTGGGGGTTGGGGGCGGGGGTTGTTCAGGTGGGGGTGGGCTATCCAGGTGGGGTAGGGGGTGGGCTGTCCAGGGGGCAGGCGCTATGGGGGGGGGGGGGGGGGGGGCTATCTAGGGGGTAGTTGGGGTGGGCTGCCTAGGTGGGGGAGGGGTGTGGGATGTCCAGGGGGGTCGGCTGTCCAGGTGGGGGAGGTGGTTGTGGGTTGTCTAGGGAGTGGGGGTGCTGTCTAGGTGGGGGTGCAGGGGGGTGGGTTGTCCAGGGGGGATACAGGGGGTAGGGGGAGGCAGGGGTGAGGGTGGTCTGTCCACTCCGATACTCTTCAAAAAAATAAGAATCACATATAACCAATATATAGTTTCTTTCACACGTTAAGACTTTTCTTGATGTTCTATACCAACACTAACTCTTACCCTTCCTTGAAAATGTAATATCTGTAAATAAATCTCACCTAGGTTCTTATCCACTATCCATATTGATCTAAAACAAATTTAACATTCATAAAACTCAATATTACCTAATGATATTACAAGGCTCATACTCCCATGAGTAATGTCCCATATAAACTTGGATCAAATGCCTAAACAATATACATAAGATTATATTTGACACACACAAAAAAAAATTTATTCATTGAAAATACTATATTTATAGCGTGTATCAAACCCTAGAATTATCTCTTAGCCTGCCTCTCAAGGCATCAATAATCCACAAAACTAGCTCAAAATTTGGAGGTGTGTTTACAATTAGGTGTTTTTTTAGAATTTATATATGATATTTAGAGTGGAAGATAAAATCCAATCCGTATAGGATATTTGTAGTTGTGTTTAAAATTAGGTGTGTTGTGATTTAAATATATGATATTCATGGTTTACACCAACTGTATTATGGGCCATCTATAACAGGCTACAAGGCATGCTACAATTGGATATAGATTGGATTATATAACCCTAGTATGGGGGTGGACACCTGCACCCCTTGGACAGTCCCCCCCACCCCACCCCACCCCTGGACACCCCCACCCCCTGGACACCCCCACCCCAAGGACAACCCCCACCCCCGTGGAAAGTGCCCACCCCCTGGACACCCCACCCCTTGGACAACCCCCATGGACACCACCCCACCCCTTGGACACCCCCACCCCCTGGACACCACAATCCTCGATGGATAGCCCCCACCCCCTAGATAGCACCCCCAGGACACCACCCCACCCGCTTGACACCCCCACCCCCTGGATAGCCCTCACCCACTATACACCCCCACCCCTGGACATCCCCCACCCCTAGGACAACCGCCACCGCCTGGACACCCCCAGTCCCAAGACACCCCCACCCTTTGGGCAGTGTATGTGATCACTCAAATAATATTAAGAAATATAGAAATTTATTGATCTAAAATTTACTCAACTCCTAAATAATTCAACTCCACTAGTGTACGTGATCTTCTACACTAATGTATAGTTCTTCAATGACATTTTGTCATAAATATTTTATTTTTTTCTTTTATATTATGATTCTCATATAGTGTAGTGTGTCCATTTTGGTTTCATATTAAGTGAACAATTCTTGTTTACATAAATATATTTTTGATGAAACTTCAATCTTATTGAATTTATTTTGACGAAATGATTTACAACCATTTTTTACAGAATGGATAAAAGTTGGATGTATGAAACCAATCGGATCTCAAGTGACTTTCAAAAAAAAATAGAGGTTTTTAGATTCTTCATTTAAAAATGATTCAGATAGTGTTCACATACACTACCCATGTTATAATTGTGTTGGAAGACCTTGGTTGAGCCGTGAAGATGTCAACTACCACATAACCAAATACAATTTTCAAGCAAACTACTATGTGTGGTACCATAATGGTGAGAAAATTAAATTTCAAATTGTTGATGGCCCTAAGGATATGACTCGATTGGAGAATTTGTTATATGATCAGTTTACGTTTATTCATCATGAGGAAAAAGAAATGATTCTGACCCAAGAAGACTTCGACATGAGCACACATGATACGTCTAATGAAAATGATGATGTTTTCTGGGTGAAAAAATTGAGTGATGTTTCTACGACTCCAGTATATCGATAATGTATTAAAATGTAAAAGTTAGAAATTTTAATCCGATTGTTTCATGGGAAAACTATAAATTGAGATTTTTAATAACGCCATCAATTAAATTCTTATGTTCTTGAAGGTCATACTTCCAAATGATGCATATATTCCCTCAAACCAATATATGGAATAGACAATAGTTGAGAAACATGGATTTTTAAGAAACAAAATTCATGATTGCCTGAAATATTGTAGTTTATTTTGGGATGAAACTACTGAATGAAATGATTGTATAAAACATGGCACATCCCGCTCGAATCCAAAAGCTGATTGAACACAAACCCGTGTGCCAAAAAAAGTAATGTGTCACTTTCCATTGATCCAAGAATCCAAAATCTTTTTATGTCTAATGAAATATAAATAAAAGTGAGATAACATGATACTAAGAGAAAAAAGACTAATAATGATTTGGTTCACCCTGAAGATGGATTTTCATGGTAGAGAATTGATGCCCAATATCTTGATTTTGAAGGTGACGTGAGTAATTTAAGTCTTGGTCTTTCATCTGACGGTTTTAATCCGTTTGGATAGATGCTTACTTCGGACAACACATTTCTGGTTTTTATAGACATTTGTAACCATCCCCCATGGTTTTGTATGAAAAAAACATTCAGTTTCATGAGTATAATCATATTTGTTCCTTCTGATCCCGAAAATGATATAAACATATACATGCATCCTTTAATAAAATTGTCGAAACTTCGTTGGGATGTGGGTGTGTGCACATATGATGCATGTCTGAAAGACATATTTCAGATGTGTGTGGCACTTATGTGGATTATCAATCATTTTACTACCTATCCAATGCTGTCTGGGTGGAGAACGAAGTAAAAACTACCATTTCCTATTTTTATGAATAATATATGATCCAAAAGATTGAAACATCGTTGTAGATTCATTTTAATGGGAAATCGACGATTCCTTCCAATGAACCAACCATATAGAAATAATAGTTTAAGATTTGACAATACCATGGAGACCGTTGATCCACCTCATCATATATCTAGAACTGATGTGTTTAATGAATTGAAAGATTAGGTTTTCATTCGGAAAGGGTCAAATGAAATCTGGAATGAGAAATAACGTTTCCACTGAAACCTGTTACAATTGAAATAAGAGAAGTATCTTCTTTGATTTTCTTTATTGGTCAAAAAATTTGTTACTCCATTGATTAGTCATAATTAACATTAAAAAAATATATATGTGAAATATTTTTTTATTCTTCTAAATGTTTAGGGAAAGACAAAATATGATTTACGGTCATGGTGTGACTTGGTGGATTGGGGAATCAGACCAAAATTGCATCCTATGAGTATCAGTGAAAAGAAATGGAAAGTTCCATTTACTTATTATGTGATGACACATACAGAAGACAAGAAATTTCTAGAAGTATTAGAGACTAATAACGTTCCAGATGGCCATTCAAGAAACATATCGAAACGGTTCAATAGAAGAGTGTTGAAGCTAAAATATTTGAAGACTCATTATTATCACATCCTTCTGCATGAGTTGATTCCAGTAGCAATCCATCATCTATTTTCCAGTAATGTACGATTGGTTGTTATTTGGTTGTTCCATTTGTTTAAAGATCTTCGTGTTAGGAAGTTTTCAAAGTCTTTCTTGCAAAAAATGTTGGAAAACGACCCATTAATTTTGTGCGAGTTAGAGAAAATATTTACCCCATCATTTTTCACATGCATACAACAACTTACTATCTTTGTTCCAACTAAAATACTTCTTGGAGGACCTATTTCTTTTCATTGTATGTACCCAACTAAAATAAATATATACACATTAAAGTCTTATATCTGAAATAGGAATCATCCTGAAGGTTCTATCGTGAATGGTTACATGGCTTAAGAATGTATAGATATCTACTCTATGTATTTTTCTGATCTTACTACAAGAATGAACATACCAATGAGAAATTAAAAAGAACAGTATGAGATAATTGAACATAGATTTCTATCACTTACTCAAATAAGAGTAATTCCTTGATCATATACAATGACGACATTAATCCTTGAAGAGCAGGAGATGGCACATCATACAATTTTTTTCAAATGTTATTTTTTTGAGGACTACATTAGGTATGTAAATTCAATATATGTATATATTTCATATTTAATTTTTAAACTATTATTATTCTTATTTATAGTGATCATAAAGCAATGATAAATATAACTCATCATTCATTATCTTTGATAAGGAGGGAGACTTTTCCAAGCAAAGAGTTTTCTTATTGGTTAGAATTGAAGGTAAAAATATTACAATTTAAAATAATTAAATCAATATTTAATTATATTTAATATTCAATTATATTTCAGGTATTGAGTTTTCCTGCTGACTCTATCTTCGAGGAAATAAGATCTTTGTATTTTGGTCTGAATACTGTGGTTTGTGATTATAAATCAATTGTTATCAATGGGTACAAATTTATTATCACAAAATGAAAAAATAACATGAGAAAACAACATTATGGTGTTATGGTTACTATCACAACAGACTATTATGGAAATTCATCAGATAGTAGACCGCGATTTGAAATTGAAGTTTATTATGGAGTAGTTGCAAAAAAATATTGGATTATTATTCTCATGGATGAGTCAGGATGATGAAATACCTGTGGTTTGATTCGATGATGAGGCAGGGCACATTTATTGATGATTGTGGATTTCGAGTAATTTATATAATTCACTCTCTTACAATCGATGAACCATATGTGTTTCCATCAATGGCCAAACAAATTTTTTATGTCAAAGACCATCTTTGACGAGAATTTGGTGTCATTATTGATGTAATTCCAATATATATTTCTGATGATGGTGATGATGGAATTGACACCATCCCTACTGCCATTGGAAATGATCCATTTATTAATTTTGATGACTCCAATAGCTCAATTTTCATAGTTGACTATGAACTTGATGTTGTGGGAGAAAATATATAAAATCATCCATCCATGTTCTTAATTCATTTGGATTAGCTAAACTTGGGTTGTTAAGGTTGGTAATATTCAAATCGATTTAATTTTTATTACAAATATGTTGTATCTGACTTGACTGTTATGTGGAATTGTAATGTTTATTGGTTGCAATTTTATTTGAAATGAATTTTCTAATTTATAATTGAAATGTATTCAAACCTACGAAACCAAAATTTCTATCCTCGTGAAAATTTCAATGCATTGTAGACCATGTATAAAACTAGTATAACTCTAAGTCCTCTATTTAAATTTTTACCATATAATTAACATAATGGTTTTTCTTCTTTTGCAAAACATGTATAGAATCCTGCAACATCTACCTAAGCTAAAGAAATTAAATTTTTCCTAAATTTTTAAAAGTGCTTTACCCATTATGAACATGATGGTTTTTCTTCTTAGTAAATAAACATCCAATTAAAAATTTAATTTACTTATTACAACTTGTACAATCTAATGAATTAATTATATATCTCTTTATGCTCACCTAAAACAAAATATAGGTAAATTATCCATTAATACCCCTATTCCCTCTCATTTATTTTGTTTTTTGGGTTACACATTAGTTATCCTTTTCTAATTAATTACATATTTGTTTTATAATGAAAGAAATGTAACCAATTGAAGAGAGGTGACGAAAAAAGATGATGGACGACAATCGTCACATAACGGAGATGGGAATTCCACCATTAGTGCATGTAGTGAGTATTTTATTTCTAAAATATATATTTAAATAATCTATAATGTCATGTGATTAATTTTGTTATCAAAATTTTTATAGGATCCACCTCTTAGGTGAAAATTTATTTATGAGCATCCTAGCAGTGGTCCCAATACTCATGGTGTTCGTACAAGGGGGGGGGGTGGGGGTGGTACGAGAGCTAGGCGATCTGGTCAGTGTACTTGATTAGACCTATCCCATCCCACTGACATACTATCTATCCCATATTCTAATCCCTGTGTGTCATTAGGGGACACACGCGATATTTAGTCCTCCCATGTTTTCACCACCCTTTACATCTGGGTCACCTCAACTGTCTTTACCATACCCAATGATAATTCCAACTCCCTATCCAGCATTCGGCCAACCATCCATTCCATATTATTTTAAGTCTACTTCCTTCTCTCTCAGCTTATATATTCTTTCTTCTTTGATTCATTCTCCACCAGAGTTTTCCCTAACATAGAATAAATTTGGACCCAATACACCTGTACAGGGTTATCCTGCAGTTTCTGCAGATCCAGCGACAACCATTGATTAGACTTCCACAGGTATATTTATAGAATCCTATAAAATTATTATACCATTATTTATTTTTATTATAACATGTATTGATAAAATATTTGTTTTTCTTTTATAACATATAGAACTACTAATGGGAGGTGGTGGTGGGGGCATACACGCATGTGTGTGGTGTGGAACTTCCACACACAGTTGATGGTGGACTACAATGAAGACAGTCAAATGATTGAAAAAATCGGGCAACAATGTCGGAGTTTTTTTGGCGATGTTTTCCAAATACCCCGACATCATTCCGACCAGCCTACTCTCATAGAGACAGTTGCTGAATGAAGTCAAGGATATTGCTTGGATAGAGATATGGGTAAAAAATATATTGTAGTTAAGGAAATACATTATTTTTTTATTTATATGAATTAATATTTTGGTGTCAGCTTTGGTTTAATTTCCCCGATGGTGAGGGCGCACGACCAGCATGTCTATAGGATTTATGTTATCTTTGGAGAGCCTATAAGAATGAGTTGTATATTTGATGGTGTGATAGAGTTGGAATAGAGTTAGAGTTGGTCCATATTGTGGAGGATTGTCTTATAAAATAGCATCGACAACTGATTACTCATTGGACGACTATCCAGTTTATGTTATTAATCACATTTGAGGTAATTAAAAAATAAATTTCATGTTTTATGTTAATAATGTCTTTTCTATTGCTGAATTTTATTTAGGAATAATCTAGAAGAAATAAAAAAATATGGATGCTAAAAACTACTTCCACACATTAGGACATACTACGATTCCTGATCATGAGAGGAAGTTAGTATGACAGTCTTCTTTAGTTTTTCATTACGACTTGCACTTTATATTGTTTCCTTCGTAATTTATTCGATCGCTAAAGTTGTTATATAATTTTTGTTATAAAATTAATTATTGGTATCCTAGTTTTAATCATGGTTTCCTATATTAGAATTCATTCTAGAGAGAAACATTGAATATTGAAGGACATGTGGCTCTAGAAAAACTTTTTTTCCCGAGTAGAAGGAAGAAAGAAGGAAGTGCTGTTAATGAACCGACTCAATAGAAAATTGTATGTCTTACTTTGTTGTTTTAAAATTATAAAATCTATTTTGTAAATTTATAATCTATTTATATTTGTATCAAGCTACTTTAGAGGTCCATGATTCCCAAGAACCTGACAATTTTCGGCCAAACGATCACTTACATCAAGTGTTGGGAGATGAGCACCCTAGAAGAGTATGATGCTAACCTGGAAAAATATAGTCCTAACAAGGTATTGTCCCTCCTCATGTATGTGTTTTAGTGAAAATGAGTTCTAGAAGGTTAAGGCATAAACAGAATATGATGAAAAAAGTTCCTCTGAAATGGGAGAACATTCTTCTTGGGAAAACACTCTATTTATGAAACTGATGGATGTTTTCTATCTAACACTTCCACCAGAGACAAACACATCCTATGATGAATACATTTCAGTGATGCATTCTATATATGGTGCACCGGGTGGTAGTCCTAGTGGTGGTCAATAAGATGTTTAGGAGGATGCCGAGGGGGAGGAGGAGGAGGCTGAGGAGGAGGTCGAGGCAGAGGAGGAGGCCGAGGAGGAGGCTGAGGTAGAGGAGGAGGCTGAGGAGGAGGCTGAGGCGGAGTATGAGGGTGAGGAGGAGGGCGTTGAGGATGGTGGGGATTATTATGAGGATGATGATGAGGATGGGGGTGAGGGTGATGATGATAGTGATGATAGTGATGGTGATGAGGGATAGATTTATCCATTACATTTTTCATTGATATTACTAAAATGTGTTTTTTGGTAATTTGTTGTACTGGGATATATGTGTGATTAGGTAGATAAAATTATCTTTATTTATTTATGTATAAATAATAATACTTGAATTGATGATTTTATGTGACTGATTCACCCTCCCCGGCACACCCCCACCCCCTGGACCCCCACCCCCTGGACACCCCACCCCCTTCGAGAACACCCACACCCCCTAGACAGCACCCCACCCCTGGTCACCCCGCCCTTGGACACCTCCTACCCCCTAGGACAGCCACCCCAACCCCCTGTAAAACCCACCCCTGGACACCCCCACCCCTAGACACCCCCTACCACCTTGGAGAGCCCCCTAACCCGGAAAACCCCACCCAGTGGTCACCACCCCACCCCCTGAACACCCCCACCCTTGGACAACCCCACCCCCATGGACAGCCCCACCCACTGGACAACCCACCCCCTGGACACCCCTAACCCCCTGGACAGCCCCCAACCCCCTAGACAACCCCCACCCCCTTAGACAACCGCCACTCCTGGACACCCTCAACCTGGACGACCCCCACCCCTAGACACCCCCACCCCCTGGACAACCCTAACCCTTTGGAAATCCCCCCATCCCCTAGACACCCCTAACCACATCGACATCCCCCACCCCTTGGACACCACCGCATCACATGGAAGCCCCCACCCCTAGACACACCCACCCTCATGGTCAACCCCCACCCACTGGACAACCCCCACCCCTTGGACACCTCTACTTCCATGGATTTCCCCAAACCCCCTGGACAACACCCCACCCCCTGGACACCCCTACCCCCTTGGAAATCCCCCAACCCCTTGGACAACCCCCACCCCATGGACACCACCCCATCACTAAGACACCCTACCCTCTGGAAACCCCCAGCCTCATGGAAATCCCCCAACACCTTCGATAGCCCCCACCCCTGTACACCCACACAATGGAACCCCCCCCCCCCCAAGACACCCCAACCCTTGGACACCCCCCTACACCATTAGATAGCCTTCCAACAACCTAGTCACTCCCTACCCCCTTGGATATCCCCCACCCCCTGGACAAACCCACCCCACTAGACCACCCCACACCCCCTATGTATCCCCCACCCCCTGGACACCCTCTACCACCTTTGAGACTCCCTCAACCCCCTGGATAGTCGTCCCTCAGACACCCAACCACCCCCTGGACATCCCTACCGCATTAAAAAGCCCCGACCCCTTATACACCACCCTGCCACCTAGACACCCCACCCCCTAGACACCCCACCCCTTGTATAGCCCCCAACCCCCTAGACAACCCCCCCCCCAAATAGCCCCACCCCCTAGACACCCCCACCATGGACAACCCCCAATACTTGGACACCCCACCCCTGGACACCCCCAACCCGCCTGGACAGCCCCCGCAACCCCCAGAAAATCCCGAAACCCCATGGACACCCCTACCATCTAGGATAGCCCAAAACCCCCTAGACACCACCCCACCCCCTAGACAGCTCCCACCCATGGACATACCCACCCCCTGGACACCACCCCACCCCATGGACACCCCGACCCTATTGGAAAGCACCCCCAACACCCTAGACACCCCACCAAAAATACACCCACACCCCATGGACAACCACCCTCCATGGAAAAACCCCCGGACAACCCCCTCCCTGGATGGACACCTTCTTGTTTCCAATCCTACATGAAAAATGGGGGGGGGGTCTAAACCGAAAATGAATATTCATCGACTACAAAAGAACTATTTATGCGAACAATGTATAGTGAGTGACTCTAAGTGTCATGGGAAAATACTTGGACATCCCCCACCCCTTGGATCAAATTCCCAAGTGTTGTGTTTATGGAGATGTTTGTTTTCAGGGTGTTCTTGTTTCAAGTGGTGTATTTTGTTGGGTGTATGGTGTTATTATGAATTCCGTATAGTGTACTGTAATTTCATTGGTTTTATTCTCATGGAATACTATTTGGATTATATTTCTCCTCATTTGTGTTATTTCTAATTATGTATAGGGTATTACAATTTCAGGTAATTTCACATGTAATTATGTTTTGGTTTCTTTATTGTTGGAGGTAATTAATTCTTATTTATGTATGGGTTTTTTAATTTTGAATTCTATATAGAAATAATTCTAATGTCTATAATTGTAGAATTTTAGAAGGGGAAGCTAGTATTTCATCTGGACCTACAACATATCTATTCCAATAGTTTTAAAACCATTGGAATAGATGTGAAAATCCAATCTATACCAAATGATTCATCAAACCATTAGAAAAAGTCTATACTAATGGTTTTGTTGAAATGGTGTAAAACCATAGCTAAAATGTTATACCGCCAGTTATAGGAAACCTTTGGTATAATGTGCTATAAAATGAAATATCCCAATGGTTTATGAATAACCATTAGGATATCTCTATCCCCACAGATTAATTTCCAATGGTTTGGATAACCATTGGTATATATTATACCAATGGTTATCCAGCGTATAGAAATAGTTTTAAACCATTAGTATTTAATATATTTCCATAATTTTGAATAATTTATAATTTTTAATGATTTCAACTTAATTTATGAACAAAATGAAAAAGGATTATAGTAAAAAGTAAATACCACAATTAAGGTAAAAATGGGTTTATCAAGGGGTTAAAATTTTATTATAATGTTAATAGTGACCTAAAATCTTGTCTAAATACTATTATCAAGTCATATTTTGACCATTACACCACTATAGTTCTCGAATGGTCCATCCCCCACTATGGCATTGAGAAAATGTGGTATCACTCAATTATTTTTAAAAACACCAAGTGTGTCCTCTCCCCCACTTATATAAGGCCACCAACTAACCTCTCATATTTACACTTCCAAAATAGTTTTGTTCATCCAATAATTGACATAATCACACTGAAACATCACTCTCCTTATCCTATAATCCTTATTTTGGGTATACATCTAACATATAAAGGATTTAGTGAAACCCTAAGGAGGGTACCCAATGAAGAGGTCATGATTCTTCAACGAGCGTCTTTATTTTACTTCTTTCTCCAACTACAATGATTATTATAAAAACATGATGATATAATAACCTCATTATCTTAATTATATTTTTATTTATTTATAAGTAGTTCAGGACCTATGACTATATCAACTTCTATCAAATGGGTTATGAAATCATCTTTTGTGTGTATATTGGACTACCACCTCATGAACATATGACATGCATTCTTCCATTACCTCCTTTAAAGGTTGGGTATAATTATGGATCTAAAGTACATAAATC
This sequence comes from Viscum album, assembly GCA_963277665.1. NCBI lineage: Eukaryota > Viridiplantae > Streptophyta > Magnoliopsida > Santalales > Viscaceae > Viscum > Viscum album. The sequence continues at coordinate 260,289,233 of OY728125.1, read as the reverse complement.
ATATTTTTAGCATAATTATAACTCTAAATTAATCAACATACATTTATTATGGGATACAATAAATTCACATATTAGTACGGAGGACTATCTCCTCATGAAGTGATTTGATTTGTATTTCAGCAATGCATCACATGGTTGGTTATAAGATATAGTTAATGGTTATAAGTGATATAAATGAAATAATTATGATATTAATGAAATATTTATCTTTATTTAAATATAATATAAATCATTTTCATTCATACCTTTTCACTAACTTAAATATGGTAACATCGTTCATTTACTTGTCGAATACTACCTTTACGAAGATATGTGACTATCTTTACATCACCAAACCACATTAATGATATATATATGAATATAATACGGTATATATGATATTATGATAATTTATGAAATATAAAATATTACTTACCTCTTTTCCATAATGATAATTCAAAAATAGTAATGTTACTCATGCACACGTATGACCTACCGTGTCTATGATCGTAACACACTTTGTTTTTTATAACCAAATTTAATAATTTATTTTAATAGTATAATTGATTTAAAAATATGATAATTATGTCATTATTATTATTTTGTAGATTATAAAATTGTATAATATGTGAAAGAAATAGATCTTTTATGGAAAAACACGCACGAAAAAATAAGACAAGTAACACTCAATTAATTTTTTTTGAAAAGTATGGGTGTAAAGACCCATTTATTGAACATAATAAAAGAGGGAAGAATACTATTAAAATTGGGAAAAGAGGAAACCCATTAAAAACAAGTGAAATATCCTTAATAAATAAACACAAAGAAAATTATTGTCCTGCATTTCCAAAGGAAAACAAACATCAAAGAAAAGCATCAGACAAATCCTCTTCACCCCCTTATCAGACAATGCAACAATGAGTGTAGACAAAAAGATGTTTCTCCACCCTTTCCAAGAAGTTTCACTATTATCACAACACAATGTGGTAGGGAACCTCTCCAACCAACAAATAAAAGTAGAGAGAGATGGATTAAAGGTGTCCCTCTACCAAGAAGTTGTGTTTCTAAATATTAGTTTTAAAATGTACTGTGAAAGGTATTTATAGTAGAGATATAGTTAGAATAGCAAAATTGGTTTGTCCACAGTATGTTTTAATGTATTTTGAATGGTCTTGATGATGAATATAAAATTTTCCTAAAAAATGATGTTTGATAATTAATAATTTCCTTCTTTCAAACTCAATTATCGTTATCCATGAGATTTTTACTATGATATTATATATGGATGCATTTCATTATCAGTTTATTGATTAAATATAATGTATTTCTAGTTATTAAACTTTCCATAATTATTATTCTTATCATTATAGGAAATTTATTTAACTGGATTGTTTTCTAAGTTATTTACCCTCCCATGTTGATTATTCTTACTTATTAATGATTTATCCCACTATACTTAATCCTCACAATGATTTTGAGATCGAAATTATTTTATTTCCTTTACACCGGATTCTATGACAGATAATATGATTGATATGCAGGGATATTCTAGAAGTAATTTGGTTATTCATGAGAAAAAATAATGCTAATTTTTGTTTTCAAATATATTATTGGAATCATGTATTTAACTTGTTTACGAAAACTACTAAACTATTTGGTCATTTGGGATGCAATCCTTATATCTTATTCCAATGATATAAATAAATAACTAGCTATATGATATGGGGGTCAGGTAACTATACGATTTGACTAGCCCCACCAAACTATGAATCCTCATGTAGTGAGGTTTGTCATGGTTTTAACATGTTTGGATATACATTGAAACCTTATAGTAAAAAAATATCCAACCTACTAGAAGGGATGCATAGTTTGGGAACAAGATTTGTCTAACTGTGTTACACTACCTATGAAACCATGTGCATGGTATTTAATTCCCTTGAAACATTATTAATATCTCTAAAGACTCTAGGTTAATCCCAATGACACTATTTCAACTTCGAATGGAATCATTGGTCCTTGATGGGTCCCAAGTGGCATTTTTGACTCCTCCAAACCCTTTTATTAGAAGATTGAAGCTTAGATGATTGTATTTGATCTAATCTAGTTATGTAGATATCATATCTTATGGCATAATATGATATATCCTTCTCTCTTCAATCAGGAGTGATGGATCACAATGTTATTTATGGATCTAAAATCCATTTTTATGGATCTTGATTAGAGGTTGCATTTCTTGATCTATTTTCCTCATTATTTGTTGGAGATCCGTTTGTGGTTGTTTCCTTTAACCATGTGACTAAAGGTATATTGTTTCATAAAGATTTTACCTATGATTAAAACATTAAATTTCATGATTAAATTGAAATTATTTTTTAATTGATTTTCAAAACATTTCTTGAAAGGATTATATGTGTGATTTGGAATGGAATAGGAATTGTGAAATGATAACCCCAATTTTAATGAAATTTTAATGTGGGGAGTATTTCTAGAAAATGGAGGATGGAATTTGAAATTTATTTGATAAAATGGATTTATTTTGAAACTTGAGAAAAATGACGTAAGGTGAAAGATGATTTGAAGTGGCATGAAATGATGAAAATCACTGTTTTTCTTTTGAAATGAGAAAGGGATGTTGAAAGCTAAAATTGGGATATTGTAATTTCAATTGATTTGAAATGTTTGATTTGTACATTCTTAATTTATTGATTGTTTTAAGAACATTTTAGCATCGAAATTTAGTGGTAACTAGGATAAGAAATAAAGGACCTTCAATCACTAATAATGGATTGATGATGATAAATCTGACTAAACAATTGTGACAAGAATGCTAGAGATGGTTCCCCTTTAGGGGTTTATATGACCATTGAGGGTTCCCCATTTTGGGTGTAGATTGGTTTTTCTGTAAAAAACTATGTTTATATAAGTGTTTTATATTAAAATTAATTTTAATATAGTTTTGATATATATATCTACAATATGTTTTGATATCAAAGAATGTATTGGCTTAAAATATGTGAATTTTATACCATGAATTTTTTTATTGTTAAATGAAGTAAGAGTTGGATTAATTTTTTGGAATTGATTTTTTAATACTCAGTGAGACTATTCTAGTATTTATAGTTCACACCCTACCTTTCACATTGGGTGTTTGTTGATTTTCATATACCAAGTCCTGGTAAAGGTAAAGTTCCACTTAGAGGTGGTGAATGTTCAATATCCTTGGAACTGTGGAGCGATGATGGTGAATAGTGGAGATATTTTCCACTTGTTACAAATTATTTTTTTGAGGCATTGGTTTGGTGATATTTTTAATTCCATTGGGATGTTTATCTATTTATATAGGTACTATTTCACATATTTTTTCTGCTACCTTTTCCCTTTGGTGTGTTGTGCATAATAACTTGTATCTTTTATATTTCAATTTTTGTGTAAAAATCATCTGTTGTTGAATCTGGTATGATATCGGGTGTTACATTACAACCTATGGGGATATGGAATTCCCTTCTGTACATGTTAGTGCCAGCCCATGTATCAAGGTACCGGGGTATCCAAGCTAGTTCATGTCACCTAATTTTAGATTTAATGTTTTTTGTGTAACTACTATTGTTGTAATTAGTTTTAATTATTTTAATAAAGGAAATGAGTAAGAATTTTATAGGAATAATTTTCATTTAATAATTTCATAGTATTTTTATATTTTAGATTAAAGTCTTACGAAATGTATTTTTTTAAAAATTATAAATATAGTTAGGTTTTTTTGGAATGACAAGGAACTTGTAATTTATTTTAAATTATGAGTACATACATTTATTTTCCATTTCAAGTAATTGAGTGTTTTAATTTAAAAGGATTTTGAACAATTTCATTACAATGCGGCTATTCTAAAGCTATTGGGTAGTGTTAGTTTAATTGGATTATATTTTTAAGCAATAAAGGATTTCTTTTGGAACTTGTATCTAAAATAATATATGTATAATTTGAAATAATATATAACTATATTAAAATTATAACAATTTATTGATATTTTTTTAGTATTTTTTTAATGTAAATCTCAAATTATAACTTTTATAAGAATTTTATTTGATTATATTATTCATTTATGTGGTGAAAGTCATATTATATTGAAAAATGTTATTGTAATTTCATTGTTATTTAATTTTACTTTCAAGTATCTATATTTTTATTATTGAGTGTTTGATTTAAGAGTATAAGTCATGTGTTTGACCATATGTTTTATATGTATTTTGTTTTTGAAAACTGATACTTTTAAGTATAAATAACCCTAAAATTATTTAATTAAACATTCTGGACATATAATTAAATGATTTGAAGGAGGTATTAAAGTTGAATTGTTTTTTGAGTTAAATTTGGAGGTGATTTATAATGTGAGTTAAAATAATGTATTTATTAAAATGATGTTTTATTTAGATATGGTAATTAGAAGAGTATAATTATATATATATGTGTGTGTGTGTGTAAATTTCATCTAATATGGTATTCAAATGATTCAATATTTTTTTATGAATATAACCCATGAATGTATTTCTTATTGGGTAGTATTTCGTCATCTCCCATTAGAATGATAAATATCTTTAGATTTTAATTATTAATCATTGATGTTTTATTTTTAAAGTTGATTAAATTAAATATTAATATTCTAATTAAGTAAAATATATTTTCAATGTGCATCGTCTTTTGGTTAATCTTTTAAAATCAAATATAGAGAAAATTAGTCTTGTTTTTATAATGAGTAGTGGAAAAGTAATTTATATACAGTTTATGGTATTTAGAGTATGATTTAGATTTATGGTATAGCATAGTTTATTATTTAGAGTGATTTACGAGTTCAAATGTTATTATAAAATAATAATGTATGTGGTTTCCTTTTTTTACAATTAATTTTTACAATATATTATTGTGGGTTCCAGGTGAGAGAACACAAACGCTGAGAGGATTGTGGATTAATGGTTTCTAAACTACCAACTCTAAAATAATCATTCTAATTTCTAGTTAGTGATTAGGATCTATTAATGAAATAATGTCGTGATGTCAGATACATTGAGAAATAATCCACACAACATGAGAGTTTCTACATGGTTCACACACTTCTATTACTAGATGACCAATACTTAGGGTATAATTATTGTGATCCCACTATCTATGTTATTTTCTAACCATCAACAAAAAGTAAGAAAAGGTGTAAGAATATATACCGAAAATCCTAGTATATGAATGATTTAGCTAAGTATCAACCATTAATCCAATCTTCAATATATTTTTAAATTTACTTTGGAAATTTGTTAAATTGTTCACCCATATTAATATCTTTAATCCTATGCAAATATGATCTAGAAGGATTTGTGCAATATAAGTAAAAATATATCAAATTTTCATCCCCTTTTTATATTTAAAACACCACTTAATAAATACTGTGAAAAAATCATGAATTTATGGAATATGATATTGAATGATCTCCAGATTCCAAATCATGGGATAATTTCTTAATTTAGATTTTAAACATCCTCATTGGGATCTAAATAATTTATATTGACATTCACGTTATTATGAGATAACGACAAGAATTGTTGTGTGTCTCTCCAATCTAGTGGATTTTTCCCAAGTCCTAGATCTTTATGACATGAAGTGTTCTATTCTTGTATGTTACCACAACTTGTGGTGTCACATGATTCCACAGGATGAACATAGCCACACATAAATATATAAAAAATCAGCACATTGGAATACTAATGTAGGATAGAATCCAAGATTTTTTTCCAAAAAACAGCCTATAACAATGCATTTAAATTGTTTTATAATTATTTTATATGGTTAAATACTCCTTTTCCATGAACACATTATTAAATGATGATAATTTATTCACACAATGGTTTCAAATACTTAAAAAATATTTCATTCATTTTATTCCAATTTAAAACTAATTAAATATTTAATTATCTATGAGTATATTTAAAATTAATACAGGAAAAAATAAATTTCTAAACCCAAGGATAATTTTTCTCAAGAAATAAGTCATATAATTTTAATAATATGATAGTTATATAAACACCACTTCTTTAGATATAATTATTTTTTTGTGACATCTCCAGCCCTAGGTGTAAAGAACCATTCTATATTGAATGGGTATCAATTGAGATTATCTCTCTACCATACCATTATCAAGTAACATTATATGAGCTCTCCAATATCCAATAAATCATCAATCTCACAAAACATCAAAATATCTTCAATATCACCATTTTAATTTTTTATAAATATGTGAGATAATATTTGATCACTTCTCAGAACATCATCTACCAACTCATCATGTCTCCCCAAACAAGGTAATATTCTACACTCTTATCCATTTTTTATCATATATAAAAAATTAATACTCTAGAACACTGATAGAATAAATCATTTTATTCCCCCACATTTTGAATAAATGGAATGAAATTAATAATTAAAAATAAATTAGTTAAATTATATGGATTTTCATAGAGAATTATCCACCAACAATACACTCAGGTGTTAAAGGGATTTTGTTTTTGTGGATATTCATTAATATTCTCCACTTTTCCATTTATAAATGTATTTCAATGAAATTAAGTAATGATAAACTATTTCCTTGATGAGGTGATACTTATTATCAATATAATTAGAGCTAGAATGTTCCCTAGATTCATTGAAAAATTTATTTCACTTTGATTATCCCACCTAATCAGTAAGGGGTAGAAACTTACACCCTCATATCTTATAACTATTACTTTATACACACCGTGATGTTTTATCATATCCTTATTCCCTTTTTCTCAATATGAATTAATATTTCTTCATAGTGTGACAATAAACATACTGTCTTCCAAGAAAGAATCCATCTCTAATATTCAACTTTTGATAACCACCGTCAATTATATAATCTACATCAAAAGAACCATAAATATAAAATTACATGTCTCTTTCAAACTCAAAAAAAAAAATTAAGGGCCCCTTTGATGTTCTACATCATATTTTTACTACTATAGAATACATCCCATTAAGATTGCTTTAGAAGTATCCAGATTGAGTAATTAAAGACACAATATCGAGTCTTGACACTATCAGGTAGATCATGCTTATGATAATCATTTTAAAATCTATTTAATCTACACAAATAAATTATTAATCTATAGAAGAAATAGTACCATATTTTATATAAGTAGTGACCTATATTTATTATTCCATAAAAAACATCATCAATAAATAATGAGCATCTTTATCTTATAATAGAAAAATCAAACCTAATATGTTCAACACATGAAAACTAAAACTCAATATCATATCCTCAATAATTGAAATATCATTATAAATTACGTTTTGGTTAGAAACTTTTTCCCATGACTTCTCTTTTCCCCTAGTGAAAATAATGATTTTGTTATACACAATAATTATTTTCATGATTGTGTCACCTCACTTAATATATCTATTTCTATACACTATTGTTTCTAGAAATTAATGATCTTTAATCTACTATCCTTCTTTAAGTATTATTTTGGGGGTTCGTTTTAATCCCTTTTAGTACTATACTCATCTTTCACACATTATATTCATGTCCATAAATAATAAAAAGTACAAGTTATTTAAATTAGACTTATTTTAGAATCTATCCCTTAAGAAACATTGAATTTTCATTCATTTAAAATTATTTTCATTTACTTTAATCAAATATCTTAAAAAATATCAATATAATTCCATTTCTTTTTATAGGGAAAAATTCACATCAATGTCTATACTCTCAATTGGAGAGTATCTTTTACACATAAGATAATCAGTATTAAATACTAATTCTCCCTTTCCAGTAATATTATTTCTAAAAACCCACTTAATCGAAATCACATTATTATCTTTGGAACATGAAACTAACTCTCAAGTATCATTCTTTTCAATTTGATTACAATATTACTCAATTACATAAATCCAATTATCATGTTTTAGTGCTTCTTTAATGAACATTAGTTGAACTTGTGATATATTCTTGGAATATTTTAAATTTCTCATACTTCTCAGGGTTTAAATAGCGAGGCAATAATATCCATTGATGTTTTAAGTTTCCACATGATTTTAATGTATTTATAACATAAATCATCCTTGTTCCATGTAACAAATATGAATAGAATCACCCAAATGGTATACAATCCAGCTCTCTGATTGATCTGAGGAGCATTCCCTAATCCTCAAGGACTGGTGACTTGTTTTATGGATATCATAGTATGGTTATGATGTGTTTTAACGATATGGGTTAGTCAATTAAAAAAATTATAAATTAATTAAATAAATTTCATACAATAGAAATGTATGTCCAATGTAAAGTTCTATGATCCAAAATATGTCTTTGACATTAATGGAAAAGTTCCAAACATAATATTAAGTCTGCTGTTTCCAAATTGAGAAGAACTCAACTCGTACTAAAAATGAACATGTACAAATAGAAAAGGTCATCCATATATTCACTATATTCAGATGGTACATAAAAAAATATTCAATGAAGTTATATGTAATCATTGGGAACATGTAGGTTGTGAATATAAATTAATAATTAGGCGAACACCACAGTTACAATATATATGAAATACGCTCATGTGTCCGGTTTAGATGAATTTAATAATTTATAATTATATACAAATAAATAGTTTTATAAATAATGATGTATAAAACATGGCATAGACATACACCTGAATAAGAAATATGGATGCAATGATATAACTAAATAACTCCCTATATTAGTTTTCTTTATTACAGAACTACCAACTTTGGGTTAATGAATTGAATATGAGATGATTCCCCAATTCCATACTCAAAATTATGCATTTGTAAAATCTATATAAAATATGTTTGGGTCTAAATAAATAACCCAATGATAGGGAATGGTGTATAGAATGTAAGTTCCTAAGCCCATCCAATTGAAATGAGTAAGTTTTTCATAGTTGTCATGGTGAAACACCAATACTATTTAGACTTGTAAATGACTTGTTGGAATACCAACTTAAAATTTATATGAAAACGTGTATTTGTGTATATACCCATCATAAAATAATGATTAATAGTTAAATATGCATCCATTTTTATAATAATTTAATCAGAATAACTAATTAACCCAATGAAAAAAATCACTTAATGAAATATATAATAGTAGTTTTCATATGAAAAATTATTTCAATTTCATCTAGTTATATCCTAAGAATGTTCAATATATGTACATATAATTGTGGATTAAAAATAGGTAAAAAAATTCAATCCAAATGTTTTATAGATTATAAAAATTTATTATATATATATTACCTTATAGAAAAGCTACACCAGGTCTAAGATATGTTCAAGGTGTAATGCAAGGTCAACTATAACATAGAAAACAAGGATCTAACTATTACATGGATACTAACTAGTATTAATTAGAAGACCAATAAGTGATAAACAAAGTATAATATTGTTTATAGTAAATAAATGATATAAGAATACTAGATAAAGAGTTAAAGGTGGGGGTAATTATTAAATTAAGTATACCAATTTAAATCTAAAATTATATCAAAAGTACATTTTCATCGTTATGATTTTCTTAATTAAAAACATATATTTGAGGTTCAATTTTATCAAAACAATTATTGATACTCTATATTCTTGGATGATATTTCATAAAACATAGTTTATAATGTATTTGGTTTTATTGAATCATGTAGTAATGAAAAATTATTTTATAAAATAAAAAATGAAAATAGGGATTTATGAAAAATAGACAAGTGAAGGATTTAAAAACAAATTATATTGTTTAGGATGGACCCTATTAAAAATATAATGTATATGTATCACATCATTTGTTTCCACTTGAAAGAAACCTATTCCTTATCTTATCACTGATAAAAATTATATCCAATGTTAATTATGGATTATTGACTTATAACTTGTGTAGTTTTAGGTAGTAAGAAATTATCCCAAAAAATAGTACATGCTACATAAAAAATATGGAATTCAACATTATGAAATTTATTCAAACTAACCACGTATTAAAACTTACATCATTAAGTAAGTCATTTCCAAAATGGTTATGAGCCAACAAGGGATCAAGAAGATAGATTTGAAGTATTTGTGAATGACCAATATCCAAAATTTATAACGATTAATCTAGAGAAAGTAAATTTTTAATACATAAAGATATACAAATAACTCTTTCCATACATTTTATAAATTTAAAATGAGTTCAAATTCCATAAAAAATATTTTAAATATAATTACAAATATTTACTTCAATATTTATATTTAAAGTCTGGAAAATTATTTATTTTAAATTACTAATTTATTAGACCTTAGAACATGTTCTTGAACATACATTCTATGAGCCATAAAATGTAAATAATAAGTGAAACAACTTCAAGAAAAATGTTTGTAAAATAGGCTAAAATTTTTATAAATGATATCAATATCGACATGTTTCAAACAATACTTAAGTCATATAGTATAATCAACCAATTTTTCAAAATCAATTTAAACCTAGATTTGAAATTAAAGAAAATAATTTAAAATTATGTTTTAATTATGAAAAATATATTTTTAGATAAATTATTTAAAAATATATAAAAAAGGTTTTCATATAAAACCATTAATTCATATCATTAGGAAATATGTTCAATTTGATTTATTTGTTTAAGAAAAAATATATGTAGATAGATCAAAATAATCTCTCAGAGATATTCACCTGGGTTGAAACCACCTACCATGAGGAAAACTCTGAGGGTCATCCCTTGTTCTCCAATGGAAATATATTATTCCATAAAAAGAAATAAATCACATATCATATTCAATTATAGTAAATTACCCATGTGACCAAAATAACCATATTAAAAACCTAATAACAACCAATATAGTACATAGATATAATACCAAAATAATTATAATAGACAGTAATTGGATTCAATTCCCAAATAAAAAAGGACTGAAAACTCGTCAATCAAAGATTCAAATGATTAAAACACTATTATAGATAATTCACAAAAAGACTTATCTAAAACATCCATCCACCAGGAAAACATTCACTAAGGACTCCTTTAACCCCTAAATTATGGAATCAAGATGTAATAATGGATTAAACCATCAATTTAGAGAAATATATAATCATGGGATCAATTTAAAAATGTGTATAGTAGAGGGAAGAGAAGAAGATAAGGGAGTCTGACTATGTATTAAAATTGATGAAATACATTGAATAGAAATTATATAAAATGATCAAGATGAGGGGAAAGAGGGGGCCAAGAAGCTACATGGAGGATATCTCAAATGATATAAGAAGGGATGGTTCAAATGAAATAAGGAATTGGGATAAATGGGATTAAATGATAAAGGCACATATAAACTTCCTAAAATTACTAACCTAGGTGGTACTAGGTACCTCATTAAGGACTTCTGAGTACTCGGTGGAGCCCCCACGACACGTGGTCTAATACCCTTCACACCAGGTACACAGTGCACCACCATTAAGTTGATAGTGCCTCCTTCAATGCTAAGACTATAGGTTCCACCACCCTAAACATTATAAACTCTCTAAAACAACACAGAAACCACAAAACACATACAAAATCATCTTATAGTTTATCCTCAATTAAAAAAATTCAAATAATAATTCTAAAAAGGAAACTGACCCCTCTACTAGAGCACTATTTCAAATAGCTTCACCCTATCCATCAATCAATTTTTTTAAAAATTCATCTTAAGTAAAATCACCCGGACATTGGATTCAATAACCTCCACAGAAAATGGATTCTCATCCATGAGATGTCTAAGGGATATTATTTTCAATAGGATTATTACCATTAACTCTCTAAGTAATATATCAATGTACCCACCAAATCATGATATAAAACTCATAAATTTACCACAATTCACTAAACCACCACCAGATCATCTATACATGTCCTATAATAGACCTTAAAACAGACTTCAAATAAACAATTATGACAGAATCACCTATACATGACCCAATACATACCTCAAAGCAAATATTAATTTATATATATCACTACTAATGAAAAACTTATAACTTTGATCCAAGCTAAAAAATATCAAAATTCTAGTTAGCTATAATGTATAACAATAAAAAAGTTCAAAAAATTCATGGATATTACCCATAACACTTTCACTATGTGACTTATATAACCCAAAGTAATATACAAAAAATTGTAATATTTCAATAAACAAGATATTCTATCACCCATATAATCACCTATATTCTAAATATTAGTTAGAATTCAAACCAAAGTAACCACAAATATAGTAATTACCTACGGTCTACTTATCTCAATATGACAGTCACCTTAGTTTATCAAATATGTTTAGTTTAAAAAACTATATTTAATATTTCATTTAAAAAAAAATCAATATCTATTTTACTAACACTAATTTAAATAGTACGTTACTTATTTAAAGTCCATAAATAAAAAAACCTTTTAATTTCATCAATACCCCTTCAATGTTTTAGTAAATTATTTTCATGGAAATATGTTCTCCTTATTATCTTTCAAAAACATATACAAGTTTTTAAAATTATTAGAGTGAAAATTATTCAAGTAATATGGAAGTGTTTTTACCATACTTAAATAATAAATATTATCAATTTATCAATAATCAAAATGAATTAAATAGAGGTGTGATAAGATATTTAGTGATCCCTATTAGGGTAGATACATGTTAAGGAAGTAGAAAAAACATACTTCAATAAATTCTAACCACTAACATGATAGTGATATATACCACAAATCAATACAAACATGATTATTAATCAATATTAATAGCATAATAAGAAAATAACTAGTAATAGCCTAGACATATAATAATTTTCAACGAATTAATGAATAAACATGAGTATTATTTCCAATAAGACACTAACAATAATATATGTGATTAAATTAATTAATTACATATCCCCTAATAATTTATATGACCAAAAATCAGAAGATTAAGATATTTTGGAAATGGCTAAATCCCTACACCGGTATATGCCTTATGCATTTCCAGATGTTTAAAATTTTCAACTATTGATGTATTAAGGGTCTCCCAATTTCTTCATCTATCATGTTTCCTAATTGTCATAATAGGTAGGGATCAATTATTTAAGTTTTTTAAATCGAGGGGCCTTCTCTTGAAATATGTTATGGGATTCTGAAGGAGGTTGGAGGCCTTTATATATGTTTCCCTCAACTAAAGATGCCCCATCAGAGGATCCTATAATACCTGTGGCTCCCCTGAGAGGGTCTCTCATAATAGAGAAAATTGGACCTAGAAATCACCCTCATTACATTAAAAATGTGTTAGATAATTCCCTAGATCTAGTTTCATTTTCTTTCTTTCCTCTAATTACAATGATTCTCCTTACATTAAATATGACTAACTGTATTTATTGGAGTAAGATATTTTCTATGCTCGTGGTTGAGTTTGTTAGTTTTAGATTTTTGAAATCACACAAACCATGATAGTAGAAAACATGAAGAGAAATATAAAAGCTTGAATTACAATATTATTATAAAACAATACTATCCCACCTATAAAAATTAAATATAAATTAAAAACTAAATAAAATTGACATAAAGAAACCACCCATAGTTGGGTGAAACGCAATAAGGAGGGAGGGGTATGAGAATAGGGTGGAGGGGATATGTTGGGATGTGTGTTCCCATGATTAAAACCAATAGAATTTGGGTCAAACTTTTATTTTCTCTAGTGGACTCTTGTGGATAGGTTTTGATGCAATCAAACATCCTTTCCAATCATCTATAATTTCATTCACCCCTGGGGAATTTCTTCACTTATGGAGGTCTTCACACTCAATAATAGATCCATTTGTATTATTATTATATCCAAATAGGACTTCATGGTTTCTTGGGTAAGGGAAGTATGATTCATTGAAATATAAAACTTACTTTTGTTCTAATGGTTGATGTCATTCATTTCGGTAAGTACCCTATGACTACTTAAATTGGGATTCACTAACCTGGTTTTCCACTTCCCTTTCCCCAAAACATTATTTTTAAAAGGAACAATTGAATCCTTCGGTCACTTTCTATGTCGATATGATAGAATTCCTCACATGGAACATAACATGGTATCCAATATTTTCTTCAAAATGGATTTATCTTAAATGTTTCCACAATTTTATTATTCTACATGTTGGTTCTTCCATTTCCCTCTAGAATCACCTATTCTACTGCTCTAGGATGTTATTTGCAATGAGTGTCATTTATAAGGGTATTCAACTTTTTCCCTATTGAATATGGGAAAAATGGAAGCTCTTGAATTGATATTCTAGGGGTCCTTTCATTATGGATCCTCAATTATGTTCACTTATAATATCACGTAAGCAATATTCTAATATTTAGGGTTGGATGGGTCTATAATAATATAGACCACACCCAAAACAGGTGACATACATTTTGCATTTTGAGACATTTGAATAGACAAAGGAGAAACTGAAAATAGAAAGGGAATAGAGAAAGAATGATTGAATAATGTAAATAAATTTCTAGGTAAGAAAAAAACACATTCGATTTATGTGCTTTAGACCCTGTTTGTCTTATGTTCATAAAAATTACACTACCATTATGATTTACTATTATGGTGAAAAGGAACAACATGAATAAAATAGAGAGGAAACAAAAAATAAATGCATATAGACAACATAATCTATCTGTGCACAGGTACCACATCATTTTAGGAGCCAACTATGAACACTAGCTCAAAGATGGAAATTTACACCCTCAAATTGGATGGAACCATGCATGAAACCCTATAAATACTTCAAATAAATTACAATAAATACATATAATATTAAAATTTAAAATATAATCAACCTGTAAATCTTGAGCCTATAATAAGAACATGAAAACATACACGTAAGAAGGGATGAATGGGAAATCCATTACCGAACCTCTTTGAAGATACTGTGATCCACATAGAGTTCACATGAAATGAACTATACACTAGAAAAGATGACCTAAATAGTGCCAATGAATCAATCAAGTATGGTTTTATGATGTCATATGGTATCTCAATTTTCCCTCTAAAACAAGATAAAAAATCCCGAGAGAACCTCAGATAATGAATTCAGAGGATTGAGTTGTGAGGTGATGTGATAATAATTGCACATTAATGAAGAAAGTGGAATAATAGGTGAGGAAAATGAGGTATGAAGGGTGGATGGTGGATTCCACAGAGCAGAATCAAGAAGTAAGATGGTGTATCAAATGTCTAATACCCACATAGACATTTAGAATCTTCTTAATGGTGGGGGGATAACATGGGTATTTCTATATTTAAAATATAGAAAACAAACAAAGGTGAGAATAAGAAATCCACCCAGTCATTCCACCAAATCAAGTGTTGTCAATGACCATGATCGATTCCAAAGTAACAATTGGACTTGACCACGAGCAATATATCAATGCAACACAAAGACCAAATGATATCATGCTGGATCCAAAATAGATGCCTACATAACAGAATGAGTAATTTATATAATAATAAAACATAGACAAAATTTTTCATGAAAAGAACATGGTAATTTTTTATATAAAAAAAATTAAATATATCTCCACCTTTTCTAATAAAATGAAAAGTAGTCAAAGAGAGTTGATTCTTTTGCATGTCCTAAGCTATCATATGAGTTAGTTTGGGTAGATTTATATAAAATAGAAAACCTTATTTTTTATTTATTTTTCAAGCATGAATAACACTTATTGGTTTCCCCAATAACAAATATTATACCCATGATACCCAGAAAATTATATACTTTTACTAAAAAAATCACCTAAATTTAACTAAATAAGAAACAACTTTAATATATAACTTACTCACATAATAATTAAGTGTCTCCCAGAGACTAAGGTACTACCAAAAATCAAAACACTAGAAAACACCATAATATCCTTTCTTATAATTTAAAATATGTGAAACATAAACATAGAGAAAAAATAATCCTGAATAACATTGTATAAAAAGGAAATAGAAGCACACATCAACCAAGAAAAGAATTTAATAAGAGAAGAATCTCTATAAAAGCTCAGTGACTAAGTCCATTATAACCTCACCCTATCATCCCACTAACCCCATATAAAACACATAAATAGCCAGTTTTAAGAACATGGAAAATATATAACCTAGAGACTATGCCTAACAATAATAATGGGTTTCTAATTAAATTAATGAAAATCCACAATAGTGTACTTATTGTTTACAATATCATACAGGGACACACTATATGTAGTTTAAATGTTTAGCCAATATATTTTAATATGGATAATATTACCTTACTCAAAATGATGAAATTTATTATATTAGTTATTATATTTATATTCTGTATCATTATTTTTAATCTATCCTGATATTCACAACATATGTGGTTCAAATGTTACCCCACTTCTTTCAGAATTCAAACCTTATGTTTGGAGATCATGATAAAAAACCATCGTCGTAACCTATTCAAAAGTAATTGAGTTTCCTACCATAGATCCTAATATTTTAATATTATTAAATAATCATCATGTGAGGTTAAAAGTATTATAACACGACCTTCTTCATTAACATCAAAATATATTTTATCAAGATAAAGAATCACATTATTAAATTGATCAATATGAACACAAATAGAAGATCCTGAGGTGAATACAAAGTATACAACCATATCTTCATGTAATAAGGACCAATGTGTTTTATGGGAATATATAGACTCTCACTTTTAATAAAAATGGATTTAACATTAGTTTCATGGATGACATCATGAATGACTTTTCCTCATAAGGTTATAATTAGTTTCCAATGATATTTTTACTGAACACTAGGGTCAATATAAATATATTTGGTTGAAAATATCCACTAAGATATATAGTAAAAATGGGTTTCTTGGGACTATTTAAAGCATGTGTAAGTCAAATGTGGATAAGAAATGCACACATATTAACTGTTCACATACTATATTCAATCTCACCATAAAATGTATTAACTTACAAACTCATTGAAGACATATCTATGTTGGATTATTGGATTACATACCAATTATTAGTATGGTATGGTTTTGACATCAAAAATCCTACACCAAAAGTAGGTAAGAGGGAGTTTAGACTTAGAGATGATAAAAAATACAAAGGAAGAAAACATAAAAAATGGAAAATAAGAAGGAATGAGAAAATATAATAAATAAAATTTAAAAAAAATTACAAAAAATTATTACATGATTCATACCACTTTATTATTACATTCATGAAAAGAAACCTACAAATAAGTATTATAATTATACAAAACAAATAACATCATTCATCAAATAGGGAATATTCAATAAAAGAAATGCACGTGGACCAATGAAGCACTCTCGACACATGAACCTTATCAATCCCAGAGACAATGTTGGACCATGGATAAAATATGTCAATTTATATCCTCATAATAGATCGAAACATGTATAAAAACTCATAGTGATCACAAAGAAATAAGAATAAAAACCATAAATATATAAAATAATAACATAAAAACCCTTTTAACCTAAGGTATACATAAAGAACCCTTGAAATATCTTAGCAGAATGGATGACTAGGACTACAGTGGATGGAAATATTCAAAAACTATATTATAAACACATATTTCACATGATATGAAGTCTTCATGAGAGGAGATGACCACTACAGGGCCAATGAAGACATAAGGGAAGGATATAAGAAATCCCATGAGCTCCCTCTTCATTATCTAGAACAAAAGATGATTTTTTAGAGAAACATTCATAATAAATTTGAATGATCATAAAGAAATATAGTGAGATATTAATAGAATATTAGTGGAGTAGGAAGTGTGTATGGTGAGGTATCCATGGTTGGACTATTGGATAGTTGATGGAGAATTTAAAAATCAAGAACCAGGATGGTGTGACAAATACTGAGCAACCACAGAGATGCATGAAAGCTTCTGAATGGAAGGGTGAACAACACACGGACTTATCCAATAAAAAATTAGTCAATAAATATAGGTGGGAAGAAAACAAAGTCCTAGCTAAGCTAACAAATCATGTTTAGTCATTATCTAAAATCTATCTCAAAGTAATATCAAGATTGAGCCACAACAAGCGGGGTAATGTAGCACCAAACCCAAAATCTATTAAGAAAGATTATAAATAGAAGCCCAAAAAAATAATAATAATAAAATATAAAATAAATTTTAATTGAAAAATAAACATGGTGTAAAAAATTTATATTAAAACTTATTCATCATATGTCTACCCTAATTGAAAATTCATCCTTGTAGGCTATTTGGTGGGTCCCCCCTGTTAAGGTGGCCACTAAGGAAGAATCTACCTAACCTTTTTTGTTTAATCACCCAATGTTCCTCTTTTTCTAATAGATGTTGGTTCACACACTACTTTTGTCATAGTAGATGATAATGGTTGGTAGGTTCCTCTATCTCCTTTATTCGAAGTTCCCCCAGTGGCAATATGTCATATTCTTAGCAATGCTTCTGAAGGTTACGATTTCATGGTTAACTCTATTAGGAGTATTTCCAAGGTGGTTATTCTTGTAGATGTTGTAAAATATGAGATAAATCCTAGTGAATCTATATTTATAACTCCCAATATGTATTAAGATTTGAGATCTAGTTGGTAGTTAATGGATTTTCACAGTAAGTGGTAGATGATGGGTTTATTATGTCAAGCGTCTACTTGGGGATGATTCTCTGAGTTTGGTTCCTCCCGAGGTTATTAATCCTTTTTAGACTAACCCCTTTACTCTCTTTTCTCGGAATCACTGTGATGTTTTTTCACTGGTAAGTGAATATTTTTAGGTATCTATTCCATCAAGAAGTTATCAGAAGAGTATACAGACTTCCTCTACCTCTGATGGTGTGACTATCAATTCCTAGTATTCATCCCATATTAATAAAACTCTTCATCCATCCGATCCCAAACTTATGAATCTTCCAAATCCTAGAAGGTAGTTAGAGGACTGGGATTTAGCTGGATAGGTTTTTACCAAGCATATAGAGGATTAAAACATTTCCCAATACATCATTCATGAACCAGGGTCGTGCTATTATAGACCATTATCTACATCCGATCAACATGTATAAATCTACATATGTCTTTTGATATTTTTATTTTCTTATCTCATGAATAATGATCAAGATCTCAAACAAACTATACTCAATTCCTTGCATGACACTATTAAAGATAATTTATGGATTGTGTAATAAATTAAACTAATGAAGAAAGAATGGGATATTATAGAATGGGTTAATGAGTTCCCCAATCATCAAGTTAGTTTGAGATACATACAAAAGGAAATCAAATTTCTGAATTTAGGACTATATGAGAGATGTAATGATGTTATTTTGTGGCTCTCACTAATAATAATAGGCTCTTGACAGACCATTTTAGAGTGAAAGAGGCGCATACTCATTAATCATCAAGATAATTGTGTGTAATAAAACAGATGATGTTTATATTAGATCTATTTTGATCCTTATTAGTACTCATTAATTATATTTTATATATTTATATTCACTATTTGAATATTATGTAATTTTCTAAATAAAAAAGGAAATAGTCTTATTTCTACTAAATTAATTTATATGTATTATATAGTTCTATCTAAAAAGTTTAATTTCTAAATTAAAGATTTTGAATTTGAAAAAATGACAAAATTTTTTATATTATGAAGTCAAAATTATCACACAATGGATTTTTTTTGGATTTTTTGAAAAATATTATTTTTGGGTGAATATTAGAAAATACCATTTTTTTGGAAAATTGTATTTTCTTTTAATTTATTTACACAATATCATTCTGTTTTGGATTTGTAATTAAATTTAATTTTTTCTGTTTTATTAAACTAAATCCAATAAATTTCACTAGAATCTTTGTTATAATTCAATTTGGTATTAAAAGAATTTATACAAAGAAGGATTTTTTTAAAACCAGTTTTTATCGTGTCTTATGAGTTTATTTTAAAACTAATTTATTCCACTTATATAAATTTAATTTAATAAAATTCACTCCATATTTAGAATAACCATGTACATATTGGGTAAACAGTTCACTTCAAATTTTAGTATGAATTGTAACTTTGGTATGAAAAACTAATTACCATGGTAAGAGCTAAAATGGATTAAAATGTTAGAACTAAAATGATATGGTTAAAATGACTTAAGACTTGTTTAAATCCAATTGTGTGGTCATATTTTGACCCTATGTAATCTTATAATCTATTATTAGTCACTTTATATCAATATGGATAGTGTAAGATATTATTATATTTTAATATTTGGAAATATTCCAAGTGGGTCCTCTTCCTCAATTATTAAATGAATCCCATTATCCTCTCTTCAACACATTTAAAGATCTTCTTAGCTCAAACAATACATACTATAATACCTTAAAAACATCCATATCTATTTTATAAAGGTATGAGTTTCATCATAATACCATTCTAGGGAGAATTTATAATTAAACCTCAGGAAGTATTCTATAGAAGTGGAAGATAAAGAATATATGTGAAAAGGCTGAATTGAGGCATGTGGAACTTCACCTAAAAACCACATTTTATATTTTTTAATGATTTGTTTTATAATTATATTCCCTAAATTTCAATATTATTAAAAATATTTTTTGGTTGTATTTATATTGATATTAATAAATTACATAGGAAATTTTATGTCTTTTTGACTTTATTTCCAATGTTTTCGAAAGGAATATTTTTATTTATTTTGTATTGATCATTCTGACTTTATTTGCAAAATGCTAAATGAATGTTCCATTATAACATATATGAAATCAATAAAATTTCCTTCTTTTGAAACAATTTATTGATATTTCGATTCCTTTACAAAATTCTATGTTTTATGGAATGAGAATCCCTTCTTTATTTTGGTCGTGGAATATTAATTTTGAAAATGGGGTTTTAAACGAAAAAGATATATCAATATCCAAATTTTTGTTATGTATGGGTTAAAAAGTATATTTTTAAGAGTTTATTTTTGTTATTAAAGGTTTTTATTTCTATTTTATGTATTTTATGGTCCTTATATATTTTTCATCATGACAAGTGATTCTGATTTATCTTTCCAGCAAATTGGTTAATAATTATGTTCTTGAAATAATTATGTTGGAATTAACAAAGTAGGTTTTTTCCTTTTTTGGTAGTCATTGTTAGGGTTCTATAAAGATGATTTATTAATGAACCTACATGAATTTTATATTATTTCAAATGAGTTTTCATGGAAATATTTTGATTTCCTAAGGTGAGATAATGATATTTTGTTTCATGGAATAAATATTCCCTTTAATTGAAAAATATATTTAAAAATGTTTTTCATGGGTATCATGTTTTCTAAGAGACCCCATGATTATGATTCTTCATTTATATTTTATTATAAAGTCTTCTATGTAAAAATTAGGGTAGTAAAGAAGATTTCATGTGTATGTACACACTTATTTGATCTTGATGTCTATTATGTTAAAGGAAAACTCTCTTATATGATCTCATGGTTTTGAAATAGAATAATAATTTTATCTAATTCTATATATATTTGACATACATAACTTTTTTTCCCACATCCCACATTTTAAAATGTATTTCATAATTTTTAAGAATGTTTAGAAAAAATGATGATGTCAATTTAAAAATTGTAGAGACTTTTTAATGAAAAAAATGTTTCTTTTTTAAAATATTTTATTATTAAATAATTGATACTAACATGAAATTATCACTTTTTAATATATGGATTATTAGTAATCATTCTGACATAATTCACTAAATATATAATCATGAAATGGTCTTTAGGAATATAAGAAAATGAAATCATTATTTAAAACTCATTATTATGTGTTGAATAAAGATGACATCCTTATAGTTGGTATTAGGGAAATTTTTATATAATTTTATAGAGGAGTATAATGTATGTAAAATTAAGATAATCTAATTTATGGTTATCATGATATAGAATTTTTATATTAACATGTTTCTTCATCAAAACTATGATTATTCGAATTGTTTTTTGTAGAGAAAAATAGGGAAGATAATGTAGGAAGGCACCAAGAGGAAAATATACTTCAAAATAAATAACTTATAATGGATGGAATTGGAATAGAGTAGTTTGTTTCATAGATGGATAATTTGAAAGATGTTTTAAATGGTGGGGGTATCTATTTGAGAGATAAATCACATTAACTAAAAATGAACATGTCTATTATTGATATCTTTATAAAACAACACACCCATCCTTTAGTGTATCACCAAACCCTATAATTGTTGATGGATAGTATAAAGACATAGATAATATATTCAAAGTCATGGGTTATTTAGAACCTGAAAATGTAACTATTTCCACTTTCCATTTTGAATGTGAAGCTGATCAGTGGTGGTGAATAGATAAGAATATTTCCAAAAGAGAAGATATCAAATCATTGGAATTGGATGAATTTATGAATATCTTACATGATAAGTATTTTAATAAGGTTATTAAAATTTAAATGGAAAATCAACTAGTTGAATTATGGAAGAAGAAAGAAGATTCAGTTTCCATGTATGAGGAAAACATCACATGATTGGAAAGGTACATACCAAATTGTATTCATGATTATGATTGTAAAATTATTATTTTTACATGGGATTGAATCCAATACATCAAAGAGAATCATATTTTCATGAATTTAAATGTTATTGAAGCTTTCTCGATATTTTGGGAATGTTGAAATAAAGTTTTCTAATGATTAGGTATTCCATGAGAAGAATATAAAATTATGTAATGATGATAGATACCGGTAAATAATATGTTGAATAATTATGATGGTAAGAAAATGAACATTCGATATTGTGATATGTGTGGTGAAAAAATGACCATGTAGGATTTAGTTTGATGAATGGAAAGTGTTTTTGACATGTTATGTTTTGGAATGTGTGTCATGACTGAAAAGAAAAAGATCATAGAAATGATAAAAAAAAGTTATTTAAAAATGGAAGTAAGCTGTTTAAAGTGTTTTGAGATGTTTTATTATTAGAGTACATGTTAAAAGGTAAGAAGAAAGGATGAAATTCATCAAGATCAAATGCCAAAAGGTTAGGATAAATCCTTTGAAACTACATTGAAATAATATGGTTCATCCATTGATGTAGTTTTAGGTAGATTACATATTTATTCAGATTATACCAATGTATTTTTGGATTCAATATCTCCACATTCTTTTATTTATGATAAATTTGTTGATAAATTATAAATTTTAACTCAAGAAATGATTCTTGTACTTTTGTTAAAAACACTTGGGTGTATTATTATAGAAAGAATAAATTACAAGAATCATCAGGTTATCATTTGTTGAAAGTCTCTACCTATAAGCCTTTTTTCTTACATATTGTATAGTTCTATGTTATTATATGTACGGAATAGATTTCTATTTATCACACTATGTTACATTGTGGAGAAAAATAAGTTTTCAAGACTAATTTTCAGTTTATATATAAGAATTAATTCATTCAATTGATAAAATACTATGTAAATGGGAAATTACTTAAATATGGATACTAAATCTATCATTCATATACTATTGAGAAGAAATAATCTATTCCAATTTGATATAATCATATATTAAATGAATATATAGATGTATTTACTATTGAATTTTCTCATATTATAATTGATTGGGTGATTTAATTTCTTATTGAATTAGTTCATTTTGGTAAGCCAATGTCAAAACCTCTTTATATTATGGAATAAGAAGAACTTTTGAAACTAAAAAAATCATTTATAGGAGTTACTTTATAAAGATATTATTCATAATATTACTTCATCTTTGAGTGATCTTATTTTTTTGTTAAAAATAAATATGTTTCCATGAGTAATTGCATTGATTATAGAGCATTGTATAACATCACCATTAAGAATAAGTATCTTTTTCCTCATATAGATGAGTTTTTTATCATATCTAGTTAGATTAGAATTTTTCAAAGGTTATTCCCATGTCATAGTATAATCCACTTAAGGTTCAAAGGAATTTCATTTTGATGATGATGTTTTAGGCTAAGTATGTGAATTATGAGTGTTTGGTTATTCCCTTGGGGTTTTAAAATGATCCACATATATTTTTGGACATTATGAATAGAGTTTTCCAAGAGTTAATGGATAATTGTTTTTTGTGATTATTAATGATATTTTGGTATATTTGAATAGTTTTTACAGTAATGAGAAGGACATGAGAATTATTTTATAAATTTTTGAGGAAAATAAATTATATGGGAAAATTGTTAAAGGTGATTTTTTGTTGCAACAAATTCAATTCATTGGAAATATTTTAATTAAATGTGTATCAAATGTTGATATAGTTGAAACTAAACTAGTTGAAATGTTTCTAAGACCTAAAAATGCCCAAAATATTTTTATATGTCTTTTCATAGTAGGTTAATACCAATGGTTTGTTAAAAGGTTTTCTCAATTATCTATCCCAATAATAAAGTTAACTAAAAAATGATTTATATTAATATGGATGTAAGAATGTGATTAATTTTTTCATTTATTTAAATATATATTGTTGAATGATTTGGTTTTGGAGCTCTCATCGAGTTATACAGAGTTATTCATCAATAATGATACTTCATTAATGCGACATGTTTTTGTAACTATACAGTATTTTCAGATAATTTATTATACTTTTTTTCAATTGATATCTCATGAGATGAATTATCCTACACATGAAACTAAACTACCTATCATGGGTTTTTATTGAAAATTTAAGGATGTCTTTTATTTAGAGTAAATTGTAAAATATATATATATCACAACATTTTGAATTATATATTAACTCATAAAGAGTTGAACATGTGGCATAGATGATGGTTGGAACTGATTAAGGGATTTGACTGCATTATTCATTACTATACAAGAAAATAAAATAGTTTATAAGAAGATTTATGTTATAAAGATAATGTTTTCTATCCTACATTGTAAACATGACCCTTTGGTAAATGATATTATTTTTGTTAGTATAAAAATAGTATGGGAAATAACTTCATTTTTTATGTTATAGGTGTCACTGTAGTTATCATTGACAAATATAATTAAAAAAGATCGGATGAATGATCATGTTTTTTTGGAAACATAGAGTATGATTTAAAAGTGAAGGTACATGAATTTATCATTAAAAAATAAGGTTATTTTATATTTAAAAAAAGATTATGTGTGCCTTGAAATTACCATTTTATTATATATTTTTTTAGTGAATCTCATATTTCTCTTTTTTTATTCATGATGGTAATACTATCATATATTAAGAGTTTAGGATAATTATTGGTGGGAAGAAATGATTAATGTAATTTATGATTTTAATATGAAATGTTTGAATTTTTATGAGGTTAAATTCAAATGATAACTACCCAAGGGATTTCTTTATAGTTTTCTAGTTCCTTGACGGAAATGAGTGAATATATCATTAGATTTATTTATGGGATTATTAATGACATCTCAATGTATAAATGAAATTTGGGTAATTTTTGATCCTTTGACTAAATAAAAACACTTTATTCCTATTCATAAAAATATATATTTAGATTTTTTATCAAGAAATTATTCTAAATATTTGATAAGATTTCATGGAGTCACCCTTTTTATTGTATATGACCATGTTTCTATATTTACTCCCAATTTATATGAAGGACATTAGAATTCCTTATTTACTAAAAAAAATTGTATAAAAATTTTAATCCTCAATATGATGAAAATTCAAATAGAGTGATTTAAAAATTGGAATAAACTATTCAATATTATTATTGAGATAACTAGGGAATTTGGGGTCAAAATCTATCCTCAGTTGAATTTTAATAAAATAATATTTTTCATTCTACTATACAGATGGCACCGTTTTATGGATTTTAAAGAAATAGGTTTTAGGAAAAATCTTATTTTAATGATGTTTGTGAAAGTAGGTTATTGGGACGATAATTTATATAAGACATAGTTGATAAATATAAGAATATTTAGCATCATTTGACAGAATCAAATAGTATTCAAAAAAGGATGAAAGATAATCAAAGGAAATATTTTTCATTCTAGGTAGGAAATAATTTTTTTCTTTATGTATCCCCATGGATAACTATTGTTCATTTTGGTATAAAACAAATGCTAAGTCTAATGTTCATTGTAAAATATGAAAATTTAAGGAGTGTTGGATCAATTTCATATCATGTTACATTTACTATGAGTTTATCTTAGGTATATGATGTTTTTTTTATGTTTTATATTCAAGGAAGTATGTCCCAATTTTATCTCATGTATTGAGTATTGAGTTAGTTCTGTTAGAATAGAAAATTTATTATATAGAATAACCTGTTTAGATTATTTGTCATAGAGTGAAGGTGTTATAGAATAAGTTGATTCACTAAGTTATGGTTTTTTGGAAAATCCATATAATTGAAGAATAAATATGGGAATAAATAATATGCTATAAATTAAAAGTATCCAAACTTTTTTGAATAATTGACAAAATTTCAAGGAATGAGTTTCTAAAATAGAGGAATAATGTAACTACGTAGAAAATATTATATATAGATCAATTTCAATCCTTATTAATATTCTTGAATTATACTTTTAACTATCTATATAATATTTTATGTAGATTAATTTCAATCCTTATTAATATTCAAGAATTACATTATATAGAGTTACATTCACCATTAGAATAGTAAGTAATTTTACAAATAAAAAAGGAAATAGTTTTATTCATACTAAATTCATTTATAAGTATTATATGGATTTATCTAAAAATATTAATTTATAAATTATAAACTTTAAATTTATAAAAAAGTATATCATTTTTTATATTATAAATTTAATATTATGTTAGATTGATTTTTTCTGTATTTATTAATTATTTTAAATTATTTTTTGAATAGTAGAAGATACATACTTTAAATAAACGATATTTTATTTTCAAATATTTAAATTTTATTAATTTGTTTTATATTGGTTTTAAAAAAATTTATTTAATTTTTATTAAAAAACACATTCAATTTCCTTTGAATCATCATTATTCTTGAATTTGGTATAAAAGAATTTATGTAGTTAAAATTTTATTTTTCTAGAAACATGTTATTCATCACGTTTTTTGAGTTTATTTTAAAAGTAATTTATAAAAATTATTGAAATTTAATTTTAGAAAATGGTTTCTATATTTTGAATAATAATTTCCAATTATTTTGTTATACTACATCCATTTTTTTCAATATGAATATTAACATTGGTAAAAAAATGTCAGTTACCATGGTAAGAGTTAAAATAGGTTAAAGGAGTTAAAAGTAAATTGATAAAGATTAAAATGACATATAAATTACTAAATACTATTTTATGTTATTACATATACCACATATCATCTCATTTTTGAATAGGATTAATTTTATATCCATTTGGATTGAGTTAGAATTTAATATATTTTAATAAATTGGAAAATTCCAAATGTCTACTCTCCCTTAATCATAAAATAAAAACCCAAATACTTACTTGTTCACACTTTAAGGTCCTCTTAGCTCAGTCAATGCCTATCATGACCCCTTCCTCAAATACCTCCCCATGTTATATATGCCCTAGTTTTATCGTAATACCATCATAATAATCATTTATATATAAACCTGAGAATTTTTTCTGGGGAAGACGAAGATAAAGAACACACGTGACCAGTCAGACCTGAGTTAAGGGACACATAACCATAAAAGCTTTTTTCAAGTATTTTAATGATTAATTTTTTTTATATGTTTACTCCATATATATTATTAAAATTATTTTATTAATGTATTTATATTTATATAAATAAATTATAAATGGGATTTGGTTTCTCTCTTTTTACTTTCTTTCAATGAAGTTTAAAAAAATATTTTACATATTTTATAAATAAAATTTTGAATTTATTTAAAAGGGAAAAAATATTGTTCTATTCAAACATATAAGGAATCATTGGATTTTACTTCCATGAAAAAAAATATTTTATTTTTTGATTCATTTACTATGTTCCTTGTATTCTTCAAAGAAAAATACTTCTTCCCTTTGATTTAGAAATTTGATTTTTTAAAATGTGGTTTTAAAGGAAAGGGATATATAAATATCTAAAAAAATTTACTTAAAGGTTAAAATTATATTTTTAGTAATTTGATGATGTAAATTAATTATTTTATGTGTTTCAAGTAAGTTATGGTCTTTTTAAATTTTTTATGTGATGGGTGATCTTAATATAGCTCTCTAATGCATTGTGCAATAAAAATGTTCTCTGTAGAATTACATTTGACTTAAACAGGTAGGTTATTCCATTTTATGTGTTTTATAAATGTGATATCCCATGTAACCGACATTACTTTTCTATAATTTCTAATGATTCTTCATGGAAATATTTTAATTTTATAAGGTAACATAATTATATTTTATTTAAAGGAATGGTTAATCCCATTAAGGGTAAAAATGTATGTGTGTAATAATTTTTTTCAAGGGTTATCATAATTTCTAAGAAACCCACATATTTATTATTTGTTATTTATGTTTTCTTATAAATTTATTGTGAATAATTTTTTATAGTAAATCTAATTTTATGTTCAAGTACAATATTATTAGAGATTAATTCATATTATGTTAAAGGAAAAATATCTAATATGATCTCGTGGTCTTAAAATCGAATAAAATGTTTGTTTTCTTAATTTTTATATTTTTAAAAAATATTTTTTTATCTTCCCACATTTTCAAAAGATTTTCATAGGGTTTACTGATAAGTATGAACAATGGATGTAAAGTTGAAAATCATAAAGATAAATCATCAAATAAATGTGTTATATTTTAAAAATATTTATCGTATAAAAAATGAATAAAATGTGGAAGTGTCCACTTTGTAATACATGGGTTAGTTACAAAAGCATTATAACATATATATCTAAAACTCTAAACATGAAAATTTCTTTAGGAATGTATGAAATTTAATTATTGATTTGAAACTCAGAATTATGCATTGAATAAGTATCACTTCCTTATATTGTGGCTCAAATGGGGATATAAAAATGATGACTATTGTAATAATTTTATAAAAGAAAATAAATATATTGGTAACCTGAAAATGAATATTGGATATGGATAATATACCAGTGATATCAAGGTAACCGAACTTCTAAAAGTGTCTCATTTTTTTCCTTATTTACATGTATGCATCAAGGCACTAGAGGTGAATACCCCATGAAGGGTGGGTAAAATTATCTCCTCTATAATGTCCCATGTCTTAGTTAGGATCACCAAAATTATATTATATAAACCACCCCTAAATAAAGGTTTATTATAGAGACTATACTTAATCATATCCCACAAAGTTCCCCATTAAGTGATAGATTTCCAAATAGTTTCTATATAGCTCCATTGAATTCCATCAAAGAAGAGGTCATTATTTCCACTGTGGATTATTTTGAAGGAGGTAATCTACCGATATCTTCTTTCATACCATTTATTATCCTTATTCAAAATATGAAACATTAGAGAGGGATTTCATTTTTAACGTAATGAGGATATAAGTATTCTAATAATGGGTATGTGATTTATTATTTCATAGATAATCCTATCACTATTCTTTCAATCTCTCTAATAGGTAGGGATTTTGGATTCATTAATGAAATTTTTTCTGTTCTCTAAGGATACCTCATCGCCTCTAGACATTTTTATGAAACATGACATTCTCATCAGGATTCAAAATAGTTTAACTGTTAATGAGGATGTGATCTCATTCCTAGAATAATTTTTTATTTTCTTGTTTTCACAAAAATATTTGGTAGATGGCATGATTTTTTATTAAATTTAAGGAAAATAATATATCCAAAACATCAAAGATAAGTTTCAATAATATGGATCATAAATGAAAACATTATCAATAGCTCTAAAAGGAGTGTGTTCATATCTGATAAATTCACTCCCAAATGGGCTCATCCCATTTTAAGATTGATTGGAGTTTATAAAAATAGTTTCCCCATGACCCATATTGGAGTTACACTTTTTATAAGTAGGATACAAATCAGTTATTTTAAAAATATAGTTGAGATAATCACAGGTGGAATTAAAAATATGAAGAGATGATTTATTCCATTAATAGTAATGATAACCCTAATTTCTAGTGTCTATGTATTCATGTTCTAACAGTCATATGTTTCTCAAAAGAAGTAATTATGGGCATTGAAACTATAATAAATGGTTTCCTGTTGGATTATCATTAAGAAGAAAAATTCCACTAGGCATGTTAAACATACATTGAGAAATCTATACTAGATGGAGGGATTAATGGAATGAGTCTAGTGTAGTGTATGAAAATAATGTAGGTGAATTTTGAATTGTATTCTCTTAATGGACATTAACTTTGGTTGCAATGTATTGAAGCATGATATAGAAGAGCGTCTATGGATTGTTAAAGAGGTAAATATTAGTATTCTCACCTCCATAACCAAAATCAATGAACCTTTATAGAATATTCATGACCAATAAAGATAGATAAATAGGTATAGTGATGTTTATTTTTTGTAGTCTAACTAGTATGCTTAGTTTTTTTATTTACTAGTATATTCATATCCAAGAATAAGCTTCTGATAATATATGTAACACAACACTCTTATGAGTACATTCCTTGATGATATCCTAATGAATTCAGTGTAAAGCATCAGGTTGGTGGATGATAGTGAATAATGTTTGTTCTCATCTGCATGTTTGGGTTCATTTAGAACATCCAATTACCACAAGATCATTCATGATAATCAAAACACTAATCAATAGTCCCATATTTTCTATAAAAAATAAATCCCATTTAAATAAAATTTCCATGTATGTAGAATGATTAAAGTTATATTCATATAGATAATCTTATTCAATGGAATGTTATTCACTAGGTCTCTAACTATTTATGTTTCTTAAACTAAAATATGGAGATATAAGGCAATATATTCTTGGAAGGTGATTGGGTGTGCTACAGCTAACACTTCCATTGAATCTATTAATGTATCAACATCATCCATGAAGACCATGAACAATTTCTAAATGAATGGTATTAAAATTTTGATGTTATATCTTATAATGTTTGATCTGATAGTGCTAGGATACTGGGTAAAATCAGAGGCTCATAATGAATCTAGAAACATGGTAAATCA
Source organism: Viscum album (assembly GCA_963277665.1). Lineage (NCBI taxonomy): Eukaryota > Viridiplantae > Streptophyta > Magnoliopsida > Santalales > Viscaceae > Viscum > Viscum album. The sequence goes on along the minus strand of OY728125.1, from coordinate 260,258,073 downwards.
AACCAACTCAACTCATCTTAAAATGAAGTTATTTTAATAAAATTAGGAGAAATAATAATTATACTCATATAGTATCCCATATATTAAACTAATTAATACTTAACATATGTTTATGTATCTAATGATAGGAAAATATATCCATGTGTAGGGTCATTGGGGGCATTTCCATGTACCATGTGTGGTATTAAAATTTAATATAGTTGTTTTCTCTATGGGAAAAATTATTCTAGGTTATGTTATCATTTGATATTTCCACAGATAGTTTCTTTTCAAAAATATTACCTTATATGGTGAGGGTAACTGTAATACCATGTCTTTATACATATCTAGAATTTTAGTCATAATTTTATTTTTTTCCTAGTTGGTTGAGAGGTCATGTTTGGAGATGAGATTTAGATGGAAATTTTGTGATGAGGAACATTATAAAAGATTTTGGTTGGTCATGGAATGGAACTCAAAGTCTTAGTAGGGTGGTTGGGGCTACAACTTACAACCGATGAACAATATGTGGAACTAATGCATATTTTTTTAACAGTGGGATATAATTTGATGGTCATACCCCCTTTACTTTTAGGAAGAATGGGGTAATGGGGGTGGATGTTTAATTGATCCCTCCCAAATTTTATCTCCTTTACCCCCTTTGTTGTAGGTGAGTGTTGATGTAGTTCCATGGTGAATCCAACATACATGTTCATTTTAACATGGTTATCCCTCTTCTTCTTTAAATATTATATTATCCTTGTTTATAGATATTTTTTGGTGATTATTCCCTTATAATATGGTAGAATCATCTCTTACATGAAATATGGTGTCCTGGAATTCCATCCACAAATTGTTATTTTCCATTTTAATCAGGTAAATAATTAGGCTAAACTTTTTTATGGTTATTTTTTGAAAATTAAATTAAATTGATGGTGGAAATGGGTGTGTATGCTAGTTATGTATCTCAATTTTTTGTCTTATGTCGATTTGGGAACTCTAATTAGAGCATGGTCATGGTGCGAGTGCAACAATGTCATTCAGTGAGTTTTTGAAAAATATTACCAGTTTAAAATAAATTGATAAATTTATTATAAATGATATAATGAATTCTTATGGATTGTTCAGTGTGGGTAAAACCCTTTCATACATGGGTGATATATGGATGGGTTGGATGGTCTTTGAGAAAATATGAAAAGTTTAAATGGATTGAGTTAAATGTGGAAGCTTTGAAATGAGTTTGTCAGTCCATGGTACTCACCCTTCAGGTTAATTCATGTTATATATAATTCATATGATATTAAGTCATGGAAATAAAGGAATTTAACTAGTTCAATTAATTATATTGACTAATTAAATTGAATTTTTAATTTATACGATGTTATTTAAATGAAAAAAATAATGTTCCAAGGCCTTGTTAACCTTGGTCCTGGAACTTGTCGACCTCGAACGCCAATGGTCGAGGCCATGATTCAAGTGGAATCCATTAATCGATGGACCCCCCAATATATGAGTTACTAAGATAAACTGAAACGGTTATGACCTTATGGTACTGTAGATAAATTCTTAGACACCTCCAAGAGGGGTGTGTGGGAAAAATTGAGATATACATATCATGTAGGCCATGTGAGGACCCTTAATGTATGTTTAACCTTAGTGGATAGATTATACCTAGGATAATCTTGGGATTAGTGAGTGTACTAACCTAGGATGACCATGGTATTTAGAGGAAACATAATCAATTAACCTTAGATTTTTTCCAATATGGTGGAACCAATATGGAATGTGAGGTTTCATTCCATTTGTGGAAATTCCATGGAGATTTACATCCTCTAAGAGATGGGTGATGTCCTTAGGCATGAACATGATTGAGGACCCCAAGTGGGGTGACTATATTTTTGTATGACTTAGGGGCCCCTATTGTTTTCCTTGTGTTAGACCGACCCTAATCAGGTGCTTTGTGAATTGTTAGAGACATATATAGGTGTTACCTTTGTACATATACCTTTCATGTGAGGTGATGAGTTGTGGATAATGATAATGGTAATTAGAATTAAAGAAACCCTAGTTTCCTTTTTTATATGTGAATTAGAAAATTCTTAACATCTCTCCATGACACTGTTAGTATACCTCATGGGGGTGGTTATGATGTGATATGGAATACTCCCTCGTGGTGGTTGTTCTATGTATCAAAAACCCTTGGTGTGGTTTTTAATATATTTACACAATTTCCTTGAGGTAATATTTATATCAATTGTAATGGAAAACACCATTATGGGTGATTGTGAACACTCCCAATGGGTAAGTCATGATTACTCCCTATAGGGAGGTTGTGAACACTCCCTAATGGGAGGTCATGAATAATCTATATAGGGTGTTCATGACACTAAAGAAATCACCCCTTATAGAGTAGTTGTAATACTACTAGTGGGAAGTCTATATATTTCAAACTGAGAAAATTGTCTTCAAGAAGAGGAATACATTTTTACCATGTTCTATCTATTAGGGGAATGTGGGGTCTTTAGTGGGAATTTCCAAGCCTTATAGACTATCATGTTTTAGGTTATAGGAACCATTGTATACTGGGATAAATAATTCACCAGTTTGTTATTCTAGAACAAATAATTCCACATGTCTATATTATGTACATTAATGTGATAGTAAACCCCAGTTCATTGTCACTATATACTAGGAGCAAAGAACCACATTCCATTAGTATGTTTATAAAAATCATTATATTATTCATATATGAACACTAACATTGTATGAAGTATGTTTGTTCAATCGAGGTCATAGACCCAAGCATTGATGGTTTTTTATTTTTGTGTTATTTATTTTTGGGGAATTTAATTATTTCCTATATAATGTCACATGAAAACATCACTAGATTATTTTATTTATAGGATCACATAGGTGTTGAACTATTAATTTTTGTGCTCATGCCATTCTCAGGATTCTATTGCACATGAGTACCTGAGAATAATATCACATTCTTACAATTGTAGGTTAGACGGTGGTTGCGGTATTTTATGACTGAGTGGGATAACATTAACATGTATACTCGTTTTCAGTAATAATTATGGATCATAGCTGCACTAAAACCTTTACATTTTATTTATTTTGTTTATTAATTATATGTGATTATCCTAGTGGATGATCAATCTTATATTCTTGTATGATAACATTCCATTTCTTTATCGCATATATTGTTTTTATTATTATGAAAAATATGTTTTGATGGATGTGATTGAAATTATTTTATTTCCATGTTGATTTATGATATGATATAAGGGAAATTGTTTCATCACTATACCACTCTGAACAGCTACTTCTAGTGAAAATCCATTGGTATAGGATGAGGTAAGTCCTAGCCCATGTAGCACAACTAGTTCAGTTATTGTTTAGAGTGATCCGGGATATGATATTTTAAAGTGGTCTCAATGTTTTTTTATTTATCATACCATTTAGTATATGGTCATCATGAGATATAAGAATGTGTTAGATATCAAACTGGTGATTCATGATCTCTTATTTTATAATAAAATCTATGTTATAAGGGATGATATTGATGATTTCAGATTATGTATATGTGGTTTTTTTAATTTAACCTCTTTTTGTGCACATGTTGTTCAAATTTATGAGTTGTTATGGATTTATATATTGGCCCATAGAGGAAAGAGGCATAACATGCATCATAGCAGGAACATAAGATTAACATAAAATCTTTGAATTCAATGGTGATATTATTACACTAATTATAGGATTATCCGTTTAATGTGTTTGTAATTGATCCAATATAATTTTCTTATATAACGTCTTTGTGGAGTTATAATTAACTGGACCATGATGTATACACATTATTCTATAATGTTAGGTCATGTGGGTTCTATGGTTTCCTAGTTGATGATAGTGATGGAAATGTGATTCCATGGGGAAATGGATATGTTATGACCCTAGTAGTTTGATACTACAGTTTGATTAATTGGTTATAGACCCATTATGGATAATTAGAATTCTGATTCAGTTACTTAAAGTGCCAATACAAAACTATATTGTGTTTTAACATATAGATATGAATATAATTCTACTTAATAGAGCTGTGTGAATATGATTCCTAGGATATGTAATATGGTAATGTGACGTCAATTGTATATGTTCCTATGGATATGACCTATTCCTCCTATAAGGGGTAGTCAGGTTTGTAGATTCCCAAAGAGGGTGGGATCCCTAGGAGTGGGTGGTGGTTTTGGTGTGCGATGCTTGGGATGAGTGTGTGAGACCATAGAGCTAGTGGGGGGTATATTATTTGACTGGTATAGACACATATGTGTATTGGGTTATGGTCTATGTGGGAGATAAAGGTGACCTTTTTACATGGATCAATATTTTAATGTGACTATTTATAGTGATACATTTGAGAGTCACTTACGAGAGGGGTTATACTAGGATGTTAGTGTCTCTAGATATGATAAATATGATTAGATTCTTATATTGGGTTTTGATAAATGAGAGATTTTATCGAATGTTATAGGGTTTGCATGGTGATTCCTTATATTTTCATAATATTAGGAAACTTGAGTGCCAGTGATTATGTTATCTGGAACAATTTTTAAGGGAATTACCATTTAGGTGATTAAACCTATTGTTTATAGGTGTGTTTTTATATGAGGTGAGAGTGAGGGCAGACACACGTGATTTTAGAATGCTGCTGAATAATGACTTGGTGTGTGATGAGTCGTGGAATATGGGAGGTTCTCAATTTTAAAGTGAAGAATCAATGGCGGTTCTGGCATTACAAGACTGATAAGTAGTTGGAGTGGTTCATCCTGGTTTAATGATGTGTGACAAATGTGATTATGAGTCAGTTCCTAGTAATCTGGTTTTGTGGGACCAGAAAACCATTATGTTTAATATTTATTGAGGTGATATAATCTATCACAAATAGAGAATGATGAATTTTATATTGGTCAATTACATGGTTGGGTTGATGACTAATGAAGATTGATTAGTTTCTTAGGGTCATAGGATCATAGAATCTGATAAGTGTAGCTTAGGAAGAGTGAAACATGTGTGCTAATAAATGAACCTAATCGGGTTGTGCATGACAAGCATTGTCTGTGGAATCTATATGATGGGGAGTTTAACATTGGAATTTTTTTAAGAATCCCTTAATATAAATTAGGTTTGTTGGAGACCTAGGATTTTGTTTCAGTGAGCTAGAAACAAGAATTGTTCGATATTTTGAGTAGCGCTCAAGTGTGAGTGAGGCATCTATGTATAGTTTTTTATATTTGGTATTAGATTGTGAATGGGTAGTTATGATCCCGAACATGATCCATTTATGTGATGATAAGTACCATATAATGGTGGAAATTGGAATTTTGGTAGTAGTGATGTGACCGTCATGCGAGAGGGATTTGGGGTGGGGTGGAATTGGTCGTAAGTTGATCATGATGTCATTTGGATGCAAGTGAGTAGATGGATATGAATTTATTGTAATTTTATACTAATAAGTGTGATGTTGGATTTAGTATAAATGTTGGAATCAGGAATAGGGTGAACTTTAGAATATCTAGGCGTGATCAGATATATGGGGCATCAATTCTCGTGGTAGAGAAGGGATCAAAAGTGGATAAGTTTGATTGAGGATTTAGCCATATAATTTCACCAAGAATTGGGTATAGAATTCAATGGTAATAATCTGATGATCACATAAGGCCTTTGAGATATAAGGAATTGTGATTAGATTCACTAGGAGCACGTTAGTGCATGAAGCTGAACATTTCAAGGAATATCGGCCCTAAGAGGGTTGAATTTCACTCTCAAGTGGAATTAGATTTGGTGGGATAAGAACCTTAACACCTTGAGATGTTTTTAATTATTTTCAATATAAATCAATATTTTTAACATTTTTTGTTACATGAAATGCCTATTTTAGTCTGTGATACATGGAAAACTGAGTTTAGCTAGTGTTACACACAATACTCATTGTAGCTTACATTACATACAACACCAAGTTTAAACGAAACATGGAATATAATTTAAAATATAATTTACCAGTTATCACCTAGATGTTGGAATGGATTATACGAATATTATTAAATAAAATATGGAAATATATGGTTTTCACATTTAAATATAATGAATTATTTGGTGACCAATTAATTATAAATGAAAACAATAATCTTTTAAAAAAGAAAACTGTTTCTGAAAAATTAATTTTACGTGAAAAAATATGTTTTACCCCAAAAAATCAATTTTGGTGAATGATTTTATTGAAATGGTTATACTATATATTTAATTAAATGATTAACATTCATCTTATTTTTTATATAAAACATATACGAATAAATCTGATTTTTTGTTTACAAATGTTACTGTTCTAAATATCAGTTTTCATGAATTTTATGCACTTATTTTAAAATAAAAATTAAATTAATTTAATAAAAATTTAAAAAAAATTTACTTCATTTTTTAAAACATCTTTTCAAAATTATCATTGAGTTACTTTTTGATAATTTTCTAAAAAGGAAAAATGTTTGTTTGAATAGTGAATAATAATGTTTTTTATTAAAAAACTATATTTTAATTCAAATAATCTACGAGATAATATTTATATGAATAAGTTTTTAAAATAAAAATTTGTTCAATTATAGATCTATTAATATAATTTATATTATATCAATCAACTTCATATTGAATTTTGATATAAAAATAATTTAAACTTTTGGAAATTTTCTCTTTGGAAAATCTATTTTTTGCTACATTCACTAGATTAATTATAATTTAAATTACAAATATTATGTGACTTAAATTTATATTAATGGATTCTATATTTGGAATAATCATAATTTATATTATCTAATAAGTTCATTTTATTTTCTGACCACAATTAATAGTGAAAATAGTAAAAATTATTTACCACAATTAATGTTAAAACAGGTTTACAAGGATTTAAATTAAAAGGATAAGGGTTAAAAATGGACTAAAACATGTGTTTTTACATATAATGAGATTTTATTATGTTAATGGAATAACATAATAATTATTTTATTCCATTAAATGGGAAATGAAATCATTTCCCATGTTTACGATGGATTACCACCTCGCAAACTCGTATTATTCATTTTCTATAACAAACTATCACTGTTGAATATAATGATGAATTTAATGGTTATATAAAATATTTAAGATATTATTATACCATTGTAATTTATATTCCAAATACACCTTATTACCACCCAACCGTTTGTAAATAAAAGACCTCACTCGTCTGTACGACAGACTACCGCCTCACAATCCGATCAGATGTGATGTGATTTTCCATTTTCATTTTACTTGGATAGTGATGAGGAATGAATAAATTAATATATATTTAATTTTAAATATATTTATCGTTATTTAATAAATATATAACATATACCTTCTTACTTTCCATTATACGAGGGACATGATAATGTCGTTCGTGTGTATGGTGGACTACCACCTCCCAAAACATCATTATATGTTTTTCACCAATACCATGAATGGAAGGTGAATAGGGAAAATTTAATGAGTATACAATATATATATATATATATATATGAAATTAAAATGACTATGAATTTTTTATATATTATTTAACTTCCTTTCTTTTGATCCATTGAGGGAATGGAAACTGTATTCATTTGCACATATGACTTACAATCTCCATGAACAATGTTACTCATTTACAATATCTAAAATTAATAGATTTATTAAAATTAATATATAAGTTATATATCTGATATTTATATCGTTGTTATCATTCTTGATATGTTGGAACCATGATCAAAGCATGAAGACCATAAATAACAAATCAAAACTTACACAAAAAACAAAGCTGTTATTTCTCAAAACACGACTTTTACATGGAATTGTATAAATATGGGTAAGAAAATAATATATATTAATCATTATGTAATAGGTTTATAATAACCATATATATATTATATTTGAGTTTTGAGCGTCTATGAAGGAATTTTAGACTTAAGGTCAGAGATTTTTGTCTCAATTTGACTTACTTGAAACATATGTTATGTTATGCACCGAAATTATTTTACCAAGTGTATATAAAGACCATTTTACATATCATATATGAAAAAACTTGTAACATCCCATTATAGATCTATCAATAATGTTTTTTTGCGTCATCATGGTTCTCCTTTTTTACTTTTGTCTATAGAGGACCGAGAAGGAATTGGGAGGATATCTATAATGATGAAGTCAGAGATTTGTTGGAATTTATTCCAAAATAAGGGTTTTCTATAAGCTTAAGGAGTATTACATGCCATGAAACAAGGTTACACACTGTGTAATGATTTTTGGGTACAACCTGTGAAAGTGGAAACTTTCTCTGCAATTATACACATCATGAAGAGTGGTTTCATGTCATGAATTATTTAAAAAATGGATTTTAATACATGGTTATGGATTATCCAAAATACTTGAACGTTGTGCATTTCACAGCTTTTAACTGTATTACACATCGTGAAATAGTCCATTTAAAGGTTTTAAAATATGTGAGTGACTGTTATGTATTCATTACTTTCCTCCAGGCCCTTGCCTCTAGACCTATAGCTCTTCTAGGAGATATTGGGAGACTCCGAATCATCTAGATTTTTTCATCTAACATTGGATCTTCCCTGTGATTATGGCGAATCTCTCCAGATAAGTAATATTTTCACTTATTATTTCTCTTGATAATGATGGTGCCCCAGGGTTGCATTATCAGATCTAGTGGCCTAATTTGGTGATTATTTGTGTCTTCTTCTAGATCCTTTAAGGGATATCATTTCAAAGGCCATTACATGGTTATGTGTTGTGTGTAGAACATCATTTTTCTATGTATGTCGTGTATTCCCTTCCATCAACCCCTTGTTTTCTTAGATGGATAAATATTGTAGTGTGAATTGGATTTTAGGGTCTCTGGTGGTGTTATTGGATTTTGTTGATGGTGGATCTAGTTGCGGGCGTGTGCGAACAGCGCTTTGAGGTGTGGGGTTCCATCTATTGCCTATATTAATTATCCTAATTTATCTTTATTTATAAATTTATTTGTCAAATTGGTATGGCTATTTTTGTGGGTTGAAAAGGGGGTTTTGAAAAGATATTATTTTTCCCTTTTTTTGATAAATGAAAAGGAAATTGATACTTGTGAAACATTGAAATTGATTTGTGAAAATGAGCATGTCGGTTACCTTGAGTACATAGGTGGATGGTTTATCTTTAAGCCATCATCATTGTTTTTTTATTATTAGGAATTCTCCTATGGGGATTTCTGCTTTTTCCTAGGCCCTTTATTCTAGGGGACAGATATTGACACTGTCGTGGGGTTTACTCAGGGTGTATTCCTATACATCCTAGGCATGTGTTCTAGGAGTTGGATGGTGCACTTGACTTATTGGGGTACGATTAGCCTACTATTCTATCCTTTAGTATTCCTTTGTATTGAAGCATTTCCTATTGCTTCTATCATGTACTTCTTGGATTTTTGAGTTGGCCTTGATATGCAAGTTATACCTGCTTTTTTATAACTTTGAAAAATGAAAATGTTTTCCATGTTTTCTATAAAAATTATATATTCTTATCATTCCATGTTTTATTTAATATAATCATAAAAGAATTTTTATATAGGGAATTGATATTGAACACAATGGCGGGATCTTTCTGAGCCTGTTATCTCACACCCTGCTCACCTCATCAGTGGTGCATAGACCATTGTATGTCTTACAATATAGGGAAAGGAAAGGTGATGGAGTGAGGTGGTGAGGTTTGTGTTAGCTGGTTTTCGGTAACTGGTGGTGAGATGGTGGGAGTTCATATACATCATCACCTAGGGTATTATTTTTTCCAGTTTGTTCAATGTAGTTGGACTTGTTTTCATACATTTGAAAACTTTTTTAGTTGATTGTTTCTAATGTATTTTAAATGTTAAAGCATATATATTTATTTAGTCTTCCACACTATTTTTTATTATTTGTTTACATATATTCCATGTGTTTTATCAGATTGGTTGAAATCATTTCCTCTGTTGTGTTCTTCGATGATCGAGTGCTTAACTCCAACCCATGGGGATCAGGAATTCCCCTCGGGTATGTAATGGAATGGGTCAGGTGCCAGGTTTGAGGGTTACCTTGGTTAGTTCGTTACAAAATTGGTTTTAGAGGAGTTCTATCATCCAGAGATCTTATCATAGGACATCTATTATACTAGATATAATATTGTTAGGAATTGATATTTATGTTTGATAAGTTCCTAGACAAATCTTGTCATAATGAGACTCAAGTTTCCATTCGATGTTGGGATGTGTGTCTCTAGTGTTGGGGTTGGTTTTAAATCTTAGTTTCTGCTGATGGGTTTTCTAGTTTTAATTGAGATTTATTATGTTGTCTGATCACTCTCTTGTCTTAGTGTGCATTAGTATGCCTTTGAGATGTAATCCCTGAGTTCTTCCAGAGGGTGTAGCTGTTGATTCTCCAAGTAATTCACATATAGATCAGAATATCATCAAGACTATAGTACAATATGTTTATGGTGTTGATCAGGATATACCACAAGTTCAAAACACTATTGTTGATGTACAACAGGAGCCAGAGGAGAGAGAGAGATCGATCAGGGGAACTCTTGCGTGATAAGACACCATCCTTTAAAGGAATAACTGAACCTTAATAGATAGAGGACCAGATGGATACAATCGATCAAATATTCGAATTCCTAGAGACACCTATGAATATTAAGGTGAATTGTGCAACATTTGGGCTTTAGGGTTCTGGTAAGCGATGGTGGGATTCAATGGTTCTGGAAGACATGCACATGGAATTGAATTTGAGAGGTTCGAAAACCCTATTCCTTAAAAAAATCCTAGTTACCATGATATAAGAGAGGCATATGGAATTACTATATTTACAATAAGGAGAATGTTCAATGTTGTTTTACACCAACCAATTTTCTGAGCTAGTCCGTTGTGATACACACATGGTGAAGAATGACCAGCTGAACGCTCAGAAGTACCTATTAGGATTGCGAATGGATATCAGATCACATGTGTTCATGTTGAAACATTCTACATATTTAGAGAAGGTAGATAGAGCTGCAATAGAGGAGATTGATATGGAAGGAAATTTTGGTTTTCCCAACCCTTATCTTTCATATAGTGGAATCTTTAGTGTCAAGCATGGGTCGAAAAGGAAGTGGAAGGATCATCGTAGGAGTGGTGACGATGGGTCTCAATAGTAAGCCTCCTCTACACTATCTGTTGCGGCTAGAAAATGTTCATCTGACTTGCAATTAGTTTTCCAAGGTCATAAACACATGACATTCTTGTCATATTCCTATGAAGATGTTCAATACATTTAGACACATTGGTCACTTACAATGCTTTTATCGGGCTATGACTACACATCATAATGGTTAGGATTTGTTGGCTACAAAGGCTACTATGGTGTAGTTAGAATCATCAAAGACTAATGGTCTCTAGCCACAGGCCATAGGAGTGAATCATTTTCACATAGTATATGAGTTTCTAGCAGAATTTGATGAAGGTATAGTAATAGTGAGTGGTACTATCCTTATTTCATCTTCAATATAAATTACATTATTCAATACCAGTGCCTCCCACTCATTTATATCTGCATGTTTTGTTGATATTATTAACCTCACAATTGAAATTATTACCTTCATAATGGAGTTAGTGACAACTGTTGGTAAAATGAAAGTGTAGGGGTTTCAGTTTCCTTCTTTTTCGTTAATGATTTTAGATATGGAGTTGGCCTGGTATTTTCTCTTTTTTGATCTGGATCTATTCCGCATCATCATTGGTATGGATTTTCTTATAACTAATCAAATGGAGGTTGATTATTATCATTGGTGTGTTTCATTTATTTCTTCCAATGTGATCCATCATGTGTTTCATGAGGCGTGAGACCCATGGTCTGGCCATGAAGGACCATCATGCCCAGAGCTTAGGAGTTTTTCGGTTTGTATCATGATTGTGCCTGATGATGTATTTTCTATTGAGGATATCCATATTTTTTCAATAATTTCATGATGTTTTGCAAGATGAATTCTTCAGTATTCCTCCCAAGAGAGAGGTAGAATTTACAGTTGACCAAGTTCTAGGTATGAATTTGATATAGATACTATCATATCATATGACACCAGCTGGTCTAAAAGTGATCGAGATTTTGTTAGACAACCTGTTGGAAAATGTTTTGGTTTTCCCTAGAGTTTTGACTAGGGGACCCCATGTTCCCTTTACCAAGAAAGCATATAGTTCATATCAATTATGTGTGGAAAATCAGAACTTGATCTAGGTGACCGTTGAGAAAAAATATCCTTTGACTGATGTGGATGATATGCGTGTTCATTTTATGGTGGAAAAGTAGTGTTCCAAGACTGATCATTAGCTCAGAGTTTTGGAGTCTGATATACGATATCCAACTTTTTGGAGAAGGTTTGGCCATTAGGAATATCATGTGATGAAATTTGGTCTGACTGACACTTCTTTAGTTTTTATGGCTTTGAGGAATTGTATATTCCATCAATATCTTGACACGTTTCTGATAGTGTTCATGGATGATGTTATCGTTTAGCCAAAATCAAAGCGTGAGCATGATCATCATCTGAGTTTGATTTTTGAAATTATGAGAAATCACTGTTTGTATAGAAGGATTTTGAAGTGTAGTTTCTAGAATCATGAAGTGAAAGGGAAGAAGATTTCTGAACACAACTTATCAGTTGATCCTGAGAAGGTGAAGTTTGTTTGGTCCTAGAAGGAACCCAAGAATGTCTTTCAGATAACATACTTTCTTGCTCTTTCTAGGTATTACCAATGATTCGTTTTGGAATTCTCTAAATATTAATCACCTTTAACTACTTTTTCCAGGAATGTATTGAAATTCACATGGGGTTCAATATGAACGGTTTTTTTTGATGAACTGAAATGAATTCTTGCTTCAGATCCAATTCTGGACTTACCTGATCTAGGTAATGGATACATTGTTCTCTCTGATGCTTCAGGTACTAGTTATAAATGTGTTATTATATAAGATAACCATGTTCTAATTTATTACTCTCATCATATTTGACCCCATGAATAGAATTAACTGCCTCATGATTTAGAGCCTACCGCAGTCATCCTTGCACTCAAATGTCAGCCCCTCTAGATTTTTGGGGAGAGGTTCATAGTATTTTATAATCATAAAAGTTTGTGCAGTATATTTTCTCAAAAGAACATAAATATTAGATAGAGACAACGGGTAGAATACCATCAGATGTTTGACTTTGACATCACCTACACCATGAGAAAGGGAAATTTCATTGTAGGCGCTTTAGCAAGAAAGTACTATCACATGCTATTCTGGAATCAAATGACGAGTGGAACCTAATGGATATTTTCACTTAGTTTGACCTGGATGAACCTAATTATATTTCAAGAATATGTTTTACCAGTGTTTAGTAATCAAAATCTATACTAGATTATATTTTTCTGAGTCCGAAGTGGGATGCTGAGTTTTAGAAGACCTGAGAAACCTTTATGGTGGGGAGACTATTTTTGGCTGGTCTCTGTCTTCATATGTTATCCTTCACTCTGGGATGAGGTTTGTTCCCCTAGTATCTATAAGAAGTTTATTATTGTTTGATTGTCACATATCTTCATGGTCCGTTCATCCTGGCACTATGAAGATGTATTATGAAATTAGGTGGCAATTTTTGTGTTCGAGTATGAAGTGGGACATCATGGAGTTTTTGTCTTGGTTTTACATCAGCCTAAGGATAAAGAGAGATCACTTGAAACCTTATGGTTTGCTTCAACCTATTACATTACCAATTTGGAAATGGTACAAGGTATCCATGGATTTTGTTATTGGATTACCATGGACTCTATATGGGAGGAATTTTATCTGGTGGGTTGTTAATCGTTTGGAGAACTATGTTCATTTCATTCTAATCAGAGACACCACAAAAGTTGAAGATCTGGATAAAATGTATGTTCAATAGATTGTGATGTTACTTGGGAGTCCTTATACATTTGTTTCATATAGAGATCATAGGATTACCTTGAGAATCTGGAGGATTCATCAAGAGGCAATTGGAACTTAGTTCAAGTTGAGAACATCTTACCATACATAGAAAGATGATTAGAAGGAACGTGTAATTCAGATCGTGGAGCATATGCTCTGTTCCTGTGTATTAGATTTCGTAGGATCATGGGATATCCATCTGGGACTAGATATGTTTTTTAGAACAAAAATTAATAGTCTTTAATTATAATGGATCCTTTTGATGTGTTGTATGGTTTCCAATGTAGATCACCTCTTTATTGGGCTGAGGATGGCAATGTATCTTTAGTTAGAACAAGTTTGGTTTAAGAGATTTCAGTGAAGATTTAGGTATTACATTGATGTCTGATAATAGCCTAGAGTTGATAGAAATCTTATTTTTATTGGCGACATTGAACATTGGAGTTTTCCATAGGTGATTAGGTTTTCTTGAAATTTTCTCCTCGATTGGGTCACTTTCGACTTGGAACGGTGGAAAAGCTGGCTTCAAGATATGGTGAAATATTCGAGGGCACTAAGTGGATCAGACATGCTACTTATCAGTTAACATTTTCAGTTCATTTGATGAATATTCTTGATGTTTTCCACATTTCTTATCCCAAGATATACAATCCATATCCCACTCACATTTTTAGTTGGGAAGAAATTGAGGTAGAGCCAGATATTTCTATTCTAGAGGAACCCGTTGAGATTATTGACTCTCAATTGAATGTATTTCATGGGAAGTCAATACCATTCATCAAAGTTCTATGGAAACATGGATAAGATCCTCATGATACATGGGAATAATTTTTTTTGGTGAGGGAGAAATGTCCTCATCTTTTTCTAGGGATCATACTTCCACATGAATTCTTAGGGAAAGAATGTATTTATGTCAAAGAGTTTGTGACATCAAATTACCAACCTATCAGGAAAGTTCTGGACCCCATCATGGTTCTCCTTTTTACTATTGTCTATAGAGGACCGAGAAGTTGTTACTATGATACATATAATGGTGAATTTATATATTTGTTGTACTTTCAGACTTAGACAGTGTTTTCTTTAGGCAGAAGGTGGATTACACTCCTTGTAACTAGGTTACATTCCATGTAATGGTTTCCGGGTACAATCAATGAAAGGGTATTCACATTATGAAATTTTGCATTTGAGAAGAGTGGTTTTATATGATTAATTAATTAAATGATGGATTTTAATATTAGGAGACTAATTTTTCATCGTACATGAACACCATGGATTCATGGCATGTAATTTTACACGTCATGAAATAGACCACATACAATTTTTATTATAGTCCATCGGTTGTTTTGTCTTCGATTCTTTAATCAAGGCCCTTGGATCAGGACCTAGAGATATTCTAGGAGATTTTGGGAGACTCTTGTCTATATAGATTTATTGGTTCAAAATTATATCATCATTACTGTTGTGATTCATCTATATGGGTAAGTAATTTTCCTTCTTCTTTGTTTCTCTTGATCAGGGCGGCGCCCTTGGGTTGTTTTATTAGATCAAGAAGCCTAGGATATTGATTATTCATGTCTCCTTAAAGATCCTTTGGGGTATCTCATTTTGAAGACCATTCCTTGGTTAGTTGTGGTGTGCCAGACGTCTCTTCTTGAGGTCTGTGGGGTTTTACCTTCTGCGAACCCCTTTTTTTCTGTGTTTGATCAATCTTGAGGTGTGGATTGGATTCTAGGGTCTGTACTAGTGTTGTTGGGTTTTTAGTATGGAACCCATTGTGTGTGTGTGCAACCTAATATTTTAGTTGGGTGGTTCTGTCTCTAGAATATGACAATTAGGCTAATTACTCTTGATTTATAAATTGATTAATCAAATTGGAATTACTCTTTGTACGTGTTAAAAACAGTTTTGAAGAGAAATTGGTTTTCCCATGTTTTTAAAAAATGTAAAGTAAATGAGTACTTGCGAATCATTGAAATTTATTTATGGAAATGAGCCCATGTGTTACCTTGGGTACTTAGGTGGAAGGTTTATCTTGAGGTTTTTATCAATGTTTTGTGATTTTGAGGTGTTTTTATAAATGGGATTTCCTGTGTTAACTAGGCCTATTGTTACAGGGGATGGATATTGAAATTTTTTGGGGGTTTACACTTGGGGTATTCCTCTGATTCCATGGCCTGTGTTCTAGAAACAGGATTGTGAAATTGAATTATTTTGGTAAGAGTAGTATTCTAGTTTGACCTATAGTTTTCCTTGGTACCGATTCCTATGCTGATGATTCTATTTTGAACGACTTGTCTTTATGATTTTTCCTTGATATGAATATTATACTTTCTTTTATTTAGAACTGTGAAAATGGAAATTTTTACCATGTTTTCTATAAAACTAATTTAATGATTACCTTTACATTTTTTATTTGAAATAATTATACGTGAGTTGTTACTATGACATCCCAACTTTTTATTACATAACTTTTCATTACATTTTGGAAACAGAGGATCTTTAAGGTCTAGTGTCTAGGAAATCAGGAACATAATACATGAATGTAACATAATTTTTTTTTCTAATACACTTGTAAGGCATCATCATAGGTTTATCCTATGTACAATTAATACATTTTATAAACTGGAGATACTCATCAAAGGAATGGGTGAGCAAAAGACCCAGTAAGGAAAGCAAGGGAATTAGATTTCTTGTGATATCACAAAGAAAATGATAAAAACACGAAGACATGAGAAATGGATGTATAGGCATATCATAACAAAAATAACTTGAAAAATAACATGAATATGTGGATACAACACTTCATTTAGTCATTCAGGAACATATCACCAAGGTACAACTCCGAGGTGTCATAAAAATTACCACCGTATCGCAAAACTTGTCATCTCTAGAGATAAATTCTTTACCCAATGCATTAGAGAGCTATTAGGGTGCACCCTTAATATATAATTATTTTCATGTGATCTACATGGATCATAATGAAACATTTCATAACTACCCCATAGAAAATAAAAGAAATGTGTTTCATTTCAAGATCACGACGTTTTAAAAGTTCTTAAAAAATAAGATCATTATGTCATTTATAACCAATAGAAAGGGAGTGGGGATCATATGTTTGTCAGTTACAGAATCAAATATATCATATTAATATATTTATCAACACCCATATAAATGAAATATTTTTGTGTATTCACATAAATAAATGAAGAGAATTTCTTGAGAGAAAGTTGTAGAAATTTTGAGGCGAAATTTCTACAGCATAAAGACTATATAAAATGGTTTTAGAAAATATTGAAAAGAGATGGGACAAGGGTCACACACTCATAAATAATTCATAATAAATTATGGCTACATAATAAGATCATTATATGGATATTTTAATGACACACCACTTGAGAAAATACATGACGGAAAAGAGAAGACGCTATTTCTTTTATGAGAAATTTGGCATCCAAATGGAGTTACGTAAAATTTCAGATAACCGATTGATTAGAGAAGAAAGGGTCTCTAAAAAATTAGACATGAAATGGAAAGTAATAATAACATATAAGAACATAACCTCAACATAAAGAGATGAAAACTATAAGACACGACATAAAGGAAGTCATATCTTAAAAGAGGAGGGTGAAAGATTCCCTTACCTTGAAGAGTAACCTTGAAAGCTTGAATGTCGGAACCTTTTGAGGAATGAGAGAACCTTGGTAGGATTCTAGAGAGAGTAGGGATGAGTTTGGATTAACTTAAATGGATTTGAGTGAAGAGTAAGTGGGAGATTGTGTGGGTTTATATAGGGAAGGAGAAGGAATAGTTTATTAATTAGGTTGGGGACACCTCACATCAAACAAAACAAAACCACAAACCAGACCATGGATTTTTTCAATGGTTTCTACCAAAGGGGATTGGAAAACAATATTTTATATGGTAAATTTCCGAACTTCTTAAAATAATAGGGTTTCTTATGTGGAGGTGAGTCACACTGTCAAGGAAAACAATTTAAAAAGACAAAATGTTATATAAGTCTTAGAGGGTCCACTAATGATTTTTAAAATAAAAAAAACCTAAAATCACATTATTTAAATGATTAAACAAATTTTGGCCGAACATATAGTTTATATTATTTTATTACATAACTATTGGATCATTATGATGTCATAAAACACATTATATATTTATACAGTATTAAATTTTTGCCCAAAAATTTGAATGTCTTAGAAAATATGAAAAATTAACCATTGGATAATTTTGACGTAAAGATTCCAGAAATAATATTCATTTTATCTAAATAATTTTTTAAATATTTTAATTTTTACTTTTAAAATAAAAACTGACATTTATCAAATATTCATTGGTTTTGAGAAAAATGGCTTTCAAACTTTAATAAAAATTACAATTGGATTCATAAAATTATACGATCATATATATTTAATAAATATTAATTTAATAATAATAATAATATTTCAATAAAATATTATTTATTTCAAAAATCCAGTAATTCATCAAATTATATTTCTAAGTTGAATATTAACTAAAACTATTTGTGCTTTAAAAAATATGTACAAAGTAACAATAATTAAATGAAAGTACATTCATTATTCTATAAAAAAGTAATGTACAAAATCATAGTACTAGGTTCTTATTACATAACCCCTTAAAACACCCACATAATACCTAAGGGTAAGGTGCGCATTGGTTACAGATTCTTGGGGTGGCTCAGATAACATTGCTCAAGTGGTAATCTCTATGAACTTCCACTTCTCCTATAGGCGATTCTGTTCGAGCTTAACGTATTCAAGTTCGGATTGGGCTAGGTCAAGAGCGAAGCCCAAAGACACAACCTCCTTTCTGAGCTTTGTTAAATGGGATTCACACTGGGAAAGTCTACTGGATTAGGCCATCGCTTCCTTTGTCTGAGTAAAATGAATTTGTTAAAGCACTATATTTATACTAATCATCTGATAACTGTTCAACAACTATATTAGAAACTAAAATAATTCTTAATGGTATTTTAAAATACAAAAACATAAAAATAAAGAAGTGAATATGTTGTATAACCATTTAACATATTTAATTATATCAACAGGGATTTTCATTAACAAATTTTTGGTTCGTTAAAATCATCCCCCTTTAAGAAATTTCATCACCAAAATTTTAACTCATACCATAAAAAGAGAAAAGGTGTGGGTACTTCTGCCTCATAGACTCTTCTGGTTCCCACATTTCTTCTTTGAATTTTTGGTCCCTCCACAACACCTTAACAAGGTTTGTAGTCTTTTTGCGTTGAACCTTGTCTCTATGATCCATGATATCCATCGGCTGCTTCTCACCAGAGAGGTCATGTAATAGTTGTAATACCTTTGGGTTTAGTACACGTGAAGGGCTAGGTATGTACTTCCTCAAGAGGGATATGTGGAAAACATCATGAACATGGGAAAGATTTTGGAAAAGTGCAAGCTGATAGGCCACTGATCCCACATGATCAAGGATTTCATAGGCACAAATGTACATAGGGATGAGCCTTCTTTTCTTCTAAAACCTCATGACTCTCTTCCAATGTGAAATCTGAAGAAAGAATTTTTCACCAACATCAAACTCCATGTTCCTTCGATGGTTGTTGGTATATCTATTTTTTTTACTCTAAGAAGCCTTCATGTGTTGTTGGATGATGTGGACCTTTTTTGTCATTTCTTATACAAGATCAGGCCCAAGAATCTTTCCTTCACCAGCATCGTCCCTACAAGTAGGAGTTCTACATTTATTCCCATATATAGCTTCATAGGGTGCCATTTGAATTCTCGAGTGGAAGCTATTTTTGAAAGAGAAATCAACTAATGGGAGATGTTGATCCCATCCACCATTAAATTCCATTGAGTATGTTCTCAGTATGTCATCATGTGTTCCAATTCTCCTTTCAGATTTCCATTGGTTTGGGGGTGATTGGTCGTACTGACCTTCAATTCAGTGCTCAGAGGTTGTTGAAGACTTCTCCAGAATTTTGATGTAAACCTTGGATTGCGATCATATATGATAGAACGTGGAACTCCATGCAGCCTTACCACTTCTTTCATGTAAATCCTGGCAAGTTGATCAAATGATAAATCTTCCCGAATGGAGATAAAATGAGGAGTCATTGTGAGATGGTCTATAATAACCCATATCGCATTGTTTCCTTTCGAAGTTCTCAGGAGACTAGTGACAAAGTCCATAGTGATATTGTCCCACTTCAACACTGGTATGGGTAGTGGTTGCAATACCCCTTTAAGAAGTTTTCACTATACCATCACTTGCTGAAAAACCAGGTACCTTGATGTGTATTTAGAAACCTCCCTGTTTATATTATCCCACCAACAATGATCACAAAGGTCCCAATACATTTTTTTCTCCCAGGATGTATAATGAAAGTAGAGTTATGAGCTTCGTCCATCATCTCCTTCTTTATTATCATAATAGATGGAAGAAATAGTCTTGTATGAAATTTTAGTACACCTTGATGATCAATATTGAACTCCGGAAACTACCGATCCTTCATATCCTCAAAACTTTTTCTTTAACAAAGGATCTTATTTCTGAGATTTCTTGATATTCTATAGTAATTATGGTTGAGAAATCATTCAGTTCAAGGTTGATGATGTCCCTTCCCTTATAATTCCCATGTCCAACTTTCTAGTTCATTGATCAAAAGGTCTTTTTTAATCCTCATCATGGAGAGAAAAACTAGGTCTTTCCTACTTAATGCATCAGAAACTTTGTTTGCTCTTTCGGGATGATAATGAATCGAACAATCATAGTCTTTAAAGAAGTTCCAACCATCTTCTTTGTCTCATGGTCAATTACTTTTTTGTGAAAATATACATCTAACATTTATTGTCTATGTTTATATCACATTTCACCCCATATAGATTTTGCATACATATCTTCAGAGAAAAAACGACTCCAGCTAGCCCATGATCATGCCTAGGATAGTTTTTCTCATAAGTCTTCAACCGTCGAGATGCATAAGTAATGACCTTTTCATTTTTCATGAGAATGCACCCAATCCATTTCAGAGTTGCATCAATAAAAATAATGAATCCTTCTCCACTTGAGAGTAGAGTTAACACGGGTGTGACAACTAATCTCTTCTTTTGCTCTAGGAATCTTATCTCGAATTCCATTGTCCAGATGAACATGACCCATTTTCATGTTAACTTGGTTAATGGATTAGAAAGTCGTGAACTGTATTTCACAAGCCTCCTATATAATCATGTTAAACCAAGGAAACTATGAATCTTGGTTATTACTATAGGATGAGGCCACTCCTCTACAACTTTTGTCTTTATAGGTTCGACCATGATTCCTTCATTAGTAACAATGTTTCCTAAGAAAGAAACTTGTTGTAACCAGAAATCGTATATGTTGAACTTTCCAAAAAGCCTCTCCTTTCGGTGAGTTTGTAAAATAACCCTTAGATGATCTTCATGCTCCTCGTGAAATTTAGAATATATCAGAATATCATCAATAAAAAATTCAACAAAGTTATCCAGGTAGTCCTTAAAGACTATATTCATCAAATTCATAAAAATAGTCGTTGCATTAGTTAGTCTTAAAGGCACAACAACAAACTCATAATGCCCATATCTTGATTGGAAGGCTGGTTTTGTAATATCTTCTTTGTTCAACCTCAATTGATGATAACAAGAATGATGATCAATATTAGAGAAGAACTGAGCCCCAAAAGGTTGGTCAAATAAGTCATTAATTCATGGAAGTGGGTATTTGTTCTTTACTATAATTCAGTTTAGTTCTCTATAATCAATGCATATCCACATCAATCTATCCATCTTCCTCACTACGAGAACCGGTGCTCCACAAGGAGACAAACTCAGTCGGATGAACCCCTTCTCCAAAAGATCTTGGAGTAGTTTATTTAATTCATCCAACTCGACATTTCTTACCCTATACGGGGTCTTTGATATCGGATGAGATTCAAGTACGAGATCAATGGATAACTCTACCTCTCTTTCTACAGGAGGTCCAGGTAACTCCTCAAGAAATACATCAATATATTTCTATATGATGGGGAAATTTTCTGTCCTTAAACTCTCTTCTCCTACTTCTTCTTCACCGATCAACTCGATAAAGAACGATATAGGTGGTTCTTCTAGACAAGGACCTGGTTGAGATATCTCTCCTTGGAAGATAATTGTAGGTTTTCCATTCAAGACTACTGATATTTTTTTACTTATGAATTTAATCTTAGAATTATAATTTGAGAGGCATTCCATCCATAGTATAATTTCAAATTCCATCATGGGAATGACTACTAGATTTTAGATATGATTGTGCTCACAAAAGTAAATACTAGAGTTTTTAAACACTGACAATGATTGGATAGTCCCACTAGGAGTCCTGAATGATAACTCTACTTTTAGAAAATCAGGGGTTGATTCTAAATTCATTTCAAAATTGGAGGAAAAAATGGAATGCGTAGAACCAGAATCATTCAAAGTACTTGCTAGCTTTTCTAGGAAAACAACAGTACCTACTACCACCTCATTCGGAGCTTCAACATCAGCTGTTGTGATAGAAAAAATCACAACCTTGCTCTATTGGCCTTTGCTGAGGTTGATGGTTATTCCCCTCCACTGCCCTCAGATTTGGACAGTGATTGGAAAAGTTTCCAAGTTGTCTAATCATAAAGCACTGGACACCAGGTTGGGCTTTCACTATATTCCCCTTGTCGTTAGTGTTTGGAAGTTGAGGTCTCGGCTCACTAGGACAATTCCTTGAAATATGGCCATGACTTTCACACTTGTATAATTTCCCACTCCCGAGCAGGTAGTTCCCTGAATGCTGCTTCCCATGTTTATTACACATGGGATGTTTCCCTTGCTTACATCCAATTCCTTGATCAGAGCTCCTACCTAAGCTGGGCACTATCGATTACATCTGGTCGTTTGATTTATGAGACCATTGTGTCTCACCAAACTCTAGGTCGAATTTCATCGCACTCGGCACGATCTCCTCATTTCTATCATAGTCTCAACTGGCTATGTAAAGACCCGTAAAATTCAAGGGAAATTTTTTCTTAATTTTCTTTGGAATTTTACAAGAGCGCGGTTTCTGACGGCACCTGATTCCGAGGCCCAGAGTGCCCGGAATCATTTTCCGAAGTTTGGCTCGGGTACGTTCAGTGAACGAACGAGCGGGAATTTCTAACTTTTGAACCGGTGCCCGAAATCGAATTCTGAGGGCACCGATGAACTCACAACGCCGATTTTCGCTTAAGGAGACCTTTTCCGAGGTTGCGTTTTATGCGGAATGAAAGTTATTTTTGGAAAAAATTAGAAGAAGTTAAATAAAATTGTGGAACACAATTTTATTTTTAACTTTTTGGTTAATTCCTCCGAAAGGGAGTTAGAGGTGGGACCCACATCCACATAACCTCCCTTGAGAGGATTAAGTGTGGTGGGGCCCACACGAGACCTAACTTTTGAACTTCCCTCTTAATGTGACCTTTGAGTTTCTTGCCAACTCCTTGCATTTAATTAATTGAACCAACTTATTTAATTAATTTGAGTGTTTGAATTCTTTTGAATTCATTTTGCCAACATTAAAAAGTGAGATTATATTCTTCTTTTTGGGTTGGCATAATTTTTGTGGGGAGAACTAAGTAGATGAGAAGAACTCTTGGAAGATCACCAACCTCTCGAGGAAGAACGTTCCACGTTTCCAAAGAACGTGAAGCAACACCTCCGACCATCTTCAACCGGAGTAAGGAAGGGAAGCATCGCCGCCTACTAAGTATACAGAGGGTGACGTCTCGACTCGACTTCACTGAGCTCTTCTTCCACCAACCTAGACGGAACGACGCCCGACCTCCGCGACGCTTGTCTTCCGCGGGTCGTTGAAGAACTCCGTTCTTGAAACCGAGGTAGGGGTTTATTTTATTCATTTGTTCATGATTTATACTCGTGCTTATTTCTTCGTGAACTTTTTCCAATTGTTATCAAATAATGCGAGGGGGCCGGACCGCACTAACACGACCGACCCTCCTCCTATTCATGTTGATCCTGTTGTGGATTGAACGGGTGTGGCGCGGTGCCGTCGCACCGCGCAGGATCATACGGCAAGAAACGTGCGGCGCCGTCGCGCCATGTCATAAAATAATTCAAGGACGCGACACCGTCGCGCCGCGTCGAAGAAAGTTGAAGGCGCCGTGGCCGGAGTGGGGCCGCGGCGGAGGGGCGCGGTGCCGTCGCACCACGCCGGACGACGAAGGCCGCGGCCGGTTCTGGGCCGCGGCGGAACGAGAAGATCGGCGGCCAGCCGGGCCGCCGGTGTCGGAAGCCGGAAGGGGGGACCGGCCTTTCCAGTCCCGTTGAGGAAGAACCGACCGGCCAGGTCGGGCCGGCTGGAAGGGAGGCAAAACCGGGGGGGGGTGGGGGGGGGTTAATTCCCCCGGCCAGCCACAATGGCCCCCCATTATGAGGGGGGCCGGTTTCACAAAGGGGGGCAGGCGGCCCCCCCGTTTTCCAGCAGCTCGGCCTTCGGCCGAGCTGGCAGCGCGCCCAGTGCGCTGCCTTGCGCTGGGCCGGGCCGGGCTGGTCCGGGTCGACCCTGTTCGGGGCGGGTCGACCCGGTTCGGGTCAACCAGGGGGTCTCGAGCCGGGACGACCCGGGCCCGAAACCCCCGTTACCGAGCGATTTGGATTCAAATGCCCATAACTCGAGCTATGAACCTCCAAACGACGCGCCATCAGTGGAGATGTGATCCTTGGATCGAGTCGGTCGTTTCGGTATATCACACTCAAAGTTTCGGATTACTTTGAGTTCGGCCGGGTTGGTTCGTACACGAAACCAACCAGGCCCTTGGAGCGGAAACGCTCATATCTTGAGCTACGGACATCCGATTGACGTGCCGTCAGCTTTGTTAAGTTCCTCTTAGTGAGATGGATCTTTTGGCATACTCCGCCCGAGGTTTGGATGCAGGTGGAGTACGGTCGGGTTGGTTTTTCCTTAAAACCCAACCGGGCCCCTAGGACGAAAAAGCCAATACCTCTCAGACCAAGCGTCTGATTGACGCGCCGTCTGTTGCGTTGAGTTCCTGTTGACGATACGGAACTTTTGGATACATCAACTCTAGACTTTGTGACAGTTGATGTATCAGCCTCTCGGCTCGTGGAGCGGACCCTCCCGAATGAGCTTGCTGTGTGCGGGAACCCTAGAGCTGGCTGCGACTGCTATTGCTACTGCTACTGTGACTGCGATGATGACAGTACAGAGATCCTTGGTGGATTCGACGATGACGACGACGACTACAGCACTCAGCGATCCTACGTGGATCAGTGCTACAGGTCCTGTGTGGGCCCGATCCTGTGTGGGTCCAATCCTGTGTGGGTCTGCGCTCAGCAGTCCTGTGTGAACCAGCGCCTACAGGTCCTGTGTGGGCCCGATCCTGTGTGGGTCATTGCGGGGGTTAGTTACCTATCGATCCTTCGTGGGTCCGACGATTTAGACAGAACAGTGATCATCTTTATCGTCATTCGAAAAAGTATACCTGTGTGAGCTGAATCCTGTTTCTTTCCTGTGTGGATTGTGTTGTGCTATCCTGTGTGGATTTCGTTTTTCTTTTCGGTGTGGAATACGTATACTTTCCTGTGTGGACTGAGTTGTACATGGGCTCGGAGGTTGGAGCGTATTGGAATTGATGACTTAGGTATATGTATGGGCATATACCTAAGCAGTTTCAGTTATTACTTCGTGATTGTATCTTTCCTTTGTGGTTTATCCTTTGTGGATTTTGGGAGACCTTCAGGGGTCTCGGGGTCCCTACTGAGTAGCTTATACTCACCCCTACACGGGCTTTGCCCGCACTACATTGTGTTGGTTGCAGATGACGGGCAGCGTTGATCGTGGTTGAGGCTTGCTGAGCAGGACGGTACCTGGATGTGGATCACTGGGCGGGGCGTGCTCGGAGCGGACGGCGGGACCCGAGGAGTAGTGGAGCTATCTGTACCCACCCTTCAGGTGGGATTTCCAGTGGATAGCTCGGTGTAGCGGCTTTTACTTTACAGTTGATGTTTTCCCTTTCGAGTTGTACTTTACTTTCTGTTTGGGTTTGTATACTGGCCCATTTACTTTTCCGCACTTCAGTTGTACTCTGTTTTTACTCAGTGTTTACTTTTCCGCTTGCTTACTCTGTGGTGCTTGTTTACATTACAAAGGCAATGCCTTCTCTTTTTATAAGGATTTACACCTTGGTGATAGTCGCCAACCCCTGGCATGTGGAAGGTGGGCTTGGGTTAGTCACGGCACGAGCCCCGAGGGCGGGTCGTGACAAATTGGTATCAGAGGAGTTCGGTTCTACCACGAACTCTGATCATTTCTATGTGAAGCAATAATGTATAGCGTATTGAGTGTGGTTATCAGTCCAGGGAGTCCAGTGTTGGTGCGGCGGCCGACGTATCCGTACACCAGGACCCTGACTTCTGATTTCCGACTTAATGCACGAAAACATTGATTGCGTGTGTGTTTCATGTTTTCTTTGTGATTACTTTGTGTCAGCTCACCAGGTATACTGTTTGACCGTGGCACACCTGTTCCTTTTCTAGATGTCCCCACGATGGCAGCGAGCTAGGGTCCCGAGAGTCGAGCGTGACAACAGCCCACCGAGCGACGAGGCCTCAGTGCAGGGCCATTTGTCAGCAGTGGCACCAGCGGTAGCACTACCCGCCGAGCCACCGATGCTTCCAATACCAGCCGCTAAGAATGCACGTCGCCTCAGCGCACTGCATGAGTTTCAGTGCCAGTGACCGCTCAGGTTTAATGGGGAGACGGACCCCCAGGCAGCCGAGGACTGGCTGGAGGCAGTGGTACGAGTTTTCAGGCTAGTGAGGACACCAGCAGACCTCATGGTGATCCTCGCTGCGAGCCTACTACACGCAGCAGTAGGACGATGGTGGAGCCTAATGCTCCAAGTGCACGATGAGGCATCTCTTCTATGGACGGACTTTGAGAGCCTCTTCCGCTCGGAGTTCATCCGAGCCACCCTTCATGCGGTGCGTATCAAGGAGCTTCTTCAGCTGCGGCAGGGCAGCATGACAGTCGCTCAGTACTCGTCGAGATTTACTGATCTCTCGCGCTACTCGACCGACATGGTACGGGACCCATTCTTCCGGGCCCAGACCTTTGAGCAGGGATTGAGACATGAGATCAGGGAATCGCTGATCTCCCTCAGCATACCGAATCAGACATAAGTACTGGAGCGGGCCCTTTTGATCGAGAGCTTCCTTTCTGAGACTACACCAGCGCCGAGACCCACCGCAGGGTGGCACGTGGCAGAGTCTTCTGTAGCTGGTAGTCGACGGATGACTCAGGGGTCCAGGCAGAATAGACCTTCACGCAGACGACCTCAGGACACTGGCTCAGCAGTGTGGGGCACACAGCGCAGAGCCAGTCTTCCGAGAGGCAGACAGTGTTCCTCGTGCGGAGGGCAGTGCCACATGGCTCATGACTGCCTGACCCACCGTGCCGAGGAGCAGCAGACGGTTGAGGGACCACCGAGGCAGAGGCAGAGGGTCGACCGTGGCGGTCCGTAGGGTGGAGGCGAACGAGGCAGAGGAGCTGGCCGAGTAGCAGGTGGTGGGCAACGCTTTGAGGCTCTACCACCACCACCACCAGGAGGTCCACCCCGACCACAGGGAGCTGGCGGGCAGAGACCTGCACAGCTCCAGGCAGCAGAGGCCTACGACCACGACGCACCTGAGATGATTCGAGGTACTATCTATGTCTATTCCACCCTTGCTGCAATACTTACAGACACAGGAGCGAGTCACTCTTTCATAGCTGCTGCCCTTGTTCGGAGATCGGAGATTCCGACAGAGCCGTTGGCTTGATCCTTACTGCTAGAGACTCCTACAGGAGAAGACTCGAAAATTACGCACTGGTTCCAGCAGTGTGAGCTTACTCTAGGAGGCGAGAGCTTCGGCTGGGATCTTCTTGTTGCAGCATCGAGGCCTTACGACGTCATCTTGGGCATGGATTGGTTATCTATGTTCCATGCACAGATTGACTATTTTAGGCGCAAGGTGCAATGTGTACGCACCGACGGGAGCAGGTTCACCTTCACCAGCGAGAAGGGAGCCTTCGCAGCACAGGATGGACTTCCGCAGAGGAGAGGACAACCCATCACTCATCAGTTGGCTAGCCTCATCCTAGGAGCAGTTGACGAGCGGAGTCTTGGTTTTCCTATAGTGTTGGATCAGTTTGCGGACGTTTTTCCCGACGACGTTCCAGGGCTATCTCCTCGCAGATAGGTAGAATTTTATATTGACCTATACCCCAGGACAGCCCCGATATCCACTCCAGCATATCGGATGGCCCCCGCCGAGCTTCGAGAGCTATGGGTACAGTTGGAGGACTTGCAGGGCAAGGGGTTCATCCGACCCAGTGTTTCACCCTGGGCTTCCCCGATATTGTTCGCCAAGAAGGCGGACGAGAGCTTGGGAATTTGTGTTGACTATCGTCGCCTGAACCAGGTGACAGTGAGGAACAAGTATCCGCTACCGAGGATTGATGACCTCTTTGATCAGCTCAAGGGAGCACGGTGGTTCTCAAAGATAGACCTCAGGTCAGGCTATCATCAGCTCAGAGTTAGAGACGAGGACGTACAGAAGACGGCCTTTAGATGTCGGTATGGCCACTATGAGTTCTTGGTTATGGCCTTCGGCGTGACCAATGCTCCAGCAGTCTTCATGGCCATGATGAACAGGATCTTCCAGCCATACCTTGATCGGTTTGTCGTGGTCTTCATCGACGACATTCTGATTTACTCGACGACTGAGGAGGAGCACGCCTACCACTTACAGGTTGTACTAGACACACTCCAAGAGCACCAGCTTTATGGTAAGCTCTCGAAGTGCCAGTTCTGGATACGTGAGGTCCACTTCTTGGGACACGTCATCTCTGAGGCGGGAGTTGCAGTGGATCCTGCGAAGATCGAGGCAGTGTTAGCTTGGGAGCCACCCAGGAGCGTGACGGAGGTGCGGAGTTTCTTGGGACTAGCTGGATACTACCGGAGATTCGTGCCAGACTTCTCTAGAGTTGCGGCACCACTCTCAGCTTTGACGAAGAAGGGAAACCCTTCGTGTGGTCATACATATGTCAGCAGAGCTTCCAAGAGCTGAGACAGAGATTAACCAGCGCACCTATCTTGAGGTTTCCTGATGAGGGAGTAGGGTACATAGTCTACTACGATGCATCAGGCACCGGACTCGGTTGTGTCCTGATGCAGGAACGGGCAGTGATCGCCTATGGATCACGATAGTTGAGGCCGCATGAGCAGAACTACTCTACCCATGACCTGGAGTTAGCAGTAGTGGTATTAGCTCTGAAGACATGGCGATACTACCTAATGGGTGAGTGCTTTACAGTCTTTTCTGATCATCAGAGTCTCAGGTATATCTTCTCGCAGAAGGACCTGAACCTGAGATAGCGGCGATGGCTCGAGTTCCTCCAGTACTATGACTTTGAGATAGTCTATACTCCTGGGAAGGGGAACGTAGTAGCCGATTCCCTCAGCAGGAGGACGAGCATTCAGCTACTTGAGGAGGCGACAGAGCAGCTAACCTCTTTGCAGATATCCTTCGTGGATAGAGATGGAGCAGCCTTCCTCCAGTCTCTCACAGTCACCCCTCCACTACTGCAGCGGGTCAGAGAGGCATAGCGTGAGGACGCTGACTGTGAGACACGACGTGCACAGATATCCTCGGGACAGGCACCTGATGGTTTCTCCCTTGGAGAAGAGCATGAAATCCTTTTCAGAGGACGTACCATGGTACCAGTTGCTTTGTGAGAGGAGGTGCTGAGAGAGTTTCACACTTCTCCTTTGGCGGTACATCCTGGAGTGGCAAAGATGTACCAGGATCTCAGACGACAGCACTAGTGGCCGGGCATGAAGAAGGTTGTAGCAGAGTTCGTTTCTCGATGCCTCACCTGCCAGCAGGTGAAGGCAGAGCATCAGGTACCAGCAGGCTTGGTGCATCCCTTGGAGGTTCCGGAGTGGAAGTGGGACGGCATATCTATGGACTTCGTGACTGGACTTCCACGCACTTCCAGAGGTCACGACTCCATCTGGGTGATTGTCGACCGACTCACCAAGTCGGCTCACTTCCTACCCATCAGAGAGCAGGGCTCAGTGGAGAGCTTCGGACGTCTCTACGTTCAGGAGATTGTGCGGCTCCACGGTGTGCCATCATCTATCGTCTCCGATCGAGATGCTCGCTTTACTTCCCGGCATTGGAAGGGGTTGTAGGAGGCGTTTGGGAGGCAGCTACGTTTGAGCACAGCCTTCACCCTTAGACGGATGGTCAGACGGAGAGGAGCATTCAGACTCTTGAGTACATGCTCCGTGCATGTGTCCTCGACTTTGGTCACAGCTGGGAGGACCACCTACCCTTGGTGGAGTTTGTGTACAACAACAGCTACCACTCAACCATCGGGATGTCACCGTACGAGGCATTGTACGACCGACCTTGTAGATCTCCTTTGTGCTGGACAGACCCTGGGGAGTCAGCACTTGTGGGACCAGAGATGGTCCAGGCCATGACAGAGAAGGTCTAGGTCATCCAGGAGCGGATGAGGACAGCTCAGTGCCGGCAGAAGTCATACGCTGACAGGAGGCGGAGGCCACTAGAGTTCGAGGATGGCGACCACGTCTTCCTGCAGTTCTCACCTCGATGTGGTATACTGAGATTTGGCGGAGGCGGTAAGTTATCTCCGCGCTTCATCGGACCCTTCCAGGTCCTCAGCAGGATTGGCGAGGTGGCTTATCGCCTGGCTCTACCACCTCAGTTGCACTGGTTGCACGACGTCTTCCACGTATCTCAGCTGAGGAGATACGTGCACGACCCGACACACATCATTGACCATGGAGAGCTTGACGTTGACGATGGGGCGACTTTTACGGAGGTCCCGGTGGAGACAGAGGATCGACAGGAGTGGGTCCTACGTGGACGGTCGATTCCTCTAGTGCGCATAAGATGGCAGCACGAGAATCTCCAGGAGAGTAGTTGGGAGCGGGAGGCTCAGATTCGTGCTCAGTACCCTCATTTGTTTCCCTAGTTTTTGATGTATCTTTACGGGGACGTAAAGCCCTGAGGTTGGAGTAATGTAAAGACCCGTCAAATTCAAGGGAAATTTTTTCTTAATTTTCTTTGGAATTTTACAAGAGCGTGGTTTCTGACGGCACCTGATTCCGAGGCCCGGAGTGCCCAGAATCATTTTCCGAAGTTTGGATCAGGTACGTTCAGTGAACGAATGAGCGGGAATTTCTAACTTTTGAACCGGTGCCCGGAATCAAATTCCGAGGGCACCGCTGAAATCGCAGCGCCAATTTTCGCTTAAGGAGACCTTTTCCGAGGTTGCGTTTTATGCGGAATGAAAGTTAGTTTTGGAAAAATATTAGAAGAAGTTAAATAAAATTGTGGAACACAATTTTATTTTTAACTTGTTGGTTAACTCCTCCCAAAGGGAGTTAGAGGTGGGACCCACATCCACATAACCTCCCTTGAGAGGATTAAGTGTGGTGGGGCCCACACGAGACCTAACTTTTGAACTTCCCTCTTAATGTGACCTTTGAGTTTCTTTCCAACTCCTTGCATTTAATTAATTGAACCAACTTATTTAATTAATTTGAGTGTTTGAATTCTTATGAATTCATTTTTCCAACATTAAAAAGTGAGATTATATTCTTCTTTTTGGGTTGGCATAATTTTTGTGGGGAGGACTAAGGAGAGGAGAAGAACTCTTGGAAGATCACCAACCTCTCGAGGAAGAACGTTCCACGTTTCCGAAGAATGTGAAGCAACACCTCCGACCATCTTCAACCGGAGTAAGGAAGGGAAGCACCACCGCCTACGAAGTATATAGAGGGTGACGTCTCGACTCGACTTCACCGAGCTCTTCTTCCACCAACCTAGACGGAACGACGCCCGACCTCCGCGACGCTTGTCTTCCGCGGGTCGTTGAAGAACTCCGTTTTTGAAACCGAGGTAGGGGTTTATTTTATTCTTTTGTTCGTGATTTATACCCGTGCTTATTTCTTCGTGAAATTTGTCCAATTGTTATCAAATAACATGAGGGGGGCGGACCGCACGATCACGGTCGACCCTCCTCCTATTCATGTTGATCCTGTTGTGGATTGAACGGGTGTGGCGCGGTGCCGTCGCACCGCGCAGGATCATACGGCAAGAAATGCGCGACGCCATCACGCTGCGTCATAAAATAATGAAAGGATGCGACGTCGTCGCACCGAGTCGAAGAAAGTTGAAGGCGCCGTGGCCGGAGCGGGGCCGCGGCGGAGGGGCGCTGTGCCGTCGCACCGCACCGGACGACGAAGGCCGCAGCCGGTTATGGGCCGCGGCGGAACGAGAAGACCGGCGGCCAGCCGGGCCTCCGGTGTCGGAAGCCGGAAGGGGGACCAGCCTTGCCGATCCCGTTGAGGAAGAACCGGCCAGCCAGGTCGGGCCGGCCGGAAGGGAGGCAAAACCGGGGGGGATTAATTCCCCCGTCCAGCCATAATGGCCCCCCATTATGAGGGGGGCCGGTTTCACCAAGGGGGGCAGGTGGCCCCCCCGTTTTCTGGCAGCTCGGCCTTCGGCCGAGCTGGCAGCGCGCCCAGCGCACTCCCTTGCGCCGATCCGGCGCGCCTGGCCGGTTCGCCAGGCCTGGCCAGGCCGGGCCGGGTCGACCCGGTTCGGGTCAACCGGGGGGTCTCGGGCCGGGACAGCCCGGGCATGAAATGTAACACCTGAGATTTTTATGAGTAATATTTTGTTTTTATATATCATCAAAGGAATCTTTCACTACACACTTGCTTGGCTTACTTTACACACAATCGCGACCTTCCTCGATAGCTTGCGTCGTACGCAATACCGAGTTTTACTAAACAACGATATGCTATTAAAATATTATTAAAACTAGCCGTTATGAATAGTAATAACCACTTTTTTGAAATTTTATAATTTTTATTTTTCAAAATGGACTTCATTTTTGGATTCGGAATACCGAAATTAGCCTAGGGTGAAATTTTGGTATTTTTCTGAAAACATTCAATTTTTGATGAATAGTGAAACCACTAAGTGGTAGGTTAAAAACTGAATTTTGCATAAAACTTAATTTTACCGCTTCTGTGAATGGAATTTCGAAAATCCGATAGACACGGTTGATATCAGTAAGTAAAATGTGGTTCAATGAGATAAAAATAATTTTTTGGTGAATAGTAACTTTTTAATTTTTTTTACCACGGTTAATAGTAAATAGGGTAACTAAGGGTAAAAATGATATTACTATTACCCTAACACATGTCCTAATTCTATTGGATAAGTTTAATTCGACCAAAAACAAACTTAGGAATAAAATATGACCATTTAGGCCCACTTAGGTTAGATTAGGACATTTATTATTAATTTATTTAAAGAAGGGTTAAAATAGTTAAAATCAAAGTTTAATAAGTAAATAATTTTTAATATGGGGTTATACATAAGCTAAATTCGACTATAAATATTAATTAGAAAGCTAAAAAGATTTCCTACATAATGTTATTTTATTTGTAATTTTTAGACATTAAATAATTTAATTTATTTATGACACAATGATGATGCAGTAATTATCTTATTAATGAAATATTGACAAAATTGATGTTATAAACAACAAAATAAATGTAATTTGAGACTTTTTATGAATTACACTAATTTTATAGCTTACTATGATATATTAGTGTTGATTTAATCAACTTGGTTCGATCATATAATTCTGTTATGACTTTCACAAAAATCATATATCAAATAGTGTCAAAATTGACACAAAATAGTTTTTAAATCAAATATTATATTAATAATTGTTATTTTATTCCTAAAAATCTAAGGTTCGGCAAAATGACTTATATAATGATATATATATTAATAATAAACAATTTGGGGTTCGTTTGGCATGTTATAGTAAGTGTATTAACCATATAGTGAAAGAAAACAAAATGACACGGTAAAAGTTAAATTATTTAACTTAGAGTTAAATCTAATTGATAAGGTTAAAATAATAACCTAAACTTGTCTAAATCCTTTTGGTTGATAGGATTTAGATCCATCCCCACTTTAGCTTCGAAATAAGACCCTTTAGAACCATTATAAACCGATTTTGACTTTAATATAAAATAATATTTTGAGATATTCCTAAGGTGCCCCTCTCCTCCCTTATAAAAGGGAACCTCCTCCCCCTCCTCCTCACACCAATTTGAGCACTCAAGATCGGACAACCCCTGCCATTTTCTCCTCTCCACTTCCCTAGAATAACACTAGAGGTCCTGGTCTTCTTCAAAGACCAATCTTAGTTCCCTAAGTGGAGGATTCAAAGAGGCGTTCCAAAGAAGAGGTAATATCCATTACCGATCTTTTCAATTTCTTTTTTCTTCAACTTCTTATTCTTTAGTTGTTTCATGATAAAGTAATAACATAAGTATTACATACATACTGATATGTTATTATAAATATTAAACAACCCTAATTCACCTTCTATCCATCCTACGGAAAAATGAAATCACCGCGCGTGCGTACGTACGGAATACCATCTCCACGCCGTGGTGTAATCTATTTTCCACCATCACATTACAAGGATGGGTATAATGGTGTAATGAGTAACTATTTATTATTATTATGAAGTAATATTTATACTGAAATAATATACATATACTCCAATACAATTCCACGATCATAGGAACGATATCTTCACTCGTGCGTACGTACGGAATACCGTCTCCACGATGTGATGCGACTCGTTCTACATGATCATCATTACATAGTAATTATATGAATGAATTGAATGAATAAATATGATATATGTTACACTAATACCATTCTGGATATAAGGTATCTATAACCTTAAAAGAAGAATAAGAATTTATTCGGCAAAACACGCATAAGAACAAAAGGCAATAAAGACCCGAGTATCAAGTAACAATGAAATATTACTAACAAGAAGCAAAGAATATGACCATATATGATATCATATCAATATTTATGATTCTTTAATAAGTCAATAACATTATTTAAACCATTATACAGGAGATTTGGACACATACCAAGCAAATCGGACCTAAGGTAAGGGAAATATCACAATATCATTTTTATCCGAGATTGTTTATACTTTGGTATTTACTGGGGTGTATTTTATCATCCACATCCATGTTTACACAATATGTAATATTATTTACATCCACCTACAATTTTTTAAATCCAATTTTACCCTTCGGTGAGTTTTTAGTAAAGGATATGAAAGGAATCTTTTGTCGTTTTTCGTACGAGGTACTTTTTGACTTTTCCGACAAAAGTACGAAGAATGTTTTTTTAACTTATACGGCAAGAATGGATTTTTAAAA
This sequence comes from Viscum album, assembly GCA_963277665.1. Taxonomy (NCBI): domain Eukaryota; kingdom Viridiplantae; phylum Streptophyta; class Magnoliopsida; order Santalales; family Viscaceae; genus Viscum; species Viscum album. The sequence goes on along the minus strand of OY728125.1, from coordinate 260,222,643 downwards.
CATTATTTCCAATAATATTACATTATAAGTTTTCAAGTTTATTTTTAATCAACTTATTTTAGTTTATAATTGTATGACATGTTAAGAAAAGAAAAGTGTTTTTGAAGTAGAAAGGATATTTTCCTCAAGAATGGAGTTGAAATGTTTTATCAAAATTATTTTCCATCTAAGATAATATAGGGTTATGTTTTTATCCCTATTATTACATTGATTTGATTATGTTGTGGGGGAATTATTTTTATGAAGTCATTTACCTTATATGATTTGTTTTATGATGTCATGATGTTTCAAGAATCCCATTTTTGTTATATGTGTTATGCGATGATGTATGATTTATGATTATGTGGAACACATAAGAAAGGATTCATTATAAGATGGGTGGGACCTATATCTCCCTCCAATGCATTGGGTAATGATTTATATCTCATGAGATAGACATGGCTGGAACGGAAGGTTATTTCAGTTGAGTGATACAGGACTGAAACGAGGAGTGAACTCGGTTCAAAAATGGACTTTGTCCTCTAAGATAGTCTTGGCAATGAGTCATGACTAACAAGAAATGATTTTCCATGATTATGTGTGCATGCCACAAAGTTCCAAGTTTCATGTTATGATTATGGGGATCTCATTTTCACTTCTATGATTTATTCCATGTAAAGATATTATGATCTATTTTGCAGGTTATGATTTTCAAAAAGATATGATATGATTTTTATTTCCTTTATTTGCCCTTGCTGAGCATTTGAGCTCACCCTTTTATGTTTTCTTTTCCCCAGGTCAGGAAGATGGATATTAAGTAGAATATGCTAAAAGGGACCCTAGATATGATGAAATAAATGGGAGACACTGTAGAAGATTTATGAACCAGTTTTTTATGTTTCCCAGTTTCTAAAGACACTATACCTATACGGTCCTTTGTGGTTTTTTCATATGTTGTAATAAGTGTGCTTCAATTTTGAAGTATTAACAATGTATGTAAAGTATGGGTCGTTATAGTTGGTATTAGAGGCAAAGGAGGTAGGAATGTATCCGATCCTTGGGAACTCTCACATGTGAGCGTTGGACGAAGCATGGCTCTCCGCCCAAGGGCTTCATGAGGAAATGGCTGCCACTGGGGATGGTGGTGTGTCCCGCCCAGGGGGTGTAGCCGTCCATGGAGTGCCCTGATAGGTATCAATTATAGTCCACTGGAAGTAATTCCAGACCGCTACAGTTGGTATCAGAGGAAAGGTATAGTCAACCTTTGGAAACTAGGATGGGAAAGCCTTAGTAAGAACCATAAGGATAAGTCTAAGCATAGAACACAATCTTAGTGTTTTAGAAATGGCCATGAATAACCTAGGATAAGACCTTAAGCATGAAAATTTTATCCTTGATTATGTGGTTTTCCTATTGTAATTAGTTTTTCTCACACTATTCTTCTTGGTTTTAGTCAATGGCTGGAACCCGAAGGAACCGTGTTAATGAGGAATGCGATGGGAAATGCAATGATTGTCCCCCTGAGGAACCAAATGATATGGGAGCTGGAATGCAAAATCTTGTAGCCATGCTCACACAACTTTCTCAAGCTATGAATCATGCAGGACTTCCAAACGAGCAAAGGAAGGAGCAACATTCTGTTGAATCGTTCATGAGGCAGCGTCCACCTTCTTTCAGTGGGTCTACTGATCCATTAGTTGCTGAACAATGGATTAGTACTACTGAAAAGATATTTTCAGTTCTTCAATGTTCTGAACATGATAAAGTCATCCTAGCAGTGTATCGTTTGGAAGGAGATGCTGATCAATGGTGGAATCTTATTATAAATACGAGGCAAAGGGATGAAATTGAGTCTATGGAATGGGATGAGTTCAAGAACTTATTTTTCAATAAGTACTTCCCTCGTATTCTCCGAAAGAAGATGGAGAAAGAGTTTCTTGAACTGAAGTAAAGGGATGATGAATCTGTTGGTACCTGTGAAGAAAATTTTACAAGGCTTGCAAGGTACGCTTCTGGTATTATTATCCAACCTGAGAGTAAGATCGATCGATTCTTTAGTGGCTTAAAGCCAAGTCTTCGAAGGGCGTTAGCCATAAGGGACTTCAATAGCTACGAGGAAATCATTCGATGTGCTCTCAAAGTCGAGATGGAGATTGGAGTAACCCATCAGTCACATGGGTTTGATAAGAAGAGGAAGATGGAATTCAAAGGAAAATCTAAAGAGCACACTGAAAAGAAGATGAGCTTTCCCTTATGCTCAAAGTGTGGAAAGAAACATGGAGGGAGTTGTCTTAAAGGGACAAGTAAATGTTTTAAATGTGGAAAGGAAGGTCATCGGGCATTTGAATGCCGCGATAATGGGATGAAGATGTCTAATGATGCAAACAAAGGATGGGATACACAGAATGAACCTACTACACTTCAATGTTTCAAGTGTAAGTAGATGGGGCATTATGCCAATCAATGCCCAAATCCAAGGGTTGATGATGATGGTCGACGTCAACAAAATCATAAGGCTAAAGACAAAGGCAATTCACATGCAATTTCTATCAGCAATGTGGAGTACGATAACGAAGTGGTGAAAGGTACACTTACCATCCACTCTAATGTAGCAAATGTTTTATTTGATTCTGGATCCACCCACTCTTTTATTTCTGAAAAATTTTCTAAGGGTATCACCGTATTACCTCAACAATTAGATGTTGAGTTAGCTGTGACAACACCTAATGGCACAACAGTCGCATCAGAAGTTTATAATTCTTCTCCGATCGAAGTTTGTGGGAAAGTGCTTCCTGCAAATCTTGTGATCCTTCCTTTAGTGGAATTTGATGTGATTCTTGGCATGGATTGGCTTTATCTACATGGAGATCATATCAATTGTCAAAGAAGGGAAGTCACATTTCATATTCCAGATCAATCTACGATCGTCTATCAATGCAAGGATGAACATAACCTTCCAGTGGAAATTTCTTCCATCTTATGGGTATTGATTCCACTAAATGAAGGTTATTTATCTCAAATGGTTGGTGAGAAACTCACGATTAATAATATTCCCATTGTACGGGAGTTTGATGATGTCTTTCCAGAGGAATTACCGGGTCTTCCACCAAATCATGAAGTTGAGTTTTCAATAGAACTCGTACCGGGCGCTTTGCCAATTTCAAAGACACCTTATAGAATGGCCCCAATTGAGTTGCAAGAATTGAAGAAGAAACTCCAAGAGAATCTTGATAAGGGATTCATACGCCCTAGTGCGTCACCTTGGGGAGCACCTGTTCTATTTGTTAAGAAGAAAGATGGATCAATGAGACTCTGCATTGATTATCGAGAACTTAACAAGATCACTATCAAGAACAAATATCCTCTCCCACGCATTGATGACTTATTTGACCAACTACGCGGAGCTCAATACTTTTCCAAGATTGATCTTCGTTCAGGGTATCATCAATTAAGGGTCAAAAGGGAGGATATACCAAAGACGGCTTTCCGTACAAGGTATGGACACTATGAATTTATAGTGATGCCATTTGGTCTTACTAATGCCCCTGCTCTCTTCATGGATCTAATGAATAGAGTCTTTAGAGACTATCTTGATCAATTTGTGGTAGTCTTTATAGACGATATTCTTGTCTATTCAAAGAGCAAGGAAGAGCATGAAGATCACTTAAATAATTATATTGAAGACCCTGAGAAAGGAGAAGATTTATGAAAAATTTACCAAGTGTGAATTTTGGCTTCAAAAAGTTGCATTTTTGGGTCACATAATCTCAAAAGAGGGGATATCTGTGGATCCAGCAAAAATAGAGGTTATCGAAAGATGGTCAAGACCAACAACAGTAACTGAGGTCCGAAGTTTTCTTGGTTTGGCTGGATATTATCGACGTTTTGTAAAAGATTTTTCATGATTATCTAATCCACTCACCAAGTTGACTCGGAATGGAGTTAAGTTTGTCTGGACAGAGGAATGTGAAGAGAATTTCAAGGAGTTGAAAAGAAGGTTATCCAGTGCACCTGTGCTCACACTGCCTTGTAGTGGAGAAAGGTTTGTGATCTACAGTGATGCATCCAAGAAGGGATTGGGGTGTGTTCTTATGAAAAATGATATGGTGATAGCTTATGCCTCATGACAGTTGAAAATCCAGGAGCAAAATTACCCAACACATGATTTGGAGTTGGCTGCGGTAATCTTTGCATTAAAGATTTGGAGGCATTAACTTTATGGTGAAAGGTGTGATATTTATACTGATCATAAAAGTTTAAAGTATATTTTCACACAAAAGGAGTTGAATATGCGTCAAAGAAGATGGTTGGAGCTGATTAAGGATTACGACTGCTCAATCCATTACCACCCTGGGAAAGCAGACAAGGTGGAAGATGTATTAAGTCGACAAGACCATGCTAGTTTATCCATGATGAGGATCACAAAAGATCCAATATTTATGGATTTACAAAGGATGGATCTGGGAATTATAATGGAAGGGGAAAAATCTTATCTTTCTCAAATGAATGTTCAACCATCTATACATGTGAAGATAAAAGAGGCACAGAAAGAAGATGTCGAGTTACAAAAGAAGGTGAGAAATGTTCCTGAATTCAACCTTGATTGTGATGGGACAATAAAGTTCAGGAATCGGGTTTGTGTTGCTCCCATCCCCGAATTAAAGAAGGAGCTGCTGGATGAGGCTCATAGTTCATCATTCTCTATTCATCCTGGAAGCACGAAGATGTATAGGGACCTGAAGGAGTACTTCTGGTGGGATGGCATGAAAAGAGATGTTGCTGAATATGTCTCTCGATGCTTGGTTTGTCAACAAGTTAAAGCTGAGAGACATAAGTCTAAGGGGATGTTACAACCATTACCCATACCCGAATGGAAATGGGAAAACATCACTATGGACTTTGTCACAGGACTTCCTAAAACATCCAAAGGCAATAATGCTATTTGGGTCATAGTTGATCGTCTTACAAAGTCTGCACACTTCATGGCTATTAGAGAGGATTTCTCTCTAGATCATCTTGCCAGGATATATGTAAAGGAAGTGGTAAGATTGGAAGGAGTACCACTTTCTATTATATCTGATCGGGATCCGATATTTACCTCGAAGTTCTGGCGAAGTCTTCAGCATACTCTGGATACAGAGTTGAGTTTCAGCACTGCTTATCATCCCCAGACAGATGGTCAGTCTGAGAGAACAATTCAAACCCTAGAAGAAATGTTGAGAGCTTGCTCTATGGATTTCAAAGGAGGTTGGGATCAACACCTACCTTTGGTGGAATTTTCTTATAATAATATCTTTCATTCCAGTATTTAGATGGCTCCTTATGAAGCTCTCTATGGAATGAAATGCAGGACTCCAACTTGCTGGGATGAAGTTGGGGAAAGAAAGCTATTAGGACCTGATCTCGTTGATGAAATGGCAGAAAAGGTCAGATCTATTCAACAACACATAAGAGCAGCTCAGAGTCGACAGAAAAGTTATGCCGACAACCGAAGAAAAGACCTAGAGTTTGAAGTGGGTGATAAAGTGTTCTTACGAATATCTCCCTGGAAGAGGGTTATGAGATTTGTAAAGAAGGGGAAGTTGAGCCCTAGATATATCGGTCCTTTCGAAATACTGGATCGTGTTGGAAAGGTAGATTACCGATTGGCGCTTCCACCGAATCACTCTCAAGTTCACGATGTGTTCCATGTATCTCTCCTGAGAAAGTACATACCAGATCCTTCACATGTACTCAGATCAGAAGTTGTACCGCTGGAGCAAGATCTTTCTTATGAAGAACAGCCGATAGAGATTCTCGATCGTAGCGAAAAATTCTTACGAAACAAGACCACTCTCTTGGTGAAAGTTTTATGGAGGAACCACCAACTTGAAGAAGCTACATGGGAGCTTGAGGATATGATGAGGGAGAATTATCCTCATCTGTTTGTTACAAAGTGACGAATTTCGAGGGCGAAATTTTTTTTAAGGGGGGTAGAATGTAACACCCGATATTTTTATGAGTAATATTTTGTTTTTATATATCATCAAAGGAATCTTTCACTACACACTTTCTTGGCTTAATTTACACGCAATCGCGACCTTCCTCGATAGCTTGCGTCGTACGCAATACAGAGTTTCACTAAACAACGATATGCTATTAAAATATTATTAAAACTAGCCGTTATGAATAGTAATAACCACTTTTTGAAATTTTATAAATTTTATTTTTAAAAATGGACTTCATTTTTGGATTCGGAATACCGAAATTAGCCTAGGGTGAAATTTTGGTATTTTTCTGAAAACTTTCAATTTTTGATGAATAGTGAAACCACTAAGTGATAGGTTAAAAACTGAATTTTGCATAAAACTTAATTTTACCGCTTCTGTGAATGGAATTTCGAAACTCCGACAGACACGGTTAATATCAGTAAGTAAAATGTGGTTCAATGAGATAAAAATAATTTTTTGGTGAATAGTAACTTTTTACTTTTTTTACCACGGTTAATAGTAAATAGGGTATGTAAGGGTAAAAATGATATTACTATTACCCTAAAAGATGTCCTAATTCTATTGGATAAGTTTAATTCGACCAAAAACAAACTTAGGAATAAAATATGACCATTTAGTCCCACTTGGGTTAGATTAGGACATTTATTATTAATTTATTTAAAGAAGGGTTAAAATAGTTAAAATCAAAGTTTAATAAGTAAATCATTTTTAATATGGGGTTATACATAAGATAAATTCGACTATAAATATTAATTAGAAAGATAAAAAGATTTCATACATAATGTTATTTTATTTGTAATTTTTAGATATTAAATAATTTAATTTATTTATGACACAATGATGATGCAGTAATTATCTTATTAATGAAATATTGACATAATTGATGTTATAAACACCAAAATAAATGTAATTTGAGACTTTTTATGAATTACACTAATTTTCTAGGTTACTATGATATATTAGTGTTGATTTAATCAACTTTTTTCGATCATATAATTCTGTTATGACTTTCACAAAAATCATATATCAAATAGTGTCAAAATTGACACAAAATAGTTTTTAAATCAAATATTATATTAATAATTGTTATTTTATTCCTAAAAATCTAAGGATCGGCCAAATAACTTATATAATGATATATATATTAGTAATAAACAATTTGGGGTTAGTTTGGCATTTATAGTAAGTGTACTAACCATATAGTGAAAGAAAACAAAAAGACACGGTAAAAGTTAAATTATTTAACTTAGAGTTAAATCTAATTGATAAGGTTAAAATAATACCCTAAACTTGTCTAAATCCTATTGGTTGATAGGATTGCGACCCATCCCCACTTTAGATTCGAAATAAGACCCTTTGGAACCATTATAAACCGATTTTGACTTTAATATAAAATAATATTTTGAGATATTCCTATGGTGCCCCTCTCCTCCCTTATAAAAGGGCACCTCCTCCCCCTCCTCCTCACACCAATTTGAGCACTCAAGCTCGGCCAACCCCAGACATTTTCTCCTCTCCACTTCCCTAGAATAATCCTAGAGGTCCTGGTCTTCTTCAAAGACCAATCTTAGTTCCCTAAGTGGAGGATTCAAAGAGGCGTTCCAAAGAAGAGGTAATATCCATTACCGATCTTTTCAATTTCTTTCTTCTTCAACTTCTTCTTCTTTAGTTGTTTCATGATAAAGTAATGACATCAGTATTACATACATACTGATATGTTATTATAAATATGAAACAACCCTAATTCACCTTCTATCCATCCTACGGAAAAATGAAATCATTGCGCGTGCGTACGTACGGAATACCGTCTTCACGCCGTGGTGTAATCTATTTTACACCATCACCTTACAAGGATGGGTATAATGGTGTAATGAGTAACTATTTATGACTATTATAAAGTAATATTGATACTGAAATAATATACATATACTCCAATACAATTCCACGATCATAGGAATGATATCATTACTCGTGCGTACGTACGGAATACCGTCTCCACGATGTGATGCGACTCGTTCTACATGATCATCATTACATAGTAATTATATAAATGAATTGAATGAATAAATATGATATATGTTACACTAATACCATTCTGGATACAAGGTATCTATAACCTTAAAAGAAGAATAAGAATTTATTCGGCAAAACACGCATAAGAACAAAAGGCAATAAAGACCCGAGTAACAAGTAACAATGAAATATTACTAACAAGAAGCTAAGAATATGACCATATATGATATCATATCAATATGTATGATTCTGGAATAAGTCAATAAAATTATTTAAACCATTATACAGGATCTTCGGACACATACCATGCAAATCGGACCTAAGGTAAGGGAAATATCACAATCTCATTTTTATCCGAGATTGTTTATACTTTGGTATTTACTGGGGTGTATTTTATCATCCACATCCATGTTTACTCAATATGTAATATTATTTACATCCACTTACAATTGTTTAAATCCAATTTTACCCTTCGGTGAGTTTTTAGTAAAGGATATGAAAGGAATCTTTTGTCGTTTTTCGTACGAGGTACTTTTTGACTTTTCCGACAAAAGTACGAAGAATGTTTTTTTAACTTATACAGCAAGAATGGATTTTTAAAACATTATATCCAAGAATCTTCCTTTATAAGTTTTCAAGTTTATTTTTAATCAACTTCTTTTAGTTTATAATTGTATGACATGTTAAGAAAAGAAAAGTGTTTTTGAAGTAGAAATGATATTTTCCTCAATAATGGAGTTCAAATGTTTTATCAAAATTATTTTGCATCTAAGATAATATAGGGTTCTGTTTTTATACCTATTATCACATTGATTTGATTATGTTGTGAGGGAATTATTTTTATGAAGTCATTTACCTTATATGATTTGTTTTATGATGTCATGATGTTTCAAGAATCCCATTTTTGTTACATGTGTTATGCGATGATGTATGATTTATGATTATGTGGCACACATAAGAAAGGATTCATTATAAGATGGGTTGGACCTATATCTCCCTCCAATGCATTGGGTAAAGATTATATCTCATGAGATAGACATGGCTGGAACGGAAGGTTATTTCAGTTCAGTGATACAGGACTGAAACGAGGAGTGAACTCGGTTCAGAAATGGACTTTGTCCGCTAAGATAGTCTTGGCAATGAGTCATGAATAACAAGAAATGATTTTCCATGATTATGTGTGCATGCCACAAAGTTTCAAGTTTCATGTTATGATTATGGGGATCTCATTTTCACTTCTATGATTTATTCCATGTAAAGATATTATGATCTCTTTTGCAGGTTATGATTTTCAAAAAGATATGATATGATTTTTATTTCCTTTATTAGCCCTTGCTGAGCATTTGAGCTCACCCTTTTATGTTTTCTTTTCCCCAGGTCAGGAAGATGGATATTAAGTAGAATATGCTAAAAGGGACCCTAGATATGATGAAATAAATGGGAGACACTGTAGAAGATTTATGAACCAGTTGTTTATGTTTCCCAGTTTCTAAAGACACTATACCTATACGGTCCTTTGTGGTTTTGTCATATGTTGTAATAAGTGTGCTTCAATTTTGAAGTATTAACAATGTATGTAAAGTATGGGTCGTTATACGAAACCCCCGTTACTGAGTGGTTTGGATTCAAATGCCCATAACTCAGGCTACAGACCTCCAAACGACGCGCCGTCAGCGGCGATGTGATCCTTGGATCGAGACGGCCGTTTCGGTATATCGCACTCAATGTTTCGGATTACTTTGAGTTCGGCTGGGTTGGTTCGTACACAAAACCAACAGGGCCCTCAGAGTGGAAACGCTCATATCTTGAGTTACGGATTTCCGATTGACGTGCCGTCAGCTTTGTTGAGTCCTCTTAGTGAGATGGATCTTTTGGCATACTCCGACCGAGGTTTGGACGCAGGTGGAGTATGGTCGGGTTGGTTTTGCCTTAAAAACCAACCGGGCCCCTGAGACGAAAAAGCCAATAACTGTCAGACCGGGCGTCCGATTGACGCGCCGTCTGTTGCGTTGAGTTCCTATTGACGATACGAAACTTTTGGATACATCAACTCTGGACTTTGTGACAGTTGATGTATCAGCCTCTCGGCTCGTGGAGCGGACCCTCCCGAACGAGCTTGCTGTGTGCGGGAACCCTAGAGCTGGTTGCGACTGCTACTACTACTGCTACTGTGACTGCGACGACGACAGTACATAGATCCTTGGTGGATTCGACGACGACGACTACAACACTCAGTGATCCTACGTGGATCAGTGCTACAGGTCCTGTGTGGGTCCGATCCTGTGTGGGTCTGCGCTCAGCGGTCCTGTGTGAACCAGCGCCTACAGGTCCTGTGTGGGCCCGATCCTGTGTGGGTCATTGCGGGGGTTAGTTACCTATCGATCCTTCGTGGGTCCAACGATTTAGACGGAACAGTGATCATCTTTATCGTCATTCGAAGAAGTACACCTGTGTGAGCTGAATCCTGTTGCTTTCCAGTGTGGATTGTGTTGTGCTATCCTGTGTGGATTTTGTTTTGCTTTCCTGTGTGGAATACGTATACTTTCCTGTGTGGACTGAGTTGTACTTGGGCTCGGAGGTTGGAGCGTATTGGAATTGATGACATAGGTATATGTATGGGTATATACCTAAGCAGTTTCGGTTATTACTTCGTGATTGTATCTTTCCTTTGTGGTTTATCCTTTGTGGATTTTGGGAGACCTTCAGGGGTCTCGGGGTCCCTACTGAGTAGCTTATACTCACCCCTGCACGGGCTTTGCCCGCACTACGTTGTGTTGGTTGCAGACGACGGACAACGTTGATCGTGGTTGAGGTTTGCTGAGCAGGACGGTACCTGGAGGTGGATCACTGGGCGGGATGTGCTCGGAGGGGGCGGCGGGACCCGAGGAGCAGTGGAGCTATCTGTACCCACCCTTCAGGTGGGATTTCCAGTGGATAGCTCGGTGTAGCAGATTTTACTTTAAAGTTGATGTTTTCCCTTTCGAGTTATACTTTACTTTCAGTTTGGGTTTTTATACTGGCCCATTTACTTTTCCGCACTTCAGTTGTACTCTGTTTTACCCAGTGTTTACTTTTCTGCTTGCTTACTCTGTGGTGCTTGTTTACTTTACAAAGGCAATGCCTTCCCTTTTTACCGAGATTTACGCCTTGGTGCTAGTCACCAGCCCCTGGCCTATGGAAGGCGGGCTTGGGGTAGTCAAGACACGGGCCCCGAGGGCGGGTCGTGACAGGCTATATTCTTCTGTAGATGGGGTATCAGTCCACCAAATAATCTATCAACCCTTCCATTTGGATCCATGACAAAACTAGAGGTGTAACATTAAAGCCTTGTAAAGTTCATCTCGTAGATTCCCAATGATTCATTCTCCTTCCGTTTCAGCTCGATAAACTCATTATCCATTCTTGTTCACATCGATTGAGGTAAATACATGTTGAATAATATTCTTCTGAACTCTTCCCACTCCAAAGATTCAACTTCCACTCTTGGCATTGTGTTTTTAATTAGTTCCCACCACTGATCAGCTTTCCCTTATAAGAGATAGACACCCAAGGTAACATTCTCTTATTTAGAATAGTGGAGCACCGAAAATATCTTCTCGATAGAGCTGATCCACTGTTTGGAAATAAATGGGCGGGTCGATCCACTGAAGGTTGGTGGTTGTTTATGCATAAAAGATTAAACATAATGTTATTACCTTCCTAGTGACATTAGTCTCTTAGCTTGATTCAAGTTATTTACTATAACTTGAGTTAGTTTCTCATCATTAGCAGGAATGTTTCCATTCCAGCTTCCATCGGAGGGTCATCAGTGCATGGTTTATTTTGGTCACAATATGCATGGTTCCTTCTATTTACCACCATTTTCTAATAGAATAACATCGTAGTGAGAAAATTAATTCATTTACAAATCTTCTAACCATAAAAGATTTTATGTCTTAAAACATCATGCTTAAACAATTACATTTCTCTATAATTCCTTCATAATGATTCATAAAAAGCATGTGATTATCCAAACATATCCCTCAGGAGTGTTGTAACCTAGAGTGCAGTAAGGACCGTTGTTGTGAACCATTTCATGTTCAAGTCTAGCTCAAAGCGGTGTTTTTTGGGTTTTACCCCTGTGTATATCTATGCCGGAGTCACCTCTACCAGCTTGTATCCAGACATGGATATATTTGTTTGATAAACCACATATTTATTCCTGAACAAAATTCCAAGAAGTTTTGTTATATTTAAAATTTTCTATAGGTTTTTTTTAATGTTTTCATATCCTAATTTCCATAAATAACTAAACTATCATTTGGTATTAACTATGGAATCCTGCCTTTTTATTACATATCTTTTCATTACATTTTACAAACAGAGGATCTTTACGGTCTATTATCATGGAAATTAGGAACATAATACATGAAATTAACATAAAACAATATTCTATACTACCTATAATGCTTCATCATATGTTCATCCTATGTAAAATTACTCCATCTTATAACTTATAGACATAAATCAAAGGAAAGGGTGAGAAGAAGGCCCAGTAATGAAAGAAAGGGAATCAGTTTACTTGTGATATAACTAAGAACATGATTAAAAACATAAAGACATGCGAAATGGAAGTATAGGCATATCATAACAAAATTAATTTGAAACATAACTTTCATATGTGGCTAAACATTTAATTTATACATTCATGAACATATCACCAAGGTACAACCCCAAGGTTTCATAAACATTACAAAGGTTATTCCCCAAGGTATCATGAAACTTGTCATCTCTAGGGTTAAATTATTTCCCAATGAATTGGAGCACTGTCAGGGAACATCCTTAATATGTATTTATTTTCATGTTTTCCACATATATCATAATCATAAATTTCATAACTAACCCATGGAGAATAAAAGAAATGGTTTTTATTTCATGATCGTGAAGTTTTAAAAGTTCTTAAAAAATAAGATCCTTATGTCATTTATAACCCATGGAAAGAGAGTGAGGGTTATATGTATGTAAATTATAGAATCAAATATATTATATGTATATATTTGTGAACACACATAGTATTGAAATTGGTCTGGGTATTCACATAAATAAAATAGGAAACTTTTGGGAGAGATAGCGGTAGAAAGTTTGAGGTGAAATTTCAGCAGCATAACAGCTATATAACATGGTTTTAAAAACCATTGAAAAGAGAAGGTTCAAGGTTCACACACTCCTAAATAATTAATAATTCAGTATGGGTACATAATTATATCACTGTATAGATATTTTAATGACATACCACATGAAAAGAAAACATGAAGGAAAAGAGAAGATGCGATTTCTTTTACAAGAAATTCGGAATGGCGTCACATAAAAAATCGGAAAACTAATTTATGGAATCAGAAAGGGTCTATAAAAAATTATAAATGAAATTAATAGTAATGATAACATATAGGAACATACCCTCAACATAAATAGATGGAAAATATAAGACATGACATAAATGAAGTCATGGCTTAAAAGAGGAGGGTGAAAGATTCCCTTACCTTGAAGAGTAACTTTGAGTGCTTGAAGTTTGGGACCATGGGAGGCTTGAGCGAACATTGGGAGGATTTTAGATAGATAATAGAATATTTTGGATGAAATTAAAGAGCTTTGAGTGAGGAAGAAGTGGGACCTTGGGTGGGTTTATATAGAAAATTAGAGGGAATTGTTTATTATTTTGGTTTGGGACACCTCACATTAAACTAATCAAAACCACAATCCAACCCATGGAATTGGACCTCGGATTCTTCCAAAGGGGTGAGGGATAAAATATTTTATAGGGTAAATTACCGAACATCTTAAAGTAATAGGGCTTCTTATGTGGAGGCGAGTCACACTCTCATGGAAAACAATTTAAAAAGGCAAAATGTTATATAAGTCTTAGAGGGTCCACTAAATCTTTGTAAAATAAATAAAACCAAACCAAAATCATATTAATTTAGTGGTGAAACATATATTGGCTGAAAATACAGTTTAGTGTATTATATTACATCACTATTGGGTCATTGTGAAGTCATAAAACAAATATATATTTATATGGTATTTAATTTTGACCCAAAAATTTTACTGTCTCAGAAAATTTTAAAAAATTCATAGTTGGATAATTTCAACGTCCCAATTTCAGAAATAATATTAATTTTATCTAAATAATTTTCTAAATATTTTAATTTTCAATTTAAAAATAAAAACCAACATTTATCGAAAGTTCATGGGTTTTGACACAAATGGCTTTCAAACCTTAATAAAAATTAAAATTTCATTCATAAAATTATAAGATCATTTGTATTTAATAAACATTAATTTAATAATAATAATATTTTATTAAAATATTATTTAGTTAAAAAAATATATTAATTCATCAAAATAGATTTATCAGCTGAATATTTAACTAAAAATACTATTTGTGTGTTAAAAACTTTTTACAAAGTAACAATAATAAAATGACAGTACATTCATTATTATATAAAAAATTAATGTACATAATCATAATACTAGGGAATTGTTACATAACCCCTTAAAACACCTGCATAAGACCTTACGATAAGGTGCGCGATGGTGGTAGATTCTTGGGGTGTCCCGAATAACATCACTCGAGTGTTAATCTATATCAACTTACACTTCTCCCATAGGGAGGTTCACTTTTGATTAATGTATTCAAGCTTGGCATGGGCTTGGTCAAGAGCTAAGACCAAAGACACAACCTTTTTTTTGTGCTCTGTTAAATGGGCTTCAGATCAGGCAAGTCTACTGGATGAGGTCATCGCTTCCTTTGTTTCAGTGAAAAGAATTTGTCAAAGCCCTATATTAATAGTAATCATGTGATCAGTGTTCAATGGCTATATTAGTAACTGAAATAGTTATTAATGAAATTTAAAAATCCAAAAACATAAAATAAAAAAGTGCATATGTTGTATAACCATTTCACATATTTAATTAGTTCAAGAGGGATTTTCATTAACAAAAGTTTGGGTCATTATAATTACAGAGACCTGATATGGAAGACCTGAGTGGGATCCTTTGGAGCATGTTAGCTCACACCCTACAAACCTCCTTGGTGGTGTGTATATATTTTTATGTATTTCAAAGTACTGAAAGAGAAGGCGCCACTGTGAGATGGTGAGGTTTGTGTCTGCTATTTTTGGGTGGCTGGTGGTGATATAGTGGGAGTTTGTCCCCGCCATCACCTGGAGTAGTTTTTTAGTTTTGGTTCATGCAGTAGGACCTTTATCCATGATTGAAAACTTTTTAAGTTCTTTATTTCTAATTTCCATTGACTATAATGTCATATATATTTGTTTAGTCTTCTACTGTCTTTTTTGTTCTATGTGTACGTATATGCCATGTGTTTGATTTGTTTGGGAAGATTCTGTCACGACCCGTCCTCGGGTCCCGTGCTGTGACTACCCCAAGCCCGCCTTCCATAGTCCAGGGGCTGGCGACTAGTACCAAAGGCATAAATCCCGATAACTGGGAAGGCATTGCCTTTATAAAAGTAACAAAACACCACAGAGTACAAGCGGAAGTAAAACACTAATTACAAAGAAAGTGCTGAAAAGTAAATGGGCCAGAATACAAACCCAACTAAAAGTACAGCTACAACTGAACGAAAGAACAACAGAAAAATACAAACAGCTGGAAGAAAGGAAGATGCTCCTGGGTCATCCTCCTCGGATCCTACATGAAGGGTAGGTACAGATAGCACAGCTCCTGGATCGTCCACACCGGATCCTACCAGAGGGGTAGGTACATATAGCCTCCACAACGCTCTCTCCCGTCAACCTCCTCTGAGTGTCGTCTCTCCGTGAAGTCCACCTCTGGATACTGACTCATCACGTGGTCCACCTCTGGGTACCGTCCAGTCCTCGAATACTCGGCCTCTGTCAGCATTGCCATCATCTGCAACCAACACAACGAGGTACATGCATAGCCCGTGCAGGGGTGAGTATAACGATACTCAGTAGGGACCCTGAGACCCTCAAGGTCTCACTAAAACCAACAAGTATAACCACAAAGAAGATATCAACAGATAACCTCTACTTAGGTATATGCCCATACATATACCTAAGTTATCAAGTAACCCATCTCAATCATGAGGAAACACAAGATTATGAAATCATCAGATAACCACTACCCAGGTATATTCCCATACATATACCTAAGTTATCAAGTGACCGATCTCAATCAAGAGGTAAACACAAAGGTCATAGACTCAGCTCAAACCAGTATTTTCATTATCGAAACCATAACTATTGAAGAGCCCCTTCTCTGGAGTGTACATTTGTCCTGTCACGACTTTGAGGTATTTCTCACTAACCTAAGACTGCTGAGGTACTCCTCCTGTCAAGTACCGCGGGTCTGCCACCACACACAGTAGTGCTCCTCCGCCATGGGTCTGCCACCTCACACAGTAGTTCTCCCCATCATAGCCTATAGAGGTACTCCTCCTGTCGCGTACCGCGGGTCTGCCACCTCACATAGTAGTGCTCCTCCACCATGGGTCTTCCACCTCACAAATTAGTGCTCCCCACTGGGCTTTGCTAGTCTATCCGAATCGAATCGGACAAGCAGTCATCGGTCACAGCCAGCTACACGATCTCCGTACTCTGTATGCTCGTCTCCGGGAGGGTCCTCTCCACGAGCTACTGGTCGATACTCCAAGTATCATAAGTCCCACGAACATGTATCTCAAAGTACCACCTCGTCATAGGGGTCTCAACGCAACAAACGGTGGGTCAATCCGACGCCCGATCTGTGAGTTATTAGACTTTTCATTCCAGGGGCCCGGTTGGTTTCGTGTGAGAACCAACCCAGCCGTATCTCAACTGTACCCTGATCTCTCATAGGGTATACTCATAGGGACCGTTTCTCAACGTGATCACCAACGCCACTGATGGTTCGTCAAACGGACGTCCGGTCTGAAAGATATCAGCTTTTCCGTTCCAGGGGCCCGGTTGGATTTCGGGTACAATCCAACCTGGCCATACTCCAACTGCATCCAAAACTCAGGTGAATTATTCCAAAAGTTCCATCTCATCAAGAGGAAACCAACAAAGTCGACGGCACGTCAATCGGACATCCGGAACTCAAGATATAAGTGTTTCCGCTCCGAGGGCCCGATTGGTTTCGTATCCAAACCAACCCGGCCGAACCCAAAGTTCTTCGAAACCTTGAGTGTAATATACCAAAATGACCGTCTCGATCAAAGAATTACTATGCAGATAACGACGCATCGATCAGAGGTCCGTACCCCATGTTATGGGCAAAAGACCGAAGAGGTCCGAAAACGGGGGGTCTGGGCCCGGCCGACCCGGCCCACCCCCCCTGGGTCGGCCCGGCCCAGCCGACACGGCCCAGCATGGCCTGGGCGTGGCCGGGTCTGGCGGTCAGGCCGGCGGCTCGACCTAGTGCACTGGTGCTGGCCAAGCGGCCGCGCAATGGGGGACCGCCCCCCTGGACGAAACCGCGGCCCCCACGCGGGGGCCACTCCATGTCAACAGATGTGGCACGATGCTGTGTCCCTCTGGTCTCGTGCGACCGCGGGACCAGTCGCCCGCCGCCGCCTCCCGGCGGCCGGCCGTGCCGGCGGGGCGCACCGAGGGAGTCTTCCGCGGACCACCGGACGTGCTCCGGTGGTCCCTTTTGCTCGCCGATTTCACCAACGGTCCTCCTAGGGCCCGACCTTTTCTACAGCGGGTTCAAAACGCCTTTGCGGATCGCCTCCCCATCGTCCGTTGATCCGCACTTTGACAACAAACTGCGGGGTCTTCGAATCGCCTCCGCGACCTCGACTCCGCCCGCGGTTTCGTTCGGCCTCAACGGCGTGGCGTGATGGCGTCGCGCTTCTTCGCCACGTTCTTTCTCGTTTCCACGCAGTGCAATGGCACCACGATGCCTTTCACGTGCTGCAACAAATTCAAACAAACAAGGGGGGGAGGAGGGTCGGTCGTGTTCGTGTGGTCCAACCTCCTCCCGTTATTATGATAACAGGAGGCCCAATTGAAACCAAGAAAGGTGACAAATGAGATCAATATCAACAATAAAATAAACCCCCATAACATCCCGCAACAAATTATTCCCAACCCGCAAGGAAAATGTTCGCGGATCAACTAGATAATAAGTTGATCCGTGTTTCGTTTTTTCTTTAGAATGAAAGAATCAAGGGAATAAAATCGTTCTCAAATAATTCCCTAACTTAACGTTGTCATTGAACGATACTTCGTCGCGGAATTAACCATCGCAGAAGAAGAGGATCACCACGGAAGAGAAGGATCGTCGCGAAAGAAACATCGCGAATGGAGCGTCGTTGATTTCCGAGGATTTGGCGTTCTTCGTTGGAGATGGGTGCGTTCTTCGCGTTCTTCCCGTTCTTCGTCGAAGAAGAACGCTTTCCTCCAAATCCTCTCCACGCAACAAGTTACAAAAAAAATAAAATAAGAAAAGTCTTATTTTATTAACGCACGAGTCAACCATTGAAATTAAAAAAGAAACAATCAATTCAATGAATTAATTTTAACGATTTAACCACCCAAATTAATGAGGTTTTTCTTAACCAGAATAAACGCACAGTTTGACTTCATTAATAGGGGGTGCAGGTGCGTTACTTAAGAAGAAAAGAAACAGTGGATCATGTGGGACCCACCTCACAAAATATCCTACCATGTGGGTAGGATATTGTGGGTCCCACGTCATCCAGTTAACAAAGGTTAAGCGACTTAAATAAAATAAAAGATCGGTTGCACCACTTTTATTTTATTCCTTAACTTTATCTCAAAAGTAAAAACCACACCCGAGAAAATGCAACTCCGGAAAAGGTGTTTCTAAGAAATTACCGGCGCTGCGATTCCATCAGTGCCTTTGGATTTTGATTCTGAGAACAGGTTCAAAAGTTAGAAAAATCCACTCGCTCATTCACTGAACGTACCCGAGCTAAACTTCAGAAAATAATTCCGGGCACACCGGGCCTCGGAATGAGGCGTCGTCAGAAACTGCATTCTTGTAAAATCCCAAATAAAATTTAGAAAAAAATTTCCCTTGAATTTTACGGGTCTTTAAATTACTCCCATCTCAGGGATTTACGTCCTCGTAAAGCTTTAACGCAAACTAGGGTGACAAAAGCGGTACTGAGCACGCATCTGAGCCTTCCACTCCCATGTGCTCACCTGGAGGTTCCCGTGCTGCCAAAGAAAGTGCACCCGGGGAATCGATCGTGCTCATAGGATCCGCTCCTGTCGATCCTTGATCCCCACTGGAACCTCCATGAAAGTCACCCCATCACCAAGGTCCAGCTCCACATGGTCGATGATATGTGAAGGGTCGAGCACGTATCTCCTCAGTTGAGATACACAGAAGTCGTCGTGCACCTGGTTCAATTGAGGTGGATGGGTTAAGTGGTTAACCACTTCGCCTACCCAGTTGAGGACCTAAGAAGGTCCGCTGAACCTCGGAGATAACTTTCCGCCTTGGCCACATCTCAATAAACCTCGTCGAGGTGAGACCCGTATAAGGACGTGATCGTCATCCTCGAACTCTAGAGGTCTCCAATTCCTGTTAGAACTGGAACTCAAAACGACTGCTGCCACGAGGGTAAGGTTAACCTACTCAAGAGTGATCGGTCGCACCCTCCTATGCTGCCTGGGGTATCCTTTTCGCCGACCAAGGAAAACCCATCCTGACGTCGTAGTTAAACCACAACCTTCTTGCCTAATACCGTCAATTTGTGTATGAACTGTGTTTGCCCAGTTCATACTCAAACTAACGTCTTAAGGCCTCAACGCTTCCACCAAGAGATTCCAACCGAAACTCTCGCCTCGAGGGTCTGATCACACTGTCGGCGTAAGTGTGATTATCGAGTCTTCTCCCATGGTATCTCCAGACGTGAGGGTCAAGTCTACGGCTTACTGGAAACTCTAGGTCTGGGACAAGATTCGTGGAAGGAAGGAATGATTCGTATCAATGTCTGTTACTACGGCAGCTAGTAGTGGACACAGACTGTCCGTCGAATCATTCTTAGAGCCATCGGGTCACTCTCCCTGACCGCACGCAGCTACCCTCTTCCCCTGCCCTCCAGCTCCCTGAGCTTGGTGGGGACAACTAAGGTGGGTGGTTGTAGCATGTTAAAACGTACACCACCCCATGCTGCTCCCATAGCTCTGCCTCCACGTCTACTGCTTCGTAGACTCATCTCTCCTTAAAGCTTCCACTTCTTGAAACATTTACCATGCCCGAGTCTCTAATACTGTTGCCAGTTTCCTGTTTCTTACTGCACTGTGCAGTCTTTATCCGTTCCTGGATGATCTGCACCTTCTTTGCCTATGATCTGAAAGAGCTGCTAAAATTTCTCCTTTGCCGAAAAGAGAAACTCGGTCTCATCCCCTGGATGAACCACATTCTTTGACTAATACAGTCAATCCGAACATGAATGATGTATTCATGGCATGGATGACGTCGTAAGGCCTCGACGTTACTACCAAGAGATCCAATCGTCACTCTCACCTCTAAGGGTCGAGTCACACTATCGGCATCAGCCTGAGGTCACTGGGTCTCTTCTAGTAGGAATCTCGAAAGTGAGGGTCAAGTCAACAGTTTAAACAGGAACCTCTTAGTACTCAAAAATTAAGGAAGAAAATGTCACAAAGGTATGTGTCTTTATATTATTGCAGCTCATGGTACAAGACACAAATGTAACAACAACAACATGGAACTAGATATACACCACTAGATCTGCTCCTTTCCACTCGCTTCCGGAGCTCTATAGTCGTAAGCTTCTGCTGCCTGAAGCCGAGCTCTCCCATGTCTACCTGTTCCCTGCAGTCGGGGTGGACCTCCTGGTGGTGGTGGTGGCAACACCTCGAAGCGTCGTCCACCTCCAGCTGCACGGCCAGATCCCCTCCCTCGGCCTTCAGTTCCTAGCGGTCTGCCTTGATCGAACCACTGCCTCTGCCTAGGAGGTTCTTCATTTAACTGCTGGTTATCTGCATGGCAGGTCAGACAGTCACATGCCATGTGACCAATCCCGCCGCAGGAGTAACACTGCATGGTAGGTCTGGCTCTGTCATTCCCCTTGGTGCCTCGCACTATCGACCCTGAGTCATGCGGTCGCCCACCTGTAGGTCTGGTCCTCTTGGACCTCTACGTCATTTGTGTACTGCCTGCTACAGAAGACTCTGCCACATGCCGGCTAGTGGTGGGTCCTGCTGCTGGAGACAGCTCAGCAAGGAAACTCTCCACTAAGAGGGCTCGCTTCAACACCCCTGTCTACGTCGGAATTCTGTGAGAAATAACAGAATCTCTAATCTCTCGCCTGAACCCCTGATCGAAGGTTCAGGCCCTGAAGAACGGGTCTCGTACCATATCTGTGGAGTAGCGCGAGAGGTATGTGAACCTCGCTGAATACTGCGCCACTATCATGCTGTCCTTCCGGAGTTGAAGTAGCTCCTGTATAGGCACCGCTCGAAGGGTGGCTGGTACAAACTCTGATCGGAACAGGCTCTCGAAGTCTGCCCATAGAAGTGTCACCTCGTCATGCATCTGGAGCAACATGCTCATCCATCTGCCTGCTGCTGCCTGAAGAAGGCTGGCAGCAAAGAACACCATGAAGTCTACTGGCGTCCCCACTAGCCTGAAGACTCTCACCACAGCCTCCAGCCAATCCTCAGCCACCTGTGGGTCCGTCTCTCCCCTGAAACTGGGTGGCCTCTGGCGCTGGAACTTGTGCAGTGCGCTCAAGCGATGTGCACCCTCTGCTGTTGGGGCTGGTGGAATCGTTGGCCCAACGGGTAGTAGTATCGCTGGTGCCTCAACTAGGATATGGCCACGTACTGAGGCCATGTCGCCCGACGGGCTGTCAGTACGAACAACTCTCGGGGATCTAGCTAGTCGTCCGCGGGGAGGCATCCTGAAAGAAACAAACATGACATGGTCAAACGATTTATACCTGGTGAGCTGACCTAGTTTGAGCTGACTTTTAAAAACTTCTGGAAACACACATGCAATTAGTGTTTTCATGCACAAAGTCGGAAATCAGTTGTCAGGGTCCTGGTGTATGGATATGTCAGCCACCCGCACCAACACTGGACTCCCTGTACTAAAAACCACAATCGGTACCCTTAACACTATTGCTTCACAGAAAGAAAATATCAGAGTTATAAGTTCTGCAGTAGAACCGACTCCTCTGATACCAATTTGTCACGACCCATCCTCGGGGTCCGTGCCGTGACTACCCTAAGCCCACCTTCCATAGGCTAGGGGCTGGCGACTAGCACCAAAGGCATAAATCCCTATAACTGGGAAGGTATTTCCTTTATAAAAGTAACAAAACACCACAGAGTACAAGAAGAAGTAAAACACTAAGTACAAAGAAAGTGAGAAAAAGTAAATGGGCCAGAATACAAACCCAACTAAAAGTACAGCTACAACTGAACGAAAGTACAACAGAAAAAGAAAAATAGCTGGAAGAAAGGAAGTAGCTCCTGGGTCATCCTCCTCGGATCCTACCTGAAGGGTAGGTACAGATAGCGCAGCTCTTGGATCATCCACCACGGATCCTACCTGAAAGGTAGGTACAGGTAGCCTCCACAACGCTATCTCCCGTCAACCTCCTCTGAGTGTCATCTCCCCGTGAAGTCCACCTCCGGATACTGACTCGTCGTGTGGTCCACCTATGGGTACTGTCCAGTCCTCAAATACTCGGCCTCTGTCAGCGCTGTCATCATCTGCAACCAACACAATGAGGTGCGGGCATAGCCCGTGCAGGGGTGAGTATAACGATACTCAGTAGGGACCCCAAGACCCTCAAGGTCTCACTAAAACCAACAAGGATAACCGCAAAGAAGATCTCAATAGATAACCTCTACTTAGGTATATGCACATACATATACCTAAGTTATCAAGTAACCCATCTCAATCATGAGGAAACACAAGATTATGAAATCATTGGATAACCACTACCCATGTATATTCCCATACATATACCTAAGTTATCATGTGACCCATCTCAATTAAGAGGTAAACGCAAAGGTCATAGACTCAGCTCAAACCAAGATTTTCATTATCGAAACTGTAACTGCTGAAGAGCCCCATCTCTGGAGTGTACAATGGTACTTTCATGAATCTGAGGTACTGCTCACTAACCTAAGACTACTGAGGTACTCCTCCTGTCGAGTACCGCGGGTCTGCCACCTCACACAGTAGTGCTCCTCTGCCATGGGTCTGCCACCTCACACAGTAGTGCTCCCCCTCATAGCCTACAGAGGTACTCCTCCTGTCGAGTACTGCGAGTCTGCCACCTCACACATTAGTGCTCCTCCACCATGGGTCTGCCACCTCACAAAGTAGTGCTCCCCACTGAGCTATGCTAGTCACTCCGAATCGAATCGGACAAGAAGTCATCGGTCACAACCAGCTACACGGTCTTCGTACTCTGTATGCTCATCTCCGGGAGGGTCCGCTCCACGAGATACAGGTCGATACTCCAAGTATCACTAGTCCCACTAAGAAGTATCTCAAAGGACCTTCGTGTCATAGGGGTCTCAACGCAACAGACGGCACGTCAATCGGACGCCCGGTCTGTGAGTTATTAGCTTTTTCGTTCTAGGGGCCCGGTTGGTTTCGTGTGCGAACCAACCCGGCCATATCTCAACTGTACCCTGAAATCTCATAGGGTATACTCATAGAGAACGTTTCACAACGTGATCACCAACGCCACTGATGGTTCGTCAAACGGACGTCTGGTCTGAAAGATATCAGCTTTTCCATTCCAGGGGCCCGGTTGGATTTTGGGTACAATCCAACCCGGCCATACTCCAACTGAATCCAAAACTCAGGAGAAGTATGCCAAAAGTTATGTCTCATCAAGAGGAATCCAAAAAAGTCGACGACACGTCAATCAGACGTCCGGAACTTAAGATATAAGCGTTTCCGCTCCAAAGGCCCGGTTGATTTCGTATCCGAACCAACCCGGCCGAACCCAAAGTTCTCTGAAACCTTGCGTGTAATATACTGAAATGACCTTCTCAATCCAAGGATTTCTATGCCACTGACAGCGCGTCGATCGGAGGTCCGTACCCCATGTTATGGGCAAAAGACCGAAGAGGTCCGAAAACGGGGGGGTCTGGGCCCGGACCGACCCGGCCCAACCCCCCTGGGTCGGCCCGAACCGAGGCGACCCGACCCGGGTCCAAGTCCGACCCGGCGGGGCACGGCGTGGCCCGGATGGCGCGGCGTGGCACGGCCTGGGCGTGCCCCGGCCTGGCGGCTCGGCCCGGCGCGCTGGCGCTGGCCAAGCGGCCGCGCAAGGGGGGACCACCACCCTGGACGAAACCGCGGCCCCCGCACGGGGTCCGCTGCCTGTCAACGGACGTGGCACGATGCCACGTCCCTCTGGTCCCGCGCGGCCGCGGGACCAGCTGCCCGCCGCCGGGGCTTCAGCCGCGGCGGCTCCTTCTCGGCGGTGCACCGGGCGCCGCCGCCTCTCGGCGGCCGGCCATGCCGGCGTGGCGCACCAGGGGAGTCTTCCGCAGACCACCGGACGCGCTCCGGTGGTCCGTTTTGCTCGCCGCTTTCACCAACGGTCCTCCCGGGGCCCAACCTTTACTGCGGAGACTTCAAAACACCTTTGAGGATTGCCTCACCATCGTCTATCGATCCACACTTCGACAACAAACTGCGGGGTCTTCAAATCGCCTCTGCGGCCCCGGCTCCGCCCGCGGTTTCGTTAGGCCTCAACGGCGAGGCGCGACGGCGCCGCGCTTCTTCGCCGCATTCATTCTAATTTTCGCGTGGTGCAACGGCACCTCGCTGCCTTTCACGTGCCGCAACAAATTCAAACAAACAAGCGGGGGAGGAGGGTCGGCCGTGTTCGTGCGGTCCGACCTCCTCCCGTTATTTTGATAACAGGCGGCCCAATTGAAACCAAGAAAGGCGACAAATCAGATCACGATCAACAATAAAATAAACCCCGATAACATCCCGCAAAAAATTATTCCCAACCCTCAAGGAAAACGTTCGAGGATCAACTAGATAATAAGTTGATCCGTGTTTCTTTGTTTTCTTTAGAATGAAAGAATCAAGGGAATAAAATCGTTCTCAAATAATTCCCTACCTCAAAGTTGTCATCGAACGAGAGTTCGTCGCGGAATTAACCCTCATGGAAGAAGAGGATCGTCACGGAAGAGAAGGATCGTTGCGAATGAAACGTCACGGAAGGAGTATCGTTGATTTCTGAGGATTTGGCGTTCTTCATCGGAGATCGGTGCGTTCTTCGCGTTCTTCGCATTTTTCATCGAAGAAGAACGCTTTCCTCCAAATCCTCTCCACGCAACAAGTTCCAACAAAAATAATATAAGAACAGTCTTATTTTATTAATTCACGAGTCAACCATTGAAATTCAAAAAGAAACAATCAATTCAATGAATTAATTGTAACGATTTAACCACCCAAATTAATGAGGCGTTTCTTAACCAGAATAAACACATGGTTTGACTTCATTAATAGGGGGTGTGGGTGCGTTACTTAAGAAGAAAAGAAATGGTGGCTCATGTCGGTCCCACCTCACAAAATATCCTACCATGTGGGTAGGATATTGTGGGTCCCACGTCTTCCACTTAACATAGGTTAAGCGACTTAAATAAAATAAAAGATCAGTTCGCCATTTTTATTTTATTCCATAACATTATCCCAAAAATAAAAACCACACCTGACCAAACGCAACTTCGGAAGAGGTGTTTCTAAGCAATTACCGGTGTTGTGATTCCATCGGTGCCTTCGGATTTCGATTCTGAGCATAGGTTCAAAAGTTAGAAAAAACCGCTCGCTTGTTCACTGATCGTACCCGAGCTAATCTTCGGAAAATAATTCCGGGCACACCGGGCCTCGGAATGAGGCGTCGTCAGAAACTGCATTCTTGTAAAATCCCAAAAAAATTAGAAGAAAATTTCCCTTGAATTTTATGGGTCTTTACAGATTCATTCCCTCTGTTCTGTTATTTAATGCTCGAGTGCATGTATCTAGCCTACGGGGATCGGGAACACCCCTCAGGTATATAACAGAATGGGTCGAGTGCCAGGTTTGAGGGATACCCAGGTAGATTTGTTACAAAACTTGTCTTTAATACACATTAATTCATTATTTATTACATAACTATACACATATTACAAAGTAGAAGATTGATAAGTCTAGAGTCTTTGGGTAATTGATACATTATATAACAACATAAAACTTTGGGTGATATATGTATTGTTGAAAATATCCTTAACATTCTCAAAATTTTCCACCATTCTTAAAAATGCAATGGATAACATTGTGACATACATAAGAAATGGGTATTATATAATTCAAATTAAAGGGATAAAAAATTCATAACTTGAATATATTATTATATGTTAGATAATATTAATTTCAATGGAATATAAAATGGTCATGAATAATGATAACATAAAATCAACATCCGAAAGTGAAATCAAATTTAAAAAACACGTCATAAGTATAAGTCAAGGTTAAAAACCAAGACATAATAACACATGGTTCTTAGGATAACCTACCATTAACCAGACATGGAATATCACGAGACTAATACATCACCCAATGTGTTGAAGTGCTACCTAAGAGCATCCATCATAATCATATCATGTACATGAATAAGTGTGCCACATAGATCATATAACATAAGAATATATTTCATCATA
This sequence comes from Viscum album, assembly GCA_963277665.1. NCBI lineage: Eukaryota > Viridiplantae > Streptophyta > Magnoliopsida > Santalales > Viscaceae > Viscum > Viscum album. The sequence continues at coordinate 260,195,963 of OY728125.1, read as the reverse complement.
TTTAACTCCATAATTAAGGATTGTGGGTTATATACATGGAATTACACAATAAATTATGTATAGGTAAAACTAGGTGAATAACCGTACATGGAAGTTGGTATGGTTATACATATTAAAAATTTTCGACCAAGAAAATTGTAGTGACATTTTGGAAGTATAACAGAAGTATATCAAGATTCATAAAATGGTTCCATGGGAGAGAAATTATTATCTCACAACTTGGATGTAAAATGTATAGTATGAGGGATATTTATTAATATAACACAACATGATTTTTTTTAATTAATATGCATAAGAAAATAGTGGTGTTTGAGTTAAAAAATCGCATGGACAAATCACAAGATAATTTCGGCTGCATAATGGGTCTACATTATGAATCATGGAAGGGATTAATAAGAGTAAAAGTGATCAATCATAGCATGAAAATAATAAGGGAATTTATAGTTACATGTAAAATAATATCCCATCAATAATAATAAGAATACATTATAAATTACAAAAATACGGTGCACGAATAAGTAGGAGAAAGAGATTTCCCTAACCTTGGGATGATGATCCCAAACACTTGGGAGGAGAATCTTGATATATTGTGGGAACATTGGAAGGAATATAGAGTGGGGGTGGAATATTTATGATATAATTCATGGTTTTTGAGTGAAGAGAATTGATTTTGGGGTGAAATTATATAATAAAAGAGAGTGGATCTCTTTATTATTTTCCAAAATTAGGTTTTGGACTATATAATAAAGTAATCAAACCACAAAAATTATCCAGGATTTTCCCATGGTTTCTCCAAAAGTTTAGTGGTTTTAATTATTTTATAATCTTAATAACTAATCTCAAAAAAATTACACTTGGTGATGTGGAAGTGAGTCATGTTCATAAAAAAATGATTTTAAAACCTTAAAATATAGTATAGGTTTTGGAGGATTCATAAAGAATTTATAAAAGTAATAAAATAACTTAAAATCACCATTTAATTAATGTGTAAACAAATATTTTTTCATTAATAACATTTATATAATATATTATGTAACTTTTAAATCATTATGACGTGATAGTACATACATATAATTATGCCATATTTAAGTTTTACCAAAAAATATTGAATGTTTCCTAACATTATGAAAAATTAAATGTTGGATAATTTTGATTTTCTGATTTCAAAACAATATTTATTTTTTAAAAATAATTTTCTAATTATTTTAAATTTACCTTTAAAAATAATAATTGATATTTCTTCATAAATTATGGATTTTTTTGACAATAAGTGTTTTCAAACCCTTATAAAAATTAAATTTCACTTCATAAAAAATATATTATAATTTATATTTAATTAATATTTTTTAATGGTATTATTTTGTTAATATATAATTTATTTTTAAAATTTATGAACTCATAAAAATTAATATCATAATTGAAACTAAAAATTACACAGAATAAAATTTATGTTTTATCATCTAAAAATAAAAATAATATATAAAGTAACAATAATTATATGTAAATATAACCGCTATCATATTAAAAATAAAATATTCATATTCATATTACTTGTGTCTTAATACATATCCCTTTATTATACCAGAAAACATGCTAAGGGTTAGGTGTGTGATGGTGAGATTCTCATGGGATGATTTGGCATACGTGGCTGGGGACATAATCTTGATGTTATTGAAATTATCTCATATATGGTTTCAATAAATTTAGTTGTTGTGTCTTGGATTGGCCTTAGTTAAGGGAAAATATTAGTAATTTTATCTCACTTAGAAGCTCTGATAAATTGTCTTCATAAGGCATGCTCTTTCTGGTCGAGGCCATCACTTCCTTTGATAATGTAATTTGGATTTGTGAAAACATTATATTTATTTAAATAAAATGATCACTACTAAATAACTATATTATCAATGGTTATAATTATTAATAAATTTTTAAATTGGATTGAATAAAACAAAAAAGAGAACGTGTTTTCTATTACCATAATAGGGCCTTTAATTCAGTTATAAAAGGAATTTTATTTATAAAAGTTTAATTCGTTATAATCTTCCCCCATTCAGAAATTTCTCCCATGAAATTTCCATTTCACAAACTAAAATAGTTGACTGTAATTTGGCATCATCACCTCATATGGTTCTCATGTTTCTTTTTCAAACATGTGGATTATCTGTAACACTTTTACCAGGTACATTGAATTATTTTGTTGATTTTTTTCTTTATGATCTAAAAACATTAATGGATGCACCTCATATGAAGGTTCATTCTCCAATGTTACCACTCTGGGATTGAATACATGTTAGGGGTTTAGTATGAACTTCCTGAATGGGGATATATAGAATACATCATATACTTGAGATATGTAATGTAGGAGTACTAATAGATTGGCGACCAATCTAATGCATTCAAGGATCTCAAAGGGACCGATGTATCTTAGAAGAAGGTTTACCTTCATCCCAAATCTCATTAATTTCATACATGGATATATATGGAGGAATAACTTATATTTGACAACAAACTACAAGGCACATCAATTATTGTCACCATAGCTCTTCTATCAACATTGAGAAACCCTGATATGGTGCTGAATGGTATTGACCTTTTCCCCCATTTCCTCAACCATTTTAGGACCCAACCATTTGCGTTCAAAAGTTTTATCCCATTATACATGTTTTCTACCCCTCTTCTCATAAGGGGATTAATATGGATCCATTATCATTCTTATTGTATGAGAATTCGACCAAAGGAAGATGTTGATCCCATAATCCATTGAAGCCCATAGATAATCCCCTAAACATGTTCTCATGTGTATGGATAGTTCTCTCATATTAGCCATCATTTTAAGGTTGATAAGCCATGATTATGTTCAACTCAGTATTTAAAGAATGATGTAGAATAATATAGAACTTGGAGGAAAATCTTGGGTTTTGATAAGATACAATCGATAGTGGTGTTTCATGAAGTCTCAACACTTCTCTAATGTATATATTTATAATTTTATCAAGTAATAATTCCTATATAATTCCAATGAATAAAGTATTTTTGTAAGATGATGCAATAAAACCCATATATCATTATTTCCACTTGATGTCTTCAGAATAAGAGTGAAAAATTCCATGGTTATTTTTTCACATTACCATGCATATATGGGTAATCGTTGCATCATCACTTTGGTTTTTTTCTACTAAACTATATGGTGATGACATACAAGACACCTTATCATATATTCTGTGATCTACTTCATCATAATTTCCCACCAATAGTGATCAAGGAGATCTTGATACATCTTCATGTTACCTATATGGATGGAGATGGTCGAGGTATATGAATCACCCAGCAACTCCTTCTTTAAATCATGATTCTTTAGTACACATAGTCATGGCCTAAATCTTACAAATTCTTCTTCACTACTTTTAAACTATAAAAATTTCCATTTCTGTAAAGATTCCACTATATTATAAATATACACATTGTCTCTTTGATTGTCATTTATCTTCTGCTTAATGGATTTTTGTGTAATCATTTGTGAATGGATTGATGATGTTCCTTCTTTTATGATTCAAATGTCCAACCATTTCACGTATAAGATGACCAGATCCTTCTCAATTCCCATCAATTATAAAATTTTAAGATCCTTCAAACATAGAGTTTGTTCCACTTTATTTTATTCTTCAAGATGGTAGTGGCTTGAGGATTCATAGTCTTTAATGAAATATAACAATATTTTCTAGTTCATATTATACTATTTCTTTGTGAATATATACTTGAGGGTCATATGATCTGTATATATTCCACACTTCTCACCAAATAGATATGGTTTATATAAATTAAACAGGAAAATCACTACAACAAAGTCCATATCATGTGTTGGGTAGTTATGTTGATGAAAATTCAATTTCCATGACGCATAGGCTATCAGTTTTTCATTTTGTATTAGTATATATCCAAATCCCTTATTCAACGCATCATTGAAATCCATGAAAAGTTCACCACTCACAGTTAGTGTATGTATTGGTGTAGTAACTATCATATTTTTCAAATCCTTGAGGATATCATCACATTAATTATTCCAGACTTACTTGATTCCCTTCTGAGTTATTTTAGTTAGAGAGTTTGAAAATCATGAGAAATTTATTATATATATTCAATAATACCCACCAAGTCTATGGAAGATATGGATTTCCATCACCATGGTTGGTCTTGTACATCATTAAATTTACACTATTTTTGAATGTTCTATGGATATCCCTTTTATTGTTTTGGAATTCCCTTGGAATTTTACTTGGTCTAGGTATAAGTTCTATTTTGAACTCAATGACTCATTTTGGAGGGAGACCGGGAAATTATTCAGGAAACACATCAAGATATTCCTTCACAATGGGAAAGTATTAAAGGATTATATTTTTTTTGAATCAATCATTTGAGAAAGATATGGGTTCTCATAGGGAAACACTATATATACCTGAGATATTGGTGCTGAATAAGATTCATCATCCTACTTGAACTTATATAGAACCAGAGGACGATTTGGGACACAAATATTGATTTCGTTATTATGGAAACTTATGTTTGGTAAATATATGGAAATCCAATCCCTATCTATAACTTCATCAAATTACATTAAATGGAGTATAAAAATTTTCACCAGAAATTTCATCCCTTAAGTTTTGATAAGGGAGGATTTATATACATGGGATTCAATAACATACCAATTTTTTGTTTTCACCGACATCTCTGCTTCCCTAATATGTGGAGGTATTTGACTATATATACTAAACGTGTATGATATGAAAAACTGCATAAAATCAGAATGGAAAACTATGATTAATATTCTTGAATGTGTAACAAGTTTATATATCACCACTTTTTTGTGAGGATACACCTTAGCTATTGTGATTGCATGTTCTCTCCCTTTCTTCCATGGTGGTTGTTGGTGTTGATTCTCTATGATATCCCTTGTATTAGTGTAGAAGTCTATATAGTTTCCTTATTACATATAGTTGAAACATTGGTAAATAGGATTTGGGATGAATATATCAGTCCTAACTTCCATTATATTGACAGTTTTACCCAATCGGTAACAACTAGTTAGGTTCCCCTCCTTTCCAAATCTAATGAATTTCCTTTCCCCTTTAAGAAATTTACATGGGTCTTCATTCGACACTTTTGACAAATGGGATGTTGAAATTTCATACTAGAAGTATATATATCCATTTCACTACCAAAATTAAATACAACTTTCTAATTATTCTTCCTATAAGACTCTTGAGATTCAATAATCTCCATTTCAAATTTGATTCTCATAGTTTTCAATGTCCCAAATCACAAGGTATTTTTGTGGACTTGATTTTATCGCACTAAATAAGAGGTTATATTTTTGTTTAAGGGAAATGAAAATTAAAAAGGTGTATCATACATGTATTGTAATGTTCTTATCATAAACGTCATTGGATATATAATATTTTTTCTTGAGGGCATGAAAATCCATTTTCCTTTTATTTCGAAGAGTGTGAGGAGAATATTTATCAAAAACATTTCCACAATTTATTCTACCCCACCATATCGATATCTTTATCAAGATTATTATTCTTGATCAATGTCAACCATCGATCATCTTCTCCATATATATGATAAAAATCTATCATAACCATCTATTTATGAGATCAATTATGTATAAAGAAGATATTTTTAATGGATTTGAGATATTTTTTTGTGATTAAGGGATAAAATGATCCATTGAAAGTGAGAGTCCTATGTTTCATAAATGTATCAATTACATCTTGTTATTTCTTATGGGGACTTGTTAATTCCTCATATTTTATGTTTTTATTGAGAACCTGAGTCAAATGAGAGACTATCATCACAATGCTTGTGATTATTTCTCCCATCATGTTGGGAAAATAATTTGGGAAGTCATCACATTGCAATTCACAATTGCTGTTTACTCTGTTCATTCTATTTTTAACCATTGACTATAATAAAAGGAATATTATATATGAGTACTTCTAAACTATTAAACACAAAATGGGATCTAAATAAAATTGAAGGGATAATTTATAAATGGAATTTACATTTTCACATTTAAATTTATAGATTTCAATATTTGTTATCCATTATATATTTCCTAACATAGACTCTTAGAGGAATTTTTCCCTTATTAATGGTTATTAATGATCTTGTAAAATTACTGAAGCATATCGAATGGGAGTGTCAAAACTGGTGTTAATCAAGGACCATTATTTTTCACCATGTGATGATTAAGTTCAACTCCATGATCCCTTTTCGAATTTATTTCCCTTAGGTATCCTTTGTGCTGGTTCCACATCAACATGTATTATCCATAAAAGGATGTATTTTTTTGGAAACCACTTACTATACAATTTAAAAGTATTTATAGTTGTTTTTAGGTTTTTTCTAATCACAATGGTTTTATCTAGATTTAGTTAATATTAATCCAAAAAAGAACTAGACATTACTCTGATACAAACTATGAAAACCCTTGTCTTTAATAAACATTAATTCATGATTTATTACATAAGTATACACATACTAAAACCCTAAAGATTGATAAGTATTGTTTATTTTGGTAAATAGGTACATCACCTAACAACATATAGTAGGGGGTACATCATCATTATTGGAAACTTCTTTAAAATTCTCATAATATTCTCTCATTCTTAAAACATTATGGGACAACCATAGGTGATACATAATAAAGGGGTGAGATATAATTCATAGTAAGGGAATAAAAAAAGAAATAAAAACAATTAAAGTATTACATGTTTGGAAATTATGATTTCAATGGGACATAAAAGGGTGAAAATCATAAACATGAACAAATAGGCATGATATATTTTGATAAAATAAAGGTAACATGGGAAGTGGAAAGAACATTAAATATAAATTCATAAGCATAAGTCGATGCTAACCACCATGAAATAATAAGATAATGTTCTTAGGATAACCTCTCATGAACAATTGATGGAATATAATGACACTAAAACATTATATAATGCATTAGAGCACAATTTGGGCACACCCATCATAATCATATCATGTACATGCATAAACGTGCAGCACAGATCATATAACATTAGAACATATTTCATAACATTTAGTCACAATATTAAGGATTTTAGGTTACCTACATGGATTCAACCATTAAATTAAGTATAGGTAAAACTATTTTAATACCCTCAAGTGCCAATGGTTATGGGTATACACCATGAAAATGTTCGGCAAGGAAAATCATAGTGGCATTTTAGTAGTGTAATGATAATACATGAATATTTATAAAATGGTTAAATGAGAGAGAAAGGGGTCTATAATCACTTGGATAAAAAAATTATAGTGTGATGGATATTTAATAACATAAAACAACATGAAAATTTGGGGATTAAGAAGAATAAATCAAGTATGGTTTTTGAGTAAAAACCTGGCATGGAAAAATCACAGGATAATTTCAGTAGCATAACGAGAGCACATTGTGAATCATGGAAGATATTAATGAGTTTTAAAGGGATACCTAAACACTTATAAATAATAAGGTATGTAATTTGGATGCTTAATATCATATCCCATTAACAATAATTGGAAGATAAATTTTAGTATGTAAATAAGGAGATTCAATAAAGAGTAAAAATATGGTATCTCTTACATTTAGAGGGTTCTACCAAAAGCTAGAAAAGAGCTTCTTAAGTTATTGGGGGCACATTGAGAGGAATATAGAGATGGGAGGAAGGAGTAATAACGTTATTAAAGGGTTTCTAGTAAATATAAATTGGGTATTTTGTGTGTTTATAGGGGAAAAGAGAGGCGAGTTCTTTATTATTTCCCAAACATAGGTTTTGAAATCTATATAATAGAGTAATAAAAAAAATCATTCCATGGTTTTTCCCATGGTATATGAAAAATAATATTTTTTAATTATTTTATGTGTCCTTGTAACAAAATCAATAAAATATTCTTGGTGACATTAAATTTAGTTATGGTTATAAATAAATGATTTTGAAACCTTGAAATATAATATAGGTTTTGGATGATTCATAAGGATTTAAAAAATTAATAAAATAAACTAAAAAATAAATTATTTTTATGTAAAAACATATATTTGTATGGTAATACAATTTATAGAACATATTACATCACTTTTGGGTCATTACGATTCCATAATTCAAACTCTATATTTAATATCGTATTTATTTTTTACACCAAAATTCAAATTTCTTAGTAAAGTACAAAAAATAAAATGTAAGATAATTTGAAAATTTTGATTCAAAATATAATATTTATTTTATCAAAAAATTATAAATATTTTATTTTTTATTTTTGAAAAAATAATTAACACTTGTTTAGAAGTGCATGGTTTTTATGAAAATAGCAGTTTTTAAAACCCTATTAAAATTACATTTAAATTAATAAATATTATATTATCATTTATATTTATTAAATTTTATTATTATATTAATATTTAATTTATTTTTAAAGTTCATTAATTAATTGAAGAGGAATATATTAATTTAAATCTAATTTCACAAAAAAATACAATTTTTGTTTTAACGTATCAAAACCAAAATCATATATAAAGAAAAAACAATAATAAGTAAATAAAAAAATTGTTATATTGGAAATAAAATATAAATATTCATATTGTTTTTATATATATTTTTATTACATTATTAACTCCTTATGGGTAAGAACTGTGGTGGTTAGATTTTGAGGGGGTGGTTCAACGTATATGGTCTTGGCTGTGATAATGATGAGCGTGAAATTCTCACATAAATGGGTTCTATAGATTTATTTGTTGTATATGAGGTTGGTTATGGTCAATTCCAAATCATAGGGATTCTATCTCCCTCAAAATATATGAAAAATTGGATTCATAGGGCATGATCTAACTAGTCGAGGACATCAATTCCTTTTTATATGTCAATTGTATTTATCAAAAACACTATATTTTTACTGATCACAAGATCCATATTCAATGAATATATTATCAATGGTTATAATTATTAGTGTTATTTTAATTTCTATATGAAAAAACCGAAGAATTATTTGTGTTTTCAATAATCAGAATAGGGAATTTAATTCATTCACAAATGGAATTTTATCTATAAAATTTTGGGTAATTACATAATATCATGAATTTATTTATAGTAATGATATTATGATTTTAATTTAATTTAAAAATTTTATGGGGATTTTGATTCAATGATACTAAATTTTTATGTGTTTTATGTTATAATCTCATTGTTTATTAGGATTGTTCATAATTATGCTACCAATGATGAAATGTTTTGATCTATCTCTCAAAAAACCCATGTCTTTTATTCTGTTATGGTTATTTATGGAGAATAAATACTTTAACATAAATTTTATTCGTTATTTACTCAAGAGATCACAATAATTATTTTCATATAAATCACCTTTATTTATCTCTTCAGTCAAAGATTCATTTTCTTCCAAATCTGTATTTCCTAAAAATATATTAAAAATGTTTTACTGTGATTATTTAAAGTAATGTTCACCCTTAATTATATTTTTACTGTTTTTTGAAAGGTATATTCCTTCCATTTTCAAAAAAAAGTTACCTTTTGAATTTTCTTACAACAAATTTTACAGAATGTTTATTTTTTAACATATTCGGCATCAACAACACTCTTCCACCGTCATGACCACTCACTCTCTTAATTATTAATTTTTATCTTTCAAAGGTAATTTTAAAAAAACTTTTACATAATTTATTATAATTCTTTAGATTTTATAAAAATATTCAAAATGATAGGATATTTTTATAAAGAAATTCTAAAATTTTTATTTAAAAATCATTTTCCATCTAAGATTAAATCCTTATATTTTACTCAAAGTGAAAAGATATTTTCCTAAATAATTTTTTTATATATTTAAATATATTTTCATATTCAATAATAACATTTTTTGTTATGGATTTCTTATAAATTATGTATTTATCTCTCTTATATATATACTTAGTTAATGAAAACTTATTTAATGGGGTAATACATTACTTATGTTCATTTTATCAAATGCCTTCATTGTGAAATTTAATTTGTTTATGATATGAAAAAGTATAATGATACTCTTTTTCTTACCATGGGTAAGTCCTATTTAATTCCTTATAATCTATTTTTTATTTTGCAGACAATTATCATGAACATGTTATTATGGGTGTTCCTTTCTATGGTTCCAATTCATTGGGTAATGTTATAGATGTATGATACCTCATATATAGGATTTTGGAGTAAACTAAATCTGTTATGAGAATTTTATACCCTATTATATTTTATAGGTAGTTATCATTGACTCATTTTTATGTAACCTTTTTATGTTTCTTCAACATTTCCAAATCTTCCCTAATCTTTTGGTACTATGTTATTTTTGTAATAAATATATGAAATTACTCATGAGCCCTCTATTTTATAATATCATGTTATACCTTTGAATCACATGTTATGTTTTCTTATAGTGTTTTTCACTCACTGGAATTTTTAGCTTATACTTTTATTAATATATTCTCTAGGTTATTCCATTTATTTTTAAGAGCTTAAATTGATTTTGGGTTCTCCCATTGGAGAATAATTTAAAATTATCATTTTCTAGTTTCCATTTATTTATTAAGATTCGAGATTTCCAAATACAATAGGTCTTTGGGATCCTTGTGTTGTATTAGTGAATATTTATATTTAGAAATTATGTAGTAATATGTGTATATGGTTTGGGAGATCATAGTTGGTATCAGAGGATATGATGATTTTAGCGTTGCAAATTGGGATGAGACAACATTAGTGAGACCATTAGGGATATTTATATGGATATACCTAGTTATTTGTATAATGATAATTCTAAAGATGCTATGAAGTATAGGAAAATGGATTGGAATTTTGGTAAAATATAGAGAGAGTTATTTCCAAGTAATTACATCCATGTTTAGACACTAAAAGTGGAAATATCTCTAGAAAAGAGGTACCTAGAGGTAATAACTCAAAAAGGTAATTTTGAACTGGACTTTATCACCACCTAGTGCATGACAATGAACCTTTCTAACACATTGTTTTACACTCCTGTGGGTTTTGCTTCCAAAATTTACAAACTCTTTAGGAATAATCATGAAAGATTTAAATAATTTCCGTGAATGACCTAGGTTAAAACTAACGTATCATAGATTAAAATTAAGGTGTCATGATTTAGAAAACATATAAGTAATTTTTTAGGATTTGGTGGTTTAAAACTACGAATATTTATACTCACGCTATATTTAATTTTTTAGTCAATGGAGGGAATAATAAGGAACTTGATTAAAATTGAATGTCATATAAAATATGTTGATGGGAAACTAAATGGTATAATAACCTGAGTGAAGGGTATTGTGATTATGTCTAATCATCTATCATGATATATTATTAAAAAGTTGCACCATAACCAACTCTCATTATCAACAAAAAATAGAAGGATATAGTTCATTAAGAGTTTGGGTGGTGGAGGCTTGGGAGAATAGAATATTTTGTATCATATATGTTAATAATGTGGGAACAAATACAACAAGAGATGTCTTAAAGGAATGATAAAATGTTTTATGTATTGAGAAGATGAACATATAGCAAGTGATTTATGAGGTAAAATGAAAATTTCAATTGAAACAATGGATGAGAATACATATTTTTATAAGGCACCATCGATGGTTTAATGTTATAAATGTGGGATGTTTGGGAATTATATAAATCGATGACGTAGGTACAAATATCAAGAATACAATCATCAATGTGGTACAAGTGAAGGATTTTTGTTAATAAATAAGATACCAAATATTAAATATACAAGGAATGAGGTATTAAGGAATAATATGATGAAGCCTAGTTAATGGTTTAACAATGAAGTTGAATGATTAAAGTGTTTATATATTGGAATTAAAGTATTATAAAATATATAAGGATTGTTCAATATATGTTTTTGTTATATATATTCATGAATCTGCTGAATGTTATTGATAACATAGAAATGTGATATAATGGATATGTGATATTTTTGGGAAAATGCATGATTAAGAGAAGTTAAACTTTAAAATATCCATGATGTTGAGATAATGATTTTGTGGCAATGAGATGCTTGATATGGATAATATAAATTGGATAGTATTTATTACCTTGTAGATGGTTAATTATCTATTGAAAATGTGGTTTATCTTATCATTTATGGAGTTTACAACAATTTTTTTATGTAAGGAATATATTCAAAAATCAGTATTTTTCTTTATGTAATGATAAAGAATGTATGTATTTATTGACATTTTATAGTAATAAATATTATTTTGTTGCTTAATGAGAATATATGACCATGGTTTTAACACATTTGGTATATAAAAATTAAAGACTACATTTTGATATTTGGGGTATTATGTTAAGTTAAAATATAGAAACCTTATTTATAAATTGATGAATTTTGGATGGGTTGTTTCTTCTTGGACTTTTGGACCATTTGGGGGCCTTCTTACTTGTTTATGTCCCTGATCTCATGGAGTTTTCTCTAATTTACCCTTAAAAGGGGGTGTCTCTTTAAAAAAAATTAATTTTCAGCTAACCATTTTGGTTGTGATTATAACCAAAGATATAAGGAACGAGCTATCATATGATCATTTATTGCTTCAGGAATAAAAAACTCATTTTTACTTCTTAAAAATAGGGTTAAAGTGTAAATTTATTAAATCACAACCAAATTATGTGATTGTACATATGAAATGGAATGAAATCAAGTAATAATATCTTCTCTTAAAAATTAATGAAGACTAGGAAAAGGATATTGAAATAAAATTTTATCCTATTAACATAATTTAAGTCAATATTAATTACCAATTTGACACCTATTTGGTTTATGGTTTAGTGGTTTTTAATTTTTAAAATATCATTCACCTTCTAGTGACTGATGATCTCTTTTGCTCTACATTATTTTTTTATATTAAATTTTTTCATCCTTGTTAGAATATTCACTTACCACCCATGTTATCATATTTGGAAACCTGGTATATGTTATTCTATAATACCTTAGGAAATACCTATATTAATATCTAAGAGGATGTTTTATTAACCATTTTGATTTTGTTCATATCCCATTAAGAGATTTTCAAATATTAACCCTTTTTTATTGAACACAATTTCAAATTATGGGGATGCAATTTATTTGAGGGGTTTGAATCTAACACCATGATATTTTGGAAAATATATTTTATAAAATAAATTAATATTTCCTATATTTTTTGTAGAATGAAACAAAGAGTTTTATTACACAAAATAAACTAAGTTTAGTTTGTGTTACACCCAACATTGAGTGTAGCTAGAATTTCACATAATATTGAGTTTAAAAGAAACATGACAAACAATTAAAATATTATTTAATAGTTATCACATAGTTTTTTGAATATAGGGAATGAATAATATTATCTAAATAATTAAAATATATGGATTAAAAATGTATATATAATCAATTATTTGGGGTAATTATTTATAAATGAAAATAAAAATTATTTGAAAACAAAGGAAACCATTTTTTGAAAAACTATTTTTATGAACACAAACACATTTTAACTCAATAAATCAATTTTAATGAGTTATTTTAATAAAAAATATATATTATATTTTCAATAAAATTTTCATAATTCATATAATGTGTTTTACAGATAATACATAAGAATAAATACAAATTTTCACTTAAAAATATTATTTTTCTAAGAAGCAGTTTTGTCGAATTTTGTGAACTTATTTGAAAATTAATTTTTGAAACCATAAGAAAATTTATTTAAAAATATTAACTTCATTTTTGAAATCATCATTTAAAATATACCATGGAGAAATTTCTTTATAATTTTTTTTAAAAGAAAATTGGTTTAGTGTATAGTAAAAAATATTGGTTTTTATTAAATATTTACTTTTCATTTAAATAATTTACCTCTTAAATTATATTTTCATATGGTCTTAAATGTAAAAACAGCTCAATTTAATTTATATTAATCAAATGTAGTTCATTTTAATCAAGTAAAAATTGAAATTTATATAAGAAGATTTTAATCTTTTGAATCTTTTCTGATTGGAAAACAACATTTTCATTGCTTCCATAGGATTAATTTTAAATTAAATTATCTCACTTATATGAGTTTAATTTGAAAAAAATGGATTCCATATATATAATAACCCTAATTTATATTATCTAACATATTTAACTAATTTTTTTCCAATAAAAAATTTGAAAAATAAAAATTATTATTTAGCAAGGTTTATATAAAAAATATTTTACTGTGGGGTTAAGCTAAATGGAAAATGGTTAAAAATGACACAAAATGAGTATAATTTATATTTTTATGGTCATATTTAGACATTATATATTAAAATTTTCTAATATTTTTTATTTGTTTCCTTTTTTTATGTAAAAAACATGGGGTGGAATTCTTGCTCTTCAAAAATTCCATGTGTGACCTCTCCCCACCACCCCCTCCTCTCATTTACACACTTCTAAAAACCATTGTATAATAAAATAAATTCCCAAATAAATTAATTAAATACATACAATCAGTATATCATATATATGTTTGTTATAAATTCATCCTAATAATCCATTCGATGAAAATCCAGTTGTCCAAAAAAGAGAAAACATCCATAACTGAGCATTTTATTATATTTTTTCACTCCATATCCATCATTATTATGAAACCATGAGAATTTATCAACCTTAGTTTATTAAATAAAATTATATTCTATTTTTTTATTTTAATTACTTATATACTTACCATTTTCTATCAAATTTTATAGGAAATCATTGCTAGTGTGTATGCCAGACTACAACCCCATGAACCGATGTTATGGAATTTACATCACCACCTCTCATGGATCGATTGACAATGGATTGAATATTTATATAGGATATTTTTTGTATTATTATTCCTATATAATTATAATAACTCATATAAATTCTTACCTACCAACACTTCGGTAAACAATAACATCTCTCGTGTGTTTGGCGAACTACGAACTTCACAAACAAATGTGATGTGTTTTTTCATTAAAATTTAACATGAATGATAATAAGGATAGATTAAATTAATATAAATGATATTTTTATCACAATTTTACCTTTATAATTAATATATCTCATATTCGTTCTTAAATTCCATTCGAAGGGGGATACGTTAACATCGTTTGTGTGTATGGTGGACTATGGCCTCGTAAAGCGTTGTGATTCATTTTTCACCAATATTATGTGTGAAAGTTAATTAGTGTAAATTTATTGAATTTATGTCATATATATGACATAAAATTACCCTTTAATGATGATATATCATTTACCTTAATTTATATTGATATATCGAAAGGATGAAAAAAATGTTTGTATGCATATATGACTTACTCTCTCCATGAATAGTGTAAGTCATTATCAATGTATAACATTAATGGATTACTATAAATACATATATATAAAATATATATTATATTTATATCATGGTTATAATCCATCATACTACATAACCATGATCAAATTAATTTGAATGAAAAAATCAATCCATTCATACAAACCAAAGCTGTTATTTCTCGAAATGTTACATTAACATGGAATTTTTAATAAACCAGTATTAAATGGTCATATGAGAATAATATATGGTATGATATATATATATTTATGGTTAAATATTAGATTTAAAAATGACTTATTTTTTTACATAGAAGTTTTGAAAATGTTTGAATTAAGTCAAGTCTTAAGTTAATTGATTTTTGTCTCAATTTACCTTCATAGAGACATAAGTTATGTTATGCACCAATATTATTTTATGAGGTGTATATATAGCCCATTTTAACATGTAATATATATAACTTTTTTATTCTTATTATATTATAAGTTTCATTTTATTTTCTTCTTTCATTCGGATTATGATTCAAAGTTATCAAAGTGGAAAGGGGTTTATGTTATAATCTCATCGTTTATCAGGATATTTCATAATTATGCTACAAATGATAAAGAAATATGATACATATCTCAAGAAACTCATTTATTTTCCTCTATATTTGTAATTTATATATAATAAATGTTTCCTGTACTTTTAATCTCCTTATGTACTCAGGAGTCCATAAAAATATTTTTAAGATAAACTATATTAATTTCAATATTTTAAAAAAAATGACTTTCTACCAAATCCAGGTTTTCTAAAAATGTTATAAAAAAATGTTTTACTATGATTTTTAAAGTCTTTATTACTATTAGTTAGATTAAAAAATTAATCTTCCTATTTTTTTATAGTCAAGTAACATTATTACTTTTATTAAAAAAATCTTAATGGTATATTTGTTATTTTATAATATTTGGAATGAAAGTAACTTTTATTATAGCATTACCACTCAATTATTTAATGATTCCTTTTATGTTTAAAGTGATATTTTTTTAAAAATATTTACTTTATACTTTCATAACTTTTTGATTTTAAATAAGTGTTATCAGAATGGAACGGCTAGTTTCCTCATGAAATGTTCAAAGTGATATTTAGATATCATATTCCATCTAAAATGATTTCCTTTGATTTTACTTAAAAGTGAATAGGTAATTTTCCTAAAGATTATTTTTAATATCTTTGATAGTATTCATCAATGGTAATAACTTTGGACGTTATGGATTTCTTATTAATTATGTATATATGTTTCTCATATGTTTACCTAGTTCGTTGTCCTTTCTTGGATAGGGTAATATACACCTTATGATCATTTCTCAAATGTATTCATTATGAAATTTCATTTGTTAATGATATGAAGTTTGATTATTGACACCATTTTATATCCATGGATATTTATTTAAAATTAATTATGATTGTTTTTTGTTTTTTGAAACATGTAGATCATGAAATTTTCATAACCTTGTTGTGGTGAGTTAAACATAATAGCCCTCTAATGCATCGGGTAATATTACATTTTCATGAGATGTCTTTTATGGGAATATTTAGTGAACCGAATCCATTTGAGACTTTTTACACCATATTGTATTGTCTATAAAGTTATCTTTGACACATGTTTATGTAATCATTAAATATTTTTTCAAAATTTCATATGATTACGTGATATTATGATACCATGATCTTTATATTATAATTACATGAAATTTCTTTTGAGCCTTCTCTTTTATTATATCATGTTATACCATTGAAAAAAAATGTTATGTTTCGTTATCAGGTTTATTTCCATACTGGGATTTTTTTCTCACCCCTGTATGTATGTATTCCTTTGGTCTTCCCATGAAGTTTTAGGAGCTGAAATGGAGTTTATGAGCACACTATAGAGAATAAAATAAATATGTCATGTTTTAGGTTTCTTTTCATTACAATGAGCATAGTATTCTAAAGAAACTAGACTGTTATGATCCATGTTTTTTATTAATGGATATTTATGTTTATAATATCCTGAAATAATATGTGTAAAAGGGTTAATACATCCTAGTAATGACATAAAATACATCTTTTTCAACATAAATGGGCATGTTTCCATTGTTAATTTGGGATTTTCAAGAAAAATGGGGTGGATCCGAACTTATTTCATGAATTATGGGTACATGCCCATATTGACTTGGAGTTGTGAAATAAATTGGTATCAATGTTTGACTAAAATACTCATGTGTATTGAGGTTTATTATATTGGGAATCATGCAGAGTGTGTTTTTAGACTATTAAAAATGTTATTTGGTGATAAATTATGATGGTGTAGTGCTAATATAGTTTAAAATTGGCTTTAGGATCTAGAACCAATAGTTGGGAGAATCATGGGATGGATTAATAATTAGATATAAATATATTTGTAAATTTTAGATATAGAAGTTTGGATGATCCCTATCATAATGTTTCGGTAACAAATTATAGTGATGAATCATGTTTCGGTGGTTTGAGAACCTTAATTTTGGAGATGTTCCTTGATTGTCTGTTTGGTTTTCCCAGATATAAGATATTCATTAGAACGTGATAAGATGATACAGGTAGGTCCGAATGTGTAATTTTATAACCACTATGGATTCCCCAGTACGTGAAGTGCAATTGTGTGGAGGTTATAAGACCCCATGTTCGTACGAGTCTTGAATTTTAGTGAAAATTTATTTATTTTGGTTGGTTGAGGAGTTGGTTTTTGAACTAGGATTGAGAAAAGAATGTGTCAATGGGAAATGGATTAAAAGATTTTTTTTGGATTGGTAATGGATCCTGTAGACTAGTTCAATGGTTCAAGTAGCATTAAGATAAGTCTAAGGTGGTTGTTCATGCAATATAAAGACACCAAACAACTGGTGGACTAGGAATTACCCATGTAGTCTTCTTAGTATCAGTTGTTTGATAGTGGTTGATAGGCTTGTTAATAACCCTTGATAGCTAGGATATAGGTTTTTTGGATGTTTTTAATGGGGGAAATCCATAATTTGATGATATACCATTCAATTTTTAGTATAAGGGGTTCACAAGGATGGTTTTTTGGACATGTCATCTTTACCTTTATTTCTCCTTTGACCCAAACTATATGGTGGTGAGTGCTTATGCAGTTCCATTCTAAATCCAAGGAACTTGGCTATTTCCTTACACTTGTCCCATTTCATCCATCATAGATACTTTATTTTTATTTTCATCTTGTTATTTAGTGAAGATTCCACCAAATCATAATTGAATATACAAAGTGGGTAGGGTATTTACACTTTATAGGTTTAGAGTATCTTGGAATATTGTATGCATGACATTGTCTCATGTTTCGATGAGGTATATCACCATGATGATTATTTTGTAGTTTTTATTTATAAATTAAATTAATTTCAGGATAAGAATGAAGTTTTATGTAAGGAATTCAACTCGATTTGATGTAGGGGGTCCATAGGATACCTCTTATTGGAGATTGGTCATGGTGATAATGAGGTGATGTCATACAGGGATTTTGCTGTTGAAAATTACATGTTTAATGTAAATTGATAAGTAAATTATAAATTATATAATTAAATATTATGGAATGTTCAGTGTGAGTTAGGGTGTCACATGGATGAGAGATATATATATAGATTATATAGACTTGGTGAGGCTTGGTGGAGATGTTATACATCGAGTTAAAATGGAATGCTTAAATACAAGGCAGTTTATCCTTGTAACTCAGCTGTTCATTTAGTGAATTTTATTAATTATTCTTGTAATACATAGTCATTAACCACATGTATTATACCAATTTAAATCAATTAATTGAATTGATAAATTAATTTTAATGTTCAATTTAATGTTCATTATGTAATTGAATTTAATACATTTGCATGGTCTCGTTGACCTCAGTGAACCATCTGGTTTTACTCATCCACTAATGGATGATATTGTGCTTCAAAAGGCCTAACCCGACCATTGGAACTACTAGAAGAGTGTTCCTCGGTTAAAATCATATGGTAATGAAACAATGTCTTTTCAAAGAATCCCATGTAAACCTCTAAGAGGGGGGTGAGGTGGATTTAGATCGACGGTTCTAGTGGTCCATGTAAGGATGCTTGTTATATGTTTCGACTAGGTGGATAAGATATATGCCCAAAAAACCTAGTTTGGCTGAGTATACCATCCTTGGATGACCACAATATTTAGAAGGCCTATGGACCATTCTTATTAGGCTATTTCCAATACAATGGACCCTTTGTGGACCATGAGGTCATCTTCCAATTGTGAGACTATTTAGGATCCTCACATCCTCTGAGAGATTGGTGATGAACCATGTCTTGACCAAGACTAATGGCCCCAAGTGGGGTGCCATTATTTTTGTTTGAAAATGGCCCTAGTTAGTTCCATAGTGATGGTATGACCCTGAGTGGCTATCTTGTCCATGGGTAAATATGGATATGTGTTTCACCATTGAAGATGTACCATGCATGTTATCCAATGGGTTGGGGATAGAAATATAAAATATTGGAACTAAATCAACCCTTGCTCTCTTATTTTAATTGATGTGGAATATGGGTATGGAGAATTCATGAAAAAATAAGCATATGCCATAGTGGCAGTTGTGATGTGATATATAATATTCTGTTATTGTGGTTGTGATGTGTATAGAAAAAACATTATCTAGTCTTTTATTATAAATATAAAATGTTATTTATGTCGGGATTATATAAAGTGGAATTGAAAAATCCTTATGGTTGTTTGTGAATACTTCTTATGAGAAGGAAATGAATACTTCAAACAGGGAGTACATGATACTAAAGAAGACACCCCCTGTTATGTGGTCTTGATACTACTAGTTTGGGTGGCATGTATTAATATATGGGATTATTGGTTTTGGGAATAGGATGATATTCCTACCATGTGAAATATTTCAAGGGCTTATGGTGTATTCAGTAGGG
Source organism: Viscum album (assembly GCA_963277665.1). NCBI lineage: Eukaryota > Viridiplantae > Streptophyta > Magnoliopsida > Santalales > Viscaceae > Viscum > Viscum album. Next base: position 260,175,602 of record OY728125.1, on the reverse strand, counting down.
ACGGTCGAGCCTTTCAATCTATATAATCCTAAACGTATTGAAGATTTTAAACTAGGATGGATTAGTCCCTATGTTGTTATTACAGGATGGAGGATTCCTTATGTCATTTTCATGTATATAGGGTTGAGTATTTCTATGAGGTTGTTGTCACTATAAAATAGGGTAAACAACCCCTGATTCATTATAATGGTTGGCACAGTCATCATGACTTGCTTCGAGACACATCATAATAGGAAGAGATATGTATGGCTGATTAGGTCTACGGACCAGCGTACTGTTAATGGTTTATATAAAATTCCATTATTTTAACAGTGGAACATCATATATATAGAGTATATGTAACAAAACACCAGTCTAGATGATAATGTAACACCCAAAGACCTTATGATATATTTATATTTAAATAATTTCAATCTCTTTGAAATCTTTCGATGCATAGAACACAAGGTTTGAACAAAACATGATACTATATTAAAATATTATTATTTAATAATGACTATTATAAACCATCCATTAATAAAACACCCCATGATCTTAAGGTATGTATCTTCTTAAATAAATTAAATTTATTAGATATCTTAAATTGCACGCCACACTAACTTTAAACAAAATCTGATATACTATTAAATATTAACATGACCGTTGGGATATTAATGTGACCATTAAGAATAGTAACCTAGACATTATAATAATAACCTAACCTATTAAATTATAATTAAAATTAAGGTATCTCATAAAATAAAATATTCTATATTTATATTATGGAATAGGTAAATAAATGTTTGAAAATTGATAAATTAAGTGATGGTATTTTTTTAAAACACAAGTGTTTATTTACAATTTTATAATTAATATAACGATTTAAAATAAATTTTCTTTTTATAAAATAGATTCATAAATTATTTTTTTGTATTATAATTATAAGTTTAATGTTTGAGAACATAATTAATTTTTCAGTTTGTGGTAAAATAATTTTTAATATAAAAATCAGTATTTTTTCTAATAAATGATGATTTTAATTGAAAATTAAATTTCACCTATTTATAATATTATTTACCTAAAATTAATTCCATTTTTTGAAATATAATAATTCAAAAATTGTTAGGGTGAGTCTTTGGTATTTTCCTAAAATAATTGAATTTTTAAAGAATAGTGGAATGTGTTAATTTATGGTATTTGAAATTATAAGTGAATAAATAAATTAATGAGTCATGGATGATGTATGGATGATGTAGGAACCCATTTTTTTGATCTCACATTCTCTATTTTCTGTATGTAGTCAGTAAAACAATCCCTATTGGTAGTGTTGACACAAAATAACAAACAAATGAATAAAATAATAAAAAACACCCCTTTCCTCACCTATAAATAACACCCCTCACCACCCCATAGCGTTACACCTTATAATCATTTAATATTTCCCAAATTTTACCCAATTAATTTTTCTAGAATTTTACCCATTTCTAATACCTCATGGTATTACTAAAATACCAAATCCAAGTGTCTAGTGGATGTTCATAGGGAGATGATATTCGAGAGGTAAAATTCTCCTTTTTCTCTCTTTTAATTTATTTTATTCTTTATCCTCTTATATCCTTCCATATAAATAGTTTAATGATAACTAAAATATGAAATATATACTTTAATTTTAATTTTTCAATGTAATATTCATCATCAAATCTCTTATAATGTCTTTTAATTATAATATTTCAAACATCGTTTGTGAGGTGTTGATTTAACGCTTTCGTGGATGATGAGTTTTTTTCATTTATTACCACATTAAAGTATATTAATAAAACCATTTTTATCATTAAAAAATATTATAATAGGTTTATTACAACTTATGTAATATTTTTTAACCAGAATATAAACATAATATTAAATAAAATGATACTAGTTTGTGATGGTCATAGAAACAGCAAAAATAAACTCATCATTTTCATTAGAATTTTATCAAATGAAGCATACTAATACCACATAACCAAATGATATATAAGAACATTTAGAATAATTTAAGTATATTAATATCATTCCATCCCAATTTTAGAGTTTTTATTTTATTTTACAGGAACTCCGCAAACTGTATACAAAGGAGCCGGACATAAATCCAGGAAATTTACGATCCTAGAACAATGCAAATAAAAAATACTACTCAAAGAAATGACCATAAATGAACATAAAAATTAGAATAAATAGAAAATATTCTAAATAAGTTATGAATTAATTAATTAGTGTAAATTTATTATCTAGGACATTATGTACAAGTGTATAATTCTTCCAAACATAAGGTAAGGGTTTTCTCATCTCACCATTTTTTGAGATATGGAATTTTCTCCAATTGTTTTTTGTGTATGGGGTATGTACACTACCCTTTGATATATCATATCATGAATCTATTTATCATCATGGTATTTTTTTTCATTTGATAATTATTAATTTAATGCGGTATACAATATTATTGATTACAAGTGGTAAGGGTTTCTTATCTCACATTAATTTTTGGGTGACATATTCCATTTTCATGACTTATTAACTTTGTGTACTTCCCCATTTATTTATGATCATTAGTCATTGAATATTTCATTAAATATTTATATTTATTATATCATGTATTTTATTTTTTCTAGAGTTTTATAACAATTTTTCATATGGTTTTTACTTTTAAAGTTATTTCATTAGCTGGGAGAATAATTTTTTATATGTATATTTTAATCAATGCATGTTTTTTATAATGAATATTGATTCAGGAATTAAATATATTTATAATGAATTCTTTGGAATTTTAGTGAAGTGTGGGTCTTAATATTATATAGCTCCTTGATGCATATATAGGTCTCGTGAGATAGAACTATTGGTAACAAACTCTTCACATTTGTTTCCACAGAGAACCAGATGGAATTATACACACAGAATTAAACCATCTTGTAAAATTTCTTGATGGTTGTAATTCATGTGAAATATACATTTGGTCCAATAATTAAAAATTCCCTTCATTCAGTATTCAGTTATTCCTATCCTTAAGATTTTCACTTTGAAAAAATCTATGGATGACTTTTTATTTTCAGTTTATTGATTAAATGGCATGTGTTTCTCAGTTATTTACCTTACTATATTGGTTATGACTTATTGAGTATGATTAAATTATTATTGATTTGTTTTTTATATATGTGAACCTTACTAAGTATTTGAGTTCATCCTTTTATTTATTTTCCTTCCCCTAATTATGATGATGATATCCTTGAAAATGTTTCAAGGAAGTAGTTTATTTTTCATTATTTTTTTTATGATTAATTACAAATGTATTAAAGTAACCATTTATACATATCATTACTCAAGAAATCTAAACTAATAAATCATTAGTGATTTTATCTTTTTTATCTATTCCATTTTTATAAAATAACCACCAAATCTAGGCTACTAGGTTCTATATATTTATATGAGATAAATTTCAATAAAAACCATGGGCACTATATTTTAATGCAAACATAACAAACATGGGTACAATGGTAAATAATTATAGTATTTAAACAAAATTCCCATTATATGAATTTTTATTCTTTGGATCAACACACATGATTATTATGGGAGAACTCAATGTGTTCCATTATTTAGTGATGGGTCATATTGGAAGAATGGTAATAAATACATGCAAACAATATATGGAATACCCCATTGTGAAAGGGAACAAAGTTAGTGTTGGAGATAATTATATCAGGACCATATTATGAAATATTACTTAGTTTATGAATAAAATCCATACTAAACCTATGCTGTATTGTTTCATGCAATATATGCCCCCCATATTTTATTAGGACTACTAATTGAGTGGTAGCTGAGAAATGGATCAAATACATTGAAAATATATTTCTGGAAAGGGGATTTGATGAAAGGGAAAATGTATTACTAGTGGTATGTTTTATTAAGGTAGATATTGTTCAATGGTGGTCATTGATCTAGAATACTAAGGAGTAATCTGATGTTGAAGAAAAGGAATAGAGATTTTTTAATGAATAATTCTCGAAAAATAATATCCTCATGAGAAATGAACTGAAACGAAGGGAAGATTACTTATGTAAAATAAAAAGGAAGAAGAGAGGCTTGGAAAGTATAAGGATAAATTTATAATATTAGCTCAGTTTGTTACAAACTACATATATTATTTGGAAATTATGATTGATCATTTCTTTGATGGTCTTAAGATAGGTCTCTAAAGGTTACTAGCTACTCAAAAAATTCAACATATGATGAAATAGTATTAAATTCTATAAAAATAGAGAAGTAATTTCCCAGATCCAATATTTTAAAGAGAAATCAATATAAATTAGGTCATATGATAACCATGAAAATGTTAAATCATTAAAAAAGACATGGGGAACAAATTAATTACCATTATGAAAGAATTGTGAAAAGAATCACCGTAGGAAATTATTGAAAGGCATAAGAGTTTGTTATAAGTGTAAAGAAAAAGGTTCATCAATATAATGAATATAAGGGGAAGAAACATATCAAATATGTAAAAGTATTCAACTATAATAAATAGTGAATTAGTCAAACAAATTTTCCAATTGTCAAGGGAATTTACCATAAAAGAGGCCAAGGGGATATGACCTGGCTTATGTGATCACTAGAGTTAAGGTAGAAGATCCCGAGGATGTGGTGGTAGGTAAATAAATAATATATTTTAATTTATCTAATGCTATATTTGATTATGTATTCTCAAAATTTTTATATCTACCCAGTTTTACAGGAATATTAAACATTTCCCTTTTAATTTAATAATGGTGTTGTCAGTCAAAACACACAAGGGAAGTCTCTTTGTAACAAATATTTGTCAATTTTTCCCTATTACGGCACATAAACAAGCTTTATTTACTGACCTTATCATCATAACTATGTTTTACATTGATAAAATATTTAGTATAGACTGGATTTCAAAATAAGATGATAATATTTACTATAAGAAAAAAATACAATTTGTGAGGAAGATATATAATTTCTTATCTTTAGCCTTGTAACTTCATTAGATTATTCTTATCTAGATATAGCCTCAATAGCTTTATTAAATGAACATATTATGGAGGAAGAGAAGAAACATGTAGAGATGAATAAGGAAATATTAAATTTGAGGATTTACCTATTGTGCAAGAATTCAATGATTTATTTATAGATGAATTACCTAGAAACCACAAGTGTGTGATGTTTATTTTTTCATTAATGTAATAACATATGGGAAACCAATATCAAATACTACCTATAGAATAAACACTATACAATTAGTGTATGTGCTGAAAAAATATACGAGTCATGTAATAAGGGATTTAGTCACTCTAGTGGTTCTCCATGGGGAGACCATGTGCTCTTTGTTAAGAAAAAAGATTGTTCTATCATACTGTGCATTGATTATAAATAAATCAATGCAATTACAATAAAAAACAAGTATACACTACCTCAAATTGATTATTTATTTGATCAGATTCATATATATAAATATTTTTTTGAATATTGAACTTCAATATATATATCATAAATTGGGAACATATTTTCATATGAGGTATGGACATTATGAGTTAACAATAATTCCATTTGGAATGACTAATTCACTCTTTTTTAGGGATATAATGAACACAATAATCAAGGAATATCTTAATGACTTTTTGGGGTATTCATTGATGATATTCGGTAATATACTAAAACCTATAAATGCAATGTGAATCACTTGTGGATCATTTTTTAAACTCTCAAGAGGAAAGAGTGATATCATAAATTTGGCAAGTGTGCATTCTAGTTTTGATAAATTAATTTTCATATCTATATTTTCTCTAATGATGGAATAGTAATTGATCCTATAAAGATAAATTCATTACAATAATGCAATACATCAACAAACATAACTCAGGTACATAGTTTTATAGGTTTAGTAGGTCAATATCAACATTTCTTTCGTAATTTTACCCGATTGTCTAACCAATTATCAATTCCCACATGTAATGGGGTTAAGTTTGTATAGATATAAGAATGTGAAGAAGTTTTTAAATAATTGAATATTATATTAAAAATGATTAAATTTTGGCTCTACCATCCGGAAATGATGACATTTTGATATATTGTGATGCATCGAATAAAGGATTGGGTTTTTTCCATATGAAAAATGATAATGTTATATCATATGAATCAAGGCAGTTTAAAATTCATAAAAAATTATCCAACTCATGATCTTGAATTAGCATCCATAATCATCTCTTTAAATATATGAAAACACTGTCTATATAGTGAATTATATAGGATTAATATGGATCGCAAGAGTTTGAAATATATATCTATAGAGGAATAACTCATCACGAGGAAAAGTTGATGGATGGAGTTACTCAATGATTAGGATTTATCAATTTACTACCTCAAAAGAAAATAAAATAAGGTAGTTGATGCATTAGGTAGGAAATATCATTGAGTTCTGAAAAAGTTGAAGAATTATATAGATACAATGTTCATGGATTTAGTAATTATAGATATGGGAATTGATACGGAAGGAGGAACATTAATCATTCTTTAAATGATTTCTAAACCATATTTACCAGGGAATGTAAAATATTAATGATCAGATTTGATAATTTAAAAAATAAAATTAAAGATGTTAATGAAGGAATATTTGAAGAATTTATGTTTGAGGATGGAATTATGATATTTCTAAAGAGTTTTTGTGTTACATCAATACCTGTTATAAAAAGGAAACTATGATATGATACTCATAGCTCAAATTTCTCTATACACCAGGGTAAAACAAAGTTGTATATTGATTTAAAGGAACACTTTAGGTGGGTTAATATGAGGTGATAAATTACGAGCCATGTGTTAATATTACTACAGTTTCAATAGGTTAAGTATAAGAGACAACATCATAATTGTTTTATGAAAATTTTACTTATTCTTATGTTTAATTGGGATGAAATTACAATGAACTTCATTAATGGATTACAAAATACCTCTAAAAATAATTATATGATATGGGTTATTTTTGGTTACCTTAAAAAATTAGAACATTTTCTTTTTATCTGAGAAGATTTATCTCCTGAGAGCCTAAAATAATCAATATTAATGAAGTTGTAAGACTTTATGGTTAACCTATACTGATTTTTTCTGATCAGGATCCCTAGTTTAAATCAAATTTTTTGAAGAGTATTCATAAGGATTTTGATATTGTGCTTCATTTGAGTACTGATTATCACCCTCAAACTAATGAACCATATAAAAGTACTGTTCAAACATTATAAGACTTGTTGAGATAATGATCACTTGGATTTCTTTGTATGTGGGATCAATATTTTCCTTTAGTAGAGTTTTCAAGCCACAATAGTTTCCATTAATGTATTCAAATGGTTCCATATGAATCATTATATGGAATGTGATGTCGTACTCCAACATTTTGAGATGAATTTGGTGAGATGAAACTTGTATGACTAAAACAAATTGAAGAGAAAACAAAAAACGGTATACAATATTCAAGCTCATATTAAATAAGTTCGAGGTATGAAAATGAGTTATGTTGATAACAAAATAAGGGATTTGGAATTTCAGGTGTTACATAATGTCTTTCTAAAAAAATCTCAATGGAAGGGTATTATAAGGTTTAGTAATAAAGGGAAACTAAGACACAGGTACATCATGACATTTGAAATCGTGGAAATAATTGGATATTTAGATTACCGATTAGCAATTCCACTAAGTCTCTCTAAAGTTCATGTTGTGTTCCACATATCATTGTTAAAGAAATACATACCAGACCAAAAACATGTACTTACTTATGAAGAAAAAAATAACACGATTTCTTACTCTTAAGTGACTATAGAGATTATGGACACCCGGGAGAAAGTGTTTAGAGATCAGATGACATAATTGGTAAAAGTTATTTAGAGAAACTATAATATGGAAGAAACAATGTGAAATCCTAAGGATGTTATGAAGAAGAACCACCCTCTTTATCCTAGAAGGAAATATTCATGAAAAATCTTGGGGATGAAAAAAATGATCCTTAAAATGAAAACCTCGCCTAAAAAACAATAAAAAATTTAATTATCTCATAAATTAATATATGATATATATATATATATTTCATGGAATAATTAAATATTTTCTTAAAATGATAAATTAATTGTAGGTATTTTTGTGAAAAGTAAATTATTATTTACAATTTTATAATTAATATAATTATTTAAAAGAAAATTTATTTTCACAAAATAGATGCATAAATTAATATTTTATTTTATTGTAATCATAATATAATTTTATGAGACCATTTATTAATTTTCAATGTGTTGTAAAATTACTTACAATTTTAAAATAAATATTTTTTGAACAGATGATGATTTTAAATTACAACTAAATTTATCATATTTAGAAACATATTTTCATAATATGGATTCCATTTTTGAAATCTATCTATCAAAAAATGGTTATGGTAATTTTTTGATTTTTTTTTCTAAAATAGTTGATTTTTTGGGGAATAGTGAGATACAAAAATGTAACTTAGTTAACATTATAAGTGAATAAATGAATTATTGAGTCGTGTATAGTGTATGGGTGAGGTAAGAACTCATATTTTCGAACTATAATGATCTAATTTAGTTAATTATTCATGGTAATCATCACTGTTGACTGTCTTGATATAAAATAATTTTTAAATGAATAAAATAATAAAAAACACCGCTCTCCTGTTCTATGAAATCCCCTCTTCACCACCCCTTCTCCTATAACATTCTATGACTTTAAATTGTATAAATTACTCCCAATTATCTTACCAATCCTCTTCCCTCTTTTCAGAACCTTCTGGTCTTACCAAAAGATCAATTCCAAGCATCTTAATGAGGTTCCCAATGAGACAATATTTGAGTAGTAAAATTCTTCTTCTATCTATTTTAAATTATTTTCTTTTCTTTTCCTATCCTCATATCCAATATAAAAAATGGATTGGTAACTATAGTATGATATATATAATATTAATTTAATTTGTTAATGTGATATCCCCCAAGAAATATATCCTCCTCTACTTTAATTATAAAAATTAAAACATTATTTGTGTGGTGTCGATTCACCGCCTTCATGGATGATGAGTTTTCACTTTTCATTTCCATATTCAAGGACAGTTATAGAATCATTTTTATATGAAAAAAAAGATTATAATATGTTTATTAATATTTATTTAATGTTCTGAATCTAGTATATAATCAAAATATTAAAAAATTGAGGCTAGTTTGTGATGGTCGTAAAAACCGCCAAAATAAACTAATTATTGTTCATTAGTGTTTTATCCAATGAATCATAAAAAAACCATATAACCAAAAGATATATGAGACCATTTAAAATAATAGAATTATATCAATGTCATTCCATTCCACTTTAATATTTTTTCTTTTATTTGATTAGTAATCCCATAACTATACACAAGGGAACATCCCATAAAACCACAAAACAAATACTCCCAGAACAACGAAGTTAAAGAGTATAGCTCAACGATATGGAAAAAATGAACCTAATAAAATTATAATAAATAAAATAAAAATTTAATAGTTATTTTAATTATATAATTAATCAATCTAATTTCATTATCTAGAACATTATGGATAATTGAAGAACACTTTCGTACACAATGTATGGTGTTTCTCATCTCACTTTTATTTCTGTGAGATATGCCATATTCACCAATTATTTCTTGTGTTTGGTGCCTATATACCAACATTTTATATATAATATCATTAATATATTTAAATTCATGGTATTAAATGATTTATTTTGTGATTATTAATTTTATAGGGTATTCTATTTGATTTATTACAAGTGGTAAGGGTTTTTTGTATCACTTTAATTTCATTTAGACATATTCTATATTCATCATTTATTACCTATTTTTAATACCCCTTTTATTTATGATCATTAGAAAATGAATATTTATTTAAATTTCTATATTTACTATATAATGGAAATGATTATTTTTTAATCTATATAAAAATTTTTCTTATGGTTTATACTTTGAATTTTATTTGATTTAGTGGAGAAATAATGTTATATTCATACCTTTTACTCAATATGGAGATTTTTTTATCATTAATATTTATTAAAAAACTAAGTAAATGTATTTATAATTATTTGGAATTGTAGTGACGGTTGAGCCTAACATTATATATCCCCCCAATGCATCGACATGTCTCACGAGACAAAACACTTGGCAAGAAACCCATCAAGTTAGTTGCCAAGAGGATTCAGATGAGTATATACCCATAAGAATAAATAATCTTGTGAAAGGTCTTTACTGTAGTGGTCCTTCTTCCAGATACATGATTCCTAATAATTATGCACTTCATTTATTCAACATTCGGTGTTTCCTATCAATGATATATTCACTATGAAAAATATCAACGGATGAATTTTCATTCTCTGATTATTGATTAAATGGATTTTTATTTTCTGTTTTTACCATTAAAAGTTTGTTATGAATTATTTATTATTATTGAAATAATATTGATTCATGTTTCTTCTACATATAAACCTTAGTGAGCATTTGATTTCACCATTTTAGTTTTTTCCTTTCCCGGGTTATGACGATAAAATCATTGAATAAGTGTCATGGAAGCAGTTTATTTTTCTATTTTATGTTCTATATTTAATTACTAATGTAATAAGGGAACCATTTATGTATCCATATATTCAATAATACTAAAAAAATTGATCATTGGTGATGTGATCTCTTGTATCTATGCCACTCTAATAAAATAACCACCGACTCATAGCTACTATGTTCGGGGTTGTTATAAATAAGTTGTTGGGTATGAATATTACTAAATATATTTTGAAAATAATATGGTTTACACATGAATAAAATAAATTCAATTTTATCTATTTATTATAAATGAAAAAGAAAAATTTTAATTGAAAATAAATGTTTTCTAAAAAACTATGTTTTTCTGAAAGGAATATTAGTTGCTCTTTACGAACATTAATTATAATTAATTTTTGAAAAAATTATATAAATTATTTTACAAAATAAAATTAATTTTTTTAATATACATTTCAAAAATCACTTTAGGTGATTTTGTTGATAATTTTATTAAAAGATTAATTTTTTATTGAATAGAAAAAAATAGGGATTATTATTGGAAACTACATTTCAATTTAAATTATTTTAAAAGGTAAATTATATTTTAAATTGTATTTAAAGTAATATTTTTTCAATTATATGACAATTTAACTAAATTATATTATTGGAAAATTTTCATATTGAATTTTAATATAAATAATATTGAATGTTTGTCTTTGGAAAAAACTGTTTTTAAACACGCATGCATATTTAATTTAACATAATTTTTTTCACATATTTTATTTGAATTTCATAAATTAGATTTCATATTTGTAACAATAATAAGTTATATTTTCTAATAAGGTCTAATTAATTTTTTAGCATAATTAATAGTGAAAAAATAAAAAATTATTTATCATAGTTAAGGTAAAAACAAGTTTATTGAGTGCTTAAACTATAAAAATAAGGGTTAAATAACCTAAAAATTGAATACATACTATTTTATATTCCTATTTTGACCTTATATATTCTATAGTTTTAAAAAATTCTATCATGGAGCCTTTTTAAAAGAGCAACATTTCGGTAGAAATCATTCTTTTCAATTATTCCAATTGTGACCTCTTCACAATTATAAAAGGTTACCCCTGTCTTCTCATTTATGCACATCGTAAAGCCATTTTTAGACAATAATTAACCAAATAACTCACTTACTTCACTCCCCTCATACTATCAATTTTCTTTTCATCTAAAATAAAACCTTTAAATGATTTTTGTGCAAACCAAAATATATTTTTTGAAGAATAAGTGATGGTTAATTGAGTGTTTTATTATATTTCGTATTACACCTATTTCAATTATTATTAATCCATGATGGTTAAATAAAATATATAACTCACATATAATGATATGCATTTATGTTAAGTTCATTACCTAAAACCATCTCATCCTCCCTCAAATGGGAAAGGAAACTATTGATCATGTTTTTGACGGATAACCACCTCATGAACCGATGTAATTATTTTTCAGTAAACGCTTATCATGACTGGATATAATTAGGTATATAATGATTATATATCATATTTATGATATAATTATACTTCTATAATTATAATTTAATATATAAATTATTACATTCACCTCAATATAGAATATGATGATGTCACTTGTGTGTATGGTAGAATACCACCTTGCGAAGCAATGCGATTCATGTTCAATAACTCTTTACATTGAAGGTAATAAGGTTTAATTTTATGTTTATATATGATATTAATGAAATAATAAAAAATTTATAAAAGTAATATATTATATAATTTCTTACATCATCATTCATTGAATAAATGAAAACGTCGTTCGTGTGTATGGTGGACTACTGCCTCACAAAGTGATGTTATTATTTTCTATTACTGTATTATATGGTTTGTATGTAAAAGGTTTTTTATTGAAATAATATTTTTTTGATATAATTATCATCATGGAAATATAAAATAACTCTGACCTAATTTCCATTGTGATCTTCAAAATAATGGAAATGTTACTCATGTGTACGTATGACTTACCATCTCTATGATTATAACTTCATTAATTTTCCATAACCACATTTCATGGATGGTTTAAAAAGATTATTTTATGTTTAAAATTATAATTACTTCATTTTTACCATTATTTATTTTTTAATTAATAATATATTTGATCTTTTTTAACATATTAAAGTAATTTTAGACATATGAACCATTTATCGTTAAAATATTGGATGTGAAATTATTTGGTTAAGTAATTTTATATGACATGGTAATGAATAAAATAAAATGAATAATAATCTTGAAAAAGGTAATTAAGTAATTAAATTATTGACATATTTTTTTTATTATTCAGGGATATAAATAATACACTTTATAAATCTAGCAAAAGGTAAGGTATCTTTCTAACCCACGATTCTCTTCAAGTTATAAACTTTCTCTCTCTGACTCACTTTATAACACATTAATGTTTTGGAATGATTTTAAGTTCAATATATATTTCTCCCACATTTAAACCTAGATTATTGTCTCATCTATTTATAGGGAAATACATGCCTTAATACCATCTTTTAATTTCCTTCATTAAGGAATCTCTTTTGATTAGGTTATGAGAAATGATTATAAAACCCATTTATTTAAAAGGTTAATTATTATGTTTTTCCCTTATGATTGATATCCTTATATAGAAATAATTTTCATGTACTTGAAATTAATATGATGGGTGGCCCTAAAATTATATATCCCTCAAATTCATTGGGTAATTCTTTAGTCTCATTTAAAATATTATATAGTATTAGGGAGCGAGCCTAATGTATTACTGGACATTGTCTACAATGTAATGTTATCTTGATAGTTAGACTTACATATGTTTTTGTCATTTTTTATATATTTTTACATTCCCATGTCTCTATGATCTAATGATACCTTGATTATTATTTTATTATTCCACTTGATTAATAATGTACCTTATCTTTTATGATATAACATTATGCCATTGACCCACTTTTTATATTTCCTTATCATTTTTATTACGTTACTCAGTTTTTAGATCACCCATTTATTTCATATATTCCCACATTTATCCAAATTATTTTTAGGATCTCAAACTTATTTATAATATTTAAATGAAAAATAAAAAAGATTACGTATTTTAGTTTCCTTCTATATATTACAAACATTGTATTTTGAAGACACTAGGCCTTTAAGATCTTTATATTGTCATTATCAGATATTTATGTTTAAAAACCATGTAATAATATGTTTCTAAGGCTTGAGTTCCCAAAGATGGAATCATAAGTCAGTTTTAGTTAAAAAAATTTACATGGATGAGAAAATATTAGTGATAACATTAGGGATATGTCTAAGAAAAAGGCTTAGTATAGGAAAATATCTTAGAATCTTATTATAGTTGAGAGCGAGTGGTTTCTAAGAAATCAAAATCTTATTTGGATAGTACAAGTGGACATGGTTCAAGTACTGATTCACCTAGGGGTAATAGCTAATAGAATGTGTATCACGCTTGACATTAGCATTACATAGTACACAATAATGGCCCTTACTACACACATGGTTTGACAATATTGAAGGATATTCTTTGGAAACTCACAAAATCTATATAAAATATCATAAAATATTTGAATAGATAATAATGATTAATGAACTATTTCAAACATATAGTTTCTTATATTGAAATTAATGATTTTTTATTTAGATATATTTTAAACATTATTTCATGATTTTGAAATTTACTACTATTAATTTTGTTGATCACATTATGATTTATTGTTTTATTAAATGGTGGGAACATGAAGGATTTGGGTTAACATATAATTTGATAGAAAATGTGTTGATGTAAAAAATATTGGACAATGATTAGATTAAAGAATATAATGTTATTCCTAATCAGTTATCATGATTTATGATTAAGAACATTAACATTATACAACTATGGAACTCGCAAATGAAGAGAAAGATAGTGTTCCCTGAGAGATCAAGTGTTGGATACCATAGAGGATAGATGATCCAATTTACTATATATTGATAATTTAGGAAGAAGCACTCAATGGAATGTCTCAATGGATTGAGAAGATATTTTAAGTATGGATACAAATGGCATAGAGTAAGTAATTTCCAAGTAAATATGAAAAGTTCATTAACACAATGGATACGAATAATGGCCCCCCTAGGGAATAATCAACGGTTGAATTTTTTAAAAGTGAAATGAATGAGAATTATGAAAATCAATGTCGTAGGGTGCAAGTTCAAGAAAATTATCAATTAGGTTTTATGAGTAATGGTTTTGTTTTTGATGATTTAAAGACTATAAATGACATATTAATTTCAGGGATTATGAACTAATAAGATTATGAAGCCAAGTTAATAGTTTAATATAGAGTTGGGATGATTTAAATGTTTATATAATATAATTAAATAATTCTTTGATTAACAAAATATATATATAAGTATTATTGTGTATAATTTTTACATTATGTATTTTCAATAATATGTTTGTTGGTACTAATTAACTATAAAAGTTATTTAATCATAAGGTGATACTCTATGGAAAAACACATAATTGAGGAAAATATAATCTTTTATATGTTCTTGATGTTGAGGTAATACTTGATTTTTTTTAAAATTATTTTTTTTGTATTAGAAAATGTAATGTTTATGGAAATTTATTTGATGATTAATTTTATTTTTTAAGGTGATCATAATATTCATGACAATCGTAACACCCGAATATTTCATATTACATTATTTTTTCAAAGTATTTAAATAACTTGGACTGCACGAAACACTGTCCTCAAGCGCACCACAACTTACCAAACTATCTGTTAAAAAGAGGTTATGAATAGTATTAACTAAATTTTAAACATTATATAATTCATATAATTTTTTAATCCATATTATGAGTTTCTTAGACATAATGAAAAAAATCATTTTTTTCTGATAAAAGAAGTATTTTTTTTAAAATGCAATTTTACCGCCTTTTAATGGAGAACCCTTTTTAAATCCAATATTTGAAAATTTTCTATATTAAAATTTTCAAAATAAACTTCTTAACTAGAATAGGGACATAATAATTTATTTTCAATAAATTTTTGGTGTTTTTCCGATAACTTTTATATAGGGGTGAATAATGAAAAAATACTATATTCTAACTGAAAACAACTTTTTTAATCAAAATAATTTGTTTTGTTAAATTATAAATTTTAAAGGTTAGGAAGTATAAATAGATTATATTTTTTCCATTTAATCAAATTTTATTCAATGGAAATAATTTCACTTTGAAATTTAGCATAAACAAGTATCAATCTTTTGTAAGTTATTATTTCTTAAAAACATGTTTTTTAGTTTTGACAATGGGGATTAATTTTAAATTAAGAAATGAAACATATATATTTTGAATTTGGTAAAATAGTCTTAATTTTTGAATTAAAAATATCAAAATTAGGTTAGGGTGAAATTTTGGCATTTTTATCAAAATTTTCAATTTTTGATGATTTGTGAAAGCACTGAGTTATTGGTTAAAACTGAAATTTTATTTAAATAATTATTTATTTTATTTAAATTTATTTTTGGTAAAAATATATATTTAATACCTATATCAGTTCAATATAATTCATTTGATTCATTTTATAATATGTTTAGATATATAAATATTTTTTTGATCTTTTTACCGTCTTTTACCCATATCCTTGGAGAAGTTGAAAATTTACATAAAACATAATTTTACCACTTATCTGAATTGAATTTAGAAAATCCAAGAGGCATGGTTGATATTAGTAAGTAAAATTTCATTCAATGAGATGAAAATAATTTTTGTTGAGGAGTAACCTTTAACTTTAACTTACCACGGTTAAATGTAAATACGGTAATTAAGGTTAAAAATGATATTAGTATTACCCTAACACATTTTATAATTCTACTAGATAAGTTTAATTCGACCAAAATTCTATCTCAAGAATAAAATATGATCCTTTAGGTCCACTTGGATTTGATTAGGACATTTATTATTATTTAATTCAACGAAGAGTGAGAAGTGTTAAATTCAAAGTTTAATAACCAAACCATATTTAATATAAAGATAAAAATAAGACAAATCTGACTATAAATATTCAATGTATGGATAAAAATATTTCCTAAATAATTTTATTTTATTAATATTTTTTAGACATTAAACAATTAAATTCATTTATGACACAATGATGTTGCAGTAATTACAGTATTAATGAAAGATTAAAATAATTTATATTATAAATAACAAAAAATATGTAATTTGATACTTTTAATGAATTAAACTAATTTTATAGGTAAATATGACATATTAGGGTTGGTTAGATAATTTTTTTTGAAGTAATAATGCTGTTATAAATTCATCAAATTCAAAATACCAAATAGTGAAAAAATTGACATAAAAGAGTTTTTAAAATAAATATTATATTTTTAATTGATATTCTATTCATAAAAATCTATTGTTAGGCCAAAATACATATATAATGATACATGTATCATCAATGAACCACTTGGGGTTCGCTTGTAAGTATATAGTATTTTTATTAATAATATAATATAAAAATACAAAGAGACAAGGTAAATGTGAAACTATTTAACTAAGAGTTAAATCTAAAAGATAAGGTTAATATAGTGACTCAAACCTATCTAAAACCTATTGTTTGAGTGGTATTAGACCCATACCAACATTTTCCTTTGAATAATTTATTTTGGATCCATTAGAAACCGAAAATTATTTTATTATAAAATAATATTGCTGGCTTTTCCTAAGGTGCCCCTCACCCCTCATATAAAAGGGCACCCCCCTTCCCTCAAATTCACACCTTCAAAGACATTTGTCTCACCCAAGATCTACCCAAATATCCTCTCAACTGTACTCCCTTAATACTAGAGGTCTTACTTCAGTAATAAATCCTACCTAAGGATCCCTTTTGATCAAATCAAAACGATGAACCATAAGAAGAGGTAAAATATTTTATCACCTCTTTCAAGTTGCTTTCTTCTTCCACTTCCTCTTTATTTGTTATTTACATTATAAAATAATAAATATAGTATCTTTTAAAAACTATGATGTTATTATAAATATGGTACAAACATATTCATTATTCTATCCATCGTTTGAATGACATGTCACCAAATGTGTGTGCGTATGTCTTACCGTCTCCACGTCATGGAGTAATTGTTATTCAATACATTATTATTTGGAAGGGTATAAAATGACGTGTAACTGATGTAAATAATAAATATAACATGATAATTATTCTATAAATAATAAATAAAATCCAATTATATATTATATTAATATCAAAATAATGATATTGTCGCTCGTGCGTACGTACGGATTACCGTCTCCAAGAACACGACGAGATTCAATTCCCATCTTAATCCATTCTAGAATAATTTTAATTAGATAATTAAAAATAATGATTAAAGACTTAATATAATTCTTAATATGAATATGATACATCCTATCCATAACAAAAATTACTTACGTAATAAATCATATAAAGAAAAACGAATCAGTTAACACCTGAAACAACGATAATACTAAGATATTATTAACAAATCAATGTTAAAAGAACATATATGATATCATATTAATGTATATGATTCTATTATAATTTAATAAAAATTATTTCACCGTTATATATGAGTTTAACCTACCCTTGAACAAGGAAAAGTACAAGGTAATGGTTAATTTCCCAATCTCCTTATTATCTGAGATTATTTATTTGTAAGTTTGTAGATGGAAATATTTATTATCTATGTCCATGTTTCATAAAATTGTTTACAAAATAATTCTTTTGAAGGGACTTTTTTACTAAAACAACATTTTAAATGTTTTAAATATTTATTCTTCTAAATCATTCTCATTAATTTCCATCTTCTCAAAATGGGTTTTAAGGATTTATATATATGGACATGAATGTTTTTAAAATGTTAATTACATTAAAAAATTTCAAAGTGGTATGGGACACTTTGATTAAAAAATGTATTTAGATTTATTCCTTTCTAAATTATGTGACTTTTAAATGTTTTTAGGAAAAATTGAAATTTCTCTCAATGATGTTTTAAAAATAATTTTCATCTATATCAATATACCTTGACGGATTTTAAATTTGTTTGAAGTTGATTTATTATGATACCAATCTTCCATATTGTGTTGAAGGTTTTGTGATATGTTTTACTATGGATGTGTTATTTTTATACCATTCATGGTTTATGGATAAATTATTGACATTTCGTATTCTAGTTTTATTATGAATGATTATGTTATATTTAAACCTTTTCATATGATGAATGCATTGGACATAGTAAGTGACGGGTGGAGCCCGCTATAGCTCCTCGATGCCTCAGTAGGTCTCACAAGGCAGACTACTGCCATGGCACGAGGCCTTGACAAAATCTTATGTGTAGTCTTGGCACTAGGCCTTGACTATATGGTTATAAAAGTCTGGAATTATGCATTCCATCATTATGAAAGTGGATATTGATATTGCATGTGATAATTCGACTAGTAGAATATCCATGTGAATAAGTAAATGGAATTATTTGATTTCATCTTTTCCATATTATGCTGAATTTCATGTTTAAAAGGATTATGTTTTAGTATTATACATTGCATTAAATGTTTATGCTTATTTATGAACGTTTCTGCTATATTGGTATCCTTACTGAGAATCTGATCTGACCCCTTTCTATGTTTTATTTATCCTAGGATACGAATAAGTATTTTATGAATGACCTCCATGGATAGTCTATGGGATCTTGGTGTTGTCTATGGAAACAATGTTGTTGTAGTTTTCCATTTTATGATATATTGTAAACCTTGTGAATGTATATAGTACTTCTAAGGCTACTAAAATAATCAGTCTTTAGAGACCTGATCTTTTTGGATCATGCCAATGTTACGTAATAGTTCACTGACTCTGGGCTTCTATGGTTTGGGCATTAAAGTAGGTATTAGAGGAAGTTAATTATAAACCTTGGAAACTAGATTTAGATAAACACTTATTAGAGCACATTATCCTAATATAGGCATTGAGATTTACTATATAAGAACATCCTAGAATTTTGGTACAGTAGAGATTTTGTGAGTTTTCCAAGCAATACATCCATGTCTGGATACGAGCAGTTAGAGGCAGCTCTGGCACATATGTACCTAGGCATAAAATCTGAAAACACCACTTTGATCTAGACTCAAACAAGAATGGGTGCACAACAACGAGTCTTGCTGCACTCATGGTTACGACACTCCTGGGGGATATGCTTAGGATAATTCAAATTTTCATTACAATTCATTATGAAGGATATAGGAGTAAATACTTCCTCAAAGAAATTTTTTTTATGATTATGCATTATATCCATAAACTTTTCAATTTATGTTACGTATTTTACAAGTTTGAAATTATTCATTGAGATTCATAAACGGACTTAGTGTATGCCATTATTTAGAAATGGCTCCCAGTAGAAGGAATGTGAACTCTATCAATATGTATGATCCAAAGAGTAATAAGTATCAAATCGTTCATGGTATTAAGCCCACATTTAGAAGGGAAATAGCCTCCCACATATTCTCAAAATATGAATAAATAGTATCATGTGTTAATGAGATAAGTAGTGAATTCTCTGAGTCCTATGTCTTTGAAGGGAAGCAAGAGACAAAAAGTATGGTAGAGAGAAACACAGATAAATGGAATAAGGTAAAAAGAAGTATTTTCCCATATGTGATAATTGTGGAAAGAATCACCTTGGTAAATGTTTAAAGGGAATGGGAGTTTGTTATAAGTGTGGAGAAAAAGGACACCAAGTACATGATTCCAAGGGTGAGAAAAAAGTTTCAAATGTACAATGCATCATCTACAAAGAGTTGGGACACTACAAGATTCAATGTCCAAATCATCAGAGTATACCCCAAATGCTGTTATTAGATAAGAATCATGTTATGATACTACTGAAGATTAAGTGGAATGATTAAGAATTTTTATGTTGTTATTAAAGTATTGTGTCATATGAGTGTTGTATCAATGATGTACTACTTATAGAAATTATGAAAATAAATAAGGATTATACTACAGTACTATTTTATTGGGAATTTGAGAATATGTGGTCCTGATACTAAGTAGTAATGTTTTAATAAGAGATGGTTGATTTGGATAAATTGTATTGGATATTCTTGACTTACATGGAATTTATTAATAGTGTGTTTATTTCATCATTTTTGGAATATTCAATATTTTTAGATATAAGGAATATATCCAGTATTATATAAAGGATAAGGGAGCACGAATTTAATCAATAAAGTTCTATAGTAATTTAGGGTATTACCATGTTTTAAAAATAATACAAGATGTAGGTGTTCACATGTTGTTATGTGGAAAAAAGGATCTTCATTGTGTTTAACTTCCATATAAATTTTGGACTGTGAGTTTGGATAGAAGTATTTTGGATAAGTCTAGAGGTTCTAATGGATTATGTTTGGAATCGGATACTATTGTTAAGGATATTTTTCAATTTATATAAAAAGGAATACATGCAGACCGTGTGACAACCCGTCGTGTTGGAAAAAGCTGTGGGAATCAATTCTACAACCATAGTGCGATTGAGATTTAGCACCTACCACTGGACTACGTGAAGTCTCTAGATTTTATAATGTAGTTTTTTAAAGGGTCTTATAGGTGAATTATAAATTCATTTTTTTGGAACTCTATAAGAATAGGATAAAACGAATATTTTTTTACGTTCTATTATCTTTTAGAGTGAAAGATGAGTTTGTGGTAGAAATTATTTAAAGGATGGAACTCTATTTGTCAAGTATATTTTTTTTCTTACCTCTTATTCTATGACGAAATTAATTCTTAAACTTTAGGTAAGGGATCTTAAAACTAAAAATGTGTTTTGTTAATAACTTATGTTTTGTTGAACTGATGATATTTTAAATCATCATAGATTGATGGATTTGAGACCCTAAATTCTATAATTTTTTGTGACTGAGGAACTCAATCAATTCTTATAAATATTTAGGTTTTTCCTCCAATTATGTGTCTCTAATTTCCGCCAAAGTTCTCCTAATTGAGATCATAATTTTGTGGTGACTTTTTCATTCCCCTATTTCATCTTATTATGAATAAATATTATTAACCCAATTTCCGATGTGGGTTTTCCCACATAGGTATTTTCAATTTTAAACATTTTATTTTAGAAGAACAATTTCAAATTGCGAGGATGCAATTTATGGAAGGAGGGAAAAATGTAACACCACAAGATTGCATAGTACATTATTTCTTTAAAGTATTTCAATAACTTGCAGTACACGCAACACCATGTTCAAGCGCACCATGACTTACCAAACTATCCGTTCAAAGGAGGTTATGAATAGTAGTAACTAAAATTTGAAATTAATATAATAATAATAATTTTAGAATCCATATTATGAATTTCTTAGACATGATGAATAAAAAATTCATTATTTCTGATAGAAGAAGTAATTTTAAAAAAATGCAATTTTACCGCCTTTTAATGGAGAAAGCCTTTTTAATCAAATAATTGAAACTTTTATTTATTCAATTTGACAAAAAAACTTCTTATTTAGAATTGGTACATAAGAATTAAGTTTCAATTAATTTTTGGTTTTTTTCTGATAACTTTCATATTTGGGTGAATAGTGAAAAATATTATATTATAACTGAAAAAACATGTTTAATCAAAATAATTTCCGGTGTTAAATTATACATTTTAATTGTTTTGAAGTATAAATAGATTATATTTTTACCAATTAATCCAATTGTATTCATTGGAAATAATTTCACTTTGAAATTTAACATAAACAAGTAACAATCTTTTGTTATTTCTCAGTTCCTAAAAAAAAGCTTTTTCGTTTTGACAATGTAAATTAATTTTTCATTAATAAATGAAATTTTTCTATTTTAAATTTGGTAAAATAGGCTTAATTTTTGAATTTATATTATCAAAATTATCTTCGGGTGAAATTTTGGTATTTTTTCTGAAAACATTCAATTTTTTATGAATAGTGAAAAACACTAAGTTATTAGTTATACCCAACTTTTTATTTATATAATTATTTACTTTATTTAAAATTATTTTAGGTCAAAATAGATATATAATACCTATATATGTTCAATTTAATTAATTGGAGTAATTTTATAATATGTTTAGATATATAAAAATTTTATTGAACTTTTTACCGTCTTTTACCCACCTCCTACGAGAATTTTCAAATTTACATAAAACAATATTTTACAACTTATGTGAGTTGAAATTTGAAAATCAGATAGAAATGGTTAATATCAATATGTAAAATGCGGTTAAATTACATGAAATTAATTTTTGGTGAATAATAACTTTTTACTTTTATTTACCACGGTTAAAAGTAAATAGGGTAATTAAGGGTAAAAATGATATAATCATTACCATAACACATGTCATAATTATATTAGATAAGTGTAATTAGACCAAAAACAACCTTTGTAATAAAACTTGATCCTTTATTTCCACTTGTATAAGATTAGGACATTAATTATTATTTAATTTAAAGAATAGTTAAAAGTGTTAAATTCAATGTTTAATAACTAACACATTTTTAATATAGGGATACACATTAAATAAATTAGACTATAAATATTCATTAGAAATATAATAATATTTCCTAAATAATTATATTTTATTTATATTTTTTAGAGCTTATATAATTAAATTCATTTATGACACAATGGTGATGTAGTAATTACCGTATTAATGAAAGAATAAAATAATTCATATTATAAATTTCCAAATAAATGTAATTTGAAACTTTTTATGAATTAAACTAATTTTATAGATTAAGATGACATATTAGGGTTGGTTAGATGAATTTTTTTAGAAATAATAATGCAGTTATGAATTTAGAAAAAACAAAAGCACAAATAGTTTCAAAATTGAAAAAATAGAGTTTTTAAAACAAATACTTTATTATTAATTGATATTCTATTCATAAAAATATGAGGTTCAATTACAACACATATATAATGATACTTGTATCATTAATGAACCACTTGGGGTTCTCTTGGAAGTATATAGTATGTTTATTAACCATATAATATAAAAATACAAAGAGACGTGGTAAATGTCAAACTGTTTAACTAAGAGTTAAATCTAAACGATAAGGTTAATATAGCGACCCAAACATGTATAAAACCTATTGGTTTAGTGTTTTTAGACCCATCCCACCCTATGCCTTAAATACTTCATTTTTGAGACCTTAGAAACTGAAAATGATTTTATTATAAAATAATATATCTAGCTTTTCTGAAGGTTCTCCTCACCCCTCTTATAAAAGGGAACTCCCACTTACCACAAATTCACACCTTCAAAGCCATCTGGCTCAGAAAAAATCTACTCAAATACCCTGTAAACTGTTATCCCTTCATCATAGAGGTATTAATTTAGTTATAATTCCATCTTATGGAGCCCTTTTGATGAAATCAAAAGGAAGAATCAAAAGAAGAGGTAAACAAATTCATCACCTCTTTCAAGTTCCTTTCTACTTCCACTTACTATTTATTAGTTGTTTCTAATCTAAAAAAATAACACCAGAATATTCTATATACTATGATGTTATTATAAATATGGTACAACCATATTCATTATTCTATCAATCCTTTGAATGTAATGTCACCATACGTGTGTACGTACGACTTACCGTCTCCACGTCGTGGTGTAATTGTTATTCAATACATTATTATTTGGATGGGTATAATAATGATGTGTAATTGATGTAAATAATAAATATAACATGATAATGATTATGTATATGTATGATATTCCATCCAATTATATATTATTTTAATATCAAAAGAATGATATTGTCGCTCGTGTGTATGTACGGATTACCTTCTCCACAAACGTGATAAGATTAATTCACCATCGTAATCCATTAAAGATTAATTTTCATTAGATGCTTAAAAATATTCATTAAAGACTTAATATCATTCATAATATGAATAAGATACATCTTGTCCATAAGAAACATTACTTACTTAATAAATCAAATAAAGGAAAACGAATCACTTAATACCCAAAACGATGATAATAATAAGATATTATTATCAAAGCAATGTTAAAAGATCATATATGATATCATATTAATTTATATGATTTTAGTATAATTTAATAACAATTATTTCACATTTATAAAAGAGTTTAACCTACCCTAGACTAAGGAAATGTACAAGGTAAGGGTTAATTCCTCAATCTCATTATTATCCGATATTGTTTATGTGTATGTTTTTACTGGGACATATTTTTCTTATCCATGTCCATGTTTTATAAAAGGGGTTCAAAAGGATTATTTTTAAGGGTCTTTTTTATAAAAAAATGATTTTAAATATTTTAAATATTTATTCTTCTAAATCATTCTAACTATTATCCATGTTTTCAAAATTGTTTTAAGGATTTATTTATATGGACATGAATGTTTTTAAAATTTATATTCCGTTCAAAAGTTTCAAAGTGGTATGAGACACTTGTATTGAAAAATATATTTAAATGTATTCCTTTCTAAATTCTGTGACTTTTAAATGTTTTTATGAAAAAATTGATGTTTCTATAAGATATTTTTTACACTTAATTTTCATCAGTATCAACATCCCTTGAAGGATTTTAAAATTGTTTGAAGTTGATATATTATGAAACAAATATTCAATATTGTATTGAAGGTTTTGTGATATGATTGACTAGGTATGTGTTATTTTTATACCATTAATGGTTTATGAACAAAGTATTGAAATTTTGTATGCTAGTTTTAATATGAATGTTTATGTTATGTTTACACCTTTTCATATGAGGAATGCATTGGACTTAGTAAGTGACGGGTGGTGCCCGCTATAGCTCCTTGATGCATCAGTAGGTATCATGAGACAAATTATTGTCTTGGCACAAGGCCTTGAAAAAAATCATATTTATAGTCTTGGAACAAGTCCTTGACTATGTGGTTATGAATGTCTGGAAATATGTATTCAATCATTATGAAAGTGGATATTGACATTTCTTGTGATTATTCGACTAGTATAATATCCATGTGAATAAGTAAATTGAATTATTTGATTTTATCTTTGAAATATTATTCTGAAGTTAATGTTTAAAAGAATTTTTTTAGTCTTATACATTGCCTTAAATGATTATGCTTATTTTTAAAAAATTTCGTTATATTTTTATTTTTACTGAGCATCTGAGCTCACCCCTTTCTATGTTTTATTTTTCCCAGGATGCGAAGATGTATATTATGACTGACCTAGAGGGATATTCTATGGGATCTCGGTGTTGTCTACGGAAACAATTTTTTTGTAGTTTTCCATTATACGATGTAATGTAAACCTTATGAATGTATCTAGTACTTCCAAGAATACTAAACTATTCGATCTTTGGAGACATGATCTTTTTTTATCATACCAATGATATGTAATAATGCACCCACTCTAGGCTTCTGGGGTCGGGGCGTTACAAGAATGTTATAGGATTATGCAAAATATTCAATATTATCAACACATTAGTGTTTTCATAGTTTTATAAAATGGACAACCCATAATCCGGGTGACAACCTATCACATCTGGAAAGTGCATGGGGCTTGAACCAACAATCTAAGGGAGATAATGGTGAATTTACTACCACTGGCCTATGTAATATACTGGTTAGTATAACATTTTTTTACATATATGTTTTTAATGTAAAATATTAATTTTTTTGGGAAACATATTATATGATGAATTTATTTTATTTTGTTGTGAAGAATAATATTTTGGGATATGTTTTGTTGGTTTAATATATATATAACCCTTTGGTTTAATTTAAATGAATTTTTGGAATACTGTAGTTATATTTTAGGAGATATAAGTTAAAGGTTAATGAGATAACATTTGAGGTTATAATCTTATTCCATGTTGAGATTATTGAGTTTATTTGTGATATATGGATTTTTATTTAATGAATGATATGTGTTTAACCTTTGTATTAATTGTTGAAATTTAGAGACAATTATATTTATATTCATTTTGGTTATTATCATAACTTGCTCTAACCATTTTAGTTTTAATAAAGATTGTAATAATAACTTCTTATTATTTTCTGGATCTCATTATTTGTTAAACGATATTTTTTGTGCTTCAAGAATAAATAAATTCATATGTGATATTAATTTCCTTAGAGTAAGAGGTAAATTTGAAATTTATCAAAGCAGAACAAAATGATGAAATTGTTCTTATGAAATACAAATATATCAAGCAAGTGTTTTCTCTATCCTAAAATAAAAATATTCTGTAAACTATAGGAAGATGAATTTAGATAAAAAATGTGATCATATCAGCTTCATATCTAGTGAATAAATGGGTTTTTATTAATCACATATTTATGATTTTTTGGTTTTTTACTTTATCATGGACATTCAATTTCTTATAATAAATTATCTCTACCAATCTCCATTATTATTTAATCTATTCTTCCATTCCCATATCCTCACTTCAAACCAATTATCTCAAACTTAGAACCCTATTTATGTGTTATTCTAGATGAAATTTATTTCCCCTTCCTTATTTTAAGAGAATGTTTTATTAACCATTTTTATGATTTGTGTTTTCCAGAAATCAAATTTCACATTTCATTACATTGATTACTTCACACAAATTGAATTGCGAGGATACAATTTATAAAAATAGGGTAGAATATAATACCCTTAGATCATAAAATTGGAACACCATGTTGGATTAAATATATAAAAAACACCAAGATTAGAAGAGGATGTAAAACCCTTAGACATTACAATATATTTATTTTTAAATAAATTCAATATCTTTGATAGCTTATGATTTACAAATCACTTGGTTTAAACCAAATATGATAAACTATTAAAATATTATTTTCAAAACATGACAATTATATCCTAACCATTTAATTACATGGTATTAATATGGATTAATAAATTATAAAAATTATATTTTTTAATTAAAAAAATAAATGGTTATCAATTGATTATAAATAAAATAATAACCATTTAAAAGAGAAAGATTTTTTTTTTGAAAAACTATATGTTTCTGAAAGGCAGATTAGTCATACATTGCACCCATTATATAAAATTAATTTTTAACAACTTTTTAAAATATATTAAAAAATATTAATATTTTAAATCTACATATGTAAATTATATTTGGTTAAAATTTTCATAATTTTCGGTAAAGATTTAATTTCTTATTAAGAATAAAAAATTCGGATTTATATTAATAAAAAAAATTTTGATTAAATTATTTACAAAATATAATAATATTATAAATGGTTTTAAGGTTAATTTAGTTCAATTATATTAAAATTTAAATAATTTTGTTCAGTGGAATAAATTTGTATATTTAGTTATGATATAAAAACATTTGAATATATTTATTTAGGAAAACAAAAACTTCGACACATCAATGGGTTTAATATTAAATAAAATTTTACTTATTTTGAGAGTTGAATTTGGAAAAATGGATTGCATATTTGGAATCCGAATAATTTATATTATATAATAAGGCTAAATTAATTCTTAACCATAATTAATATTTAAAACAATAAAAATCATTCACTACTATTAAGGTAAAAATGAGTTTATTGGGGGAGGGGGGGTTACACTGAAACTATAATGGTTAAAAATGACCCAAAACATCTATTATTACTATTTTGTGGTAATATATAGATCTTCTACCTTTTTAAGGATAATAAGGGTCCATTTTGGATCTATTTGGTGTGAGAAAAATGTTGGTGTAATTCATTCTTTTCAAAAATGACAATTATGTATACATTCAAACTTATAAAAGGAAATCCCATTTCTTATCCATTACACACTTACAAGCCCCATCTATTAAGAAAATACCTAACAAACTCAATTCTTTAATTACCCAAACTCATCATAGAATCCTTATTTCTTTCATAAATATGTCCTAATATGTTTTTTGGTGAAAATAAAAATAAATTGTCTGAAGAAGAGGTAATGTCCTTAACCATGAATTTTATACTATTTATTTCTACACATATTTAAAATATTATTAAAACATGATGATATAATAAACTCAGTGTCTTAAATATAATAAGTTTTTGTAATGATAATGTAATTATCTAAACTAATCTCCGCCTCTATCAAATTTAAAATGAAACCATTGATCTTGTGTGTGGGGGACTACAACGTCATCAACATACGTAATTCATTTTCCATAAATTCTTATTACACATAGATATAAAAATGTATAAAATATTTATATATGATATATATGATATAATTATACTTATTTAATTATAATATAATATATAGCTTCTTACCTTACATTTGTTGACTCTCCTTTTCGTCACATTGTCTTAAAGAATGGAAAGGGAAATGACTTATCCCAAATTGATTCATCATTTGAAGAAAACATCAAAAATAGAAAAAGGAATGAAGAAGGAGTCAAAGGACCTAGGGTCACGCAAGTTCACTTACTGTCGCGCAAGTATACCTGCGCGCCACCTAATGGTCACACAAGTGACTTGCGTGCCATAAGTTATAACTGCTCGGGGTCTTATCCAGCCTAAAAATAGCCCCGTTGGGCCAACCATTTGAGGAGGAATGTTTCCAGAATTTAGATATAGATCTTTGAATGCCCAAGTCTCTTCTTCAGGTCTTCCGAACACTTCTAAGGTAATTATTTACCTAGAATGGAAGGTCTAAACAATAGGAGTAAGGTCTATGTGTTAGAATTCACTAACACTTGCGTACCTAAGTGTTTTACCCTTAAGGGAAATGGACACACTTGTGCGCCGCCATACTTCTTCACCAAAACATGTGTGCCACTCTTCTGGAAGTACCTCAGGATGATTCTAAAGTCATTGATCAAGAATCTCCCCAGTATTACTCAACTGGTCAAGGATCGCGGAAGTACCCATGTGTCGTGCCCGTATACCTGCACGGCCAGAACTTGCGTGCCTATGCAGTACCTGCGCGCCTGCCAGGACTTGGGCGCCCCTGTCTTTTTGGGTGCCGTTCCTACACATTTCACCTCTCTTATACCATTCCACCCCTCTTATTCAAGATTAAATCTTCAAGACACTCTTCATATCCATTTATGTCATGTTTTCATAATTTGACTTCCTTATCTGAAAGGAACTCTATGGAACATCTCTCAAAACCTAGTGATTTACATATATTTATGTCACTAAAATTAGAGATTTCATTCATTCAACCTCATCCCTTAATATGAGATAACCCTATTCATAGGCCTCCTTTTCAAGAATAAGCCCCAGTCATAATTCCCATTAATTTTGGGCATCCTCCTTAGGAGTAAGCCCCAAGTCCTCATTAATCTGGGCCTCCTTTTCACGAGTAAGCCCCAATCATAATTTTCATTAATCTGGGCCTCCTTTTCAGGAATAATCCCCAGTCTCAAATCTTATTAATTGGGCATCCTCCTTAGGAGTAAGCCCCAAGTCATCATTAATCTGGGCCTCCTTTTCAGGAGTAATCCCCAGTCATAATTTTAATTAATCTGGGACTTCTCTTCAGGAGTAAGCCCTAGTTTTAAATCATATTAATTGGGTATCCTCCTAACGAGTAAGCCCCAACCATAATTACATTAACATGGGATCCCTTTTCAAGAATAAACCCCAGTATTAATGTTCCCAAATATAGGCATCCTCCTAGGAGTAAGCCCCAAGTCCCTTAACCTGGGCCTCCTTTTCAGGAGTAATCCCTAGTCTTAATTTTCCTCAACCAGTCTTGATTTACTTTTTGGGCTTCCTTTTCAGGAGTAAAACCCAATCATAAGTCCCCTCCTAACTTGGGAATCATCCTTAGATGTAAGCCCCAAGATTAGAGTATCCAAATTTCCATAAAGTACATATACCTTTATGGACCCTGTTCCTGGATTTCTTCCCAGAAGTAGAATATTAATCCTCGTCTATATTGGGTAGTCATACACACATAATCCCCCACATCATTGCATCTTTCGTGGCACAATTGTCCGGTTTCACCAATACCTCTTGTTTCTCACACCGAGCATGAATCACGTAAGTTTAGAGTGTAAAAGTAATCATGACATCTTTCTTTGAGCCGTCAATTATGCATAAAAACCATACTCCATTAATGGAACTACGTGGGTTCTGATTCCTTTTCCAAAACAAAGGATATCTAGGTAGCCCATCTATAGGTACGATCCCAACTCTGAAATAATCAATGTCCTTATGAATGACAATAAACATCAAGTGCCCCACTGAGTGGATTTAAAACCAGTATGGCCATCATAATGACCAAGAGACTTTAATGTATTGAAGGATACCATCAGCTAAGAATCTCTAAACAAATACAAATGATTTTATATCTATGAAGAACCTAGAATACATATACAAGATTCTCTAAATTTCCTACATATCAATCATTGATTGTCATATCTAAAGGAAAATCCTTTTATACTTGGTCATGTAATAAGGATTCACGAACAGAACATAAATCTATAAAGAGAGTCCCGGAGTAGACAATAATTCCCCTAAAAAAGGTGTGATGAGTCTGACCTCCCATTTTTCTCGACCAATGTAAATTCTTAAGCCCCATCAGTCCACAACTAACGAGCTCCTACCTATGGAGAGTAGGTTCAAATGGATATGTAATCATTGGATGTTTCTAGTTCTACGAACAAACCCATTAGAAACCGTTTGGAATGGTTGAATATTAAATCAATGATATCATCCCCAATTCTAGAGGGAAACAAAAAATGGTGAACCCGACCTGAATCATTAACCAAGTTAAAATGATAATTTACCTACTTGTTAGGCCCCTATTTAAAACTCAATGAGAGGGCCAACAAGAAAAATAATTGAAATATGTGCTCATCCAAAAGATGTAGTGGCTGAATTTATCTTCATTACGGCTGTTATATCAAACATGCACTCTTTTCCAAGATTTTCTACATACTAAGAAATGGTTTCTCTCAAGTTCACACCTGTGAATACCGCTGCTGCGAATGACACTGCTGCTACTCCTGCTGGATCATCGTCTGCTCTGAGGACGATATCACCTACTCAGCGTAATCAACGCTGGGTATCAAACGCGCTGGATAAGGAGTACCATCACCACGGTACCATTCCAACTCTAGAGGCTGCCCGACAAGACCTCCAAGTGAACAACTCACACCGGTCGTCTAGCCAACGACGACCAGTGATCAAGAAGCAGGCGGTGCTAACCACTGTCTCCAACCGTTTCAGGTCATTATCCTCGGAACACAATCACCATTCACTCCCATATTCCGAGTAGGTGAATGAGACAGCCCCTCAGGTCCTTAATTCAAAGAGATAGGAGTTCTTCCCAAGGGATCCTATCAATAATCACCGCCAGACTCGTGCGGCAGTGCGCCCTCAACATGATGAGGGTGTCGACTCCAGCTGTTCGGCTCAGGTTCCTTGAACCCGAGAAGGCAAGACGAATCTCCAGAGGCGAAATCCGGTTAATAGTGGGCAAGTTCTCATATATACCATCTCCGAAGAAGTCCACCAACCTAACTTGGTGGCGAGCAATGAGCGGACACACACACCTGCCCATTTTAATTATGTTGTCGAGTAGACTCAACTGCAGCATCACGCCAATCCCGCCAGGCAATTCTGGCAGAGTACTATAGGCAGGAACATATACCTGTTTATACATCATCAGTTAGTCAACAGGCTCGTCTGACTACATATGAGGGAGCTCGTCAACCACGTTTGGCGAAGTGCAATTAGCAGGCACATATACCTACTAGTATTGATCAAGCCTACCAACAGTCTCACTTGGTAGCACACTGAGAAGTCAGTCGGAAAGCTCTGGCAAAAAACAGGAGGCAGACTCAACTTTTTTCCCCCACACTTGAGTACTCTCAGGATTCACTGATAGGAAAAGGAGGACAAGAGAAGGAACATACACCTACTCCAAGAACGGAATCGGCATATATCTTCGTTCCGGCAGCTGAAGTCACCAAGAACATTCTGTCAATGGTGAAAGAGCAGAAGAAAATTAATGCTCATATCCTGGATGCCTATCAGGATATTATAACAGCTTCTGTAGCATCTCAGGGAAAGATACACAAATCTGTCCCTAGCAGTGGAGTGACACATCAACAGTTCACTCCGGAGCAGATACACACCTCTTTTCTAGTCCAAGAGGGTTGGGGGGCGTACTCCCCCATATCATATGGACAACCAAGTCAGGAACATACACCGGATTTGAGTGGGGATCGTCAGCCTAACCTGGCCATCTCTCCTGATCAGGCACATACACCTGCTCAGAGTAACCACTTTTATCAACAAGTGGATTCCAAGGTGAGTAAGAAGGAATCTAAAAAGAAGCCTTTCCCATCATAGTCACGAAATCAAGAGCCAATCTGTAAAAAGGCCTTGCTTGATGCTGGAGTTCTTGAATCCCCCAGACAGTTGTCTGTTGGAATTCAAGATTCTACTCCCTCATTTCCCAATAGTGGGAAAATTAATTCTGGAGTTCTTTAACAGACACTTCCTTATGAAGGATTGCTTTATTACAATTCGGTCGATCTCGAAGTTTCATATTCAGATGAGAGCCACAGGAACCCTCTGTGTGTTCAGAAGACTGAAGAGAAAGAGATCCCATCTTTTTCTGTAATCCAACATGGTGGTCCTCCCCATGATGATGAATTTCGCTGTGAAAGTATTCTCCGCAATAGTGATGGACATTACCCGAAAAATGATCTAGTGGACAATGTAGTGCTGAGAAAGCCCTCTTATCTTGAGGTACTTGAAAATGAGAAACTAGTCATGTCTGATGCTTAATCACTAGCAGGTAAAATACTTTCTCAATCAGAAGATATCCCAGGGTGTATGACATTCTCCGAACCACCCCTATGTCATGCATCTTCTTGTTTGATCAGTGATTTATCTAAAAATCCTGTTGAATATGACGAAGCAACAAGGAAGCACCAACTCTGGTCAAATCAAGTAGAAGAATCTTCATTGAATGATAAAGAGGAAATGATGAACATGAGAAAACAGCTGGCCAAAGGTGAAGTGCCAGTCATGTTTTGGACTCTGGCTAACTCTCAGTATGACATTCCAGAGATGTTGATGGAAGATGGAATTCATGATATTTGTCTCAACATATGGAAAACTCTTTGTCAGTTAAATATAATGTATTTTCTTATGATGAATATGAAAATCATGTTATGATAATAGAAGGGTTACAACGCCAAATTGACTTGGCATCTCTATCAGTCTCTCGCTATCCGAAGGCTGAAAAGCAGCAGAGAACTCTTCAGTGTTCATGCCTTGGCGCACTAAGAAGATTGCGCCAGTTAATTCTCAATGCCCCATCTAGTATTCATGTATGAGGATGGGGTGTTCATGGAGCACTACATTTCACTGTGCTCTCCAGTCAGCAAAGCCTGCCAAAAACGGTCTCATGCAATGTTATTGCCCGTGGCCGACCACATTCAATGGGTTTTGTTTGTAATCAAAATCTTGCCTAAGAACATGCCTCAACTAGATCTTCTCAAAATCAAGAATATATAGAAAAAGTTATTGAATTACTCCTGCATCAAGAAAACAAGAATATTGAATAGGCATATCGTATTGAGCAAGCACATCATCAAGTTTCAGAAGTGTCGGAAATCATCCAATGGTCTTTAGAGCCGGGTGATAAAAGTGGATGTCGATTGAGGAATCCAGCTAATTTCTAGACTAAGGTCCTCAAGATCAAGAGATATTTTAAGAAATTATCTGACATAGCATGTCAAGA
This sequence comes from Viscum album, assembly GCA_963277665.1. Taxonomy (NCBI): domain Eukaryota; kingdom Viridiplantae; phylum Streptophyta; class Magnoliopsida; order Santalales; family Viscaceae; genus Viscum; species Viscum album. The sequence continues at coordinate 260,141,226 of OY728125.1, read as the reverse complement.
GCCACCCCAGCTCGCCAGACTGGGGACTCTTTTAACCCAACCCTCAGAATCAACGAATAGGATTCGAGGAGTTGAGCAAAGAGAGCAGGAACAGCCCCAGTCCACCGGACTGGGGAATGTTTCAAATCATCAACCCCCTCCTCAGAGAAAGTCAGTCTTTTCTTGATTGGGGATGAAGCCTCAAGAGGAACAAAGATACAAATTATCAGGAGATTCTCTGAAAATTACGATTCGCCAAGAAGTTCATGAGGGATCAAACCAACAAAAGGAAATGTCTTGTCAGGGGCATGGTAGAAGACAATATCACAGAAATGATGATGGAAGGGATGAAATGCATTATACATCAATTAATGTCATCAATGTCATTGTTTCTGATCCACCAGATGAGGCTCACTCAGAGGGATCAGATGAAGGGGTTCCTGTTCAAGAAGTTGTACGCACAAACACAAACAAAGAAGGTGTGCGTACAAGAAATCAAAGGTTTACCCCAAATCTGGGTGTTCCTTCAAATAACCCACTTCCCCCTCTCCGAAAAGGATCAAAAAAGGGTAAGGGAATGAATCAGGTTGCATATCCTTCTTCTAGAGAAGGCCAATTGCTCTCACTAGAGGAAAGAATTGCGTAACATGAGGATGAAATGAAGGAGTTGAGGAGGTTAAAAGTAGAACTACTTCAAGCTAGTCTTCCTGCTAAGCGTGCTGGAGTCAGTCAGCCAAGGGAGTTTCTTTTAGCTAATGATTTGGATCAAGAATATCCTCCTTTATCAGTACACCATCATAGGTCTAATCCTACGGGTCAAGTGCAACAACAATTGGCAGTGCTACCATCAGTTTTAGTACCAGCTGCCATACCTGTCCAAGCTCCAGTCAGTGCACCTGTTCAGGTCCAAGCTCAACTAGATGTTTCTCAAAAGTTAATAACTAATATTGAGTCATTAACATATTGGTTGGAAGCTATGGGGGGAAAGCGTGCTCAGGTTCAACCAGAAAAGAGAGCTTACCCTGAAAGGTTAGATGCAATCCCTCCCCTATCAAATTTTGGGAACCCTGTATTCCCTATTTTCAATGGATCCGGCGATCTTGAATAGCATTTGACGCATTACGTGTCTTGTTGTGATCCTATGATGGGAACTCCGGAGCAGCAAGAAGCAGTGAGACTCAGATTCTTCGTGCGAACCTTGCAAGGACCAGCCTTTTTCTGGTACACAATCTTGAAATCCCGATCAATTACCGGATGGGAAGATCTCCGTCAACAATTTCTTCTTCAATTTAGCTCAACATTGCCAAAGAGAACAGTTTTTTATCTTACAAACTATAATAAAAGGGATAATTAAAGGGTCTCAGATTTCATTGCTCGCTAGAAGGGATTAACATATTCCCTAAGCTTAGCACTTCCTCAGGAAGAATTGTTGCCATTCTGTGTGGCAAATCTGCTTGAAAAATTATGCACATCGCTGATCCCTGTGAAATACATAGGAGGGTTTCGAGACCTTACTTCAATCGATCAGAATATTGAATATTCCCTTATAAAGACTAAGGATAAAGCTCGTGTAATTCCATCAGTTCCAGGAAGGAGAATGGGTAAAGCAGAAACTACTATAGTTATGCTTAAACAAGCACATGTACCTGCTTCTACTTCAAAACCATCATCTTCTCGAAGGGCTCCACCTCCTAAGCACCAACAACAAAGTCTGTTTCGTCAATATGATCAAAGAGATCAAATACGGAAACATTTTGATGAGTTGAAGAGTAAAGTTTATTCTTTCTTAAATGAAAAAGTTCCTGGTTACTTCATTTCAGAATATGGAGAATAATTTGGTTCAGCTGCTGAGGCCCAAGAGGCCAAACAAGGAAGGAGATGAAAACCATCCCAATTATTTACCATTTCATCAGATGTTGGGGCATCCGATTCAGGAGTGTTTTGTTTTCAAGGAACTCCTGCAAAATATGGTGACTCAGGACAAGGCAAACTAATAGGCTCTTCTGCCCAGGTAGCATGTGTTACTGCTACAGTTCCAGAGGAGGAAGGCGAGTGGAAAGAAGTCAAAAGAAAAAAATGCACAAAAATATTATGATTGGATGGTCAAAGAGATGGTCAACCGAACTCATTATATTTTTTAAACACAATTGAAAAAACCAATTGTGCCTTCTGCCATGAATACTGCAGCAAAAACTTCTTCATCAGAGGGAAAATCCTCAAAGAAATGGCACAATTCAAAGAAAAAGGAACAATCAGATGAAAATGAGTATGTGCCAAAGACTATGTCTTCATTGACTCTAGTAGATTTCATGCCATCTACTTTGATGCAATGGGCACTTTCCCACCAAACGGCATAGCCTAAATAGGCAAATCCAACAGAGTCTTCATCAGATGAAGAGTTGATTTTCGGTTCTGTTAATATGATTCAATTAACAGATCCATATGCCAGTTGTTGTTTCGATTATGATGTGCCCGAATTCTCTATATCAAATAGAGGAATCAGAGGAAGTTATAGAGGCTCAGGATACATGGGAAGACGTGGATCTTTCAAAATCCACTATTCCAATTCTACCCCTGCTAGAACTGTGTACACAGCAAAAACTCATGGTAGAGCCCTTCAGCGAGCTCAGAAAGATCAGGCAAGTTCTTCTAGCAATAGCAAATTCAGTCCTGGCACAGTTATTCTAGAAGACCGGATGAAGGTTCCATCTTCTTCCTCTCAGCATGTAAATGGATCTAATCAGTCTAATCTTCTAAAACCAGGAATATTGCCAACTCCTATCCCGATACAAGATGCATCAACTTCCAAAGCATCTGCTTCCAAGGCACCTGCTAAACCACATGTTCCTATTGGGAAATGCAGACCTCTGGATCAAAATTATGATGTATTGAAACACCTGGACCAAGTATCGGCCATGTTATCAATTATGGATTCTTTGAATCTATCAAAGGATCTTCGGGAGGCACTCATCGAGGCATTGTCAAGTCCTTGGGAGATTGAAACTGAAATTGTTGAAGCTGAAGTCTATCACGTAGAGAATAATCCTGTGGAATTCTATGCAGTGATATCTTTCACAGATGAAGATGAAGATGATATCGTGCATGGGAATATTAGACATTTTTACTTATCTGGAAAGGTCAATGGAATAGACGTCCGAAGAGCTTTCATTGATAATGGTTCAAGAGTCAACCTCATGCCCATTCATACACTTCATCGATTGGGCCTCATGGAATCTGATTTATCTCCTTCTACCATGATGTTACAAGGATATGATAAAAATGAAAAAGAACCACTAGGTGAAGTTACACTCAAAACTCAGTTTGGAGATCTTGTATCCAATTCAGATTTCATGGTTGTTGATCAAGACTCAGCCTTCAACATCTTGCTTAGAAGACCCTGGCTACATCAACCCGCGACCATCCCTTCATCATACCATCAATGTCTCAAATATTTTTTCGATGGTCATGATGGGACATTGTATGGTGATAAGGCCTCATTCAAGACATGTGAGTCTCAATACATTGAGGCGGAATTCTGTCACATGAAGGGAAAGGATAAATCCACAACTAGGGAGATTACCAAAATTAATGCTCTATATTGTTTGGAAAAGATTATAGTAAATCTATTTGCACATGTGAGTACATATTATGTGTTTTCTATTAGTCAAATTGACAGAATAGACCCAAATCAAATTACTCTTATGGAAATATCCATAATGTCAATTACGAAAATTGAGCCAAACAACATGGGAGAAATTGGTGATCCTCTAGGCAATGATGAAAGCTGAAGTGGAGATGTCTTCGTTTCATCTGCTGAAATCCAACAAGTCTATACATTTCCAACCAGGCCAAAAGAAGTGATAGCAATGTCATAGGTGAACAATGATGTCGATTCTCAATCCATCATCTCCTCTTTATTACCCAAGGAAGACCCTTCATCATTAATTGGGTCGGAAATGGAAGCCTCTTCTGCAAGATGTTCAAATTTTAACATCTCTCTTAATCATGGAAATTCTACTTCATCATCTACTATGCAAGTAGAAATGGAAGAAGTAACACATGGTGAAGAAGAAGAGGAAGATCTCGGAGATGCTCCTCCAACATTTGAAGAGGGTATCTCTACCACCATGTATGAACTTAGAGAAATAAATCTGGGTACAAAAGAAGATCCACGCCCCACTTTCATCAGTGCGTCCATGACTCTTGAAGAACAAGAGATGTATATTTTCTTTTTAAAGAAAAATAGAGATATATTTTCTTGGAACTATACAGAGATTTCAGGGCTTGATCCTGAGGTTGCCACTCATCATTTGGGTTTACCAGAAGAATATTGATGATTTAAGCAAGCCACGAGAAGAACACACCCAACTTATGCTTCCAAAATTGAAGCAGAAGTGGATAATCTTATCAAAGAAAACTTCATCAGAGAAGTTCAATATCTCAAGTGGTGGGATAATATTGTCCTTGTAAAGAAGAAAAACAGAACAAATTAGTGTTTTCATCGATTTCAGAGATCCTGATTGGCATTGTCCTAAGGATGATTTCCCAGTTCCGATTACAGAATGTTTAATTGATGAAACAACTGACTATGATGAAATTTCCTTCATGGATGGATATTTCGGATATAATCAAATCTGAATGGCCCTAGAAGACATGGAATCCACAGCCTTCAGAGCCCCTCATGGTGTGTTTTTCTACCAGGTAATTCCCTTTGGCTTAAAAAATGCAGGTGGAACATATCAGCGTGCAATGCATCACATCTTCAATCCCTTTTTAGGGATGTTTGTTGAATGTTATTTGGATGATTTAGTGGTCAAATACAAACAAATTTCTAACCACTTTGCTGATTTGGAAGTCATATTCTACAAGCATAGAGAACATAATTTGAAGATGAACCCCTTAAAATGTGCTTTTGGGGTAACCTCAGGACACTTTCTTGGCTTTGTTGTTTTCCATCGTGTTATTGATGTCGATCTTGAGAAGACCAAGTCAATCCTTGGTATGTCAACTCCTCTAAATTTGAAAGAATTAAGAGGACTTTAAGGACACTTAGCCTATATTCGTCTTTTCGTCGCCAATTTGGCTGGTAAAACATTACCTTTCACCAAATTGATGAATAAGGGAGTCAGTTACCAGTGGACTAAAGAATGTCAAGAAGCATTCGATATTCTCAAGAAATACCTCTTGGGCCCACCGGTACTTATGCCACCTGTTGAAGGAATACCAATTATCCACTATGTGATAGATTTAGAGTGATCATTGGGTGCCTTTATTTCTCAGAAGAATGATGATAGGAATGAAAACAACCTCTACTACCTTAGTTGGACTATGCTTGAAACAGAATACTGGTATTCAAGTATTAAGAAGTGCTTCTTGGCATTAATCTTTGTAGTTCAAAAGTTGATACATTACCTACAACATCACGAGGTCCAATTGGTATCTCGCAAAAACCTGCTCAAATTCATCCTTAGTCATCCAATTCATATAGGAAATTTGGCAAGGTGGGCAGTTATTTTTCCGCAGTTCGACATTTAGTATGTGTCTCAAAAGAAAATAAAGGGCCATGCTCTTGATGATTTCCTAGACGAACACCCTTCAGTGGAAGACACATCTTCAGATATTGAACTCCCTGATGAGGAAGTCTTCTCTATTAAAGAAATTCCTCAGGCATGTGAAATGTATTTTGATGGTGCTTCCAAATTTTCAACAGGGAGGAAAATGGAAAATCTTAAATTCAACAATGTTGGCTTAGGAATTGTGCTCATTTCTCCAAAAAAGGAAGTGTTACCTTATTCCTTCTTATTGTGGGAAAGTGGTACCAATAATGAAGTAGAATACCAAGCTCTCATCACAGGCTGGGAATTGGTGCTTCAAGAACATGTGAATCAATTAAAAGTGAAAGGTGATTCAGAACAGGTAATCAAACAAGTCAATGGGGATTATGCCATCAAAAAGAAGATCTAATCCCTTTGTATGATTATGTCAGAGAGTTAATGGCATAATTCTCTTCAGAACCGAAATTTTCTTTTGTCCCGTGATCACAAAATGCTCAAGCTGATGCACTGGCTAATATCGCCACATCTCTGGCAGATCCAAATCGGGACGAGACAACCATCAATATTTCCCACCATCATGCAATTTCACCTTATGTTCGAATCAGAACAGAGGAAATTAATGAAATTAGTCCCATTCCTGAACCGTATAGTCATACTATAGGATGGATGTCACCTATCAAGGAATACCTTCAAAATGGAATACGTCGACCTGATAGAGCCAGGAAAGAACAAATTCAGCGACGTGTGGTCAATTTTACTCTTTATGATAGCCCAGATCACCTAGAGAAAATTCTCTACAAACGTAGATTTGATGGAGTTCTCTTTAGATGAATTTATGGTGAAGAGACAATGGATGTCATGAAAGAAGTGCATGCAGGAGTCTGTGGTGCCCACCAGTCTAGACATAGACTGTCTGATCAGATTCTAAGGCTAGGATACTTTTGGCCTTCAATGATACAAGATTGTGTTTATTTCAAAAAGGAGTGTCATTCATGCCAAGTACATGCCAATTTCATTCATCAACCCCCAGTGTTTCTTCATACAGCTAAATACTCGTGGCCATTTTCCACATGGGGAATGGATGTCATGGGACCTTACCCTTCAGCTACGGTCAAGTAGTTTAAGTATATTCTTACTGCTGCTGATTTCTTTTCGAAATGGGAAGAGGCAATACCTCTCAAGAAATTCAGATCTAAATGCATTGTTAGCTTCATCAATTCTAATATCATTACCATATTTGGTGTCCCTCATACCATATTGACGGACAATGGCACCAACTTATATTCATCCAAGGTGAGGGAGTTTTATCAAGAATACAACATTAAATCCAATCATTCATCTTGGTATCATGTAGCAGCCAATGGACAGATATAATCCTTCAACAAGACTCTTTCAAATATACTGCAAAAGATGGTGAATAAAGACAAGAAGCCATGCCCTGATAAACTCTTTCATGCCTTATGGGCTTATCGGACTACCACTCGCACTACAACTCGGTCAACTCCATATTCACTAGTATATGGAACTGAAGCAGTCTTGCCTATTGAAGTTCAACTACCCTTGCTCAGAGTAGCCATTTGTAATTAGTCATATTCAGATGAACAATCTCAAAAGCGATTGAATGAATTGGAACTGTTGGATGAGAAAATATTGTGAACACTACACCCCTTGTAAGTCCATTAGAATCGAATAGCACGAGCTTTCAACAAAAAAGTTCGTCTTCGTTCATTCACTCAGGGAGAATTGGTATTAGTTCTCAGAACTCCAATGATACCAGGAAAGAAACCTCCCAATCTTGAGCCAAAATGGGAAGGACCTTACTCAATACATATGGTCTACTCCAATGGAGCTTATTCTTTAATCTCAATGGATGGAGAAGTCATCACTACTCCAACCAATGCTAGATTTATGAAGAAATATTTTGTATGAACACAAAATAAATCCACGGACCATGCATACGACCTTAAACTATTTGCACGTCCCTTAAGTCCATAATGACGCTAAACTGCACCATCCACGGTCCATGCATACGACCTTAAACTATTTCCATGTACCTTACGTCCAGCATGACGTTAAACTGCACCATCTACGGTCCATGCATATGACTTTAAACTATTTGCACGTCCCTTACGTCCAACATGACATTAAACTGCACCATCCATGGTCCATGCATATGACCTTAAACTATTTGCACGACCCTTACATCCAGCATGACGTTAAACTGCACCATCCATAGTCCATGAATTCGACTTCAAACTATTTTCACCTCCCTTACGTCCAACATGACGTTAAACTGCACCATCCACGGTCCATGAATACGACCTTAAACTATTTTCACGTCCCTTACGTCCAGCATGACGTTAAACTACACCATCCACGGTCCATGCATATGACCTTAAACTATTTACACGTCCCTTAAGTCCAGCATGACGTTAAACTGCACCATCCACGGTCCATGCATACGACCTTAAACTATTTGCACCTTCGTCCAACATGAAGTTAAACTGTGACCCCCTTCATCGTCCTTGCTATATGAAGTTAAACTATATAAAAGTCCCTTACGTCCAGCAAGTCATTAAAATGCATAACCAACGGTCCATGCATATGACCTTAAATTATGTGCACGTCCCTTACGTCCAGCATGACGTTAAACTGCACCATCCATGGTCCAAGCATACGACCATAAACTATTTTCACTTTCGTCCAACATGACGTTAATCTATGTCCCCCTTAATCGTCCTTTCTATATGACGTTAAATTATATAAAAGTCCCTTACATTCAGAAAGACATTAAACTACATAACCAATGGTCCACCCATACGACCTTAAACTATTGGCACTTACGTCCAACATGATGCTAAACTGTATCGTCCCCCTTCATCATCCAACATAACGTTAAACTATGAAATTGTCCCTAATACATCCAACATGACGTTAAATGGTGTAATCTTTTGTCCTCACTACATGAAATTAAACTACACAGTCCCCCTTTTGTCCAACGTGACATTAAAACTGCATAGTCCCATTATATGTCCTACATGACATTAAACTGTGCATCGTTAGGGTTGTTGATACCTCTTGTTTCTCACACCGAGTATGACTCACGTGATCTTAGATCAAACTTCAACCATAACACTCTCTCTGGGATACTAACCATGTGTAAGTCCCAACACTATTTTTTAGGTCGTTGACCCCGAGGACAACTTGATCACTAATTCATTCTTTAATTTATCTACGTGGCCTTTGATCCTTTCCTTCTAGGCAAGGTATATAGGCAACCTCCAAAGGTTTAAGCCCAAAACCATTCTCTTCACATTAGTTCACCTCCATCTGATACGATGTGGATTCGTGAAACTACCCCTAGAATCAATATCTTTACATTGGATCACTTTCGTCCTTGTTATTCGACATTAAACTGTACAATACATTTTTCCTATAAGACAATAAACTATCATATTCTTTGATACCCTCACCTGAGAGGGAATCATTATTTACATTGATTTTCAATCATGTTTCATTTCAAAGACTACGTGCACACATGGCAATGCCCGAACCTTTTATCTTGGGTTAAACCATCATTGCACTAAGGTCCCCTTTCACCCTTCACATGTACGAACCAAATTTGTACATTGGGTATTTCTAGAACTGTATGGGATTGATTCCCATAATTATTGGATACGTAGGAACGTTCGAGTGCCCCTAGAATCCAACCCCAAGTCTTTGGTCCTAACCCCAAGTTCCTCTTTCAGTCCAATGGCTGAAAAGTCCCCATGAAAACACACACTTTGTATTTCTTATAATGGTCCAAGCTCTATGACCTTAAACAAAGATCTTCAATCCTTTTGTCCCACACGACGTTAAACTGTAGTTCAAGAACTACGTATGGCTTGATTCCCATCCTTAGGGGATACATAGTGAAGTCCAACATTTCCATTCAGGACACAACCACAACATGATTATGGGTAGCATTGATCTGTGTATCTCTGCATACATTGGACAATACCCATCTTTTTGTGTCATAATCCTAACCATAAATATTTTCACATCTTCATAACCCTTTTCATAACTTCTAATCACAAAAGGGCTGAAATTCTGAGAGTTCTTTTTCCTGACCATGCAGCACGTGCCCTTAGCCAGCCTTGCATAAATAGTCTACATAACAGACATGTCAGCCAAAAGATGATATTATTTGACTATACAGTCAATGCCCTTATGTGGCCCTGCATAATTCAACCCCCTAACGGGTTTGTTAAATAGTGGTAACTTCATTCTTGGGAGGAAAACCTCTTTTATCTTTATTTTTCTTGAAAATATGTAGGGATCCGCAAAAATAGCCATCCTTAACATATTTTTCCCATATCCTTTCCATGATATGAAAATATTCAAGTCTATGATTTATATTCTCCATCCCTATGTTTGGGTCAGACCTTCGTAGGAGTGATATCCATCCAGTTCTTTGATAATTTTTTTTGGAAATATATTCTCCATATTCATGTAGCTCTTTCCATACAGCAAACTCTATACATTAGAAAATTTCAATCTCCATAAACTTTCACTGGGATTTTATCACTATGAAAGTAAATTTCTGAGAGTTCTTTTTCCTGACTATGCAGTACTTTCCCTTAGGTGGTCTTGCATAAGTAGTCTACATAATGGACCTTTCAGCCAAAAGATGCTATTTATTTTACTATTCAGCCAATGCCCTTAGGTGGCCCTACATAATTCAACTCCCTAACGGGTTTGTTAAATAATGGTAACTTCATTCTTGGGAACTATTTATTCTAATTCCTTTTAAATCTATTCATATCATTCCTCAGATCCAAATTTTATTAAGTTATAGTTTACATATTTTCCCTCATACTTGAGTATGGTAATATGTTTTCAGATAAATTGTCAAAGAATTGAGTCAATTCTAATTCATTCGGTCAAAGCTATTTCGACCTTAAACATTAGCCTCTTTATGTCCGACGTGCATGACTTTAAACTTTCCAAAAAAGACAAGGTAACTCTGAATAAAAGTCAAGTTAAATATCACTAAACATACATTTTGTATGATTTAGGTAATATTTACCAATTAAAAGATTCAAAGTTCGTAGGGTTATTTATAATCATCCTAGTAAAAATCAAAATATTCTTACTAGGCCCATTGGCTTAGGTAAAATTTAAAGCAGGTAGCAGGAAAATACATGCACAAGTGATTGAATATGAAAGCATTATTTCCATTTGATGCACAAGAATTAGAAGAACATCCACAGATTGGAGCCTCTTCTCTTTTTCAGGAAATTACAAAATACTGTCAACATAAGTCTTCACTTGATGTACAGCATCCCGAGCTTCATCAGTAGCTACTTGAAGCTCATGAACTCGACCAGCTTCACTCTTCTCAGCTTGATGGAGTGCCTTCTTGGCATCTGTAATGGCTTTCATACCATTTGTTTGAGCTCCCTCCAATGAATTATTGAGCTGGTCAAGTTCCCCAGTAACAACATCTAACTGTTGCTGGAGCTGCACCGGTTTGACGACTTTTTCTTTGATCTTATGCTTCAGCTCCTTCATCTTGGTAGCATAGTCAGCCTCATCTCGGTATACCGAAGCCTCAAATTCTCCGATGTTGACTGACAGTTTCAACTTGGTTAGATCTTCACGACACTTTTTCTCCTACTCCCTCCTGAAGATGACTTGTTTCACTGCAGTATGGATCTCTTGGTATCCAAAACCGCCAAGTCCTAGCATGACGAACTGGGATGACAACCGGGAAATATTTGATGACAACTCTTCTAAAGGCACCTCAGATAGGATTTTCCATATATTTTTCCATGCCTTGCATCATGAAAAGCTAAGCACCTTATTCACCTTTGGTTCTGATTCAACATCATCAGCACATGGGGGCATGTAATTTGGGATTAATGCACTTAAGGAAGTTCCCTGTTCTGCTCCTTCCCCCCTTACCCTGGTTTCTTCACCTTCTACTACTGTTTGGGCGGAGGTAGAGACTTCACTTCCAGATCTAGCCATTGAAGTTGATAGCCCTGTTTGATCAATTAAAAGCATGGTTAGTTTTATAGAATATTGGAAGTTGGTTGTCTTTCTTGAAAACTCAGTACAATCATTACCTAACAATAGATCATCATCTTGAGAAGACTCCTCTCAATCTTTCCCAGTTTCAACAGGATCCTCAAGATGAGTCTCAGGAGGTTTTACCGGGTTTAGCTCCACTTGAGATAATGTTTCTCCAATAGTAGGGTTGACATCAATGTCCACACCCTCTTCAGGCATTGGCAGTTCTGCAGCTTCTATGGATGGAACTGCATATTATTTTCAGTCATGATTAGAAGTGTAAATTATAAGAAAATTTATTGGACGAAGGATAACACTCATTCCCAAGGTCTTCTAAATCACATGATAATTTAGCATGATCATAAAATTATTCGAAAGACATGACACGATTCATCATTTCATCCAATGATATTTCAGAATCCTGGTTAGTCTCACCAGTTGGAGCATTTGATGTGTCCTCTTGGCGACCCTCATTCTGTGGCACCTAACCCTGGACAGCTTCTTCAGGTAGGATGGCCGATTCAGTTGCTGCGGCCGCCATTGATTCTGGTGGAGGTTCTTCTCTACTTGTAACAACAATAGGAGTAGTACTGGGAATAGATGTTGTCTCTTTTTCAAAAGCAGCCAAGTCAGCCTGAATTTGCATTTGTTCCATAGCATCCTCCATTGTCCTTAAAGGAGGATCTATCCTTTCCCTCATAGGGGAAATTGAAGAATCCCCTGTAATCCCAAGGAAAGTGAGAAATTTTTTCATGGTTTAAAATTCATGATTATCCGAAGAACTTACCACTATTGATAAAGCGTTTAGCGGTGGATTTATTCCTTCATCGCCTTTGTCCTTTTGGCTTTTTGGGAGTGTCAGCAGTCTCCCTTGTTGGCACTTGATTTGGCGAATGGAATGCCACGTCCAACTCCTCATTCATGGCCTGTTGTCCTAGAGATATCTTTCCCGGTTCATGAGGAGATTCAACAGCAGCCCCAATGGCATTACCACCAGGGCTATACTATGGTGAAGGAACCTCAGTAGTTCCTTTCTTTTCAAACTGCAAGATAAAGAAAATAAATTTCTTACGTAACAAAGCTTCGACTGGAATCAAGTTTCAAATCAAATAAGGAAAAAAAAATTACATCTTTAGGAGAAACATAATCATTCCACTCCTCATCTCCAGAACCACCAACCCCCTCAGTGGTGCCACGATCAATCATTTCCTTTACCCGCCTGGTGACAGGAATAGACTCATCAATGTCATATATGATCATTTCCGGTTCTCTGATGTATGCCCGCACTTCATTGGGGTTATCCTTGTATTGGATATCTGTAGAAGCCAGAAGATTCCCTATTCCAGGAAGTTGTAGGCCCTCACACAAATCCAGCCAGGAGGTCTTAGTACCACAGTATAAACTCTGCCATAACTGGACAGCCTCTGGTCTTAGATATGAATGTTGCGAGGAAGATCCTCCAATCTTTGACTTCAATTTCTTCCTAGCTCCTGCAACTATAGATAGAGAATAAGAAAATAAGACTTATTGCTTTTTTAAAATAGTAGTGATTAAATTACCACAATGAAGTAACTCACTAGGAGTTGATGGAGTAGGTCCCTTGATTCTAACCGGAGGATTATATCAGGCATGAGGCCGCTTTGCCACTTGTTGTGCCTTATCATCCCCATCATGGGAATCCGGTGAATCAGTCCTAGAGGAAGAATCTGGCGAATCAGCTTCAGGTGGGGAAGTATCACCTTCATGAGTGAGGGTTTCTTTCTATACAGTCCTCTTCCTTTTCCACACCTGATAAACTGGGTGATTCAGCACCCCTTTAGGGTATGATTCTATCTAGTGCTCGGCATACCATGTAGTCAAGTTATGTGCTGGTTTTTCAACCGGTTGATCAAATACCACCCCAGTATTCTCCCTTGACGTCAGCAAACATAGTTGTCGAACAACCATCAGATGTTGCTCTAACCCGACATGTACTGGGGGAGATACAACAATCTGTTGCAGACACTTGAATTGACATGAAAATCTATATAGATCATAGGCCTCGCATATAATTTCTCCGTCAATCCTGGACACTAGCACACCATCTCTGCAAGCAAGCATGTATGCTCTCAAATCCAAGTTGGTTGTTCCAACATCAACAAACCGCTAGGTTGGCGGATTTCCACAGGGAAAGAAGTTTAATTCCTTAAAGATGCTCAGCCTCACTTTCATTTCATAGGCATTAAGATCTAATAGAGAAACTCCAGAGAATTCTTGACTGACGTCCTGAAAGAACTTCCAGGAATTTGTAATCCATTTTGTACATTGTAAGTCTTGAAGTGAGTGGTGATCCATCCCCATAAAACTTGGAATGGTCCCAGTATTCTTAAAGGGTATTTACCCCTGATGACATGAAGTAAACTAATGTGAATCTTTGCTAAAATGGGGGTAGCCAACCCAACCGTTTTTTCCTCAGACAACTTTTCTGTAATGATGAAGGTCCCTGGCCTGATGCCTCCCTTCGAATCCCTGACTGGAAAGAGATAAACGCTGAGCCACAACGCCAAGAAGCCCGTCAGATGATTCTTCTTTGGGATCCTTTGATTCACCTCATATCCCCATTTCTCAAACTCTCCTTCTTGAAGAGTTGGCCATAATGTGCCAAGAGCACCCCTCTTCTCAGGTTTTGGACAGGTGGTAGGATGGGTGGGCCTCTTATCCTGGGATTTCTTTTTCTTGGATATTTTCTCCTTCGGCTCATTTTCCTTTGGATCCTTCTCTTTCTTCTCAATAAGAAATATATTCATCCACTCCTCAGGATGAGTATCCTTTCTAGAATGAGTTAACAAGGTTTCTAAACTCTTGAGCCTATGGAAGATTTTAAATAATTCCCGAGCTAAAGCCGGAGTCTTCTCTGAATCATTCCACGTCACCTTGGGAGGAATGAATTCATCATACATGTCGCCCAAAATTGGAGCCCCTGAGATCCTGTGGACATCCCACAGACTGATGCCTACTTTTAAATGTGTCAGATGAAAAGAATTAGTTTCTGGGCTCTAGTAGCTCAGTATATCCGGCACGAAGTTATCATGTCTGTAAACATATGTTTCCCAACCTAGAAAGCTTTGTATATCGCCACTTCTTTCAAATCCTCGATAAACTCTGCACAGGTTTGTCGTACCCAATATGCCCACATCCAAGTTGGATTCACACCTCCCCCAGAACGGAAGTCCCAACTTTTCTTCCAACCTTTGGATTGATCCATTTGAGCATTTCAGAAGATTGAAGGATGACAATGTGGTTCTAGCTCAGGCTTATGAGGTTTCAGATCTAGCGTTCAAGGGATGTGATGCATCATATGGGCCTTCTCCACTGTTCCAACAGTTATAAATCCTCCTCCACATGAGATATTTGCTAAATAAAAGTTAGTATAATTCTGAAACCATGAAAATGGGAGATAGTTCATTGCTTCTGGAATAGTGATTTCTCGTAGATGACCATATCCATACAAAGGTAGATAAATGCTTTGGGGGAAGTCGCAGAGATATTTCTTCAGATACTTAGACAAATCTGGAAGAGTGCTATTTTTGACTGTATAATAATCATGGCCAATGATATCCATCATATCATCAAGGCGTTTGCTTTCCAGTTCATCAGTTATTCTGATTCTCTTGAGAGCCACTGATTCTGCACAAAAGATGAATAATTAAATCTTAAGTAAGTTGATTTTTCATAAAATTTGTGAAGGAATTCAGAAAAAATGGCAAAGGCATTAACGAGCGCAAGTCTAAAACTTGGCGCGCAAGTATAAAGTGCCGCGCAAGTATTTGGTGCGCAAGTATCACCGCGCAGGTCCAGATACCTTGACAGCAGCGCGACAACAAAGGAAAAGTGGAAAAGAGAGGAACTTGCGCGGCGGAGATGACCTGTGCGGAGAGAGCTCAAAAATCCGAAGTTCTGTGCAATGCACGACGAATGAGCGCATATATATAGGCTAGGCCGTCCACCTGCGCGCCTATAGCCAGCGCGCTCTATCCCTGCACGACTCGCACCTGCGCGATGATGGTTGTGTGGTGAACACCTGTGCGCCTCTTTCCCTTTGGTTTTTTTCCTTTCCTCAGAGTCAAATCCTTATTCTTTCGGATCCAACTCTTAGGGGGGACTTTTTTTGATGCTCCTTTTCATCACATTGTCTAAAATAATGGAAAGGTAAATGACTTAGCACAAATTGATTCATCCTTTGAAGAAAACATAAAAAGTCAACAATGGAATGAAAAAGGAGTCAAAGGACCTAGGGTCACGAAAGTTCCCTTACTATCGCGCAAGTATACTTGTGTGCCGCCTAATGGTCACGCAAGTGACTTGAGCATCCCAAGTGATAACTTCCCGGGTTATTCTCCATCCTATAAATAGCCCCGGTGGGCCCCCCATTTGAGGTGGAATTTTTCCAGAATTCAGTTACAGAGCTCTGAACGGCCAAGTCTCTTCTTCAGGTCTTCTGAACACTTCTAAGGTAATTATTTACCTATAATGGATGGTCTAAACAAGAGGAGTAAGGTATAAGTGTTAGAATTCACTAACACTTGCGCGCCTAAGTGTTTTACCCTTAAGGGAAATGGACACACTTGTTCGCCGCCCTACTTCTTCACCGAAACTTGCGCGCCACCCTTCTGGACGTACCTTAGGATGATTCAAAAGGCTTTGATAAAGAATCTCCCAAGTATTACTCTACTGGTCAAGGATCGCATAAGTACCCATGTGTCGCACATGTATACCTGCATGACCAGGACTTGCGTGCCTGCACAGTACCTGCGCGCCTGCCAGGACTTGCGCGCCCTTGTCTTTTTTGGGTGCCTTTCCTACCCATTTCACCTCTCTTATACCATTCCACATCTCCTATTCATGATTCAGTCTTCAAGACACTCTTCAAATCCATTTATGGCATGATTTCTTGATTTGACTTCCTTATCTTAAAGGAACTCTATGGAACATCTCTCAAAACCTAGTGATTTACATATCTTTATGTCACTAAAATTAGAGATTCCATTTATTCAACCTCATACCTTAAGATGAGAGAACCCTATTCATAGGCCTCCTTTTCAGGAATAATCCCCAGTCATAATTCCCATTAATTTTGGGCATCCTCCTTAATAGTAAGCCCCATGTCCTCATTAATCTGGGTCTCCTTTTCAGGAGTAAGCCCCAGTCATAATTTTCATTAATCTGGGCCTCCTTTTCTGCAATAATCCCCAGTCTCAAATCCTATTAATTGGGAATACTCCTTAGGAGTAATCCCCATGTCCTCATTAATCTGGGCCTCCTTTTCAAGAGTAAGCCCGAGTCATAATTTTCATAAATATGGGCCTTCTCTTCAGAAGTAAGCCCCAGTTTCAATTCCTATTAATTGGGTATCCTCCTCAGGAGTAAGCCCCAAACATAATTCCTTTATCCTGGGCTCCCTTTTCAAGAATAAACCCCAGTCTTAATGTTACCAAATATGGGAATCCTCCTAGGAGTAAGCCCCAAGTCCCTTAACATGGGCCTCATTTTCAGGAGTAAGCCCTAGTCTTAATTGTCCATAACCAGTCCTTATTTACTTTTTGGGCTTCCTTTTCTGGAGAAAAACCAAATCATAAGTCCCCTCCTTACTTGGGAATCTTCCTTAGAAGTAAGCCACAATATTAGAGTATGCAAGTCTCTATAAAGTACATATACCTTTATGGACCATGTTCCTGGACTTATTCCCTAATGTAAAATCTTAATCCTCATCTATTTTGGGCATTCATACACACATAAGCCCCAACATAATTGCATATTTTTTGGCAAAATTTTCTAGTTTCACCAATACTTCTTGTTTCTCACACCGAGCATGACCCACATGAGCTTAGAGTGTAAAAGTAATCATGAAATCTTTCTTTAAGCCATCAATTATGCATAAAACCATACACCCTTACTCGGATTATGTGGGTTATGATTCCTTTTCCCAAACAAAGGATACGTAGGTAGCCCATCTGCGGGTACGATCCCAACTCTGAAATAATTAATGTCCTTCTAAATGACAATAAACTTCAAGTTCCCCACTGAGTGGCTTTAAAACCAGTATGGTCATCAAAACGACCAAGAGAATTTTATGTATAGAAGGATACAATTGGCTAAAAATCTCTAAACAAATACAGATGATTCTCTATTGATGAAGAACCTCGAATACATATAAAAGATTCTCTAAATTTTTTACATATCAATCATTGATTGTCAGATCTAAAGGAAAACTACTTTTACACTTGGTAATGTAATAAGGATTCACGAAAATAACTTAAATATAAAAAGAAAGTCCTGGAGTAGACAATAATTCCCCTCAAAAAGGTGTGATGAGTCCGACCTCCCATCCTCTCGACCAATGGAAATTCCTAATCCCCATCAGTCCACAACTAATGAGCGACTACCTTTGGAAAGTAGGTTCAAATGGATATGGAATCCTTGGATGTTTCCGGTTCTATGAACAAACCCATTAGAAAACATTTGGAATGTTTGAATCTTAAATCAATGAGATCATCCCCAATTCCTGAGGGAAACAACATTCCATAGAGAATACGATAACATTTCTCATGTGTACGTAAGACTACCACCTCATGAAGCGATGTGCTATGTTTTTTATCATATGAATTACACGGAATGTTATGAGGATTAATTTAATGTTTATATGTGATATTCATGAAATGTTAACAATTATGTTATTGAAATATATAGTATAATATCTTACTATACTATTCACTGAATAAAAGATAATGTCGTTCGTGTGTATGATGGACTACAACCTCATGAAGTGATGTCAGTCATTTTTATTACCCCATCACAAGAATAGTGTGTGTATGGGTATTGGAGGGAAAAATATCATATTTTTGATATAATTATAATCCTGGAAATAAAAAATAACACTTACCTTATTTATATCATGATATTTGAAAAATGGAAATGTTATTTTTACGTATGTAAAACCTACCATCTCCATGATTGTACCCTAGTTAATTTTTATGAACCATATTTCATGGATGGTTTAAAAGTATAATTTATGTATAAAAATGATAATTATTTCATTTTTAATATACTATATATGGTTAATAGTTAATTTATTTGACTTTATCAAAATTACCAAAGAGATTTCTGACATATGAACCGTTTGTAGTTAAAATGTCAAACATGAAATTTATTAGTTACGTAATTAAATATGACATGATAAAATATATAAATGTAATAATAATAATGAAACATATTTATAATTATTAAATAATTAAATTACATTTATTATTAAATTATATGAATAACTAACTGATGAGTCATCCTTAAGGTTAGTGATCTTTCTAAACCACACTTTTCTTTAGGTTAAGACAATTCTCTCTCTAACTCACATTCTATCTATTTAATATTATTGAATTATTCTTAATTATGTATATATTCACTCTCTTGTATATCTAGATTATTCTACTCCTTTTATGTGGAAATACATTACTTATGACATTCTCTCAAATAAAGTTGTTAAGAAGTCTCTTTTGATTATGTTATGAGACAAGATTATGCAACCCATTTGGTTCAATGGGTAGTTATTATGTTTATGAATTATGATTGATATCCATATATGGAATGAATTTTTATGTAAATGAAATTAATGTAATGGGATTTCCAAGAATTATATATCCCTATAATGCATAGGGCAATATTTTAGTCTCATGAGATTTCATGTATGGGTTTGGGGAGTGAACCTAATCCATTATGGGAATTTTTCCACCATGTGATGTTGTTCAAAAGTTATCCATGACTTATTTTAATGGTATGTTTTATGTAAGTTCCAATTTAATAAAATTAAATGATCTTTTGATACCATTTTCTTTATGTTATTCTTCAAATTTGTTTCTCATGTGCCTTCCCTTTTATGGTATCATGTTATACCATTGATTCCCATATTGTATTTCCATATCATGTTTATTCCATTATTAAGATTTTTAGCTCAACCCTTTATTTCACGTATTCCCTAGGTTATCTCATGCAGTTTTAGTTTATTTAATTAATTTAAGATCTCACAATGAAAATAAAATATGGAATCCACGTTTTAGTTTCCATCTATGTATTATGAACCTAGTCTTAAAAAGACACTAGGCCTCTACAATCCTTGTGTTTTAATTATTGGATATTTATGTTTAATAATCATACAATAATATGTGTAAAAGCCTTGGTTAACCATAGTTTATTTTCAATTTATTAATTTTTAGTAGTTTAATTATTATGAAGAGAAGGTCACGTAGATATATCATAACATCACTTGTTATGTATGAGACCTTATTTGTGGTGTCCTGATAAGTTTTTTACTAAGTCCCTAATTTAGACACAATTTGTCTTGGGAAACCAAGAAGACTTCTACATGGTTGTAGGTACATGTTGGAGAGTGTATTGGTTTTTTCATGATGGAGAAGGATAGTTTAGATGTGTGTAATAAGGTTTAGGATGAGGTATCTCTCAGAGTTACGTTAGAGCCTTTATATTTTCATTGTTTTTTTATTCTATATATGATATTGGACCAATGGGTGATTATAATTCTATTATTATATTACAAAAATAATTTTCATTATCTTGTTTTATGATTTTATTATCTTATATACATTAATGTGACATAATTTCTAGATTTGTTTTTATTACTTCTATGATTGTTGCTCTGATACCGAGGTTATAGTCTCCATACAGTGCCACCCTAGATCCTCACTGATAGTTTGTGGGATATGGAATATGGGTAGGTTCAGCTGAGGACATGTGATGCCTCCAATATAGTTTCTATTCACTGTGAACTTGACTAGGATATTATGGTATCCCTTTCATCATGGAATTAAGGGACATCCCTAATACTTATAAAGAATATACCATTCAACCTTTATGTGTGGAATTATATTTGGATCTACTAGTTAGATTCTAAAAAAATTGTTTTATCTATTGTTCCATCACATACCTTATTACAAATTGTATTCTGATGATAAATCATGAAATTGAGAGTGTTCATAATTTTCATGTAGTTTATAAGGTGGAAGACCAACTAGTCTCCAAGGGAAGACTTTTAGTTTCATTTCAACTCTTTACTATCCTAGGTTCCCTCTATTAATAGTATTTTACATAGGGATTCCATTAGGTTTCACCAATTTTGGCCCCCATGAGATCTAGTTTGGTAGCCTTTTTAATAAAATTAGATTATTTACAATATATAGAAAAATGTTGTATACCTTATTTGATTATTTTAGTTAATTAATATTTCACATGCATTTATTTATGTCACAAGTTTTAATGTCCTTTTAAAATGAAAATATAAAATTCATAAGGTAAAAATGAAATGGATCTTGACAAAGACCCAGGAAACAGAGAGTTTCATACTTACGGATGGCTGAGGTACTAAAATTAATACCTCAACTTCATGGGTGGTTCCCACCTAGATACTCAAACATTCTTGGGAACTTGATATTTTTATGTAAGGTGGTTCAAGATAAATATTTATGGGTTTCTAAAAAAATCTTGATTACCGTAGCTCTCATTTACTCTCAATCTCAACTATCTTGACAAATAAAAATAATTAATGATAAAATTAGAATATTATTATATAATATTATATTGAAATGAACTGAATCACCCAAATGGTACCTAGATCAACTCACCAAGTAATTTTATGTGTACTCCACAAGCTCTAGACACTAGAAATTATCACCCATTCCTTAGAGTATGATTAGGAAGTGATTTACCTACACGTTTTGGCCAACTATAAATATAGAAAAATAGTACTTCTTGAATGAAATATATTTCATCCAACATAATTATTTTTACCAAGTAAAAGGAATAGATAAAAAATTTCTCTAACATATATGGATACATGAGGAAAGTGATCTTCAGTTTCCATTTCCAACATTGAGTGGAAACTTTCCCTTACCAAAAACAAATCCAGAAATCAACTAGTTCATCTAGGTTCCTACCAAATAGGTCACAATGCTAAATGTCAACTAAAGTTAACCTGATGATTTTGAACATATAACACATATCCTGAAATAAAAAAGGTTAAAAAATATATAAAATAACCCAACGAATGTTTTATTGAACAATTTCATATTCTATATAAATATATAATAAAATAGTTTTAATGAAAATCATTATTAAAACATATCATGAAAACACGGAAGCAATATACAGATTGAAAAAATACAGTATCAAAATAAATCTCTATATTAGGAGTGTCCAATTATGAACTACCTAGTTTCGGTAAACACCAAGAATTTAATATAATTCCACAATAAAAGCATTTATAATAAAACATTTGATATCCATATATACTATGTCGATGAACAGAAAATCATCTCATGGAAAGTGGATGGAACATACAAAGTTGAGACATAATTTTGTCTTGTGGATAGGGGAAGAGGCATATAGTAGTTTGGGTTAAAACATCATCCCATTTAACTAAATATTTCATTGAATGGAATAACTGATTGTTTGTATTAAAAAATAAAATATTCATATACCCCTTCTAACCTGATCATAAATTACCAAAGAAGTATCCATGTTTAAAACAATTCTGTAGAGACCCTAATCTTGACATACATGGAAATTACATTACTTTTGCGGAATACTTAGTACATAACAAAAACACACACACAAGGACCGTAAGAGTTTAGTGTCTTTGGAAACTCGGAATATAATCTTCTAATCGTGGTGAAAGATCTTCAACATCTCCCATAAAGATCTTCCGTTTTTTTTACCTAAAAACATTCTTTATATACTGGGGAAAAGAAAACATAAAATGGCAAGCTCAAATGATCAGTAAGGGTAAACAAAAGGAATATCAATCACATAATATTCATAAGAACATAAAATTTTGGAAATCTTAACCTGCAAAAGAGATCATAATATCATAACATGGGATAAATCATAGTAGTGAAATGTAATCCCAATAATCATAACATAAATCATGAAACTTTGTGTCATACACCCATAATCATAGAGAATCACTTCTTATTAGTCAAGACTCATTTCCAAGACAATCTTAGTGGACAAAGTCCATTTCTGAACCGAGTTTATTCCTCGTTTCAGTCCTGTTTCACTGAACCGGTTTAACCCGCCGTTCCAGCCATGTCTATCTCATGAGATATAAATTCTTTACCCAATGCATTGGAGGGAGATATAGGTCCCACCCATCTCATAATGATACCATTCATATTTGTTCCACAAAATCATAAATCATTGCATAACCCATGTAATAAAAATGGGATTCTTAAACAACATGACATCATAAAACAATTCATATAAGATAAAAGAATTCATAAAAACAATTCCATCACAAAATAATCAAATCAATGTAATAATAGGGATAGAAACAGAACCCTATATTATCTTAGATGGAAAATAATTTTGACAAAACACTTGAACACCATTCTTGAAGAAAATATCCTATCTACTCCAAAAACATTTTCCTTTCTTAACATGTCATACAATTTTAAACTAAAAGACATTGATTAAAAATAAACTTGAAAACATGTAAAGGAAGATTCTTGGATATAATGTTTTAAAAATCCATTCATTCCATATAAGTTAAAAAAACATTCTTCTCATTCTTTTTTCGGAAAAGTCAAAAATTACCTCGTACAAAAAACGACAAAAGATTCCTTTCATATCTTTTACTATAAACTCACCAATGGGTAAAAATGGATTTAAAAAATTGTAGGTGGATGGAAATAATATTACATATTGAGGAAAAATGGATGTGGATGACAAAATAAACCCCAGTAAAAACCAAAGTATAAACAATCTCGGAGAAAAATGAGATTGTGATATTTCCCTTACCTTAGGTGTGATTTGTTTCGTAAGTGTCCGAACCTCCTCTTCTTTGAAGTGCTTCTTTGAGACATGCTTTTAGGACAATAAAATTGGTCTTTGAAGAAGACCAGGACCTCTAGGATGTCTCTAGGGAAGTGGAGAGAAGAAATTGTCAGGGGTTGGCCGAGCTTGAAGGTTCAAAGTGGTGTGATGAAGAGGGGGAGGAGGTGCCCTTTTATAAGGGAGGAGAGGGGCTCCATTGAAAACAATAAAAATATTATCTTATTATAAAGCCAAATTGGGTTTTAAATAGCTCCAAATTGATTTATTTCTAAGATAAGGTGGGTATGGGTCGAAATAATCTAATCCAATAGAATTTAGACAAGTTTAGGTTCCTATTTTAACCTTATCATTTAGATTTAACATTAAGTTAGATAATTTTACCTTTACCGTGTCTTTTTGTGTTCTTACACTATAAGGTTAATAAACTTAATATAAAAAGCCAAACGAACCCCAAGTTGTTTATTATTAATATATATAACCTTATATAATTCATTTGGCCAAACCTTAGATTTTTAGGAATAAAATAACAATTAATAATATAATATTTGTTTTAAAAACTATTTTATGTCAATTTTGACACTATTTAGTAATTTATTTTTGTAAAAATAATAAAAGAATGATTAATTCTAAAAACGTTAATTAAATAAATAATAACATGTCATATTTACCCATAAAATTAGTGGAATTCATAAAAAGTCTCAAATTACATTTATTTGGGTATTTATAACATCAATTATGTCAATATTTCATTAATACGATAATTATGGCATCATCTTTGTGTCATATATAAATTAACTTATTTAAAGTCTAAAAATTAAAAATAAAATATAATTATGTAGGAAATATTTTTAGATTTCTAATGAATATTTATAGTCGAATGTATCTTATGTATAACCCAATATGAAAAATTATCTACTTATTAAACTTTGATTTTTACTATTTTAACCCTTCTTTAAATAAATTGATAATAAATGTCCTAATCTAATCCAAGTGGGCCTAAATGGTCATATTTTATTCCTAAGATTGTTTTTGGTCGAATTACACTTATCCAATAGAATTAGGACATGTGTTAGGGTAATAATAATACCATTTGTACCCTTAACTACCCTATTTACTTTTAACCGTGGTAAAAAAAAAGTAAAAAGTTACTATTCACAAAAATTATTTTCATCTAATTAAACCAAATTTTAGTCCTTTATATTAATCTTGTCTCTTAAAGTTTCTAAATTCTACTCACCGAAGCGGTAAAATTACATTTTATGAAAAATTCAATTTTTTTAACTACCACTTAGTGGTTTCACTATTCATCAAAAAATGAAAGTTTCCAGAAAAATACCAAAAATTAGGCCTAAGATATATTTGATATTATGAACTCAAAAATGATGTCTATTTTACCAAATTCAAAACATATCAGTTTCATTAATTAATTAAAAAATTAATTCCTGTCGTCAAAACAAATAGCGTGTTCTTAAGAGATAATACCTGTCAAAAGATTGACATTTGTTTATGTCTGGTTTAAATGTGAAATTACATCCAATGACCAACATTGTATTAAATTGTAAAAATATATTCTAAATATACTTTAAAACCACTCAAATTAATAATTTATCACTATTAATTATTTCGATTAAAAAAGTTGATTTTAATTAAAATTTAGTAATATTCACTATTCATCAGAATATGAAAGGTATCCGAAAAGTACCAAAATATCACCCTAAGCTAATTTCGATATTCCGAATCTAAAAATGAAGTCCATTTTCAAAAATAAAATTTCCAAAATTTCAAAAAGTTGTTATTACTATTCATAACGGCTAGTTTTAATAATATTTTAATAACATATCGTTGTTTACTGAAACTCGGTATTACGTACTACACACGCAATTGAGGAAGGTCGTGATTGCGTGTAATGCAAGGCAAGTCAAGGATGTGTGTTGTGAAAACTCCTTTTGGTGTAGCGTACAACACAAGACATTAATTAAATTAAAATAATATTTCACATAAAATCTCGGGGTGTTACATTCTACCCCTCTTAAAATGAATTTCGCCCTCGAAATTCGTCGGGGTTATAAATGGTTTACTACTCGAAGGTTTGTTTAATAGAAAACCACATCGTAAAAAGGAATACCAAAACTTACCTTTATCAACTAAATTATGAAACGTAACAATTACACAAATAAACTAATCACTGGGTTTCCACATAGGATAACATAGGTGAAAATATGGATATGGAAGAGAAATATAACCATCATGTTTTGATAGAGAGTGGTAGAGAACATGGCTATGAAAAAGCCAACAATCACAAGGCCATAGATTTGTGATGATCTAAGGTACTATCTGATTCATCAGATATAAGAGCACTAGGACAACATTTTTGGTTTTCAAGATCATTTCCCTAAAGTTTATGAATTAAAAGAAATACTTACATGATTTTGGTACAATCTCACTATTGTTCTTAAATTGAAAAATTTCCACTTCATCCATTAATGAAATGAAGTTGAATTTGTTATTCGTGATGTGTTAGCAGATCATGTGATAGAATGATGGGTCATTCCATCTGTTTCAAACAAAAGGATAGAAAAAGTTATAAGTCCATCATATGGTTAGATTAATCATATATGGTTCCAAAAATGAACTTATACTTCATATATCATACCGCTTAATAAAATAAAACTAGTTTCTACTAACCAGGGACTTCCTGTAGGCTAGTGGTATGCGATAAAGGCCAATCGCACTTCAGTTGTGGGTTCGATTCACACAGCCTTCTCCGACACGATGGGTTATCGCCCATCCTGCAGGTTGTCCTTTTTCTAAAACTACATTACTATAACATCCCATAAATAATATCGAAAAAACTTCTATCCTTAAACAATACTAACTTATGTCCAACATAATCAATTCCAATCTTTATGCTTATCCAAAATAATGCTGTCTAATCTCATATTATAGTGAAAACGATTACCAAAGAGTTCATACAACTAGCCTGTTAATACCATTGTTGATCCCCATATATCATGAGATATGTCTTGTTGGTCACATTACAAACATTCGAAGGCCTTAATAATGTATTCTCTTGAAAAAAATGAATACCCATTGAACCTTACTGAAAACATGAATGCTGTTAAAAGTTAACTCTTTCCACATACCAAAATCCTCAAAATTCTATATACTCAAACCATGATATCACTAAGTCCTTATATCAATCATGAGCTCATGAATATGGTCAAACATTTCATTTTCTCGTTTCCCTTAATTTTTCGCATATCATATTTTTTCCAAAAATATATCAATCACTTTCCATGGTTACCGATACCATTGAAAACCACAATAGACCAATACATAAATATTCCAATATTCCACGATACTATATACAACATTATTTTGGAATCCCATTACATAAACACTTAATTATTCCACCACATTGTTGTCATATTCAAAATCGCCAATAGTTATCGCATGTGACTTCCCTTTGTCCTTTGCATTAATTGGTTGCTCATGTCGATCATCACTAACCCTTATATTAGGGCATTTATTAGCATAATGCCCCATTTCCTTTTACTTGAAGAATTGAAGTATTGGGGGTGCGTTCTCTGCAGTCTTTTCTTTATTCACATCATTAGAAACCCTTTTTCCATTACTTCGACACTCAACTGCTCGATGACCTTCTTTTCCACACTTAAAACATTTTCTAGTCCCTTTAAGACAATATCCACCAAGCTTCTTTCCACACTTTGAGCATAAGGAAACATTCATCTTCTTTTCACCATTATTCTGAGATTTTTCCTTGAACTCCATCTTTCTTTTCTTGTCAAAACTATGAGATGGATAAGTAACACCAACTTCCATTTCTACCTTGATAGCACAACGCACTATTTCTTCATAGCTACTGAAGTCTCTTATAGCTAATGTCCTTTGAAGATTTGGTTTTAATCCACTAAAGAATTGATCGATCTTACTCTCAGGTTG
Source organism: Viscum album (assembly GCA_963277665.1). Classification (NCBI taxonomy): domain Eukaryota; kingdom Viridiplantae; phylum Streptophyta; class Magnoliopsida; order Santalales; family Viscaceae; genus Viscum; species Viscum album. Next base: position 260,113,798 of record OY728125.1, on the reverse strand, counting down.
GATAATAATACCAGAATCATACCTTGCAAGTCTTGTGAAATTTGCTTCATAGGTACCAACCGATTCATCATCCTTTTTCTTTAGTTCAAGAAACTCATTCTCCATATTTGTTCAAAGAATACGAGGTAAGTACTTATTGAAAAATAAGTTCCTGAACTCATCCCATTCCATGGACTCAATTTCATCTCTTGAAATCGTATTCTTGATAAGATTCCACCATTGATCAGTTTCACCTTCCAAACGATATATTGCTAAGATGACTTTATCATGTTCAAAACATTAAAGAACTGAAAATATCTTTTCAATGGTACTGATCCATTGTTCAGCAACAAGTGGATCAGAAGACCCACTGAAAGAAGGTGGACGTTATCTCATGAAGGACTCAATAGAATATTGTTCCCTTTTCTGCTCATTTGGATGTCCAGAATGATTCATAGCTTGTTTAATTATATCAATAATATTTTTCACTCCATATCCCATAACATTTGTTTGTTCAGGAGGAAAATCATCGCATTGTCCATTGCATTGATCAACATGGTTCATTCGGGTTCTAGCCATCGTCTAAAACCCAAAAAGAATAGTGTGAGAGGCAAAAATCATGCTAGAAAAAACAACATAATAAAGGGGAAGTACCCTCAATATCTAACATATTAGGTTAAATTCTAATATTGTGACCATATTTTTAGGACTATATCCTATACGTATACTTATCCTTAGGTACATCCCTAGACATACCTTGGAAACATCTCTAGGGATCTCACTAACATTTTCGCATCCTAGTTTCCAAAGGTTGACTAAACCTTTCCTCTGATACCAACTGTAGAGACCCTAAGCTTGACATATATGGACATTACATTACTTTTACGGAATAATTAGTACATAACAAAAACACACACACAAGGACCGTAACAGTTTAGTGTCTTTGGAAACTCGGAATATAATCTTCTAATCGTGGTGAAAGATCTTCAACATCTCTCATAAAGATCTTCCTTTTTTTAACCTAAAAACATTCTTTATATCTTGGGGAAAAGAAAACATAAAATGGTGAGCTAAAATGCTCAGTAAGGGTAAACAAAATAAATATCAATCACATCATATTTCTAAGAACATACAATTTTGGAAATCTTAACCTACAAAAGAGATCATAATATCATAACATGGGATAAATCATAGTAGTGAAATGTAATCCCAATAATCATAACTTAAAACATGAAACTTTGTGTCATACGCACATAATCATAGATAATCATTTCTTATTAGTCAAGACTTATTTCCAAGACTATCTTAGTGGACAAATTCCATTTCTGAACCGAGTTTATTCCCCGTTTCAGTCCTGTTTCATTAAACCGGTTTAACCCGCCGTTCCAGCCATGTCTATCTCATGAGATATAAAATTTTTACCCAATGCATTGGAGGGAGATATAGGTCCCACCCATCTCATAATGATACCATTCATATGTGTTCCAAAAAATCATAAATCATTGCATAACCCATGTAATAAAAATGGGATTCTTAAACAACATGACATCATAAAACAATTCATATAAGATAAAGGAATTCATAAAAACAATTCCGCCACAAAATAATCAAATCAATGTAATAATAGGGATAGAAACAGAACACTATATTATCTTAGATGGAAAATAATTTTGAAAAAACACTTGAACTCCATTCTTGAGGAAAATATCCTTTCTACTTCAAAAACATTTTCCATTCTTAACAAGTCATACGATTTTAAACTAAAAGAAGTTGATTAAAAATAAACTTGAAAACTTGTAAACGAAGCTTCTGTGAAATAATGTTTTAAAAATCCATTCATGCCGTAGAAGTTAAAAAAACATTTTTCTCGTACTTTTGTCGGAAAAGTCAAAAAGTACCTCGTACGAAAAATGACAAAAGATTCCTTTCATATCTTTTACTATAAACTCACCAAAGGGTAAAAATGGATTTAAAAAATTGTAGGTGGATGGAAATAATATTACATATTGAGGAAACATGGATGTGGATGATAAAATACACCCCAGTAAATACCAATTTATAAACAGTCTCGGATAAAAATGAGATTGTGATATTTCCCTTACCTTAGGTCTGATTTGCTTCGTAAGTGTCCGAACCTCCTCTTCTTTGAAGCGCTTCTTTGAGACCTCCTTTTAGGACACTAAAATTGGTCTTTGAAGAAGACCAGGACATATAGGATGTCTCTAGGGAAGTGGAGAGAATAAATTTTCAGGGGTTGGCCAAGCTTGATGGCTCAAAGTGGTGTGAGGAGGAGGGGGAGGAGGTGCCCTTTTATAAGGGAGGAGAGGGGCTCCTTTGGAAAAACTAAAAATATTATTTTATTATAAAGCCAAATTCGGTTTTAAATAGCTCCAAATTGATTTATTTCGAAGATAAGGTGGGGATGGGTCGAAATCCTCCCATACAATAGAATTTATACAAGTTTAGGTTCCTATTTTAACCTTATCATTTAGATTTAACATTAAGTTTGATAATTTTTCTTTTACCGTGTCTTTTTGTGTTCTTACACTATAAGGTTAATAAACTTACTATAACAAGACAAACGAACCCCATATTGTTTATTTTTAATATATATAACCTTATATAAGTCATTTGGCCGAACCTTAGATTTTTAGGAATAAAATAACAATTAATAATATAATATTTGTTTTAAAAACTGTTTTATGTCAATTTTGACACTATTTAGTAATTGATTTTTGTGAAACTCATAACATAATGATTAATTAGAAAAAATTTAATTACAGAAATAATAACATGTCATAGTAACCTATAAAATTAGTGGAATTCATAAAAAGCCTCAAATTACATTTATTTGGTTATTTATAACATCAATTATGTCAATATTTCATTAATAAGATAATTACTGCATCATATTTGTGTCATAAATAAATTAACTTATATAAAGTCTAAAAATTACAAATAAAATATAATTATGTAGGAAATCTATTTATATTTCTAATGAATATTTATAGTCAAATTTATCTTATGTATAACCCTATATTAAAAATTATCTACTTATTAAACATTGATTTTAACTATTTTAACTCTTCTTTAAATAAATTGATAATAAATGTCCTAATCTAATCCAAGTGGGACTAAATGGTCATATTGTATTCCTAAGGTTGTTTTTTGTTGAATTACACTTATCCAATAGAATTAGGACATGTGTTAGGGTTATAATAATATCATTTTTACCCTTAACTACCCTATTTACTTTTAACCGTGGTAAAAAAAGTAAAAAGTTACTATTCACCAAAAATTATTTAATCTCATTGAACCACATTTTAGTCCTTTATATTAATCGTGTCTCTCGGATTTTTGAAATTCTACTCACACAAGAAGTAAAATAAAGTTTTATGAAAATTCAGTTTTTTTAACTACCACTTAGTGGTTTCACTATTCATCAAAAAATGAATGTTTCCCGAAAAATACCAAAAATTAGGCCTAAGATATATTTGATATTATGAAATCAAAAATGATGTCTATTTTACCAAATTAAAAATAGATCATTTGCATTAATTAAGTTAAAAATTAATTCCCGTCGTCAAAACAAATAGTGTGTTCTTAAGAGATAATACCTATCAAAAGATTGACATTTGTTTATGTCTGGTTTAAATGTTAAATTACATCCAATGACCAAAATTGTATTAAATTGTAAAAATATATTCTAAATATACTTTAAAACCACTCAAATTAATAATTTATCACTATTAATTATTTCTATTAAAAAAAGTTGTTTTTAATTAAAATTTAGTAATTTTCACTATTCTTCAGAATATGAAAGTTATCCGAAAAGTACCAAAATTTTACCCTAAGATAAATTCGATATTCCGAATCCAAAAATGAAGTCCATTTTGAAAAATAAAATTTACAAAATTTCAAAAATTGGTTATTACTATTCATAATGGCTAGTTTTAATATTATCTTAATAGCATATCGTTGTTTAGTGAAACTCGGTATTGCGTACTAAACATGCTATCGAGGAAGGTCGCGATTGCGTGTAATGAAAGGCAAGTCAAGGATGCGTGTTGTAAAAGCTCCTTTTGGTGTAGCGTACAACACAAGAAATTAATGAAATTAAAAGAATATTTCTCATAAAATCTCGGGGTGTTACAAATTCAATAATAATAACCAGTGCACCCTGTAAAATATGAACTCGCACTATTGAGATATATCACAATAGTTATGATATAAGAAAGAAAATTTTATTTTTCAATGTTATATCACAGGCATGTGAAACCCATGTACATCAGATCAAGGACTAAAAAATAGGTAAATAAGTATTAAGTCAAACATTGAATAGATTACACAACATAATTCTCAATATATTAACAAATATTTAAGTTATATAGTTTCAAAGAATTGTTTGAAGGGTAAATAATAGTCCAATATATCCTAGTAAAATAAGGATATAACTCTTATATGGATATAAACTAGAATGTTTTACAAAATGAATAATTGATAAACCAAGTCTAGTATTGATCATATCTAATATATACTCAAATCATCTGAGATAAAGAGTTAAAGGTTGGGTAATTTCTAAATTTAGGATACCCATTTAGAAGAAAAATTATTTCTAAATTATGTTTTTAATCCTAAAATATATTTTAATAAAATTATATATTTGAGTTATAATTTTATAAAAAGTTCTATCTAAACTCTTTATTTTGGGAGATACAGTGTAAAACATATTTTTATAGAATTTTTTTCTATGAAATCAAGTTATCATGAAAATGTTCTATATAATATCAAGAATTACAGTAAGACTTTATGAAAAAATACAAGTGAGTTTTTCTTAATAAAATATCTATTTTTGGTTTAAACATAATTAATAGAACCAATTAACCTTTGGTATCAAATCATATATTTCCACTTAAAATCAACCAAATAATTATCTGACTATTGATTCAATTGTTTTCCAAAGTCAACTATGAATCATTGACTTATAACTCACAATGTCTTGTTCGAAAAAATGATTCCATAAAAAAAGTCAATGGAATATGAAGGAATGATAACATTTTAAATGTAGTAGTAAAAACCATAATTCTCAAATTATTCACTAAAGATGACATTTCGGTAATAATTATGATTCTACTTGGGATCATTAGTAGTAATTTGAAGTTATGTGTGAATATCCAATATTTGGGAAAGGTATATTCAATATCCTAGAAAAAATAAATTCTCTATTCTTCGAGATATATAATTTAATCTTTCTTAAGCGTATGGAAATTTAAAATGAGTTTTGATTCCATAAGAACATATATAAAAAAAATGTAAAAAAATATAATTCACTGGTTTTATTGAATAATAGTAAAATTATTTAATAATAATAATAAATCTATTGAATCATGGATCATGTTATCAACCCAAAATTCATTGATTCATTGAATGTGAAAATTAAGGGAACTAATTTTAGATATAAATTAGGTATATCAAATATAAAAGTATTTTAAAGGATATCAACATTAATAAGTTCCATGTAATACAAAAAATAAACTATTAAAATTAATCAATTCATAAAAAATCTTTGAAAAGAATTTTTAAAATTAATGAATATAATTTGATAATTTTCCACATGTTAAATGAAAAATTTGTATATAAATTATTCAAATATACCATCTTGTGATATTAATTAAAAAATATTAATCTACATATTTAGGAAATAAGTATAATTTTATTTATTTTTTTAATAAAAAAAATGGTAAATAAATCCAAAGAATTTCCTAAGGAATTTCATATGTGTTAGAACCAACTAGTATGAGGAAAAACCAGAAGATTATTCCATAATAATTTAATGATGTCAAAAAATCCCTTAAAAAAACTAACTTAGATTCCATAATAATTTAAAATCAATTATCCATTCAACCAAAATATATGTAATAAAACCCTATGTGACCCCTAGAAAAAACATAGGTAGATGTTCAAAATTATTGTGCTTGTAACTAATTTGAAAAAACAACCATTTGAATAATATATAATACGACTTAAATTTACGGCCCAATTGAAGAAACACCATTAAAAATTATTTCACAAGAAAAATCTACCTAAGTAATAAACCACCAAGAAATCATTCATTATGGACTCATTTAACATGTAAAAGAGGGAACAAATGAATAAGAATGGATATAAACATGACCTTGGTGAAGTCTTTAATCACGAGAACCATTTATAGTAAATAAATTATAGAATTATATTTAAAGAGTTAAGATAATTGGATAAGTGAGGATTACCATGGATTAAACATTTAGAAACCACCTTGGATTAAAGGAGAAATATGAGGTGGAAATAAGGAACTACGATGATCCACAGAAGGGTTCTTGGTTGAGAGTAGAAGGAATGGATTTAAGTAAAGATGAAAGTGGGATAAATGGATTTAATAGAAAAATTCCAAACATAAATTCCTAAAAATAAAACATTGGAACAATCATGTACTCAGTATAACCCCCACACCACCAAGGCCACTTCCCTACACAGTGGGTACTGGTGTGACTTTACCAGATACCTGATGTGACCTAAATTCTTAAAAATTCAATTTCCACCACCTTGAAAATTCTAAAACCCATTCAAATATACTCTAAAACTATGAACCAAATTCAATATAATCTATCAATTAATCCCAATTTTCTCGAATTCTAATAATAATTTTGAAAATACAAATTCCCTCTTAACCGAATCCAATGTTTCGAAGGGCCAAACCCTTACTTACAATCAATTTTTTTTCAAAATGTAGAAAATTTAATATCACTAAGACAACCATTGTTAAACCTTAGAACTACCAGATAACATGAGATTTCAATATCATTAATGGAATTCATATAATATACTGTTGTTACTAAATAAATCATATTCCGTCCAACCCTATCTTATTAAGATACTTAAATTTACTCCTTAAAAGGAAGTGAGTATTGTAATTAATTAATATTTTTCAAACAATTATATCAATTCCTTCAATATTTTTATTCAAATTATTTCTATTAAACCTATAAATCCTTGAAATAGTAGTATAGTGAGGAAATATTCCCTTATGAGGTTTCTCATAAAACAATAAAAAATTAATTCCTTTGATCTTGATGAAACATAGAATACCAAATATTTTTAATCTCTTAATGTTCAGTTTCTTACTAAACTATATCTCATAATAAATTTTGTGAAAATTTTGTAAGATTAAAAAAAATCAAGATGTATACATTCACTACTATGTCTTTTCTATAAATTTATTTTATGTTCCATGAAATGATAACAAGTTAAACTCTATTTTTATCAATATTTTATTCTTTTATCCAATCACTCCATTTTTTTAAAGTGTGTATATAGAACTAAATTCAAAAAATATTTATTAATTATAAAGATATATGGAAAAAATATCTATTATTTTATTTAGACATATTTTTGGACGGTAATATTTGTATAACTCACCCTATTTTATTTTCACTACACCTCTATAGATTCTATAACAACTCAAGTTCTTATGGTTAACCCTCCCCAAAATAACTATATGTCATAGAATTAATATCATTTAAAAATATTCTAAAATAATTATCATCATTTTTTAATTAAAAGCTAATTAGACTATATATATGAGTGTATCTGCTGATGTGGTTTCATAATATTTATTTTCACCACCCTATGACTCTTTTTCACTATTGGTATTTTATGAAATGTATTACAAGTTTTGTAACATTAATAATTCAAGATTTTTCGATTCATTATAGATTTATATATTATAATACTAGCCTTATAATTTTTCCCCAAATGGATAAGTATTTTATTCCGTATCTCATTATCATACATTATGATAATTTTATAAATTTATTATCATTGAAAAATTATAAATATATTGTGTCATGTTTATGACACCATTAAAATATATATTCCATTTCTTATAACCATAATAAAAATAACATTACTATATAATATAACATCATTCCCATTATCAAAAAATCAAGTGACACTCAATAGATTGTCACCCAATCCATCAAAAAAAGATAAAATCACTAGATTTAGTCTTTTTTCAACTATTTTCATGATCTAATCTCATTTTACATTGAGTGGTTTATAATTTAATAAATTAAAAACTACTCCATAAAACCTTTTAATATATGTAAAGATACTTTTTTTGGTCAAATGTAATTAGAAACCATTATTAAGTATTCTGGTTTTTTTTCATTTTACTTTATTATAAGAAACCTCTACCATTATTTCTTTTTCTTGGTTACTAATCTTTATGGATATGGGGTTCTAATTTTTATTCTTCATATCTTGTATAATAACAAGTCAATTATTAGTGGTGTTTTGGGTTGATAACACCCCCATATGGTTGCTCAAGTGTTTTAAGTGAATTATATAATTTTACATTCCCTTTTAGATATGGTATTGATTATCATTTATTAACTTCTTCTGGACTCCACCTTGATTCATTCCTAGTATTCGATCGAAGGATTGAAATATTATATGATCACAAATAATAGTTGTTCACCTATTCTTAATAATATAAACAACTTCCTTCAAAGAGAAATATCCTAGGTTTAAAACAGAGTTTTATCAAATTATTCATGGAGAATTTACTTAATAAATTAACTTCAATACTTCCCTTCATATTTCAAATTATTCATAATTTTTTCCTAAACCTTGGTTTTAACCTTAGTCTTAGACTCAGTATTAATCTTCTTCCATACCTCATTGTTCTTATTAGTATCAATATAACCATTAGATCTTATAATGGGTGTATTTTTTTCATTGGGGGGAGTGATCTCCATATTTCATTTCTAGTAATTATTTGCACCAATTAGATTACAATCATAAGTGTAAATAATAGGGGGGCCATGTAATTATAGGACAATAAACATGTTTTTACAGAAATTAATTACTTCCTCCCCCCAATTTAGAGCACTCGCTTGTTTCTTTGGAATATTTTTTTAAATTCAATTACTGAAATATTATCAAGGGGTTTTATTCTTGCGTTAACATCACCTCAAGAGTTCCCACCATCACATTATTATAAATTATGTTTATTTTGTTAATATAATTCATCATGTTTATTTATTTATTGTTTTTATTGAGATCAGACTTCCGCCAAAAAAAAGACATTTCAATATTATTAATCTCATTGAATTTTATTTTTTCCACAAATGTCATAAGATATTCATTACCTAACTAAAAATATTTTTGTTTTTTCACATCATTAATTATTCCCATAAAACATAGTAAAACATTTATTCTAAATTTCAATTCTTTTATTTACTCATATAATTTTATTTCCATTTCATTACTGATTTCATCACTAGAGGCTTCCTCAAAATATTTCGATTTAGCCATAAAATCGTTGTTTCTTTGATCCTCAGACAATTCTTCCAACATTTTTATTTTCTTAATCATAATATTTTACAAACTATTTTGATAGAAAATTATATTTATTTTATGTGTTATAATTTATACATTAATTAAATAAATTTTATCCATTACAAAAACATTCCAACTTTTTTACCTATAAATAAATATTGGATTGATCTTTAATATCATTATAATAATTCTTATCAAGAAAAATAGATGAGTAATATCTAAACATCATATAATTGAAACACGTAAAAGGTGTAATTTTATAGTATTTACCTTTACTACATTCCACACCATTGAAGAATAAAGATATTATTTTATCAAAATTCCTGAAATTATATTGTACTTAAAATTTCCCATCAAGAGATATTTTTCGGAATATTGATCGTTGATCCTTTAGAGGCTTTGGATGTTTAATCCTTTTTAAACATGTGCTTTTACATTAAGTATATCACCTTTTTCATGTATTAAGAAATCAAGAAACTATTGAAATTATCAATAGTAAACCCATGAAATTCATTTTCTTCCAATGATGATATTTTTTTAATTGATCTTATTGGGAATAATTCTATATACTTTAATCTCACTATTAGAGTCATTAATAACTACTCTATAACATAATATATAGTTCAAAATTTTATTAACTTGAATAAAAAATGTAACCCCTGATACATATTTCACTATCCAAATATATTCCAATTAATAATGACATGTTTTAAGATATTAATTTTTATATATATATATATAAATGTTGTTATAAAAGTTCCTCCAAACATATTAACAATTTTGGTTTCCACGATCCATTTCAACTCATTATCGGAGTGGGATGAGAGTAACGTATTATGTACTCTCTTGACTGATTCAACATTTTTCTTCTCTTATATTGTGTATTGTATTGAAGCCAATAGAATATAGAAACACATTACTATTGATGTCATGAATTTTCATACCAAGTGATAAAATATATTGAACCATCCTTTTTCCATATATGAATTCCTTTCACCTCAACCATGAAAAAAAAGTTATTTTCAATTAAGTTCATACTATCGATAGATCAATTAATAAATATATGTAATAAATAATTAAAAAAATTATATTCTCTAGAATACATGGTTGTGAATTTCTTAAGGGAATACTTTTTCTAATACTAATTGATGAAAAATGGAATAATGTATTAATGGTTTACCATGAAGATTAGAAATGAATTATTTTCATTTGTTAGAAATAAGTTTATGAAAAATGAATATAAAAGTATGTTTTTAAAGATGAATGAACTTTTTATATGTTCTATGAGAAAGAAAATTTTATGATGTTACATGAAGATCAGGGATGGAAATATTCAATGTAACATCCCCTTTAATAAATTAATGACTATTGAACTACTCTTTAATGTAAACCAAAATATTCTGGTGGAGAAGAATTCAATAAGAACAATTTTAATGTTTCTAAGAAGGCCTAGATTTGGATGGAAAGAACATTGGTTTGACTTGAGTGAAATATAGAATTTTGATATCACATATTGAATGTAACGCCCTGGCCCTAGCTACCAAGAGTTGATGCATTATTACTTAACATCGGCATGATCACAAGGAAATCATGTCTCGAAAGACTGATCGGTTTATTATTATTGGAAACAAGATTCATAAATAAGTTCATCATTACAACTTCAAAAGAAATTCAACATGAATTTATTCCATTAGAAACATCCAAGCCTTTTTGATTATTCCTACAAGTCACTCATAACTAATTTCTTCATATCATGAGAATGTGAAACATAATAAAGGGGTGAGCTCTAATGCTGAGTAAGGGTAAGAAATGCAACAAAAGGCTACATAAATATTAAGCATGTTGAATAATTGAAACCACAAGCCTTTAACAATAATAAACATGAATATTTTATGGAAGGAATATAAGCTAAGTAAATAATTCCATAATGAAAAATAATCATGGGTATTCTACAAGTAAAATGACCACATGAACCGTCAATATTATTTTCACAATGAGGGAATGTATAATGTCGAACATTCTAAACCATTTTGTCAAGGCCTCATCCAAGTTGTCTAAAAATGATTAAGTCCTCAGCCAAAACCATATATGAAATTGGGAAAGGCCTAAAAAAATTACACATCTAGTTTCCTCATGATTCCTACCGATGCATCGAGGAGCAATAGCAGGCTCCACCTATCACATACTAAGTCCAATACATTCCTCGTATGAAAAAGTTGAAATATAACATAAACATTCGTATTAAAACTAGCATATTAAAATGTGAATACATTAACCATAAACCATGAATGTTATAAAAATTTCACATCCATAGTCAAACATATCACAAAACCTTCAATAAAATATAGATGTTTTGTATCATAATATATAAACTTCAAATAAACTTGAAATCCATCAAAGGATGTTGACATAGATGAAATAAAATCCTTTTTTAGAGAAATATGTCATTCTATTTTGAATTCATTTATGAGTCACAAAATTATAATGAAAATATTTATTTTTAAAATATTCTTATAAGATTGTAAGGGTAGCTTCGACGATGTTATAAGGGTGGAAAATAATCACACTCGCCGTATAAGTTAAAAAAATTCTTACCTTAAATTTGTCGAAAAGGTCAAAAATTACCTTGTTTGGAAAACGACGGAAAGATTCCTTTCAAAAAAATAAGGTCAAATAAGCATATAAATTAAATTAAAAAATTATCTTGTAAATATTAAAAATGTTTTTAAATACATTTTTAAGATGCATTGATGTGGATGATAAAGAGGTCCCAGTAGATAATTACGTATAAACAACCTCAGATAATAAAGAGATTGTAAAATTAACCTTTACCTTGAACTTTTTCTTGGATGAGGGTTGGTTAAAATGATGTATTATTGTGAAATATTTGTTATTTAATTATACAATAATCATATACATTAATATGATATCATATATTATCTTTTAACATTACTATGTTAATAATATCTTAGTATTATCGGCGTTTCGGGTGTTAACTGATTCGTTTTCCATTATATGCTTTGTTACGTAAGTAATGTTTGTTATGCATAGGATGTATATTATTAATATTCAAGATGATATTAAGTCTTTAAAAATTATTTTTAATCATTATTTGAAAATTATTCTTGAATGGATACGATGGGGAATGAATCTTATCACGTTCGTGGAGACGGTAATCCGTACGTACGCACGTGTGAAAATATCATTTTTTATATTAAAATAATATATAACTAGGTATTATATTGTATATACAGAATAATTATCATGTTATATTTATTATTTACATCAATTAAAAATCATTATTATACACATTTAATAATAATGTATTGAATAACAATTACACCACGATGTGGTGACGGTAAGCCGTAAGTACGCACGTATTGTGACATGCCATTTAAAAGATGGATAGAATAATGAATATGGTTATACCATATTTATAATAACATCAAACTATATATAAGATACTGGAGTTATTATTTTAGAATGGAAACAACAAAGAAAGAGGAAGTGGTAGAAGAAAGGAATTTGAAAGAGGTGATGAAATATTTACCTCTTCCTCGGGTTCTTCATTTTTATTTGATCAAAAGGGATCCTTAGGTTGAATTTTTTACTAAAGTAATGCCTCTAGGATGATGTGAGGACAATTTATAGGGTATCTAGTTTTGATTTTGGCCTATCCAAATGGAATTGAAGGTGGGAGTTAGAGGGAAGTGGAAGTTCCCTTTTATAAGAGGGGTGAGGGGCACCTTTCGAAAAGCTAGAAATGTTATTTTATAATAAAAGAATTTTTAGATTTTTAATGGCTCCAAAATGAATTATTTAAATGATAAGGTGTGTATGGGTCTCAAAACTCTTAACCAATAGGTTTTAGATAGGTTTGGGTCACTATATTGACTTTATCTTTTTTTAACTATTAATTAAATAGTTAGACATTTTCCATGTCTCTTTGTATTTTTATATTATATGGTTAATAAACATACTATAATCATCCAAGAGATCCATAAGTGGTTCATTAATGATATAAATATCTTTATATAAGTAGTTTTGCCGAACCATTGATTTTTAGGAATATAATATCAATCAATAATATAATATTTGTTTTGAAAACTATTTTATGTCAATTTTGACACTATTGGATATATTTTTTCTAAATATATAAAAACATTATTACTAAGAAAAAACATCATTTAACCAAATATAAAATGTCATATTAACCACTAAAATTATTTAAATTCATAAAAAGTCTCAAATTACATTTATTTGGATATTTATAATATTATTTATTTTAATCATTCATTAATACTGCAATTACAACCTCATCATTGTGTCTTAAATAAATATAATTATTTAAAGACTAAAATTAAAAATAAATTATAATTATTTAGGAAATATTTTTATATTTCTAATGAATATTTATAGTTGAAGTTATCTTATGTGTATCCCTATATTAAAAATGGCTTAGTTATTAAACTTCGAATTTAACACTTTTAATTATTTTTTGAATTAAACAATAATAAATGTCATAATCAAATCCAAGTCGACCTAAAGGATAATATTTTATTCCTAAGGTTGTTTTTGGTCAAATTACACTCAAATAATAGAATTTGGATATGTTTTATGGTAATAATAATATCATTTTTACCCTTAATTACCCGATTTACTTTTAACTGTGGTAAGTAAAAGTGAAAATGTTAAAATTCATCAAATATTATTTTCATATTATTGAAGAGAATTTTACTTAATGATATCAACCATGTCTCTCATATTTTTTAAATTCAACTCACAGAAGTAGTAAAATTATGTTTTATGAAAATTTGCAAATGCTTTTAGGAGGTGGGTAAAAGACAGTGGAAATTTCATTAAAATTTATATATATATAATTATTATAAACTAACTCCAATGAATTAAATTGAAATTATATAGGTATTATTTATCAATTTTTACCTAAAATAAATTGATATAAAATAAATAATTTTTTAAATAAAAAGTCAGTTTTAAACAATAACTCAGTGTTTTTCACTATTTATCAAAAATTGAAAGTTTTCAGAAAAATACGAAAAATTCACTCTAATATAATTTAGATATTGAGAATCCAAAAATTAAGTCTATTATACCAAAATAAAAACATATAAATTTAATTTATTTATTTAAAATTAATTCTCGTTGTCAAAACCAAAAACGTGTATTTTAAGAAATAATAACTATCAAAAGATTGACCCTTGTTTATATCCAGTTTTAAACTTAAATTACTTCCAATGACAAACATTGGATTAAATGGTAACAATATAATATAATTATACTTCTGAACCATTCAAATTTATTATTGAACAATTTAAATTATTTTGATTAAAAAAGTTGTTTTCAGTTAAAATTTAGTATTTTTCACTATTCACCCAAATATGAAAGTTATCAAAAAAACACCAAAAAAATTATTGAAACAAAATTATTATATCCCAATTCTAAATTAGAAGTTTATTTTGTCAAATTGAATATATAAAAGTTACAAATATTGTATTTAAAGAGGGTTCTCCATTAAAAGGCGGTAAAATTGCATTTTATTGAAAAATACTTCTTATATCAGAAAAAAATGAATTTGTTCTTACATTATGTCTTAGAAACTCACAATATGGATTATAAAATTATGAGGATTGTATAAAGTTCAAAATTCAGTTAATACTATTCATAATCTCTTTTGAACGGCTAGTTTAGTAAGTCATGGTGCACTTGAACTCAGTGTTGCGTGTAGTGCAAGTTGTTGAATTACTTTGAAAAAATAACGTACTACAAAATCTTGGGGTGTTACATTATTGAAACCTTCAATACATTGAATCCTCGCAATTTGAATTTTTTTTGGAAAATAAAATGTTTAAATTAGAAAATTCCTTTGTGGGAAAACCCATATTGGAAATTGGGAAAATAAAATTTAGTCTTAATAAGAGGAAAAGGGAAATGAAAGGGTCACCACAAAACTATGATCTCTATTAGAAGAACCTTGGTGGAAATTAGACACACATAATTAGAGGAGAACATAAATATTTATAGGGAGTCATTGAGGTCATCAATCACAAAAAAGTGTAATATTGAGGGCCTCAAATCCATCAATCTATGATGATTTTAAATACTATCGGTTCAATGAAACATAAGGTACTAGGAAAACAAATTTTTGGTTTTAAGATCTCTTCCCTAACGTTTAAGAATTAATTTACCCATAAAATAAGAGGAAAGAAATTCTATATATATGTATATACTTGATAAGTAGAGTTTCATCCTTCAACTAATTCCTACCACAAACTCATCTTTCACTCTAAAAGACTTCAAAAAAATATTCTATTTATCATATTCGTATAGGGTTCAAAAATAATGAATTTATAATTCACCTATCATACCATTTCCTAAAAAAACTACATTATACAATCTATGGACTTCACATAGTCTAGTGGTAGGCAATAAATCCCAATCACACTATGGTTTTAGGTTCGATTCCCCCATATCTGTCCGACATGACAGGTTGTCACACGGTCTGTGTGTTGTCATTTTTATTAAAATCTAAAAATAACCTTAACAATAGTATCCACTTTCAAACATAATCCATTCCAACCTTTAGGCTTATCCAAAATACTTCTATCAAAACTCACAACACAAGATTTATAAGGAAGTTAAACACAATGAAGATTCTTTTTTCCATGTAAAAAAATGTGAACACCTTCATCATGTATTACTTTAAAACATGGTAACACCCTGAATTACCATAAAACCATATTTATTACATTTAGTATCCCTTATCCTTTATATAATACTGGATATATTGTTTATATCCAAAAAATTTAAATATTCCAACAATAATGAAATAAACAATACATTAATCAATTCCAAGATAGTCATGAATATCCAATATAATTTATCCAAATCGACCATCTCTTATTCCAAAATTACTACCTTAGTATAAATACCGTATAATCTAAAATTCCCAATTAAATAGTACTATAAGACAATCCTTATTTATTTCCTTAATTCATATAACTAGTGCATCGTTGATACAACACTCATAATGACACAATACATTAATAACAATATAAGAACTCTTAATAATTCATCTTTATCTGCGGTAGTATCCTAATTTTATTCTTATCCAATAGTAGTATTTGAGGTATACTATGATAATTTAGACATTGATTCATGTAGTGTCCCAACTCCTTACAGATGAAGCATTGTAAATTTAAATCCTTTTACTCACACTTGTAATCACGTACTTTGTGTCCTTTTTCTCCACACTTATAACAAACTCACATTCCCTTTCAAACATTACGAAGGTGATTTGTTCCAGAGTTATCACATATAGGGAAATCCTTCTTTACCTTATTCCATTTATCCATATTTCACTCTACTATTCTTTTTGTATCTTGCTTCCCTCCCAAGCCATAGGACTCAGAGAATTCTATACATATCTTATTAACACATGATACTATTTCTTCATCTTTTGAGAATACGTGGGAGACTATTTCACTTTTAAATGATGGGTTAATACTATGAAATATTTGATCATTCTTACTCTTTGGATCATACATATAGTTGGAGTTCTCATTCCTTCTACTAGGTTCCATTTCTAAACAGTGGCATATACTAAGTCAGTTTATGGATCATAATGAATAATTTCAAACTTGTAAAATACCAAATGTAAATTGAACAATATATGGATATAATCTATAATCATAAAAAATGATTTCCTTGGGGAATTATATACTCATAAACCCTTCATAATTGTTTGTAATAAAAATGAGAATTTTCCTAAGCATATCCCCTGGGAGTGTCATAACCAAGAGTGCAACAAGGGCCATTGTCGTGAACCAGTTCCCATTTGAGTCTAGATCAAAGCATTGTTTTTGGGTTTTACCCCTCGGTACATTTATTCCACAGCCACCCTTATCTGCTCATATCCAAACCGGGATGTATTTCATAGAAAACTCACAAAATATCTACAATACCAAAATTCTAGTTAGTTCTCTTATAATAATCCTAAAAGTCTATCTTAGGACTATGTGATCTAATTATAGTTTATCTAAATCTAGTTTCCAATGTTTGTACGAAACATCCTCTGATGCCAAATATTACACCCCAACCTGAGTTACCCAGAGTTAGTGCATTATTACATAACATTTTCATGATCACAAGGAAATAATTTCGTGAAAGAACGATCAGTTTAGTATTATTGGAAACAAGATTCATTCATAAGTTCAACTTTACAAGATAAAAATAAATAAAAAGTGAATTTATTCCATTAGAAACATAAAGTCCTCCTAGATTATGACTGAAAGTAACTCATTACTAAATTCATCATATCATGGGATAATGAAACATAAGAAAGGGGTGAGCTCAAACGCTCATTATGGGTAAGCAATTCAATGGAAGATAACATAATTATTATGCATGGTGAATAATTGAATCCACATACCTTTCCCAATAATAAACATGTAAACTTTTATGGTAGGAGTTTGATCTGAGTAAATAATTCCATAATAAAACATAATCATGGGTATTATATTAGTCGAATGACCACATGAACCATCAATATTATTTTCATAATGAGGTAATGTATAATACCAGACATTATGAAACATTTTGTCAAGGCCTTGGCCAAGACATCTAAAAATTATTAAGGCCTCGGCCGAAACCATATATCAAATTGGGAAAGACCTTGGACAATTCCATGTCTAGTTGTCTCATGATACCTACTGATGCATTGAGGAGCTATAGTGGGCTCCACCCATCACTTACTAAGTCCAATACATTCCTCATATGAAAATGTTGAAATATAACATAAACAATCATTTTAAAACTATCATACAAAATGTCAATACTTTAACTATAAACCATGAATGGTATAAAAATATACCATCCATAGTCAAAAATATCACAAAACCTTAAATACAATATGGATGTTTTTTGTATCATAATAAATCAACTTCATATAATCTTAAAATCCATCAAAAGATGTTGACATAGATGAAATCAAAACATTTTTTAGGGAAATATGTCTTTCTATTTTGATATAATTTAAGAGGCAAATTATTAAAAAAACATTAACTTTGAAAATATTCTTATAAGCTTGTAAGGGAAGCTTTGAAGATGTTAAAATGGTGGAAAAGAGTCACACCCGTCATATAAGTTAAAAAAACATTCTTACCTTAAATTTGTTGAAAGGGTCAAAAAATACATTGTTTGGAATACGACAAAAAGATTCCTTTCAATACATATAAGGTCAAATAAGGGAATAAATTACTTTTACCGATTTTCTATTAAATTGTAAAAATGTTTTGAAATACATTTTTAAGAAGCATGGATGTGGTTGAAAAAGTGGCCCCAGTAGATAATTACGTATAAACAACCTCAGATAATGAAGAGATTGTGAAATTAACCCTTACCCTGTACTTTTCCTTGTTTGAGGGTAGATTAAACTCTTATATAATGATGAAATAAATATTATTAAATTATACAAGAATCATATACATTAATATGATATCATATATTATCTTTTAACATTGTTTTGTTAATAATATCTTAGTATTATCATCGTTTTGGGTGTTAACTAATTCGTTTTCCATTATATGATTTGTTATGGAAGTAATGTTTGTTATGGATAGGATGTATCTTATTAATATTCATGATGATATTAAGTCTTTAAACATTATTTTTAATCTTCAAATGAAAATTATTTTTTAATGGATACGATGGGGATTAAATTTTATCACGTTATTGGAGACGGTAATCTGTACGTACACACGAACGAAAATATAATTCTTTTGATTTTAAAATTATATATAATTTTATGTTATATCATATATACAGATTCATTATCATGTTATATTTTTTATTTACAATAATTACACATCATTATTATACGCATCTAAATAATAATGTATTGAATAACAATTATACCACGACGTGAGGACAGTAAGTCGTATGTACGCACATATGATGACATGTGAATCAAAGGATGGATATAATATAAAATATAGTTATACCATATCGATAATAACATCATAGTATATAGAATATACTGGATTTATTATTTAATAATAGAAACAACAAAGAAAGACTAAGTGGAAGAGGAAAGGAACTTGAAAGAGGTGATGAAATATTTACCTCTTCTCCGGGTTCTTCCTTTTGATTTGATCAAAAGGGCCTTATAAGTTGGATTTCGGACTAATTGAAGGCCTCTAGTATGAAGGGAGGACAGTTGAGAGTGTATTTGGGCCGATTCTGTCTGATCCAAATGGATTTGATGGAGTTATTAAGAGAGGTGTAGAAGTGCCCTTTTATAAGAGGGGTGAGGGGATCCTTAAGAAAATCATGAAATATTATTTTATAATAAAATAATTTATAGTTTATAATGGATAAAAATTGAATTATTTAAATGAAAATATGGTTATGGGTTGAAAACCACTCAACCAATAGGTTTAGGGAGCTTTAGGTCACTATATTAACTTTATCTTTTAGATTTGACTCTTAGTTAAATAGTTTGACATTTACCATATCTCTATGTATTTTTATATTATATGGTTAATAAACTTACTATAAACATCCAAGAGAACCCCAAGTTGTTCATTAATGATACACCTATCATTATAAGAGTCTTTTGTATGAACTATATATTTTTAATAATATAATATCAATTAATAATATAATATTTGTTTTAATCCCTCTTTTATGTCAATTATGACACTATTGGGTATTTTGTTTTTCTAAATTCATAACATCAATATTAATTCTAAAAACATTCATCTAACCAACCCTAACATGTCATAGTAACCTTTAAATTTTGTGTAATTCATAAAAAGTCTGAAATTACATTTATTTGGATATTTATAATATCTATTATTTTAATCTTTCATTAATAAGGTAATTACTGAATCATCATTGTGTCATAAATAAATTCTTTTATTTAATGCCTAAAAAATATAAATAAAATAAAATTATGTAGTAAATATTTTTATATTTCAAATGAATATTTATAGTTGAATTTATCTTATGTTCATGCATATATTACAAATAGTTTTTTATTAAACATTGAATTTAACACTTTTAACTCTTCTTTGAATTAAATAATAATAAATGTTCTAATCTAATCCAAGTGGACCTAAAGGATCATATTTTATTACTAAGGTTGTTTTTGGTCGAATTACACTTATCCAATAGAATTAGGACATTTTTTAGGGTAATAATAATATCATTATTACCCTTAATTACCCTCTTTCCTTTTAACCGTGGTAAATAAAAGTAAAAAGGTACTATTAACCAAAAATTATTTTTATCTAATTGAACCAAATTTTACTTAAAAATATAAAATGTGTCCCTAAATTTTTTGAAATTCAACTAACAGAAAAAAAATAATTTTGTTTGATATAAATTTGCATATTCTCCTAGGAGGTGGGTATAAGACGGTGAAAATTTCAAAAAAAAATTATATATCTAAAATTAATATAAACTAACTCCAATAAATTACATGTAACATATATAGGTATTATGTATATATTTTTACCTAAGATAAATTTAAATAAAATAAATAAATAATTAAATAAATAGTCGGTTTTAAACAATAAATCAGTATTTTTCACTATTCATCAAAAATTGAATGTTTTCAGAAAAATACCAAAAATTCACCTTAAGCTAATTTCGATATTCCAAACAAAATTATGAAGTCTATATTACCAAATTAAAAACATAGATGTTTCATTTATTAATTTAAAATTAATTCTTATTGTCAAAATCAAAAAGCGTATAGTAAGAAATAATAATTATCAAAAGATTGACACTTGTTTATGTCTAGTTTCAAATTGAAAGTACTATTAAGGAAACAAATTGCATTAAATGGTAAAAATATAATCTAATTATACTTCCAAACCATTAAAATCCATAGTTGAACACTATAAATTATTTTCAATAAAAAAACAATTCAGTTAAAATTCAGTATTTTCACTATTCATCCAAATATGAAAGTTTTCAGAAAAACACCAAAAAATTATTAAAACTAAATTATTATGTCATGATTCTAATGAAGAATTATATTTTTTCAATTTGAATATATAAAAGTTTAAAATATTGGATTTAAAGAGGGTTTTCCATTAAAAGACAGTAAAATTACATTTTTTTGAAAAATACTTCTTTTATCTGAAAAAATGAATTTGTTCTTACATTATGTCTAAGAAACTCGCAATATGGATTATAAAATTATAAGGATTATATAAAGTTCAAACTTTAGCTACTATTATTCATAACCGCTTTTAAATGGCCAGTTTGGTAAGTAGTGGTGCGCTTGAACTCGGTGTAGCTTGCAGTGAAAGTTATTGAATTACTTTGAAGAAATAGAATACTACTAAATCTTGGGGTGTAACATTATTCTCTCATTGAATATATTTTAAACTTGTAATTCAAACTTGTTTTTCAAAAATAAAATGTTGAAAATAGAAAATACCTTTGTGGGAAAACCCACATCGGAAATTGGTATAATAAAATTTAGTCTTAATAAGAGGAAAAGGGAAATGAAAGGGTCACCACCAAATTATGTTCTCGATTAAGTGAACATTGGTGGAAATTAGAGACACATAATTGGAGGAAAAATGTAAATATTTATTGGGATTCATTGAGGTCATCAATAAAAAAAAGTGTAAAATTGAGGGCCTAAAATCCATCAATCTTTGATGATTTGAAATACCATCAGTTGAACAAAATATAAGTTATTAGTATAATACATTTTTGGTTTTCAGATATCTTCTCTAATTTATAATAATTAATTTAACCATATAATAAGATGGAAAAAATTTTATATACATATATACTTGACAAGTTGAGTTTCATCATTCAACCAATTCCTACCACAAACTCATCTTTCACTCCAAAATATTTCAAAAAAATATCCTATTTATCCTAATCATATAGGGTTCCAACAAAATGAATTTATAATTCACCTATCATACCATTTATTAGGAAAACTACATTATACAATCCAGGGACGTCACATAGTCTAGTGGTTGGTGATAAATCCCAATCGCACTATGGTTGTGAGTTCGATTCCTGTGGCTTATTCCTACGCGATGCGTTGTCACGCGATCTGTGTGTTGTATGTTTTATAAAAATCCCAAAATAACCATAACAATAATATCCAATTTCAAAATTAATGCATTCCAAACTTTAGACTTATCCAAAACACATCTTTCCAAACTCACACTCCAAAACTTATAAGCAATTTAAACACAATGAAGATTATTTTTTCTACGTAATAACATGTGAACACCTTCATCATGTATTACATTAAAACATGGTAACACCCTAAATTAACATAAAAACTTATTAATTACATTCATTCTCATTTAACCTTTATTTAATTCTAGATATATTCCTTATATCCAAAATTTTTTAATATTCCAACAATGATGAAATAAACAAACCATTAATCAATTCCAAGATAGTCATGAATATCCAATATAATTTATCCAAATCGACCATCTCTTATTCCAAAATTACTACCTTAGTATCAAGACTATATAATCTCAAATTCCAAATAAAATAGTACCGCATTACAATCTTTATTTATTTCCATAATTCATATAACTAGTACATCGTTGATACAACACTCAAATCAACATAATAACAACATAATAACTCTTAATCATTCCTATTCTTCTTTAGTAGTATCATAACTTTACTCTTATCCAATAGCAGCATTTGGGTTATACTTTATTGATTTGGACATTGATTCACGTAGTGTACCAAATCCTTACAGATGAAGCATTGTACATTTGAAACCTTTTTCTCACCCTTATAATCACATACATGGGGTCCTTTTTTCTCCACACTTATAACACAATCTCATTCCCTTTAAACATTTACCAAGGTGATTATTTCCATATTTATCACATAGGAGAAAATTATTCATTCCCTAATTCCATTTATCCATCTTTCTCTCTTCCATCCTTTTCGCCTCTAGCTTCCCTTCAAAGCCATTGGACTCAGAGTATTCTATAATTATCTTATTAACACAAGACACTATTTCTTTATATTTTGATAATATGTTGGAGAGTATTTAAATTCTAAATGTTTGCATAATACCATAAAAGATTTTATCCTTCTTACTCTTTGGATCATATATATTGCTGGTGTTCTTCTTCCTTCAAATGGGTGCCATTTCTAAACAATGGGATACACTAAGTCAGTTTATGAATCATAATGAATAATTTCAAACTTGTAAAATATCCAACGTAAATTGAACATTATATGGATATAATCCATAATCATAAAAAAAAATTTCCTTGAGGAAGTATATACTCATTAACCCTTCATACTGGTTTGTAATGATTATCCTAAGCATATCCCCTGGGAGTGTCGTAACCAAGAGTGCAGCAAGGCCCATTGTCATGCACTAGTTCCCATTCCAGTTGTAACATCCCAAGTAAGTAATTAATAATTGTTGTTTTTATCTATGTCTATTAATGATTAAGATAATGTTTTAGAGGCTTAAAATGAAAATAAATACAATCTTATGCATGGAATACACTAATATTCTTAAAATATTGTTTTACTGCCTTTTGATGGAAAACCCTTTTTAAATCTATCCTTTGAAAATTTTATAAGCTATGTTTGTCAAAATAAAATTATTATTTATGATTGGGACATCAAAATTTACTTTGTGTGAATTTTTGGTATTTTTCCGATAAAGTTCATTTTTAATGAATAGTGAAAAATGATGTATTTTAATTCGAAACCTCTTTTTAATATAATTTATATAAATGATTCGATTATATTCTGAATTGGTTTTAAAGTGAAATTAGAATATATTTTTACCATTTTATCCATTGGTGGTCATTGGAATCAATTTCACTTTGAAATTGGACTTAAACTAGTGTCAATCTTTTGATACTTATTGTTTCATAAAAACAAGCTATTTGTCATGACAGCGGAAATTAGTTATTAAATTAATTAATGCAACTCACATGTTTTGAATTTTGTAAAATAGACATCATTTTTGAATTCGGAATATCAAATATAACTTAGGGTGATGTTTTGGTATCTTTCTGAAAAACTTCAATTTTTGATGAATCATGAAACCACTAAGTGGTAGTTAAAGAAACTGATTTTTCATTTAAATGAAACTTTTCCACTTCTGTGATTTGATTTTCAAAAATCCGACATACATGGTTGTCATGAAGAAGTAAAATGTTGTTCAATTAGATTAAAATAATCATTTTGGTGAATAGTAACTTTTAAGTTCTTAATCGCGATTAGTGGTAATTAGTGTAGTTTAAGGTAAAATAAATGTTTTAATAATATAATATGAGCTTGACACATGTCCTACCCTCATTTCATGTGTCATGGACGACCAAGAAAATCCATGGGTCAACTTGGGGACCCCATGGAGCCACTTTGGTTGGGAAATGACATAAATAACGTTTTATTTAATGTTAAAGTAAAAATGACACAAACAAGAGATGTTTTAATAAAACAATTTTTACATGGGATTATACAAGTCCGATTTTTTATTATAAATAGTAATTGGAAATCTAAAAAGATTTCTTACATCATAGTATTTTTTGTGTAATTTTTAGACATTAAATAAATTAAATTATTTATGACATCATGATGATGCAACGATGACCTCATTATTTAACGTTTTAAATAAAATGGAAAGATAATGTAAAATCTATGCCCTACACATGTCCAAAACCTATTGGGTGGGTATATTTAGAACACTTATCACCTTAACCTCGAATTATATCAATGTGGGACCTCTTAAATCCGAATTCCATTTTAAAATAAAGTGAATTTTCTTTACTTTCCAAGAGTGCCCCTCCACTCCTCTTATAAAAGGCCCCCACCTCTACCTCCTTACCCACACTCCCAAAGCATTTGGCTTGGCCTAACCCTGCCCATTTTGTCTATACACTTCCCTCTCTTACTCCTTGAAGCCTCACGTTGGGCGGAAGTCTCCCCAAGGATGCCTTTGAGCTTAAACCAAAGGGAGTTACCCGATGTTAAGGTAATGTCTTCTTTTGAGTCCTTTTGTTTTATTTTGCTTCTCCAACCCCCTAAACTCTTTTTATTATTTTCATTTGTAACAAATCCAGTATCTTAAATATACTAGGATGTTGTTATAAGAATTATTCGAGCTACACTTACACACACCTACATCTAATGGTTAGTGGATATACTGTTTCCGTGGATGGTGAATTTATGCCTCCCGAAACGATGATTGTTCAACATTCTTTTAACACCTTCAAAGGTGGCCATTAAGATGTCACTATATTTATATATGATATATGATATGTTTATGTTTTCCTTAAGCTTCTGTATTTTTCATTTTGGGCATACCTTTATGGTTTCCATTATGGATAAACGCGATATCTTCATTTAAGGAAGTGCGGACTACCGCCCCCTCAAAGTGATTTGATTAGTTAAATACCATATGTGGGACGTATAAAGGATGGAAATATGATATTATATATGATATTATACTGAAATTATAATATATCTTTATACCATTATGATTCCATTCTATAAAATACGAAATAGAAATGAAAGTAGCGTTCATGCGTACGTACGGCTTACCGTCTCCATGAATGGTGCATTTCATTTCTGACCTCTAAATGATTATGTAATATTATAAATGCATGAATGTAATGGATATATATAAGATATATATTATCTACATCATGAATACCATTCTTGATATAATGGATACATGAACAACTTGTAATTATAAAGGGTTTATTTTTTACTCAAGTACCAATGATCGTTAAAACGAACGTTATTAACTTAAATAATTACATAGTGTTCATGAAATGGCAATAAGTGATATAAAAGAAATAATAAACTTGAAAAAGGTTCTTAAACAAGTATAAATTAACTCAAGTTTATTATTCAGGAGATTAAAGAAAGACCAAGTTATGTCGGACCTGAGGTATGGGACTTTGTCTCAATCTCCTTTAATTGAGGAATATTTTGGTATATACACAACCTTCTTTTATACGGTGTATAAACCCCTTTGACTTTTTCGTTTATTCAAAAGGATCCTTTTTTATACGAAGTGTTTACTATACGACAAAAGGGAGTGTTTTTATCGTACGTATGCGGCGACAACGACTTCTCCACCGCCGTGACCATTATTTGAGTTTCGGCTTCCTCTACCACCCATACCTTTTTTTAAAAGAAAAATAAATACCATGTTTTACTTTTCTTTTGTTTTGGTATTGAAAATAGTTTTCATAATGTTTTTATATCAATGTGTTGTATTGATATCTTGTGATTGATAGGTGGAAATGTTATATTTCCTTTATGCATGTTTTATGTGATACGATTATGTTGAGGTTCTTGGGCATTATTATGAAGGCAGGTGGTTCCGTGATAAACTAAGGGCGGGTGAGCCCGATATAGCTCTTCAATGCATTGGGTAACGCGAAGGAGTGAAATGTTAAGGTTTCTCTGAAGGGATTTAGGGAATATACTGTGATAGGTATTCCAAACGTAACCAAGAGGGTTACTCCCTACGTAAGAATGTTATGAATTCCTCAAGTTACCTTTATGTCTTATGATTTCTATGATTTATTCATGATTTTATGAGGTATGTTAATGTGCCTATGTTTTATGGGTAAAGTATGATTTCATTATTATGTATATATGAACTCATGTTTCCTTTCCATATTTTTATATCCCTTATTGAGCTTCTTATGCTCATCCCAAGTTTTTTTGAAATATTTTTCACAGGACAAGGGAAAGGTACATGATATGACGATAGTGTCAAGGAAGTCTCAAGAACGAATTCATGTTTTATTTTAAATATGTTTCCATTGATGGGAAAAATGAATACTATCTTTTATGTAACCACTTTGGTTAAATGTGGAATGTAATGCAAGTTTTATGATCTAATTATCTAAAACTCTAAACCCCAAAATATCCTCAATGTGTAATCTTGTAATAAATCAAGATTAAGTAAGGTTTAAGGCTGGGCCTTATAGCTGGTATCAGAGGTCGGTTTAGACAACTTTAGGAGTTAGAAAAGTGTAAAATTATAAATTAATTTATGGTATGAATGAAATGATATAGCATTTAAAGATTACCATGTTGCTTCTCCTGAGATATTTTTGTGCTAAGAATGGTTTTTTATAGAGGAAATAGAATAGATTTTCTGGGAAGGCATACAGAGGGAAATGACCATTCAAATCAGCAACCAGAGATGGTCGGAATCAGAATTGAGTAGCTTACTGCAGTGATGACTCATTTGAATCAGGTGCTAAATGGTGGTTGTGTTTATTGATGATATTTTGGTGTTTTCAAAAAGTAAAGAGGAGCATGAAAGTAATTTAAGGGTTATTTTGCAAACCTTAAAAGAAAAGAAATTGTATGGGAAATTCAGCAAGTGTGAGTTTTGGTTATAACAAATTTCTTTCCTGGGTCACATTGTTTCAAAAGATGGAAAAATTGTTGATCCTGCTAAAAAAAAAGTTGTTGAAGAATGGCCAAGACCCACAAATGTAACAGAGATCCATAGTTTCCTTGGTTTGGCAGGCTATTACCGAAGGTCTGTTAGAAATTCTTCATGGTTATCTAATGCAATGACTAATCTAACTCGGATGGGCATTAAGTTTATCTGGACAAAAGAATGTGATGATTGTTTTCAGGAATTGAAAAGAAGATTGGTGAATGCTCCAGTTTTGGCACTTCCATCCAGGAATGGTGAGTTTGTTATATACAGTGATGCTTCATTGAAAGGACTTGGTTGCGTCCTAATGCAGAATGATCAGGTAATTTCTTATGCTTCACGACAGTTGAAAAATCATGAGGTAAATTACCCTACACATGATTTAGAATTAGCTACTGTTTTTTTTTCGCTTTAAAAATTTGGAGGAATAATTTGTATGGAGTAAAGTGTGAAATATATACTGATCACAAAAGTTTAAAGTATATATTCACCCAAAAAGAGTTAAACATGAGACAGATGAGATGGCTAGAATTAATCAAGGATTATGATTGTACAATTCATTACCATCCGGGAAAAGAAAATAAAGTGGCTGATGCTTTGAGTCGAAAAAGTAATGCTTCATTAGCAATGTTGCGGTTGGAACGTGATCCTTTGGTTAAGGATTTGTTGAAATTTGGCATAGAAGTTGTTGGTGCAGGATGTTCTTCTATTTTGTTTCACACATCAGTGAAATCTTCTCTATTAGACAAAATCAAGCAAGCACAGAAGCAAGACAGTGAGTTGCAGAAAAAGGTAGAGCTGGTTCAGAAAGGTAAGTTGCCTGAATTCAACATCGATAATGATTGCGTTTTGAGATTTGGGAAGAGATTTTTTGTGCCTTGTGATTCACAGTTGAGGAGAGAGTTGTTATGTGAAGCTCATAGTTCTCCGTTTTCAGTTCATCCTAGCAGTACTAAGATGTACAGAGATCTGCGGGAGTATTACTGGTGGGATGGAATGAAAAGAGATATTGCTGATTTTACAGTGAAGTGTTTGACTTGTAAAAAGGTTAAAGCAGAGCGACAGTTACCGAAAGGGATGCTTCAGCCTTTACCAGTACCAGAATGGAAATGGGAGAATATATCCATGGACTTCGTTGTGGGATTGCCGAAGACACCTCGAGGTAATAATGCAATCTGGGTTATTGTTGATCGCTTGACTAAATCTGCTCATTTCCTTGCTATTCGAGATACTTTTTCCCTAGATGAACATTCCCATTTGTATCTTAAAGACATAGTTAGGTTACATGGAGTTCCCTTATCCATTGTATCGGACCGTGATCCCAGGTTCACTTCTAACTTTTGGAAAGGACTTCAGAAGTCGTTGGGTACTGAATTAAATTTTAGTACAGCATTCCATCCTCAATCAGATGGGCAGTAAGAACGAACAATTCAAAAATTGGAGGATATGATATGTTCTTTCTCTATGTATTATCATGGAAGTTGGGACCAACATCTTTCTTTGGTTGAATTTTCATATAATAACAGTTTTCATTCTAGTATACAGATGGAACCATTTCAGGAATTATATGGGAAGCGGTGTCGAACTCCAACTTTCTGGGATGAAGTGGGTGAAAGGAAGTTGATGGGACCAGAATTGGTAGAAGAGTTGGCAGAAAATGTTCAGCTGATACAGAAACACATGAGAACATCTCAGAGTAGGCAAAAGAGTTATGCGGACAACAGGAGGAAGGATCTATCTTTTGAGGTAGGTGATCATGTTTTTCTCAAAGTATCA
Organism: Viscum album; assembly: GCA_963277665.1. Lineage (NCBI taxonomy): Eukaryota > Viridiplantae > Streptophyta > Magnoliopsida > Santalales > Viscaceae > Viscum > Viscum album. The sequence continues at coordinate 260,084,199 of OY728125.1, read as the reverse complement.
CCATGGAAAAGTGTGATGCGATTTGGTAAGAAAGGAAAGCTGAGTCCAAGGTTCATTGGACCATATGAAATTCTGGAGAGAGTTAGATCAGTTGCTTACCGAGTGGCTTTACCTCCGAGTTTATCTCAGGTACACAATGTTTTTCACATTTCGATGTTGAGAAAGTATATTCCAGATCCATCTCATGTTTTGAGTCCAGAGGTAGTTCAGCTGGAAGAGAACCTATCTTATGAGGAACAACCAGCCCAGATTCTTGACCATAGGGATCATGTGTTATGGAATAAGGTGATTCATCAGGTAAAGGTTTTGTGGAAAAACCACATGATTGAAGAGGCAACATGGGAATCTGAAAATGCAATGAGGGATAAATACCCCCACTTATTTGGTAAGTAAATAAATTGCCGGGACACAATTTTCTAAAGGGGGGAAGGATGTAACATCCCATGTAAGTAATGAATAATAGATATTTTTATCTATGTCTATTAATGATTAAGATAGTGTTTTAGAGGCTTAAAATGAAAATAAATACAATCTTATGCATGGAATACACTAATATTCTTAAAAGATTGTTTTACTGCCTTTTGATGGAAAACCCTTTTTAAATCCATCTTTTGACAATTTTATAAGCTATGTTTGTCAAAATAAACTTATTATTTATTATTGGGACATCAAAATATACTTTGTGTGAATTTTTCGTATTTTTCTGATAAAGTTCATTTTTTATTGAATAGTGAAAAATGTTGTATTTTAAATCAAAACCTCTTTTTAATCTAATTTATTTATATGATTAGATTATATTTTGAATTGGTTTTGAAGTGAAATTATAATATATTTTTACCATTGAATCCATTGGTGGTCATTGGAATCAATTTCACTTTGAAATTGGACTTAAACTAGTGTCAATCTTTTGATACTTATTGTTTCATAAAAACACGCTATTTGTCATGACAGCGGGAATTAGTTATTAAATTAATTAATGAAACTTACATGTTTTGAATTTTGTAAAATAGACATCATTTTTTAATTCGGAATATCAAATATATCTTAGGGTGAAGTTTCGGTATCTTTCTGAAAAACTTCAATTTTTGATGAATAATGAAACCACTAAGTGGTAGTTAAAGAAACTGATTTTTCGTTTAAATGAAACTTTGCCACTTCTGTGATTTGATTTTCAAAAATCCGACATAAATGGTTTTCATTAAGAAGTAAAATGTGGTTCAATGAGATTAAAATAATTTTTTTGGTGAATAGTAACTTGTAAGTTCTTAATCGCGATTAGTGGTAATTAGTGTAGTTTAAGGTAAAAAAAATGTTTTAATAATATAATATGAGCTTGACACATGTCCTACCCTCATTGGATGTGTCATGGAAGACCAAGAAAATCCATGGGTCAACTTGGGGAACCCATGAAGCCACTTTGGTTGGGAAATGACATAAATAACTTTTTATTTAATGATAAAGTAAAAATGACACAAACAAGAAATGTTTTACTAAAACAATTTTTACATGGGGTTATACAAGTCGGATTTTTGATTATAAATAGTCATTGGAAAGATAAAAATATTTCTTACATCATAGTATTTTTTTTTAATTTTTATACATTAAATAAATTAAATTATTTATGACATCATGATGATGCAGCGATGACCTCATTATTTAACGATTTAAATAAAATGGAAAGATAATGTAAACTCTATGACCTACACATGTCCAAAACCTATTGGGTGGGTATATTTCGAACCCTTATCACCTTAGACTCGAATTATATCAATGTGGGACCTCTTAATTCCTAATTCCATTTTAAAATAATGTGAATTTTCTTTACTTTCCAAGAGTGACCCCCTCTCCTCTTATAAAAGGACCCCACCTCTACCTCCTTAACCACACTCCCAAAGCCTTTGGCTCGGCCAACCCCTGCCCATTTTGTCTCTCCACATCCCTCTATTACTCCTTGAAGCCTCAATTTGGGCAGAAGTCTTCCCAAGGAATCCTTTGAGCTCAAACCAAAGGGAGTTACCCGATTTTAAGGTAATGTCTTCTTTTGAGTCCTTTTGTTTTATTTTGCTTCTCCAACCCCCTAACCTCTTTTTATTATTTTCTTTTGTAACAAATCCAGTATCTTCAATATACTAGGATGTTTTTATAAGAAGGATTATAGCTACACTTACACACAACTACATCTAATGGTTAATGGACATACTGTTTCCGTGGATGATGAATTTATGCCTCCCGAAACGATGATTGTTCAACATTCATTTAACACCTCAAAAGGTGGACATTAAGATGTAACTATATTTATATATGATATATAATATGTTTATGTTTTTCATAAGCTTCTGTATTTTTCATTTTGTGCATACCTTTATTGTTTACATTATGGGTAAACGCGATATCTTCATTTAAGGAAGTGCATACTACCGCCCCCTCAAAGTGATTTGATTCGTTAAATATCATATGTGGGATGTATAAAGGATGTAACTATGATATTATATATTATATTATACTGGAATTATAATATACCTTTATACCATTATGATTCCATTCTATAAAATACGAAATAGAAATGAAAGTAGCGTTCATGCGTACGTACGGCTTACCGTCTCCATGAACGGTGCATTTCATTTCTTAACTCTAAATGATTATGTAATATTATAAATGAATGATTTTACTGGATATATATGACATATATTATATATACATCATGAATAAAATTCTGGATATAATGGATACATGAACAACTTGTAATTATAAAGGGTTTATTTTTAACTCAAGTACCAATGATCGTTAAAACGAACGTTATTAACTTAAATAATTACATAGTGTTTATGACATGGCAATAAGTGATATAAAAGAAATAATGAACTTTAAAAAGGTTCTTAAACAAGTAGAAATTAACTCAAGTTTATTATTCAGGAGATTAAAGAACGACCGAGTCAAGTCGGACCTGAGTTATGGCACTTCGTCTCAATCTCCTTTCATGGAGACATATTTTGTTTTATACACAACCTTCTTTTATACGGTGTATAAACCCCTTTGAATTTTTCATTTATTCAAAAGGAATATTTTTTATACGAAGCGTTTACTATACGACAAAAGGGAATGTTTTTGTCGTACGTATGCGGCGACAACAACTTCTCCACCGCCGTGACCATTATTTGAGTTCCGGCTTCCTCTACCACCCATACCTTTTTTTAAAAAGAAAAATAAATACCATGTTTTAATTTTCTTTTGTTTTGGTATTGAAAATGGTTTTCATAATGTATTTATATCAATGTGTTGTATTGATATCTTGCGATTGAAAGGTGTAAATGTTATGTTTCCTTTATGAATGTTTTATGTGATACGATTATGTTGAGGTTCTTCGGAATTATTATGAAGACTGGTGGTTTCGTGATAAACTGAGGGCGGGTGAGCCCGATATAGCTCTCCAATGCATTGGGTAACGCTAAGGAGTGAAACGTTACGGTTTCTCTGAAGAGATTTAGGGAATATACTATGATGGGTATTCCAAACGTAACCAAGAGGGTTACTCCCTACGTAAGAATGTTATGAATGCCTCAAGTTACCTTTATGTCTTATGATTTCTATGATTTATTCTTGATTTTATGAGGTATGTTAAAGTGCCTATGTTTTATGGGTAAAGTATGATTTCATTCTTATGTATATATGAACTCATGTTTCCTTTCCATATTTTTATAACCCTTACTGAGATTTTTATGCTCATCCCAAGTTTTTTTGAAATGTTTTTCACAGGACAAGGGAAAAGTACATGATATGACGATAGTGTCAAGGAAGTGTCAAGAAAGAATCCATGTTTTATTTTAAATATGTTTCCATTGATGGAAAAAATGAATACTATCTTTTATGTAACCAATTTATTTAAATGTGGAATATAATGCAAGTTTTATGATCTAATTCTCTAAAACTCTAAACCCGAAAAGATCTTCAATGTGTAATCTTGTAATAACTCAAGATTAAGTAAGGTTTAAGGCTGGGGCCTTATACTAGTCTAGCTCAAAATAGTGTTTTTGGGTTTTACCCCATGGTACATCAGTGACAGAGCCGCCTCTACTTGCTCATATCAATATAGGGATGTATTTCTTGGAAAAATCACAAAATCTCTACAACCCAAAATTCTAGGAAGTTCTTCTATACTAATCTTCAAAGTGTATCTTAGGGATATGTGCTCTAATTAGAGTTTATCTAAATCTAGTTTCCAAGGATTGTAATAAACTTCCTCTGATACCAACTGTAATGCCCCAACCCTATTTACAAAGATTCAGTGCATTATTAAATTTCATTAGCATGATCACAAGGAAATCAAGTCTCAAAAGACCGATCATTTTAGTATTATTGGAAACAAGATTCATACATAAGTTCAAATTTACAACTAGAAAAGAAATACAACATGAATTTATTCCATTAGAAAAATCCAAGCCTCTTAGATTATGCCTGCATGTCACTCCTAACTAACTTCTTCATATTCTGGGAAAATGAAATATAAGAAAGTTGTGAGCTCAAACGCTCTGTAAGGGTAAGCAATGTACAGGAAAATAACATAAATGTTAAGAATGATGAGTAATTCAAACCACATGACTTTACTGATAATAAACATGAATACTTTTATGGCAGAAATATGTGCTGAGTAAATAATTCCATAATATAACATAATCATTGGTATTATACTAGTCAAATGACCACATGAACCATCAATATTATCTTCATAATGAGGGAATGTATAATTCTGGACATTCTGAAACAATATGTCAAAGCCATGGCCAAGATGTCTAAAAATGATTAAGGCCTCGGTTAAAACCATATATCAAATTGTGAAAGGCCTTGGCCAATTCCACTTCTAGTTGCCTTTTGAGTCCTACCGATGCATCGAGGAGAAATAGCGGGCTCCACTAATCACGTACTATGTCCAATACATTCCTCATATAAAAAGTTTGAAATATAATAAAAAAATTCGTATTAAAACTAGCTTAAAAAATGTCAATTCTTTAACCATAAACCATGAATGGTATAAAAATAGCACAACCACAGTCAAAAATATCACAAAACCTTCAATAAAATATGCATGTTTTGTATCATAGTATATCAACAACAAATAAACATAAAGTCCATCAAAGGATGTTGACATAGATGAAATCAAAATCTTTTTTAGAGAAAAATATATCATTCTATTTTGAAAACAATTAAGAGTTACTTAATTATAAAAAGAACATTTATTTTAGAAATATTATTATAAACATGTAAGGGAAGCTTTGAAGATGTTATAATGGTGGAAAATAGTCGCACCCATCATATAAGTTAAAAAACATTCTTATCTTAACGTTGTCGAAAAGGTCAAAAAGTACCTTGTTTAGAAAACTATGAAAAGATTCCTTTCAAAACATATAAGGTAAAATAAGGGTATAAATGGATTTAACCCATTGTATAATAAATAGTAAAAATGTTTTGAAATACATTTTTAAGAATCATGGATGTGGATGATAAAGATGTCCCAGTAGATAATTACGTATAAACAACCTCGGATAATGAAGAGATTGTGAAATTAACTCTTACCTTGTACTTTTCCTTTGTTTAGGTTTGGTTAACCTCCTGTATAATGGTGAAATAATTGTAATTAAATTATACTAGAATCATATACATTAATATGATATCATATATTATCTTTTAACATTTCTTAGTTAATAATATCTTAGTATTATTGTCATTTCGAGTGTTAACTAATTTTTTACCTTTATATTCATTGTTATGTAAGTAATGTTTTTAATGAATAGGATGTATCTTATTAATATTCACGATGATATTAGGTCTTTAAACCATTTTTTTAATCATAAAATGAAAATTATTCTTGAATGGACACAATGGGGAAGGAATCTCATCACATTTGTAGAGATGGTAATTCGTACGTTCGCACGAGCGACAATATCATTCTTTTGATATTAAAATGATATTTAATTTTATGGTATATCATATATAAAGAATCATTATCATTTTATATTTATTATTTAAATCAATTACACATCCTTATTATAACCATCTAAATAATGATGTATTGAATAACAATTAGCCCACGACATGGAGGCGGTAATCCGTACATACGCACGTATGGTGACATGTCATTCAAAGGATATAGAGAATAATGAATATGGTTATACCATATTTTAATAACATCACAGTATATTTATGATACAGGAGTTATTATTTTATAATGGAAACAACAAAGAAAGAGGAAGTGGAAGAAGAATGAAACTTGAAAGAGGTGATAAAATATTTACCTCTTCTTTGGGTTGTTCCTTTTGATTTGATCAAAAGGGCTCCTTAGGTTGGATTTGTGACTAAATTAAGGGCTCTAGGATGAAGGGAGTACATTTGAGAGGGTATTTTGGCAAAGTATGGAAATGTCTTTGAAGGTGTGAATTAGAGAGAAGTGTAAGCTCCCTTTTATAAGAGGGGTGAGGGGAACCTTAGGAAAAGATAGAAATAATATTTTATAATAAAATAATTTTTGGTTTTTTATGGATCCTGAATAAATTATTTGAAGGATAAAGTGGGTTTGGGTATAAAACCACTCAAAAAAGAAGTTTTAGATAGTTTTGGGTCACTATATTAACTTTATCTTTTAGATTTGACTCTTAGTTAAATAGTTTGACATTTACCATGTCTCTTTGTATTTTTATATTATATGGTTAATAAACTTACAATAAACTTTCAAGAGAACCCCAAGTGTTTCATTAATGATAAACCTATCATTATATAATAATTTTGTTCAAACCTTATATTTTTAGGAATAGAATAACAACTAATAATATAATATTTGTTTTAAAAATCGTTTTATGTCAATTTTTACACTATTGGGTATTTTGTTTTTTCTAATTTTTTAACAGCATTAATACCTCGGAAAGAATTCATCTAACCAACCCTAACATGTGATAGTAAATTATAAAATTATTGGAATTCATAGAAAGACACAAATTACATTTATTTGGATATTTATAATATCAATTATTTTAATCTCTCATTAATAAGGTAATTTCTGCATCATCATTGTGTCATAAATAAATTTAATTATTTATTGTCTAAAAAATATAAATAAAATATCATTATGTTGTAAATATTTTTATATTTCTAATGAATATTTATTTTCTAATTTATCTTATGTGTATCCCTATATTAAAAATGGTTTAGTTATTAATCTTTGAATTTAACACTTTTAACTCTTCTTTGAAATAAATAATAATAAATTTCCTAATCTAATCCAAGTGGACCTAAAGGACTATAGTTTCATCCGAAGGTTTTTTTGGTATAATTACACTTGTCCTATAGAATTAGGAAATGTGTTAGTGTAACATCCCAAGTAAGTAATGAATAATATATATTTTTATCTATTCCTATTAATGAATTAGATAGTGTTTTAGAGGTTTAAAATGAAAATAAATCCAATCTTAAGCATGGAATACTCTAATATTTTTAAAAGATTGTTTTACTGCCTTTTAATGGAAAACCATCTTTTAAATCTATATTTTGAAAATTTTATAAGCTCTATATGTCAAAATAAACTTATTCGTTATGATTGGGATATCAAAATTTTCTTTATGTAAATTTTTGGTATTTTTCTAGCAATGCTCATTTTTTAATGAATAGTGAAAAAATACTGCATTTTACATCAAAACTGCTTTTTAATCTAATTTATTTATATGATTAGATTAAATTTTGAATTGTTTTTAAAGTGAAATTAGAATATATTTTTACCATTTAATCCAATAGTGGTCATTGTAATTAATTTCACTTTGAAATTGGACTTAAACTAGTGTCAATCTTTTGATACTTATTGTTTTATAAAAACACGCTATTTGCTCTGACAGCAGGAATTAATTATTAAATTAATTAATGAAACTTATATGTTTTTAAATTTGTATAATATACATCATTTTTGAATTTGGAATATCAAAAATATCTTAGGGTGAAGTTTTGGTTTTTTTCTAGAAATTTCAATTTTTGATGAATAGTGAAACCACTAAGTGGTACTTATAAAAACTGATTTTCCATTTAAATGAAATTTTAGCACCTATGTGTTTTTAATTTCAACAATCCGACATAAATGGTTGTCATTAAGAAGTAAAATGTGGTTCAATGGGATTAAAATAATTTATTTGAATAGTAACTTTTATGCTTTTAATCGCGATTAGAGGTAATTAGTAAAGTTTAAGGTAAAAATAATGTTTTCATAATATGAGATGAGTTTGACACATGTCCTACCCTCATTGGATGTGTCATGGACGACCAATACAATCCATTTGTCAACTTGGGGACCCCATGGAGCCACTTTGGTTGGGAAATGACATAAATAACTTTTTATTTAATGTTAAAGTAAAAATATCACAAACGTGAGATTTTTTACTAAAACAATTTTTACATGGGGCTATAGAAGTCAGATTTTTGACTATAAATATTCATTAGGAAGCTAAAATGATTTAAAACATCATTATATTTGTTTTATAATTTTTAGACATTAAATAAAGTAAGTTATTTATGACATCATGATGATGCAGCGATTACCTCATTAATAAAAGATTTAAATAAAATGAAAAGATAATGTAAAATCTATGACCTACACATGTCAAAAACCTATTGGATGGGTGTCTTTCGAACCCTTATCACCATACACTCGAATATTATCAATGTGGGAATAAAGTAACATTTCTTTACTTTCCAAGAGTGCCCCTCCTTTTCTCTTATAAAAGGCCCCCACCTCTACCTCATTAGACACACTTCCAAAGCCTTTGGCTCGGCCAACCCCTGCCCATTTTGTCTCTCCACATCCCTATCTTACTCCTTGAAGCCTCAATTTGGGCAGAAGTCTTCCCAAGGAAGCCTTTGAGCTCAAACAAAAGAGAGTTACCCGATTTTAAGGTAATGTCTTCACTTGAGTCCTTTTATTTAATTTTGCTTCTCCAACCCCCTAAACTCTTTTTATTCATTTAATTTGTAACAAATACAGTATATTCAATATACTAGGACGTAGTTATAAGATGTATTCAAGCTACACTTACACACACCTACATATAATGGTTAAATAACCTACTGTTTTCGTGGATGGGGAATTTCTGCCTCCTGAAACGATGATTGTTCAACATTCTTTTAACAACTTCAAAGGTGGCCATTAAGATGACACTATATTTATATATGATATATAATATGTTTATGTTTTACTTAAGCTTATTTATTTTTCATTTCTGGCATATCCTTTATGGTTTCCATTATGAGTAAATGTGATATCTTCATTTAAGGAAGTGCGGACTACCACCCCCTCAAAATGATTTGATTCGTTAATGCCATATGTGGGACGTATAAAGGATGTAATTAATGATTTTATATATGATATTATGATGGGATTATAATATACCATTATTTGATGAGGTATGTTAAAGTGCTTATGTTTTATGGGTAAAATATGATTTCATTCTTATGTGTATATGTACCCATGTTTCCTTTCCATATTTTTATATCCCTTACTGAGCTTTTTAAGCTCATCCCAAGTTTTTGAAATGTTTTTCACATGTCAAGGGAAAGGTACATGATATGATGAGAGTGTCAACGAAGTGTCAAGAAAGAATCCATGTTTTATTTTAAATATGTTTCCATTGATGGGAAAAATGAATACTATCTTTATGTAACCACTTTGTTTAAATGTGGAATGTAATGAAAGTTTTATGTTATACTTCTCTAAAACTCTAAACCTGAAAATATCCTCAAGGTGTAATCTTGTAATAACTCAAGATTGAGTAAGGTTTAAGTCTATGGCCTTATAGATGGTATCAATGGTGAGTTTAGATAACTTTAGGAGTTATAATTCTATTAAATGATTATCCAAAAATATTTTTTATGGTCAAATTGAAATGATAAAGCATTTGAAGATTACCATGTTGCTTCATCTAAGAAATGTTTGTTCAGAATGGTTTTCCATAGAGGAAATAGGGAAGTAGTGCTAGGAAGGCATACAGAAGGAAATAACCTTCAGAATCAGCATCCTGAGATATTCAGAATTGGAATTGAACAGTTTGTTGCAGTGATGGGACAATTGACTCAAGCGATAAATGGCGGTGGTATCCATGCACGAGATCAGCTAGATTAACCATAGAGGAACATGTCATTGGTGGAACATTTCATGAGGCAACATCCCCCATCATTTAGAGGATCATCTGAGCCTATGCTAGCTGAAGCGTGGATTAAAGCACTGGAGAAGATTTTCGATGTCATGGGGCGTTCAGACAATCAAAAGGTTAGTCTTGCTATTTACCGTTTGGAGGGTGAAGCAGATCAGTGGTGGTCGATGGTTAAAAATATCAGGGACGCTGATGAGATTCATGATATCGACTGGGATGAATTTAAAGGTATGTTTCTTGAGGAGTATTTTCCTAAGCCTGTTTGACTTAGGATGGAAAAGCAATTCTTGGAATTGAGGCAAGAGGAAGACTCAGTGGCTGCCTATGAAGAAAGGTTCACTCGATTGGTAAGGTATTCTCCAAATTTTATCTAAGACCTTGATAGTAAAATAAATCGTTTTTACTCAAGGTTAAAGCCAAAATATCGAAGCGATTTAGCTTCTTGTGAGTTTAAAAGTTATGAAAAGCTTGTTCGATGTGCTGAGAAGGTGGAAATGGAGTCTGTCGATGATCAAGTGTTCTTTAACAACCAGCAGAAGAAGAGGCCGAGGTGGGAGGAGAAAGGAAATAATTCTTCAAAAATGTCTGATGGTAAGAAAACTAAGTTTCCAGTTTGTGATAAATGTGGTAAAAGGCCTGCTGGGGAATGCCTTTTGAATTCTAGAAAGTGCTACCGATGTGGTAAGATGGGACATAAGGCTCGTGATTGCACTGAAAAAGATCAAGGTAATGGTACGAACAAATTTGATTTACAGTTAGTGAAATGTTTTAAGTGCAATGAGATGGGCCACTATGAAAACGAGTGTCCAACAAAGAGCTTGAGTGATGGGAAGCAGTTAGACTACAAGAAGAAAGGGGTGGTAAAATCCTTTGCAACTACTTCAGTAGATGTCGGGCCATCAAATGAAGTTGTATCAGGTAATTTGTTTGTTTTTTCAGATTATGCCAGTGTGTTGTTTGATTTGGGGTCTACACATTCTTTCATCACTGAAAAATTTTCTAGTAAAATGTGAATACCATCTCAAGAAATGACTTGTGAACATTTGGTAAAAACACCTTGGGGAAATGTTGAGGAAAAAATAATTTATAAGAATCTTCCTATCCTTATCTGTGGAAAGAACCTACTTACGAAACTAATTGCTTTACCTCTAGTAGAGTTTGATGTTATCCTGGGTATGGATTGGCTCTCTATTTACCATGCTAAGAATGACTATAGTGATAAAGAAGTTTCTTTTAAGAAAGACTTTCAGTTTGTGTACAAGAATGAACCCATAATGTTGATAACTTATCAAGAGGCTGAGAAACATATAAAAGATGGAAATGAATGTTACCTTGAAAACATTGTTGAAAACAAAGGATCTGTTTAGATTAATGATGTGCCAGTGGTAAATGAGTATCCTGATGTTTTTTCTTGAGGAGTTTCCTGGAATAATACCAGATCGGGAAGTTGAATTTACTGCCGACTTAGTTCCTAATGTTAAGCCAATTTCAAAACCCCCTTATCGAATGGCTCAAATTGAACTTTTAGAGTTGAAGGATCAATTGAAATATTTATTAGAGAAAGGTTTCATTCGACCTAGCACATCACCACGGGGTGCTCCTGTTTTATTTGTTAAAAAGAAAGGTGGTTCAATGAGACTTTGCATTGATTATAGAGCCTTGAATAACATCACTGTTAAGAACAAATATCCTTTTCCTCATATTGATGATTTTTTTTATCAGCTCCAGGGAGCTCAGTATTTTTCAAAGATTGACATGAGATTGGGGTACCATTAGCTGAAGGTAAAGGAAGAAGACATTCCGAAGACTGCGTTTCGTACAAGATATGACCATTATGAATTTTTAGTAATGACTTTTGGGCTAACCAATGCACCTGCTGCATTCATGGACTTAATGAATAGAATTTTCCATGAGTTTCTGGATAAGTTTGTGGTTGTTTTCATTGTTGATATTTTGGTGTTTTCTAAAAGTAAAGAGTAGCATGAAAGACATTGAAGGGTTATTTTGAAAACCATGAAAGAAAAGAAATTGTATGGGAAATTAATCAAGTGTGAGTTTTGGTTACAAAAAATTTAATTCCTTGGTCATATTGTTTCTAAAGATGGGATAACTGTTGATCCTGCAAAAAACAAAGGTTGTTGAAGAATGGGCAAGACCCACAAATGTAACTGAGATTCGTAGCTACCTTGGTTTGGCAGGCTATTACCGAAGGTTTGTTAGAAATTTTTCACGGTTATCTAGTCCAATGACTAAGCTAACTCGGAAGGGTGTTAAGTTTATCTGGACAAAAGAATGTGATGATTGTTTTCAGGAATTGAAAAGAAGACTGGTGAATGCTCCAGTTTTGGAACTTCCTTCCAGGAATGGTGAGTTTGTTATCTATAGTGATGATTCATTGAAAGGACTTGGTTGTGTCCTTATGCAGAATGATCAGGTAATTGATTATGCATCACGATAGTTGAAAAATCATGAGGTAAATTACCCTACACATGATTTGGAATTAGCTGTTGTTGTTTTTGATCTAAAAATTTGGATGCATCATTTTTATGGAGTAAAGTGTGAAATATATACTGATCACAGAAGTTTAATGTATATATTCACTCAGAAATAATTGAACCTGAGATAGAGGAGATGGCTAAAATTAATCAAGGATTATGATTGTACAATTCATTACCATCCGGGAAAAGCAAATAAAGTGGCTGATGCTTTGAGTTGAAAAATTAATGCTTCAATAACAATGTTGCATTTGGAACGTGATCCTTTGGTTAAGGATTTGATGTACTTTGGCATAGAAGTTGTTGGTGTAAGATGTCCTTCTGATTTATTTCAGGTATCAGTTAAATCTTCTCTATTAGACAGAATCAAGCAAGAACAAAAGCAAGACAGTGAGTTGCAGAAAAAGGTAGAGCTGGTTCAGAAAGGTAAGTTGCATGAATTCAACATTGACAGTGATTGTGTTTTGAGATTTGGGAAGAGATTGTGTGTTCCTTGTGATTCACATTTGAAAAGAGAGTTGTTATGTGAAGCTCATAGTTCTCCGTTTTCAGTTCATCCTGGCAGTACTAAGATGTACAGAGATCTGCGGGAGTATTACTGGTGGGATGGAATGAAAAGAGATATTGCTGATTTTAATGTGAAGTGTTTGACTTGTCAGCAGGTTAACGCAGAGTGGTAGTTACCGAAATGGATGCTTCGGCCTTTACCAGTGCCAGAGTGGAAATGGAAAAACATATCCATGGAATTTGTTGTGGGATTACCGAAGACACCTCAAGGTAATAATGTAATCTGGGTTATTGTTGATCGCTTGACTAAATCTACTCATTTCCTTTCTATACGAGATACTTTTTCCATACATCAACTTTCTCAATTGTACCTTAAAGAGATAGTCAGTTCGAATGGATTTCCTCTCTCCATTGTATCCGATCGTGATCCCAGGTTGACTTCTAACTTTTGCAAGGGCCTTCAAAAGTCATTGGGTACTGAATTAAATTTTAGTACAGCTTTTCATCCTCAATCAGATGGGCAGTCAGAACAAACAATTCAGACCTTGGAGGATACGCTATGAGCTTGTTTGATTGATTTTCAGGGAAGTTGGGACCAACATCTTTCTTTGGTTGAGTTTTCATATAATAATAGTTTTTATTCTCGTATATAGATGGCACCATTTCATGAATTATATGGGAAGCAGTGTCGAACTCTAGCTTTCTGGGATGAAGTGGGTGAAAGGAAGTTGATAGGACCAGAATTGGTAGAAGAGATGTCAGAAAAAGTTCAGTTGATTCAAAAACAGATGAGAACAGCTCAGAGCAGGCAGAAGGGTTATGTGGACAATAGGAGGAAGGATCTCTCTTTTGAGGTAGGTGATCATGTTTTTCTCAAGGTTTCTCCATGGAAAAGTGTGATGCGATTTGGTAAGAAAGGAAAGTTGAGTCCAAGTTTCATTGGACCATATGAAATTTGGAAGAGAGTTGGATCAGTTGCTTACCGAGTGTCATTACCTCCGAGTTTATCTCAGGTACACAATGTTTTTCATGTTTTGATGCTGAGAAATTATATGACAGATCCATCTCATGTTTTGAGTCCAGAGGTAGTTCAGCTGGAAGAGAACATATTTTATGAGGAACAACCGGTCCTGAATCTTGACCACAGGGAGAAAGTGTTACGGAATAAGGTGATTCATCATGTAAAGGTTTTGTGAAAAAACCACATGATTAAAGAGGCAACATGGGAGTCTGAAAATGCAACGAGGGATAAATACCCCCACTTATTCGATAAGTAAATAAACTGCAGGGACACAATTTTCTAAAGGGGGGAAGGATGTAACATCCCAAGTAAGTAATGAATAATAGATATTTTTATCTATTCCTATTAATGAATTAGATAGTGTTTTAGAGGCTTAAAATGAAAATAAATACAATCTTAAGCATGGAATACATTAATATTTTTAAAAGATTGTTTTACTGCCTTTTAATGGCAAACCATCTTTTAAATCTATATATTGACAATTTTATAAGCCCTATATGTCAAAATAAACTTATTCTTTATGATTGGGATATCAAAATTTACTTTGTGTAAATTTTTGGTATTTTTCTGACAATGTTCATTTTTTTAATGAATAGTGAAAAAATACTGCATTTTACATCAAAACTGCTTTTTAATCTAATTTATTTATATGATTAGATTATCTTTTGAATTGGTTTTAACGTGAAATTAGAATATATTTTTACCATTTAATCCAATAGTGGTCGTTGGAATTAATTTCACTTTGAAATTGGACTTAAACATGTGTCAATCTTTTGATACTTATTGTTTCATAAAAACACGCTATTTGCTCCGAAAATGGGAATTAATTATTAAATTAATTAATTCAACTTATATGTTTTGAATTTTGTAAAATAGACATCATTTTTGAATTTGGAATATCAAATATAGCTTAGGGTGATGTTTTGGTTTTTTTCTGGAAAACATCAATTTTTGATGAATAGTGAAACCACTAAGTGGTACTTATAAAAACTGATTTTCCGTTTAAATGAAATTTTACCACCTCTGTGTTTTGAATTTCAAAAATCCGACATACACAGTTTTCATTAATAAGTAAAATGTGGTTCAATGGGATTAAAATAATTTTTTGGTGAATAGTAACTTTTATGATTTTAATCACGATTAGAAGTAATTAGTATAGTTTAAGGGAAAAATAATGTTTTAATAATATGAGATGAGATTGAAACATGTTCTACCCTCATTGGATGTGTCATGACTGACCAAGAAAATCCATGGGTCAACTTGGGGACCCCATGGAGCCACTTTGGTTGGGAAATGACAAAAATAACTTTTTATTTAATGTTAAAGTAAAAATGACACAAACACGAGATTTTTTACTAAAACAATTTTTACATGGGGTTATAGAATTCAGATTTTTGACTATAAATATTAATTAGAAAGATAAAACGATTTCCAACATTATGATATTTGTTTTATAATTTTTAGACTTTAAATAAATTAAATTATTTATGACATCATGATGATGCAGTGATTACCTCATGAATAAAGGATTTAAATAAAATGAAAAGATAATGTAAAATCTATGACCTAAACATGTAAAAAACCTATTGGATGGGTGGGTTTATAACTATTATCACCTTAACCTATAATTTTATCAATGTGGGACCTTTATAATCCGAAACTCATTTTAAAATAAATTAACATTTCTTTACTTTCCAAGAGTGCCCCTCCTCTCCTCTTATAAAAGGCCCCCACCACTACCTCTTTACCCACACATCCAAAGCCTTTGGCTCGGCCAACCCCTGCCCATTTTGTCTCTCCACATCCCTCTATTACTCCTTGAAGCCTCACATTGGGCAGAAGTCTTCCCAAGGAAGACTTTGAGCTCAAACCAAAAGGAGTTACCCGATTTTAAGGTAATGTCTTCACTTGAGTCCTTTTTTTTATTTTGGTTCTCCAACCCCCTAAACTCTTTTTATTAATTTCTTTTGTAAAAACTACAGTATCTCCAATATACTAGGATGTAGTTATACGAATTATTTGAGATACACTTACAAGCACCTACATCTAATGGTTAAAGAACATACTGTTTCCGTGGATGGAGAATTTCTGTCTCCCGAAACGATGATTATTCAACATTATTTTAACACATTCAAAGGTGGCCATTAAGATGACACTATATTTATATATGATATATAATATGTTTATGTTTTACTTAAGCTTCTGTATTTTTCATTTTTGGAATATCCTTTATGGTTACCATTATGAGTAAACGTGATATCTTCATTTAAGGAAGCGTGGACTACCGCCCCCTCAAAGTGATTTGATTTGTTAATGCCATATGTGGGACGTATAAAGGATGTAATTAATGATTTTATATATGATATTATACTGGGATTATAATATACCATTATATAATTATGATTCCATTCCATAAAATACGAAATATAAATGAAATCAGCATTCATGCGTACGTACGTCTTACCGTCTACATGAACGGTGCATTTCATTTCTTACCTCTAAACGTTATGTAATATTATAAATGCATGTATATACTGGATATATATTATATATATGATATATAAATCATGAGTATAACTCTGGATATAATGGATACATGAAAAACTTTTAATTATAAAGGGTTTATTTTTGACTCGAGTACCAATGATCATTAAAACGACCGTTAATAACTTAAATAATTACATACTGTTCATGACATGGTAATAAGTGATATAAAAGGAATAATTAACTTGAAAAAGGATCTTAAGAATGTATAAATTAACTCATGTTTATTATTCAGGAGTTTAAATAATGATCAAGTCAAGTCGGACCACAGGTATGGGACTTCTTCTCAATCTCCTTTCATTGAGGAATATTTTGTTTTATACACAACCTTCTTTTATACGGTGTATAAACCCCTTTGACTTTTATGTTTATTAAAAAGGAATCTTTTTTATATGAAGCGTTTACTAAACGACAAAAGGGAATGTTTTTGTCGTACGTATGCGGCGACAATGACTTCTCCGCTACTGTGACCATTATTTGAGTTTCAGATTCCTCTATAAGCCATACCGTTTTTTAAAAAGAAAAATAAATACCCCGTTTTACTTTTATTTTATTTTGGCATTGAAGATGGTTTTCATAATGTTTTTATTATATCAATGTGTTTTATTGATATCGTGTGATTGAAAGGTGGAGCTGTTATGTTTCCTTTATGTATGTTTTATGTGATACGATTATGTTATGGTTCTTGGGCATTGTTATGAAGACGGGTGGTTCCGTGATAAACTAAGGGCGGGTGAGCCCGATATAGCTTTCCAATGCATTGTGTAACACGAAGGAGTGAAACGTTAAGGTTTCTCCAAAGAGATTTAGTGAATATACTGTGATGGGTATTCCAAACGTAACAAATAGGGTTACTCCCTACGTAAGAATGTTATGAATGCCTCAAGTTACCTTTATGTCTTATGATTTATATGATTTATTGATGATTTGATGAGGTATCTTAAAGTGCTTATGTTTTATGGGTAATGTATGATTTCATTTTTATGTGTATATGTACCCATGTTTCCTTTCCATATTTTTATATCCCTTATTGAGATTTTTATGCTCATCCCAAGTTTTTGAAATGTTTTCACAGGTCAAGGGAAAGGTACATAATATGATGATAGTGTCAAGGATGTGTCAAGACAGAATCCATGTTTTATTTTAAATATGTTTCCATTGATGGGAAAAATGAATACTATCTTTTATGTAACCACTTTGTTTAAATGTGGAATATAATGCAAGTTTTATGTTCTAATTCTATAAAACTCTAAACCTGAAAAGATCCTCAAGTTAAAATCTTTTAATTACTCAAGATTACATAAGGTTTAAGGCTGGGGACTTATAGTTAGGGTAATAATAATATCATTTTTACCCTTAATTACCGTATTTACTTTTAACCGTGATAAATAAAAGTAAAAAGTTACTATTCACCAAAAATTATATTCATCTTATTGAACCAAATTTTACTTATATATATCAATCGAGTCCCTCATATTTTTGAAATTCAACTCACAGAAGTGGTAAAATTATGTTTTATGTAAATTTGCAGATGCTCCTAGGGGGTGGGTAAAAGACGGTGAAAATTTCAATAAAATTTTTATATATTTAAAATATTTATAAATTGACATCAATTAATTAAATTTAAATAATATAGGTATTATGTATCTAGTTTGACCGAAAATAAATTTAAATAAATTGAATAATTATTTAAATAAAAAGTCGGTTTTAAACAATTCCTTAGTGTTTTTCACTATTCATCAAAATTGAAAGTTTTTAGAAAAATACCAAAAATTCACCCTAAGCTAATTTCGATATTCCGAAAACAAAAATGAAGTCTATTTTAACAAATTCAAAATATATAAATTACATTTATTAATTTAAAATTAATTGTCATTTTCAAAACCGAAAGGCGTATTTTAAGAAATAATAACTATCAAAATATTGACACTTGTTTATGTCCAATTTCAAAGTGAAATTACATACAATGACCAAAATTGGATCAAATGGTAAAACTATAATCTAATTATACTTATGAACCATTAAAATGTATAGTTGAACACTATAAATTATTTTTATTAAAAAAAATTTTCAATTAAAATTTATTATTTTTCACTATTCACCCAAATATGAAAGTTATCATAAAAACATCAAAAATTTATTGAAACTAAATTATTCTGTCCCGATTCTAAAGAAGAAGTTTATTTTATCAAATTAAATGTATACATGTTTCAAATATTGGATTTCAATAGGCTTCTCCATTAAAAGGTGGTAAAATTTCATTTTTTTAAAATACTTCTTTTTTATCTTAAAAAATGAATTAGTTCTTAAATTATGTCTAAGAAACTCACAATATGGATTATAAAATTATAAGGATTATATAAAGATAAAAATTTAGTTAATACTATTTATAACCTCTTTTTAACGCCTAGTTTTCTATGTCGTGGTGCGCTTGAACTTGGTGTTGCGTGTAGTGCAAGTTATTGAATTACTTTGAAAAATTAACGTACTATGAAATCATAAGGTGTTACATTGAAATTGTTCAGTCATGGAGTATGATGTAATGTGGAAGAGTATACACTGAAGAGTATGTGTGGAAGATAAAAATACCACACTATTAAAGATTAATCACAAAAGGGTATGTGCGGAAAAGATTCTTACCTTACCATGGAAGAGTAAGCAGTAAAGAGTAAGGGTGGAAGAGTGAAATACCTAGTCTTGAATATAACACCCTATATGATAATAAACCTATAATTACATGATTTATGATAGGTTTTTTAATTTCTAACATTCAATTTAAATTTTAGGATTAGAGTTTTAGTGAATTAGGTGATCCTTTATATTACATAGTAAAAAATGGCACACAATGTTCATTTTCCCCACAAAATTAGTTTTCTTAATTTAATAATCATGTTTCTATCATATGACACTTTCTTTATTCATGGAAAACGTAATTATTTAGAGATGTATTTAATAATAGTTTCTACACATCCTTATTCCCCATGAGAATCATTTAAAATATGATATTATAAAAAAATCTCAATAAAAGATACAAAATAAAACAAACCCATTATTCTATTTTATTTTTCTTGAAAAACCATAATATTTTTGGATTTTTTTTGTAATCAGTTTGGACTCCAAAAAATAATCTATTTAAACAAGAAATAAGCTTCATTTCACAAAGCATTAATATGACACCATATAAGAATTCATAATGGAAAAATTATAATCTTGATGCTTTTATAAAATATGAACACTCTTGAAATCATTTTTGCATAGAAAATACTTTTTCTGCCCATAAAAGGGGTATAAACATTCCATCTAACAATACATCATTATCTTACATTATGAAATAAAAAAAAATTGGGGAAAATATTATTTTAAAGAATAAAATATTCATGTAGGTACATTCGAAGATCATACATTTCATCAGGGAATCAGCTAAATAGGATAATTCCAACATTCTCTTAGTAATACCTTCCATCCTGTTAAATCTATTATCTCTTATTAGATATTTATATTAATTGAAATCCATTTTCTATTAGGTCCAACTTCTATATAGTTTTTCCATCACATTACCCAATGAATTGGAATGATATATTTGGATCGGCGGTCATCATGACCTATATTGGGCTCACCCATCATTATGAGCTATATCATTCTCATCGATCATCATAAACCATTTTATAAAACTAAATCATGAATAAAATAAAAATAGTCTTGCATTTAGATCAAAACATATATTCTTTTTTACTCATATAAAAAATTACATTCATTCATCACATAATATTGGTTTAATATTAATTTTCCATATTTTTCTAAAAAGGTTTTCTCATGTGAATAGTAAAAAAATATTATGTTTACCAATAACTTGTCTTTTAGGACATTATTTGTATATATGAATGAATTATAAATTCATGAATACTTTTTCTCAAGAATTTTTTTTATTTTACATGATTCGTTATAATTTTTTTAAAAAATTCTTTTAATTTACAATCCCTTATTTATTATTTTAGAACATAAGTTATATTTATTAAAAAAAATTATACATTATAAATTTATTATTTTAAATTTAGTTTTTACCTCTAATATAACAACAATATAGTAAAATGGATTTCAAATTTTCAATCATTATGTCGAATCATGTAATAAGTAAAAAAATATTTTCATGCATAAATGATAAACTAATTTGTTGAAGAATGGTGACCATAATAAAATTAAAAATTAATAAAAATGTTTAATAAATATGGAAAGGAGAAAAATGATTAAAATATGTGTGATAATATGTGGTTAGGGCCTTGCTTGAAATTATCTCTTCTTATAAGGTCCTAGGTCTTAGTATCCTTTTCTTAATGATTTTTGGGTGATAAAGATTCCTAGAAGAGGATCATCAAACAGGCATGGGATCAAAAGGGTGACAGTTCAATTTTGGAATAGATTTGATGTAGAGGATTTCAATGATTCATAAGCTTAGTCATTATGGCTTGGAGATCCTAGAAAAAATATAGGGCCCTAAGTTGAAAATTTCAAATCCACTTCCATTATTTCATTATTTCTCCATGGGGGAAATGCAACGATGTAGGATGGTTGAACCTTATGGTATGGAGATCCTGATTGTGATATAGTGGTCTAAGGTGGTATTCTTCCTTTTATATGTTAGTTATGCCTTGTATATAGGCTACAACACAACCTCCATTATTAGATAAGTTGTTCTACTATGAGTTCGATTTAAAGGCACCATAGTATCTACTAATGTTTATATGATCTTTGGCATGTCCTTCCCCATGTACCTTGGATACATGTTTGATCATGCAGTATATAACATGGTCCCCTCCATTATGTCATATTGCTTCCAATGTCATCCAGTTATACAGCATGGTGCATGGGGCTGCACCATGGATTTATAATTTATATAATTCATATGAATAACTTGAACCATTTCAACCCCAATTTTAGCCCATAATTTTCTCTCAAAACCTTGGTGAACAAGATAAATTTTTAAGGCCATTGAATCTACTTTCTAATATATTTAACCCCCTCATCTAGGGATTTATATGGCTTTATCTGATGTAACTTCTTCTTCATTTCTTGTGGTTTCTGCCATATTTTATCTCATTTCCTCTCATCATTCCACTCCATGTTATGGTGTTTTTTCTACATCATTATAAGGGAGTTTTTTATGGTCACAGTTGTGGTGTGGCAGTTTTGGAGGTTTATGGCTCCCTTTTGAGAGAGGTGATCAGAGAAGCACATTGTTTTTCTGTTGTCATCAAAGAAATATGAAATCCTTGCGGTATATGATTCATTACTTATCTTCTATTTTTTATTTTTTTAATTAATTTTTCATGATTTATCTATTTGGGTGGTAGTTTAATTAATGAAAATAAATGATAAACTGGATAATGAAAAGAAATGGTTTATGTATAGAAATCACTTATTTCTCCACTACGATAATGGTTTTCATCTTATTTTAATAGATAATGAACTATCTATGTTATTATTTATTTAGAATATTTACTATAATTATGTTATTATGTCTAATTCTATCAAAATGGTTAAATAACATAAGTATGGTAATTTTTTGTTAATTAAATAATAAAAGAGGATTGTTTATTGAATCCTTCAATTCATATAATTTAATGGGAATAAAATAATGTTTAATTAATGTTAAACTAAAAATTTCATCTTCCACGTGTCAATGTAATGGACTAAATAACCTTAATATATAATTTAATATGTTGATTTTAATTATATCCAAGTTAGTGAGATGCTCTTCCCAAAATTTTAATTAAATTAAACTCTTCACATGGTGTATTTGTTTATATATTTTCAGCATCTAATAGATTATTCCATTGGTTTGTCATATTTGTATCTTTTGATAAATGAATCAGTTAATTTTAGATAGAATAAAACAATTTTCTTAATAAAGTTAAATTTTTGCAGTTGAGTGAGACAATTTTCCTATAAAGGATGATTGCCTTGTTTTTATGGCTTAGTTGTCCTTTTGACCTTGTTTAATGTTTTTTTACTTTTTCATTACTCTATAAATGAACATTGTAGTGCAATGTGATGCGAATCTCAGATGGATATTAATTGATTAGATATAGGGTTTGAGTCTGTGGTTTGTTAGAGCAGTTAACACCTATGATTGGGGGATGTGTGGTGATATGCCTGTTTGTGTCTGGGATAGAACTAGTTGATTGAATGGGTTAAAGTTGGGATTTCAAAGTTGTGTGCATAAATTATGCTATTCATTCTTGCTCATAAATCATCATAAGGGTCATATGTTTGGGTTTTTTTCTGTATTCTTTTCCACATTGCTTGATGTAGCTCATTGTTCTTGGTTATGCATATTGTTGGTCAGAGTGGATACTCTAGAGGGGGGTGAATTGAGTTCCTAAAAAAATTATGTTAAAAAGATTCTTATAAAAATCCTCCAATTAAAAATAAAGTTATACTGTAGTGAATTTTTAAAACAGTAAGGGTTTGATTAGGTTCTCAAAAGATTGATTAGGCCTCAGTTAATTTAATCAGAAGATTAAATTAGCTTTTGAAACTAACCTACTGATTTAGAAAAGGTACAAACACTTGATAGATTAACTATCAAAGTAACTTTAAAACAAATTGTATTTCAATGAAATTAGCATCAGAAAATAAAGAATGTAATATAATTTAGACTTAATCTAAGATGCACATCAGATATAACCAAGAGGTTCAGTCTCAAGCCGAGACCTAGTCCTCTCGCTCAATTTATATAAATTTGATCCACACCCTGGATCGGGGTAAACATCAGTACAAATACTCTCCAGGTACTAAGACCTCTACCAAAGTTCTACGTGGGAAAACAAAACAACAGCACACTGGTTGTCCGGGTCTTACATGACCTATACCACTATCCATAGTGGGATACAAGAGAGTAATAGAAGGTTTGTGTGAGGATTTAGATATCCTCCAGTTTAGCATAGGAGACAGTGTGTGTATAAAATATAGAGAGCACACTCACTGATCGAAATGTAAATAAATGAATCACTAAGAGAGTTGATATGAGTTTATAATTCTATATTGATTTGAAGTGCAGCTCTGGACTCCGTTTGATTTGTCAGAATTGGTTCTGAGTCCTTCTATGGTTTTGGTTTGCAAAATAGAGTGTCATTTTCTTCCTTTGTTTTCAGGTTCAGCTTCATCAGCTTGAATGTATAAGTAGCTCGTTGTAGTTCTTCACTCCTTGATTGATGTTAGGTTTTGTGTTCTCTTCTTGTATGAATCTCTTCGTGTATATTCAGTGTTCTTCGAGTATGGATGTAGTCCTTCTGTATTCACCACTTTACAGCATTCTTTTTCCCTTTTTATGCACGTAATTTATGTCCGTCCTTTGTCCTTCCTTATATAGCTTTCAGCTCAGGCAAAGGGAATGATTACCTTTTTACAGGTACGAGTTACAGTTCTCTGACATGCCAAAAACTATCATTAAATAACATTAATTGCATTAAAATTATCAAATATGACCATTGCTTAATAAATAAATAATGTTTACAAAAGTAGAGTTTAAGAATAAGTGACTAGTAAGTCTTTCATCACTATATTTTTGTCGGTAGATATGTAACGGAGGACTTTGTATAGCAGTGAGCTCCTATCAGTAGCTCTATGTCCTTGTACTGGTATCTCCTTGTATCGGTAGCTGTTACTCCGTGTATCAGTAGCTCTTTATACCGGTGACTCCTTCTATCGGTAGATTTTCTTCTTTCGGTAGCTCGCTTATCTGTCAGTAGCTCGCTTGTCTATGAGTAGCTCGCTTGTCTATCTGTAGCTCGCCTGTATCGGTGAATGTCTGTATCGGTAACTACACTTATCGGTAGACTTTGTATCTGTAGCTTGTGCATATCGGTAGACTTGTTCTATCGGTAGACTTGTTCTGTCAGTGATGTGTTTACCGGTGGACTTATACATACAGGTAGCTCTGCGTATCGGTCACCATTGCTTATCGGTGACTATGTCTATCGGTAGACTAAGTAATGGTAGATCTCTGTTTGTCTGTATCAGTAAGTATGTGCATATCAGTGACGTAACACTTATCTGTTTTATGCAAATCATATCCGATTGAGTTTGAATTATTTAAAAATTCATATAAACATAGATAAACATGGATTAACATACTTCAAAGATTATTTTAATATTATTATCAGCTTGATAATAAAATTTTATATATTGAAAGAATTAATATATAGGTAAACATTATTTGGGATTGTCAAAGTATGTGAAAGCATAATTGGGATTATCAAAACATGTGAGGTCAACAATCTCCCCCTTTTTGATAATCACAATTGATGATATTATATTCCCAGAATAAGTAGAAATGTTTTAGAGGATATAGCATTAAATTCAATTGTATCAGAGAAAAAAATATATTATATAACACATGTATCAAAGATAAAATATGAAACAAATGTACAAGAGAGAAATGAATTAAATGCAGAAAAGATAGTATTTATCCCCCTTTGTCATAAAAGATATTATTTCTCCCCCAGATATGTTTCCCTTAGATAGTATTTATCCCCCTTTGTGATAATCAAGAAGTGGGACAAGAAGGAAATATAGGAGATAAGAAGTAATAGAGAGTAAAAGTAGGTAATATCATATATATTCCTTCGACAAAACACTTGAAAAGAAATACAAAAATGAAACAAAAATAAATACAGGTGATTCCTATCAATAGATCCGTGCCACTGATCAATCCACATCCTCAGAATGGGATCACCCCTTGGGATCAGAAGAGGATTCAGGTGTGGTGGATTCAGGTGGAGGATTAGGAACACCAGAAATGATTAGAGGTGGCTGAGCTAATGAAACTGTGTCTGGAATGTACTATGTAGCTCTCTGAGTGATCATAGGAGTAAGGCTTTAGATAGCTTGGGCTGGAGTCATCTGAGAAGGAGAAGTAGTAGAGGAAGATGCAGGTAAAGCTGGAGTTATAATCAATGGTCAAGCATCAACATGCAAGAAAGGAAACAAGAGATTTCTGAAATATATAATTATTCCTTCTCCTCTTTCCATGGTAGAAAAGAAATCATCCTTGTTTTCCATGAATTTGTCCAGTGCAGGGGTCAACACTCTAATCTTTCTGACTTGTTCTCAGAAGGCTTGATTAACTGGAGGTAGCTTCATGTTTTCTAACAGAAGCTTGAAATGGTTGTTGAGCTAATGTTTTGTATAAAACCTTTGGAAATAATAATCTAAATTGTCATTGACTTCATTCTGAGAAGTAGATGCTTATCTCCTATAGTTTTCAGCAATAATCATGATATCTCTAGTGGTATCTCTACTAGAAGTCACCACTTTGGTCAGATCAGATGAGTCCACAAAGCCACTGGTTGATGCTGAACCAAGATCCTCCTTCATCAAAGCTCTAATCGGAGCCAAGTACACTGAAGGTCTTGAATCAAGAGAACTAAGAGAGAAGGTTACAATTTCCTTGAAACTATTAGTTAGCCCACTAATAAGATTTTTCACTGCAGAATCTTGGGAACCGATATGATTCTCCACAGACTTTTTAAATCCATCAAAAACTGAAACCATATGCCCCACTACACTCATCACATAGGCCAAATCCTTTTCTGGTTGAGATTTTGAACTCATATTGGATTCTAGAGAGGCAACTGATTTCATTAGAACTGTAATATCCTTTTCCAGGGTAGACATCTGATTCTGGCATGCAGCAACTTCACCTACTATCTCTGTCACAAAGGTTGATACATTACAACCAATAGAGAGTTCGAAAGACTTTTCCAAATTGCTCATATCTTCAACAATGTGATTATTTAACTCAGCAACAGAAGCACTCAAACACTCTTTCAGCTCATCCTTAAAGGATTCTTAGTCATACCAGGTGATCATATCAGCAGGTGAAACCACAAAAGGTGATCTTTAAGATTCAACCAAAATATGTGCTCTTTCTGACACTATATTGGCCATAGAGTCATTCATAATCGATTTAATAGATAACACCAGTGAAGCTTCAATTTTCCTTATTTCTTCCTCAAAACTGATTTTGAGATCAGAATTGACCATATCCAGATAATGTGTTCTGACCACATCTTCAGGTAATATCTCAGACTGAATATCGTAATTGATTTTTGGTCTCCGAAGGGATGTCTCATTATCAAAATCTGGATAATCCAATCCACAAACTACAAACCCTGGGTCCTCTGCCCAGCCTTCAAACTCAACATCCAGTGAAACATTTCCAAATTGGTTGGATGCTCCCCCTCAACTAGTGAATTCTGTTGTATAGCAACAGTACCCTCAGTAGCATGGTCTTCCTCTTCAGAATCCTTCACAACCATCTCCATTTCTGCAATATAAGGGGGTTCTTTAGGAATATGTAAAGTTCTATCAACTTCATCAAATTCCTCAATAGGCATTCGGGAATGTCCAATCAGTGGAATAAGGCTCAAGCTGACAGAAACAGATGCTTCACATGCATGAACTTCTTCTTCATTTTCTCGAGCAGCCTCTTCCTGAACTGCTCTCTACTGGTCTTCCTCATCCACAGGTTCCTCTTTATTTCTTATACCCAATATAGTTTCTGTACTAGTTAGGTTTAAATAAGCACTCTCCATTTCTTGTGATACAATTTCAGGATCTGGGCTATGAGGAAAGTCTGGATCTCCTCCATCTGCTGTAGAGGAATCATCCCCTTTTGAATCATCACTATACTGAGGCTCTTCTTCATCAGGTCCCAGACCTGGATCCCTCGCATTCTTTGGTCTTGAAGGATGATCCACATGATTGAACTTACAATAATGCGTTCTTTCATCAGTAACCCACTCTCTTTTCCATGGGTTCTAGTTTATCTTCATGTATTTACATACAGTGCTTGTGATACAGAAGTTGTTTCTTACCACTACTGTCTCATCCTAAGACTCAGCTACTCCTTTTACCTTAATCATTATTGAGATCAACTTGGAAAAAAATAAGGAATTTTTTTGATTTTGGCCTGGTCATATCCTCCATTTGAATCATTAGCAGCCTACACAGATTTACTTTCACACCATGTCTCAAAAGATGTAATAGATAGATATCTTGATATCTTAAATTCAAAAAGTCCCCCCCTCCTAGGAATTAAAACATGCTGAACAAACATGAAAAACAATCTGTTCTCTCCATCCATTTCCACAACCACCACCTGTCTTTTCTTGCCACTACCGGTGAGCTCCTTTAAGGTAGTCTCATAATCAAATATGTCGCTTGTAGGTGGTACTGTTTCGATAAATATCCAGAAACACCTTCTTGTGTAACCTTTAAGAATTCATCCCACTCAGCAGATGAAAAGTCTCTTTCCTTACCAATTACCCATGAAATTATTCTATTTTCATCATCATATTTCTCAAAACATAAAAAATCTTAGAAATGTTTTACCAGCTTCACATAGAAGGGGCCATTGTTGTTCAAAAAGCATTCTACCCACTTCTGATCTTCCAAAACCTTTAAAACTAGCGATTTACTAGACAACATCCATTCCACGCATAGCTCTTTTTCGATCACAATATCTCTATTTTGAAATTGCGGGTTCACTGGACGTCTCCTTGACATGGTTCTACTAACACTGCTACTTGCTTCTGGGTCTAACTACTGCTTCTTTACATCCGGCTCATCAATGTCATCTCTGATAGTAGGAATTTCAATTTTTTCAATTTCTTGTTCGAGGAACTTAGGGTTTTTACGAGATTATAGAGCTAAGGATTTAGGGAAACGGGTTTGAGGTGGATCGAGAAGTAATTAATACTTAGTTTTATCATTTAGGAATCATAAAATAAATAATTTAAATATAATAATTAAAGTATAAATGATATAGATTCTGGCGAGAGACAGATGATTAAAAAAATTATTACTTATCAGTAGGGTATACTGGTGAGAATTCCTAACGGTGAGATCCACTAATCAGTGAGGTATATCAGTGTGGTCCATACCGGTGAGGTATATCTGTGAGGTCTCAGATAGGTGAGGATTCATATCGGTGAGGTTTCATATCGGTGAGGTTTCATACTGGTGAGGTATATCGGTGAGGTTTCATACCTGTGAGGTATATCTGTGAGGTTTCATACCGGTGACGTATATCAGTTATCAATCCTTCCTAACTCATGTCTAATGTAACTTACCTATTCAAACATAATGGTTTAGTGAAAATTCCAGCTAACTAATGTTCATTACCTAAAAATTCAAGAGAAATATCACCTTTTAGGTAGTGATCTCTCAAGAAATGGATCCATATATCAATGTGTTTGATCCTAGAGTGAGATATAGGGTTGTTTGAAATATTAATGGCACTAGTGTTATCACAGTTTATTGAAACATGCTTAAAATAATATATATAGTCTAAAATAGTGTGTTTCATCCATAGAATTTGTGCATAGAAACTACCAGCAGGTATACACTCTGCTTCAGCAGTAGACAATGCTACATAATTCTATTTATTACTACACCAAGATAGTAAATATTTTCCCAATAAATGACATGTTCCAAATGTGCTTTTTCTATTCAACTTGCAACCAGCAAAGTCTGCATCTGAATAACTCATTAATTCAAAATATTGTCCTTTCGGATAAAACAAACCCAAATTTTCAGTATGTTTAAGATACTTAAAAATTCTTTTAACAGCAATCAAATGCAATTATTTAGTATTTGTTTGAAATATTGCACACATGCACACTCTAAAAATAATATCTGGTCGACTAGCAGTAAGGTAATGTGAGCTTCCAATCATACCTCTATAATTTGTTTGATCCACAGGTTTACCAGTTTCATCTACATTCAATTTATAGACAGTAATCATAGGAGTATCACTCTCCTTAATACTATCCAAACCAAAACGTTTTAAAAGATCCTTGTTATATCTATTTTGATTCAAAATAATACCATTTTTATTTTGAAAAACATGAAATCAAATAAAATATTTGAGTTCTCCAATTAAACTCATTTCAAATTCATTTTTCAGACTCTATGAAAAATCATTAGATAAAGAATGTTTAGAATATCCAAAAATAATATCATTAACATAGATTTGTACTATCAAAACATCTTTAGAAATTCTTTTAATAAAAAGAGTTGGTTCAGCAATCCCTTTAGTAAAGCCTTTTGAAATAAGAAAATTGCAAAGTCAATCATACCAAGCTCTTGGAGCTTGTTTTATACCATATAAAGCTTTAGATAGTTCGAAAACATGATTTGGAAAATGGGGATTAGTAAATCCATGTGGTTTTCACCAAAAACATCATCAATTATAAAACCATTTAGAAAAGAACTTTTAACATCCATTTGATATAACTTGAAATTCAGATGAGCAGCATAGGCAAGTAATATCCTAATATCTTCTAATATAGCTATAGGGGAAAATGTTTCATCATAGTCTATAACTTCCTCTTGACTATATCCTTGTGAAACTAACATATCTTTGTTTCTAACTGTATTTCAAAACTCATCAACTATGTTTCTAAAAAACCATTTAGTGCTGATGGTCAAAGTGTCCTTAGGACTCTCTACTAAGTCCCAGACATTATTTCATTCAAATTGAATTAATTCTTCTTGCATTTCCATTACCCAGAATTCATCATTGATTGCTTCACTAATATTTTTAGGTTCTATCTTTGAAATAAAGGCTTGATATTTAACTTGATTTCTTAGAGAAGCTCTAGTCTGTGTCCCTCTTTCAAGATTACCAACAACAGCTTGCAAAGGATGATTCATTAGAATCCTAGTTGATCTTGTAAAGGTAGGAATAGAAAATTCCGATTCTTCTCTAGGTTCGGGTTCAATAGAAGTAGGTTCTAGAATGTTTCAATAACTAGATGTCTTTACATCGGGTTCTTTGGTTTTATCATTATGGTCCAGAAGAGACAAATCTTCTTCAAGATTTTCAAAAGACGACTTAGGTTCATGTGGATCAGTTTCATCAAATTTGATTTCAACAGATTCAACCACACATTTAGTTCTTTTATTAAAGACTCTATATGATTTTCTTGTTAAACAATAACAAAGAAAAATTCCTTCATCACTTTTGGATGCAAACATGTCAAGATTATCCTTTTTATTGAGAATAAAGACTTTGCAACCAAAAAATCTAAAGTAATTAACCTTAGGTTTCCTATAGTTCCACAACTCAAAAGGGGTCATCTTGAGAATGGTACTAATAAATACTATATTGATAATACAACAAGTTGTATTTACAGCTTCAGCCCAAAAGTAAATTGGAAGGTCATACTCATTAAGTATAGTTCTTGCAATTTCCTGAAGGGTTATATTTCTTCTTTCTACTACACCATCCTTCTTAGTTGTTCTAGGGGTAGAGAAATTGTGACTATAACCATTGTGTGAGAAATAAAATTCAAACTCATGATTTCAAAACTCACGACCAAGATCACTTCTCAGTGTCTTAATCTTATGGTCATTATGGTTCTCTACAGACTTGGAGTATTTAATAAAATAATAACAAGGTTTAATTTTGTGAGCTAAGAAGTATACCCAAGTATATATAGAATAGTAATCTACTAATACATAAACATAGTTCTTCCCATTTAAACTAGAAACTCTAGAATGTCCAAAAAATCCATGTGAACCAACTCGAGAGGTTGAGAAGTTGAAGCTTCTTTCTTTAATTTGAAAGAAACATTATGTTGCTTTCCCTTTTGACTTGGATTGCAAACTTTTCCTGTTGGGAACTCAAGATTAGGTAGGTCTCTAAATAAGTTTTTCATAGTCAATTTTCTAAGTGAATGGATGTTACAATGTCCTAATCTTCTGTGCCATATCCAATACTCTTTATGAAGATCATTTAAGAAAGTAATGTTGTGTTTAGCTAATGAATTCAAATCAACTGCATAAAAATTCTCATTTACGAAAGTATAAAATACTAAAACATTTTTAGAGTTAAAAACATTAAAAGAATCATTTTAAAATTTAACATTAAAACCATAATCACACAGCTGATAAATACTTAACAGCTTATATTTATGTCCATCAACAAATAAAACTTTGGAAATTAAAACTGAATCAGTGTTACCAATATGTCCTAGGCCGATGATTTTTAATTTAGAGTTATCACCAAAGATGTCATGGCCTCCATCAAATTTGATTATTCTTTTGAATCATGAGTATTACCTAGTCATATGCCTTGAACATCCACTATCCAAATACCATATCTTCTTATGGATACTCTTCAAGAAAGTTTCCTACAAAACAGTTTTAACTAGAAAATGATTTTGGTACCCAGATTTTCTTGGGTCTAGACAGGTTAGCATGTAAAGCCTTAGGTACCCAGATTTGTCTCATGGGTCTCAAATAATTTACAGAATCAATATATTTTGAAAATAAAATTTATTATATCTATAACCATGTGAATAACTAGTTAATGCAAATGAATTTCCATAACTGGAACTAGCAGCATTCTATCGAGATTTAGAAATAAATCTAGTTTTAGTAAACTATCTATGTCCAGGTTGAAAGCCTATTCCAGTGTTATATTTTGGTGCCACTTATTTTCCAAACATTTGTGTGAGAGTATATTTTCCATTTGTGAATTTTGATATGTCATTTCTTAATTTCTCATTAGACAACTTTATTTCAGTATTTTCCTTCAGCAATTGAGCATTCTTTTCCTTCTCGATATCAAGGTAAGATTATAAAGAGCTGGTTAGAGCATGATGTTTCTTCAAGGTCTTATACTTGTCCTTCAATTCATTACATGTTTCTACTAGCATATTATAGTATTAAAATAACTCTTAACTAGACATATTTTCAGATTCAGAATCAAAATCAACTCCAGAATAGTATCCAATGTTACTTCAGATGTGTTTGTCATAAAACACATGTTAGTATGATTATTTTTAGAGTCAGAAACATCACATTCACTTGTGCTATCTTCTGAAGCACTCCAAATATCTTTCATAGCTTTCTTGTACTTATTGTCCTTGTATTCATGTTTCTTATTTAACTTCAACTTTGGACAGTCTTCTTTCACATGTCCTTTCCTTTTAAATTCATAACAGACAATCTCATCACTCTTATCATGCTTTTTCCAGTACTTCTTCCAATGACCTTTGTTATCATATTTTCCTTTGTAATTTTATTTTCTGATGAATTTCTTCTTCCTGTAGATCTTCTTGAATCATTTGGCTATCCGAGCCATCTCTGCATCACTGTCAGATGCACTCTCATTACTGCTTGAACTATCACTTTCACTTTCAGTTTTTCCTTTGTCTTTACTCTTTGAAGAAGATTTCTTGAAGGCTACTGTATTCTTCCTTGGTTCGTCATCATCTTATTTTTTGACCTTCAGCTCTTCCTCATATATCATTAGCTTACCAATTAATTCATTAACAGGTAGTTTGCGGATGTCGCATGATTCACTAATGAAAACAGATGATCCTCTCCATCTTTCTGGCAGACATATTAATATCCTCATGATCTGTTCTTTTGTAGGAACAACTTTACCAAGAGAGATCATAGTGTTGAAAATCTCATTGAACCTGAGATACATGTCAGAAATGGGTTCATCTGGCTTCATTTAAAAATTATCATATTTAATAGTGTATGTGTTCAGTCTCATTTCCTTAACATTGGTTGTTCGCTCATGAGAAACACCCAAAGTATCCCAAATTTCATAAGCAGTTTTACGACTAGATATTTTGGTAAATTCCTCATCTCCTAAATCACAATAAAAATCATTCACTACATTACATTTATTATTGTAGGAAGTCGTAGTAGCTTCATCCCAAGTAGTTTTATCAGTTCCGAGAATCATATATTGAGTTTCTATAGTAATACAGATATCAAATCCCATACCCTCCAAATGAATATTCATTTTAAGCTTCCAATAAGAATAATTTGTACCATTAAATATGGGTGTCATGTTGGTAGCAACACCTTCTAATCTCTTTTCCATAATTCAATTTTAGAAAATGTATTCAAAGAGATAAAATTTAGAACTAATAGAAATTTATGATCATTAAGAAATAACTAAAATCACAGTTGAAAAACAGAGTGTTTCGAAAACCAATAGTAATAAACAACCTCTAATACCAAATTTTGGTCTGAGTGGATACAAAAGAGGGTGGTGAATTGACTTCCAAAAAAAATTCGATTAAAAAGATTCTTATAAAAATCCCCCAATTAAAAACTAAGTTAAACTGTACTGAATTTGTAAAATTGTAAGGGTTCTATTAGGTTCTCAAAAGATTGATTAGGTCTCAGTTAATTTAATCAGAAGATTAAATTAGCTTTGAAACAGACCTACTGATTTACAAAAGTTACAAACAATTTTTAGATTAACTATCAAATTAACTTTAAAAAAAATTGTATTTCAATGTAATTAGCAGCGGAAAATAAAGTATGTAATATACTTTAGACTTAATCTAAGATGGACAACAGATATAACTAAGAGGTTCAGTCTCAAGCTGAGACTTAGTCCTCTCAAACTATTTATATAAATTTAATCCACACCCTAGATCGGGTTAAACAATAGTGCAGATACTATCCAGGTACTAAGACCTCTACCACAGTTCTACGTGGGAAAAAAACAGCACACTAGCTATCCATGTCTTATATGACCTCTACCACTATCCACAGTGGGATAAAATAAAGTTATAGAAGGTTTTTTTTTGAGGATTTAGAGATCCTCCATTTTAGTATAGGAGACAGTGTGTGTATAAAATATACAGAGCACACACACAGCTTGAAATGTAAATAAAAGAATCAATAAGAGAGTAGATATGATTTTAAAATTCTCTAATGATTTTAAGTGCAGCTCTGGACTCCTTTTGATTTTTTAGAGATGGTTCTGAGTCCTTCTCTAGATTTTGTTAGGAAAACAGAGTGTCATTTTCTTCCTTGGTTTTTAGGTTCATCTTGATCAGCTTCAATGTATAGGCAGCACATTTTAGTTCTTCACTCCTTGAATGAAGTTTGGTTTTGTGTTCTCTTCTTGTATGAATCGCTTTATGTATATTCAGTATTATTCGAGTATTGATGTAGTCTTTTTGTATGCACCACTTTACAAAATTCTTTTTCTCTTTTTTTGCACGTACTTTATGATCGGCCTTTGTCCTTCCTTATATAGCTTTCTGCTCGAGCAATGGGAATGATTGCCTTTTTTTCAGGTACTAGGTACGGTTCCCTGCATGCCAACAACTATCATTAAATAACATTAATTTCATTAAAATCATCAAATATGACCGTTTCTTAATAAATAAATAATGTTGTCAAAATTAGACTTTCGGAATCAGTGACTAGTAATAATTTCATTAGTAGCTTTCTGTCCGTAGATATGTAACGGTGGACTTTGTATAGTAGTGAGCTCCTATCGGTAGCTCTTTTTCCTTGTATTGGTATCTCCTTGTATCAGTAGCTATTACTCTGTGTATCAGTATCTCTTTTTATCGATGACTCCTTCTATCGGTAGCATTTCTTCTATCAGTAGCTCGCTTGTGTATCAGTAGCTCGCTTGTCTATCAGTATCACACTTGTCTATCAGTAGCTCTCTTGAATCGGTGACTATTTGGATCGGTAACTACACTTATCAGTAGACTTTGTATCAGTAGCTTTTGCATATCAGTAGTCTTTTTCTATCGGTAGACTTGTTCTATGAGTGATGTGTTTACCAGTGGACTTATACATACCGGTATCTCTACGTATCGGTGACCTTTGCTTATCGATGACTATGTCTATCGGTAGACTAAGTACCGACAGATCTCTGTTCGTCTCTATCAGTAGCTATGTGCATATCAGTGACTTAACACGTATCTAATTTATGCAAAACATATCAGATTGAGTTAGAATTATTTAAAAATTCATATAATCATAGATAAACATTGACTAACATATTTCAAATTTTATTTTAATATTATTATCAGCTTGATAATAGAATTTCATGGATTGAAATAATTAATATGTAGGTAAACATTATTTGGGATTATCAAAGTATGTGGAAGCATAATTGGGATTATCAAAATAGGTGAGGTGAACACATATCTTTCACGGTAGATTAGGTTGTTTCATAGTGTAACTAGAAATATGAAATAAAAAATAATAATAAATTTTTTAACCCATGGATTTGATGGAATATTTGAATTAATTTCACAAAAATCATGGGAAATCATGGACTTTGTTTGATTAATCTTGTTGGTAATGTAGTCCAATTTGATAATTAGTGTATTTAATCAGAAAAATGATAGGTAGTATCTAATGCATTAGGAAATTTTATTTTAAGATATATAAATAATGACCTAACTCAATGCAAGTCTACTTAATTCCCCATGTGATTATCAGATATCTAGTCCTTAGTAGTTGAAACTTCATGTATGAGTGACGATATCTATTTTTCAGACTAAGACTTGGTTAATACCCATAGTGTGGTTGTTATTTATATTATACCTTTATATTTTATGATTTAATATATTACCCGAACCGTTTTGATAGGGAAACTGACCTCTACTGGAATATGGGATGGGGTTTTCACCAACATCAAATTTGGTGAGCAGTTGATTCTTGACAACCCTTTTTATCCCAACTACCTTCTTCTGGTAGTATTATATGCTGGTATGCATGGTGTTTTGTTAGGCCATGTATGTGGGTTGAGTGTTTGTTGGAACCAAAATGTGTGCAAAGGGAAAATACGCAATGAGGAAACCAATGCCAAAGAGGCTTCTCTATGAAGCTCCATCACGGAGCCCTTCAGCACTGCATCCAGTGCATATCCCCTTAGCACCAAGATAGTCACAAATCCAACGACACCTATAAAATCAATTTCAAGTAAAGAGGCAGAAGAATATGTGGTTATGATGGAATTTATAGAGATCTTCGTGCCATAGAAGGAACCAAATTGACTCTATGATCCCTTGGAAATTGATGGAAGCCTCCATGAGCATTGAAAAAGGAATTAAGAAGGCCTCTCCTTTAAGGAAAGGATGACATTTTACTCCTCAATTATGAAAAACTTGACACAATACTCTTCCAATCACAATGTACCACGTGGCTTTGAACAAGCTATCAGAGCTCTACACCACCTCTTGCCTATAAATACTAGGATTCCCTTGGACACAAAGGATAGATACCCCGACCATTCACCTTCTCATCTCTCAAATCGTGTAGTAACCTCTTCTATATAAATAATTTATAAAAATAATACTTTCAATGTATTGTATCATTGCAAAATGCATTTTCATAGATCAAATATAAGCCCTCTTCATGCAGGGGTGCCCTTCATAGAGCCCACGAGCCCTCGTGAAGGAAGGATATCTCTATGGGAACTTGGGTCTTCATAAAGAACTCATTATTTGGGAAGTACCTTCCACAAACATGTGAATTCCATGCTAAGGCAGGGTCAATCTGATTCTTGAAGCACATCGCTTTGCAGTGCTATGCTTTACAAGGCAACCATGCTCCGTGGAGTCCTACTCCTTGAAAGCCTTTGAACTTCATGAAGAACCCTTCATATGTATGTATATCCTATTCCTAGGCTAGTCCACTAAACTTTTCGAATCAAACCCCTTCGTACGGTCCTTATACTCTGTGGTGCACTAGAGATTCACAAGGTCCCTTTCTGTGAACACTTTTTCTTCACAAACCCTTTTCCTATACAACCCTCTAAGATTGTACAATGTTATTTCAAGGTCCCTTGGATGGTGTTTCATATTGTGTTGCTTAACCTCACGATTATCCACATTGGAACAGTAAAGACTATTGCATCTTCGCATAGCCATGCTAATGTGATCCCCTCAATGGATCACTCCACACCCCGGTATCCACGTGGAATTGTTGACGCCTTCCCTTCCCAAAGGGTAGATGGGTATCATTTATGTAATTATTAGGGGTGAGGAGTGAATCCTCATCATCCATGCTATAATACGTTAAACTACCAAGCACCGTCGTCATCGGTACATGACATTAAACTTTATCCTCGCTCCGTGCAATATGATCGGGTTGACCTGACTCGGACATTCATCACACTCACTAGTTTACATGACAGTGAGATCAATACTCATGGGGAATGAGATCCTCCTTGCTGGAATGAAATCTATCCGCAGGGAAGGACAACCATCTTGGTGTAAGCCCCTATCCTTTCTTGCATGTGGTAACATCTTCCCCCCCCCCTCTCTTCTTCCGTGCGCAAAGTCTAGAGGAGAGATCTTCACATGGACCTTTTTCCCCCTTCCCTCTCCTTTTGGGAATTATCACCAGTTGGCCTCCATCCTAGAGTAAGTCCCAATATCAATTTCCCAGGTCCACTAATCAAGTGTAAGCCCATGTTTCCTCTTTGTACTACAATCCAAACGTAAGCCCTGTTCAGTTCCTCATGGAAGTACCTTTCACGATGTGATTGTTAGGTCATTACTCCATATTGTTTATCACATTGAGCATGGATCACCTGGTCTTAGATTATGAACTGGCCATGCCATTCTCCCTAGGCTGCCTCATTGTGTAAGCCTCAAACAACCTATCCGGAACTATGTGGACTTTGATTCCCTACCATGATGATACATAGGAAGCCTCTATGATGTTCAAGCCTAGCATTCATGTTTCATCTCGGTCTCTCTGTTGCACCTTTTTTTAGGAAGGCCATTCCCCAACCGGAAGGTTCTACTTCCTTCAGGTCCTATCCATGCGTCTATTCTCATGGGCCTCCTCCTTAGGGGTCCCATCGCCCTACCAAAATATGTGGACTTTGATCCTTTCCCTCTCCATGGAAGGTACATAGGAAGCCTCCCTGAGGTTCAAGACCAACACCCATCAGTCCTGACCGCTTCATGTCTGTTCACCCTCATCCTGCATGACATTAAACTGTATGTATTCAAACTACATGGGTTTGTATCCCTATATCTAGGACATGGTAGGTAGGAAACCTCCATGAGGTCCAACCTCAAGCACTAGTAAACATCAGTGTCCCCAATGTTGGGACCCACATCTCTGTTCCACCCCTGTGGCGTCAGACCCACTATCGAAATGCTAACCATGCATAAGCCCTAGTGTGTCTTTGGATTGTTGTCCACTATGTACACTCTTATTTCATGTCTCGCCTCTAACTACATGGGTTTTGATCCTTGTCTCCTGGACAGGGTACGTAGGAAGCCTCTCTAAAGTTCAACCCAACCAATGATAAGACATTGTAGTCCTCAACCAATGGTAAGCCTTTTTAGTCCCCAACAAATGGTAAGCCATCATAGTCTCCAACCAATGGTAAGCTATTGTAGTCCCCAACCAGCGGTAAGCCATTGTATCCCCAAACCAGCAGTAAGCCATTGTAGACACAACCAGTGATAAGCCATTGTAGTCCCTGACAGATGGTAATCTGCTGTAATCCCTAATCTATGTTAAGTCGTTGTGGTCCCCTTTGTTGGGGCCCACATCCTTGGTTCGTCCCAAGGCGTCAGACCAACCGGGATGATAACCATGCGTTATCACCAACACATCACATGATCACTGTCCCATGTATACACTCCTATTCCATACCCCATCCTAAACTACACTAAGTTTTATTTCCTACCATGAGGATACGTAGGAAGCCTACCTGAGGTTCATTCCCATCACCCATGTCTCATCCTGGTCACTCCCTTTAGCATTGGTGTTTTGAGATGGTCATGCCCCAAGCTGAAGGTTTCACTTATCCAGGTCCCATCCATGCATCCATTCTCTTGGGTTGCCTCTAAAGGTGTCCCATAGCCCCATAGAACTATGTGGACTTTGATTCCGAGCCACGTGAATATGTTGGATGTCTCTTTGAGGCTCAATCCCAACATCATCACCGTCTTCATTTTAGTTCCATCTCATTCTCCATCAACTTCATTC
The DNA here is from genome assembly GCA_963277665.1 of Viscum album. Lineage (NCBI taxonomy): Eukaryota > Viridiplantae > Streptophyta > Magnoliopsida > Santalales > Viscaceae > Viscum > Viscum album. Next base: position 260,044,648 of record OY728125.1, on the reverse strand, counting down.
AACCCTCCATATAGGTATTTAATATTATCTGATCCTCCACATCTCATTGAGATCATGTCACCCACATTCTCACTTATCCTAGCAGTAATCAGGCAACTAAACATGCATAAGCTCCACACAATCTGTAACCATTGAACCAAGATCACTTCTCTTGCGATGGGCCGCTAACCATGCTTAATCCCCAACATGTCTTCGGGTTGATGTCCTCTACGCACAGCCTGATTCATCACCCCTTCAATATACGTGGGCTCGATCCATATCTCCTGGGATACGGTATATAAGAAACCTCACAGAGTTTTAGTCCCAGCTAATGGAATACCATGGTGTCCTCTTTGTAGGGACCCATGCATCCTTGGATCCAAATTCATTAGATGTTTTGATACCCTCATCCATTAAACCCTCTAGGTGCTCCCTCTTATGAATGCACCCATCTGATCCACTCCCATCATGGTTTTGATCAGTCTGACCTATCTCTAAAAGATGTTAAACTCAAAAAATACCCTGTGTTAGACATGGAAAGTTGAGGATAACATTAGAGACATGCATATTTAATATAATCCACCCCACTCTACATGGGATGTGTCAGGCTTCCATTCCCTCGAGAAACCCTATCATAAGTTGAAGAAACCTAGACACATCAGTGTTTCATCATACATACATACCAACGTTGTCCAATGTGAATTATCCCTTGACCAATAGTTGTTTCCATGACACGACCCCTTTGAATTTCCTGACATAAGAAGTATAATTAACTGGGATCAATGAAGACATGACACTATGATGAGTTTCACAAGCAACGTCTTAATCGTAAAGGGAGAATTGGACTTGGTGATGAATTCTGAGAAGAAATCCAAAAAAGGAGGAACCGACCCCACATCATCCCATTTTGATCAAGGAGGAAACATCCCTTAATAAGTTCCTGATACCACCCACCTTTGGAAAGTAGGAATATCAAAAAAAAAATCAACACATACAAGATGGACGGATGTGCTCCCTGGATAAAGCATCAAAAATAGAAATGGAAAACATGATATGAAGTTTTTATCATAGATGGGGAGATTATTAGCATGTGAGGCATCAGTGGATAAGCATGTCACTGGATCCAATTAATCTATGCTAGGTCCCACCAAGTATATCATAGACGTGGGGTGAAACTCTCTAGAGATTGGGGTAGTTAAACATTGGACATCTCGATCAGTGACATTTTCAACATGGATCCTTCTTAACAATATTGGGAGAAGGGGTAGTGGTGGGGCACTAATTATTATTTTACTTCAATAAATGCAAGTATTTGACACTTCGTTCTTTGTAGGACCCAATCTATGATAAGAAACCGATCACAACCCAACCACTGATGCAAGGGTTGGGGAAATGTCAATGCAGAAATCTCATGAGGCCTCGTCTCTTCTATGATAGTCCCCACATCCATGACGGATGGGTGAACACACCCCATCTCCCTATATGAACTCAATTATAGGAGGGTTATTAACGACCTCGTTCAACGATAGGAGGAAGAGGGGATTATCCAATCCCGGGATGTGGATCGACAGAACCATGAAGCTTCTGTACCTCATCATTGCCACCGCCCCAAAGGGCCATGCATGTATCCACTACTCCCCACTCCAATGAATAACCATTTTAGGAACCTCTCCCTGAAACACTTTGATGACTCTCTCACCTATGCAAATTAGGTGAGGGATGTCCAGGCCAGCCGAATTAAGATCAGTTCATGGGGGACACCAAGGATGGATCCCACCATGACATATCAATTCCACAACCTATCCCCACTGGCTTATAAGCAGGTGAGTTATGCACATGCACCACTGGTCCTAGTCTGGTTAACCTGACACCACTGTCGGGTGCAATCTGAGGATGATGCCCGCTTGGGGGGCGTCATCATCAACTACTACCATAGACCATTCCACCTCCAATGTATACAATCAAATAACCATTTATACTGAATAGGGGAACTTATATGCCCAACACAGATTGAGTCCCAACCACCCCATAGTTAGGTTGGGATGAATCTCTGGGTCGTTGACACTGGCGGCATCCATCGCAGGCTGAACCACGATGATGACATCTAGTACCGAGGTCCTCCCTGTGCCACCACTAATGAGTGCACCAGTCCCCCTCTCCTAATTTCAGCCTGAAGGTCCTCCCCATGCCACCATCAGTTTAATCAAAGGCCCCCCTCAAAACCAACATCCAACATGAAAGCCTCTTTCGCACCCGTGACCTACGGTCTCGATCCGTTCCTCCAGTCACAAGTCATCTATGTGAATATCCTCCTCAACTGGTCAACCATCAGTGGGCGGGGGGGGGGGGTATTCCCCATGTTCTTACATCAAAGGACAAAATATTTACTTGTCTTGGAAATCAGATAGGTCTACCTCACTTCATTTAAACTAAGCATGAATGTCTTTCTTATGTTTAGTTTGTGTAGTACAAAGGCCCCCCTCATACTGTCACTACTCAGGGAAATAGACATACAGATATTTCCCATGCTAATACTAGTTCCAACAGAGGTCCAACCCTCTCCATAACTTCCCCATATAGATTCTCTCAATGTGATACCTAGAGGACACAAAGGTCATCCCTGTGTTCCGTTTGACAATTGTCTAGGTGCTCCTCACAACATCCCTCACCCAATAGGATTTAATCTCCACCATAGCATTAGTTTGGATAAAGGTCCTCCAATAGTCAAAACCTGAACCTATCCTAAAGAACCATCAGGGTGTAGTAGGGAGGGTGGCCAATGCCATAAAAAGAAAACTGAGACCATTCATACCACAATTAAGCCCATTGGCTTCTCGGATTCTGAGGAAGAATGTGATTCGGTAATGGAACCCTCACCCGGATCTTCTTTTTCATAGGACGGGGTAGAAACGAAGGGTATATGCCTCATCCTTCCCAAATGTGAGGTCCACTAGATTATTTCATCCCTAAAATATACATATAGGGGTAGGATGATTTGGCCTCTTTCCAGGTCATAGCTATGCAATCCTCCCTATGATCAACATGGTCATTTTATACATCAACAAGTGATCATTGAGAGTAATTAATGGGACTAATGGAGGAAGAGAAACAGAATTTCCCACCAACAGTAATTGAATCTCATGCACTAGAAACAGTGGTCGCCAGTACGTATTATTGGGATGTGGTGGCTCAGAAATTTAATTACTCTCTAGACATCCCAAGAAATGGTGTCTTGTCAGCCCGTTCGATGTATTCCCCACCAGCTAGTCTACCTTCTTAGAGGTCTGCTTCAGTTCCGTTACAAGTCCCTCAGATGCCCCCAATCGATGAATGGGGAAACCAAGGGCCGAATCCTGAGTTTGAGTCAAGGAACTTCTGGGACATCCTTCGTGCGAACCATTTTCTCATATATGTTCTGGTTAATTGCAACCATGAACATCAGTGTGCCAGAATCGCTTACCCGTGAAGAAGTCATGTGTTTTTGTCAAACCCTCTAGATGAGGAACATCCATATCTATTATCAACAAGTGGCTTACCCAATGATTTAGGCACACTTTGAATATATTTTCCAAAAATACCGCATGGTTGACTTGGCTAAACTCCCTATGGACCAACATCCCGAGTCACCTGGTCCCCATCAGACCCTCCAGTAGCGGTGTGTCTAAAGCATTAAATTTCTCTGCAAGATTATCAAGGAGCCTTCCACCGACATTCAAGTCTATGTTTGGGTGAAGTATTCTACCCTTTATTTCAGTTCTATCCAGCATCAGCCTCGATTTTCTAGGTGATATTAGGGATATGACTTATGGTAGATTCATAGTTAACATGGCTGACCTATTAGAGGAAGAGAATTTTCTAGATCTATTTGAAGAGAACATACCTCATGAAGTAGTTACACACCTTTTTGGTCCATTGGGAAGTATTAATCACCAGTAACGAAATTTTCGAGGACTTCCCATACCTATCGAGTCATTGGCCCTCGGCTAGAATTCCAATAATGGTAAAGAGCATCTTGGGGAAATCAAACCCTCTGACCCTTATGGATTAGTGTAGTAGATGGAAGATGATCATGAAAAGGTCATATTGAATCAACATCTCACAGAGAATAAAAAGATGTCTGATGACCTCCTTGATTAACGTGTTTTTGAGTGGTGACCAGGCTACGATGATCCTCGGCTTGGGAAGCATGGGTAGTTACAACTTCCCCCTAGTGAGTTGCCTGTAAGTAACGCTGACCATGATACCCACAAAGATAAGGTAGAAGCCAGAGCTTAAGGATAAAGGGTGTGGTGTGTATCACCAAATCCACCAGAGTGATGAGATAATATTTGGGAACCATCTCAGGTTCCCCCAACCCCTCCACAGGTCGTTCTCTCAATAGTCCTGCAGGTTATCGCACCAGCGGCTCCACAAGCTGATGCACATTCTAGTCCTGACGAAGAACCTGAAAACACAATGCTAGCCAGAGACCCTCTCCAAGATAGGAATTTTTATCCAGATGATCTAATGGTAGTTCTTATTGCCCACCTCAAGGATTTAGGAACTCAACAGGTGGAAATTCTGCCTGATGGCAAGCCATATCCGGCATGTGTGGATGATATGACAACACCCATAGTTTCGGAAATCATAATTTTCCCTCTATTAATGGGACGGGAAATCAGTTGCATCATCTGGAACACTTCATCTCAATGTGTGGACCCATACAAGGAAATCCAGTGCAGCAAGAGGATTCCAAACTCTAGTGTTTCATGAAAACATTGGAAGGGTCCACTTTTGTCTGGAACATCTAGCAACTTGTTGGTTTAGTGTCCGGCTTGGAGGGTCTTTGCATGAATTTTCTTTACTATTTTATCTCCCCAACTCAGAAGACAATTCTGTTAGATCTCTTCAAGTGTTCAAAGAGGCCTGATGAGTGCCTCACGAACTTTTTCACCCAGTGGAAAGGCCTCACCTACTCCCTGAATATGCCGCTGACTCAGGAATAGATACTGATAATGTGTGTTGGGAATGTCAAAACTAAACTAGTCCCCACTCTCATCACCCAAAATTACCCTATGGTATTCTGGGATTTCTCTGATATGGCACTAATTCTAGAAGAATCCTTGTAATATCCCAAATATTCAAGTCCATTGCCTCCTGTAGTTCCCACAAGAAGGGCCGCTAAGGTTGTGCCCACCGCAGTAGCCTAAATAGAGGCCCCTATGTAGCAGGATTTATTACTAGTGGATCCACCTCCATTTCCTCAGAAAGGACTATCACCTCAGGTGCATCCCATGACCAAGGGGGGACCCTCTCAGAATCGGGAGGTGCCCTCGCGTAATGCACAACCACCACCTAGGGAAGATAACTAGGTTCCACCCCGTCAATAGGATCCTATAGATACTCAACAAGGGTAGGCTCCTAGATCCCCCTTTATAAATAGAATGAACTAGACTTACTCATTTAATGAGGCTCAGGTCCCCAGTTATTTTCATTGTTCCTTGGAATAGGGAATTCTACGGTTGCCGGAATGCATGAGGCCCAAGAAAAAGGATCACACTGATTTCCCCAATTATTTACCCTATCACCGGATCATGGGGAACAACCTCAAGCTACTCTATGATTTAAAATAACAGCTCCTTTACGAGGTTGATAACAACATATTTAGGAAATGACCGACCCCGGCATTGGTGGCATGTGTATTCATACAGATTAACAGCGACGGTGACAATGAAGGTGAGTGAATGAATGTTCCTAAACACAGGTCCCAAATATATGATGAGTAGATGGACCATATGGTAGTCACCCATGCCCATGGTATTATCAATGCACATCTGGATGAACCCAAGCCTTTATAAGTCACAGTTTTACATGTAGCCACAACTTCTACATCGACATCTCAGTCTTCCTCTCTTTGGAAGGGAAAGCATTAGCAACGCAAGGGAAAACAAAGTCCCCCACTGATGCAATAATCTTCCCATACTCTCATAAAATTCATTCCCTCAAAGGTGGAGAACTCAAAAATAATGTTCCCAGAGATAGAGTATTCTTCAAGTGATGATCTAGCATATGCTTTAGTTAACACCATGGAGATGATAAACCCCTACCGGATTCTGAAAGATGAGGAATGCTAGACAGATCCTACCAATATCCCCAGCCATCGCCAATGTCAACAGAGACATGATTATATTGGTGGTTGGAATGCCTTGGTCGATACATCAAGCCAAGATGTGCAGGCCACTAAAACTAGACAACATTCCTGACATGAAGCTCAACACACACAACATTCTCATCTGGTTTCACCAGGTCAGCCTTCACTACCGTTTGTGCTACTTGATTGGGTGGAGCCGCCCTGACCACACCGAGATCAGCCAAATTCTATTAAATATCAGCCTCAGTCATCTATCACTCATCCAGTAGTCACACCATGAGTTTTTACTTGCAATGAGTGATACATTTCCAGCACTAGTCGGCCTCCAATTCCGCCAGAGGTGCCCCTCATATCCTCTTCTAGAGAACAACCACATGTTAGCAGAAGTTCATGCTCGGTATGAATGTAATAAGTTCTTATGAATAATTCCATCATTCATGTGAGTTTATATATCCTTGAGGCACTTTTTAAATTAGGATATATGCATGAATCCCTTACTGAGGATTTATGAAGACCCCTTCAGTTTGAGACAAAGGCAACAACCGCAAAAGCCTTCCAAGATGAGGCAGCTGAGCACGTAGAATGTTAGGAAATTATCTCTTTCTCTGGAGAAGATTTAGGTTCTTCTTTTCAAAGAACATTCTACCACTATACATCCCTTAACATTTCAATGGCATGGAGGTTCTCCACTATCTTGTCTACATAGGATCAAGGACCAACCTTATCCAAACCTGAACACTCCGAAAGATGGAGCTATCTGAGGATGATATGAGTCCCTATAACCTAAAAATTATAGAATATGACAGGGCCGAACAAACACTGGTTGGAAAGATTCAAATGAAGACCCAGTTTGGTGGCCTAGTAACTGGAAACATGTTCATGGTTTTCTCATAGGAGACTGCCTAAATTGCATTGATTGGTAGGACATGGCTCCACCTACACACAACAGTCCCCTCTTCATATCACCAATTCCTTAAGTACATTATTAATGGCCGTGTAGGCGTAATCCAAGGTGATTAATTTCCATTTAACTTCTTCAAACACATCAATATGGATGCTGAATATTACAATATTAAGGATAAATAGATTCAGGTTAGATGGTTTGAACACTCTATTATCGCAGCTGACCTGTGGATAGGTTAGGATGATGTCTACATCTTCTCGATCCATCGATTGGAGGACACAACTCAAGGGAAATGATTTTTTTTCTATAATGTTCAGAAAAACCATTTCTATGTCTATGGGTTCCAGAGGACCACATCGAATTCCAATACAAATCAGGCTAGGGAGATCTTAGAGCCTTATACTCCCATAAGGTATCGGGATGTCCTCCCCATGGAAATGGAAATATGGAATACTTGCCAGTTTCTCTAGGCTGGGATAAACCGGCTCAAGATGACGCAACACTATTGCTTTGATATCCTCAAGTGTGGCCCCTTGGGCTGAATGCCAAGTGGGATAGGGCCAATAGCTTTCATCGCTATGGTTTCAGCAGTACAGGAGTCACTCGATGCGGTGTCTGTTGCCGGTCAAGCTAGCACCAATGTCCCATCAGGATTCATTGATTTAGAAGAATCACCTCCCACCGAGGATCCCTCCTCTGAAAATGAAGAATATGATTTGTAGGATTCTCATCCAACTCTCAATGTGGGTGTCTCCCCCATGTTTGATGAATTAGTATATGTGAACCTTGTTAATGAGATAGATCTAAAACCCACATTGGTCAAATCTGCTATGCCTGTTGAAGAGAAACAACGATATGTAGACTTTTTGAAGTAGTATCGTGATTTGTTTTCCTAGAATTATGAAGATATTCTAGGACTAGATCCCAAGGTCTTGTCCCACCGTCTTAGTCTTCTAGGAATTCATCGCGGGTTAAAACTGCCTCCTAGAAAGATGAACCCTTCTCACAGTGCCATGATTGAGGCTAAGGTTGATAAGCTCATTAGAGAAAACATTGTCAAAGAGGTCCAGTATCCTAGATGATTGGATAACATCGTGCTCATCAGTATGAGGAATGGATAGATTATAGACTGTATCATCATTAAGGATATCAATGTTCACTTTCTGAAGGATAATTTTCTCCTTCTTGTGATAGAACTATTGATTGACACCACTATTGGGTTCCAGTCACTCTCCTTCATGGATGTGTATTTTGGGTATAACCAAATATGAATGGCCCCTGAGGATGAAGATTCTACAGCCTTCAGGGCACCACAACTTACTTTCTGCTACCAGGTAATTCCCTTCATACTAATGAATTCAGGTTCCACCTATTAGCATTCCATGCATCACATATTTAATAAAATCATCAGGACATTGGTGGAATGATATGTGGACAATCCGGTGGTCAAATAGCTCCAATTGTAGGACCATCCCAATGATCTTGAGAAAGTTTTTAGCCTCCACCGTTCCTTCCATCTGAAGATGAACACATTAAAGTGCACTTTTGGGGTAACCTACAGAATAGTTGTCAGCTTCGTTGTCAATTGTAGAGGAATCAGGATCAATCTGGAGAAGATAATGGACATCATCTTGTTTTATCCCCCCAAGAAACATTCATGGGCTCTGAGGCTTTTAAGGCGATTTAACCTATATGTATTTAGGTTTTGGATTAGTGGTAAGCACCCCATAATCCTACATGAAAAACGGGGGTTCAATACCTATTGGGAGAAGGTACTGTAGCAGAATAGTAGGGGTACTATAGCAACGGTGGTACTATTGAACGACGAGTACTGTAGTGGAAGCAAGATAATATAGTGGCAGCAGGGCACTGTAGCAGTGGCAGGTACTATAGCAGCCTGGTTACTATTCATATAATGGGACTTGGGCCAAAAATTTTGTCCAACAGGCTTTGTAATGGGATACATTCCCACTGGGCCTTTGGACTATGTAATGGGAATCCCTCTACCCTGTTAAAAGTGGTATTTGATCTGCGTTAATAATAAAATGAGGCATCTGCACAATCATTTTAAGAAAGGCCATTTAACCTATATATGATGATTCATCATGAATCATGATGGAATGTGTAAGCCCTTTTCTTAGATCATGAAGGAAGGTGTCAATTAATAGTGGCATGAGGACTCTCAGACCACCTGTGAGGAGATAATGAAGTACCTGTAATAACCTTTGGTCCTGATGCCACCCATTTCTGGAAGGTTGCTGGTCTTTTATGTGACAGCTCTGGAAAAATATCTCAGTTACCTTCTCACCCAGAAGAACAATGAGGGAATATAAAACAACCTATACTATCTCAGCTACATGATCCTTGATACAGAGACCGAATATTCCTTTATAGAAAAGAGTATCCTTACGCTAATATTTGTAGGGTAGAAATTGTCAAACTGCATGCAACATCATGAGATTAAGATAGTGTCCCAAGTGGATCTGCTGAAGTACATTATCAACCACCCCCTAATGATAGGATATCTAGAGAGGTGGGATGTTATCCTATAGAAGTTCGACATTAGTCTTGTCCCCCAAAAGGCCATTAAGGGACAAGCATTGGCATAATTCTTTTCAACCCATCCAGCTCTAACAGACCAGTATCTGGATCTTGATTTTCATGATGACAAAATTAAGTTGATAGATCAATACATTCCATGTTTTCAAATTCACTTTGATGGTGCTTACCAATTCCCTAGCAGCAGATGACTCAATGATCCCTAACTCAACATAGTGGGCCTGGGTATAGTCTTCATCACGCTAGCCCAATATTTTCTACCATATTCATTCCTGTTGTAAGTAATATGTACCAAAAATTAGGTAGAGTACCAGGATATCATTACTGGTCTCGATATGGCCCTCAAGATTAATGTTCTCCACTTACATCTTGAATTGTACCTAAAACTAGTCATTAAACAGATCAACAATGACTACATCATCAGGAATTTTGATCTCGTACCACTTTTGGAACATACTCACCAGGTTATGACCATGTTCCCATCTAATAAAGAAGTCACTCATTTCCCTCAGTCATAGAAAGGTCAAGGAAAAGCCTTTTCGATCTTGGATGCATCTCTTGCAGAGTCTGATCTGGATGATTTGGTTATCCACCTGGCACATCGAAGAGTCATCTCTCCAGTTACTCTGGATGATGACGATATCACATAGGTATGCCTAATTACTATCGGTGCCTCCATGTTAGGTCCCCCAGGAATCCCCACCACCGTGTTGAATGTGACTCTTGATTATACCCTTTAGAGAGTACCTCCAATATGATAATTTCCTAGTAGATAGAGCTGAGCGTGACCAAATACGACAGCATGCATTGCAGTTCACCCTCCCGAGTTGTCCCATTATTGAGAAGATCCTCTATAGACATGGGTTTTATTGGATTCTCCTCCATTTCATTAAGGGAGGTTATATTTTTCATGTCATACAAAAGGTTCACATATGTTCCTGTGGGGTCATCAGAACGGGCCGAAACTATCTCACCAGATCCAGAGATTGGGGTATTTTTTTCTCACCATGATCTACAACTGTATGGAGTTTTCCAAGAGATTAAATTTTTTCCAAATTCTTGATAATTTTCCGCATTGGCTATGAGAGACATTCCACACTACCATGTACTCTTGGACATATTTGATCTTGAGACATGATTTCATGGGAACATATCCATTGGTGACAGCTATCTATTGTATATTCATCCTGACCACTACGGGTTTCTTTTCTATGTGGGAAGAGGTTGTTCTTCTCAAGGAGGTCAAGGACAATTATTTCATGGAATTTCTGAGTTCCAATTTCGTCTACCAATTTGGAGTCCCTCACACTGTACTCACTGATAACGACACCATATTCCGGGAAGCCGAACTGAAGGAGTTGTATGCCAAGTACAACATCTGTTCTAACCATACCTCCCACTCTCACATGAAATCAAATGGGAAGAACGAGGAATTCAATAAAACCATCTCTAAAATTCTGAAAAAGATGGTTGGTCATAACATGAAGAGATGGCTGGATAAAATCCCTAATGCATTCTTGGCTTATCGGAAGACGACTCACAATTCCACTTAGGTAAACCCATATTCCCTGGTGTATGTAACAGAGGTTTTCCTACCCATTGAGATTTTGTTTCCTTCATTGAGAACAGATGTCAAGGATCAATAGACACTAGAAATGGTAGTCAAAATCTGTCTGGCTGAACTAGAAGTGCTAAATACAAACATGCTTTGTGCCCTGCACAATCAAGAAAGGTATCCGAACAAGATATCTGAAGCTTTCAACAAGAATGTTTTCCTCATCTCTTTCTTATAAAGTGACATGGTGTGGGCCCTGAGAAGAGAAATGATAAATGGCAAGATAACCACCAAAACTAGAGTTCTAATGGGAAGGACCTCACATCATTCACAAGGATTACCCTGCGTGTAATCTCTAGTTACCATGGATGCTGAGCATATAATGCCACCCACCAATGAAAAATTCATCAAGAAATAACTCTCCTGAGTAAAATAGTCCTACATGACCATAAACTGTGATGTTATTACCACATGATGTTAAAATGTGTGATCCATCTGAGATGAAGGAAGTAAAACTACTCGACACGTGTCCCATATGACATTAACATATATGTCGTGTCTCTTGATGTTAAACAATTTATGCTCCTTCATGACCACAAAATGTTATTTCCTCACCACAAAACATTAAACTACATGATCCATTCACTATGAAGGATGTAAAACTACGTATCCTTCATCCTTCATGATGATAAACTTCACAGTGGTCTGATCTCAACGACTTTAAATTAAGATCTCCATGCATTCTTGTCCCTCATGATGTTTAACTACACATCATCTTCAAGAAATATGTATTGCCGGATTTCCATCCTCATGGGATACATAAGAATGATCAGAGTCTTCATTATAGTGTCTAGCCCCCAAATTCTTCCACTTGACTGCCCCCTGGGTATAATTCTCTTGGAGGATTGCACATGGTGTCATGAAGACTTTTTTGGACCCCTTTTATGGTTGCTTTATGATGATCACACCATGTGCCCCTCTCATTCTTATATCCCCCCACATCTTAACCACATGATGTTAAACTGCATGTCCCTTTCACAACAATGTATGGCTTGATTCCCATCCTCATGGGATACATAAGAATGGCCAAACATTTCGTCAGTAGGCCCGGCACCAAACTATAAGATACCCCCTCTTTGGTCAAGACACATGGTGTGGGTAAGGCTTTGTTTTTCCTCATTCACATTAGGTTTATCATGATTGAACCTTGTATCCCTCTCTTTCGAGATCTCCACCAATTTCGTCTCTACTATATGACATTAAAATGATTGGGCATATTCATGCTTCACCTTTATTTGGGTATCCATAAATATTACCACCAAAAAGGACTCAGGAATGACCTATATGCTAGGCCCCAAGGTTCTCCTACTATTTCAAGCTATCTTCATTGAGTATGTTGGAAAAAAATAATTATAGGTTCTGGGTTTTGACTATGGTTAGTGGTCGATCCTCATTTTTTCCCATTTCAAGTTACATGATAAGGATGTTGTGTTTTTAATATGGTCAACAACCATACTCCATCATTATCGTCACCTCTATATATCCCAAATATTGGGTTTGATGATCCATTTTGTTCTATTATCCCTTCGAATGTCACCATGCCTCAAGAAGGGATGTTGGTCTTGGTGGGGTCGACCCCACCTGATCTCTTTTCGTTATTATCATGCCTTTTTGTTGGGGAGAACCTTATCCCATTCATTGATTCCCACACCAAGCATTGAAAAAGTGGGATTATGAGCCTTAGTAAGTCCATACCCACATAAACGGTCACACAATCATGGTCTAAGCTCTATGACCATAAACTAAGATCGCCACTATCCTCATTGCATGATGTTAAACTACGTAATCCTTATGTCATTAAGGGACACAAAAACTCTCAACACTCATCCCACCTGACAATAAACTACATGCTAGAAAGGTCTTTCTATCTATGGTCTAGCTTCAGGTCTCTTGACCCTTTCTCCCCCATGTCCCAGGTTCTCACATAGGATTGTGAGGTGTGTTGTAGACTCTATGTCCTCATTCATGTGGGGCTATTTTTTCTATGCCACTTACACCCCCTGAGACACCCCTCCATTATCTTCCTTGTTGAAAGACGTGAAACTACACAAGTCTGAACACAATTTATGCATCCCATATATTGGATTTTCATCATCATTATCATTTGAAAGGACCCCAGAATTTAATGTATTCTGGGCCCTAGGTCTCTTCTACAATCTTGGGAAAACATCCTCAAGGATTATGGGCAATAATTTGATACTATTCATGGGTTTCAGATAAGGTCCATGATCAACACTCATTGTTTGTCCCCATTATAGGAAATGACAGATATACTATATTGTGAACATGGTCAACAGTTATAATCGATCATTGTTGTCTCACTATGGTCTCCCTCATGGTAGGAATGATGATTCGCCCTTTCCACCCATCTGTCCCACGCACATGACTTTAATCATGGCATCTATGTTCCAAGGTCTTTGACCATAAATTAAGATCTACCAAGTCCCTATAGCATGACATTAAACTACATGGTATCTCTTAGAACTACATTTTTGCTTGATTTCTCATCATAATGGGATACGTAGGAAAACACAAAAATTTGGTCTTCAGGTCCGGACTAGGTACATTGATTCATTCTCTTGGCCTCTTGGCATGAGTTCTCTCAGGGAATTATCAGTGATATCGTGTATGCGGCCTTATGTACTCATTCACATCATCTTATTCTCCACGCCATACACATTAATCATTGAGATACCACATCCTATCTTCTTCCTTACAGCATGATTTTAAACTGTATTCCATATTTCAGAACTATGTGTGGCTTGATTCCTACCCCTACAAGATTCGTAGGAACTCCTGAACATTTATTCTTCAGGTCCATCCCTGGTTATTAGAAACCTCCTCACCTCTCTGACCCCTTAGAATGATTCCTGTAGGAGGGGGTGGTCTGTTGTGTGGTATGGGATTATATTCTCATTTATGCCATGTTGGTAATAGCCACACCACATACCTCTCCCTCTTGGGAGCTTATCCTCTTCTTATTCTCCACTCATCTTTTCTTGTCGTCTGCTCTTTAATTAGTCCCCTCAATCCTCTTGGGGAATTAACCATCATGATTTGAAGCACTCTGTTTGAGGATTGAGATTGTTGGATCCTATATATAAATGTTCTCACTCATTTTCATGCTTCATATACCCCTTTAGTTGGACTATCATCACCATTCACATCCAAAAGGAACCCCGAACGACATGGATTCTAGAACCCAGGGCTATCCTACCCTCTCGGGACAATGTTTCCTGGGATTATGGATTACAATTTGATACATGTACCACATTGCAAATATGGTCAGCTGTCAACACTCATTTGTTTTTCCCATTTCAGGTCACATGATTTGGGTGTTGTGTTTCGAACATGGTCAAAAATCATCCTCCATCATTTTTCCACCCCCATTAATCCCTAAATATTGGTCACATGATTCACATCCTTTTCCCCTCCGACATTTCCAAGTGGAATTTCAACACCCTTGGTGCTATCACTCAGTGCGTGTTTGTGTATTAAGAGGAAAAATCCATTCTGAGGTGTCATTTGAGGATCCAAACCATTTCCCATTTATTTATATTCCACGTGTTGTAAATACCTTCTTCGTCCATATTTCCCACATCAACCTTAACTCACATTAGATTATGTATTTGGACAAGGTTTATGCCCATTTAAAAGAGTCTCACTTGTCACGACCCGTCCTCGGGGCCCATGCCATGACTACCCCAAGCCCGCCTTCCATAGGCCAGGGGCTGGCGACTAGCACCAAGGCGTAAATCCCGGTAAAGGGAAGGCATTGACTTTGTAAAGTAAACAAGAACCATAGAGTAAGCAAGCGGAAAAAGTAAACACTAAGTAAAAACTGGTACAATAGTAAGTGCGGAAAAGTAAAGGGGGCCGGAAATACAAGCCCAACTGTAAAGTACAACTGAAAGGGGAAAAACAGCAACTGAGAAGTAAAGTCGCAACGTCGAGTCATCCTCTGGAAGTCCCACCGGAAGGGTGAGTACAGATAGCTTCCACAGCTCCTCAGTCCAGCCGTCCACTCCGAGTACACCCCGCCCAGTGGTCCACCTCCAGGTACCGTCCTGCTCCGCAAGCCTCCACCACGATCAGCGTTGTCCATCGTCTACAACCAACACAACGTAGTGCGGGCATATCCCGTGCAGGGGTGAGTATAATCTACTCAGTAGGGACCCCAAGACCTTCGAAGGTCTCCCAGAATCCACAAAGGATAAACCACGAAGGAAAGATACAATCATGAAGTAACATCCGACACGACTTAGGTATATGCCCATACATATACCTAAGTCATCAATTCTCGCTCGGCTCCAACATCCGAGCTCAAGTACAACCCAGTCCACACAGGAAAGCAAAATGTAAATCCACACAGGATAGCACAACACAATCCACAAAGGAAAGTAAACGTAAATCCACACAGGATAGCACAACACAATCCACAAAGGAAGGTAAAACATGATTTAGCTCACACAAGATATACTTCTTCGTAAGACGATAGAGATGATCGGATGTATCCACTGATTCATCTAGCCGTCAGACCCACAAAGGATCGGTAGGTACTAACCCCCACAATGACCCACATAGGATCGATCCTGAAGTTGAAACCATAGATATAGGGAAAATCCTTCTCCATCAAGTACAATGGTTATGCCGCTACAACCAAGAGCTTTCTTCTAACCTTGGACTGCTGTAGAACTCCACCTATCGAGTACTGTGGGCCTGCTTCTACAACCAAGCGCTTCCCACCATGGGTCTGCTACTACAACCAAGCCCTCCCCCTCATAGCCTCTAGAGGTACTCCTTCTGTTGAGTACCACGGGTTAGCCGCTACAACCAACCGCTCCTCCGTCGTGGGTCTACCGCTACAACCAAGCGCCCCCCCCATTGTGGGTCTGCTACTACAACCAAGCGCTCCCTCATGCTGCTACAATCAAGCGCTCCTCCGTCGTGGGTCTGCCGCTACAACCAAGAACTCCCCCTCATAGCCTCCAGAGGTACTCATTCTGTTGAGTACCGCGGGTCTGCCGCTACAACCAAGCGCTCCTCCGCCGTGGGTCTGCTGCTACAACCAAGCACTTCCCACTGGGCAATCCATAACACACCGAGTAGTTCGATCAGCAGTCGTCAAGTCTCAACCGGCTCTAGGGTTTCCGCACATAGCATGCTCATTCCGGGAGGGTCCACTCCACGATCCAAGAGGTCGATACATCAACCGACATGTAGTCCAGAGTGGATGTATCCCAAGATGTACTGTATTGGTCACTGCCGAAAACACGGAGGATTTCCGTAATGTTTACATCATCGTCGCAGTCGCAGCCGCAGTCGCAACCAGCTCTAGGGTTCCCGCACACAGCAAGCTCGATCGGGAGGGTCCGCTCTACGAGCCGAGAGGCTGATACATCAACTGACACATAATCCAGAGTTGATGTATCCAAAAGTTCCGTATCGTCAACAGGAACTCAACGCCGCAGACGGCACGTCAATCAGATGCCCGGTCTGAGAGTTATTGGATTTTTCGTCCCAGGGGCCCGGTTTCTTTTTAAGGAAAAACCAACCCGACCGTACTCCACCTGCGTCCAAACCTTGGGCGGAGTAAGCCAAAAGATCCATCTCACTTAGAGGAATTCAACAAAGTTGACGGCACGTCAATCAGACGTCCGGAGCTCAAGCTATGAGCATTTCCGCTCCGAGGGCCCGGTTGGTTTCGTGGACGAACCACCCCGGCCGAACCTAAAGTATTCTGAAACCATGAGTGCGATATACCGAGACGACCTTCTCGATCCAAGGATCGCATCGCCACTGACGGTGCGTCGTTCGGAGCCCCATTGCTCAAGTTATGAGAAAAGGACCGAAAAGGTCCGAAAACGGGGGGTCTGGGCCCGGACCGACCCGGCCCAACCCCCCTGGGTCGGCCCGAACTGGGTCGACCCGACCCGGTTGGCGCGACCCGGCCCGGCCAGGGTGGCCCGGCCCAGCCTGGGTTCGACCCGGCCCGGCGGGTCGGCTCGGCCGAGCTGGCCGAGCAGAGGAAGCCGCGGGGTGGGCGCTGCCCCCGCGGGATGAAACGTCGCGGCCCCGGGTGGGGCCGCCTCGCCAGCGGACGCGGCGGCCGGGCCGCGTCCCTCTTCCCAGTTCTGCGCGGCCGAGGAACCGGCTCACCGCCGTGGCTTCAGCCGCGGCGGGTTTTGCCGGCGGCGCGCGGGCGGGATTTTCCGCGGGCCACCGGACGCGATCTGGTGGTCCGTTTTGCGTGCGGTCTTCGCCAGAGGTCCTCCCGGGACTCGATCTTCACTGCCAGGCCCTAGAATCACCCTTGAGGCCCCGTTTGTCTTCGTCCGCCATTTTGCACACCATGAACGAAAAGGTGCGGTGGGTTCGGACTTGTTCGTTAGTCCGCACCCACCGCGTTAGCGGTCTTAAAGGTATTCACCCAACATTATTTAAACAACCGGGGATTTAATCACAATGATTTAAAGAATCAGACCCCTACCTCGCCTTAGTTGTTGAGCGTGCATTCTTCGCGGAATTGATCATCGCGGATTAAAATATTCGTCACGTCGCGGAAGAGCGTCGCTGTCGCACGGTACTTGGCTTCGCGTCGACGAACTCCGAGGATAAAAAACATACAGATTTAATTAATAATAATTAAATCCATGTTGTTGTTATAATCCACAAGTAATTTAAAAGTAGCGCAACCCCCTACCTTGTCGTTGTCGATCGAAGGTTGTCTCGGGGTTGGATCGTCACGGAAGAAGCGTCGTGAAGGGAGATTCGTCGGCGTCGCGGTACACGGCCTCACGTCGTCGATCTCCGCGGGTTCGGCGTTCTTCGTCGCCTTTCGTCGAAGGCCGGAATTCTTCGAGTTCTTCGCATTCTTCGCGTTCTTTGTATTCTTCGTGAAGAAGGAGGAAGATCTTTAAGGTTCTGTCAAATCCTCTCAACGAACAACACACAAGAAGAAGGACGTTGGTCTTATTTTATTAACATGCCAACAAACGAAAAAAAGATAAGTTAAGTAACGACCCATTAATTCATAGAATTAATTCAACGAATAAAACTGCCCAATTAATAGGATCCTTTAATTGTTTAAGAAAACGCCCTAGTTGAATTTTTATTTAATAGGGGTTTTCGCGGGTGCGTTACTTAGCAGAAAAGAAACGGTGGGACTCGTGCTTGCCCCACCTCACAAATATCCTACAAGAGGGTAGGATATTTTGAATTGTACTCTATCCACTTTAACTTAGCTTAAGAAGCTTTAAGTGGCTTTCAAGTGGCTTTAAGTGAAATAAAATAAAGTGTGTTGCACCACTTTATTTTATTTCTTAACATAAAGCCCAAAAATTAAAAAAACACACCTGAGCAAACGCAACTCCGAAAGAGGCGTTTCTAAGAAAATACCGGCACTGCGATTCCATCGGTGCCCTCAGAATTCGATTCCGAGCACCGGTTCAAAAGTTAGAAAAACCCGCTCGTTCGTTCACTGAACGTACCCGATCCAAACTTCGGAAATTGATTCCGGGCACACCGGGCCTCAGAATCAGGTTCTGTCAGAAACTGCGTTCTTGTAAAATTCCAAAGAAAATTAAGAAAAAATTTCCTTGAAATTTACGGGCCTTTACATTACTCCCACCACAGGACTTTACGTCCCTGTAAAGCTTCACCACAAACTTAGGGATACAAAGGCGGTACTGGGTACACATCTGAGTCTCCCGCTCCCAAGTGCTCTCCTGGAGGTTCCCGTGCTGCCATCTGATGTGCACAAGTGGAATCGATCGTCCACGTAGGACCCACTCCTGTCGATCCTCGATCTCCACCAAGACCTCCGCAAAGGTCTCCCCATCATCAACGTCTAGTTCCCCAGGGTCAAATATTTGTGTCGGGTCGTGCATGTATCTCCTCAACTGAGATACGTGGAAGACGTCGTGCACCCGGTGCAACTGAGGTGGTAGAGCTAGGCGATAAGCCACCTCGCCAATCCTGCTGAGGACCTGGAATGGTCCGATGAAGCGTGGAGACGACTGCCGCCTCGGCCAAATCTCTGTAATCCACGTCGAGGTGAGACACGCCAGAAGACGTGGTCGCCATCCTCGAACTGTAGTGGCCTCCGCCTTCTGTCATCAAAAGACTTTTGCCGACTCTGAGATGTCCTCATCCGCTCATGGATAACTTGGACCTTTCTGGTCCTACAAGAGCTGTTGAGATTTCTCCTTTGCCGATAAGAGAAATCCGGTCTCATCCCCTGGATGAACCATGTTCTTCACCTAATACAGTCAATCCCGAAATGGATGATACTAATCCATACCAAGGATGACATCGTAAGGCCTCGATGCTACTACCATGAGATCCAACCGTTACTCTCGCCTCCAAGGGTTGAGTCACACTATCGGCATCAGTGTGTGGTAACTGGGTCTTCTCCAGTAGATGTCTCAAAAGTGAGGGTCAAGTCAATAGTCTAAACTGGAACCTCTTAGTAACAACAAAAAAGAGGACAGGAATGAAAACATCACAAAGGTATGCATCTATTTTTTTTGCAGCTCATAATACAAAGATATTACACAATAGCAACAAGGAACTAGAAGTACAAAAGACGTATCCACTAGTTCCGCTCCTGTCCATCTACTCCCAGAGCTCCATGATCGTAGAACTCAGCTGCTTGAAGCTGAGCTCTCCCATGTCCACCAACTCCCTATCGTCCACCTCCCACTACATGGCTAGCTCCCCTGCCACGGTCTCCTGCTCCATGAGATACGCCTCGATTGATCCTCTGCCTCTGCCTGGGAGGTCCTTCGTTCATCTGCTGGTCATCCGTATGGTGGGTCGGACAGTCACGAGCCACGTGACCAACCCCGCCGCAGGAGTAACACTGTCCCCTCATGGTAAGTTGTTGTCCACCCCGTGTGCCTCGCACAATCGATCCTATGTCGCGCGGTCGACCACCGGTAGGTCTAGTCCTCTTGGACCCCTGCCTCATCTGTCTACTGCCCGCTGCAGAAGACTCTACCGCATGCCGGCTAGTGGTGGGTCCTGCTACTGGAGACTGCTCAGCAAGGAAACTCTCCACCAAGAGGGCTCGCTCCAACACTCATGTCTGTGTCTGAATGCTGTGAGAAACAACTGAAGCTTTGATCTCTCGCCTGAGCCCCTACTCGATGGTTCGGGCCCTGAAGAATGGGTCTCATACCATGTCTATGGAATAGTGCGAGAGATCGGTAAACCTCGCTGCGTACTAGGATACTATCATGCTGCCCTGCCGTAGCTGTAGTAGCTCCTGGATGCGCACCGCGTGGAGGGTGGCTGGGACGAACTCTGAGCGAAAAATGCTCTCAAAGTCCATCCAAAGGAGTGATGCCTCGTCGTGCACCTGGAGCGTCAAGCTCCACCATATGCCTGCTGCTGCATGCAGGAGGCTCGCTGCAAGGACCGCCATAAGGTCTGCTGGTGTCCTCACTAACGGGAAAACTCGTACAACCGCCTCCAGCCAGTCCTCGGCTGCCTAGGGGTCCGCCTCCCCGCAGAACCTGGGCGGTCGCTGGCACTGGAACTCATGCAGTGCACTAAGGCGATGTGCATCTTCAGCGGCCAGGGCTTGAAGCATTGGTGGGTCGGCGGGTAGTGGTACTGCCGGTGCCTCTCCTGTCAAAGGGCCCTTAATCGAGGCCTCGTCGCTCGGTGGGCTTTCTTCACGCTCAACTCTCGGAACCCTAGCTAGCTGCCATCGTGGGGCCATCCTGAAAAGAAACAGGTGCGCCACGGTCAGAACAGTATACCTGGTGAGCTGATACAAAGTAATCACAAAGAAAACTTGAAACACACATGCAATCAATTTTTTCATGCATTAAGTCAGAAATCAGAAGTCAGGGTCCTGGTGTACGGATGCGTCGGCCGCCGCACCAACACTAAGCTCCCTGGACTGATAACCACACTCAATACGCTTAACACTATTGCTTCACATAGAAAAGATCAGAGTCCGCGGTAGAACCGAACTCCTCTGATACCAATTTGTCACGACCCGTCCTCGGGGCCCGTGCCGTGACTAGCCCAAGCCCACCTTCCATAGGCCAGGGGCTGGCGACTAGCACCAAGGCGTAAATCCCGGTAAAGTGAAGGCATTCCCTTTGTAAAGTAAACTAGCACCACAGATTAAGCAAGAGGAAAAAGTAAACACTAATTAAAAACTGGTACAACAGTAAGTGCGGAAAAGTAAAGGGGGCCGGAAATACAAGCCCAACTGTAAAGTACAACTGAAAGGGGAAAAACAGCAACTGATAAGTAAAGCCGCAACGTCGAGCCGTCCTCCGGAAGTACCACCTGAAAGGTGAGTACAGATAGCCTCCACCACTCCTCGGTCCAGTCATCCGCTCTGAGTACACCACACCCAGTGGTCCACCTCCAGGTACCGTCCTGCTCCGCAAGCCTCCACAACAATCAGCGCTGTCCGTCGTCTGCAACCAACACAATGTAGTGCGGGAATAGCCCATGCAGGGGTGAGTATAAGCTACTCATTAGGGACCCCGAGACCCCCGAAGGTCTCCCAGAATCCACAAAGGATAAACCATGAAGGAAAGATACAATCATGAAGTAACATCTGATACAGCTTAGGTATATTCCCATTCTTATACCTAAGTCATCAATTCTCGCTCGGCTCCAACATCCGAGCTCAAGTACAACCCAGTCCACACAGGAAAGAAAAACGTAAATCCACACAGGATAGCACAACACAATCCACAAAAGAAAAGTAAATGTAAATCCACACAGGATAGCACAACACAATCCACACCGGAAAGTAAAACAGGATTCAGCTCACACATGATATACTTCTTCGTAAGACAATAGAGATGATCAGATGTAGCCACTGATTCATCTAGCCGTCAGACCCACAAAGGATCGGTAGGTACTGACCCCCGCAATGACCCATATAGAATCGATCATGATGTTGAAACCATAGCTATAGGGAAACTCCTTCTCCATCAAGTACAATGGTTACGCCGCTGCAACCAAGCGCTTCCTTCTAATCATGGACTGCTGTAGAACTGCACCTATCGAGTACTGTGGGCCTGCTGCTATAACCAAGCGCTTCCCACCATGGGTCTGCTGCTACAACCAAGCGCTCCCCCTCATAGCCTCTATAGGTACTCCTTCTGTTGAGTACCACGGGTTAGCCGCTACAACCAAGCGCTCCTCCGTCGTGGGTCTGCCGCTACAACCAAGCGCTCTGCCATTGTGGGTCTACCGCTACAACCAAGTGCTCCCCCATGCTGCTACAACCAAGCACTCCTCCGTCATGGGTCTGCCGCTACAACCAAGCGCTCCCCCTCGTAGCCTACAGAGGTACTCCTTCTGTTGAGTACCGCGAGTCTTCCGCTACAACCAAGCACTCCTCCGCCGTGGGTCTGCTGCTACAACCAAGCGCTTCCCACTGGGCTATCCGTAACACACCGAGTCGTTCGATTAGCAGTCGTCAAGTCTCAACCGGCTCTAGGGTTTCCGCACACAACATGCTCGTTCCGGGAGTGTCCACTCCATGATCCAAGAAGTCGATGCATCAACTAACATGTATTCCAGAGTTGATGTATCCCAAGATATACCGTAGTGGTCACTGCCAAAAATACGGAGGATTTCCGTACTGTTTATATCATCGTCGCAGTCACAGCTAGCTCTAGGGTTCCCGCACACAGCAAGCTCGATCGGGAGGGTCCACTCCATGAGCCGAGAGGCTGATATATCAACTGACACATACTCCAGAGTTGATGTATCCAAAAGTTCCGTATCATCAACAGGAACTCAACGCCGCAGACGACACGTCAATCGGATGCTCGGTCTGAGAGTTATTGGCTTTTTCGTCCCAGGGGCCCGGTTGGTTTTTAAGGAAAAACCAACCCAACGGTACTCCACCTGAATCCAAAACTCTGTCGGAGTAAGCCAAAAGATCCGTCTCACATAGAGGAATTCAACAAAGTCGACGGCACGTCAGTCGGACGTCCGGAGCTCAAGCTATGAGCGTTTCCGCTCCGAGGGCCCGGTTGGTTTCGTGGACGAACCAACCCGTCCGACCCCAAAGTATTCCAAAACCTTGAGTGAGATATACCGAAACGACCATCTCGATCCAAGGATCGCATCGCCACTGACGGCCCGTCGTTCGGGGGCCCATAAGTCATGTTATGAGCAAAAGACCTTAAAGGTCCGGAAACGGGGGGTCTGGGCCCGGACCGACCCGGCCCAACCCCCCATGGGTCGGCCTGAACCGGGTTGACCAGACCCGGGTCCGGGTCCGACCCGGTTGGCGCGGCCCGGCCCTGCCAGGGCGCGACCCGGCCCGGCGGGTCGGCCCAGCTCGGCTCGGCCGAGCCGGCCGTGCGAAATAAGCCGCGGGGTGGGCGCCGCCCCCGCGAGATGAAATGCCGCGACCCCGGGTGGGGCCGCCTTTCCAGCGGACGCGGCGGCCGGGCCGCGTCCCTCTTACCGGTTCCGCATGGCCGCGGAACCGGCTCACTGCCGCAGCTTCAGCCACGACGGGTTTTTCCGGCGGCGCCCCAGGCGCCGCCGCCGTCTCCGGCCGCCGGCGTGGCGCACTGGCGGGAGCTTCCGCGGGCCATCAGATGCATTCCGGTGGTCTGTTTTGCGTGCAGTCTTCACCAGAGGTCCTCTCGGGACTCGATCTTCACTTCCAGGCCCTCGAATTAACCTTGCGGCCCCGTTTGTCATCGTCCGCCATTTCGCGCACCAAGAACGAAAAGGTGCGGTGGGTTCAGACTTGTTCGTTAGTCCGTACCCACTGCGTTAGCGGTGATAAAGGTATTCACCCAACAATATTTAAACGACTAGGGATTTAATCACAACGAATTAAACAATCCAACCCCTACCTCGCCGTAGTCGTCGAGCGTGCGTTCTTCGTGGAATTGATCGTTGCGGAAGAAAAGAATCGTCGCGTCGCGGAAGAGCGTCGCTGTCGCGCGGTACTTGGCGTCGCGTCGACGAACTCCGAGGATCAAAAACATACAGATTTAATTAATAATAATTAAATCCATGTTGTTTTTATAATCCATAAGAAATTTAAAAGGAGCTCAAACCCCTACCTTGTCGTTGTCGATCGAAGGTTGTCACGGTACACGACCTCGGGTCGTCGATCTCCGCGGGTTCGGCGTTCTTCGTCACCTTTCGTCGAAGGCCATCATTCGTCGCGTTCTTCGCATTCTTCGCGTTCTTCGCAAAGAAGGAGGAAGATCTTTAAGGTTCCGTCAAATCCTCTCAACGAACAACACACAAGAAGAAGGACATTGGTCTTATTTTATTAACATGCCAACAAACGAAAAAAAGATAAGTTAAGTAATGACCCATTAATTCATAGAAGTAATTCAACGAATAAAACCGCCCAATTAATAGGAGTGTTTAATTGTTTAAGAAAACACCCCAGTTGAATTTTTATTTAATAGGGGTTTTCGCGGGTGCGTTACTTAGCAGAAAAGAAATGGTGGGGCTCGTGTGAGCCCCACCTCACAAATATCCTACAAGAGGGTAGGATATTTTGAATTGTACCCTATCCGTTTTAACAAAGCTTAAGCAGGTTTCAGTGGCTTTCAAGTGGCTTTAAGTGAAATAAAATAAAGTGTGACACACAACTTTATTTTATTTCTTAACTTAAAGCCCAAAAATTAAAAAACCACACCCAAGCAAACGCAACTCCGGAAGAGGCGTTTCTAAGAAAATACCGGCACTGTGATTCCATCGGTGCCCTCAGAATTCGATTCTGAGCACCGGTTCAAAAGTTAGAAAAACCCGCTCGTTCGTTCACTAAACGTACCCGAGCCAAACTTCGAAAATTGATTCCGGGCACACCGGGCCTCGGAATTAGGTGCCGTCAGAAACTGCGTTCTTGTAAAATTCCAAAGAAAATTAAGAAAAAATTTCCTTGAAATTTAAGGGCCTTTACATCACTTACCATGGTCTGAGCTCTAAGACCTTAAACTATGATCTCTATACGTCCTTTCCAAAAGATGTTAAATTGAATGACATCATTAAGAACAATTATTGGTTTGATTCCCATCATTATGGGATACGTAGGAATGCCTGAGCATTTCATATTTGGGTCTAGCTAAGTTTCCAATAATTATCTCTTATGTATGATCTTTTGGCTCTGACATTTATAGTATTTCATAGTAGGGAATATGTGGGGTTGTGTCTTTATTCATGCTTGGTTTTCAAAAGTCGCGCGACGTACTCCCCTTTTAGGAGATAGTCTCTCCTGCCACTTGTCCCGTAAGATGTTAAATTGCACTCTCAGAACTATGTATGACTCGATTCCCACCCTCACGAGATATATAGGAACACCTAGAAATTTCATCTTTGGGAACCTCCTCATATCCTTTGATCTTTTCCAACCCCTCATCCTAAGGTTTCTAACTTGTAAATTTGCATGGTGTGGTGTGGACCTTGTCCTCGTTCACACTGGGTATTCTTTATCACACCCCGCAGATTCCATCTAAATCCTTGTTCTTATATATGAGTCCAAGCCACATGACCTTAAACTATGATCCTTGGTCCCACATGATTTCAAATTGTTATGTCTTCATTTCATGACGTTATGATGCGTGGGATGGTCCAATCATACCACCCTAAACTAGGACATTATCGTCCTTGCTGCACCATGAAAAACGGCACTGCATTGTGGTATCCCACCTTGAGGGGACATCATGGTTTGTATCAGTTCTCCACTGTACCATTTTCAAGGCTGACATGTGTCCTGATTCCTATAGTGACACATGTATTCCCCATCCTAGGTTTTATGCTTCAAAAAATAAATTTCCATCCTAATGAACAAACACGATCTATCAATTTTCCATTCTTTTGGTGTGTGGTATAGACCCACACGATAGTTTTTTTCCATGGTGTTG
Source organism: Viscum album (assembly GCA_963277665.1). NCBI lineage: Eukaryota > Viridiplantae > Streptophyta > Magnoliopsida > Santalales > Viscaceae > Viscum > Viscum album. The sequence continues at coordinate 260,018,573 of OY728125.1, read as the reverse complement.
GTACCCTACAATGCCACTTCTATAACTACATATGGTTTGATCCTCATCATAATGGGGCATGTAGGAATCCATGTTAACTTTTCAGCAGGCCCATCCCAACATTCACTTTTGGCCCCTCGACTTAAATATATCCCCTGGGAGAACATGGTGTGATGCATGCATTGTTGTCCTCATTCACATTGGGTTTTTCAAAAAGTCTCCTCTTAAACTAGGATTTTTCATCCCCCAAACCCGTGTATTTGGAAAGGGATTTGACTCCCTTTTTCTGACACTCCCCATTTTCATACTCGAATGCATCATGGATATGATACCTAAGTGTGGAGTTTTTCACATAGATATTCCCTTGTTTTATGTACATGCTTCATGAGACCATAATTTCGATCTCTATCCCCTTCCATGTCTGGAGGGACCCCTTTATAGCTTGGTCTCATGTCACATTGGCTTACCTACTATCTTGGGCCAACACCCAAGAAGACATCCGATGATATTTTTTGATAGGTCTTGTGTGTCAAACATGGTCAATGGTCGACCCTCATTTTCCGACCCCAAAATAGGCTAATGTGAAACATATGTTGCATTTCGAACATGGTCAACAACTATCCAATATCATCACGCCACTATCGTTGTGATCCCGATCTTGTGGACCATGATTCACATCTCTCCACTCCCTTATGCTCAAGTGGGATTCTAACACAATCTGTTTTACAACTCTATGCATTAATGTGTGTTAAGAAATTAGGTAAATAATATTGGAACATCATTCACCTTCCGTTACATTGCCCCTAATTCCTTCCTCCATGTACCAGGACAGTCCTAGCATGACTCCTTGTTTCCCACACTGAGAGTAACTCACGTGGGCTTAATGGTATTTGTAGGATGTGTACTGGTGTAGCCGAACCACACATGCCTCTCTTCCCGCATGACTTTAAAATGCAACGTGATAACTACTTATGGCTTGATTTTTATCCTAATGGGGTATATATAAACACCCGAACACTTAATTTTTGGTCTAGCCCCATGTCAGGCCACCTCTGGTCTACAGACTAAAGAATACCACTGGGACACATAGTGTGGTGTAGACTGCTTATGTATTCATTGATGTTGGGATATGTACCAGAGTGCACATTTCTTTTCTGGGTAACCACATCATCGATGAATGGTATTAAACTGCGGTTCTACCCAGTACAAGTTCAGGATGCTCCATAATAATTATGCGATGCATCGACTTTCTCACCAAAGAGTATTTCCCCCACTAACATTGGTCTATAACCATGATATTCTCATGAACTATTTTTTTATTGATTCTCATCCTTATAAGATATGTAGAAATTCCCAGCAAGTTTGCCATAGGCCCAGCCCAGGGTCATTAACCCTTCTGGCCTCTCGGCCCTGATCAAGATCTAGTCTCTATAACCTAAAACTGAGTGCCCACAGTCCTCACAAAATGACATTAAACTATTTTAGTTGGTCCAGACAGTATGAACTTGAAACAATGTGCACCATCTTCACCGTACAATGTTAAACTATGTGTCTATAATCTTCATTGGTATGACATAAAACTAAATTTTATTCTAGGTCATCATCAGAGAGGTCCTATCTGAAAGTAGTTACTATCCCGGATCAGACCGATGTTCTCACTTAATGAGTTTCCATCATAGTAGCATAATTTAAATAGGGTTAGAATCCATTAGAACAACCCATCACTCAACTCTCCATACTTTACGTTCCCTTTATTCATAACATCATCCTATTCCATGCCTGAAAGAACCCCCTAACAGTATCGATGCTCAACCCATGGCTCAGATACTATCCTCGGCTAATATTAAAAAATACTAATGGATGTAATCTCGATTTAGTAACTGTGTTTCAAAAATGGTTTGTGGTCAGCCCTCATTTTTATCCCCATTTTAGGCTAACACAGTAGGGATACTGTGTTTCGAACATGGTCAACAATTATCCTTCATTTTCACACCATCCCTACAGTGTTTTGAATTTTTGGGTATTGTAATTCACACATCCTTTCCCCTCACTTATGATAGATTCTAACACCCCTAGAATTACCTTTCTCGTGCACTAGAGAATGTTGGGAAAATGATACTTCAACAGTTCTGAGAACATCATTCTCCAGTTAGGCCTCCCGCTTTCTTCCCAAAAATTTGGGTCAGTTGTTCAGACCCCAGATACCTGAATCATGGTTGGAACTCACTTTTTTGGATGGAATAATGATATGGTCATCCCTTTTTTCTCACATCGTGCATGAACCATGTAATCTTAGTGGTCAATCACTGGAAATTTCATGAATGTGGTAGAAATTCAGCAACCCAAATACTACTAACATAAATCATGCACAATATCAATGTAAACAGTCCAATCATGAAAGTACACTTACAAGTGTGCACACATTACATGGCCTAATGATTGGCCCCTACAATTGTTGTGTTAACCTCTTCAATAGAGTATCCTAGCTCCACCATTCTCTGGCTAGTGGTGTCCAGGATCCATTGTTTCCTGTTAAGCTCCATCTCCTCCTCTATAGTTATATTACATTGTTCATCATCCACGATCTAGGCCTTCTCTTCATCGGCTAGAATGATAGACATCTTCTAAGAGGCTCACTTCATCTATTCTTTGGCCTCTACCACTAGGGCCTTTAGGTGTGATATGAATCCCGATTGTGCGTTGAGGAAAGAAAATAACTCATTCGCTTGTGCGCTCAACCACTGGATCTTATTGTCAGCCTCCTGGATCCTCTTTATGTTTACCAAATTCCTTCGCTACCATCCCACACCAAGTCCATGCTCATGTTCCCATATCTTCTCCTCCATGAAGTCTCGAATGAGGATATGAGGACACTGGGCATCCACTCCTCCAATGCATAGTTCGAGCTGCCGGGAATGAAGCCTCTCCATCTGGTCAATCCATTGTTCTTGTGGGGTCTCCATAATGAAGCGCTTGATCAAATTCCAAGACCGGTGATAGACGTCCTTGATGTCCTATTCATCAGAATCCATAGCATCCTAGTCCTCAGGGTTGGTAGGTTCATATGTAGTGAATGACTAAATTAACTCATCTATAGGATCTTCATCTGGTTTCTGGTTGGTTAGGTGAGGACCCATTTCATCGAATTGATCCCCATCGTCAGATTCCATCTCAAGTACTTTGGGTTCCATCCTGCTAATGGTCCCACCTGTGATTGGGAGCTCATCAATATGGCCAGCTTGGGTGTCCTCTTCCACGACCACCTGTGTTCCCATGGGAAAGGTAGAACCAGTAGCTCCGACCATCCTCTCCAAGGAAAACCACTCCATTTGAAGAAATATGCATGTAAAACATTCACATATTTCAATTTATTTGATTCAATGGATGGTAGTCAAAAATTCTGTGAAGAGGACTTATAGAGGTCAAACAGTCAGTCTCGCCCCTGAGCTTTTGTCGTCGGGACCCCAAGGCGTGGCCCTTCATATATGGTTGGGAAGTATGAAGGCTCAAGGAGAACCACCGTGGGTGTCGCATCCCAACTAGGCCTGGTAGTCGCCATCTCCATAGGTTAAGATCTTGATGTTCCTACAGTTGCATCTATTATTGTGGGGGAGTGGTTCTTGCATATGAGGCCCTCTAGCATAGGTCAAGTATTAGTTGAAATGTTTTAAGTGACTTGAGTAAGGACAATAGTAAAATTATTTAGGTTTAACAAAAAGAGACTCAGAAAAATCATACAGATCCGGGTTGGAATCGCTGTTCTCACCCTCTTCCAGAGGGCTCCCCCTACCTGCCTCTTCCCCCCAGGAAGACTCTTCCAATTTTTTCGGTAGGGGGAATCCTTCAATAAAGTGAGTGGAAGATAGATTTGGAGGGACTGTTTGATCGAGTGTCACTTTCAACTGATCCATAATTCGATGCAGAGCACCCTGAGAGTGCACAAAGTCCTCTAGCTCAGCTATGTACTATTCCCCTTCCACCTGGGATACCGAGAAACCAACCCTGGTGCAACCGATTCCCTTCAAATCCATCCAGAGGTGGTTTAGATGGTTCCACATCTAGGAAGGGTTGATAAATTGCCTATTAACATCCTAGATGTCCCAAACCTCTAGGAATATACCATCCTTGGGCATATATATTTGGTGTAGATGCTTCCCTGGATCCTTATTGCATATCCTATGGAACCCCCTAGGAAGCCTCCCTTGTGGCTGACATTTCTCCTCTGGGACCACCAGGTCCACTACTATCACATTCCTCTCTATAAGTGGGGGTCTCTGTACTACTATAGCCTCTCCACCATGGGATGTCCTTAATGCCTTCACGCACCAACCTCGAGGTTGAGGGGTGACCCCATCATTAGAGGAGACGGTTTACCGCTTCATTATGTCTCCTGGGTAAGCTACCTCCCAACTCTTGTCATAATCATTCACTAGACCATAGATGGATGTGGGTGGACGAAGCTCATTCCATATCTTCCCATCCTCCCATGTGAACATGAGACACATATGCCTCATCACACATGGATGGTCCTTATGGAACACTACCATGTAAACCCATGGGGTTAGCCTCTGCATACATCGTAACTACCGTGTGAAGTGATGTGGAGTGTACGTCACACAAAGTGGATCGTTATCAACCCATGCCACCAGGACTCAATCCCAAAAGGCCAGGTGGTAGGATTGATGCTCCTCCATTCCCTAGACATCATCAGTGAACACAACTATTAGTAATGGGAATGGGTAGATGTTGTACTCGTGTTCCTTCCAGACCCAGTTCAGCACTAGCAGCATGGTCAGCTTGGTCGGAAAAATCCCCACCACGTTTAGAATAGCCTATCGGAATTTTGAACATTGAGGGGAAATGGGGTTCTGATATTCATAGGTTCCCATGTGTTCCTCTATCCACCCATACAAAATATGGAACGCCTCTCACACACTTTGTGGCTTCTTACCCTCACTGATATTCCATAATACATTGTACAACATATCCATCATTGGGGTGCCCAGATTTACTCACTCCAGCACCACTAACATGGACACCGTGATAAACCTTCTTGGATGCACACCCATGTTCATGTCCCTTTCTGAAACAATCTAGCTGTTGATGAGCACCGAAATGAATACACCGACCCAGAACACCGGTAGTTTCTCGGTGCTGCTGCAGAAACCCCAGGTCTTCCATTTACTATCCTCCAATAGTCGGTAGGAGGAGTGCTCCTTGCTGTGCTGAACCCCCTTTGGACAGGTTTGAGACCTCATGGGGAACTTCCTATATATTTGGGAATTTAGTAACCGACTAAACCACCGCTTAATGTGGGAATCCTTTATAAACCGCTTGTCCTCACCCAGCACTAGGTCCATCAATGCATTTTCCAGTGGTGGAATTTTCTACGAGACCTCTAATGTATTCGTGGCGGGGGAGGAACTCATAATAAATCGACTCCAACATTGAAATCCCCAAGATTTTGTATAGGTCCGAGAGGCTGGTACCAACCTCTCCATAGTGAAAATGGAAAGAGTTGGTCGTCGGTGACCACCTTCTCATCCACTCCAGCATTAGCTGCTTTGGATGCTAGATGTGGAATTGGGAGGCTCATGCCACCTCATATAGGTCCACTCACCTCAGATACACCCCAAACTCCTCACACAAGTCACATACCTAGAAATACCATACCTAGTCATCTATGAAGATGACACTCTAGTGAAAATCACACTCATCGTTCCACCCCTTCTTCGAGTTCCGCAAAGCTTCCTTCAGAATGGTGTGGTACTATGGTGGAGATACCTCTGGCTACAACGCCTTCCAATAAATGTTTTTTATATGATTGTACAATATTTTATTGTTTACAGGTGTATAATACTCCCAAGTATGACCATTGGTCACCCTGAAACACTGGCACTGGAAAAATGTACTCCTGAACCAATAGGATGGCTCTTCCCTACATTCTTTAGGAATGAGAACATCATCCCTAAGGCCAAAACTATATATAGGATGTATTTTTCACAAGGTTAGTTATTCATGCTGTCCAAAAAAAGCTCCACGAAGGATTCATGGTCTGAGTGACACTACAAATACTCCCCGATGCCCATGTAATCAGCCAGCTCAGCCCTCCAGGTAGAATCCACAAGGACCCCCTAGAAGCTCTTTGATGATCCATTCAGTCTTAAAATTTTATAATTTACTATTATGGATTGTAGAGCTTGTTCACAAAGCTCATTAATTGATCTCATTCATAGAGCTCGGTCTCAAATCCATGACGTAGATCCCTAACATAGACCTCGTAGGCACAAGTCAAAGAGCTCACAATCGCGGAGTCAAAAGGCTCGCAGACCGCCGTAGAGAAAAGTAGGTCTGATTTGCAAAGAGCACCAGTAGAGCATGCAGAGCTTCAGGAATTGAGAGCCCGTGAAAGATGGCACATAGATATGAAAACGAAAAAAGAGGGTTCAATCTCTACTATTTATAAGTAAAGGCCACTAAGATTCATGGCACACCTTACTGTGGCAGGCTTCACGGCATTCTCAACCCGCACGTCCCTTCTCTACATCAAAACCTTGCTTCACAATATTTCTTTTTGATTGGTCAAATTTTTTTTTGCGTTCTAGCCTCATACTCAGACTCTCATTTTCTACTTGGCACTAAGTTTTATGGGGGAGGGAATTTGTTGGTGCCAAAATTTGTGAAAAGGGAAAATACTCAAAGAGGAAACCAATGCTAAAGAGGCTACTTCACAAAGCTCCTTCACATAGCCCTTCAACACAACAACCTATACGAATCCCTTCAACGCCACGACCGATGAAAATCCAATTCCACCTCTACAATCATTGTAGAGTAATGATGTATAAGAATATTTGGTTATTACACAATGGATTGACATATTCATGTAGCGGAGGGAACCAGATCGACTCTACGAACCCTTGAATATTGACGTAAGACTCCCCAAGCATCTTAGAGGGAATTAAGGAGGTCTCGACACTGAGGAGGGGATGATTGTCAGCTCTTCAATTAAAAAATTTTATGAAATACACTTCTAATCGTGAAGCTCCATATGGCATCACAACAAGCTATCAGAGCTCTGTGCCGCCTCTTTCCTACAAATAACAGGATTCCCCCATACCCAAAGGATGGATACCCCAGCCATTTTCATTCTCATCTATCAAATCGGGATGAAAACACTTATTTGAAAATCCTTGAGAAAAAGGATCTTGTCAAGGTATTAGAACATTTCTAAATTCCTTTTCCTTAGTTCAAATACAACCCCTCTTCAAGTGGGGATTCCCTTTGTGAACACCACAAGCCATCACGAAGGAAAGAGATACCTATGTGAACTCAGGTCATTGAAAAGCACTCTTGCTTTGCAAAGTACCTTCCATGCACATGTGGATTCCAGGCTAATGCAAGATCACTCTTCTTCACAATGAACATCGCTTCATAGGGCTATGATTTTCAAGGCACCCATGCTCTGACATGTTATACTAAATGAAATCCTTTTCACTTCACAAATCCCCATCAATATTCATATATATCTCATAACTAGGCTAGTACACTCCAATTCGCGAATCATACCCCTTCGTAGGGTCTTTCCACTCTATGGAGAACCATAGCTTCACATGGTCCCTTTCTTGGAAACCCTTTTTCTTAAAAACCATTTTCCCATACAAACCTATTTGTTTTTATGAAGTGATTTCAAGGAGACTTAGGTGGTGTTTCATATTGTGTTACATAGCCTCATGCTTCCTCGCATAGGCACGCTAATGAAAATTGCGTCTTCTCATAGCCACTATAACGTAATCCCCTCAATGGATCACTCTACAACCTTATATCCACATGGAATTTCTCATTCATTCCCTTCCAAAGGAGTGGATGGGTATTAGTTATGTAAATCTTAGGGGTGAGGATTGAATCCTCATCATCCGATCTTGATGACCCTAAACTGCCAAGCACCATTATCCTGAGCACAAGGAGTTAAACAATAGCCTCTCCCTGTGAAATGCACATGGGGTGCCCCACCTCAGACATTCTTCACACACACTAGTTTCCATGGGAGTTAGACCATTCCTCACATAGAGTGAGATACTCCATGATGGAACGACATCTGTTTGCAAAAAAGGGAAACCATCTTGGTGTAATCCCCAATCCTTTATTCTGGGAGGTATCATCTTCGCTCTTCCTCCCTTATTCCATGCACAAAGGCTAGATGAGAAATGGGAATAGGGACATTCATCCCTCCTTCCCTCTCCATCTAGGATTTATCACCAATGAGCCTCTATCATGTAGTATGTACCATTATCCATCTCTTTGGGCCTCTAATCAATCATAAGTCCAAGATTCCTCTTTGGGCCTCAAGCCACACAAAATCCCCACTCTATTCCTTGAGGAAACACCTTTGGCGACATGATCATCCGGTGTTTGATGCCTATTGTTTCTCACATCGGGCATGACTCATGTGGGCTTAGAGTAATCCTTGTCCATGATAGTCTCGTTAGGCAACCTCAGTAATTAATCCCCGAACACCCCATCCTAAACTACGTGGACATTAATTCGCTACCATGAGGATAGGTTGGAAGCCTCCCTGTGGTTCATGCCCATCACACATGTTCCATCCTGGTATCTCCCTTGAGACTTTGTGTTTCAAGAAGGTCATGCCCCAACCCTGATGTTTTATTTATTTCAGGTCACATCCATGTGTCTATTCGCATTGGACACCTCCCCAGGTGTCCCATCACCCCACTTATCTTTGTGGAATTTGACCCGTGCCCTCTCTAAGAAAAGGATGTAGGAAGCCTCGCTAAGGTTCATGCCCAACACTCTTCGGTCTCGACTTCATCACATTAGTTCACCCCCATCCCAAATGACGCTAAACAATATGTATTCTAACTACGTGGGTTTTGATCTTTGTCTCCTTTATAGGGAACATAAGAAGCCTCCATGAGGTCCAAACCCAAGAACAGGTACACTTTCGTGTCCCCTTTTTGGGGACCCACATCTTTGGTCTTCCCCCATGGCATCTGACCCACTATAGGGCTACTAACCACATGTAATCCCCAATGTTTCTTTGAGTTGGTGTCCTCAATGTACACCCTAATTTCATTTCTCAACTCGAACTACATGGGTTTTGATCACTATATTTTGGACAGGGTATGTAGGAATCCTCCATGAGGATCAAACCCAATAAAAAGTAATCTGTTGGAGTCCCCAACAAATAGTAATCTATTGTAGTCCCCATCCATGGGTAAGTCATTTTAGTCCCCAACCAATGGTAAGCCGTTGTAGTCCCCAACCAGCGGTAAACCGTTGTAGCCCCTAACTAGAGGTAATACATTGTAGCCTCCAACCAGCAGTAATATGTTGTTGTCCTCAAAAAAGGGTAAGCTATTGTAATACCAAATCTACACCAGGCCATTGTGGTCCCCGTTTTTGGGACCCATATCCTCGGTCCACCCCCCGAGCGTCAGACCAACCTATTCTGCTAACCACATGTAAGCCCCAACACGTCATCATTTCTACATCCTATGTGTACACCCTGATTCCTTACCCCATCCATAACTACGTAGACTTTGATTCCCTACCATGGGTATACATAGGAAGCCTCCTTGAGGTTCAATCCCATCACCCATGTCTCATCCTAGTCTCTCCCTTGTGCCTCTGTGTTTCGGAAAGGTCATGACCCAACCTAGAGGTTCCACTTCCTCTAGTTCCAATCCACACAACAATTCTCATGGGTCGCCTCTTAAGGTGTCTCATTACCCCGTCGAACTCTATAGAATTTTATTCCCTATCACATGTATACGTAGGAAGTATCTTTGAGGATAAAAAACAACATCACCATCATATTCAAGTAGTTTCTATCTAATTATCCAAACACATCACTCAACCATCCATATCAATCTTGATTCGTACCAGGGCCACCACATCCAAGTGAGATCAGGTCACCCACTTCCTCACTACTCCTAGCAGAAATTGAGAAGCTAACCACACATAAACCCCAAACAATATGTAACCATCCAGCCAAGAGTACTCTTATTGAGATGGGCCTATAACCATGCGTAATACCCATCATGTATATAGGTGATTTTTCTCTACGTACACCCCAATTCATCACCCCTTCAAACTATGTGGGTTTGATCTCTATCTCTTCAGATAGGGTACATCGGAAACCTCTGAGAGGATAAATCCCAACTAATGAAAGACCTTGGAATTCCCTTTGTAGGGAACCATGCATCCTCAGATATGTATTCATTATTTTTTTTGATCCCCTCATCTAGTAAACCCCCTAGGTGCCCCCTCGGGGAGATGCTTCCATCTGATCAACTCCCACCACAGTTTTGATCCATCCGATCCATATTTGGAGAATATTGAACTCACAACATTCCCTATGTTAAGCATGATAAGATGAGGGAATCCTCCGAGACATGCCTATGGAATATAATTCCCCGCACATGAAGTGGGATTCCTTGGGCTTCAGAAACCTTGAGAAGCCATATTATAAGGGGAAGAAACCCAGACACATCAGTGCCTCAACGTTCAGACACACTAGTGATGTCCAACATGACTACTCCCCTGACCAAAGGTCACTGCCCAGACATCGTAACCACCCATGGTTTTCTAAAAAAAATTAAATTCAAGAAACCTTATTTAGGTAGATATTTATAACTAAACTTTAAAAATAATTTGGTCACTTCTATGTTTTTAATTTCAAAAACTTTTCATCTACTATTGTGTTTAGTAAGTTATTTGGATTCTGATGGAACCAACTTTTTTTTGGTGAATACTAACATACCCTTATGAAAAGTAATATTAATCGTAATATGACCACTAATGAATAGTAAAATTTATTATTATTTTATTTTCTTAATACATTAAGATAATGAAATCTTGATTAATTTTTCCAAGTTATATTAAAGCAGTTAGAGTTTTAAAATTGTTAATTTTTAGAATAAGAATGAAATTATTTAAAAATTAAATTAATTATATTTATAAAATTATTTTCAATGAAATGGACTTCATTTTTGAATTACACACGTCGAATAATGGTATTGGTGAATTTTTTGGATTATTTTAAAATTCTTGAATTTTCGATGAATAGTAAAATATGATAAAATAGAATAATTGATAAATAATTGATTTACTGCATCATAGGTGAGGAAATGATGATGTAATCCCACTTAGTTAGAAATAAAATTTCATTATTACAATTTGGGGTCACATGAATTGAGATTATTCATAGTCTTGTGCAAAATGTTTATAATAATGAAAAATACCCCCTCTCCTCCACTATAAATACCACCCTAATTTACCTTATCCTCAAACACCTATCAAGCCTTAAACATACCTATGTTCTGCCCAATACTCCTCCAAAATCTCTTCCCCACTTTTTATAGCTACTGGTCTCATCAAAATACAAAACCAAATACCTTAAGAAGGATCGCAAGGAGAAAAGACCAAGAGGTAAACATCCTATTTTATTTTCTTTATTTTCCTTCATTTTATGTTAATTCCATTTGGATTATGTTGGGATATTCCATTATATATCCCCCCATACTGCCCTTATTATGTAATATTTATGAGAGACACCTTTTCTCTCATCCAAATATTTAATAACATTTTAAGCGATGCCATTAGGCTTCCGAAATTTTTTGAGATTTCTCATGTTTTCGTTTATTTCAAGATTCCTTTCTTTTATTCTTTTTTCCTCACCTTATATTATCCAAGAGGCATGAAAGATATAGAATATTTTATATTATATATTTTTTCATGGTTCTATAAAATTCAACATCATTATTTTTCTCCTCTCCCACTTATTCAGGGAATTAAAAACACTGTCAGTTATGTGTCAAATTACCGACATCTTGGATGATGTGATTACAATTTGCATAAATTCCTTCAATTATGGTCATGAAACCATTTTAAAGGTTTAACAAGGTTATAATATATGTTTTATGTCTCATTCATGGTTCTTTAGTTATTTTTTATACATGGTTTTAAATTATAAACCAAATGAGTTTTTTATTTTCAAAGAAACACTAAAATGATCTAAACGAACATCATTAATGATTTAACTTTTGAATCCACATCATGTAAGAATTAAAAAAGATAAATGGTATAATTTATGGTACTGTAAATATGTAAATACTAATCCATTCCAATTCTTTATTTTCACTTCCAATCGACAAGAACATCGATTATGAACCAATCCAGGAAATCATGTAAAGAACAATCCCTTAACAATGCAAGGAACAAAATACTAACAGTTAATGTGTGAAATGAGGTTATTAAATTATCATATATATTTTTATAAACATAAAAATGTTTTTAGACAAGACAAATAGAACATTTTTAACCATTATATATGATTTTTAAACATGTTTGATGTAAGACAACCCTGATGTATGAGAATTCTTAACCCAATTTCCATTCTTTGGGTTAACATTCATCTTCATTATTAATGTGGAATTAAAAATGTTTGTTTGATGAATTTTGTTTATTTTAGGTTTAATTGATTTTATTTACAGTGTACATACTTATTAAATCCACTATATTAAGTCTCACTTGGTTTACATGATATTTTTAAGGTACTTTGCTTTTAAAATCTTCTTTTAAATTGTTTTTTACAAAATTCAAACGCTATGTTTTTATGAAATTATTCATGTTGTATGATTGTGTAATGGTTCATGTGAATTATTCATGATGAAGGTTGGGATATATATTTCCCTCTAATTCATTAGGTATGTGTATGTTTGGGGTTAACAATATGGTATCTCCATGTGTAACTGTGATGGTATCTCAAATTGTAAGGTAGCTGTGAGGGTTACAAATTATAAGGTTGTCGTGAGGGTTAAAATATTATGTAAGTAATTCCAACAGGTAACTTTATGGTTATATTTATGTTCTTATGTTTTTTGGAAATCTTGTGAAAATATCAATTTTTACAAAGTAAGTATATTTGGGTGACAAGTATGTCTTTTGAAAGTGATTTCATATGTTACAAGTATTCATAGACTAATGTGTTATTTCATTTTTTTATCCCTTATTAAGCTTTTTGTGATCATGCCATGTTTTAAATGACTTTCACAAGTTATAAGGATGTGTAAGAAAGTTAATGAAGCCAATTAAATTTTTTTAAGAACTGTCAATGATATGATATTTTGTTTGAAAAGTTTTAAATTTTTGAAGGAATGGGTACTGTTTTTTGGTATCCACTCTGTAATAATGTGCAATGTAATGATTGTAATATGTCCCAATTCTCTAAAGCTCTAATATTGAAAATATACAAAATGTTAAAGGAAATTATTTCTTGACGAAATTCAAGACTATGTAACGTAATAAGGTCAGGTTCGTAGAGTTGGTATCAGAGGATGGTTTAGATAACATTAGGGGTTAGGATGATGTTAAAAGAATACCATAAATGATTTTTACTCTATGATTAATTTGAAATTTTATAGAATTTAAATATTACCATGATTCTTAGTCTAATGTATGTTTGTTCAGAATCATTGTCCACAGATGAAATAGGGAAGCTGAAGAGGAGAGGTATCAACAGAACGACATCCCTTCGAATCTACAGCCCGGAATGAAAGGTATTGGAACCAAGTAGTTTGTGACAGTAATGGATTAGCTGACGTCGACAATAAATCGTAGAAGCATCCATTAAAGAGAAAAAATAAAGGTACTATAATGGAACATGACAATTGTGGAAAATATTATGAGACAACACCCTCTTACTTTTAATGGATTTTTTGACCCTGTAGCAACTAAAAGGTGAAATATGCATTTGAAATGATACTTGTTGTTATGGGATGTTTCAATAATCAAATGGTAAGTCTTTACATTTAGCATTTTGATGGTTAAGCTTATTAGTGGTGGTCAATGGTAAATAATATCAAAGAGATTATAGATATTGGTGCCTTTTAGTGGGATGAATTTATTTGTCTTTTCCTTGAATTTTTTTTCCTAAGGTGGTGCGACTATGGATGGAGAAGGAATTCATTGAATTGAAATAGAATGAGGAAGATTTAGTGGTTGTGTATGAAGTGAACTTCACTCAACTGGTGAGTTATGTTTCAAATATTATTCTTGATCTTGATAGAAAAATCAACAACTTTTACTTAGTACTGAAGCCATGGTATCGAAGGGCATTGGCCTCCCATGAATTCAAAAGTAATGAGAAACTTTTCCTACGTGATGAGAGAGTAGAGTTGGAGTTTTCCAATGATCACATTCATTTTCAAAACAAGGAGAAAAAGATGTCCCGATGGAAAGTGATAGGTAAGAGTCAATAAAAGAAATATGACGGTAAGAAAATCCAGTTTCTAGTTTATGAAAAGTGTGGCAAGAAGCCGGATAGGGAATTTCTTATCAAAATTGGGATATGTACTCAAAGTGGTAAGTTTAAAAATATGGCTTGAGATTTAATTAAAATGATCATAAGACTAATCCTGATAAGAAAACTGTAAAGTGTTTTAAATGTGGTGAGATGGGTCATTATGCGAATGCCTTCCCAAAGAGAGATATGAATGATGAAAAGAAGCCAGACTATAAGAAAAAAGGTGTAGTGAGATCCTTTGTGACCACATCAATAGACGTCAGACCATAAAATGAATTTGTATCATGTAATTTGTTATTTTACATATATTTTTCAATTGTCTTGTTTGATATAGGGTATACACATTCCTTCATCTATGAGAAATTTTCAGGTAAATTGGAATTCTCACCTCAACAAATGAAACTGGAACTTGTTGTTAAAACACCATGGTGAAATATTATAGTAAATATGAATTATAAGAATCATTCTATAGTCTTATATGTAAAGAATTTACCTAAAAACATTTTTTATCCAACATTAATCGAGTGTGATGTGATTCTGGGAATGGATTGGCTTCTGTTTATCAAGCTATGGTTGAATATAGAGCTAAAGAAATAGTTTTTTCGAAAGAGTTTCTGTTTGTATATAAGAACAAACCCATTCAATTGATAACATATCAGGAAGCTGATAAAATGTTGAAAGATGGAAATGAAATCTATATTTCTCCTATTGTTGAAAAAATTAAAACTGTTTAGATTAATGATGTTCCATAGTTAAATGAATACCTTGATGTTTTTCGTGATTAGTTACCCGGTGTCAAACCAAATCATGAAGTCGAAATCACAATTGACTTAGATTCTGATGCTAAGCCAATTTCAAAACTCCCTTATCAAATGACTCAAATATAACATCTTGAATTGAAAAATTATGTGCAAGATTTTCTTGATAAAGACTTATTCATCCTAGAACATCACCATGGGGTGGTATTGTTTTGTTTATTAAAATTAAAGATGGTTCCATGAGACTTTTCAATTATCACAAAGCATTGGAAAAAATCACTATTAAAAACATGTAACCTTTTCCTCATAACAATGACTTGTTTGATCATCTCCAGGGAGATCAAAACTTTTCCAAGTATAACATGAGATCCATATACCATCAGCTGAAGGTGAAGGAGGATTAAATCCGGAAAAAATCCTTTTGTACTAGATATGAGCATTATGGTTTTTTTGTTATGTTGTTTGGATTTACTAATTCAACCACTGAACACAAGAATCATATGAATAGATTATTTTGTGATTTCATAGATAAGTTTGTGGTTTTATTTATTGAATACATTCTGGTATTTTCTAAAAATAAATAGGAGTATGAAAAATATCTAAGGGTTGTTTTACAAACCTTAAATGAAAAGAAACTGTATGGAAAATTCAGCAAGTGCGTTTTTTGGTTGAAACAGATTTCTTTTCACGGGGACATTGTAAATATGGATTAAATAAAATTTGATCCTGCCAATACAAAAGTGGTTGGTAAATGGACAAGACTGACAAATGTTACAAATATTCATAGTATTTTTGGTTTAGCAGGTTATTACCAACATTTTTCTAAGAACTTTGGTCAGTTATCTGGCATGATATCTAAGATATCACATAAAGGGGTTAAATTTTTTTATATTGAAGAATGTGATATTTGTTTTCAGGAACTAAAGAATAGATTGGTGAATGCTTCAGTTTTGGCCTTGCCTTTCTGAAATGGTGAGTATTTCATCTATAGTGGTGATTCTTTGAAGGGACTTGGTCATGTTTTTATGGTGAATGATCAGGTAATTGCTTATATTTCAAGACAACTAAAACCTCATGAGTTAAATTACCCCACCCATGATTTGGAATTGGTAGCTGTGGTTTTTTATTTGGAAATTTGGAGGCATCATTTATATGGATCCAAATGTAAAATATATACCGACCATAAATGTCTGAAGTATATATTCACTCAGAAGGAATTAAACATGAGGCAAAGAAGATGGCTTGAACTGATAAAGGATTATGATTGTATGATCAATTATCATGCTGGAAAAGAAAAAAATGCGACAGATGCCTTTAGTTGAAAATATTGTGCATCATTAACCATGTTACGTTTGGAACCTGATCCATTGATTAATGATTTGATGAATTTCGTCTTAGAAGTTGTTGGTGTAGGAAATAACTCTATTTTTTTTAGGTTTTAGTGCAGTCATCGTTAGAATACAAAACTAAGCAAGCACAAAAGGAAGAATGTGAGCTATAAAAAAAGGTATAATTGGTTAAAATGGGTAAGTTTACAGAATTTAACCTTGATAAATATTGTGTTTTATATTTGGAAAAAGGTTGTGAGTGCATAGTGATTCTGAGTCGAAGAATGATTTATTATGTGAAGCTCATAATTCTCTATTTTCAGTTTATCCTGGTTTTACTATGATGTACAGATTCCTTCGGTAGTATTATTGGTGGGATTAAATGAAATGATATATTTCTAATTTTATTATGAAATGCGTAACATGTCAATAGGTTAAAGCATAGCGACAGTTAGCAAAGGGGATTCTTCACCCTTTTCCAGCGCCAGAGTGGAAATGGGAGAATGTATCAATGGAATTTTTTGGGGGACAACCAATGACTTCCCAATGTAATAATACGATTTGGGTTATTGTTGATTGGCTGAAAAAATCTGCACATTTTATTTCTATTCGAGATACAATGTCTTTGAATCAGCTTTCTCAAATGTACCTTAAAGATATTTTCAAGATACATGGAGTTACTCTTTCCACTGTATCAGACTAAGATCCCAGGTCCATTTTTAAATTTTGGAAGGGACTTTAGGAGTCGTTGGGCACAAAATTAAATTTTAGTACATCCTTTCAACCTCAATAATATGGGAAATTATAATGAATGATTCCGAATTTGGAGGATATTTTTCGAGTTTGTTCAATGGGATACTAGGGAAGTTGGGATCATTGTCTTTATTTAGTTGAATTTTATTACAATAATAGTTTTCATTCCAGTATACCGATGGAAGCTTTTGAAGATTTGTATGGGAAGCACTGTCAGACTCTAGTATTTTGGAATAATGTCAGGGAAAGAAAGTTAAAGGGGCCATAATTAGTAGAGGAAGTGGATAATTAAGTGAAGATGATCCAGTGGCACATGAGGACAGCTTAGAGCAGGCAGAAAAGTGATGTATATAAGAGAAATAAATACTTCTTTATCGAGGTAGGTGACTGTATTTTCCTTAAAATATATCATTATAAAAGTGTTATGAATTTTGGTAAGAAAGGGATGTTATGTTCGTAGTTCATCAGTCATTTTGAAATCATGGAGAAATTTGGACCTGTTGCATACTGAGTAGCTTTTCCTCCGAGTTTATCTTAGGTACTTAATATTTTTCATGTTTCAATGTTAAGGAAGTATGTGCCAGATTCATCACATTTTTGATCCCAAAAGCAGTTCATCCAGAAGAGATCCTTTCATATGAAGAGAAACCAGTTCAGATTCTTGATTGAAGGGAAAAAGTATTGCAGGATAAGGTAATTCACCAGGAAACAGTTTTGTGGAGAAACCATATGATAGAAGAATCAAACAGGAATCTGTAAATTCTATGAGGGAAAGGTACCCTCACTTGTTTAAAAAAGTAAATAAAATTTCGAGGACACAATTTCCAGAAGGTGGGGATAATGTAACACCAGAAGGTTTTCTAAAAAAAATGAAATTTAGGAAACATTTTTTATGTAGATATATATAACTAGCCTTTAAATGTAATTTTGTCACTTCTATGTTTTGAATTTCAAGAAACATTCATCCACAATTGTCTTCAGTAAGTTATTTAGAGCTTGATGAAATCAACTTGTTTTTTTGATGAACAGTAACATACCCTTATGAATAGTAATGTGAATAGTAAAATGTCCCTAATTAATAGTAAATTTTATTATTATTTAATTTTTTTAGGATTTAAGATAATGAAATCTTGATTAATTTTTCAATGTTATATTAAAGTAGTTATAGTTTTAAAATTGTTAATTTTCGAATTAAGAATGACATTATTTAAAAATGAAATTAATGATATTTATAAAATTATTTTCAAAAAATGGACTTCATTTATGAATTAAACCCATTGAAAAATGGAAAGGGTGTTTTTTTGGTATTTTCTAAAATTCTAGAATTTTCGATGAATAGTAAAATACGATAAAATGCGATAAATGGAAAATACTTGATTTAATGCATCATAGGTGTTGCAAGGCTACTGTAAGCCCACTTGGTTCGAAATAACATGATATTATTACTATTTTTGGTCACATTAATTGAGATTATTCATAGTCTTGGGAAAAAATATTATAATAATAATTAAAATAATGAAAAATACCCCCTCCCCTCCACTATAAATACCCCCTCATTTTCCTCTTCCTCCCACACCTCTCATGCCTTTATAATTACCTATGTTCTTCCCAATTCTCCTCCCAAGACTCTTCCCCATGTCATAGAGTAACTGGACTCACCAGAATACCAAAACCAACCCCCTAAGAAAGATCTGAAGGAGAATAGATCAAAAGGTAAACATCCTCTAATAATTTATTTCTTTACTTTCATTTTATGTTAATTACCTTTGGCTTATGTATGGATATTACATTCCACATCCCCCATACTACCCATATTATGTAATATTATTGAGATACACCTTTTCTCTCATCAAAATATTTTATGAAATTTTATGCAACGCCGTTAGGCTGCAAAAGTTTTGTAAGAGATTTCTCAAGTTTTCTTTTATTTCAAGATTCATTTCTTTTCTTCTTAATTCCTTGTCTCATATTATCTAAGAGGAATAAAAGCTCCAGAATCTTGTATATTCTAGATGTTATCATGTTCATGGAAAATTAATCATCATTCTTATTCTCCTATCTCACTTATTCGTGGAATTAAAAACATTTCTTCTAATGTGTTAAATTATAACGTAGCCGTGAGGGTTATAATATTTTGTAAGTAATGACCCAAGATACCTTCATGGTAATATTTATGTTCTTATGTTTTGTGTGAATATTTTGGAAATATCATGTTTTATAAAGTAATTATATTTGTGTGAAAATTATGTTTTTTGAAAATTATTTCATATGTTACAAGTATTCTTGGACTAATGTGTTCTTTCCTTTTTTTTATATCCCTTGCTGAGCTTTTTGTGCTCATCCCAAGTTTTTAAATGATGTTCATAGGTTATAAAGATTTGTAATAAAGTGAAGGAATCCAATTTGAATGTTTGGATAACTGTAAAGAAATAATATTTTATTTGAAATGTTTTAAATTGTTGAAGGAATGAGTATTGTTTTTCGGTATCCACTCTGTAATAATGTACAATGTTATGAACGTATTATATCCCAATTCTCTAAATCTCTAAACATAAAAAGATCCCAAATGTTAATGGAAGTGATTTATTGACTAAATACAAGACTATGTAATGTAATAATGTTGGTTTCATAGTGACATGACCCCTTGGAATATACTGACAGAAGTAGTGTAATTAACCATCATCTATTAATACATGGAACTGGGAAGAGTTTCACGAACAATGACTTAATATTTAAGGGAGACCCGGACTAGGTGAAGAGTTCTGAGGAGAAATCCATGGAATGAGGAACCAATATCCCAACATCCTATTTCAATCAAGGATAAAATGTCATTAAATATGTGACGGATTCCGCCCACCTTTGGAATGTAGGAACACGGGGCAACAATCAGCGCATCCTCGACAGACGGATGTGCGCCCAAACAGAAGCATCAGAAATAGTGTATTAATTTATTGTTATTATTTCCCATACATTATTCTCCATGTATAGTATCCTAAGGATTATAATATGAATGGAATGTTTGGAATGTGATGAATTTAGGTCCATACACAGCATGCAAGCTATGATGGCTTGAGTTATAATACCTAATGTATGATACAAAATATACAGGATGTAGTGGATCCCAGAAAATACCAAATTATTATACGGAGATGATTAATGTGATAGTGTGATGTTGTGATGTATGAGATTAATTTTGTAACACAATATCCATGATGTCTATTTTCTATATTCTTTCGGGGAGAGATTTCTTAGGACAAGTGATGTCTGGCTAGTGCATAAGACTAGTGGGGAAGTGGAGGTGGGTTACCCTTATTTTGTTAATATAATATATGATATCTTGTATGAATTACATGTTGAGATATATCCATGGTTATGTAATGAACATAGAATACCTATTTAAGAGATGACTTATTTTTACTTGGAGTTCCCTAATATATAGTATGCATTAATTATCTATTACAAAAGAGGACATAGGTAGGATCTTACTGAGTACAACAATTATACACACCCTACATTTATATAAAAAAAATTTCAGTTCACCAATATTAGATTTGAGAGTATACTGGATTTTAATAGTTCATGCTTTTTCAAGATATGTTTATCCTTCATGGTGGTTTCAGTGTTAACTTTTTGTATTTGTATTTTCCTTTCTAGATGTTCTCGATTCTCATGAAATTACATGAAATTTATTCATATTTATTTTACCTTTTGAGAAGGAGTTTATTGATATACGTTTCTTATATCTCATTCCTCAAATTATTTATAGTCCAATGCCCCCCATTTTTATATGTTATATACCCTCATTGCTTGTTTTCTACACATGGCATGTTGAAAGCAAGATTCTGTTACCATTATCTCCCTTATCTCATTTCATTCTTATATAGGGTACCATTGGAGGTATGGGGTTATAATAGAGTGGTATCAAAGATTCATCTCGAGTAATAGTATGGAGTTTGGAATTATGAATAGGTGAGGAAACATGTAGTGATATGAAAATAGTGATAGATGAGTTTATTATGAAATGTAAATACGGGAGGCTAGTAGATTAATGGATATTTTTGTCTCCCTATGATATGATGCATGTTTATTTTATGTTTACCAAGCCTAATAGATGATGTGATGTTTGATGTGGGTTAATGAACTATTAATGGGTCACATATCATTCTTATTTATCCAATTTTTAAAATGGGTTGGCCTCAGGATGAGGTTGAACGTAACTGAATACAAACATAACTAATCAATATGAAATTTCTACATTCTAGATTAATGAGATTTGACCATTTTATCATTTATAGGTATAGCTCTAGGTCAACCCCCAGTTAGGTTGGTGTTGAAGAAGTTTAGTAGGATGTGCTAGTAGATCACCGTAGTGTAGAGGTGGAGGACAACAACACTTGGAGGATAAAACTCTAAGAGTTTCAGTGCCAGAGTCTACCAAAGTATGAGTGATACATTTAATATCTAGTTATAGAAGACTAGTAAGAGGAGATAGAGATAGCCTTTAGTTTTACCTATGATCAAAATTATAACTATGTTTTATTTACTATGATAATGCTATGTGAACCCTATAGGTATTGGTGGATTTAGTACATTGGGGATCATGAGAAGTTAGAGGTCTCATGGGAGAAGTTTCGGGACTAGTTTTGAACAAAACTTATTTATTCGACCACAGGGGATGCTAATCACCAAGATATTCTTAACCTTATACACTATAGTTATAGTGTGTGAGAGTTTGGGTTTCATTTTTATCCACTTATCCATTTTTCAGTGAACCTTTTTCTAGATGAGGAGCTCAGGTGACGAATTTTCAGGAGGCCATGCATCTAGAGATCCAGTTCTAGATCACCCCATTTATGCTATTTAATTATCTCAAAGTGTTGGTTAGAGAAGTGGTTTTATTAGTGTAAACTATCTGGAATAGGCTCATCATGAGTGGGGAGTCATCGTGATTCCTGATGCAGTAGAGTCGTGGTCTTGGTTTCCCAGTATCCTAGATAGAGGAGCTTTCAGAAAATCGGGGGTATGTCTAGATCCTCATTATCTCATTTCAATGGGGGTGGAGGATCTCAAGAATTATACAGGGGATTAGAAAAATGTTTTTATTTTAGATCCCATGGTCATATATTAGGAGGGTTCCAATCCTTCCTATGTAGGCAGTGTACACAATCTGGTCAACTTTAGGTTTCTCAATTGAGAAAGTTTCAATTAAGGAATCATTAGTAGGATACTCTAGTTTGGGATAAGTATAGAGGGTATAAGGTTGGATGAGTACAAAACTGAGATTATTATCATCCTCAGATTGTAAATCGTGATGGCTGATGTGGACATCATCAGTGTTGGATAGGTCACAGGGTAGGTTGTTGTTCGTTGTATGCTCTAGCGTTTCTAGCACCAGATGATCCAATCATTGATCAAGTTACCATTTACCTATTTTCTTCATGGTTGTATTCTTTATTTTATTATGGTGCTAAACACTCCTTTATATCATCTACCCTAGTCCATGATATGTGAATTGAGGTGGAGATGCTTCCAGTGACAATACCATTGACTATTCTAGTTGGGGTCCATGATTATTTGTATAATCTCTGTAGAGACCTTGTGCTAGTGATAGTGTAGTGACACTATTGGGGAGACTTCCTAGGCTTAGAAATATACAAATAAAAATTCGACATTTTCATCGACTATGTGTATTAATTACATTTTACTATTGAACACTTCTAAAGATAAGTTATGTCATATAATGCAGATGGAGATCCTACAAAGTTCATTGAAGAGTGAGGCCCTATGATGGGTTAGTGGTTTATCCCATCCATGTATCCGATGATGTCTAAGCTAATGTTGAGTTAATAAGTAGTTCAAGTTATAGTGTTTCCAACTTTTGTGAAATAATACCCTAATGTGTTTCAATAGGTGGTTGTGGTGTTAACACCTCACCGAGAGATCAAGTACTGGATAGTGGTACAACCTAGTGTTTCATGGATCTCGATTTCTCTATATATGATGTAACCTTTTGATTTGTGAGATAAGTGAATACATCTCTATAATCTATTAGAGAGAGGGTTTTTGGATGATTGTGGACTTTGGGTGGAATTATTTTTGTTTTTAAAGAAAGGAAATGTAAAATTGTTTCCCTATATTGATTACCATAACTTGAATAATGTGACAATGAATAACCACTATACTCTTTCATTGTTAAATTATTTATTCAATCAATTGAAAGGATCTAGCTAATTCTCAAAGAATTTTAGATGGTCAGTTTATCATCAAATGTATGTAATAGATTAGGATATTCCAAATACTACCTTTTGATTTATGTTTTGACATTAATATTTCATTGTGATTTCATTCAGGGTGAAATATTCTCTAAAACTTTTCATGGGTTTTATTAACAATGTGTTCAGTAAGTTTTTGGATAAGTTCATGGTGGTTTTTGTTGATGACATCCTTATGAACATAGCATATGGATAAGTACATGCATAGAATCTACATGTGGTTTTGAGAATTCTTCTTAATCAACAGCTTCTGGGGTTTTTCTCAAATTTTGTGTTATGGTACCATTAAGTTAATTTCATGGGGCATGTCATGTCCCACTAGGGATTATCTATAAATCCTTTACAAATTGAGGCTCTAATTTATTGAAAATCCCCCAAGATAGTAGAGGAGGTGGGAAGTTTCCTTATTATTTCATAATATTATTGGTAGTTCATAGTAGATTTATCATGGGATGAATATCCTTTGAGAACGTTGAACAAAAATTATCACATATTATTTTAGATTGATCAGTTTAAGGAAGATTTCAATTACCTGAAGGGGAATTTTCTCAGTTCTCTATTTCTCTATTTATCGGAAGAGGAAGTTCATTTATAGGACTTCAATGATTCTTCCCATCTTGTTTTGGGTGGTGTTCTGATGTAGTAGAGATCCGTTTTCCGTTAAGGGTTTCAAATGTTATATCCACTTGAGTGAAAATATGCCATTCATAATATCGAGTTGTTTATAGTTTTTCTCTTAAATATATGGAGACATTAACACATAGACAATCATTTTTTTTCTTTTATTGATCATCAGAACCTAAAGTTTGTCTTCCCCCAGCATGACCATAACTTCCATAAGCGAAAGTGGATGGAATTACTTTTGGATTATGGATTTGAAATTTCAAATACACAAGGAAAGGGTAATGTATTATCTAATTCACTGAGTAGGAAGTAACATAGTTATTCCATGATTGAATTTAGTGATTCCAGGAGAGTGATGGAAGAGATCTCAGTGATGAATCTTTATATGGGATAGGTTGGTTCATATGTTCTCTTTTATAGATGATGGTGAAATCACAATTGTTATATCATGTGGAGTAGTCATAGCTGGGGGATTTTAAGGTGGCGTTATAGGGGGAATGAGTTTTCTTTGGTGATACTCGTCATGATTGTTCAAATCGTAAAAAAATCAAGTGTTATTCTTGTGAGGGGTTTCATCACTTTGGTGATGCATAAGATGGTTCTCTGTGTGTTCGGTATATCACTCATAGAGATACATCCTATAATGGTGAAGATATACCATGGTCTGATATAGATGTTTAGGTTTCCTAGGTATAATCATGAATTTACAAAGTTTGTGCCTTGATTCTGCATTTTCTAAAGGGTGAATTTTAGGAAATGTGTACCTGAGGGTTTTCTCTAGCCATTAGATACTCATATGTTGATGTGGGAGCATATATATATATGGAATTTTTTATAAATTTTCCTGATTCCATTACACTATTTGAGTGACAATGTACTATTTTACAAATCATCCCACTTTATAGAAAACAAGATATCGAGATCAGTAATGATTTTATCATGGATGTAACTAGAAAAGATGGTGAGTCTCTATAAAGTCCTAAGGATGATAATATCTGATCTGGATCCTCATTTTATCTCTAGGGTATGTAGAGGTCTCTAGAATTATTTTTTTTCTCAATTTTGAATTAGATCTTCTTTTCTTTCATATATGGATGCTCTGATAGAGTAGTCTATCCAGACTCTTCAAGACCTGTTGTATTCTTATTAACTAGAATTTAGAGGTTTGTGGATGCGGAAACTTAAATTCGTCACATTTTCTTATAAAAATAGACTTCACTACACCATTTTTATAGAACCATTTGATGATTTATATGAATGAAAATTCCATTATCTATTCTTATAGACTAGGGCAAATGAGTAAGATAGTTTCTATTCAGATCTAGTGTAAATCATGATAGAGATGCATCTGATGAATTGGAAATGGATTAAATTAGTTTAGGATTATCATAAGTCCCATTATAGTAAAAGGATGAGACCAATAAAGTTTTTTTGAGATTATATATTCCAAAAGGAAACTCCTATGTGAAGAAAATGAATGTTTCGTCATGGGAATAAATTTTCTACCCAGTTGGTGGGCCTTTGTCGGTGTTGAATCATGTTAGTGTCATGAAATATCATAAAAACATTCCCTCATAGATTCATCAAATACATGATTTATTCCACGGGTCACAACATGGTCATTACCATTGTGATGAATCTCACTTCATTGATTGAAATGGAATTGATGTTGATGATGATGAAGCCTTCAAGGAGAAACCTAAAGAGGTGAACAAATTCTAGGAGGAGGTGTTATGTGGGCATGATATTCAATTTGTTCATGTCTTATGTTGATACTGTGGCATGGAGGGGTGTGCCTAAGAATGTGGGTCTCATACACACACTCACTAAACTATTATATTGTTTAGGTCTTACCTTATATCATTTCTCAATTTTTGTTGTTAACCAATTATGGTTTATGAGATGGTTTCCTCTTAATGTTTTGTTGGTGACCCAACACTAGTTTGAGAGGCATATCCCCACAAGATAGTTTTTAATAACTAGAAGTTTATTTGTCATGGTATATCACTTAGTTTTTCTATTTGAGGTGTATTAGCCCTTGAGTTGGTGATATTTTGGAGAGTTACCTCACCAGGTGGTTGTTCAGGTGATAAATTTTCGTTCTTTATTCCAGGGGTTGGTATTAAATTATCTAGGAAAAGAATTTTTTGAGAGGTATCTGATGATTTAAGGGATTATATACTAGTATCATTTTCCTTTGTTTTTTTTCGTTTTTGGATGTTCTTATAGGATTCACGTGGAGAATGTCGAGGCATGAAAGTGTACCAATTCAATTTTTGGCATGGATGTCGCACAGATTCTTGGAGTACACCATAATCATTTTCAATGTAGTGTGGATGCGATTGTTTTAGTGTAGGGTTCCAAGTGGATGTTATTGGATCTATCACCATTTTTATCATGTATTTGACATAGAGGCAAGCCTGTAGATTATCCTAGTCAAGAGATATTGTGTGGAGAGAACAACTATGGCATAGAGGCTCAAGGTGTGTCCTAAATTTTTCATGGAAGATGGACTACAGATGTAGTATATAGTGTAGCCTCCCTTATTGGAAAAGGATTTCTATGGATTTTTTGAATCAACTATACCATATTCTCTACATAGGATTATAGGATCTATGGACTGGCCTTTTCTGTATTCTATGGATGTGGGATTTAAAGGGAAGGCAATGATGTAGTCCCTTCCATTGAACTATCGTATGTCATGTTTTAACCACTTTTCGGGGGATTTTAAGGGGATGTTCCATGGACTTCAAATTTTTATAATTATTATAAATAAAATAAAATATTAGGAACTCACTTTTCAACCATTCTTTTCTTGGGAAATAATATAATGAAAGGTTTATTTTTGAAGATATTTTAATAAAATTTCAATCAGATTCGACCCCATCCATATATTGATCGATCTATGGTGATCTAAGGTGATTTCATTCTCTTTTATTTCTGTTTATTTTTCACTCAAGTTCATTTCCTCCCATTATTTCACTCCATGTTGTGATATTTTATCTCCATCATTTTAAGGGTGTTTATTTTCTTATTTTTTATCATGGTTATGTGGTAGTATTCATGGAGGGTTGTAACATCCTTGAGGGAGTCGTAATACAATATTTATGTTTTTGTTTTTTTCTCATTGAAAATGATGAGATCATAGAGGTAGGGGATTCATTATTTCTATTATATTTTTATATAAAATCATGATGTTATAATGCTTTATCACTTTGGATGGAAGTGGAATTAACTGAAATAAAATAAAAATTATGTAAGGAAATGAAATTGTTTTTGGTTAGTGATTACTTATTTTCCAACCATGATAATGGGATTCATATTATTCTTCTAGATAGTTCATAATCTATGTTATGATTTTAGAATATTTTTATTATTGAGATAGAAAGTAAAATTTAATAGAAATGGTAAAAGAATGTAAATCATGTAATTTTTTTTGGATAAAGAGTAAAAGAGGCATGTTTCATAAATATTTATATTCTTATAATTTAATGGAAATCAAATGATGCTTTAAAAATGTTAAATTGAAACCTCTTCTTCCATGTATTATTGTAGATAGATAAAGAAATTGAATCTATAATTATGGATGTTGAATTTAATTAAAGACATATTAATGAGATTTTCTTCTCTAATGTTTAATGACACTAGAATCTTTTCAATGAAGATATATTCAAATAGTTTTCAACTATTAGTTGTAGAATACATATGTTTCATTTTGTTTTATCCTTTTATAAATGGATCAGTTAATTTATTAGGGAATAAAATTAGTTTCTTAATAAGTATAAATGTGTTCATACCCACCAAATGGGAATTAGAAAATTCGAAAAGGAATAAATAACTGAATATAGGTATTATCCTCCCCGCTAAACAAAGGAATAAGAAGGTGTCGAAAGACTCATAAATTGGGTAATCCTATAAGAGAACCATGATCAAATGACCATCACACGGTCATGTGAATAGTCATACACAGTGCATGACCTATGACAGATCACATGAGTCACTCTTTGACAAGTCCTTATACTTTCATGAAGGCACCCAAATAATCATGGATTCTGTTGTAGTAGTCATATGAGCTCCTTCTTGTAATGTGGATTGAAACCCATCATATTATAAAAAACCATCCAAAATTCCTTTGAAAATAGGAGAAAAATATCTAAAATGTGGGAGCATCTTCCAACCATGAAACTCACATGATGAATCATTGAGAAGGAGAGTGATTATATTGGAAAAAATTAAAAAAAACTTACAAGATCCACAAAATTTATAAAATATACCATGGAAATAAATATGTGGGCAGTGGGTGCCTCCTATTGTCATAAGAGTCACGAAATGTGCCCTTGGAAGTCTGCAAGAGACTACAGGCACCAGAAAACATGACCACCTCATCTCGCTAAACCACATTCTCTTGTCATCCACATTGTTTGAAGGGAATAAGGTATGTCCAAGAAATAGGATTCTCCACCTTTGTATCCTTAAGTCCAATAAGATGGAATTGTCAATGAAATTATCATTAATTTATGTTGAACCCTCTGGGAATCAATTTGCGTTATTATATTTTGATAATCCCAATTATTCTTTATTATTATGCTTATTTATAGTTTGATAATTCCTATTGTGAATAATGGTTTAATACTTATTATTTGTGTACTTCAGGTATATATTCATATGTTATACTATTCATATTATGATCAAAGAATTTGGTTATGAAATGCTCTATTATTTTATGTTTAATATAAGTCTTTCATTACTAGATGTATATATATATTATGAATTAACCCATTCTGCCAATAGAATGCCTAAACAGGCAAGTGGTCACCGTTACAAAACAAGCCTACCGATACATGAAGGCCACTGTTACATCATGTCTACCGATACACGACAACAAGTCTACCGATACGGGAAGGTTACCGATACAAGTCACTGTTATGCAAGTCTACCGATACAGAGTTACCGCTACTGTTACACAGAAGATCACTGGTACATCAAGCCTACCGCTACCGATGCAATAAATCTTACCGCTACCAAAGTCTACCGATAGAAGGGTTACCGATGGAAAGGCTACCATTACACAAAGGGCTACCGTTACACAAAAAGCTACCGATACTCAGACCTACCGATACACAAGGCTACCGATATCCAAAGCTACCATTCCAGACACAGAACCCGACACTGATTTAATTTCTTTATCTTTATTTAATCTAACCAATGGTCATATCATGTATATTTTAATGCAATAACATTTATTTAATGTGTGTTGTTGGATGTCAGGGAACCGTACCTCATACCTGTAAAAAGGAAATAATTTTTGATGGCGAAGCTCGTGCTTTAAATAAGAGATGCTCCTCCTGCTGTCGAAACAAATAGTTGGAGAATGAAATAAGAGCGTGTGACAAAAATAAGAAGGTGTTGAAACGTGTTCATGCAAAGAGACGAATGGACACACCAATATACATACATATATTCTTGCATACCTGTGAATATCCATGAATGAAAAAGAGAACATCAACACAAGAACTTCATCGACTACATTTTTCTCTATCTGTGAACCTGGATGTCAAGCAGACTATACTCTGTTTTTCAAACAAAAACCAGAAGAGGACTCAAAACCATTTCGGATCAAATTCGAAGGAGTCCAGAGCTACACTGCAATCACTAGGGCCATTCTAAACTCTATATCTTTCTTAGTGATTTATTATTTACATTTTGAGCAGTGTGTATCATCAGCTGTATTTTACACACACATTGTATCGTGTACTTTAACTGGAGGATCTGTAAATCCTCATCCAACTCTTTACATCTTTTATTTCCCACTGTGGATAGTGGTAGAGGTCGTGTGTGACTTGGACAGCTGGATTTGCTGTTATTTTGTTTCCCACATAGAACTGTGGTAGAGGTCATTGACCTGGACAGTTGTAAACTGTTGTGAACCCCGATCCAGGGTGTGGATCCAATTTATATAAATTGTTGAGAGAACTAAGTCTTAGTTTGAGACTGAACCTCTTTGTCATATCTGATGTGCTTTATTTAGTTTTATCTAAAAACTTTTATTCCACTGCCAAGTTATTTAAAACATAAAATGTTTTTCAAAGTTACTCTGATAATTGAATTATCAAGTGTTTGCATTATTTTTAACTCATTAGGTTAGTTTCAGAAGATAATATGATCTTCTGATTAGATTAACTAGGAATTAATCAATCCCTTGAGAACCTAATTAAAATTTTTCTTTAATTCAAATTCACTACAATTCAATTAGTATTTTAAATTGGGGGATTTTGGTAAAGGATTTCAAACAGAAATTTTAATTGGAACTCAATTAACCCCCCCCCCCTCTTGAGTATCCACTCTGACCAACATTTGGTATCAGAGGTGCATAAAATATTTTCTGAAGTACTCTGTTTTTCAACAGTGATTTTAGTTGTATTTTAAAGTTCTTAAAATTTCTGTTATTTATGAATTTTTATCTCTTTAAAATTTCTACTTTAACCTAGTTTTCATGGATAACAGACATGAAGGTGTTGCTACTAATAGACCACTATTTTTCAATGGAAACAACTATGCTCAGTGGAAGATTAAGATGGAAATTTATTTAGAAAGCATGGGTTTTGATATTTGGACTGCCATAGATTCAGAATATAAAATTCCTACTACTATTAGATCTACATGGAATGAAGCTACTAAGACAAACTACAATAATAATTACAATGATATGAATTCTCTTTATTGTGCTTTAGGAGATGAGTAATTTAATAGAATATCTACTTTTAAGACTGCACATGAAATTTTGGATACCTTAAGTGTTTCTCATGAAGGAACAACTAACGTTAAGGAAATGATATTGAACACCTATACTATTAAATTTGATAATTTTATGATGAAGCCTGATTAACCCATTTCTAATATGTATCTCAGGTTTAACAAAATTGTCAACACAATGATCTCACTGGGAAAGGATGTTCCATCAAAGGAGGAGATCATGAGAATTTTGAGATGCCTACCTGAAAGATGGAGGGGCACTTCTGTTTCAATTAGAGAATCTTGTGATATTGGTGAACTGCCAGTTAAGGAACTTATTGTTATGTTGATGATGTATGAAGAAGAGCTTATGGTAAACAAAGAAGAAGAAGATGAACCAAAAAGGAAGTCAGTTGCCTTCAATACTTCTACTTCAATGAACAAGGATAAGGAGAAACTTCAAGCTGTAAGTGATAGCTCAAGCTGTGAAGAAAGTGAAAGTGCATCTGACAGTGATGCAGAAATGGCTCACATAGCCAGATGATTTAATAAGTTTTATAGAAGAAAGAAGTTTCTCATAAAATCAAATTACAAAGGTAAGTATGACAACAAGGGACACTAGAAAAAGGACTGGAAGAAATCTGACAAATCTGATGAAGTTGTCTGCTATGAATGCAAAAGAAAAGGACATATAAAAGCAGACTGTCCAAAGATGAAATACAAGAAGAAGTGTGAGTATAAGGACAATAATTATAGGAAAGCCATGAATGATAATTGGAGTGCTTCTGAGGATAGCTCTAGTGAATCTAATGATTCTGAAACTGAAATCAGAAATAAGGCAAACATGTGTTTTATGACAAACACCTCTGAGGTAACATCTGAAACTCCTGCTTTAAATTCTTATTATTCTAGAGATGATTCTGATTCTGAAAATATGTCAAAATCTGAACTATTTGAATACTGTGATATGTTGGAAGAAACCTATAATGAGCTGAAAGAAAAATACAAGGGTTTAAAGAAATAGTACACTTTAACTATTAAACATAATTATGATCTTGACATAGAAATAGAAAAGAATGCTCGGTTACGTAAAGAAAAAACTGAACTGAATTTGTAAAATGAGAAACTTAGGAAGGATTTAGATAAGTTCACAAATGGAAAAGATAATCTTACTCAAATGTTAGGTAAGCAGATTGCACCTAGATACACTACTGGTATAGGATACCAACCGGGACAAAGAAAAATTATCAAAACTTGATTTGTTCCTAAATCTGGACAGAATGTAGATAGTTATAGTTATAGAAGTTCATATGCTTCAACTAGTTATATTCATATTTATGGATATAATAAGGTTTATCTGTCTAAATATATTGATTCTGCAAATTTCATGATACCCATAAGACAAATTTGGGTACCTAATGTTTTATTGGCTAACCTGCCTGGACCCAAGAAAATCTGGGTACCAAAATCATTTCCTATCTTAATCTATTTTGTTGGGATCCTGCTTAAAGAGATCTGGTAGAAAGACCTGGTACTTGGATAGTGGATGTTCAAGACATATGTCAGGAGACTTCTCGTCCTTTAAAAGCTTAGTCAGGGTTGATGGAGGTTTTGTCACCTTTGTTGATAATTCAAAAGGGATAATCATCGGCATAGGCCAGATTGGTAACATTGACTCAGTATTAATTTCTAAAGTTCTATTTGTTGATGGACTTAAATATAATTTTCTAAGTATTTCTCAATCATGTGATGATGGTTTTAATGTTAAATTTGAAAATTATTCTTGCAATGTTTTTTCTAAAAATGCTTTAGTATTTTCTGCCTTGCGAAACGAAAGTGTCTATATTGTTGATTTAAATTCTTTAGCTATGAAAAATATTACTTGTTTAAATGCTTTTCTTAAAGAGTCTTGGCTTTGGCACAGAAGATTAGGACACTGCAATGTACATTCACTTAGAAAACTTAGTAGGAAGAACTTAGTTAGATACCTACCAAAACATGAATTCCCAGCAGATAGAGTTTGTAATCCCTGTCAAAAGTGAAAGCAACATAAAGTTTCTTTCAAATCAAAGAAAGAAGTGTCAACTTCTCAACCTCTTGAGTTAGTTCACATGGATTTGTTTGGACCTTATAGAGTTTCTAGTTTAAATGGGAAGCACTATGTCTATGTTCTAGTAGATGACTATTCTAGGTATACTTGGGTATATTTTTTAGCTCACAAAAGTGAAGCATGTTCTTACTTTGTTAAATACTCCAAGAATGTAGAGAACCTTGGTGGAATTAAGATTAAAACCTTGAGAAGTGATCATGGTCGTGAGTTTGAGAATCATGAGTTTGAATCCTACTGCTCACACAATGGCTGTAGTCACAATTTCCCTGCCCCTAGGACACCTCAACAAAATGGTGTAGTAGAAAGAAGGAATAGAACCCTTCAGGAAATTTCTAGAACCATGCTCAATGAGTTTGACCTACTTGTTTATTTTTGGGCTGAAGCTGTCAATACAACTTGTTATATTATCAATAGAGTCTTAATCAGACCTGTTCTTAAGAATACCCCTTATGAGTTGTGGAACCACAGGAAACCTAAGGTTAACTACTTCAGAGTTTTTGGTTGTAAAGTCTTTAGTCTTAATACTAATGATGATCTTGAAAAACTTCCATCCAAGAGTGATGAAGGAATTTTCCTAGGTTACTCTATTTCTAGTAAAGCCTATAGAGTTTTCTTTAAGATAACCAAATGTGTGGAGGAATCTGTTCACATAAAATTTGATGAAACCGATCCACATGAACCTAAGACCTCTCTTGAAAATCTTGAAGATGATATCTCTGTTTTGAACCTTAATGATAGAGACAGTGGACCTATAGTTAAAACATCCAGTTCTAGAAATTTTCCAGAACCTGCTTCTGTTGACTCACAACCTGTTGATGAGCCTGAAATCTCTAGCCCCTCCTTTTTGAGACCAACTAGGATTTTGAAGAACCATCCCTTAGATGCTGTTGTAGGAAATCTGGATAGAGGAACATAGACTAAAGCTTCTCTAAGAAATCAGGTTGAACATCAAGCTTTTCTTTCACAGTTAGAACCTAAAAATATCAATGATGCTATGAATGATGAATTTTGGGTAATAGAAATTCAAGGGGAACTAAATCAATTTGAAGGAAATAATGTCTGGGAATTAGTAGAAAAACCTAAGGACACTTTAACCATAGGCACAAAGTAGGTGTTTAGAAACAAAGTTGATGAATCTAAAAATATCATTCGAAACAAAGATAGACTGGTTGCACAAGGTTACAATTAAGAAGAAGAAATTGACTATGAGGAATCCTTTGCACCTGTAGCTAGATTAGAGGAAATTATGATTTTACTTTCCTTTGCATCACATATGAATTTTAAGTTATATCAAATGGATGTGAAAAGTGCTTTTCTAAATGGTTTTATTGTTGAAGATGTTTTTGAGGAACAACCACCTTGTTTTTCAAATCATCACTTTCAAAATCATGTTCTTAAACTTTCTAAAGCTTTATATTGTTTAAAATAAGCTCCAAGAGCTTGGTATGAAAGACTTACAAATTTTCTTATTTCAAAAGGATTTACAAAAGGATTGCTGATCCCACTCTTTTTATAAAAATAATTTCAAAAGATGTTATAATAGTACAAATCTATGTTGATGATATTATTTTTGGATCTTCGAAAAATTATTTATGTACTGATTTTTATATGGTTATGAAAAATGAGTTTGAAATGAGCTTAATGGGAGAGCTTAAGTACATTCTTGGATTTCAAATCTTTCAAACTAAAGATGGTATTATTTTGAATCAAAGTAAATATACTAAGGATTTATTAAAATGTTTTGGTTTGGATAGTATTAAGGGGAGTGATACACCTATGAGTACCACCTGTAAATTGGATATTGATGAAACTGGTAAATCAGTAGATCAAACAAATTATAGAGGTATGATTGGGAGCTTAATTTATCTTACTACTAGTCGACCTGATATTATGTTTAATGTATGTACATGTGCTAGATTTCAAGCTGACCCTAAAGAGTCACACTTACTTGCTGTTAAAAGGATTTTCAAATATCTTAAATACACTGCCAATTTGGGATTGTTTTACCTAAAAGAACAATCATTTGATTTAAAAAGTTATTCAGATGCTGACTTTGCTGGATGCAAGTTAGATAGAAAGAGAACATCTGGAACTTGTCATTTACTTTGAAAGTCCCTAGTATCATGGTGTAGTAAGAAACAGAACTCAGTTGCATTATCTACTGCTGAAGCAGAGTATATAGCTGCTGGTAGTTGCTGTGCATAGATTCTGTGGATGAAACACACTTTATTGGACTATGGATTTGAGTTTAAACATGTTTCAATTAACTGTGATAACACTAGTGCGATCCATATCTCAAAAAACCCTGTGTCTCACTCTAGAACCAAACACATTGATGTTAGAAACCACTTTCTAAGAGATCATTATCAAAGAGGTGATATAAATCTTGAATTTATAGGCACTGAACTCCAATTAGCTGATATTTTCACTAAGCCATTAAATTCAGAAAGATTAAGTTTCATTAGACATGAATTAGGAATGATAACTTACTCTTAAACCGTTAGGATAAACCACACCACTAGGATAAACCTCACCATTAGGATAAACCTCACCGTTAGGATAAACCTCACCGTTAGGATAAACCTCACCGTTAGGATAAACCTCACCGTTAGGATAAACCTCACCGTTAGGATAAACCTCACCGTCAGACCTCACCATTTAAGGACACCTCACTGGTACATCTCTCGCACCATTTTAAATTTTCGTATTAAGGCCGAGACTTTGAATTTATTTTTAATATAATATTTATTTTATATGTGAATCCTAAATAATATTAAACCCGACTCTAGACATCACTCAGTCACCGCGAACCCGTCTGTTCGAATCCCTCCTACCTAAACCTCTCAAGCTTGAAAAACCCTAAGCCTTAGAATCTGAAATGGCCCGTGTGAAGCGAACCTCAGTGGATGAAGGGAGTGATGCGCCACAAGCTAAGAAGTAGAAAGTAACCAATGTTGCTTCCAGTAGAAGCAGTAGAGATGTTGTTCGAAGGAATCCTGTGAATCCACATTTATTGAAGTGAAAAATTGTAGTGGAAAAGGAATTATGTGCGGCATGGCTGCTCAAAAGAAAGTCCTTGATTCTGAAGGTTTTACAAGAACAAGGATGGTTCGAATGCTTCATGAACAATAATGGACCGTATCATCCAACACTGGTAAAAGAGTTTTATGAGTGTGTCTGTTTTGAGACATCAGAGGAGGAAAATAGGATGATTTCCTTTGTGAATAGTCAAACATTTTGGTTTTCATTAGTTGAATGGGCTGAGAACCTTATGGTTCCTCATAGTGGTAATTTTGGATTTTATTCAAAATCCATACCTACTGCTAGTGACTTTTTCGAATATGAGGATTCCTTGTTAGAATTGACAGGAAATAAAACTCCTAGAAAGGTCATTGCTGTAGAGATGGCAGGAGAGGATAAACTACTTTTCAAGTTAATCCAGCATGTGATTAGTCCAAGGAGAGGATATTTTGCTACCCTTAGATTTCAGGATATTTATTTGTTGTATCTGTTAAAGCATGGAGTAAAGGTGAATTTATGCTAAGTTCTAATGATTCAGATTGAGGAGATGACTAGACCGAAGTCTAAGTCCAATGCACTTTTCTTTTCTAAATTGATTTCTATTATGTTGAAGTCAAAGGAGGTAGATGGACCTCAAGATGAATCTGTTGTAGTTAAGGAAAACTTTTGCCTCACCAAGACTGTCTGTAAGTTTATGATGGTCAGCTGGAACCCTTGGAAGAAATCATGGGTTAATGATGATGCAAAAATCTATGACAAGTACAATCTTGTGGATCATCCTTCTAGACCAAAGGTTGTGAGGGATCCTGGTCTTGGACCAGATGAGCCAGAACAGGTCTACAGTGATAATGAAGCTGAAGCTGAGGAAGAAGAGACATCAGTTGAGGAAGGAGGAAACCCAGATTTACCTCCTAGTCCTATGCCCCAAAACATTTCCTATGGAGCAGATAGCCCTCCAATAGAACTACCAAGGAGAGAAACTATTCTGAAGGACAATGACACTGAGACCACAGAAGAAGAAGAAGAATATCAGTTTTTTGTCCAAGACACCTCTAAAGAGGATGAGGAAACCGAGTCAGATCAGATTGCTCATGAAGAGAAGGAGGCTTCTGGTGAAGCAGATTATGAGGAAAATGAAGAAGAAGAGCTCAGTTTGAGCCCTCTGATAGAAAGTTGTGTCAAGAAAGTGCCTGATCAGGAAGCAGAAGTAGCATCTGTTGATGAGAGAGTCTTAGAGCCATCAAAACAAATGGGTATTGAATCTGATGCAGTTGCAGAGGAAATTATAGAATTACCTCAAGCAGAACAGTTGGAGGAGGTTCCTCAGGTGAATGCTCTACGTGAGGGGGAGCATCTTGGTTCAGTATCAATGTTGTATGAAATTGAATGTTGGACATCAGATCCAGGATACAAGGTTCTTGGACTTATTTATGACGAATCTGATGAGGAAGACCAGCCCCAAAGAGAATCGGTTATCCTACCTGCTGTGGCTGAGAATTTGGAAACCAAGGAGGACCTTGAGTCCTTAAAGGCTGAAATGAAAGAAACACTGAGAGAATCAGTGCCTGATTTGAAGAAGAGCCTGGTTAATGAAATGAGAAGTGTGGAGAAATCCCTGGAGCTATCTCTGGGATGTTCTGTTTCTAGTCTAGTGAAAGGAATGATGGATGATGTTAAAGTATTCCATACTCAAATTGAGAGTTGGACAGGAACTGTGGTGGCTCTAAGACAATCGATTGCTTCATTGACTTCCATGAACAGCTCTCAAACCCAGGTGCATACTGATATCAGATATATCAAAGAATTAGTCAAGCAGTTTGTGTATGTTTTTTAGGATTTTAAGACATCAGTCATAGTACACTTGAACAGTCAAGATGAACTTGTCCAGAAGGTGGTTAGTAATCTGACACAATCATTCAATGAGACAGTATCTTTCTCAGTTAAACCCCTTCCCTCATCCAGCTCCATTGTGAACCTTGACCAGGTCAGAACTGTTATCTAGGAAGGGTTGGTTAACGCCATTACTATTGGATCCTTGGATACTCAGATCCTTTCTACCACTAGGGAAGTTAGTAGTTTTGTTCGTGATCACCTACGGGCAGCTACTGCTTCTCAAGAGGCAATTAAAAATAAAGTGGATGCTTATTTTGAGAAGTTCTATAACAAGAATCAAATGGCAAACCATTTCAAGCTCTTGATAGAAAATATGAAGTTGCCTCCAGTGACTCAGGCTTTCAGAGAACAGGTTAGTAAGCTCAGGGAGCTTAATCCTGCCTTGGATAAATTCATTGAAAATCGAGATGATTTTTTGTTTGCAATGGAGAGAGGAGGGAGAATTATTATGGATTTCAGGAACTTGTTGCTACCCTTCTTGCATGTGGATACCAGACCTGTGATTATACCTCCTGCACTTCCTGCCTCTGCCTCTGGGAGTACACCTCAGTTGACTCCAGTTCAGGCTATTCGCAGCTTGACACCTATGATCCAACAGAAGGGCACACATTTCAGATCCGGTACAGTTTCAGTGGCTGACCCTCCAGTTGTTCTTTCAGCTATTCCTAAGACATCTACTCCATCTGAACCTACACCCTCTTCTGATCCTAAGGGAAGGACTCCTGTTCAAGAGGATGATTGAGTGATTCTGAATGTTTTTGATAGTATTCACTTGTATTTTTTTTAATCCTGACTTTCTCAGTTTGTACCTCTTGTACCTAAATGGAAATTTACTCTTTCATTGTATACTTTACTGAGTTTATGTTTCCTTGAAATCTATTCTCTTTTAGGCTATCTTTTCTCTGATCCTACCCTTCTTTTTGTTAATCACAAAGGGGGAGAAAAATAGGAGACAAACACGAGACATAAGAACTGGAATTTTTTTTTAAAGGGGGAGAAAAATGAGAATTTTTTTTAAAGTTTTTCTTAGGAAATTCTTTTTCCTCTGGTATTAGTTTAATTTTCTTAACACTTTGGCATATGTTGTGATTATCAAAGAGGGGGAGATTGTTGAACGCTCTGGGAATCTAGTTGCTTTATAATATTTTGATAATCCCAATTATGCATTATTATTATGATTATTTATAGTTTGATAATTCCTATTGTGAATAATGGTCCAATACTTATTATTTGTGTACTTCAAGCATACATTCATATTTTATACTATTCATATTATGATCAAAGAATTTGGTTAAAAAATACTCTATTATTTTATGTTCAATATAAGTCTTTCATTACTGGATGTATATATATATTATGACTTAACCCATTCTGCCAATAGAATGCTTAAACAGGAAAGTGGTCACCATTACAGAACAAGCCTACCGATACATGAAGGTCACTATTACATCAAGTCTACCGATACACAACAACAAGTCTACTGATACAGGAAGGTTACATATACAAGTCACCGTTATGCAAGTCTACCGATACAGAGTTACCGCTACCATTACACGGAAGATCACCGGTACATCAAGCCTACCGCTACCGATGCAATAAAGCTTACCGCTACCAATGTCTACCAATAGAAGGGTTACCGATGGAAAGGCTACCATTACACAAAGGGATACCATTACATAAAAAGCTGACAATACTCAGACCTACCGATACACAAGGCTACCAATATCCAAAGCTACCATTCCAGAGACAGAACTCGACGCTGCTTTAATTTCTTTATATTTATTTAATCTAACCAACGTTCATATCAGGAATATTTTAATGCACTGACATTTATTTAATGTGTGTTGTTGGATGTCAGGGAACCGTACCTCGTACCTGCAAAAAGGAAATCATTTCTGTTGCTGGAGCTCGTGCTTTAAATAAGAGATGATCCTGCTGCTGTCAAAAAAAAAATAGTTGGAGAAAGAAATAAGAGCATGTGACAAAAATAAGAAGGTGTTGAAATGTGTGCATGAAAAGAGACGACTGGACACACCAGTATACATACATACATTCTTGCATACCTGTGAAGATCCAAGAACAAAAAAGAGAACATCAACACAAGAACTTCATCGACTACATTTTTCTCTATCTGTGAACCTGGATGTCAAGCAGACTATACTCTATTTTTCAAACAAAAACCAGAAGAGGACTCAGAACCATTTTTGATCAAATTCGAAGGAGTCCAGAGCTACACTGAAATCACTAGAGCCATTCTAAACTCTATATCTTGCTCAGTGATTTATTATTTAAATTTTGA
Source organism: Viscum album (assembly GCA_963277665.1). Lineage (NCBI taxonomy): Eukaryota > Viridiplantae > Streptophyta > Magnoliopsida > Santalales > Viscaceae > Viscum > Viscum album. The sequence goes on along the minus strand of OY728125.1, from coordinate 259,978,481 downwards.
GTAGTGTGTGTCATCAACTGTATTTTACACACACATTGTCTCCTGTACTTTAACTGGAGGATCCGTAAATCCTCATACAACTCTTTACATATTTTATTTCCCATTATGGATAGTGGTAGAGGTCGTGTGTGACCTGGACAGCTGGATTTTCTGTTGTTTTGTTTCCCACGTAGAACTGTGGTAGAGGTCATTGACCTGGATAGTTGTAAACTGTTGTGAACCCCGATCCAGGGTGTGGATCCAATTTATATAAATTGTTGAGAGGACTATGTATCGGCTTGAGACTGAACCTCTTGGTCATATATGTTGTGCTTTATATAGTTTTATCTAAAACCTTTTATTCCGCTGCCAAGTGCTTTAAAACAGAAACTGTTTTTCGAAGTTACTCTGATAATTGAATTAGGAAGTTTTTGCATTATTTGTAAATCATTAGGTTAGTTTCAAAAGCTAATCTGATGTTCTGATTAGATTAACTTGGAATTAATCAGTCCCTTGAGAACCTAATTTAAAGTTTTCTTTAATTCAAATTCCCTACAATTCAATTAGTATTTTAAATTGGGGGATTTTGGTAAAGTATTTTAAATAGAAAATATAATTGGAACTCAATTAACCCCCCCCCCCTCTTGAGTATCCACTCCGACCAACAATCTCTACATTACCTTTTTTTATCTAGCGATGCATCTCTAAGAGGTAATGTGATTTTGATCGACAACATCCAATAAACCTAATGAAATCTCAAACCATTGTAAAATAAACAAAGGAAATAAAAGGGGGTAGGAGGTGAGAGCCTCTCACGTTCATAAAACTCATACGACATGCCTAGGCTTCCAATAACAAAGTCTTGCAGGGCACCTCCTCAATCCGAAATGATCTCCTGAATCCCACTGAAAATCCATCTTTATCATCCATAAAGTTTAAGGAGTGTCACTTGAGATCATGAAATGTACATAAAATAGGATTCCTAAAATGAAAAAGGTTCCTAGTTAACCTAAATATATGAAATTCCAACGACATGTATGTGAGATCAAAGAGTACCCCATTAATTTGAAATAATCCAATTAAGGAGGCAATGTATGGATAGTTCTGTGGTCATTGGAAGACATGCGACGCCCTTATAGTGATTCATGTAATGTGATGTTATTCAATTATTCAGAACATATTATATACAAACTTTACTAATTTAATATGAAATGTGCATAATTTATGTGAAATACTAATGTTTAAATATTAAATATAATTTTTGATCACAATTTGAATTCATCCAGATTCATGTCTATTTAATGTTATAATAATAACTATCACCCTAATAATCCAAATTGTGTGTTTCTTGTTTTCTAGTATTCAGAATTAAATTTCCAACATATCATTATATGGAATCAGAGGATAATTATTTCATTTTAAGGGTCATATGGTTATCATAAGAAGGCCCAAAGAATTTGTAATGAAACCGGACCATAGATGAAGACTGAATTACTGGGATCAATTTAGTATTCCAAATTCATTTATTATCCTCTAAAATTTGTGGAAAAATTCATGGAGTAATTTATAAAAATTTCAAGGCCGAAATCCAAAAAAGGTCTCAAATGAAGCTTTAATATTCAGCCCACAATTCTGTTTGGTAAATGAGATCAGCACACCAAATTAAATATTTTACCTAATAGATACATCTATATGAGATGATATTTTCACTGAGAAAGAGGATATATAGGCCTCCAACATTTTTGAAGAATGAATTTGGATTTAAAGGCATATTCCGATTCAAAACTCCATTCACAGTTAGGCCATCGAAAAGGTCAGGATTGAAATGGACATATTAACACTATTTAATCAAAAAAGATATAACTTTATCAACATACATACCATTTACTCCTTATTTTCAGAGTAGACAATAGACATGTATATCTAAAACGTTTAAGAAGAATATTTATCCAGATCCGGATTTCTAAAATATCAAATTGGAGACGCAAATGGATAGGTAGTTTTGGAATGCGAACAACCCACAAGATTGGGCTACAAATACACCCCCCTCCTCTCCTTACAAGAATTAGGGAATTCATAATAGAGGAGGATAAATTTGAACAATAAAGTCTCTTTTAAAGTCCTGGGATGATATTCCAAACTCAATTTTCACTCAAGAGACCCTTCCTCCTCTCTTCTATTTCATATACTTTTGTGTTCTTCTTTATTTGTACTATCTTATGTGTTTGTGTAGTGATTCTGTTTTAATGCAAGTTTCATCTTCATATTCTATTTTAATCATCCACCCTCTGTTAATAAATATTAATTCTCTTAAAATATTTTAAATCATGTTCAAACCCCTTCCCTTCTTCTACTTCCTCATTCAATCGAAAGTCTATTTTTATTTCTCATCACCGTTTGTGTCTGTGTGTTCGACGAACCACTCTTTTCATATCCCATTATTTTTCTTATGTTATTAACTCATCATCATAATTATAATAGACCATATTTATAATCATCTTAATGGATGAGTAAGTATAATCTTGGGGTGAGTCAAAATTTTGGTATGTTAAGTGATTTAGAGTATTCTCTCGATGATTATTCTTTAATTTAACATTGTGTGTGTGGGACTTAACATGTCATAAATTAATGACATATTTTGTTTAAAATATGTAATCCATGACTTATTAAAACCATAAATACACTACCACAACAATGTACTGATTGAGATTAGAGTCTTAGTTAAGTAAATTATTTGATTAAGCCTTAACCCTTTGGAATTCCGATTAATGTCATCTTGTGACATGGGTGAAAATTTAATGCAATATAACGATAGAATAAAGGATATCACAAGATTAAATACCTAATGATGAACAAACCTCAATAATTTTCAAATTGTCATACCAATCTTAATCAATCAAGAATTTTAATTAATCCTTACAAACAAATGTACCAATTAAAATACAATCAACTAAAAATAATCAATTATTATAATGTATCATCGCTGAGAATTTGACCCGAGTGCTGCTATACACATTATCAAAGCACTGAATCCTTGAATAGTCTATAGCTGAAAATATTCCATGCTTTCAAGTGGTGTCATTTCTGGGGTTGGTGCATTATTTATTCCATCATTTTGGTTGTTGTAAAAACACAAAAAAAACATACTTTTATAAAAAATTGAAAACAAAACACAATGAAAAACCCACCTTCTTATAAAAATCATAAACATGAAAACCAAAAAGAAAACCTCATCTAAATAATTCTTCTAAAATATCTACTAATGCCCCGTATCCTCCCAAACAATCCCTCAGATTTTTTGACCCTAAAATAGTGTGTACTCTTCGCCACATTAGGAGGAACACTAGGGATACTCAAATAATTGAAGAACCAGTCCATGTCCAACCAGTTGAATTATGTCCAATCCTATAGAATAAACCCTTAAATAACTTGATACCCTAATATGAATTACCAACCTATTGGAATTAAATATCTAAACATAGAGGCTTAATTAAAACTCAAATTGGGTTTGATTCATCATCTTCCTCATTTCCATAGGCTAGCCGGTGAGGATCTGAATCTTCATCTTAAAGTGTTCAAAGTGGAGTGCTCTACCATGAAGCCTCAAGTGGTTTCTGAGGAACAAATCAAACACTGAGCATTAACTTTATCCCTAGCTGATACCACCATGTCTTTTCTCTACTACCTCTCTCCTGGTTCCATAAACTCAATGATTGATATGAAGTGACTTTTCATAGAGAAATTCTTTCCCACTTCTTGTACCGCTTCCATCCTAAAAAATAGTGATATCCATCAATTCCTTAATGAGTCAATCCATGAGTATTGGTAGAGGATCAAAAATATTGTGGAAACCTATCAAAACCCCCAAATCCCTAACCAACTCTAGATCCAATACTTCTTACGAGGGCTTGTTGGCTATGGAGATAACTCTCAATGATTCCTAAAGTGGTGGTGAACTTATTGATAAAACTCCTACAACATCATGAGATATCATAGGAAACATGGCTGCAAACACACAAAATATTCACTACTCAAACACATTATTAATTCCAAAAAATCCCAATACAGTCAATCGATAGAGCCGAAAAAATGAGAGAGTGGATAGGTGAACTTATAGGTCTTATGTGACAACTAGCTGTGACTACCAATTCCCCAAACTCATCTTCTCCACAATTTATGTTCCCTGGACCTATCAAGAACCATTGGATCTGTAGCTCCCCATCTCATCCAACTAACACATGGCCACAACTTCAATTGGATCAATCTAATTCATCCAGACCAATGGATCTAAATGCACCATATGATTAAAGGAACACCAACCCTCAACAATCAGGTTAGTTCCTTAGAAACATCAACCAACCCCACTCTAACTCCTTCTCTTCATCCTTCAACCAAGGCTTGAGGTATAGTAATCCCATTTCTCATCCCCCTCATTTACCTACTCAAAACCCAAGCCATTTCAAATATTGTCAAGGGGTTGGTAACTCCCCTAATCCTTAACCATTTGTTTCTCAACCTAAAAGGATCAATCCTTATCTTCCTATTCCAGGCTTCCACTATCCTAGTGAGCCTTTCCAATTCTAAAACCAAAACAACCACTTTCCCAAGAACCAAAATCAAGGCCATCCCAATCCAGAAAAAGAAAATTCATCCAAGATATCATAGGAAAGATCAATAGAAGATCTTGCCTCTTTCACCAATTTCTAGCCATAAAAATATTGAAACCTGAATTGGTCAACTTGTATCTCACCTGATCTAGAAACAACAATCAAATAATTCCCAACTACCAACTCAACCATTACCCAACCCCAAGGGTAATGTAAGTGAAATTTCATATAGATTGTGAATGCAAATTTATATGCCTCATGATGAGTCCTCCAACCCCCATTGAGTGTTTACTAAGAAAATTAAAAGAAAAAGAAATATTAAAAGGAATATGAATCCATTCTTTCACCACCATCCATTCCACTTAGATATCCAATTCCTTTTCCTCAAGATATTTCTAAACTAAGGAAGTCCTTTGTAACTGATACTAAAATGCTTGACATGTTTAGACATGTTAAATTTCACATCCCTCTATTAGATTCCATCAATAAAATTACTATGTATTCCAAGTTTCTAAAGGAATTTTGTACTCTTAAGAGGCAACATAGGATATTTGAAAATGTTTCCACCCAGTAGTCTATTCCCATAAAGTGTGAAGATCCAAGGAACATTATGGTTCTATGCCAAATTCAAAGTTCCAACTTCGATGATTAACTCATAGACCTAGGATCCTCAATTAATTTCATGCTGAAATTCATATTATCCAACTTCGGTCTAGGTCTCATAAATCCAATGGGTGTTGTCAGTTAGTTATCCAATCAAATAACAACTAGTCTTGAGATAATAATCGAGGATGTCTTTGTTCATGTGAATGATCTTATCATTCCTGGTGATTTCTATGTCCCTGACATGGAAGGTGATATGAAATCTTCTCGATCTACCTCAATTCTAGGAATTCCATTAATAATGACATTGAGAACCAAAATTAATGTCTATTCAAGAATCTTATCAATGGAATTTTGTGACCAAATAGTCGTGTTCAACATTTTCCAAGCCATGCGATACCTATCGAAGGATCACTCTGAATTCTTAATCCATGATTTTGAGTACACTTGTTTATAGTCAATTGATCCCCATTTAATAATGATCATCATGTTCTAATGAGAGAGGATATTGTGAAATTTTCACCATGATTAACCAAGTCATAAATGGTGAAGTTTATGTGGACCTTTCATTCATAGATTACATTAATCTAGAGAAACTTGAAAACTCTCTTGAATCCCACATCAACTCTGATCTCCACTTCTATACCATGGAAAGTATTAAAAAAATGAATAAGAAGAAATTAAATTCCATTCCACCATTCCTATGTTTTATAGCCCAGAAATGAGAGGTGATACTGATCTGAAACCTCTTCCGGAACACCTGAAATATGCATTCCCTTTCATAATCACTCTTATCCTGTAATTATCTCTTATTCACTTACTGAAATTTAGTAGATAAAACATGTTCATGTGTTAGAGGAAAACAAAAAGGCCTTAGTTTGGACCTTAGATGACGTACTAGGAATCAACCCTGCCCTTTGTATGCGTCACATCCATCTTAGGGAATCATTGAAACTAATTAGACAATAACAAAGAAGACTCAATCCACTCATACTTGAGGTAGTTAGGGAAAAGATCACCATGATTATTCAATTTGGTATTATCTACCCAATTTCTAATAGTGAATGTGTTATTCCAATTCATGTTGTACCTAAGAAAGGTTGGACAACTGTTGTCATGAATGAACATGGTGAGGTTGTAACAACTCAAGTGAAGAACAAATGGTTTTTTCCATCGATTATAGGAAATTGAATGTTGAAACAAGAAAATATCACTACCCTCTTCCATCCTTGATCATATTATAGAACTGTTAGCTATAAAGTCACACCATTTCTTTCTTGACGGATACACCGGCCACTTCCAAATCCCAATCGTATCTCGGGACCAAGAAAAGGCTACTTTCACTTTCCCTTTGGAACATAGGCATATAGGAGAATTCCTTTTGGCCTTTGCAATTCTCCTATAACATTACATAGGTGTATGATGAGTATCTTTTCTAAATTACATGAATTCTGCATGGAAGTCTCCATGGATGACTTTACCTTTTATAATGAGTCATTTGAATGATGCTTTAATTCACACTCTCTAGTCCATAAAAGGTGTGTCAAGTGTAACCTTGTGTTAAATTTTGAAAAATTTCACTTTATGGTTGAAAATGGGATTTTTATAAGGCACATAGTTTCAAAAGAGGGTATTAAGTTGATCCTACCCAAATTGAAGTGATCAAGTCTCTTCTTGAGCTGACCTTTGTTTGAGGCATCTATTTATTCCCCAATCATTCTGGTTTCTATCGGCTATTCATCCATAAATTCAGTAGGATTTCCCTCCCACTCACTTGGTTTCTCTAATATGATGTCACTTTCTATTTCGATGAGGTTTCCATGAGAGCCATGATTGAACTAAAAACTTCTCTTACATCTTCCCCGATAATCCAACCCCAGATTAGTCCTTAGCATTTGAATTGATGTGTGATTCTTTTGATAGGGCCGTTGGGTCTTTTCTTGGTCAAAGAAGAGAAAAAATTCCTAATGTTATCAATTATGCCTCAAAAAATTTACATGAAACTCAATCTCACAACACATTCACTGAAAAGGATCTTTTAGTAGTGCTTTTTTCCCTTAGATAAATTCGAGCCCTATCAATTAGGTGCCAAAATTTTCATCTTCACAGAATATTCTACTATAATGTTCTTACTCAAGAAAGGTGATTCATAACCGAGGTTAATAAGATGGATAATAATGCTCCATGTGTTTGACCTTGAAATCAAAGATAGATCAAGAAAAGAAATCCATGTGGTTGATCACCTGAGTAGAAGTTATAATTCTTCTCATTTAGAAATTATTGGTCTTGAATAACCCAATGATCACCTTTCATATCTCACTACAAATTTAACATGGTATTCCCCAATTGTAAATTACTTGGTTTTTGGGGTTTTTTCTGAAATGTTTTCAAAAGACAAAATAGAAGTTGAAAAGTGATTCAAAACACTATTTTTGGGAAGATAATAAACAATGGAAAACTAGGGATGATGTGGTAAATATATTATGTGTTGATGAAGATGAACATTCCTCCATATTAGAATTCTTTCACTCACTTTCTGTAGGTAGACACTTTGGAAAACAAAGGACCACCCAAAAGGTCTTATACTTTGGATTCTTATAGCCATCACTCTTGAAGGACTTACATGAGTTCTGTAAATCACGTTCCACTTCCAAAAGTTCAGAAAATCTTCCAAATAAAATGAAATACCCCAAAATCCGTCAATATTATATGAGATATTAGATGTTTAGGGCATTGATTTCATGGGACCACTCCCCCTTCCAATGGATTCTCATAAATTATTCTTTCAGTTGCATATGTTTCTAATTGGGCTGAGGCCAAACCCACTATAAAGGTTGATTCACATAATGTTAGGGAGTTTCTAAAAACTCATATCATCTACTGATTTGGAACTCCCCGTGCATAGATTAGTGACTTGGGAACCCATTTTTGTAATAGAACCATGGAATATATTTTTAAAAAGAATGGTGTTGTAAATAAAAAATCAAATTCATATCACCCCCAAACAAATGGAATGTCTGAACATTCTAAGAGAGAAATGAATAGAGTTCTGAGGAGAATTTTAAAACCCACAAAGAATGACTGTCCTGAGAGAATTGGTGAAGCACTTTGGGCTTACTGAACTGCCTGTAAAACTCTCGTTAGGATGCATCCTCTTAGGATATTTTTTGGTAAAGCATGTAATTTTACAATTTAAATCCAACATAATTCATTTTGGGATGTCAAAACATGTAATTTTGATTTTGAAAATTTTGGTGAAGAATGATTGTTGTAATTGGATAAACTGTAGGATCATCGACTTGATACTTACGAGAGTTCTAATCTCTAAAAAGAAAAATCCAAGGCACTCTATGATAAACACATCCAAAAAAAGGTATTTCATGAAGGTAAATAGGTAATACTCTTTAATTCTTGATTTATACTTCAACTAGGAAAGCTTAATTCTCTTTGGGATGGTCCTTTAATTGTATCTCATGTTTACCCATTTGGTGCTGTGCAAGTCCAAGACCCATCTATAAAAAGGACATTCACGGTTAATGGAAATAAGTTAGAGTATCACTATGAGAGGACTCACAATCCTCTAACCAAATCTACCTCCACCAGATCCATAAATTCTACATTAAACACCCCACCAGATAGAGATGATGACCCACCAACTTTAAACCATGGAGATCCTCTTTCCCTTTAACTTATACTCTTCCCCCTCTACCTATTTATTCTTCTTCCTCTCTCTTTAATTATATTTAACACTTTCTTAATCAAAACCATTTTTTTCTATTTATATTTTGTGTGGGTGTGTATTATAAAAAAAATCAAAAAATCAAAAAATAAAAAAATAAAAAAAAATTAAAAAAAAAAAATCATACATACTCACCATATGGTTTTGAAATTTTTTCCAACCATTTTGTGGAGTCAAAAGACTTGTTTTCATCTCAAAAATTTTGAATTTTCATCATGTATTAGGAAAAATAATCTTATGTGAAAACCAAAAACATTTGAATGCTCAGTTTTAGATTGGAAAATTATTTTTCCCAACCATAAGGAACAAAATCATATTTTATACCAAGTCCACCTTTGGAACTATTTTCAATAAGTCTGTTTTCACCCCTTATTATGAGTCTTGTTCTTGTGGAACTTCGAGCATAATTTCCATCTTTGGTGTGCATTAATATAGTAGAATCCTTTTTTGAACCTCATGAGAATTAAAATATCCAAATAGCCTCTCATTGACCTGAAATTAATCCTCATTTTGAAATCCCATTGATGCCTACAAATTTTTTTCTTTGATATCCTTACTGCAAGACCAATACCTTATCCCGCCCAACATCGTCATTGATTTACATTGCATTATTTATTAAAATTTATGTGTGGGGGAAAAGGATTTAATTTTTGGGTTCCCTTTTATTGATTTTCAATGCGTTATTATGTTCTTAAGGAAAGAATCAATTTTAGTGTAGGGGAGAGGTTTTCATTCATTATGTTTTGGGAATTTATGTATGCTTATGACATATTGTTCAAATTTTATTGTTTAGTGTTCTAAAAAAATAAATCAAAAAAAAAGATACAAATAATGGGTTGTGTCTTGGGCGGTTCAAAAATAACTCGTCTTCAACCATTGATCTTATTATAACTATTACTATTAGTGTAGTTTATAGATTATTCATGGGTTTAGTGATGAGTGTGAGATTTTTTTCAGTTTCAAATTTTCAAAAGAATACAAAAAAATAAAAAAAAGACAAAAATTTAAAAAATAACACTTGCATTATATATTCTTATGTCATTAAGAGATGTTTTCTATGTTTTAAATATTTCATCTTCCCATCCCTTTCAAAAAATTTAAACCTTTATATCTTTCATCACACAATAATTACCTTGTAAATATGTTTTTCCTTTTCCTTCCATGTTTCAATTAAAAAAACGTGCATTGTTTTACCCATACTGATGTTTTACCCCACTTATCCTCTCTCTTGGACATTATATTCCTATAGTCCCATAGCCAGAGAAAACCACCTAAAAATACCTCTTGATTTTTGAGCACAATGGGATAGGTAATGGAAGATGATATCTATTTCAAACTCTAATATTTTCATTTTTGGTTGGTGAAAGAGTGAACTTCCAAAATTAAATTTTTACCATCTTGAGAGGAGTGAGTTTTGAGTGCCTACATTTTCCATTCCTAAATTTGAGCATGAAAAATGGAATTATATAGGAATATTATGTTTGTAACAATTTATGGTGTAATTCAATATTGATTAGTGAAATGGAATAAACCTCCCATGAGTGGGGAAAACATAATATTAATACTAGTTGGTGACTGAAAATGATTTCATAATGTTTTTTATATTTTTTGCAAATGAGGACAAGAACAAGACTAAGTGGGGGGGGGGGGGGGGGGTTGATGTTATTCACTTGTTAAGAAGTTATTATATATTCAATTTACTGATTTTATATTAAATTTGAATAATTTATGTGAAATATTAATGATTAAATATTAAATATTAAATATTATTTTTGAGCACTATTTGAATTCATCCAAATTCAAGACTGTTTAAGGTTTTAATAATAACTATACCCTACAGATCCAAATTGTACGTTTCTTATTTTATAGGATTTATTATTCAATTGACAACATATCATTATAAGGAATAAGTGGCTAATTATTTCATTTGAAGGGTCTTATAGTCCTCACAATATGACCCAATGAATATGTGATGAAACTGGACCATCCATGAAGATTGAATTACAGGACTCAATCCAAAAGTCTAAACTAATTTATTTTACTCAAAAATTCAAGAAAAAATACATGGAGTCATTTATAATAATTTAAATTCACAAATCTAAAAACAAGGGGCCTGAATAAAGCTTTAATCTCCAGCCCACAATTCTGTCTCGGAATTGAGAGCAGCACGCCAAATTTGATATTTCTCTTAATAGAGACATCCATTCAAGCTGAGCCTTTGTAGTGTAAAAGAGGAGATATAGTTGGCCATATTTTCTGAATTAATAATTACAGTTTGAAAGAATATTTCTTTTCAAAAATCCAATCAAATTCAGGCCAGCGAAGAAGTCATGATTGAAATGGAAAGATTAACATTTTTCAAAAAAAAACCACCATAACATTGGCCCCTTAATTCCAATGGCCTCTTAAAATTAAATGAAGACATTAAACATATTTATATACAACTTTTATGTAGAATATTTCTCTATATTATTCTTTCTGAAATATCAAATTGGAGATTCAAGTGGAGGGGAAGTTTTGGAATGCAAACAACACACAACATTGGGCTATAACTACATCCCCCTCCTCACCTAGAAAGATGTTGGTAAATACGAATATAGAAGGATCAATTTTCATGACCAAGGCTCTTAAAATGGCCTAGTATTATATTCTAAACTCATTTTTTCACTTGATAGACCCTTCCTCCACTCTTTGATTTTATTTACCTTCATTCTCTTCTATGTTTGTAATCTCATAAGTGTTTGTGTAGTGATTCTATTTTAATGAAAGATTATTCTTCATATTATGATTTAATAATCCACCCTCTATTATTAAATATTAATTCTCTTAAAATATTTGAAATCAAGTTTAATCCTCTTCCCTTATTTTGCTTTGTCATTCAATCAAACGTCTATTTTTAATTCTCATCATCGTTTGTGTGTGTGTGTGTCTGGCACACAACTCTTTTCTTATCCCATTATTTTTCTTCTATTACTAAATCATCATCATAAACATAATAAACCATATTTATAATCTTATTTATGGATTAGTAAATATACCATTAGGGTGAGTCAAAATCTAAGGATGTTAAGTGATAGAGAGTATTTTATCGATGAGTATTCTTTAATTTAACATTGTGTATGTTGGAAATAACATGTCATGAATTAAAAAAATATTTTGTTTAATATATGGAATCCATGTATTATTGAAACCATAAATACACTACCACAATAAATTACTCATATATATCAGAATCCTAGTTAAGTTCATGCTTGTACTGAAGCATTAACAATTTGGAATACCAATCAATGTAAACTTGTGACATGGGTGTTAATTTAGTGAAATATAAAGCAAGGCTCAAGTATATCACAAGATTAACTGCCTAATGATGAACACACCACAATATTTATAAAATTATTAAATCAATCTTAATAAATCAATCATTTCAATTACACTCTGAAAAAACCCCCCCAATCAAAATACAATCAACTAAAACAATCCACTATTACAATGTATCATCACCGAGGATTCGACTAGAGTGTTTTTATACACATTATCAATGCACCAGAACCTTGAACGTTTGATAGGTGACAATCGACCACTCTTTAATAAGGACACCATGAAGAGGCATGATGTTTAAAACCTATTATAACTCCATCCTGGCTTCACATGATATGCATCGCTAAAAGTGAAATAATGGGTCAGACATTTTGAATCAAGATGCAATACTGCACCCTTGCACCAAAAAGGACTTATCAGAGAAGTTGATCTAATGATCAGTAAAACTTCCCATTAGCTAAGATCTAGGGACCAAATAGTGTGATCATGAAACATGATTAAATCTCTTTGAGTAATCACACATAGATCACATGAAGGACTTCTGGAAAGACATGTGAAGAACATCCTCTATATCTTCTAGATCATGAAAGACTTAAAACAACCTAATAGTAAAATAACTAATACATTTGCGATAAAAGGATGGAACTAAGATTATTAAATGGGAGATTTATGTAAATAACATATATTTTAATTCTTATACATTTCATGTGAACCACCTATGACATGTGAGCACAATAAGATATGTCACCCAAGTCTCGTGGAGCTCCTTGGGTATACTCTTTAGATAATGAGAATTTCTTCGGGGCATGTTTAAGAAAGTCAAATGGTGCTTCTTGGGAATTCCACCCTAGTATGATGAAGCCCTTCGGGTTCACCATAAAAACATTTTGATGTCATTCATTCATGTTTAATGATTCGGATAATGGCATCAAAACATGCCAGCTATGGATCACGATAGCACTAAAGCATTTTCTCTAGATATTGTGAAGCCCACCGAGAAAGACAGCCAGGTATCATTGAAACTTCCAGATATGTCATCCTAGATGACACATCAACCTTAGATACAGGTCACATTGAATCTCATGATTCCCTCCATGTGTTTCAGCCAATTCGCATGATGATACCAGGGTAAGTCGACTGGAACATGAAACACCCTCTGAACATGTCATTTGGGGTCATGCGATGGAAGCCTGGATGAACTGATCGGGTCACGATAAGTCCTCTATGAAATTAGGGCTTAATGATGTGACAACAATTATTCATTCCATCCATGATATACAACATCGCATGGAAAACTCTACTGGATCTTGAGATTTACTTAAGAAATTTTAATCATAAATCCTCCGACATGTCAAGATGGAAATCAAGTCATGTCAAGCAGACAGTCAACACATATCAAGTAGAAATCAGGACAAGTAATAAAATAATCATGAGAAATTATAAACTTGTTCATCATCAATGTGTAAGCGTTGAATATAAGGTAAACATATGTGTGTATGCTCTGACCAATTTAACTACGAGAACACTGATTCCTACTATAATTAGGATATGTAAGATGTCTTCCTAAGGCATGAGCACTCTATAAAACCTCTAAAGGTATATCCCAATATATAATCACATCATCTATAATTTATGAGACTAATCATTTTCTATCACTTTTTTCTCACACTAATCGTATCTCACATGGGTTTGGGGAGTTTCATCAATCATATCATCTACATCATATGACTCTACAATGGAAAGAGAAACCACTGCATGTAAGCCCCTATGAACTTAACTACAATGACTCTAAATCTTTCTAATACCAGATACATAGGAATACTACATAAGGCTTGAGATCCATATCAAGAATCCAAAGTGAAACGTCAGTGTGTAATTCCCAATCAGAGACATAATATTATATGTCCCTCAGAGAAAGGAAACATCAGTGCATAATCCAAAACCAATTGAACTACTAGGACTTAGATTAGTGCTATAACATGTATATCTAGGATTAATTCCTATGGCCTGAGACCAAACATTAATGGGAATCCACATAAGTGTATGTCCATCCATTTCTCTGACATTTTAACCATCAGTACTCAATCATTCCCATGGGATGATTATATGTCCTCATCCACAAATGGAATGAGAACTAACTAAAAAAATTTGAATCTAATTTTTTTATATGCAGGATATATAGGTCACCTCTCTGAGGCATGCAAACCACATTAAACATCCTAATGGAACTACTAACACAAAATCCACCCACATTCATATGCAATGAGGATGATCACTTTCTATCCCTTGTTTCTCTCATCGAGCACAGCTCATGTGGTCCTAGGGAGCAATAATGGACACCTCATCGATATCATAATCCTTTAAAAGTCATGTAAATATATGTATGTAATCCCTAATTTATTTAATGATATGAAATAACTCATATAAAGGAATATACTTGTGTTTTGGCCCAAGGGTGTGATCAAACTATGGTAACTCTTATTACTCCCATAACTAGGATACATAGGATGTATCCTCAAGACTCAATCTCAAATATATAATGCGTTAATTCCCATACATATGGAATATCTTCATGATGAAAAAACAAATGAGTTTAATTAAAAATGTTTTTTGATTTCTACGATAACCAGAGTATGTAGGATGCCTCATAACAACTCAATCCTTACCCCATAATAATAACCACCTCCCTGCACTATAATAAATTTCAATGTGCACGGTTATATGGCTTCAACATATAATAAGTAGCTCATTAATAAGAGATGTATGAAGAAAATAAAAAAGGAATATATGTATTCAATTATGATAACCCCATTTTATTTTTTATATAAAATATATCTAAACAAAAATAATTTTATTAGAGTAAATGGTCCACATATCGGGATTAGGAAGTGATTCTAAAACATATCTTAAATCTATAATATATTCCTAGAATAGGAAACAATTCCCCCAAAATGGTACAATGGGATCGACCTCCAATCGCCTCTACCAATGTGAGTATTAAAGCTTTAGTGGGTCTGAAAACCCAAGTGACCACCTACCATTAGAATGTAGGCCTATACCTAGGTATTGATTGGGGAACCATTGGGAGTTTTCAATATGATCGAAAATGGTGACCTTCTGTAAATGATTTTTTAAGAAAGGAAACCCTCCACAATTAACCGGTGATCCAAACCAAATCCACCTCAGTGAGGGTTCCCCAATTGTATCTTCTCCATTTATATAGAAATGGTGAACTTGGAATGAATCTCTCCAATAAAAAAATAATTGGGTTATTATCTATCGAGTCATTTTTTTGCACACTAAATGTTAAACAAATGATGAACCTGACCCAAATCTCTCAAAAAAATATGAATGGGTTATTATCTTTTGGGACATTTTTTCAATCCATATACAAATAGAAATGGTAACCCCTATATGAATCTATAAATCAAAAAAAAGATTGGGTTATTATCTATTTAGACATTTTCTTAACTCTATACAGAAAAAAAAATGATGAACCTGATGAGAACATCTAAAATAATTGGTTGGTCAGGTTTCTAATCACTTTGTTTGGAATATCATACACAAGAAAAGATGATTATATTGACATAAATATTAAAATTGATCCTCTGTAACTAGGGTTCTCATTAAATAATTCCATACCCACATTGAAAAGTCCACTCCAGCATAATTTCCTTATCTGGAATACAATAAAGAGTGTTTTATCCATGCATATCTGATTGAGCACATCATGCCAATGATATTGTATTATTTGGTGACCTTATTCATTGTTATATGTAATAATATTGACACTCCTCTCATCACAAACATCTCAATATATGTTAATGTTGTCATCTAGTGATAGTACCACAAAGTCAGTTGGGGCTGGAACCCCCATGGGCTGTAAAATGATCTCACGTGCCCCTCAACATCAACATTGAGTGGTGAACACGATGGTCAAATAGTACCATTGACATGGTACAATCTTGAACCTTGAGGATCCTCATGAGGGTATCCAATAAGTGAATCAGATGAGTTTCCATATTATAGGGAAAGCTGCCGCTAAGCCAGTGGCCCTCATTGCCACAATAAACATCTTTGAGAGCTTATCTCTGAAGCACAACAACTACAACCTTCAATATCTAATGAATATAGACAAGGAATCAAAATATGGATCTCATACGGTTTAGGTGTCACTGAGGAGGGATCTTGTTAACCATCATGGCCACCACAACCCCACCAGTACCCACCGGTCGCCTGTTGAGGGTGGTGCCTGACACACTACCACCTCTAATGCCCATTCATGGGCAAATAGAAAGGCACATAAGGAGCGGAAGGTTCAAGATAAATTTTGGTGGGATCATATCCCCACTCCCATTGATTTTATTGACCAATATATTATGATAACAATCGGTGAGAAAACTAATGTATCTACTCACTCAGATCATGTCTGTTAGTATATTCCCACATAGGGCAAGGGGAGGTACATATCCATGACCTTGTATATAAAATAAATCCACATTTTCGGATGGAATAAAGAGGAATGAATTGGAATAATATACCCACATAAATTGAAGATATCTTCTAGTACATTTTGTAGATGGAAAATATATCAACACATACCCCTTCAAAAACAATTATAAATTAACAATATATCTCAGAAACTACAAAAGAAATATGTTGGTATATTATGAAACTTGTACAGATAAAGGGATAGTCACATACTCTAATATCTATAACCAAGACATCTCAACACTCTGATCATCACAAAAAGTGGATTATTCAGAGAAAACATGCATTCTTTTTCCCGTTCAGGAAAATTATTGCCATATTTTGG
Source organism: Viscum album (assembly GCA_963277665.1). Taxonomy (NCBI): domain Eukaryota; kingdom Viridiplantae; phylum Streptophyta; class Magnoliopsida; order Santalales; family Viscaceae; genus Viscum; species Viscum album. The sequence continues at coordinate 259,961,419 of OY728125.1, read as the reverse complement.
TAAATGGCGAGGCATCGTAACAGACTCATATTCTCATTCCAATTGGAGATCACCATGTTGGAGTGGAACATGCTTCGGGATAGGGGAGCATTCCTATCCAAAAAGTCCAATGACTTATTCTAAAGGGCCAAGATTGGACTCAAATCCCCATTCCAGCATCGGTTCCCCATGCGATAGGTTAACATGTCTTGGGATAGGGTCATATCCCCATTTTGGAAGACTAGAAAAAAATACAAAGGCAGAAAATCATGCACATATACATGTCCTGGAAAAGGATAACCAAGTGAGATTAGATCATTCCTCAAGATGCGCTCCTATTCCTATCAGTGAAAATATCTAGAATATTCTAGAAGATCATGGAATCCAGGGGCATATTCCTACTTCCACCAATAAACAACTACACCAACATCATTCTAAGGTAATACAGGGAAGGCTCATATCTATTAACCCTTTCTATAAGTCCATTGGCATAGAGAATAGATATTTGAACCAAGCACATATTCTTGATATAACTAGGGCTCACCAAGTGAGAGTGTGTATTCCTTAGGGAAGGCTTATACTTCTTCCAAGAAAGATCATCGGCATATTCTAAAGGCTTGGGATTGGTCCCATAATCCCATTTTGACTAAGTCTCCCTTTGTGAGAATGGAACATGCCTTGGGAATGGGGACAATTCATATTAATAATGAATAAGATAATTGAAATATTCTAATTTCTTCTCACTAGGGGTCTCATACTCCCACATCACCTGAATTTTATAAGTATGTTTTGGAAACCATCATACAACAGGATCATATCCCTACACAATTCCAATAGGTTGGTCGGGATATTATAACCATGATGCAGATCAACACCCATATTCCAAATCTTATCAACTCTTGTGTCCTTGTGGTTATTTGAGACACATTCGTAACACCACAAGGACCCATCAACACTTCAAACTAAGTAAAAGATTATCGTTACTGTGATAGTGCTCCTTGTGGTTGTGTGAAGATAGATCGAATGGTCTTTACTCCTAACATCTGCCATGGTCAACCTACCCACAATGACATCTCCCACGGACAAGGAAATCCTCCCTTTTCTCAAACTTTTTTATATATAGAGTTATCCAAAACTCTGACACCTTTTTATAACATCATGTTCAACCATATATGTTTCCAAATAAAATTCTAGTAGCACTCCACTAGAGTTAGCAGACGACCCTCAGAATCATATTCTATGATCTGAAGAAATAGTGGTTTAGAAGTGTGATGAAGAGGAGGACTGCATTGATATATGGATAGTGTTATTCAGAAATAACCTCCCCATAAAGTTCTACCCCCTCTATACTTATTACTATGAAGTCATAATGAGATAGAAAATGAGTTCATGTATTATCTATGCCAGAATATGTGGGATACTCATCTGTGACTGAAGGATAGAAAATTTTCTTATCCTAGATATGTGGGTCACCTTTAGAACATCAAGATACTTTATTTTCAGCTAGACCAGGGAACTATCTCCATGTTCCAGGATCTAAAACAAGAAAATAACAATGAAAATTGGCAACACGTTTTCCACCATTACATTAAAACTCTTTGGTGGATGATCTTCAAAACCATACCATTCATAAGTATTAATGGATGGGAAACATAAATATAATTACACTTTTATATACTATTCGAATAATATATCCCCTTAGATACATTATCTTTTAATCTCATAGCATCCAACAAAATTAGTGGAGTAGGAAATGATTATGTCAGTTGGTCCTTACAATAGAATTCCTCCACTTCAATGGTTCCCAAACATGAAAATGGTTGGATTTGATTTTTTCCAGACAATTGAACTAGACCCCTCAATGTAATGTGAATGCACATTAATTATAGATATTGAAGTTGTGATCAACTGAACTACTTCCCATGAAAAATTACTCCCATTATGGGCTTCTATCACAACCATCTCATAGATGGACACAAATGGAGAACATTAGACAAGCTATACTAGAAGTTACTATATCCCATGTTGAGGAGAAAACCCATTTCACTAAGTTGGGTGAATATCTACCACCACCTCCACCTCTTGGATAATAAATTTCTAATAGGATTTAGGACATATCAGGAGTAGCTGCAAACTAACCCCATCTTATTGGACTGGAGGAATTTATATCCTAATCACTATCCCTAGGTTCATTATCCCCTAAGAGGGTCCTCGGGATAACCAGTGGTGATTGTAGAACAACCTCATCTTCCTGGGATGGGAGCATTTATATCTCAATGTTCATCCCATGAGTCATTAAGTCCACTAATAGAATCTTTTAATCCTCAATAATAAGATAAATCAATACTATTTGTCTTCTTGAATAACCCATATCCCATAGAGTTGGGATGTTTTCATCATCATCATCACCCTTGACAGAATCAATCTTATCCAGGTTGGGAGGTAAACATCAATAGTTGGTATCCCATCTATTCATCCAAACACAAGATACAACTCTTTTATTCAGGACTTGTTCTAAAATAACGATTGGAAACTCCCTTAATGTCACTATTTATAGGCCAATACGAGAGGAACATATGAAAAAAGAGATTAGACCCCACCATGATCGCAAAGCCAAAATGGTCCAATATGACCAATGGCTCAAATAACAGCCCTGCCGAAGGAAGTGAAGAATCAGCCAATTGAATTGAAATTAATGGTATAAAAACCATTTTATGATATTTATTTATTAATTTCATCATTTTAAACATATTTGACATTGTGGATCAATATTAATATACAACGGGAGACAACACCGAGAACCTACCTCGAGAGGAGGGTGATTTGGATGCACCAACTGAGGTTGCAAGAACTTGAAACCATAGGAGGATCTAAAATTCAATACCTCTATATACTGAGTTACAACCATTGAAAAGGATAAATATAAAATAAAAAGGGAAAGGTATTACTACAACCCCATCATCAAACCAAGAGTTTTGGTTCATTCCATGGAGGAAGAGTTTTCATAATACAAGAGTGGTATTAAAACTCCCACATAGATCAATGGGGAGATACTCAAGAGAAATATCCCCACTGGGTATCAGCTTCAGAAAAACAAAATGTTTCTCCCTCCCATTGATGATTCTTCATAAATAGCGTTATCTATGCATCAGACTAGCTTTAGATCCGAGCACCAGTCTACATAAATCAAGATGTAAAAAGTGATCAGGACTTCCGTTTATTTCTAAAACATCATCTTCCTTTACAGAGTGATAATTTAGTCTTAAGAATAAATTAGAATCAATAGGAGAAAAAGGTGAGTTCACCCTATCGACCCCCTGTCTTCTCCCTATTAATGTGATACAGATCAAACAAAAGTTCCCTAAGAGATTCTTAATGTCCCCAAGTCCATGACTACATAAATGGAAGCCATGTAAGGGTGATGTGCACCTATGAAGCATTAGAGGAATCCATATCTTGAATGGGTGGATAATATTTTTCCTCCAACTAATTTTAAAAATCCAAAATTTTCTACCTTTTACATTGAAGCCAACCCCGAACAAGATCTCACACACATCATATCCAGATTTAGGATGATGATGGGACCTCAAGATCAATAAGAGGAAAAAATGTTGAGGTGTTTTGTTCAAAATCTGACAAGGACAACCTTTGTTTGGTACATCAGTCTGGAAATAGGTTCGGTTATAGGATGGGAAGACCTTTTACATAAATTCCTTTATCATTTCATTTCCACACTATGTGAAACAATGATCATCAACCTAAATAACAATAAGTAACATGAAAATGAGAGGGTTTCAGAATTCAAATCAAAGTGGAAGGGGTTACACTATTCACATAGTATCTTACTCTAAAATGAGAAAATATTGGAACTCTATCATGAAAATCATGTAGATGAGTTGCATACACTTTTAATTTTAATTTAGTATCCAAGTAGGTTCTATGAGTTTACAAAAAATTCACAACGTCTTTAGGATTCTATTCAGTGAACCAGATCCAAAACATGACTTGTTAACTCTACAGAGGGGAAAAGTTTTAGAAATAGAAAGAAATAGTTTTCACTATCAATATAATAGTGGTTCCCATTCAAGAAACTCGGTAGGTCCCAAACTACCCAACACCTCTTATTGGGAGGCAACAACCATAGAAACACCCTCATCTACAAGAAATGTTAAATCAGGTTCCCCTAGGATTCTAAGAGTGGATGAATATATGTTAATACTTATAAAATGTATGGGTCCATAGTTATTAATTGGAATCCATAGATAACAAACTTCTCAAGCTATCACAACCGAGGAAGCCTAATGAGTTCAACCTCATAAACCATCCTGACTATTTCCCTCTACATAGAAGGTAGGGTCTTAATATATATGACTACTTCATATTCAATGAAATCCTTCTCAGAATGTTCAATTATAGATATTTTTTGTTAGAAAAATCCTCAATGTAGTTTTCCTACATAACTATTTCACAGTCATAAAAAGAAGGTAATTTGATGAAAGATTTGGCAAGGAATAAGTGGAATTTCAACATCTAGATGACTCAAAAAAATAGTTGATTGAGCTCATAACACCATGAGATAATAGCTTTGAAGACCCACAATATATACACCACTAAAAGAGGAAACCTCAAATATGAATCCCAATTTTGGTAATGGCCACCAAAAGAAGGAGAAAACTGAAGAGGAGGAGTCATATTCTTCTTTAATGCAAGATTTGACTCTTACAAATTTATTCCCTACAATATTAGAATAATGGGAGGTCCCTCACCTAATAGAACTCTGATCAGATGAAGAAATCATATTTTGTTCTGTTAACATGATACAATTGGAAGACTCGTTCCCCAATGATGATTATTCCTTAGAATATGAGCTTCCTACATATAACCAGGGAACTGGAGGCTTCCTGCATTGAAACTGATGATACATATGAAAACACAAGAGGTGTAAAACCCAATATTTTAGTCACTTTACCAAAGAGGAAATATATATAGATGAGACTTAGGGAAAATTACACATATAGTAATGAACGAGATATAGAGTTTTCCTAGAACCCTCCAGCTGTCATTCACATCTATTTGTCTTACATAACCACCTAGAAGGTGTTCAATTATCTGATTAGCTCATGAAACGGGGAAGGGCATAACAAACCTCTACACTGGAAACAAATGCAGCCACAAACATTACACAAGCCCTAGGATTTTCCACCTAAAATTATTTGAATCCTAAGCTATATGTTAATGATAAACCCCACCATAAGAAGTGCCCAATTCTTTCCCAAATGTACAATATTATGAAATAGTTGGTAGTTTTACCAGCCAAAATCTCAATTCAAGATGCACTCCATCTTTCAAAGGAACTTATGGAGGCTATTGTTGAATCCCTCTAGATTCCACACGAGTTCGAGATAGAAGTCACTTTAGCCAAGGTTTATTGAGTGCTTACCATGCCATCAGAATACCATGTCACCATATTGTTCACTGACCAGGATTCGGAACAAGTCATAAAATCCCCATCAAGCCCCTATATGTTTTGGGAAGAGTCAATAATTTCAAAGATCAAATAGATCAAATTAGTAATGGTTTTGGGAACAATATCATACCACTTTGAACCGTCCAAAATTTGGGATATGGAGAAGGGGATTTATCTACCACAAGGATGATCATTCAAGGGTTTGATAAGAATGGGAAAATACCTCTTTGGAAGAATAGTCATGAAGGATATTTTAAGGATCTCACATCTTACATTGAGTTTATGGTTATCCATTAAGACACTATATTCAACGTTTTACTTGGATGGCCTTGGATCCATAGCCACATAGCTATACCTTCAAAATTTAATATGTGTCTAAAATACCCCACTAATGGGAATGTAGGCATACTGCATGGTGACAACTCCCCATTTGAGATTTTGTATCCACATATGCTGAATCACATTTCTACAAAAGGGGATGAAAACAACCAATTATGGATAATGATATGAAAATTGCAGCCCACATTGACATAGGTACTAAACTTACATATACCTAGAGTATGATCTAGAATGAGTATGTATCCTTTATAAATATATTTTAGGTGATAGATCTAACCCTAGATGTCGAAGAAAGTTATTTCCCCAGTGATAGTGTAAAACAAAATATGCTCTGACATATCACTTTAATGAATTTGGATATAGGGACTGAAAATGTCTCTTCTCATGACCTCATTCACCTTGATAATGATAGAGAATCCCCAATATTGAAAAATTCATCTGGAAATGGCTCTAGTAACTCAGATGTGGATGATTATGATGAAGAACCGAGGAACAACCCTCCTACATTTGAGGAAGGCATCTTGGCCACCATCGATGAGCTATGGAAGATAAATCTGGTAAAATAAGAAGACCTATGGAATACAATGATTAGTTCCACCATTAACCTTGAATATAAAAAATTTTACATCACATATTTTAAATAACACCAATATATTTTCACTTCGAACTATAAAGATATGCCCGAAATTAATCCAAATGGGGATACAGACTATCTCTGAATACCTAAGGATAGTTGAGGCTTAAATAAGGCATCCAAGAGGATTCACCCCTCTCACAACACCAATGTAGAGGAATAAGTTGATAAATTTATCAAAGGAAATTTTTTCTATGATGTGAAATACCGAATATGTCTCCCCAACATCATCGCATTCAAGAAAAACAATGGGACGATTAAGTTTTTTGTCAATGTTTTAGTCCTTAATTGGCACTACCCAGTAGATGATTTCCCATTACCAATCACAAAACTCTTGATCAGTGAAACTTATGGATTCCATGATCTTTACTTACTGGATGGTTATTTGGGGTACTTTACAACCAATATGGCCCCAAAAGATGAGGAATACACTACCTTCGAAGCACCTCATGGGATGTTTTTCTATCAGGTCATGCCCTTTTTCTTAAAGAACACGAGAACCACTTATCAATGAGTCGTTCATCGTATCATTAAGTCATATATGGGTTGAATAGCGAAATGTTATGTTGACAAACTAGTTGTCAAATACTGACATTAATGTGATCATTTTAGGGACCTTCAAATAGTCTTCAAGAAACCGTGATAGAACAGTCTAAAAATGAATCCATTGAAATGGACCTTTGGGATAACATCAGGGAGTTCCTTTTCTTTGTGGTATTCCACAACATCATCGAGGAAAAACTAGAGAAGAACAATTCTATCATAGAAATTTCACCACCCATAAATCTCAAATAATTAAGGGGTCTCTTAGGTAACCCCACCAACATTAATCATTTCATATACAACATGGTCTGTAATGTTCTCCCCTTCACCAGGCTAATGAAGAAGGGAATATCAAATCAATGGTACGATGAATACCAAGAATCCTTCAAAAGCCTCAAGTAGTATATACTACACCCACTAAATCTAATAATTATGGTGGAATGGAGGCTACTCATCATGTATGTGTCCATAATGGAAAACTCACTTGGATAAATCATTATGGTGGAAATTAAGTGGGGAGTGAGAAGAGTCGTTGTTACCTTGTCTGGAAAATGATAGGTAATGATACTAGATACTTTTATTTCAAGAAGATAATCCTGGCACTCATTTTGTAGAAAAAAATGATATGGAATTACCTAAAGCACCAAAAAGTCCATATGGTATCTTGTATTGATCTGGTAAAGTAAAACATTGGATTTCCTATGTTAACTGGGAATTTGGATTGATGGGAAGTCATTTGGGAAGAATATGAAATTCAGTTCATATAATAGAAATAATTGAATGAAAAATCCTTGGCTAATCTCCTTGCAGGACATCCTACCCAAATGAATGCATTACTGGAAAACAACATCCCAAATGAGGAGGTATTAAAAACCCATGACACTCCCCATACACGAGAGATGTATTTTGATAGCACCTCTCAGAGTCCTATCAGAAAAAGGAAGGAAAAACCATTGCTAAATTGAGTTTTCATAGGGATTTTAGTTGTTTCTATAGAATATGTAGTTTTCACTATTCATTATCATTATTTGAAGGATGTACAAATAATGAGAAAGATTAAAAATCTCTCATTTCTATCTTGGAACTAGCACTACAGTTACAAATAACCTACCTGAATATCAAAGGGGATTTACATCTAGTGATAAAGCATATCAACAGTGAATATTACATTAAAAAAGGAAGAACTTTACCTTCTCACTTGACACATCAAGGGACTGAGGAAAGGGTCCCCTTTTGAGGCCACATTTCATCATATTCCCTAGTCACAAAATCCTCATGCTGATGCATTGGATAATGTAGCCACAATCCTTGACTATCCTAATTAGAAGGAAGAAATATTTTGTATCACACACTAATGAATGGTCTCATCGATCAATGTCTTTGATATGGAAGAAATAGAAAAATTCAACACTTCCCCAGAGTGTGATGAACTCGAATCCACCCTTGGATGTATAGAGCGTATAATCAATTTTCTTCAAAAGGAGACTCTCCCAACAGATATAGTAGGAAGGGAATTGTTTTTGTACCACACAATGAACATTACCCTATAGAGTATTAAAACAAGAATAAGTCCCTCTACAAGCGTGAAATTGAAAAAATCCTCCCAAGATGAATTTTATAAATATAGATGCTTATTATCATGGATGAAGTCCATGTAGGCTCCAATGGATCTCATCAATCTGGAAGTAGAGTCTCCACCAAATTTGGAGGTTGGTTTATTGCGGGAAATCCCTCATACATAACTATGTGGATTTTACCCTAGAATTTAATGCATGTTATATCCATGAATTATCCATCCATCAACCCTTAAAACTGTTACATACCACTAAGTATTCTTAGAATTTTTTCATTTGGGGGATGGATGTTGTGGGGCCATATAACCCGTCCACAACCAAGCAGTTCACGTGATTCCTTACCACCTCTGACTTACATTATAAATGGTCTTAAGAAATACCCATAAAATAATTTGGGATAAATAACATCATTAACTTTTTAAAGTTTTATATCATCACTAGGTTCGATGTACCTCACACCATATTGAGAGAAAACTATGCAGTATTCTATTCTATAGAGTTGAAGAAACTATAATAGGAGTATAATATCAAGTCAAATCACTCATCTTTCTGTCATGCATTGGAAAAAGGAAATATATAGGTCTTTAAAAAGACTCTGTAGAATATACTCTAAAATATCGTGAACAAGGATAAAATGACCTGGACAGACAAGATTCTCCATGACTTATGGTCTGAATGTACCACCACATGTACTACTAAACAGGAAATTACATATTTATTGGTGTAGGGGACCAAGGCAGTGTTACCCATAGAATTCAAACTTCTTTTGCTCTAAATATCCACCTACATATATCACTTAGATAATGAGAAATCACAAAAGCTGCTGGATGAATTAGATCAAATCAATTAGAACAGTTTTCACACATTTCCCAACATTGAATACCATCAGAATTTGATCACATTAGCCTTTAATATGAACTTTCTCCTCTATTCATTCCTCTTAGAATAATAGGTCATGGCTCTCATGACACCAATGATACCATGAATGAGGCATCCAAAGCTGAAACCAAATGAGAAGGGCATTACAACACACAAAAGGTCTATCATAATGTAGCCTACTCATTCAACACAATGGGTGGGGAGCGTGCCACACCCCACCAATGAGAGATTTATAAATAGATACTTCACATAACTATCTTCAAGAACATAGTCATCCTAGCAACAAGATGATAAACTACAGAACATATGAATTACTTGAAGTAACGCTATAAACTGCATGGTATCCCTCTACCTGATTACATGATGCTATACTATACTATCCTATCTTGGTCAAATGATGTTAAACTATATGATCTTGTCTTGACCACTTGATGCTAGAGTGTATAGAGACATCATAGTAGTAAGGCAATAAAATGTAAAATATCTGATGTCATGGAAGCAATATTTAAATTTCATGACTTCTCTCATCCTTACCGCATGATGTTAAACTACACGACAAATGTGCTTATCAGATGATATAAAAATGAATGGATCTAAAGCTTCCATATTCCATCACGTTAGGAAATCCATTTCCTCTTTGAATGACATTAAACTTCAAATGTTGATTTGAACTACGTGTTGCTTCATTTCTTCCATCATAGGATATGTACCGATGCATAAACCACCATTTTTTGTCACAACCACAATATTCATTTTCTTTAATGTTGAGAGATCCATGTCCTAACCTCATGATGATAAACTGCATGAAAATTTCCTTTCTACGTAAAATTAAACTGCATGACTTCCATTGTTCAATAAATTTCAATATTCTCATTTTCAATGAGGTACGTTGGGTTTCCTTGATCCTATAGCTTTGTCTAGACACTAAATGATATAAAATGTTCTTGTCAACTTCTCTATATGGTGATAGGAACCCTTATTGCTCCTTGTTTCTCACAATGATAAATGATCACCTGAGCTTAAGAGTTTATGTAAGGTCTTCCCCACACAAATATAGAATAACAATTTATGACAGGATCATTATGGTCCTAAATGAAAGAACATGTAATGTATATAGTGTTTCCTTTCCAAATGTTGTTAAACTACAAGGTTGATGTCCTTTTCATGAAATACCACTTCATATTCAAGTGATACCCACCTGATAGGATCACTATTGTTTTTGTTGATCTTCTAACACCCCTTTTCTTGATAACTACAAATGGATTGATTCTTGTCATTGTAGGATACATAGTGATGAAATGATTTGCATACATGGGTCCAATTACAATTACCATTTTCATGTATAGGAATACAACATCCTTAATTCAGGATGTTAAATTGCATGGGTTTTCAAGAACTATGTGTGGATTGATTCCTATCATCATAGGATATGTAGTGATGTATATGTTTCCAATACTAGGACCAACTATACTAATAAAAAAACTGTTTCCACCTATGCATAAGTTTTAGACCAACAATGAGAGTTACCCATTGAAGTACTAAGTTTAACATGATTTGTATTCTCAGAACATATGTAGTGATGCCAAGATCTCCAAATATCGGACTAGTCACAACATATAAGTATAAAAATTCCACACTCATTATGCGTGAGTAAGAATTATGTTGTGATATCCATTATAAACTATGTATCACTTGATTTTAATTACCATGGGATATATAGTGACACCCAGAATTCCATTATTAGGACTAACAACAATATCACAATATCACATCGGGGAGCCAACATCCTTACCCCATGATGTTAAACATCAAGGCAAATGCCATGGTCACAAGAAATTAAAACAGCACAACAAATAACTTACTTACCACATGATGTTAAAATGCATGATGATATGTCCTAACTACATTACATTAAACTATAAAGAACATCATGCATCATCATCAAATTTCAAAGGACCACAATATCCTTACACTGGTCATCAAGAGTATTAGGTTCTTCTTCAATATTTTAATGATCATTAATATATAAATCATAATTCATGTCTCAAGTGACTCAGGTTTCTGAAAACCTTCTACAGACCATAGAAAAGATGCTTGGATTCAATGGAAAATTTATTTGACTATGCATGCATGCCTATGGCTCCTTCATATAAACACGTGGTTGCCAAAAAAATGTGTCACTCTGGAAAATGGATTTATAATCCTTGTGAGCCCTAACAACACTGAGACCGAGCCCAAAACCATAGTGTGTTATGGGCTATCCATAAAATTATTGTACGATATCATTACTTGTGAAATGAAAGCATAGTTCCATTATTTACAACACATTCATCTCCCACTCATAAGGATGATGAGGGTACTGTTGACCATGAGTATCCTAGTTATAAACTTCTGTATCATCCCAATTATTAGATCCATGTGCGTCATGACCTTAAACTGAATGCACTTTGGTCAATGTTTTATGACCTTTAACTCTAGCCTATAATGGTTCAAATCGAAAAACCATAAAATTAATTGGAAAGAGACAAAAAAAACAAGTCTTGTTGAAAACATTTACTGGGATTCCTGATCAAAACCCAAATCATTACATTATATGCTCTTCATCTGCATAGTTTTGGAAAAAAATATGGTGTAAATAAATTACACATAAATATTATAGGGCCAACTCATTTTCCCTAGAAAAGGAAATATATTCTCACTGGAATCCATAGTTGAAGAAAAATTCAGAGTAATGATTTTTTACATATCCTCACTGTGATATATGTTCAATAAATAGTGACCCAACTTTTGGGGTGATGAAGCCCTTCTTATATAGTAAAATTTTATCAACTCACACTTCATGATTTGAAGGGCCTTAGAAAACCATAAACCTTCCATGGGATTTTATGAGATATTTGGATTTGATGGACCCTTTTATTTGTTATTCATGTTGGCTTATGGGTCTTACATATTCCCTTATGGTCATCAACCAAACGTGTCCATCTGTAAGAAGGGATTTATGATCCTTGTGAGACCTAACATCATTACAGTAGAACCTGTCACATCAGTTTGTTTGGGGAAATTCCTAGTATGATTTCCCATATCATACCCTTGAAACTAACACTTTTGACCTTGATTTACAATATTCACACCAATCTATCCAAGCAGATTAAATGTCCTCAATGTTATGTCACCATATTTTTTCCACTTTTTCAAATCAGGAATTGGACAGTTAATTCCCAAAAATTGAGGGCCCACACCTTGTGATTAAAAATCATATGGAATAGAGATATTGATTCATAATTTAAAATTTGAACTTCCCTAGGGTGTTATAACCCTTCTTGGCTAGCTTTCCACCAATGAAAAACTTATCATCTGGAAATTTGAGTCTCCAGAAATCATTTATAACCCCCATAAAGTGTGGTGATCCTCTTTTATTGGCCATGATATTGAAGAATAAGGACCTTGACACACCAACAAAAGGCATATATTCATTTATAGAAAATTTATGCAATACTTGTGAGCCTGGGACACACGGTGGCAGAACCTAGAACCTCAGGGTATTATGTGTTATCCCTGACATGTCTAAACAATCCCATATTTGTGGACTCAAACTTATGGGTTATGAATTTAGTCATCCATATTAAAACTATCTAGGAAGACCTATAATCCATATTATTTCATAAAAAATGATATTAACCCCATACACAATCCATGATCCATGAATTATAGTGGATACACATCTGTTTGGAGATGTTGCTGACACACTTGTAATTAAACCCCCCACTAGAGGCATGACCTCCGTACATGAAAGGATGAATAATTGTCATGTGCCTTGTTGACACCACAATAGAACTGAAAACCCTACTGTATGTTTCATCATTCCTCCCATGTTGAGACCATATTCCATTATCATTGATCCATCCCAAGCTAAACGAACCCAAAATAAAGAAATAGTTGTTCTGAGCTAAAATAAGCTAAACTAAAGTGATAGAAGGTCTAAAACAAAGGACCCTAAACTAACATAGAAATGTTCCAAGATAAAAAACCCTAAACAAAAGTGGTAAAAGTTCAGAGATTAATGACCGTAGAGTAATGAAACAAATTTACGAGGTAAAATCCCCTAAAATAAAGTGAGAAAATACCTGTGATAATAGACCATAAACTAAGTCCACTGAATGTCTGAAATAAAAGACTCTAAAATAATGCGATAAAAGGTCTATGTTAAAAGACCCAAAAATAAAACAACAAAAGGTTGAAGCTAAAATACCATAAAAAATCGATAGATGGTCTGAACTAAAATACCCTAAACTAAATCAACAAAAGGTTTGATCTAAAAGACAATAAACTAAAGTGATAAAAAGTCCAAACTGAAAGAAACTAAAATAAAGAAACCAATGTTCCGAGCTAAATTAACCAAAAAATAATGTGATAAAATATTCAAGATAAAATACCATAAACTAATTTAATTGAAATTTTTATCTAAAGGAAACTAAACTATAGAGATAGAAGTTCTCTGCTAAAATACCCTAAACTAAAGCAATAGGAGGTCCGAGATAAAATACCATAAAATACTATGATAGAAGGTTTGAGATAAAATACCATAAACTATTGAGATAGATCATATGAGCTAAAAGTTAATAAAAATAGTAATAGAGTGTATGAGCTTAAAGACCCAAAAACTAAAACACACCAGTGATTTAGTTTGAATAAATGGGAAATCATACAAGGCCAACCATATAGACTTGAAATAATTCTAGATACACTCACGAAGCCTATCAGATTTGAAAAAAGATAGATTAATCTCCCTCTATGATATATATTCTAACCACTTACCCTTTTTTGAAATATATAAACTCAAGATAATTGAAGTAAGATTATTAGTAATGAATATCATTATAGAGGTCATTAATGATAATTTATTTGAGAAGAATCTATTATGATTTAAATATTCAGGTTTATGAATTCAGTTTTACTTGATATTATGAAAAGTTTGGGTATCATTGATGATTCACATACTATCAGATTAGTGATGAATCATGATCATCATTGATGAATGAAGAAAGGAAAAAATATATAATTTTATAAATTCCATCCATTGATAGTGTGAAGCTGGTGGAATCGAAACATTTTAGAGTCTCTACAAGTATCTCATGAAAACGTGGGGCATAAAAATGATCAAAATACAATAAGATTCGGTGAGCTGAGCTGTTCGAGGTGGTAAGAGTCTTGTGAGAAGTGTCAATTGAATGTTGATGTGCCACTCAACCCTCCTCTTATTGTTCTGCCATGGGATAGAGAGACTCAACCAAAATAGAAAACTCATCAACTCGTTTTTGATAATATTACAATGAGGATGAAAATGATGAAGGGTTGGATCTCAAGAGACATATTATTTCTTCACATTCACATAACTGCATGGTCCCGACATCCATCTAGACATGAAGTTTAGATACCAACTGGATACTATACTCAAATTCCTCAAAAACCATCTTCATCTTCTCATCAAGAGGAGTCTCTTGTATAAAATTGTACATGTCCCTCTAATTTGTGAAAAATCATTATATGTTAGGATTTTTTTTTTCATGATTCCATACAGTAGTTATCAATCAAATCCACCTACACCACCCCCATGTCATTAAACAACTTATTAGGGCATTCCCCTTTCTCATAAAATTTATCTAGTAGGGTCTCAATAGTAAATGTGTGGATCTTCCACCATATCATCTTCCGTCATGTCAAGGATTAAATTGTATATGGGAATAGCATGCCCAAAAGGGGGATTTCTAGGTGATGTGGAAGGGAAATTGAAGAGGAGACCTCATATATCTTCATCTCAATTGAAGAAAAACCCAAAACCTATGTCGGAGTAATGATTTAATCCAAAAAATCCATCCCACTATTAGGATAATAACCTTCAGGATAAGGGTGTTTCCTTGAAGCCTCACCCAAATATTTAATCAACTCCACAACTGCAATAGAAAGTGTGGTCAGTAAAGTAAATAGATTGTCTAAAAGATAAACCAATGAACCTAGAACCACACCTGGATAATCTAATACCCATGACTGAACATAATCTTGGGTAAGAAATGTGGGAACACCAGTTGGTGGGGGAATGATATCAGTATCAGTTTCATCATGCACCAACATCATCCAAAACTGGCGGAGAACCCCAAGGTGTCACTCTCCTTTGACACAATATGAAGGAATATGAGAGACCCATTGGGTGCTACTGAACTGAAGGGAAATCCAATGATGTGTATATGGCTCACAGATAACCAAATCTTCCATCATAGCAACTAGAATCCCAACCTGAATGGATATCGTATACAGCCTTTCATTGATGGAGTCACTACCATTGTTAATGATCTGTCCAGTCAGTGTGCGATAAAGAGAAACATCAAAGATGTCATATCTATGAAACACATATATAACCTCACTGAAGATCAATGATATATACCCAACCCCAGATATGTTTAGAAAACATGGAAAATATGGTGAACCGAGGATTCTAGTGTCATTATAGTTATCATTTCAATGGAATTTCGCCCCTATCCTGCCAAATAGAAACTAGAAATGGCCAAAAATCATGTAGGGGAAATAAATTGTATAATATGTAATAGTAGTTATTAAATATGTGAAAGGGGTGACATTTCTAGAATAAGATTCCATCCCTCCTCTAGATGCACAACCATCACTAGTGTGCTAGATCGGATCCCTGAATGCGCATCACAAGCTAGGAAATTCCATCCATTAAAAACCTTGTCCATGAAGCCTGAAAACCTAAGGAGATAATAGATATACTAGTTCACTTGATATCCTCTTAAAATATGATCCCCAACAAAAAAAATGGCCCAATATGTTCTAGTTATATTACGAAAATGTTGGTAAGGGAACCAATGGGGATGCACAACTGTTAGCCAAACTCCACAGCGGAAAATGATGATATCGATCTAATCCATGAAGGGGATAATTGCGTACATATTCAACTCATTTCTCATCTTCCCTTTCACAATTATGAGCATGTCCCTCGCAAATAATAGAGTCTAGAAAGGGTCATCCTAAACATCATAGGCTGGGAGAAACTCGTCGTACATCTCTCCAAGAGGGGGGATCCCATCCAGTTGGTAGATGTCCCATAAGATGATTCCCACTTCACCATGGGACAAGGGGAATGTGGTGATATCTGGGAACCAACAAATGATCAAATATTAAAGATGATTAGGATAGTGATAAAAAATAAATGGAGAAATCCACACTATTTCATAATGGTGTACCATGTAAAATGGATATGAAAACTCCAAGAAGATTTGTCTGACCCGGAATGGCCTCACCGATTCATCGGAAAAATTACTACCAGGTTGAAGATACCATTTAGAACTCCATACACCACCAAAATTGTCTTGGTAAGAAACAAATATACTCAATTAGGTTAGATAAATAGGCTGATGAGGGAAGTCATAGCCATCCAGACCCAATGGGGAGTTTTACAACTTATTATACAACCCCTAGGAATGGGATACAACCAGTTTTCCATCCTTGTAAATGGTTTTCTGGGTACAATAAAGAGAATATAACACCCAATAAGATAGATGATTAATGTATGAAGGTGGAATGATGACATTGTCCAGCAAGCAGAATCAATATAGTGGAATTCGTTGAGATAGAGGATAATCTTGGAGCTTGGGCGAGGGGAACCTCTTCAAAACATCATTGTAAGAATTAAACAAATATCAGGGGTTCGACATTGAAATTTATATAAATCATATACCATTGATTTGCTATAGTAGATAAAGATCGATGATATCAAAAATCCATCTAAAAAAGTATGTGGAATATGATAGACATATAAAATAAAATATTATTAAAGGAAAGACATAATGTTTTGGAAGCATCATGCACATCACATGAATCAGAAAAGGCATTCAGAAATTTACAAGAGGGCTCATGAATCACCTAACATATGAAGATCTCGTGGGTTGTGTACACCCTTAGGACATTTTTCAATCAAATGAATCCTAATAAGACTCATGATCACATGAATGAGACACATTAATTTGATTCATATAATATCCAAAAGATTCCTCGTTCATGCTAGATGATTCCACAATACCCTTAAGATTATCAAGTATCCTCACAGCCAATGTTCATACAATTATCTAAGTATATTTCCTAGTTAATAAAAGTGGGTGCCTAAGTGAAATTAGTCTTCCGAAAGAGTTCTCACAAAATGGGTCTCGATGAGGGCTCGTGAATAAATCATGGAATCGATGCTTACTAGATGGTCTTTCTACCAGGATACATGATAGAATGTAGGTATAGAGAGCTCTAAAAGGATGCGTATCTAGTCAATGGGGATGTTATCCACTCTCCAATATTTATTGAATTTCATGGAATACCAATTGTTTCATGGTAGACCACATGTTTCCCAAGACAACGGTTTGATAAAATTCCAAAGACAAAGGTGGGTATTTACATTGTTCAGAATCAATCCCTTTTCCCCACAGATGTCACTTCCTAGGGGGGTCGAGGATTTGTTAATTCCTACAAAATGAGCATTATAAAATTTACAAAGGAATAAATATTTGAATATGGGTGTTATCTTACCTTCAAAAAAGGAATAATATGGTGGCCAATAACTTTTAGATCACATAAGTCTCTAAGAGACATAATCGTGTGACCATCATAAGGTCACTTGAATGGTCATGTACAACATATAACCTATGGAAGATCCCATGAAACCTATTCTAAAATTACCTTGTACATTCACGAAGGAACCTCGAATAAATCATGGATCATGTGGTAGTAACTAGATAATCTCCCCAAGTTCATGTGTATTGGTATCTGGAAGACACGTAACAAACCATCCAAATGTCCATAGAAAAATTGAGGAAACTATACAAAAGGTGGGAGCCTCGTGTGGTCGTGAAACTCATGTGATGCATCATCGTTGAGGAGAATTATTATCTGTGAAAACATTCAAGAAAAATTATGTGATCCCCAGCCTTTGTAAAATAAATAATAGAAATAAATAGGGAGGAGGTGAGAGCCTCCTATAGTCATAAAAGTCACTCGATGTGCCCATAGTGTCCCATAATACCCCACAAGAACCCAATGACATGCCTGTCTCATATTAGGAAATCCATTTCACCTGTCATCCTTCTCATGTGGAGGGCCTCTGGTAAGTTCAAGAAACTGTGTTCTCCCCCTTTGGCTCCATAAGGAAAAGAATATGGTATTTTCTATGTAATGATCATGCATCTCAATAATACATTTTTTGGTCATGTGACCCACCACCAAGAGGTAAAGTGATTGTACTAGAAAACACCCATGAAACCTTGCAACCCCCCCCCCAAACTTTGTCAAATATATAAAGGAAGTAAAAGGGGGAGGACGAATGAGCCTCGTTTTGTCATAAAACTCATGAGACATGACTTGGATTCCCAAAACAAGGGGTGACAAGACCCCTAATCGAGCCTACCTAATATCATGAAGGACCCCAAAAAATCTATCATTGTCTCACGGAAAGTCACATTTAAGTTAACCAAGACCATGCGAAATCCTTTTGATAGGAATACTAATCTCATGAAGGCACATGAGCATGCCAAAATGACAATATAAAAGTCTCTTGTCATGTTTGTCGGATTAAAAAGTACCCCAATAATAGGTAATAAGACAATAAATGTGGGGATAGTGGGATGGTCTTATTGTCTCTGAAAGACATGTGACTCCCCCTGAGTGATTTATGGAAGGACCACATGATGAATGATGATGTTGAGGCCCTTCATGAACTCCATCCCAGATTAAAGTGATACATACTAAGAAAATTGAAAAAAAAACTAGGGAGGGAAGGCCTATAAATATCCTACCCCAACAAAAAATAAGGGGTTTGACTTTTTACATCTAGATGCATGAATGAACCAATGAACCAAAGTGGATTTCTCCGAATAGATGATCTCATGACTGGAAAAGAATCCAATCAGGTAAGATAGATGTAACAAATTGAGAGATCATGAATCATTCATAAAGAACATTTCATGATCACTTAGAAATCATGCAAATGAATTCTCGTAGGATACATAAATAACATCCAAAAAATATGATAGATCACAAAATAATTAAAACAAGATAATCTTGAACAAACCTAATATATTTATGATAAAAGGACGGATCTAAGACCGTGGAACATGAGACTTAAGAAAAGAATATATTCTAATCCTTATGAATCTCATGTGAACCACCTAGGAAACACGTCATCACAGAGACATGTTGCCCAGATCTCAGGGTTCTCCGTGGGTATACTCATTGGATCATGTGAAGTCATCTAGAACATTTCAAAAAAGTATCATGGCGCATCCTAGAAAAACCATCCTAGTACCAGGAATCCTTCCAGTGTCATCATCCATACATTGTGATGTGCTTTAGAAATGTTTAATAACTCATATAATGACATCAATAGATGTTAGCTGAGGTATAATATATAACTCAAGATTATTGAATGGATCTTGCGACTCCCTTTAGGCATGACATCCAGGTCTCATGGAAATCTTAGTAAATTTCAACATGGATCATGAATCACCCTTCGAGACATGTCACATTGACTCTCATGACAACCTCCAAGAGTTTCATCCTATACTCACGAAGAAACCACAAATAGTTAGCAACATCACATGACACCATTTAAAAATATCAGTCTGGGTCATGCAATAGCCTATATGACAAACTGATTGGCTCTCACAATTTTGTCCAGGAAAGTCATCCTCGATCATGTGACAACCCTCATAAATTCCATTTTGGATATGTGACATCCCTTAGACATGTCAACTAGATCATTAGATTTCCTTAAGACATGTCAGGAAGACATCAACTGACATATCAAGTAGGAAATCAGGGCATGTCAAGCGGACAATCAACACATGTTAGGTATCAAGGAGGCCAGGTCATTAGGGAATCCTAATACATTATAACCTTATTCAAACTTAGTGTGTAAGCCCATATTATAATGGAAACCTCAGTGTGTAATCCTAGACCAAATGAATTATGAGAACCATGATTCATGTTATAATCTGGTCACATAGGACACCTTCATAAGGCTAAATCTCCATATCACACCTCACAAAGGATGCCCTAGAACATAATTTCCCACATACATAAGAAGTGATTCCTATCATTTTCCATCCTTTTATTCTCACATAGATCATATGTCAATTCTTATTATTGTGTATAATAATCATATCATTGGTGTAATAAGCCTCTACAAAAGCATGGGTATCCTTAGTGTGTAAGACCCTATGAACTGAACTATATACTCTCTTATTCCTATTATAACCAGGATATGTAGGAACCCTACATTTGGACCAAGATAAATATCAAGTATCCAAAGGTAAATCTCAATGTGTATTCCCCCACCGATGAAACAATATGATATGTCCTACATATAAGGTCAACATCAGTGCATAATCCCCCAAACAATTAAACTACGAGGAATATGATTATTTCCATAATCAAGATATATATGACACCTTATTAATATCTATTTTTGAACAAAATGGGAATACACATCTCTGTAAATCCTGCCATGTATATGAAATTTCACCCATTGAGACCCAATCTTTCCCTTGGGGTGATCATTTTTTTCTCATCCACCAATGGAATAACCACTAACTAAACTATGATAAATATGATTTCATCTATAACTAGGATTCATAGGACACATCTACTAGGACCAAGAACCATATTGAAAATCCCAAGGGAAGTCAATGGAAAAAATACCCTCACATCCATATACAAAGAGGATGATAATTTTCTATCCATTATTTCTCACATCAAAAATAGATCATGTAGGATTAAGAAGCCACAATGAACACATCATCGGTTTCTTGAACATCCTCAAGTCAGTGAAATCTCAGCATATAAGCCTCGATGAATGGTATAATATGAATATCCATCACATAAGAGAATATTTATTGGGTCCAATCCCAAGAGAGAGATCTAACTATGAAAATTACGATTCCTCCTATAACCAGGATACATAGGACATCTCCTCAAGAGTCTAGTTCAAATACCTAGTGCCTCAGTACCAACACATATGTCCTCTTCAAATGGAGAGAAACTATATAAACTTAATGAACTATGTGGATTTTGATTCTAAAAATTGACAAGATATTTAGGATAACTCATAATGGCTCAATCCCCTCCTTAAAATATTACCTGCCTCCCAGCATGGAAGGAAATTCTAATGTGCTTGGTTATATGGATTTAGGATATAAGTAGAAATTCATTACTGATAGACAGATAAACAACATTAGATACTTCTAGAATGATTCAATGAGGAGTCACCCTTTTTATTGTTAATATAAAATAGAACTAACCTATAATAATTTTTCTTGGTTAACCAACCCCCTATCGGGATCATGAATATATTCTCAAACATTTATTAAATCTATAAAAGAGTCTTGTAATCCGAAGAAATCACCCCCAAAAGTTTTTGATGACCCTGACCTCCCATCCTTTTATACAACCTGTGCCCCTAATAATTTTTTGGTCTAAAACCCCATGTGACCACCTTCCTTTGGAATGTAGGTTTGTACCTAGTTATGGCTTGGGGAACTATTGGGAGTTTCTATTAATAACAACAATAGTGACCCGATGTTAATGATTGTTCATGAAATCAAACCACACAAAATCAACCATTGGGGAAAATCCACCTAAGTGAGGGTTCCTCAAAATTATCTTCACCATTGAATAATAATGTTTGGGTCCAAGTGGGCTAGTTCACATATGGATGATGAGTGACTTGTTTTTAGGGACTAGTTGGCATGATTACCTAATTTGTTGTTTTCGTCCATATTTGTTTCTTTGGATGTGATTCATGTAATGAAATGTGGTGTGGGCTTGGGATGGCTGTTGAATGATGATATTTAGGTAGGGTGTCCCTAGTTATTGGTATCAGTTAACTCATGTGATGACAATATTCATATTGATATGAATGAAGATGTTAGTGATAACATTGTTTTATGGAATGGGATTAAGTTGGGATCATCATTTTTATGCATAAAAAATAAGATGCTTGATTATTAAAAAAATATTATGAAGGTTTGTGTGGATGGTTTTCTTATTTTTGAATTCCATTCCCCATTGATTGAGGTAGCTATTTGTAATTTGATAGGCATCTATTTTATTGTGTCTTAGAATATTGCTGAGGGTTCCTAGAAAAATGAAATTTTAATAATTAATATACTTTTTAACCCATGGGGTTACTAGATTGTTTGAATATAATTAATGATAATATTCAGAATCCATGGATTTGGTTGGATTATTCATAGATGTCATGAACATATATTTTATGATTAATGTAGGTTTTATTAATTTATTTTGTACTTATAGGATATCTAGTCCTTATTAGTAAATGTTGGGTATTTGAGTGATGATAGCTACTGTTGAACCCAAAACTACTTTAATAACCATATTGTGGTTTTAAATGTATTATATCCTATATGTTTTATGATTTCATATGATACCCCATCAATGTTGGTTGGGCTAATAGCAACTATTAGACTATGGGAGTGTGTATTTCCCAACATGAAAGCTGGTGAGGAATGGATGGTTAACTCGCTCATTATTTCGTTGGATCTTCTGATGGTAGTATTATATATTGGTATACACAACAGTTATTTTACTCATATATGTGTGTTGAAGGATATAATGATTTTTTGTATTTCACATACATGTATCTCTAAATATAGTATACTACGGATTATTATAGTTATGATGTGTATGTGTTATGAGGGAGCGAGTTACATACTCTGTGTATGGACTCTAATGGAATGAAGTGCATTACATGACGTATGATACATAACACATGAGATGTGATTGTTCCCAGAAACTACTCAGTTATTACAATGAGTTGTGGAATTGGATTATGAGATGATGTGATGCATGGAATATATGTTGTGATACTTTATCCAAAGTGTATTCTATCTATATTCTTTTGTTGGGAGATGGATCAAGATGTGAAATGTTGGGGTAGAGAAAAAAACTAGTGGGTAAGTGGTAACAAGGTACCCTAATTTATTTACTATAATATATTATCTCTTGTATGAGTTACTTGGTATTTGATAGATGTGGTGAGGCTGGGAAATAATAAAAATATTTAAGTTATGAGTTAGTCTCACTTTTTGTTCACTCTTCTTTAGTATTCTTTCTTTATCTTTTTCATTAGAGACATTGTAGAGGATACTACTGAGTATACCTATTATGACCACATTCTGATAATATATATTTTTTGATTAACAAAATAAATTTGGAGATCAGAATAAATTTTACTATTTCGTGAGTTTTTAAGTGTTGTTTGGGATTTCTGGTTATTGCTGAGTTTAACTTTTGGTATATGTAGTTTATTTTCCAGATATTCTATTTTTGTATTACATTACATTCATGTGATTTGGTTTTTATATATCATCATGAGAATAAGTTTGTGGGTGTAATTTATTTTTTATTTTTCTTTAAATTTTTTAGAGGTAAATGTGTCCCATGTTTTTTAATGATACCACCTTGTTACTTCTAACTAATTATTTCCCTATTGAAAGTAGGCTTTGAGATTAATTATCTCCCTTCCATCATCATTGGATGAATATGGTACAGTTTAGTGGAGTGGTTCTTGAATATTTTATTCTCTATTTGTTCAAAATTTTATAGAAACATTCCTTGAGAGTGACTTATGATTACTAATTATTTTGGGTAATTAAAAAATATTGCATCACTTTTCACTTATAAAAGGGGAACTTCTCTACTTAATCCCCATCACACCTCAACCCCCTTAGTTCGAAAAAAACTCTTCCCAAACCTCTCCACAAAATTCCATCCACATTTTAATGGTTTAGGTATTATAAAAATAAGATACCTTATATTTTTACCTTTAACAAATTCAAAATTTATTTTAAAAGATATTAAACACGACAAAAATCTTCATACGTAACATAGAGCTTTTTGCGAATTGTGATATAATATAACCATATTATTATTTACATTCAAAAATTGAAAACTATCTATTAAATCATAAATATCAATAAGATTAATGATATTCTTCAAATAAATATATAGGTTTTATATAATTATAATTTATTAACTAATTAATAATAAATATGTACTCAATTTTTAGTACACTTATTTTATTCTATGAAAAGAAGTGTTTTTGAAAAAAAAATTATTATCTAATGTCCATTGGAATTATATGTAATATATATCAGTTTTTAATAATTATATGTTTTGAAATGATTATAATTTTTAAAATAATCATTTAAAAATTATCTTAGTGTGAATTATTGGGATTTTTCCGAAATGATTTATTTTTAAGTGAATAGTCAAAATACCAATATGTTTTAATTATATAATTTTTTTGAATTAAATAAATTAATTCAAAAGTAAAATAATTATTTTGATTTTATATTAATGTGAATCAAGTATAATTTATTTATAAATAATATAATTAATTTAATAGGAATCAGCTTTAAACCTAGTTTTTATATACGCTCATTTTTTTTGATTGGAATGGATTTCTCAAAAATTCATTTTTCACTCTTCTTTACACATTGATATTTATCTTTTTTCATCCAACTTTAGAAAATTAAATAATAAAAAGTGTAATATATATTTTATATTAGGAGGTTAATATTTGGTAAATAGACCCCATTTATTTTTTAGTAATTATTAATAATAACCATGTTAAATATTTTAAACTTCAGCATGTGTAAAACTAGTTAAACTATGATAAAACTATAGGCTAATACGTTTAAATATCCCTAATGCTTGATTTTATCCTATTAGGTGAGTGATTTTTGACACAATATATATTTAAGAAGTTAAATAATGTATTTTATATAATTATTTTTAAATTTTTAACCTAAGATTTTGTTTTATGACAATGAATATATTTTTATCAAAATTAATATAATTTTTTAGTATTTTCATTTAATGGTATGCATGGAATGTTAAATTAACGTAAGTTCTGATAAAAAAGTATAAAAAATAAATCATTTTTTATTATTTAAATTAATATTTTAAAACAAAATATTAATTTCTTTAAAGCTGAAATGATTTTTATGATTATATAAGGTATTTTCCTAAAATCTGTTTTCATGCATTTTTCATAATTATATTAAATGAAATTTCTGGAACCTATAGATTTTTTATATGAAAAAATAGTCTCTAAATTTTAAATCATCTTGTACATATTTTTTTGGGGTCATCTTCTATGTTTATTCATATAATTGTGTTATGATGGTAAAAAGTTAAATTTTCCTAGTTAAAGATAAATCGGGTTTAGAGGGTGTTTAACTAGGAGATAATGATTAAAATGTCCAAATCAGTTTTCTAATTAGGATTTTTTTTTGTAATTTTAGGACCTATAACATATTATATCTGAATTTGGGGTTCTTTTTTTCCACTTTATAGGATTATGATATATATTATAAACAAATAGTTTAAGAAATTCCAATTGTGTCTTTTCCATCACTTATAAGGCACCCGACCACTTTTTCTTAATTTAAAATGTTTAAACACTCTATATTATCTTATTATTGACTTAATAAAATTTTATATTAATATAAATCATTTGTTAGACTCTTTTACTCTCCCAATACCACCCTAAAAAGGCTTAATGTGTATGTCAAATAATGTCTCTGAAAGAAGAGGTATTCGCCTTTACCGAATCTTTCAAATATTATTTCATCATCTATATCCAATAAACATATTTTATATATAATAAAACATTTAATCTATTATAATATATATATTTATACGTTTTAATGAATATGGGCAACCACTTCCCACCTACATTCCATCAAATGTGAAATGAAAGTATCTCTCATGTGTACGTGGGGACTGCCACCTCCATATAGCAATGTTATTAATTTTCCATCACCACAAATAATGGTTAGTTATATATATTTATTTAACAATTACATATGATTTTTATGATTTCATAATTAATTATAAATTAAAAAATATTATCTTTTTTCATTTCATTTTTCTCATTAGAAAATGAAATTATCATTATTGCATACATATAGACTACCAAATCCACGAGCAGTGTATTTCATTTTCAATATCAACCATTTTTGGTTGGTCATAAAGTTATATATAATTAATATATAAGATAATTTTTAATTTTACAAGATTCTATAAATATTATACTATGATAATACCTTGTCTTGTTCTTACTCATTCAGTATTTATAAAAACTCTTATTTTGGTCTGTTTTAGCACCAATATGAGTGATATTATAATATTTACGATAAAAATGATTAAGGAATATATAATAAAAATAATTTTAATAATTAATATTATATAAATTATAATATTAAATTTTTGAGGATGTTGAAACAGCGACTAAGATAAAAGGATGAAAACTTCTAAAACAAAACATACATGATAAATGAAGTAGTTAACACAGTAAATGCCAACTTTAATAGATAATTTTTAATACATGGTCTTTCAAATGTAATAAGAATAGGATAAATGATATAATAAATATATATTTAGTTGTTTTAAATAATTATTATATATCTAATTTAATTTTATATGAGGTTATAGTGCTTATGATTCAAGTCAAACCGAAGGGAAGGGACTTCTCATCGAAATTTCCTTCCATAGAGACTTACACAAATTTGAACTCTTATTTCTGTGGTGTTTAATTAACATATAGATGTATTTTACCATTTGTTTGAAAGACATTATATTAATTGAAAAATAAATTTTGATATCTCTTCTCTAATTTCCTATGGTTTCATATGTCACAAAAGGTACAACGTATTTTTATTTAAAACCTTGATTTAATCTTCTAATGTTTTAATTTAAAAAAATTCTCCATGCCCATTCTCATAAATTATTTCAACAATTCTTGTATTTATATTTCAAATATCTTCAATTTTAATTTTCAATTACTTTTTACCATTTTTAAAAATTATGAAATGAAATATTTTGAAATATTTTCCATACAACTCAATTTTTATTTGTTACAAAAATGTGAAAAGATTGTTCTATTTTATTATATATAGAATTAATAGACATTCCCACCATCGTGAAAATTGTTTTAATTTAATTTTCCTTTATAGTTAGCTATTTCAATTTCATAATAATGTAATTGTTTTCAATATTATAGAAATTTTTATTTAAAATGTTTTAAAAAATGATATTTTTATCATGTTTTTAACGACATGTTTAAATGTTCATTTAAGAGGATTTTCATATTTAACAATATCTACTAATGAATTTTAAATTGTAATGGGGATATAATATAATGATATCAAAAAATATCAATCTAGATGGATTATGATCATGATGTTATATTTTTTTCTGAGGATTAATATTGACTTTTAGTATGTTATTTTTCAAATAAAGATATTCTTTTTCATTAGGTATTGTATTGATTACTCAACCCATTAATATGATGAATATATTCTAATTTGTAAGTGATTGGTGGGGGTAATTATATCCCCTTAAAGAGTTATTTGGTGTCTTCAGTGAATGAATTACGGTAATTTTGAGTATTGATTCCCAATTAATTATAATGTATTCACCCAAGGCCTTGATGGTAAGTTTATGTTATTTAGGAATGAAGCCTTGATGTCATGTTTATGATTTCATGGAATAATTCCTTGATGGTATGATTATGATGTCCACTATTATTAATTCCATCATTATGAAATAAATTATTGTATTTCATTTGATTATATATGTTGTAATATCATCCATGGATGTATTCTCTTTTTTTGATATTTCTTATATTAAAATTTTCATTGTTGATTATATCTACCATATTATTAATGAGTGATTTTTTATATGATATAATATTTTATATAATTTCCCTTATCGAGCATCATAACTCACCCTTAATTAATCTTTACATTCCCTAGGATACTGGAAGGGTTTTATGAATAATTCCAAGAATATACTAGAAGAATTAATAGAGTTCTCACTATAATTCAATATTATATTTCATGTTTTAAAATGTAATTTGAGAATAATTTTTTCTCTATACTATTTATTATAAAAATATTTTCAATCCTATAGGATATGAAATCTTATATATTTTACAACTAGATCTCTGTTATTTGAGTTGTGGTGTTATAGTTGGTATCATAGAAACATCAGTACAAAACATGGGAACCAGATTTAGGAGAATATTTATTATCGAATATAAACATTTGATAGACTCAAAGGATAAGTTAATGTATAGTAAAAAATCACCATGTTTTTGTAAATTTAAAATTATATAGTTTTACTAGAAAATACATCCTATCGAGATACTGAAGAGTGGATGCAGTTGTGACACAAATAAACCTTGTGGTAACTACTCTGAAATGGGAATGTAAGGTATTAACTAAATCTCCATCTGTGCATGATGAGTATTCATAGGACTACACACCTATCTAGACACACCTAGTGTTTTTGTGGTTTATTCAAACATTTATCGTGAGACAATATGAATGAATTTAAAATATAGTTTTGATTTAATGATATTCCCAATGATTCTGAGCTTATTATTCTGATAATAGATACACATTAATTTGTAATTTATATTATTTATTAAATAATATTTGGAAATATACACTATGATTCATTATTTTTTGAGCCATTATAGTGTATACCACAGTAAAAAATGAATAATAATCAAAGGAATATAAAATCTGTCAACATTCATAATAAATTTAGGGATTTCCTTCATGATAAAGTCAACATGACTAGTATTGGAGTTGAGTAGTTTATGAACATATTAGGACAGATGGATTGTGTTATAACAAATAAAAAAAATCATATGGAAAAAACCTATTGTATCACATAATTATTCATTAATACTGGAAAATTTTAGGTAGAAGAAACATCCATCACTTAATGTAACTAATAATCCATTAATAAGTGGACAAGGGATAATGTTCTTTGGAAATATATTTAGGGAATTGTGAAGTAATTAATGGGTGATGGTTATTCTATAAGTTTATGTCTTAATGGAATATACTAATAAATTTTGGTAATTGATTCAAAATAAAATGTAGTATGATGATATATTGTGAGTGGGTAGAAATAATTTTAATGATATATTCATGGAAAAAACATTGAACAAGTCCAAAAACTGATAATGAAAATAAATTCTTCATTCTAATATAGAATAAAAATATATGTTTTTAGAGTATGAAGAAGATGGAAAAATATAGGTATGGTTATGTATGTAATAGGTATATAACCCTATATATATTATTAACAATTTTTCATACTAGATTAAGATAAGAATCAAGCATGACAACTACCTAAATTGTTTTCAATATATGTTGATATTGCATCATATAAAATTTTAAGGGAGAATGAATTCACTAAGTCATATATTTTACAAGGTTATACAGAGAACTAGTAGATGACTCTGAACTAAGGAAAATAAATTGAGATGAATGAAAATGATAGAAAGAATGAACTTGAAACACATGATTATTGTGTAATGAAACACCTAGGTATTTACGTGAAGAGAATGAATTTTTTATTTATGTTTGAATAAAAATTACATTAGGAATGTGAATGAAATGATAAAAGAAGATTATACTGACCAGTGTTAAAACTATATGGAGACAAGTCACAACTTAAACTAATTCCCCATACATGTAGTGAAATAAAACTCAAAAAAGACCAAGGATGAAAGGAAAATCTTATCAAATTAATATAGCTAATGTTGAAAAGTCATATATTGTAATAGATGGTACTTTGATCATAGCCTCCAATTTAGAAAATGCTTTATTTGTTTTTATATATTTTCACTCTTTTATATATTTCAGGATTTCTAAATAATATAATATTTACCTAGAAAAATAAAAACAGAGTTATAAATCAATAATTATAGTTAAAACCTTATTGTAATATGGATATGTTAGGTATTTCCCATTATGATACATAAACATACATAATTTTTGAACTTTCTTATTAATTCCCA
The DNA here is from genome assembly GCA_963277665.1 of Viscum album. Classification (NCBI taxonomy): domain Eukaryota; kingdom Viridiplantae; phylum Streptophyta; class Magnoliopsida; order Santalales; family Viscaceae; genus Viscum; species Viscum album. The sequence continues at coordinate 259,931,048 of OY728125.1, read as the reverse complement.
TTCAAGAAATCCAGAGTTTTAGTGTTTAATAACTTTTAAATATTGAAGAATTAGTATATACATCATTCAACAATATATATTGGAATAATTTTATGATAATTTAATGGTTAAAAAATGTTTCATTTCAATGGGTGTTGTGATTAATGTTTTAAGAATTAATGTGTTACTTCTTCATAAGAAGGATTATTCAAATTGAATATTATCTTTTTTTTTATTTTTTTCAGTATGTGGTATGATATGACTTTATTTTATTGATCTTATCAAAAATTAAATTTTTATTTTTCTTATTTAAGAAAAATTAATTATTCTTATAGATTAGTTATTAAAATAACATTTAGAAACATGTTAAAATACTTAATCAAAAGGAAAAATAGAATTTAGTATGTTGAAAGAATTAATGTATGTATATTTTATAATGTTCAAAATCATGATAGTAAAATAATCCATCAAATCTTAGAAAACTATCATTGTATTGTAATATTTTCCTATACCTTTATTTTTGATGAATTGATGGTCTCCTTTAACTCTCAATTATTTAAGGGTTTTTGGTCAATAACATTCCAAAGATCGTGTCTTTTATCTATCTCTATTACTATTGGGATGTTATATTTCCCCACCATGTCTATATGTTTCATTACCTATAATTTTATCCTTATATGGGAACATGATTATGTGTAATCATAGGTAATATTTACATTTCTTAGTTCCCATTTTAAAAGGAAGATATATAATTCCTTTGTACAATGTAGGGTTTCAAATAATGTATTTTATAATATGGAACCCTTTACAATAGAGATAAAACAATTATATTGAGGATGGAATTTATATTTGGGGGATATAACACCCTAAAAATTTAGTTTAATATCGTATTAATCTATATATATTGTTAACATGCAAAACAGAGCTTAATAAATTGTGATATACAAAAAAAGTATTATTATTTAAATTTTATTTTTATAACCTAGTTGTTAAATTGAGGATTTGAATAGTGATAACAGAATTATGATATATATATATATATATATAATAATTATATATTAGCAAGTTCATAACAAATCAGTACTCAATTTTCAATAAATTCATTTTTTTCTCTAAAAATTTATTTACCTCAAAAATGGTTTATATTTCTATTTGGGAAAAAATATAATTAATTTATTCAATTTTTTTTATGATTTTCTATTTTATGAAATGGTTAAACTTTTTGAAATCATCCAGCAAAAATTATCTCAAGTTTAATATTAGATATTTTTATGAGAAGATTTATTTTTATGTGAATGGTGAAGAATACCGAGTTTTCAAAAAATGTTATTTCATTAATTTAAATAGAATAATTTAATTTTACCATTAAGTTTTAAATTATATCATAAAATAAAAAAAAGTCCCCATTAATTTTAAATAATATAATTAATTACATTTGAATCTAAATAATACTTTAATATAGTATATTTCTATTATTAGGTTAAAAATGCATTATTCTAGATACTATTTTTCTTTGGGTTTTATGAATTAACATTAAAATTTATTTCATCCAACTATAGATATATAATATTGAAAAATAATTCCATATTTTTATGTTTTTGGTTAACCTTTAATAAATATTATTCTTTGTTTTGTCATCCTGAAAAATAATCATGGAAAATATTTGTCACCTCGGTAAAGGAACAACTAGAAAAATAAGGTTAAAACATGTGTTAAGGATTTAAAATCACTATAACAAGTTTATTTATCATATTCTGTGATTTTTGATCAAAAGTATTTTTATTAATTTAAATAATTTATTTTAAATCATTATTTGGAATTTGGGAACCCATGAATGACTATTTTTAACCTACATTAAATTTTATCGAAATTAAAAATATTTTTTTGATCTTTTCATTAAATGGTATGGTTAAAACATGAAAATTAGATTTCAATTTATAAAAAAATAAAGAACATTCCCATTTTCTTATGTAACCAAAAAATTCTTGAGTAATAAATTATTAATTTATTTCAAGATGAAATTATTTTTTCTTAAATTGTGTATTTTATTAAAAAATGGGTTTTCATGCATTTTTTATATTTATAAAAAAATTAATTTACACGACATAAAAATATTAAATCTAATATAATGGATTAAAAATTAGGAATATTTATGCACAATTTTTTTTATAAGGATCCATTTATTTTAAACATATAATTATGTTATCATGGTAAAAATGGAATGTTATAGTGGTATAGGCTGAATTGGGTTTAAAAGGGGTTTAACTAAGAGATAAGGAATAAAATGTCACTGAAACTTGTCAAAATGTCCTTGGTTGAGTTTATTTAAACCATATCACATTATGTAAATTATTTTTGGGTTCTTTTCTTACACATGTAATGATGATGATATATATTATATTTAAATATGTTATGTAATTAAAGGTATGTCCTTTCCTTCAATTATAAACGAATCCCTCATCTCCTCCATTATTTCGATATATCAAGCACTATATCATTGAAAATTACTATCTTAATACCTTCCTATTATCTATTTCCTTTATTCTTTGGCATCTTACATTTTCCTAAGACCATCCAAAGAAGGAAAATTTTAATCCCAAAGGAGGACTCTCAAGAAAGTGGTAATCATTTTTATCAACTCCGTCAAATTCTATATATTATTCTGATTCCTCTAAATGTATTTATTCCATACTAAGATAATTAATATAGTATCATAAATATACTTATATATAATTATTATTAGTGAGAAACAATTTTTTAGTTTATTTCTATCATATGGGAAATGTGGGTATCCCTCAGGTGTTTGTGAGGACTACCACCTCCAAATAGTGTTGTGATTCAATCTCCAACAGATCTTCTCACATATATTTATAATAATTGATTTATAAATATATATGAAATTTCTTATGTAATCAATATTTTATATTGATAAAATATTATCTATTTTATTTTTATTTTCCTCAGTAGAAAATGGTAGTATCATTCATGCGAATGCAGGGACTACTATCTCTATAGGAGATATACTCCATTTTCTATATCATCAAATAAAAAACAATACAATAATTATAGAATATATATATATATGATACAATTGAAATTAATAAGATTTAGTAAATATTATCTTAAGATTATATCATGTTATGTTCTCACTCGTTCGGTCTTTATGACACGTTCTTGTTTTGGTTTGTTTTACTAAGTACATGAGTGATGTTATAATATTTAGGAATAAATTTATTAAGGAAAGGTAAATAACAACATTATTATGTAATAATATCATATATATTACATGATTATCATTATAGATATGATTAAATCATTACCATGAGTTAAGGACCATAACTGATGATAGAAAACATACATGATAAATGAAGTAGTTAACACCCGAAGTGACGACACTAATAGATAATTGTTAATAAACAGGTGTTGAAATGTAATAATTGGATCATATATAATATTATAATTTTTTATATTGTAACGTTAAAGATGTATTATAAAATCTAATTTTATTCAATGATAATTAGAGAACTTACAAATCAAGACGTACTTAAGGAAACAAATTTTTCGTTTCAATTTCCTTTCATTGCAACTTATACCATGTTGACAACAGGTTTTATTTTAATTGTATAAATAACTACCTTATTTATATATTTTAACATTTATTTAATAAAATTATTAATATTTTTAAATCCATTTCAAGATGTCTTCTTTAAAATCCTATTTTTGAATAGTTATGAATGTGGAAAGCGAATTTCCTTTAAAACATTTCTTTAATGTTTTCCTTTAAAAATCATTTTTCTATGTCTATGACCATAAATTGTTTGAAGATTTTTTTTGAAATATTGTTAAATGTATTTTTCAACTCTATTTTACCATAGAAAAAAATATTTGAAATTAACCTTTTAAAATTATTTCTATATGGTTGAATTTTGACATGTATATAAAAATGTGCTGAGAATGTTCTCTTTTAACATATATAGAATTTATAGAAATTTACACCATCCTACCCATTCATATTGATGTATCCTACATTATATGGTTCCATTTTTATTATAAATTAATGAAAATTTCTACATATTATAGAATTTTTTAGTTAAAATTTTGTCAAAATAAAAGAATACTTTTATAATTTTTTTAGATAATGGTTTGAATTTTATTTTAAGAGTATTTCAATCTATGAAAAAAACACATGATAAAACATACGCTTTTTTAGGAATATAATATAACGATACCTTCCAACATAAAAATATGGGAACATTGTGATAATGATGATTTATTTTTTGTTGGGATATAATATTTACATTCCTTATCCTAGTTTTTAAATTTGAATATTTATATTGATTTTTTATTGTATTGTGAATAATGGATTTTCATAAACTCCTTCATGAAAATGGTTTCATTTCTATGTTCTGAGTATATTCTTAATGAACCTATCCTACTTTAATGTTTTTTATCATTGGATCAATCGAATCTGCACTTATTTATCGTTTATTATTTGTAACATCCATGGATGACAAGCTGTCGGTTGGGCCATCCTCCTTCTCTTGTCTAGCTCTGTATAAGTCTTCTCTCTCTATCCTTCCACTGCTATGAGAACCACTAAGATCCTTTAAATAGTTAATATTTGGTGTTGGTCCCCAATCTTATAGGGTCCCACTTCAATCTATCCCATAGATTCCGGTCTCATCACCTGAGGTCCTAATGGTTAACATTCTTCCTTCGCTCCCCTACTTGTTAGAAGATCTAGATGGTGTATCTACCTACCCTTAGTGGATACTCATTTCCAAATTTTGTGTTGTGGATCTGTCACTAGTCTGCATAAAAAATCTTATTTCCTCATTGGGTATGGATTCCCTACTGGTGGTCTCTCCCCTCATCAGGAGGTCCTTATATATCCATATGTTTTCAAAAGGGTATTTTGTGAAGTCTATGGTGATAGAAGGTGGGATCTATGGGAACGTGAGTTTTTATTTTATCTGATGGTCACTCAGTTTTCATGTTTTTTTGGATCCTTTTCTATTATGGATTGGGTTATCCTTCCCAGGATTTAACTTCCATATTATAATCCATAATTTATCATAGTCATCGGTGATTTTATACGTGTTTTAATTTTTTCTGACGATACTACCTTGCGCATAGATAATTCCATCTTGGAACAAATTTATGTAGAGATGGATCTTTTGATGTCTTGTATGCATATTTTGAGATTTTTATGGGGACTCCTTTTATCAGGTTCCAAAAGCGTAACTTCCAATCCAGGATTGGTTTTTTCATCTATTTTCCCCCAATTTCACAAACATCCCAATTTCAAGCATAGTCTAGATGCGTTTAATCTCTCAAAACATGTTGAGATTTTAAATTTTCCTTTTTTTCCTCACCTCAATGTCTCGTCCTGGATAAATGTAATGCATAAGGGGTTATTTCTAGTGGGTATTCTCTTTCTGGTGGAATTTTTCATGGAAGTGGTCGAGTGTTTAGATATTTTCAATTAGCTATGATGAGGGTGGGTTGGGTGGGGGGTTGTTCCATTGGCTATACATGGGGGGTGTTTGATATAAAAGTGAAGAAATGTGAGAAAGGAAAAAATAAAACACAACAAAGAAACATATTTCAAGTTTGTATTTCAACCACATTACAAAGACTACACATACATTAAACTTATAGACATTTCCCAAAAAAAGGAAAAACTCCAAAAAATGACATACACAAAACATTTATTGACAAAAAAACAAATAAACATTAAATGAAATTCATAGGAAATGAAATAAACTCATGGGGATGATTCCATCCACCCATTAAAAGAATATTTAGTTTGAATTTCCATAACTCCCCTTGTAACCAAAACATGCATTATTTCGAACATTGTTCTCAATTGTTTGAATGTATCTATTGGCAATGCCCTTGTTAGGATATTAGTCATCTATTCCATAGTATGGATATATTCCAATTTTATTATTTTCCTCTCCACATGATCTCTCCGAAAAGGGTATCAGGTATCAATGTGTTTTCTTCATCCATGCTACATCAGATTTTTGACTAGTTCGATTACTGACTTATTATCCAAATATATGATTGTGGATCCAACCTGCAAATTATTCTGCTCCTTTAGAAGATTCCATGACCACATTCCTTCAAAAAATAGTGGACGTTGCTGCTATGTACTCTGCTTTACATGTGGATAGGCTGACCACACTATGCATCCTTAGATTCCATGTGAAAGCAGTCGTTTTGAGAAAGAATAGATATCTAGTGGTGCCTTTTCATTCTTCTTGGTCACTTCCGAATCACTATATGAGTATTCATATAGCTTTCTTTCATCACTGTATATATAGAAAAGACCAAATTTCAATATTACTTTTACATATATGTGGGTTTGTTTTGCAGCTAGCCAATGTGAATCATTTGGTGCTTCCATGTACCAACATAGAATCATAACACTATAGAAAATATCTAGCATGTGATTGTGAGATACCTTGTTCTTCTTATCAAAATCTTGAAGAATGTAGAGTAAATAATTCTTCTTTATTTTTATTTTTTCATTTTAATCATGTTAATACATGAGTTTTTAAATAATTTAAATTATTCATCTTGATTTTTTTAATGAAATTCCCTGGAATACATTTTATTAGATATATAAATGCCACAATATCGTTGATTTTTTTATGACCAGAAAAAAAGACACAAGACCTCTATTGGTAATCAAAAACTCCATAAATATCACCTTCTTGAATTCATCTAACATTGGTCAACTGTTCCCTATAATAAAAAAATCATCAACATACAGGAAGGCTATAAGTATGTCGCCACATGCGAGGAAACATGGGAAAGTAAAAAATGGAAAACCACAAAGAAATTTCATTCAAGTTTGTATTTAATCCTCATTAAATGGACTACACCTGCCAACAATTTATAGACTTTTATGAATAAATAAAAAGACTCCAAAATAAGACATCAGAAAAATATTAATTGATGGGAAAAGAATAAAAGGAACAATAAATGAATTTCATATAACATGAAACAAAGTAATGAGGAAGACACTAGCTGTGTATTGGAAAAATATTTGGTTTTTATTTCCTACACTCCCATTTAAAATAAAAAAGGATTCATTTTGAGCATCATTCTTAGATATATGAATGAATCTGATGGTAATACCATTTTAATAGTTTCATCCACCAAATCTGTATTATAGAAATATTCTAATTTTATTATATTCGACCACACATGGTCCCTTAAAATAGTATCATGTTTCAATGTGTTTTACTATTCCATGATATATAATATTTTTTGGTTAGTTCAATTACTGAATTATTATTCACATATATGATTATGGATCCATCCATCAGATGATTTAGCTCCTTTAGTATATTCTGGAACTATATTCCTTAAAAAATTGTTGAAAATGTAGCTACGTTATCATATTCACATGTGCATAGGGCGGCCACACTCTACTTCATTGAATTATATATGAAATATTTCATTCCAAAAGAGAACACATATACAGTGGCTCATTTTATTTCTTCTTGGTCACCACCACAATCACATTCCGAGTGTCCATATAGATTTCATTCATCACTATATGGATAGAAAAGGCTAAATTACACTATTCTTTTTACATAAATATAGATTATTTTTTAATATAGTTGGTGTGACTATTTTGGTTTTTCCTTTTACCTACACAGAAGCCCAAAACTATAGACAATATCTGGCATTGTGATTTTGAGGCACATTTGGCTTCCAATCAGACTCTTGAACAAATTTGTGTCAATACTTCATCATTCTTAATATTTTTTCAATTTTAATCCTACTGGTATAGGCATGTTTAAGGAATTGAAATTGGAAATCTTGAATTTTGTTAAGAAATTCATTTTCAAGCTTCTACAGAGATATAAATGCCACCATGTTGTTTCTTTAATTATATTCCAAGAAAAAATAAATACATGAGTCATCCTCCAGTCATCTTAAACTTATTTAAACAAATCCTTATTGAATTAATAGAACAGTGGTCGACTGTTACCTATAAAAAAAATTGTTAACATACAATTATACTAGAGGCTTATCACCACAAGCCAGGAAACATGAGAAAGAAAAAGAAATGTAACACAATAAAGAAAAAACTATCATGTTTGTATTTCATCCATATTATAAAGAATACCCTTGAAAATAATTTATTGACTTTTCTTAATAAATAAAAATAATCCAAAACATGAAAACCACATAACATTTATTGACATAACAAAAACAAAAAACATCAAATGACTTTCATAGGTAATAAGATAGAATAATGGGGAAGATTCGAGCCATGCATGGGGAAAATATTTTGTTTTCATTTCTATCACTCACCCTCTTACCAAAATAAGATTCATTCTGAGAAACATTATTTTTTTAATGTATCTATTGGTATGTATTTTATGGGGATATTAGCCACATGTTCAGTAGTATGGATATATTCCGATTTTATTGTTTTGTTGTTCACATGATCTCTTCTAAAGTTGTTTTAGGTATCAATGTGTTTTATTATTCCATGTTACATCAAATTTCTGGATTGTTTGGTTACCATATTATTATTCATATATATGGATGGGGATCCATCCTACATATTATTCAACTCCTTTAACATATTTCTAAACAAAATTCCTTCACAAATAGTGAATGATGATGCTACATACACTACTTCACATGTGGATAGGGATACCACAATATAATAACATGAATTCCATGTGATTTTAGTTATTTAAAGAAAGAACATATATCTAGTGGTGATTTTTAATTCTTCTTCATCACATAACCAATCTCTATATGAGTATCCATATAACATTGTTCCATCACTATATGGAGAGACAAGACAAAATTCATATGTTCCTTTTACATACCTGAGCATTATTTTGGAGGCTAGCTAATGTGACTCTTTTGGTGCTTCCATGTACCTGTATAGAAGAACAACACAATATACAGTATATGAACTTGGGATTATGAGTTACCTTAGGCATCCAATCAGACTCTTGAACAATGTCAAGTCAACAATTCATCCTTATTCAACTTTTTTCAGTTTTCAGACAATTGCAACATACATGTTTAAAGCATTGAAATTGTTCATCTTGATTTTTTATGAAATTTCTTTTCATGCCTATTTTGAGATATATATAAATTCCAAGATTTTGTTTCTTTACTTAATTTCAAAACAAATACATGAGACCTTTGTCGGTCATCTCAAAATACAAAAATGTTGCCTTCCTGAATTCATAGAACATAGGTATACTATTCCCAATAAAAAAATGTTTAAGATACAGGCATGTTATAAGAATATCTTCAAAAGAAAGGAAACATTTTAAAGAAAATAATGGAACACCACAATGATACAACTCTCAATTTATCATTTGATCCAAATTACATGGAATAAACTTTCCAACAATTTATAAAATTTTCCCAATAAATGATAAGACTCAAAAATTTGATTTCCAATTTATGTTTATTGTTAGAACAAAAAAATCCACATTAAATAACATGCACTGAAAATGAAATAATCTCATGGGGAAAACACCGACCACACATAGGAAAGAGATCTGGTTTGCATTTCCAACACTCACCTTCTAACCAAAACATGCTTCATTCCAAGTACCATTTTCAATTGTTTGAATGTATCTATTGGTAATGAAATTCTGAATATATCAGCAACCTATTCCAAATTATGGAAATATTAATATTTTATTGTTTTATGCTTTACACAATCTATCAAAAAATCGATCAAGTATCAATTTGTTTTCTTAGTCCATAATGCATTGGATTCTTGGATTGTTCAATTTTTAACTTATTTTCCACATATGTGATTATGGATCCATCCAAAAGATACTTCATCTCCTTTAGAACATTTCTCTACAAAATTCCATCGCAAGTAGTAGTAGATGTTGTTATGTACTCTACTTAACATGTGGACAGGAATAAAACACTATGTTTCCTTGAATTCCATGTGAAAGTAGTCATTTCCAGAAATAGCACATATCCAGTGGTGTTTTGGTCTTTCATATTGGCCACATACCCAATAATTATTTGAGCATCTATATAGTTTTGTTTCATCGCTATATGGAAAGAAAAGGAAAAATCTACTTTCCCATTTACATAACTGATGATTTTTTTGTTTCTAGGATATGTGACTCTTTTGGGGATTCCATGTACCTTTTTATAAGCCCAACATTTTAGAAAATATATGGACTTGTGATTGTGAGGTACCTTAGGCTCCCAATCAAACTCTTGAATGAATTAGAGTCAATGGTTCTTCCTTATATGACTTTTGGTAGTTTTATGACTTTTTCTATAGGCATATATAAAGCATTTCAAATTTCCACCATGAATTTTTTAGGCAATCCCTTAGAATTATTATTATAATATATATATAAATTACACCATTATATTTCTTTACTTATGTGAAAATAAAAAACATGAGGCCTCTATTAGTCATCTTGAACTCCTTAAACATCACCTTCTTGAATACATCGAACATAAGATGACTATTCCGAGTAAAAAACTAATATTAAACATGTTTTTTTGTGACACAAATTTTAACACAAGCAAGGAAACATGGGAATGAAAAAAATGGAACTCCATAATGAAAAATCATATAATTTATGTTTCATTCAAATTACATGGACTACACTTTCCAACAATTTATAGACATTTCCCAAAAAATGAAAAGACTCAAAATCATTAAAACCTCATTACATTTATTAATAGAAAAAAAAACAAATCAAAATTAAATTATTTTCATAGGAAATGAAATAAACTCATGGGTAAGAAACATACCGCTTGTGGGAAAAATTATTTGGTTTTCATTTCCAAAACTCACCCCATAACGAAAAAATGCTTCATTACAAGAATAGTTCTTAGTTGTTTGAATGTATCTTTGGGTAAAAAATTTGTGAAGATATCATCCAAATCGTAATTACTATATAAAATTTCAAATTTAAATTTTTACCGCTTCACTTGATCTCTCAAAAAATGGTATAAGGTATCATTTTTTTGCATCTTCTACACTGCATCAGATGTTTGTTTAGTTTTATTAATTACTCATTATCCACATTTATGAAGTTGGATTCATTCTAAGGATACTTGGAATCCTTTATAATATTTGTCACCCAAATTCCTTCACATGTATTTTATGATGCTGTTGTGTACTTTACATCACATGTGGATATGGTGACCACATTATGCTTCTTTAAATTCATTATGAAGGAAATCATTCAAATAAAGAACAAATATCGATTGGTTATAGTTTTCTTTCATCTTGGTAATCTCCCCAATCACTATCTATGTATCCATATAGATTTTTTCCTCACTATATGGAATTAACCGTCCAAATTACACTTTTCCTTTTACATACCTAACGACACTTTTTAAAGCTAATTAGTGTGACTCTTTTAGTGCTTCCATGTACCTACTTAGAATCCCAACACTGCAGAAAATATATGGCCTTGTGATTATCAGATACCTTAGGCTTCCAATTAGAGTATTTTACAAGGCTGAATCAATTTTTCTTACTTCTTTTTCATTTGTCAGTTTTAATCCTATTTTTATAGGTGTGTTTAACGCATTTAAATTTTTCATCTTGAATATTTTAATAAATTACTTACCATACTTATTATGTGATATATAAATTCCACCATGTTGTTGCATTACTTATATACCCAAACAAACTGACATGAGACCTCATCCAGTCATCTCGATCACTATAAACATAACCTTATTGTATTAATTGAACATAGGTTGATAGTTCATTATAAACAAATCATAATCAACTTACATCATGCTATAAGCATATCGCCACAATCATTCTCTAGATGTAAATCACATCCTCATATAGACATCGGGTGAATACGTTATCTTGATGATATTTATTAATGCCAGCATTTGAATCATGTGAAGCTTGCTTCAACCCATATAGGTATTTCTTCAGTCACTACAATTTTTGTGCATGTGATTTTATAATTAATCCTTCAAGTTGAACAACGTTGACCTCTTCTTCCAGAATTCCATTCAAGAATGCAGATTTCACATCCAGTTTGCAGATAATCCAATTTTGATAGACTGCAAGTGAGATAATCATCCTCATAGTAGCATGTAAAGTAATTGAAGTGAAGGCTTATTCATAGTCCAACATTTACTTCTATTTATATATCTTTATTACGAGTTTTTCCTTGTATCAATTTATATATCAATTAGAATTTAGATTGTTCTTTTACACCCATTGGACTCTAATGGTTATCTAGCACCTAAGATGTGTACTAATCTCCCATGTTTTATTTTTCTATATGGTATGAATTTAGTCATTCATCATTATTTTCCAAAATTCTTCTCTTATAGCTATTTGAAATGTTAGAGGCTCATTATATTTAAATAGGGAGAAAAGATTTACATATTTGATTTTATCATAGATGTATTTGAATCTCATAATTTTAATAAACGCTATATTTTATGATGATATGGATAAATTTTAACTTGATGGAGTTCTTTCAAGAGTGGTTGAATGTACTCCTAGACATTTTTCAATAAATGATGATACCAAGGAAGGTGTTGTGGGTGATTGCTCCTGATGATCATGTCTTTCATTAGGATCCTCTATTTTTAATGGAATATCTTTGTTTGATTCTTTATCATTATATTTACAAGATTCATACTAACTAAAGATCACATATGTACTCACAACTACTTTATTGGTTAGTGGATTGTAGTTCTTGTAGGATTTATACACTTCACTATAGTACATAAAGATGAACTTTTCACTATAATCATCAAGCTTCCTTATAATCTTTCTTGAACTTGAGCATAGGCAACACAAGAAAAACGCTTATTTGGTGTACCATGCCTAGTTTTTAGCTACTCCATGCTTTTTTTGGATTCAAATATTTTACACTCTTTGTTGGAAACCGATTGAGTAGCTAGGTAGTAAATGAAACCTCTTTTAACCAGAATTTCTTTTCTAGGCCTTTCTACTTCAACATGGTCCTCGTCATGTCAAGGATGGTGAAGTTATTGCATTATATAATTCCATTATGTAATGTCTTTTAGGCTACATTTTATTGGTTCTTGATTCCTTGTTTCTTGAAAAAAATATTGAAATGAATTTGATGTGTATTCTCCACGTCTTTCAGACTTGATTACATTGATTTTGTGGCCACTTTCTTTATCAACACGATCTTTGAAAATTTTAAAGTTAGTAAAAGAGGAATATTATTCTTTGACTCAATTCAATAGTATGTTTTCTGCTAAAATTATTAGTGAGGGTAATAGAAGAAATATTAAATTTAAGTTAGGTTGTTTCCAGTGGATAGAAAATGTTTGTATTTACCAACTGATGTGTTTCCTTTACTCTTATCAACACTCAACTTGGCAAGGAATGACTCCGTTAATTACTGAGTGTACATGCCTCAAACATATGTTTTGTAATTTCAATTTCTAGGAATCCATACACCATTCTTGATGAGAATTAGAGTTTAAGGCCTCTGAAATGAAGATAAACAATGTAAAGATTCTATCTCTTTGATTCATTCTTCATGTGTCCTAAAATACACTCCTTAAACTATGTGTTAATATTCAATGGAAACATGAAATACATTTCCATTTGGATTTAAGAAACAAGTTTCTTGTGGGAATCTTTTATAGATATAGAAGAGTTGTCCATGACTATAACATACCCCTTATCAAGGAGTTGGTTGATACTAATGATATTATTTTTTTTGGTATGTAATATACATTAGAGATTTAATTCGACTCACCGTTCTTATGATATATTTTAATTTTATCTTTTCAAATCATGTGTACCTTTTATGAGTTTTCAAATCTCACATCTCCATGAACTTATTATTGGATTTATATAAATATTTCTTTTTACAACTCTTGTGGTTTCGTTCACCCGTGTAGAGATACCACACATTTCGCTGTTCAAATGCCTTTTATTAAGAGAGTAAGAGTGTGGTGTATTTTTGTTCCTGATGAGATGCTTTTGCATAGTTGGATCATTCATATTGGTAAATATTACTCCAACACATAGAAGAATGATGGATGAATTTATTTCAATTGTGGCATTGGACATTCTTTTTGTTTCTATGACAAGGTGTGAATCTTCCTCCACCATTTCCTCTTCCACAGAAGCTGGTAAAACATTGTGTGTTTTATTGATGTCTTGAATGATTTAAATTACCTATACCTCTTGCATCATTACTACTTCCATGACTGACCCATTGTGTATGTCCATTATTTTTTTCTTATACAGTCAACATAGACTCTAAGGAATGCTCAAGAATTAAACCGGGATTCTTTTTCATTATTTTCTCTTTCACTTGAAATGATCCCATCAATTATTCAATGGATAATATTTCCATGTCCTTTGATTCTTCAACTGCCATAATAATGTGCTCAAAATTGGTAGTGAGAGATTGCATTGTCTTTTCAATGACATATATATCTTCCAATTTTTTAACATTTATTCTCAAATTGTTAATAATAAAAATTAAGCATGATAGGTAGTTGGAGATATTGTCACCTTTATTAATGTGATCCACATAAAACTCAACTCTTTGTGTTTAAAGTTGAACCTAATTCACTCAATCAACACCTTTGAACAGGGTTCAAATTGTATCCCATGCTTGCTTACTTGATATTTCTTCAAGAATATTTTAAAAGGTTAATTCATCCAACCCTAGATAGAGGAGGAACAATGCATTTATTTCCTTCTTACTTTTATTTTTAAGAGCAGTATTTTATTCTATTGTTAAGGTGGTTTCATCATCCATTGTGTGTACTATATATCTATTCGTCATGATCTCCCATATCTTTTGTGAACTTAAAAAATATTTCATTTTGATGAACCACATTTCATAGTTGTCTTTAGACGTCATAGGTAAATGTGGCTGGATTGTGGTGTCCAGCATTGGAAATTGTGGGATACCTTGGTACCACCTATGATACATGTTTTTGGCTGAAAAAAATAGAAAAACATGACAAATAAAGAAAATGGAACACTACAACGAAGCATCCTTCAAGATTTTATTTCATCCTCATAACATAGAATACACATTATAGAAATTTATATAATTTTCTAAATAAATAAAAAGACTCCAAAACTTGATATCCACATAACATTTTTTGATATAAAAAAACAAAGAAACATTAAATGAATAACATCAAAAATGAAACAGACTCATGGGGAAGATGTCGACCACATATGGGAAAAATATTTTGTTTCTATTTACAGCAGTGGGATTGAGGTGCAAGTCCCTTCTAATGATTATTCATATTCAGTTTGTCATGAGTTAGATTTCAGCTCATCTTTTTGAGGTTTTTTAGCTACATTGAAAAGGAATATTTTGTTGTATTTATTTGACGGGGGCTTGGTTGGTGATTCTGACATGAAGTATCTTGATCCTATGGTAGTTTTGAGAGGTGTGGATGATACTAAATGTAATAAGATCTAAATTTAAGGAAATTGTCAGTAGATTCTAAAGATAATTGATTCTTATTTACTTTATTCCAATTCATTTGAGGTCTTTTCATATATATTTGAGGATATCCTAGATTTTTCCTCTCATATTACAGTAGTATTATTCTCAATATCTTCACCTCCGAGTGGCATGGTTATCACATTTAAAGATGGACATTCATATACTCTCTATATGATCATGTTAAGGTTATCATCAAATTGGGATGGATGGTCTTAGTCAATATTGGTTAATGGTTTTTTCTTATTGGGGAATAATCAGGGAATTAGGTCTCAAAAGAAATGTGATGTCATTACCAATGTATTTTACTCAAACCAATTATCCTTAGTGGAAAATCTTTAACCTAAAATTTTTTTATTCCATCCAAATGTTAAGATTTATTTTGGTGGTGGTATTATTTTTCATGATGATCCTCTTAATTCCCATTTCGGGATTGCATCAACATGATTCTTTAGGATTTTCAAGGAAAATTTCTCCGTGAAATATAACACAATCAAGTTTGGAATCTATAATTTCTATTTCTTTGTATCTTTTGTTTATTTTATGTGTGTTCCACATAAATGCGAAGATATTTGGAAGAGTTGTTGTAGCTTCAACCTATGTTCTTTATATTGGTTAGTTGATAATGATTTTAATACTATTATAGATAATTATGAGAACAAAGTGGGTCAGATATATTCCCAAAAATCCATTTAAGGTTACCAATAATTTTTTCCCAATAAGAAACTTTTAGATATGGGCCTAACAAGAGAAAACATTACGTGGTCTAATAATAAAATGGTGGAGTCAACATATATTGATCCTCTTGGACCATTATTTCTTGAACCTATATAAAATGTAGTTATTTAGAGATGCCTCAATTTATCATCATCCTAGAGTTCAATAAAATCATTCTCCAATCATAATTGAAGTGAGGGATAATTAAATGAATACGAGGTGTTGTAGTTTTGTGATTAGGTAGATCATGGATGACAATTTTCAGCATATTGTTTACAAGTCACAATGTATTACCATAAAAGGCCATATATTTCTGATATTACATTATTGGTTTATATATATTATGAATGACCTCTTTATCAAGAAATATAATTTACTATATGTTTATGTAGGTTTTGAATATCTAAAAAAATGTTAATTTCCAGATTTTCCATAGAGTTCAGGGGTTATGGGATGATTACATGTTTTACCTCCTCATGATAAAACAATATATTATATGTTATAAATTCTTATTGGGGGAAATTTATGCTTCTGAGAGATCTCAGGACCATTGGCTATGGGATGGAGATAAACATATTTCCTTTTCAATGCATGAATTAAAGAAAGTGACTATAATAGAAATTGGGATTTAAGACACACGTATGTATAAAATAAAGTAACTTTTACGTGATTTTACATTGCTATGCTAATCATTTTCAGGACCTCTTAGAAGGATCCATTTTGGATCAAAAAAGGGGTAGTTGAGGGATAGTGATGAGACACATTTTTTCAAAAATATTACCAGGTTTTCTAGAGGAAAAAAATGTAGTACTGTTAATGGTTCCTTTGGAAAATGAAATCAAAGGAGCCATTTAAACTTGAATCCATGTACTGCTCCCATACCTGATGATTTTCAAAGGAGATTTATTCTTAGAATGGCCAATATAACTACCATTGGTCTCATTTCAATGGTAAAATATCTTATCACTTTGGGATAGTATTGGAATATTTATATATATAATAATACCTACAATGTATTGACTGCCATTATAAACAATAGGCTCTCCTTGATGATCCATTAGAATATTTCTAAAGAAATAATGGGTTCTTTAAGAACATAAGATTTCAAGGGGACATTGGTCTAGAATAAGATATCATTGAAGATATTTACAAAAACATGGTTGGATCAAATATTGTGGTTAATGTTGAAATTGATAGAGTGTATGATATGATTGAGTGGAATTTTATTATCTAGGCAATGAGGTATTCTGAATTTTTTGAGGAGTTCCATAACCTATTTTTTTCATGTCCTTGGTTTTCTATTTATATCAAGTGTATGATGTTTGATATCTTCAATTATATTTAAGGACTCTTCCAAGGATATCATATGTCTTCTTCTCTTTTCGTTATGTCCTAATATGTGTTAAGAAAAAATATCAATGCACAAATTGTAGTGGGATATGTCTTTCCTTTTAGAGGTATTTCTGGTTTTATTCATGTTTCTCATATGTTTTTATATGTGATATGTTAATTTTTATCAATGTATCCTTGTGGTCTATTGATGGTTTCAACATTATTAATGATGAATATGGTAAATGGAGTGGTCAAGAGATTAATAGGGGCAAGAGTAACATATACCATTCGAAGAGCATTTTTGGTTAGAAAGTGAGAGATATTGAGGAAGGGCAAGTAATGGTTTAAAGGAACATTCCAATAGACTATCTTGGAGTTCCAATATCCCATGGTAGATCCAGGATCCACAATTTTAAGGATTTGGTGGGTTTCATCATGAACCATGTTGACCTCTATAAAAGAAGGTGATCATCCTTCAAAGACCACATTACCTTAGTGAACATTGTACATTATTCAATTCTCATGCAAGTTGTGTCTATGCTTGAGGATCCAAAAATGGTTATTAGTTCTATTAATATATTTTGTGGATAAGTTTCTCTAGGATTCTCATGAAAATGAGAGGTTTCATTGGGAAAGGTGGGATATATTTTAAATACCCATTGAGTGGGAGGTTTTAACCTGAGGAACAAATAGAAATATTTATTCAGCCTTTTGTATATGATTTCTTGGTAGATATTTAATGGTCATACTCTTTGGGCATGATTAATGTTGAACAAATATCATTATATATATTCTACTTTCTCTTTGTCCCATGGGAAGCTATATGATCTATGGTGATTTATAAAATTCCATTTCCCAGTCCTCTATGACTATATGAGATAGATTATAGGGAGGTGTGGTGTTAGTTTGTATAAAGATATCTAAATTGGTAAACTTCTATTTATTCCTAGTTTTACTATTCTAGTTTTTTCACTCTAGGAGATTGGTGCTTTTTCTTAATTTATCAAAATAGTGATAATAAATTATTAAAAATATTGTTTTGATGATATTTTCTTTTCTAATGAGGATGACTATTTTTACCTTAATTTCTCTTTTTATATTTATTTTAAGTGGTGGACCATCATAGAATCATTCATTCAAATGAGAGTTTGAGTTCTTCGACTAAGAGGTATTAGTGAAAAGGTATTACTATCATGTTCAATTCCCTCCTTTAGTGCATCTATAATCATGTTTTTTCAATTTATAGAGAGGTCTAGAATAAGAACATACATCCTTATTCTAAATTAACTTGTTATACCTCTTCCAAATAAGATTATATATCCCAAAAATTTTTGGAATGCGAGTAAGAGATCTTCATATATAGCATTTTAGGAGGGATGTAACAAATCAATTTCCTTCAATAACTTTGTGTAATTATTTAGATTAATGGTTTCATAACGTTATCTGGGATGCTGAATTTATCCTATGAAATTTATTCCTGTTAATGGGGTGCAAGTTTATCTGGGAGACTCATAATAACTAGAGGTTTAATGATTATTATTTCTCTTTTATTAGTTTTAAGGTGATATTTAGATCCTATATTTGTGATCCAGGTCAGCTTATCAAGTGGAGGGAATAATCTCTTATCCTTATTTCCATTATAAACTAGTTTTAGTCTCATTAGGGTTCCTATATCAATCATAATCAGTAGGTGTGTTGGAACATGGAAACATGTGATTGGAATATTAATACCAATAGGTCCTACCTGATGGGAATTTTTAGAGGTGGTTTGATGGTCCCAAATATCGAGGGTTCTATGTAAATTTCGTTAGTTTTTTTATGGCCTCAGTTCCTCTCTTCTTATTTCAGAGAAATCACTTCTAGGTAGCCTTCTCATAATCGAAAAGGTTTAAGAGATGGGAGAACCACTTAATTGGAAATTTGGCTAAAAAGTAGAGAAAATATCATTTAAAGGGTGATTATAAATGTTAGTATGAAAATTAACATGCACATCTGAATAAATAAGATGAAGAAAAAATATGGTATAAAAAAGGTCCATCTCGAGATTTTGTCCACAATTTCCCTCTTTGATAAGGCATCCACAACATGGTTGGATTTTATATAAGGATGTGTGACCTCAAGATTTATATATTCAATAATTTTATGGTAATTAATCAAGTATGGTATCAATCTACATGGAATATTCCTAGATTTGGTCTTCAAAATATGCACATCCATGGTTGAATCTGATTCCAACAAGAGGTCTCTCCATCCACGATAAAGAATATGTTATCAATCCTTAATCATTGACCATAATTTATCTTCAATGGAATATCCATTCCTAATAAAATGATTGAATAAACCCTTAACCAAGCCCCGATGGGTGTGGAAAACACCACCCCAACCTGAGAATCTAGGTGCACTAGAATCTACCCTATCCATATTCAATTTCAACCATAACAAGATCTGGGGAATCCATATAATGGAATTTAACAAAACATATTTCATAAACCTATGTAGTTTTATAATACCTGTATTCATAAGATTGAGTAAGAATCCACCTTTTTGCATAGATTTATCAATGGTTAGAGTTTGGTTCATTGGTCTATTATTTATTATACGTCTTCATGAAAAACTCTATTGAATAATGGTGTGGTAAAGATGAATTTGTGCAGTGGGGGAAAAAATACTAACCTTATGGATTATAGAGTATATCAAGAGTAAACCCTTACTATATAATTTTCTAAACAATTCCCTACCCAATTTGTTTATGAACATTATAAAAGAATCCTCTTTGTAGCTTCATCAATTTAGACCGCCTTGATTTCCAAGGTGTGGTATTATATTAAAAAAACTAAATTTTAGGTGTGTGTATGTATTGTATTGATGATTCACCCGTTGTATATGATGGATGAATTAGACTCATTATGTTATTGTAATATCCTATTATAGTCCACTAATGCATCAGTAAGCTTTATGAAAAATATAACACTAGCTATTTGATGCATCTATGCATAATTAATTATAATGTCTTGGAATAAAGCCTTATTGGTACGTTAATGATTTCATGGAATTAGGTCTTAAAGATATATTTATGATGACTTGTAAAAAGGCCTTGAATGTATGAATAATTATATCATTATGAAATTAGGTACAGTTATCCATGTAATTATTTCTGATTTTATGTTATCCGAGGGCATATTTCCCATTTATGATATTATTTATATAGAATATTTTAATATTTTTTATCTCTTCTATATTATTGATGCTTCATATATTCTATGGTCTGTTCTACTATATGTTTTACCTTACTAATAATCTAAATCACTTATTATTAGGTTTTTGGTTCCATGGTATTCTATGAAGGGATCAAGGAATTATTTCACTAAAATACTAGTAGAAATAATAAATATTTCATGGAAATACTGCTACATTTTTTATAATTATGGTAATAAAATTAACCAGTTTTCCTTATTCTATTATATACCATAGATGCATTAACATGCTTCATTAAAAATATAACACTAGATTTTTGTTGTATGGATGCCTAGTTATTTATAATGTCTTGGCACAAAGCCTTACTTGTATGTTTATGATTTCTTGCCATGAAGTCCTTATGATATATTTATGATGACTTGTAACAATACCTTTTGGGTATGATTATGATGTATAACATTAATAAATAAATCATTATGAAATGAGGAATGGTGATACATGTTATTATTTACGTTTTTATGGAATCCATGAATATATTACCCTTTTATGATATTATTTATATGGCATATTTTATTATTTATTATCTCTGTAATATTATTGATGTTTTATTTATTCTATGATATCTTCTTCTTTAAGATTTCTATTACTACGAATATGAGCACACTTATTCCTCTTTTTTCTTTTATTAGGTATTACATAAAGGGTTATATAAATTGTTACATGTAAATACAAGTATATATAAAAAATATTTCACTATAATTTTATGTATTATTTTATATTTTCAAATGTAATGTGTGAATCATTTATTTATCTCTTCTTTGAAAACAGCTAAACTGTTTGATAATTTTGTATGTGTTATATTATATTATTTTTAAATGTAATAAAATAAAAAATGGATTCATATTAGTAGATTTAGGGTGTTAAATTATCCCCCTTTGTGATAGAGAATTTCAAAGAATTGAGAAATAAATTTTTAGCAACTCCTTTACGGAATTTATTTATTTATGTGCATTTATTATTCTTAAAATACAATTACACAATTTATAAATGATAACATCACTATCATTGTTATATTGATTTGTTTTTATAATTATGGTAATATAATTAACCACGTTTCCCTATTCTATTATGACAATTTAATCGTTATTATTTCCTTGTATGAACTACCTCCTCCCCGCTACAATGTGTTTTTCCCTTACCCATATTACAAAGAAAGTCATAATTGAGAATTTAATATATAATAATTATATTAATCATATATTTTAGATTAATTAATTATAATCCATATTACTCCTCTTCCATGATTTATATAAAATTAAATCATCATCAATGAATGCATGCGGACTACCGCCTCCATGAAACAAACGATTTCCATTTATATTTGTATCAAAAGATTACAAGGTTGATCATAAAAATGGGTATAATAGAAAAATATTATGTTTATAAAATTATTAAGATTACTTAATGATAAATTGAGAAATTTTAAAAAACATGATAACTAAAAAACTATAGTAAATTAGACCATCTAATAAAGTGTTATAAGAGAAAAAAAATGACATTTAGTATATATAATAATTTTTTTTGTTATATTATTTTTTATATTCATTAAAAATATTAAATATAACAAAAATGAAAAATAAATAAGATTATAATTCTTCTGGTATATTGACATTACAAAAAAACATCATAATTGTCTATTAAGTACGATATATTCTTTCTTTGATTGGCTTAACCACCAACTTAAACAATGCTATAAATTTTTATCTTGGACGAATATGAGAATTTAATTAATAGTAATGTTTGATATATATAAAATTAAATAATTATTATTTTTTGGTTATTAAATAGTAATATAAAGAGATAACTCATTATTTTAGAAAACACCCTTCGATCACTGAGAATCATCAAAACATGCTCACCATCAAATTATTATTTATTGATATGAACCAAAACTCTCGCAAAATGAAATTATAAAATTGTAAATAATTATGAAAAATCAATTATCATACATTTTTATGTTGGAATGATTAAATTTGTTATAATAATGTATAAAAATATCCATATTATTACTCTTGTTTGAATCAAAATATATTACTCACACCTAATATTGAGAATAAATGATGACTAACTATTATAACTATTGGGATTAACTGAAATTGAAGTTTTTAAATGGGTAATAAAAAATAAATAAGGTTTAAAATAAGTTATTATTATGGTTCTAATTTTATACATAAATTTATAGTGCGATCAACTAATCTGAAATTCATGGTTAGGGTTTCATTGTGTCAAAGCTAACTTCGTTATATATATTTCTTATTGATCACCATGACATCTTTACTATGGTGTGATTACAATTAAATTATTATATTGAAACATAATCATTCAATTCATGGGTTTTGAATATCAATATCATCTTCTTTCTTCATATAGAATTCGATTTGACATATTCGAATGTTGAAAGTGTTTTTTTATCTCAACACTATTCATTGAGTTATACTTAATCATTTTTATATTAATTATTACAAGATTTTTTGATTCCCACATATTATTTTATTTCATGGTACTTCTCTTTCTAACTATTTAAAATGGATTTATGATACAAATATTTTACCCATATAGAATCTCTTCACTAAACGTTATATCACTGTTAATAATAACTCTCATCCTCTTTAATTAAAATTTACACTGTATTCCATGTTATCCTTCCCATGGAATGCTATCCTTTATAAATGGAATCATAATAATTTTATATCCTATGCGACCTGTATATTTTCCTTCTCCACTCATAATAAGCATGCCTTATAACATTTTTTATGATGTGGGTTTTAGTAAAGGTAATTTAAAATATTAAAATAGTATTCCATAATATCAAAATAAAATGTTTTATATTCCCTTCATATTTCATTTGATAACCTTTATTCATTATAGGGATATATGTAACCCCATGAGTTTTTATGAATTAATTTTCTGGATAAATTAAAATTCATTGATGGCTTCCATTGCACACTATAACAAGTTAATCTCGATTTATATGCAACAAAAATTGAATCTTGTGGTACACATAACACTGATTTGAGCTTGAATTACATGTTATTAAAAGGGTATATTTTTGTTTACATAATTATGACTTTAGATTTCAGTACACACAATCTAGACCATAGCTTCTGTAACATGCAACACTAAGTTTAAACAAGATGTGAAATATTATTAAAATATTCTTATAATTATCACATATCCATTAGAAAAGTGGTTATGAAAAGTATAAAAAAATTAAAAAAATATGGTTTATTCATGTTTAAAGAACTAAATTATTTGGTATCCAATTAATTATAAATGAAAGTAAGAACTATTTTAAAATAAAAAAAATTCCTTATCTAAAAACTAATTTTTTCTATGAACAAACATTTTTTGTCTCAATAAATAATCAAAAAAATTTTGATAGATTATTTTAATGAAATATATATACTATAAATTTAATAAACAATTTAAAATTAATTATATATTTTTTTTATTCAGGAAGTTATTATAAATCCAATTTTATGTATAAAAAGAAATATTTTACTAAATGTAGTTTTATCACTTTTAATGGTTCATTTTATTAAAAATAATTTTTGAAACATTTACAAATTATATTTTGAAAAACTAATTTCATTCATGAATGAAGAATTTCAAAATGATGTTATGGTACATTTTTTGATATTTTCATAAAATAATAATCTTTTGATAAATAGTTAAAAATACTAAATTTTTTTGGAACACTAACTTTACATAAAAAAATTATAATGTTTAATTATATTTTGAATTATTTAAAAATAATTGGTGACATATTAAATATATTAATCCAATTTAAATAATTTAAAGGTCTTTAATACTCAATTTAGATATAAAAACATTGTAAACTTTTGAACATTTTCACTTTTAAAAAATGAAAATTTTAAATTAAATACTTCCATTTTTATGAATGAAGTTAGTAAAAATAGTATCTATATTAGGAATCATAATAATTTATAATGAATAATCAGGAAAACATAATTGTAACTAAAATTATTAGAGAATAAAATTAAAATTAATCATGATGATTAATATAAAAACAATTTTACCAAGGGAAAAAACATAAAATTTTTGAAAAAAATGACCTAAACACTTTTAGAAAACCCATTGGATGGACATAGATTGATCCTTTTTAGCTATGTTTCATATTTTATGAGTTTCATGGACATTTTTCAATGAATGTGACCCATATAATAATTTAAGCAATGAAAATGGAAAAACATTTCCTTTCTTCATTATAATTACTATAAAGATTTAGAGCGAGAAAAAAGCTACATAATTTTAGTTATAAATATTATTTTGGAAGATAAATATGCTTTTTATCATAGTAATTTATTTTAATTTTTTATGTAATATAATTACATTAAATACTTATGAAATTCCAACATAAGAATTATTTAGTTAATTATTAAACAAATCAAATGATACTAAAAAATTTAAAGTTTAGTAAATTTAATTAATTATTGTGTAACATTATTTTTTAGATGAATATTACATATTAATAATGTTTTAAAATAATATAAATATATTTCATCATTATTGTAATGTTTTTTTATTCAGTTAGATGATAATTTCAGATTTGACATTAATGTTATTTTATAATAAATGATATATTATTAATAAATTTAAAATTATTGAAAATAGTATATTCTACTAAGTGATTTTTGAATATTAATAAGTATAAAATATTGCGTATTATTAAACAATTGTTTTATTTTAATAACTATTTTGACTGTTAATTAGTAAAAAAAATTGAAATGTTAATGTTTAAGAGGTTTTTTTGCGTAACATGTGGTTGTGTAATTGAATTTAAAAAAAGGGATAATAAATTATAAATTGTATATAATATAAATAGTAATTTATTCCAAATTATCTAATAAGTCTCACTATAATTTTTTTTGAATGATTCATTACATAGGTTAGAAAACTAGTTACCATAATTAAAAAATAGTTAAATTAGGAAACATAATAATTGAAGAATAAAATGTTTAAAAAATGTATATAAATGTGTGGGGGAGGTTTTTATAGACCATATAATCCATAAAAACCATTAAATACTTGTTTTTCAGAACCTTGAGGTAATATTGACCTCCCAATAGTGAATACTTTTGAGTATTTAGAAGAATGACATTCATTCTTAAATTTCATAGGGAACTCACTCCCCCCTTCTTAACACCTCTCAAGCCATTTGGATTGACAAAACCATGCCAATATTACTTCAACACAAACATCATATCATCCTAGAAGCCATAATTTGTGTATAAATCCAACCATGAAAGTCCATTAGTGCAAACCAAAAGTAGATACCTTAGGAAGTGGTAACGTTCATCAATGACTATTTTTGTTTTATTTTTTACCCGAACCCCTTAAATTAGTTTTATATTATGATTATATAAAAACATTAGTAAATTAAATATAAATATAATTTCTTATGTAAATTTTACTATGTAAAATATCATTCAATTCCATAAAATGGGATACAAAATCATCATCCTTGGGGTTGGGAAAGTACTACCTCGTGAACCGATTTCATTCATTATTCAATTACTGAGTCTTAGGGATGGGAATAATTATGTACATGAGGTTTCTATATGATATATATGATGCATTTATTCCTTTTTAATTATTATATAAAACATGCCTTCATGTTTTCCATTTTGATGGAATACGATAACATTGTTCGTTTGTACGGTGGACTACCACCTCACGAAGTGATGGGATTCATTCGTGATATAAATGGAATGTATAAAGGTTGAGGTTTATAAAATTATGTGATAGATATTACATAATAGTGAAAATATGATGATAATATATATATATATACACATATCATTTACATTCTTTATTTAAATATGATAAGAAAACAGAAACAGTGTTCATGCATACATATGACCTTCAATCTCTAAGAACGATACATTTAATTTCATATCACAAAAATTTATGGTATATAATAATTAAATATATATAAATAAAAATGATATTTCTATCATATTTTACATTCTATAAATGATTAATTTATCATCAAAGTAAGTGGACCATATATAAAAAGTTTAAAAATATATGAAAAACAAAACAGTTATTAACTGAAATGTATACTTAACAAGGAAATTATTAATAAATGGTTAATATAAAGTTATAAGAAAATAATATATGGTATTATATAAATGAATATGTTTATATTATAGTTTTGTAAAAAATTTATATTTAATATAGAAGAGGTTTGGACGAGTAAGATAAGAGTCAATACGTAAGATAAGGGATTTCCATCTCACCATTTTACTTTTATGAGACACATGTCATATTCAACACCTATTTATAATATTTTTTATACATAAAATCTATGAATTTATGTTATTTTTCTTATCCTGATTTTTTTGGGTATTTTCATATACTTTTTAGGGACTCTGTTTCATGGGGTTTATGGTTCAAAAGTTATCAAATCGATAATGGAATTTCGTCTCAATTTACTTTCTTTGAGACACATGTTACATTATGCGCCAATATTATTTTATAAGTTGAACATATTACCCCATTAATATTTTATATAATGAATATAAGTATATTAATGATATATTTTTATTCATTTAATGTTATTCATTAATAGGGACAATGGTTCATAGTTACCAAAGTGGAAAGAGTTATTGCTATAATCACATTGACTATAAAATTATTTATGATTATGCTTCCACTAATGAAATTTTGTTATCCATAACTCAATAATTATTAAGAATTGTTTTATCATATGGTTATTCATGATATATTCAATTAATTTTACCTTTTTAACTCATTTTTACTTAAGAAAATTAAGAAATTTTTTAAATGAAAATCTGACTTGATTTCTCTCGTTGGTCAAAAATATGTTTAATTTGAAATCCATGTTTTCTAAAAATGTTTTGAAAAATATTTTCAAATAATATTTTATGATCATTTTCAGGTATAATAATAATAATTTATTTTTATAAAATGGTTCTTAAAATTTTTTTTAAATGTTTTCAATGTAATTTTATATGAAAAATATTTCAAATATTTTATGATTTGAAAATATGTTTTCAAATAATAAAGTATTTGTTCCTAAATAAATTATTTCAATTATTTGTAAAGATTAATTTATAATGTTTTAATGTTTTTTTAAAAGAAAATTAATTTTAATATTTTTTGTGTTTTAAAAAGTGATTTTCAAAGAAAGGTTATTTTCATTTTGAAATGCTCTAAATTATATTTCCAAATAATCATATAAGATAACATCCTTTGATATGGTTTACAAATTACTAGAGATATGATCCAAGAAAAAAATTTGATATTCTTTTCTTGAATGTTTTATGATGAAGATGAAATTATTTATGAAACCCTTTTATATTCCATATCTTATGTCAGGATAAAATTATTATAAAACCCACTTCATTTCACAGGTTATTATATGATAAAATAATTTTGAAACCTATACTTTTTCATTAGTCATGATATGGAAAAAATTTATGATACCCATTTCATTTTAAGGGTTATGATATCACGAATGTTTATAATATTGTAAAATGCTAATGTATTATTTAATTATGTGGTGGGTGGGACCTATATCCCACTCCAATGAAATTGGTAATGATAAATTTCCTATGATCATAAAGGGTATATAGGTGGTTATCTCAATCCATAAAACATTTGGTATAAGGGTCATTATCCCAAAGACTTCAATAAGAGGTTATATGGGAGGCCATCCCAAGTTTTAACAAGAGTGTACATGGAATTTTATCCCTATCCCAAAACAAGAGGGTACACGAGAGGTCATCCAAAGCTCAAAGCAAGTTAATAGGTGGTTAGCCCAAGCCTAACATGTTATAAATGTATTGGTGGGTATTCTTTACTTAATATTTTATATACTTCTGTATATTCCAAAAATTCATGCCTTTTTACTATGTAATGCTCTCATGGATTATTCTCTTGATTACCATATGATTCATGTATTATGATCTTCCAATATTTATGAAATGACTTATGTATATGATCTTTTATATATAGGGTATCTTTATAAATGGTTATTACCATGTTATCATACCCTTATATTCATGTCATGATTTTGTATCTTCTTTATTTACACATTCTGATAATTTGAGATCACCTTTTCTTATGTTTCCTTTCCTTACGTTTTGAAGAAATGTTTAATGTAGGGTATGCCTATGTGTATTTATAAATGTGAATATACCTGTGGGATATATTGAAGATATTTCACCAAGTTAGAAGATTATGTTTCCATGTTTCTAAAGTCACTAAACTATTATGGTCCTCGGGGCATGTGTTTGTTTAATGTAATGAATATTCATAAAACATGATGTAATATCAATGTATTAAAATCATAGGTCTCTATAGTTTGTCTTAATGGAATGGTTTACTTAAAATTTTGAAACTAGGTTGAGATAAAATTATTGAGATCCCTAGGGGTATTTATAAGGCTATGTCTAGATATTTATTTAAGGGAAATTCTATGGATGAGACAAAGTATAGAAAAATGTACTGGAATTTTGGTAAAGGATGAAGTGAGTGATTTTATAGAAATACATATTGATCTAGATAATATATGTGTGTGTATATTTAGAACCGATGTTTAAATGGCTAATAATCCTAAAAACACTGTATTGAGCTAGAATCAATCAAAAACAGGTACATGACAATAGGCCTTGTTGCACACCTAGTTTCATACTCCCAGGGGGTATGATTTGAAAATTCAAAAACTAATTACAAACCATCATGAAGTAATTAAATAGAGGATTAAAATAAATGACATAGGGTAAACCAAAGTTTTCATTTATTAAATAATATGTCTTCATGATGTTGACATCTTATAAGTTATCTAATGATTATTTGGTTCCCATTATGATCAGTGTTTCTCATTCTATATTTTTAGGTTTTAGTCAATGAATGGAACCAAAAATAACAAAGTAAAAATTAATTTGATGGAAATTTTTATGATGAGAAACCATATGGGTTGATGGCTAGTGTAAAGGACATTGTGATTATTCCTAATTGGTTTTCACAAAATATAACTAACACTTTTTACCTGAACTACCACTAAGACTCTCAAAAAAGAGAAGAAATGTGTTCATAGAGGGATCGAGTGATTGTAACAATGGAGGGATGAATATTCAGTTTCCTACATGTCTAGAATTTATGAAAAACACACAATTGGATGTCTTATTGTAATATTAAAAAGATTTTAAATGTGGAAAAGGACACATTGTAAGTAACTACAAAGCAAAAATGAAATGTTTTGTTAATGAAATGGGTGGGAACATTTTTTTCCCTAAGGTATTATCAATAGATGAATAAAACTATGAATATTAGATAATTTTTTGAGAAAGAAGTGGTATTAATGAAGTGTTTATGTATTTATTTCAAATATTTAATTAATAGAATTATGAAATATACAAAGTTTGTTCAGTATAATTTTTCCATTAAGGATTTGAATAATTTTCTAAATTTTACTATTGAAAAGGAAAATTGATTTACTGTAAATTTTATATTTTTTTGAAAACACGTGACTAAAGGAAGGTAACCATTAATATGATCTTGATTTTTATAATATGGTTTTATTTTGGTTAAAATTGAACAGTTTTGATGTCCTCGGAAATGTAATGGATTTTATGAAAAAGACGCTTGTTCTATCATGGATGGATATTACAAAATTTTTGGATTTGAGAATTATATTCAATAATATCTATTATGTATAAGTAGTGAACAAGAATTTATGTTTTCAAAATGGTTTTATAGTAATTTAGGTTATTACCTTGTTTTAATAGTATACATGATGAATGTATTCACATGTTTGTTATGTGACCACCAAGAGATACTTTATGATATATGGGGGATCAATGATATTTTGTTTTGAGATATTTGGTGACCTTATTTATAATTTTTTGGATTTTCATCTTTAGGAGTGGTTGAAATGTTAACCATTTCTGGAATGGTTTAAGTTAAACTTCAGGGGAGGTTTTAGATATTAAGACATTATCTAACCAAATAAGGATTTTATCATATTGGATAAATTTTGCTAAAAACTTGTTTGTAATGAAAACTAATGACATATGGAATGAATTATAATTTTATTTATAGATCTCATGATTGTTGGGTATTTATTTTCTCAACAATAATCGAAACTTTATGATTATTTTTATGCTCATAAAAATGCTTTTTTTATAATGATGTATTCTTGAGTTAGTTTTCCAAAATTTATATCTTTTTTAATGTAATTTAATGTTACAGAAATTACTCTGAAAACAATATTTCAAACCATACATTTAGAAAATGAGTTTATCTTTTATCATCCCTACATTATGCTGGAAAGTTAACATCGGCATATGGTATAAACCCTACATTATTCTAATCAGTTTGCATTTTAATCAGAATCCTTATGTTTGGAGAATTAAAAAGATTGTGGATCGGTAACCCTACAATCGAAGTTGGTATTACTATTCATCAACCCCATTTTTGGGAAGTTGAATGTGTGGTTAATCAATGCTATATTTGAGATATTATGCTAAAAATGTGAATGTATGGATTTTCATCCCTACACAAATTTTGTTCCCAAAATTATTTGACGATGAATGTATATTCAAGGAACCAGACATTGGTAGGAACTCTATGATACATGAAGGAACCCCACATAAGGAAAATGAACCCTACCGTACGTAGTTCAACCTTATGTTGTGTTAACAACAATGATGTTTTTATGCCCCATTATGAATCCGAGATTGCGGTAAAATTTGAGTCATAATTGAATATTGATTCTAGAATCGTTATGGTTATTTCAAATAACCATATTCAATGAAGATAATTACTCATATTCCTAAGGTATGTTATGACCCGTCTTGTCAATTGGAATTTTAATTTCCATGAATAATCAGGCTATTCTTATTGATCTGAAATACTGAAGCATGCTATCTATTCAATATATTCTTTCAGAGTATCTCTTCAAAAATATATATGTGATAAGTGATTCACATATGTAACTACATTATTGAAGTTATCTTTTACAGTTCTACTATAATGAATGATAAAAATATATGTTATTTTTAAAAGAGGTTATGCTTTGAGTCTACATATTTCAACCTCGAGTTACTACCACTACTTAGTTTATACCTTATTGAAGATAATTTTTCACCAAGAATCTCTTTGGTATATTTTATTATTGAAGATATTATTCTCTAGAGAAGAAGATCAATCAATTTACAATTACTTACTACTACAACTGTGAAGATCAACTTGAAACATTGAAATAAATATTTTGATTTATTAGAGTTTCAACTGCTCATAATCAGTTGTGGTGGAGTATCAACTTCTTGATCTATGTTGTGGATATCAAGTTCTCTGCTATAGAACCATATGTATATGTTATTAGTCATTTTTTAAAGGCATAAACTGCCTGGACACTCTTATAATTTCATGGCCTTGTGATAAGGGGACCATGCTAGTGAAATTTACCAATATTGCAAAGAGAGTGATTGGTAGAGTGGACTATGAGATCTTTGTTCCCCGAACAACTACAAAAAGTTTTGTTTATTATTTTTGTCTATCCACTGCATATTAAATTTATTGAAGTAAACACTATATATCCAAATAAATCATAGAGGTTTTCAAAAGCTATAATTGTGGATGATTTTTTAAAAGACTCAATTCACCTCCTCTTGTGATTATTTGTATATTCCAACCTAATAATTGGTTAGAGGAGATATTTTTGAAAAAAGATAAAACACACTAAAACTATAAAGTCTACACAAAGATGGAAATGAATGATCTGAGAGAAGAAATGTCTATGGTTCGAGTTACGTATTTTAATAGTGAAAATTATTGATTCTAGAAATCTCAAATGATAATATATATGAAAAATATTGGATTAAAAGTATACTAAAAAATCATTACTTTTTATAAGATTACTGAGAAACTAGAATCATGGGTTGTTGAAATAAAATCCGAGTATGATATAAATTCAAAAGAGATGAATGCTATTATTTGTTGCCTTAGACCAGATGAATTCAATTGTGTATCACAATGTCCATCTTCTTATGAAATGTGTAAATATATAATAGTTTCATATGAAGCAATTGATAATATTAGACATATGTATTATGAAATAATAAAACTAAAATTTGACACTTTTAGAATGTTTGATGGATAATGCATTATATAGATGAATGGAAGGCTTACAGAAATTTTCAAAAATATAACTACCTTAGCAGAACCTATCAAAAAATATAATAATTCCTTAAATGTACTCAAATTATTCACATTAAAATGGATTGTAATATCTACTCTTTTTCCCCAATCATCACCTATCAAGTATCTAACAATGAAAGAAATAATTGCGATACTAATAATGTATGAAGAAAAAATTAAGGATGAAGTTGAATATCATAAGATATTAATGAAAAAAGAAAATTTTGATTTGTAGGTGACATATTAGAAGAATAAAAGTAGAAAAAATAAAGAATTAAACGAATATAAAACTTCATATTCCATAGATTATTAAATGGAAGGATTGGTATACAAGATAGTTCAGAGAATTTTACAAGAAAAAAATAGGTTTTAGAAAATCATATAAAAAGGATGATAAAGAAACAAGAGAAGTTTTATTCTATGAATGCAAGAAATTGGTTCATATTATACCAGATTGTACTTGGCTAAAATATGAAATGAAAATGCCAAAAAAAGTATCATAACAATATTTATTATTGGAATAAATGAAGGAGAGTAATGATAGCTACATGGACTGTAACTGAAGACTCCAATAGCCCTTCATAAACTACTACAAAGAGGGGAAAGGGAAGCGCCATCATTTATCAGTGCTAATAAAAAAGCACTGATAAAGGTAAATCTTTATCATCTTAAATTAAAAGCACTGATAATGGATCCCTTTATTAGTGCTAAAAAAGTGATGATAGTGGAACACTTTATAAGCGCTAAAACATTAACACTGATAAAGAGTGTGATTTATCTGTGCTAAAAAATAACTGATAAAATTATACTTCCATATAATCAAGTGCACAGTATCCTCTGTTTATCGCGTCGTAAAGCTCTCATGGTACTATACCCCTGCGACAACTCCCCCCAGTCTTCTCTTTGGTAGACCTCTACAGCTATCCCTACTCGGCCACATACTCCTTGTCCTCCACCTTGAACCCCTTCTACGGATCCACCTCCTTGCTAACCCTAATACTCCTCCTCCCCACTAGAACCTACTCCCCGTTTACCCTAATCCTCGATTTCTCAATAGTTAGCAGCTCCTCTCATGAACCTCCCCCTCTGGTGGTCACATCTTCCCCTCCCAACATAGCATATAAGTCTCCATGACCGCTCCATGCTACTTCTCTCCCTCCATCTTCAGTTCCATTTACTCTAGGTAATTCTCCCACTACTCCTTTTAGGTTTATTTTTGTCAATTTATCTCCTTTCTCTACATGTGTTCATCATTTTTATAATCATTTGTCTAATGATTTAATGTATAATTTGTTAATGGTCATCACACATTCCATAGATGGAATCACGGATCACTCCATTTGACAATGAGACAAGAGTAGTGGTAGTCATTTTTAGACACACCGTATACCCCTAAGGACACATATTGTCCTCCATTGAGGATAGTTTTGAGCTCCATTTCCTTTTACTTCAGTTTTTTCTGAGATTTTTGAGCTTCCATGGACTAGTATTGGTGGATTGTGTTCCCTTGGTCTATTCTTAAGGGGGCTTGATGCAACTTCATGACCTCTACCAACGATGTTGACCCCTCTATATCTTCTTAATGACCAGGATAGTGTTGGTGAGTTCCATTATTCTTGATTGAGTTTTCTTATTTCACTTATATGATGGTTATTATGGAATTAATTCCCGTTCATTGGAACTCAGACCCCTTAGTGACTTGTAACATGTATCAATTCAAGGGACCTGGAGAGATCCCCATTTCATTCATGTTGTTTCTATATTTGGTTTGTTGAATTGCAATCACTAACACATACATGGGAATTGATCCCATATGTTGGAGGACGTTTCATGTAGGGTCTATTGTCCCCCAGCAAGCCTTAGGAATTAACACCCTCTCATTGTATAGTGATCTGATCTTTCAGATGGTATATTAGTCTGATGGATCATGTATCTCAGATGAACCCTCTCAGTTTTCAATATACTTATTCTATAATGAGTGGTCTTAGTTCACATTTATGGGGGTTATTATGGAATATGATCTAGACCAATGGACCATAGGTCACTTACTGACCTAGTGATTGTATCCCTCCAAGAGGCCATAAGAAAACCTTATTTCCATTGTGTTTGTCCTATGTTGGGTTTGTTGAATTAGAATGACCAACACATAAAAAAGTGTCTATACCCTATCATAAAGGATTATTGTAGTAGACTATAGTATCCCCCATCATGCCTTGGGCATTGACCCCCTATATTTATATCATGAGCTAATATTTCTAATGGGGTAATAGTTAGATAGACTATATATCTTGAGTGAACAACTTCAGTTTCCTATATGATTCTTCCTAGATAGATCAGATGAGTGTGACCTCTAGGATGATTGTCGTCGTTGGAATTATAGCTTGGGTAGTATTTACTCTCGGAGCAGCATTACCTTGAAACCCTGGGTGGATCTACAACTAGAAGTGTTGAGGACATTTTTTTCTTTAAAGTCTTTTATGAGTATATTTGGGATATCCTTGGTCATCATTATGTCTCATATCTTGTTTGGAATACCTGTGTTTATTGACATGAATACTCTCGATGCTTTAAGTATGTTTTTTTCGGGTATCCTATTGGGTATTGCAATACTCATCCATACAAGCGATCTTCCCATACATGTCATGTATTATATAGATGATGGAAAATTTTACAGAGTTCGGGGTGGACAAGGATAAGGTAGAGATTAGTTTGGGATACACATACTGAAGTGTATACCAATGTTGACATAACATATGCCACCTCCTTCTACATAGGTCATACATTATTTTACTTTTTTTGGTTGGATTGTGTTTTAGATATTTTTATTTAATCCATTAATTTTTGTTATTCAATTCATAGACAAACCTCTAGTGTTTTGGAGGAATTTAACATGTAATACTATGATTTGGATGGATATATTAGTGTTCTTTGATTATTCCAATGGTTTGAGTTCATATCCTAATCTTTTAAGGTAGTGATCTTCTGGGATGTCAGGTTAGAAGCAGCCACCCACAGTAGATGAGTGATGAAAGTCTCATCTCCGGAGGAACTTTTATTCATAGGTACCTCAAGGATATCCCATTAATCAGTAGAATTTAATATGATTTTAATGGTTATTGACATATCAATTTGCATTTTCTTAACATTCATGCTACATTCAGTGAGGCAGTCGACGAATAGCCTAGGCAGAGGAAGGAATTGGAGAAAGGAGGTCTGTTCATCACTAAAGTGATGGATGAGATCATGGAGCATCATGAGGTGGATGGAAATTTGGTTTTATTTTACTAATACTACCCATAAGTATACTACTCCTATTTTGGTAAGTTAGTGGTTAGATTCATGTATAGTTTTAGTCACTAGAGACTTTTCACCAGGAGGCTCCTAGAGTGTGTGGAGGTACGATCATTGTTCTTTATACTTTACTTTTAGTACTTTTAGAAATAGGTACAAGAAACTATTTTTCATAATTTTTTAAATTATTTTCTATGTATATGGTTGGAGTTGGTAGTGCCCCATGTTAGTGATGTTTGGTATGAATTTGGACATGCAAGGAATATGAGAAATTCCTCATGTGTTCTTGAAGGGTGATCCAAAAACAAGTGGGCAAGTTAGTGACTCCTAAAGTGGTTACTATATAGGTGTTTTATATGGGGTGTTTTTAATTGTGTTGTTGAGTCAATTTTTATGTGATAAGGTGTCATAGAAATCCCTATTTTTAGTGAACTACTCTGAAATGAATAGTTTGTGTTGCAAGCAATAGGATCTCTCAGAGGTTTCGAGTGCGTTTCTAGGTACAATTTTGGGGAAGGTGAGGGAGATTTATTGCCTATCCTTTAGATGTTCATTATAGAATTTATTTTCACTAACATTAATTTTTTATTTCTAATGATAATTTGGGTAACAAATCCTATGATATTCCACATCAATTTTGGACAAACCTAGGTTATTTGTATCCCCCGTGAACCCCTTTATGTTTCTAAATGTATCAACTATATTAGGTTTCTGATCAAAATTTTATCCTTGTTTTTATTTTATTTGATTTTGGTCACTAGATTTGGGCAGTTTAATGTTATTATTTTATTATAAATGAGGTGGCTGGTATGGGTGGATACAAGGATTTTTACTGTTTTTCTGCAAGGGGGTGGGTGCTAGAACTATTTGTAAGGGGGCTGGAAAGTGTGTTGTTTTTTATGGGGGGTATATCCTAGTTCGGTTGATTTCCATATCATTAATAGAAATTGTTAGACTCTATTAATCTCTATTTTTATAAGTGGATTGCTTCTACTATATTTGAAAGAATTGTTCTTTGTATTTGAGTCATAAATACTAAAATTTGAGATTCAAATATAATTAATATTAACAAAGATTAGATGGATGCTAATCATTTTACAATAGTGTATGAGAACAGAGTGAAAGAGTTCATCAAGTTTTCAAAGGACCAGGAAAAGTATTCTTCTCAAATCCTTTGTCAGTGTTTAAGTTATTATTATTCTAGACTAATTACTCCAGAGGAGTTGGAAGAACATTTGATTTATCATGGAATAGATCGGAGTTATAAATGATGGAATAAACACAGAGAAAAAGAGAATGTAGCTTCTGGTTAGGAAAAAAGAGCATTTTATGGATCATCAATGATTAAAAATATGGAAAATGAAGAAGACTGTATGGAGGATGTGGTTACATATGTTAATGATGATTAATATCATATTGACTAAATGACAAGTATAGTTTAAGATTAACTCTGTGATTGTCCAAAATTTTTTGATAAGTTAAAGAGTTGTCAAAAGATTCTATTGAATGCTGGTTGCACTAAATATACAACATTTTCTACTTTACTGAAGTTGTATAAATTGAAAGCAGACAACAGATGGAGTGATGTTAGTTTTACATAACTACTTACTCTCTTGAATGACATTCTCCCGGAAGATAATGAGCTTCCAATATGGACATCTGAAGGTAAAAGAATTCTACTCTTGATGAGTATGATTTTTGAAATAATATATGCCTACTCGAAATACTGTATATTATTTCACAAGGAGAACAAGTCACTTACAGAATTCCCAATGTGTGGTTCTTACCGATACAAGAAAAATGAAACCAGTCCTATGAATATTTTATGGTACTTTCCTAGCATTCCAAGGTTTAGGCATCTATATGGTATTGAATAAACTGTAGGCCAATTGTCGTTGCACGCAGATGTTTCCCTCTAGAGTTGGGGATGACCTGGTTGATCCAAGGTTCAAACATTCGAATCGGTTTTTAACGTTTTTTTCGTAGAAACGGAAACATCCAATGATTCCATATCCATTTGAACATACTTTCCAAAGGTATGCGCTAATTAGTTGTGCATTGATGAGGCTTAGGAATTTGCATTGGTCGAGAGGATGGGAGGTCGGACTCATCACACCTTTTTTAGGGGAATTATTGTCTTCTCTGAGACTCTCTTTATAGACTTAAGTTATGTTCATGAATCCTTATTACATTACCAAGTATAAAATGAGCATTCCTTTAGATCTGGAAATAAATGATTTAAATATGTAGGAAATTTAGAGAATCTTTTATATGTATTCTAGCTTCTTCATCGATAGAGAATCATCTGTATTTGTTAGTGATTTCTTAGTCAGTGGTATCCTTAAATACATAAAAGTCTCTTGGTCATTGTGATGACCGTACTGGTTTTAAATCCACTCAGTGGGGCACATGAAGTTTATTGTCATTCAGAAGGACATGGATTATTTCAAAGTTAGGATCGTACCCACAGATGGACTTCCTACGAATCCTTTGTTTAGAAAAGGAATCAGAACCCGTGTAGTTAGAGTAAGGGAGTATGATGTTTATGTATGATTGATGGATCAAAGAAAGATGTCATAATTACGTTTACATTCTAATCTCACGTGATTCATGCTCGGTGTGAGAAACAATAGGTATTGGTAAAACCAGAAAATTGTGCCATGAAAGATGCAATCATAAGAAATGATTTGGCGCTAATGTACGTATGACTGCCCAAACAGATGAAGATTAAGATTTTCTTTAGGGAAGAAATCCAGTAACATGGTCCATAAAGGTATATGTACTTTATGGAGATTTGAATACTCTAATCTTGGGGCTTAATCCTAAGGAAAACTCCAAAGTTAGGAGGGGACTTGTGATTGGGTTTAATTCTAGAGAAGGATGCCCAAATCAAAAGTAAATTAGGATTGGTTAAGAGAAATTGAGACTGTGGATTACTCCTGAGAAGGAGGCCTAGGTTAAGGGACTTGGGGATTACTCCTAAGGAGAAGACCCATATTTGTAGACTTTGAGACTGGGTCTTACTCCTGAAAAGGAAGCCCACATTAAGAGAACCATGGTTGGGACTTACTCCTGAGGAGGATGCCCAAATTAGGGGACATGGGGCTTACTCCTGAGGAGGATGCCCAATTAAGAGAACTTGGACTGGGGCTTACTCCTGAAAAGGAGGCCCGAATTAAGGGAGATTATGACTGTGGCATGCTCTTTGGAAGGAGGCCCAATTAAGAGGACTTGGGGATTACATTTAAGGAGGATGCCCATATTAATGATGATTTGGACTGTGGCTTACTCTTGAAAAGGAGGACCAATTAAGGGGACTTGGGGATTACTCCTAAGGAGGATTCCCATATTAATGAGGATTTGGACTGGGGCTTACTCCTGAAAAGGAGGCCCAGATTAAGGGAAATTATTACTGGGGCTTACTCCTGAAAAGGAGGCCCAATTAAGAGGACTTGGGGCTTACTCCTGAAAAGGATTCCCATATTAATGAAAACTTGTACTGGGGATTACTCCTAAAAAGGAGGCCCAAGTTAAGGATTCCCTCACCTTAAAGGATGAGATTGAATGAATGAATTCTCTAAATTTAGTGATGTAAATATGTGTAAATCACTAGGTTTTGAGATATGTTCCACCGAATTCCTTTCAGATAAAGAATATAACAAGAAAATCATACCATAAATGGATTTAGAGAGAGTTCTGAAGGCTTAATATGGAAGAGGAGAAGTGGGTAGGTGTAAGAGAAGTGAAATAGGCAGAAGGGGCACCAAAAAGTTAGGGGCGTGAAAGTCCTGGAAAGCGCGCAAGTACTGTGTGGGCGCGCAAGTCCTGCCAGGCACGCAAGTACTGGGTGGGCGGGCAACTTTTGGTCGTGCAGGTTTACCTGCACGGCATATGGGTACTTGTGCGATTGTTAACCGGTAGGGTAATACTTGGTCGATCCTTGATCAAAGCCTTTAGAATTATCCCGTGGTTCTTCTAGAAGAGTGGCGTGCAAGTTTCAAAGAGTAGGTAAGGAGGCGTGCAAGTGTGTCCATTTACCTTAAGGGTAAAACACTTAGGTGTGCAAGTGTTAGTGAATTCTAACACATAGACTTTATTCCTCTTGTTTAGACCTTCCATTCTAGGTAAAGAATTACCTTATAAGTGCTCGGAAGACATGAAGAAGATACTTGGGCATTCAGAACCCTGTATCTGAATTCTGGAAAAAATCCACCTCTAATGGGGGCCCACCGGGGGTATTTATAGTCTGGAGAAGACCCTGAGTGGTTTTCAAAGAGGGCGTGTAAGACACTTGTGCGACCATTAGGCGGCGCACAAGTGTACTTGCGTGATAGTGAGGGAACTTGTGCGAACCAAGGGTATTTGACTCTTTGTTCATGCCTTTATCGATTTTTGATGTTTTCATAAAGGATGAATCAATTTGAGCTAATGAATTTTGCCTTTCCAATCTTTTAGACAATGTGATGAAATGGAGCGTCAACAAAATTCCCCCCTGAGAGTTGGATCCGAAAGAATAAAGATGTGACTCTGAGGAAAAGAATAAAACCAAAGGGAAAGAGGCGGGCAAGTGTTTAGCATGCAACACTCATCGCGCAGGTACAAGTCACACAGGGCTGGAGCGTGCTGGATTTTAGGTGTGCAGGTAGGCAGCCTTGCCTATAAATATGCGACCATTTGGCGCGCATAGCACCGACTTCCGGATTTTCGAGCTCTCGCCATGCAGGTCACCTTCGCCGCGCAAGTTTCTCTTTTTTCCGCTTTTCTTCATTGTCGTGCTGCTGTCAAGGCATCTGGACTTGCATGGTGACCCCTGCGTGCCAAAACCTTGTGCGGATCTTTAACACTTGTACGACACATCCACACTTTCACGCCAAGTTTAGACTTCCGCGCCTTAATGCCTTAGCCATGTTTTTCGAAATCCTTCACAAATTTTATGAAAAATCAACTTACTTAAGAGTTAATTATTCAACTTTTGTGCAGAATCAATGGCTCTCATGAGATTCAGAATAGCTGATGAACTATAAAGAAAGCGACTTGATGATATGATGAGTATCATTGGCCATGATTATTATACCATCTACGACAACACTCTCCCATATTTGGTCATGTACTTGAAGAAATATCATATTAATTTTCCACAGAGCATCTACTTGGCTCTATATGGCCATGGTCATCTGCAAGGAGTCAATGTTCCAGATGCACAGAACTATACTCCGGAGATTCATCTACACTACTACTACTCTGTTATGATTATTTTGTGCATTAAGAGCAAAAATAATGGTGTGAACCTTCAAATTTTTTCTTTCATGCCATTTCCTTGCAGATATGAAAATGGAAAACCACGGGCTGATATGTTTTCCGTTGCCGGTTGATACAGAGAAAGCTATCATGACATTAGAAACAATATCTGAAAAGTGTAATCTCTCCAAACGGCACTTTACTTCCAATGCTCCATTCTAAAATCCATGTATCCATCTTCCAAGTCTCCTTGGTAGAATCAGACTCACTGTTTGATCAGCAGTAAATTTTCTCAAACCGCAGTCAAGAACATTCTTTTACAATTGTTCCAAGAAGAGCTGGTATCACTGCATCTCTTATTGTATCCAGTTACATGAATGAATTCCAAGTGTTTTCTGATGAATATCGGGATGTCGTAAATCAAATTAAGAGTTATGTTGAAAGCCTTTTGTAATTTCTTAAAAAAGAGAAGAGAATCCAATATGTGGATATCCTTATAATTGTTGTGCATAAATTGGAAAGAATGCTTTCATCTTCAATCACTTGTGCACATATTTTCCTACTACCTTCTTTAAATTTTACCTAATCCAAAGGGACTAGTAATCATAGTTTTATTTTTACTAGGATTATTATAAATAACCCTACAAACATTGAATCTTTCAATTTCTCAATATTACCTAAATCATACAAAATGTAAGTTTAGTGAGATGGAACTTGACTTTTATTCAAAGTTCCCTTGTCTTTTGTGGTCAGTTTAAAGTCATTCACGTCAGACATAAAAAAGCTAATGTTTAAGGTCAAAATAGCTTTGACCGAATGGATTAAAAATTGACTCAATTCCTTGATAATTTTTTCGAAATATATTACCACACTCAAGTATGAAGGAAAATATGTAAACTACGACTTTAGAAATTTTGAATCTGAGGAATGATATGAAAAATAGCTAAAAGGTATTAGAAGAAGTAGTTACCAAGAATGAAGTTACCATTATTTAACAAACCTGTTAGGGGATTGGATTATGTAGGGCCACCTAAGGGAATTGGCTGCATAGTCAAATAAATAGAATCTTTTGACTGACAGGTCCGTTATTTAGACTACTTATGCAAGGCCGCCTAAGGGCACGTGCTGGAAAGTCAGGCAAAAGAAATCTCAAAAATTTACATTTCTACTTCTAAGAATCCAGTGAAAGTTTATGGGGATTCAACTTTTACAAAGTATAGAGTTTTCTGTATGGAAAGAGGTACATGAATACGGAGAAGAAATTTCCAAAGAATATTGTTTAAGAATTGGATGAATTTCACTCTTACGAAGGTCTGAACCAAATGTAGGGAAGGGAAAATATATTCCATAGACTTGAATATTTTCAGATCCTGAAAAAGAATATGAGATAAATATGTAAAGAATGTCTATTTTTGCAGATCCCTACATATCGTGGTTAAAATAACTAAGGAAAAAAAGGTTTTTGTCTTAATAATGAAGTTACCATTATTTAACAAACCCGTTAGGGGGTAGAATTATGCAGGGCCAACTAAGGGCATTGGCTGCATAGTTAAATAATAGAATCTTTTGGCTGACTGGTCTTTTATGTAGACTGTTTATGCAAGGCTTCCTAAGGGCATGTGCTGTATAGTCAGGAAAAAGAACTCTCAGAAATTTGGACATTTTGTGATTTGAAGTCAGGAAAAAGGGTTATGAAGATCTGAAAATATTTAAGTTTAGGGTTATGACACATAAAAATGGGTATTGTTCAATGTATTTAAAGATACATAGATCAACGCTAACCATAATCATGTTGT
The DNA here is from genome assembly GCA_963277665.1 of Viscum album. Lineage (NCBI taxonomy): Eukaryota > Viridiplantae > Streptophyta > Magnoliopsida > Santalales > Viscaceae > Viscum > Viscum album. The sequence goes on along the minus strand of OY728125.1, from coordinate 259,887,766 downwards.
GGTTGGGTCCTGAATTGAAATGTTGGACTTCACTACGTATCCCATAAGGATGGGAATCAAGCTGTACGTAGTTCTTGAACTACAGTTTAACATCATGAGGGACGAAAGTATAGGAGATCTTAGTTTTGGGTCATAGAGCTCGGACCATTATAAGAAATACACAGTGTGTATTTTCATGGGGACTTTTCAGCCAAGGGACTGAAAGTGGAATTTGGGGTTAGGCCCAAAGACTTGTGGCTGGATTCAAGGGGCACTCGAACATTCCTACGTATCCCATAAGGATGGGAATCAAGCCCACATAGTTCTAGAAATACCCTCTGTACAGATTTGGTTCGTACAAGTGAAGGGTGAAATGGGACTTTAGTGAAATGATGGTTTGACCCAAGATAAAATGTTCGGGCATTGCCATGTATGCACGTAGTATTTTAAATGTAACATGATTTGAAATAAATATAAATAATGATTCCCTATCGGGTGAGGGTATCAAATAATGTTCACGTTTATTATCATACAGGACAAAAGTGTTGTACATTTTAACGTCGTATATCAAGGACGAAGGTGAACCAATGTAAGGATATTGATTCTGGGGTTGGTTTCACGAATCAACATCGTATGAGATGGAGGTGAACCGATGCGAAGAGATTGGTTTTGGGATTGAACCTTATGAGGTTGCCTACGTACCTAGCCTAGAAGGCGAGGATCAAAGTCCGCGCACTTCAATTAAACAATGAATTAGTGGTCAAGTTGTTCTTGGGGACAAAGACCTAAAAAATGGTGTTGGGACTTACGCATGGTTAGGGGCCCAGAGAGGGTGTTATGGTTGAATTTTTATCTAAGCTCATGTGATTCATACTCGGTGTGAGAAATAAGAGGTAGAAACAACCTTAACGATGCATAGTTTAATGTCATGTTGGACATATTAAGGGACTATGCAGTTTAAAGTCTTGCAGTTAGGACAATTGGTGCTACACAATTTGGTGTCATGTAGCAGGGAAAAAATACAGTTTAACGTCATGTAGGATGTATTAAGGGATTTTTGTATAGTTTAGCATCATGTAGTTAGGATGACGGGGACAATACATTTTAATGTCATGTTGGACAAAAAATAGGACTGTGCAGTTTAATGTCATGCAGTAAAGACAAAAGAGGACACAGTTTAACGTCATGTTGGACGTATTCGGGAATTTTTCAAAGTTTAACATCATGTTGGATGAAAAAAAGGACGATACGGTGTAGCATCATGTTGGACGAAAGTGAGAATAGTTTAAGGTCATATGCATGGATCATTGGTTATGCAGTTTAACGTCTTGCTGGATGTAAGAGACATGAAAATAATTTTAAGGTTGTATGCATGGACCGTGGATGGTGTAGTTTAACGTCTTGCTGGACGTAAGAGACTTCTGTACATTTTAGCATCATGTAGTTAGGATGTCAGAGTTTAACGACGTGTGGGAATAAAGTAATACAAATAGTTTAAGGTCATATGTATGGGTCGTGGATGGTGCAGTTTAACGTCTTGCTGGATGTAAGAGACTTCTGTATAGTTTAGTATCATGTAGTTAGGACGTCAGAGTTTAACGTCATGTGGGAAGAATGTAATAAAAATAGTTTAAGGTCATATGTATAGACCCTTGGTTATACAGTTTAATGTATTTTTGGAAATAAGGGACATGAAAATAGTTTTGAGGTCATATACATGGACCGTGGATGGTGCAGTTTAATGTCTTTCTAGACGTAAGATACTTCTGTACAGTTTAGTGTCAAGTAGTTAGGACATCACAGTTTAATGTCATGTGGGAAAAAATTAATACAAATATTTTAAGGTCATATGAATGGACCAAAACAATGTATTTTTTGTTTATACAAAATACTTCTCCAGAAATCTTGCATTGGTTGGAGTAGTGATGAGTTCTCCATCCATTGAGATTAATGAATATACTCCATTAGAGTAGACCTTATGTATTGAATAAGGTCCTTCCCATTTTGGTTCAAGATTGTGAGGTTTCTTTCCTGGTATCATTGGAGTTCTGAGAGCCAATACTGGTTCTCCCTGAATGAATGAACAAAGATGAACATTTTTTGTTGAAAGCTCGTGCTATTCGATTCGGGTAGACTTCCAAGTGGTGCATGGTGCACAATCTTTTCTCATCTAACCATTCCAATTCATTCAATCGCTTTTGAGATTTGTTCATATGTAGATGATTGATCACAAATGTCTACTCTGAGTGAGGGTAGTTGAACATCAATAGGCAAGACTGCTTCCGTTCCATATACCAATGAATATGGAGTTGACTGCGTTGTAGTGCGGGTGGTGGTCCGATAAGCCCATAAAGCATGAAAGAGTTTATCAGGCCATGATTTCTTATCATTATCCACCATATTTTGCAGTATGTTTGAAAGAGTCTTGTTGAAGGCTTCTATCTGGCCATTGGCCGCTGCATGATACCGAGATGAATGGTTGGATTTGATGTTGTATTCTTGATGTAACTTCTTCACCTCAGATGAACAGAAGTTGGTGCCAATGTCCATCAATATGGTATGAGGGACACCAAATATTGCAATGATGATAGACTTGATGAAGCTAACAATGCTTTTAGAACTAACTTCTTTGAGAGGTATTGCCTCTTCCCATTTGGAAAATAAGTCAGTAGTAGTAAGAATATACTTAAACTTCTTGCCCGTAGCTGAAGGTTAATGCCCCACCACATCAATTCCCCATGTGGCAAATGGCCACGAGTATTTAGTTGTACGAAGCAACTCTGGAGGTTGATGAATGAAGTTGGCATGTACTTGTCATGAACGACACTTCTTTGTGAAATCAACACAATATTGTATCATTAAAGGCCAAAAGTATCCAAGACTTTGAATCTGATCAGATATTCTATGTCCAGACTGGTGGGCACCACAGATTCCTGCATGCACTTCTTTCATGACAACCATTGTCTCTTCACCATCAATTCATCTGAAGAGAACTCCATCAAAACTACACTTGGTGAGAATTTTTTCTAGGTGATATGGGCTATCATAAAGAGTAAAATTGACCACACGTCGCTGGATTTGTTCTTTCCCGGATCTATCAGGTGGAAGTGTTCCATTTTGAAGGTATTCCCTGATAGGTGTAATCCATCCTCTAGTATGACCATACGGTTGAGGAATGGGACTAATTTCATTGATCTCCTCTGTTCTGGTTTGAACATAAGGTGAAATTGTATGACCGTGGGAAACACTGATGGTTGTTTTGTCCCGATATAGATCTGCTAGAGATGTGGCTATATTTTCCAGTGCATCAGCTTGAGCATTTTGTGATCGCAGGACATAAGAAAATGTCAGTTCCATAGGACAATCCTCCATTAACTCTCTAATGTAACCATACAAAGGGATCAATTATTCTTTTCTGATTTCCTAATCCCCATTGACTTGTTTGATTACCAGGTCTGAATCACCTTTCACCCTTAAGTGATTAACTTGTATTTGAAGCACCAACTCCAATCCTGCAATGAGGGCTCAGTATTCTACTTCATATTTTGTACCACCTTCCCATAATAAGAAGGAATCAGGTAACACTTCCTTTTCTAGGGAAATAAGAATAACTCCTGTTCCAACCTTGTTGAATTTAGGATCTTCCATTTTCTTCCCTGTTGGACTTCTAGATGCACCATCAAAATAAATTTCCCATACCTGAGGACTATCCTTAATAGATAAGACTTACTCATCAGGGAGTTCAATATTTGAAAATGTGTCTTCCACTAAAGGGTGTTCAGCCAGGAAATATGCCAGAGCTTGGCCCTTTATTTCCATTTGAGACACATACTGAATTTCGAATTGCTACAAAATAATTGTCCACCATACCGGACATCCTGTAAGCATTGGATGACTAAGGATGAATTTGAGTGGGTTATTGCGAGATACCAATTGGACCTCGTGATGTTTAAGGTAGTGTCTCAACTTCTGAACTGCAAATATTAATTCCAGGAAGCACTTCTCAATACTTGAATACCGGGTTTCTTCTTCAATCATAGTTTGACTGAGATAGTAGAGATTGTTTTCATTCCTAGCATCATTCTTCTGAGCAAGAAAGGCACCCAATGATCGCTCTAAGGCTGTCACTTAGAGGATAAGTGGACTTCCTTCAACAAGTGGCATAAGTACCGATGGGATCAAGAGGTACTTCTTGAGAATATCGAATGCTTCTTGACATTCTTCAGTCCACTAATAAGTTACTCCCTTCTTCATCAATTTGGTGAAGGGTAAACTTTTTCCTACCAAATTGGCGATGAAACACCGAATATAGGCTAAATGTACATGAAGTCCTCTTAATTCATTCAAATTTTGAGGAGGTGACATACCAAGGATTGACTTGGTCTTCTCAAGATCGACTTCGATACCATGATGGCCTACAACAAAGCCAAGACATTTTCCTGAGGTTACCCCAAAAGAGCATTTTAAGGGGTTCATCATCAAATTATGTTGCCGAAGTTTGCGGAATATGACTTACAAATCAACCAAGTGATTATAACGTTGTTTGGATTTGACCACAAAATCCTCCACATATCATTCAACAAGCTTCCCTAAAAATGGTTTGAAGATACGATGCATGGCGCAATGATAGGTTGTACCTGCATTCATTAAGAAAAAGGGCATTACCTGATAGCAAAGCACATCCTGAGGGGCTATGAAGGCTGTGGATTCCTCATCATCTAGATCCATTAGGATTTGATTATTTCTAGAATATCCATCAATGATAGAAGGTGCTTCATAGCCAGCTGTTTCATCGATTAAAAGTTCTGTAATCGGAACTGGAAAATCATCCTTAGGACAATGCTGGTTAAGATCTCTAAAATCAATGCAAACTCTAATTTTCCCATTCTTCTTTTTCACTAGGACAATATTATCCAACCACTTGGGATATTAGACTTCTCATATGAAGTTATCTTGGATAAGCTCATCCACTTCAGCCTCAATTTTGGAAGCATAGGTTGGGTGTGTTCTTCTAGCAGCTTGTTTGAATCCTCGATGTTCTTCTGGTAAACCCAAATGATGAGTAGAAACATCAGGATGAAGCCCAGGAATCTCTGTATAGTTCCAAGCAAATATGTCTCGATTTTTCTTTAAAAAGAAAATATACATATTTTGTTCGTCAAGAGTCATGGCCGCACTGATTAAAGTGGGGTGTGGATCTTCTTTTGTACCCAGATTTATTTCTCTGAGTTCATCCACGGTGGTAGAGATACCCTCTTCAAATGTCGGAGGAGCATCCCTGAGATCTTCCTCTTCTTCTTTAACATGTGTTATTTCTTCTGTTTCTACTTTCATAGTAGATGATGAAGTAGAATTTCCATGATTAAGAGAGATGTTAAAATTTGAACATCTTGAAGAAGATGCTTCTATTTCCTACTCAATTGACGATGAAGGGTCTTCCATGGGTAATAAAGAGTAAATTATGGATTGAGAATCAACATCATCGTTCACCTTAGGTATTGTTATAACTTATTCTGGCCTAGTTGGTGATGTATAGACTTGCTGGATTTCAGCAGATAAAATAAAGACATCGCTATTTGGTCTTTCATCACTGCTTGGAGGATCACCAATTTCTCCCATGTTGACTGGCTCGATTACCATAATTGAAATTATGGATCTTTCCATAAGAGTATTTTGATTTGGGTCTATCTTGTCAATTTGACTGATAGGAAACACATAATCTGTACTCACATGTGAAAATGGATTTACTAGAATCTTCTCCAAACCATATGGAGCATTAACTTTGGTAATCTCCCTGGTTGTGGATTTTTCCTTTCCTTTCATGTGATAGAATTCCGCCTCAATGTATTGAGATTCACATGTCTTGAACAAGGCCTTATCACCATACAATGTCCCAACATGACCATCGAAACAATATTTGAGACATTGATGGTATGATGAAGGGATAACCGCATGTTGATGTAGCCAGGGTCATACTAGAAAGATTTTGAAGGCGAAGTCTTGATCAACAACCATGAAATCTGAATTGGATACAAGATCTCCAAACTGAGTTCTGAGTGTAATCTCACCCAGTGGTTCTTGTTCATTTTTATCATATCCTTGTAACATCATAGTAGAAGGAGATAAATTAGATTCCTTGAGGCCTAATCGATGAAGTGTACGAATGGGGATGAGGTTGACTCCTGAACCATTATCAATGAAATCCCTTCAGATGTCCACTACATTGACCTTTCCTGATAAGTACAAAAGATCTAATATGACCGTGCACGACATCATCTTCATCTTCATCTGTGAAAGATATCACTGCATGGCATTCTGTAGGATTATTTTCTACGTGGTAGACTTCAACTACAACAATTGTAGTTTTAAACTCTTGAGGACTTGACAAAGCTTCGATGAGTTCCTCCCGATGATCTTTTGACAGATTCAAGGCATCCAGAATTGATAACTTGGCTGGTACTTGGGCCAGGTGTTTCAATACATCATTCTTTTGATCCAGATATCTGTGTTTCCCAACACAAACATGTGTTTTAGAAGGTGCCTTGGAAGTTGATGCTTTGGAAGTTGATGAATCTTGTATCGGGATAGGAGTTGGAAATATTCATGGCTTTGGAAGATTAGACCGATTAGACCCATTTACATGTTGAGAGGATGAAGGTGGAATCCCCAACCGATCCTCCAGAATAACTATTCTAGGACTGAATTTGTTATTGGTGGAAGAACTTTCTTGTTCTTGTTGAACTCGCTGAAGGGCTCTGCCATGAGATTCTACTGCATACATAGTTCTAGCAGGGGTAGAATTAGAATAGTGTCTTCTGGGATATCCACGTCTTCCTCTGTATCCCAGACCCCTGGAACTCCCTCAAATTCCTCTGTTTGAAACAGGGAATTTAGGTTCATCAAAATTGAAACTATGACTGGCATAAGGATCATTTAAATGAATCATACTAACAGAACCAAAGATCATTTCTTCATCTGATGAAGACTCTGCCTGACTATCCAATTTAGGATGTGCGGTTTGGTGGGATAGTGCCCGTGGATTCGAAGTAGATGGCATAAAATCTTCCAGATTCAAAGAAAACTTAGGCTTTGACACATAATCATCTTCTCCTGATTCTTCTTCCTTCCCTGAATTATGCTGTCCTTTTGAGGATTTTTCTTTTGATGGAGGTTTCACTGCGGCATTTACAGTAGAAGACACAATTGGTTTCTTCATTTGAGTTTTCAAAATTTCATGAGTTCGGTTGATCATTTTTCTGACCATCCAATCATTATATTTCTGTGCATTTTTGCTTTTGACTTCTTGCCACTCGCCTCCTTCTTCCGGATCTGTAGCAGTAACACATGATACCTGGGCTAAAGAGCCTTTATTTTGACTTGTCCCGATTCGACCATCTTTTGCAGGAGGTCTTTGAAGACAAAACACTCCTGGATGGGATGTCCCAACATTTAATGAAAGGGGAAATAATTGGGACAGTCTTCATCTCTTTCCTTGTTTGGCCTTTTGGGCCTTGGTAACTGAACCAAATTATTCTCTAGAGCCGAAATGAAGTAGCCAGGAACTTGTTCATTTCGGAAAGAATAAACTTTACTCTTCAACTCATCAAACTGTATTCGTCTTTGATCTATTTGATTGTCTTGATGAAACAGCCTCTGTTGCTGACGCTCATGAGGTGGATCTGTTCGGGGAGATGAAGGTTATGATGTAGAAGCAGGTATAGGTGCTTTCTTAAGCATAAATGTAGCAGTCTCTACTTTACCCAACATTTTTCCTAGAACTGATGGAATTACATGAGATTTATCCTTAGTCTGTGTAAGGGAATCTTCAATATGCTGAGTGATTGAATTAAGGTTTTGATACCATCTTGTGTATTTCACAAGGATCAATGGCATGCGTAATTCGTTACGTAGATTTTTAACAAAGATTGGCAACAACTCTTCTTGAGGGAGTGCTAATCTACGAGAATATTTTAATCCCTTCCAACGAGCAATGAAATCTTAAACCCTTTCATTCTCCCTTTGCTAAAAATTTGTAAGATCAAAAACTTTTGTCTTTGGCAGTGTTGAGATGGACTGAAGAAGGAATTTTTGGTGAAGATCCTCCCATCCGGTAATTGACCGGGATTGCAAGCTTGTATACCAAACAAAACCTGGTCCTTGCAAGGTTCACACGAAGCATCTGAGTTTCACTGCTTCTTGTTGTTCTGGAGTTCCCATCATAGGATCCCAAAAAGACACGTAATGCGTCAAATGCTATTCAGGATCGCCTGATCCATTGAATATAGGGAATACAGGGTTCCCAGAACTTGATGGGGGAGGGATTGAATCTACCCATTCAGGGTAAGCTTTCTTTTCTGGTTGAACCTGCACATGCTTCCCTTCCATAGTCTCTAACCGAGCTATTAATGACTCAATGGTAGATATTAACTTTTGAGAAACATCCAGTTGAACTTCGATTTGGGAAGGTGTAGTGACTGGAGCATGGACAGGTATGACAGCTGATACTACAACCAAGGGCAGCACTGCCGATTATTGTTGCACTTGACCTGTTGGATTAGACCTATGAGGGTGTACTGATAAAGAATGATATTCTTGATCCATCTCAGTAGCCATAAAAAATTCCTTTGGCTGACTGGCTCCAGCACGTTTAGGAGGAAGACTACCCCGATGTAGTTCTACATTCATTCTCCTTAATTCCTTCATTTATTCCTCCAGTTGCACAAACCTTTGCTCTAGTGAGAGCGATTGGGCTTTTCCAGAGGAAGGTTATGTAACATGATTCTTTCCTTTCCCCTAATGGGACACCTTTTAGAGAGGGGGAAGTGGGTTACTTGAAAGATTACCTAGGTTCTGAGTAATCCTTTGATTTTGTGTATGCACACCTTCTTCATTTGTGTCTGTGCATACAACTTCTTGAGCAGGAACCTCTTCATCTAATCCCTCTGAGTGAACCTCATCTTGTGGATCTGCAACAACGAAATTGATGCATAATGCATTTCATCCCTTCTATCAGAATTTTTGAGATATTTTCTCCTTCTATGCCCCTGTTGAGACATTGCCTTTTGTTGATTTGATCCCTCAGGAACTTCTTGATGAACCATAATTTGGAGAGAATCTCCTGATAATTGGGCTCTTCGTTCCTCTCCTGGCTTCTTCCCCAATCAATAGAAGACGTACTTTCTCTGAGGGAAGGATTGAGGTTTGAAAAAGTCCCAAGTCCGGTGGACTGGGGCTGTTCCGACTGTTCCCATTCAACTCCTCAAATCCTATTTGTTGATTCAGAGGGTTGGTATAAAAGAGTCCCCAGTCTGGCAAGCTGGGGTGGCTCTTGAAAAGCTATGCCTGAGACTTTCTTAAAATCTCTCCTGATTTTTCGGACTTTAGTCTGGAAATTAGCCGGATGCATCAACCTGTATCCACTTTTATCACCTGGCTCATATGAATGCTGGATGATTTCTGACATTTCTATCACTTGATGATGTGCTTGCTCCATACGAGAGGCATGTTCAATATTCTTGTTCGCTTGATGCAGGAGTAATTCAACAACGTGTTCTCTATATTCTTGATTTTGAGAGGAACTAGATGAAGCCTAATCTTGGGTAAGATTTTGATTACAAACAAAACCCATTGACTGTGTCTGACCATGGGCAATAACATTGCATGAAACCATTTTCGGCAGGCATTGCTGACTGGAGAGAACAGTGAAATGTAGTGCTCCATGAACTCCCCATCCTCTGATATGAATACCAGATGGGGAATTGGAAATTAACTGGTGCAATCTACTTAGTGCGCCAAGGCATGAACACTGAAGGGCTCTCTGATGTTTTTCAGCCTTCGGATATCGAGAGACTGATAGAGATGCCATGTCAATTTGACGTTGTAACCCTTCCATTATCTTGACATGATTTTCATATTCATCATAAGATAATATTTTCTTTTTCAACTGACAAATATTTTTACATATGCTGAGATGAATATCTTGAATACAATATTCCATCAACACTTTTGGAATGTCATACTGAGAGTCAACCAAAGGTTAAAACATTACTGGCACATTACCTTTTGCCAGTTGTTTTCTCATATTCATCAATTCCTCTTTATCATTCAATGAAGATTATTCTACTTGATTTGACCAGAGCTGGTGCTTCCTTGTTGCTTCATCAGATTCAACAGGATTGGTAGATAATCCACTGATCAGACTAGAAGATAAATGACCCAGGGGTGGTTCGGAGAATGACCTACGCCCTGGGCTATCTTCTGATTGAGAAAGTATTTCACTTGCTGATGGTAAAGCATCAGACATGACTGGTTTCGCATTTGCAAGTGCCACAAGATAAGAGGGCTTTCTCGGCACTACATTTTCCACTAGAGCATTTCCCGGAAATGTGCATCACTACTATGGAGAGGACTTTCGCAGCAAAATTCATCATCATGGGGAGGACCACCATGGTGGGTTACAGCAAAAGATGAGATCTCTTGATCCTTGGTCTTCTGGCCACACAGAGGGTTATTGTATCTCTCATCTGAAGATGAAACTTCAAGATCAAACGAATTGTCATGAAGCAAGCCTTCATGAGGAAGTGTCTATTGAAGACCTTCAGAAATAATGTTCCCACTATTGGGAAATGAGGTAGTAGAATCTTGGATTCCAACAGATAACTGTCTGAGGGCTTCAATAACTCCAGCATCGAGAAAGGCCTTGTTATAGATTGCCTCTTGATTTCGTGACTGTGCTGGGCGGATTTTCTTATTAGACGCCTTCTTACTTGCCTTGGAAACCACTTGTTGACAAAAGTGGCTACTATGAGGAGGTGTATGTGCCGGATCAGGAAAGATGGCCAGGTTAGGCTGACGATCTCCGCTCAAATCAGGTGTATATTCCTGACTTGGTTGTCTGTATGATATGGGGGAATACGCCCCACAAACCTCTTGGACTGGAACATAGGTGTGTATCTGCTCCGGAGTAATCTGTTGATGAGTCACTCTGCTGGTAGAGAGAGATTTTCTCTTCTTTCCGATGCGATGACATGCATCCAAAATATGAGTATGGATTTGCTTCTACTCTTTCACCATTGATAGAATATGCTTGGTAACATCAGCTGTAACAACCCAAGATTTTATGAGAATTATTTAATTTTATTGATGTCTTCTGTTGTATGATACTCCAAAATTATCTTGTGTTATACGCAACACCGTATTAGCTTGCAGTATACGCAACACTATTCTTGGATCGTGTTTTACAAAATTTCAAGTTCATTTGATATAAGTTATTCTACGCAACATTGAGTGTATATACATATATATAAATATATATTCAATGTATAAATGAAATATGGTTGGATTTTGTTATACGCAACAACAAAGGAGTCTTGCACTACACGCAACCCTGACTTGGCTTACATTACACGCAATCACGACCTTCCTCGATAGCGTCTGTTGTACGCAATACCGGGTTTCACTAAAAAAAGATATATTGTTATAAAATTATTATGAACTAGCCGTTATGAATAGTATTAACTACATTTTGAATTTTATAACATTATTATTCATCTTATACATTTTCTAGAACATGGTATGAGAACAAGATATATTTTTCAGGTAAAATAAGTATTTTTTCAAAAAATGCAGTTTTGTCGCCTTTTGATGGCGCACCCACATTAAATATAGTTTTGGACATGTTTATAAGTTCAATTTTAAAAAATAAAATTCTTCTTTGGAATCAGGATATAAAAATTTACTTTGGATTAATTTTTGATATTTTTCTTATAACTTTTAAATTTTAATGAATAGTAAAAACACGCTATATTTTAATTAAAAAAACTTTTTTCATCATAATAATTTATGTGGTTAAATTATAATATTTAATGGTTTTAAAGTATAAATAGAATATATTTTTACCATTTAATATAATGTATGTCATTAGCATTGATTTTACATTGAATCCGTAGGTTAAATCAATTCAATCTTTTGCAATGTTTTAAACAAAAACTTGTTTTCTTTCGACAACGGGATTAATTTTAATTTACTTTATGCAACTTATGTGTACTGAATTTGGAAAAATGGATTCCATATTTGGAATCATTGGGTCCAAATTATATTAACAGACTACTTGTTTTTTTCATTATGAATAGTAACCACGGTAAAATATTTTTACCATCCTTAAATGTAAATCGTTTAATTAAGGATAAATATAATATTATCAAATTACCCTAACACTTGTCTTAATACAATTTGATGATTATATTTCGTCCTAATTCATATTTTGGTCGAAATGGAATCCATTAGAACCCACTTGGTTGTGAATAAGACCTTTAGTTTATTTTATTTAAAGGAAAGTGAAATATGTCTCACTCAATCTTTAATAATTAAAGTATTTTTAATATAAGGTTATACATAATATAAATTTGGTTATAAATACTCCTTTGAAATATAAAATGTTATTCGTTATCATGGTAATTTATTAGTAATTTTTAAGAGTTATTTAATTACCTTATTAGCTTATACATTAATGATGCGGAAATTATTTATTTAGTAAAAAATCAATAATATTGTTTTTATTGAAATAGTAATACATATTAAAGGGCCCAAAAACATGACCAAAACATATTTTTAGTGTATATATACTCCATTATCATCCAATGACCTAATATATAACCGTTTGGAGTCTTACAAAAGTGATTATGACACTTATATTATTTTATTTTAAATGATTTCAATGTTGTCACCTTCATAATTTAATAAATATAAAATTTTAAAAGTTGGGTGTTTTAGAATATAAATCAGAATAAAAGTAATCTTATGCAATATATAAATTTTATATTCATCCTAGTATTTTAGTTTTATTTTTTATGCAACATATAAGTATATTTAATAATTATACAAAAATGTTGTAGAAATTATTTTATTAAGAGAAGTATAAAATAAATAATTTTACAAATAGTAAAATAAATACTATATAACCTATTTAATGTGCTCCACTAATTTTATATATGCATATGACATGTTAGGAACCTATTAAATAATTTAGTTCGAATATATCCGTTGTGTGGAGTTTATTTAAATTCAAATAAATGAATAGTGTCAAAATTGGCACTATTGTTATTTTATAAAAATAACATATAATTAAATTTTTCAAAAATCACAAAAATATTTACATATTATAAATTGAAATTTATATTGTCTGAAATTTCATTAGGTAACCAATTATGGAAAATTAACAACACATAAGTGATTATTGATAACCATTTAAAATTTAGAATTTTATTACCACAAATAAAATTAAATAGATTAAATAAGGATAAATCAAAATGATAAGGTTTAAAATAAGCTCAAAACATGTCTAAATTTTATTGGTTGATACGATTACAACCCTATATCATCTCATATTCGAATTTATTCATTTTTGGAGGTTTTTATGTGGGGGTTTAATTTATATTAAACTAATATTTTTGAGGATTCCAAAGGTGCCCCTCTCCTCCCTTATAAAAGGGCACCTCCTCCCTCTCCACTTTACACAACTTTGAGCCTTAAAGATCGTCAAAAACCTTAAAAGTTTCCTTCTAAACTTCCCTAGAAACATACTAGAGGTCCTGGTCTTATTCAAAGACCAATTTTAGTACCCTAAGAGGAGGTTTCAACGAGGCGTGTCAAAGAAGAGGTAATATCTGTTACCGATTATTTCAATTTTCTTTCTTCTTGAAATTATTCTTCTTTATTTGTTTCATTATATTGTAATAACGTAAGTATCAATAATACACTGATATGTTATTATAAATATTAAACAACCTCATTTCACCTTCTATCCATTCTACGGAAAACGAAATCATTGCGCGTGCGTACGTACGGAATATCGTCTCCACGCCGTGGTGTAATCTGTTTTTCCACCAACACCTTACATGGATGGGTATAATGGTGTAAATAATAAATATATACGGTTATTATAACATCATACTGATTCTGATATATTATACGATCCACTCCAATTCTATTCAATAATTATGGGAATGATATCATTGCTCGTGCGTACGTACGGATTACCGTCTCCACGACGCGATGAGATTCATTCTCCATGTTAACCATACACGAATGATTATAAAGTTTATATAATGAATAATAATGAAATATATGACATAATAATGCTACTATATTTATGTATATATATATTTATGTCATCTATTTAGTTCCATTCAATTCCATAAGGAAACGAAAACAGTGTTCATGCGTACGTACGACCTACCGTCTCCATGAACGGTGTATCTCATTCCTTTTATCGATCTAAAATATATTTGTATATGATGAATATATATTATATATAAATCATGTTTTAAATTATGGAATTATTTAAATTAGGATATAATTAATAATATCAAGAACAACAAGTCGAAACACATATGATAAATGAAACGATTTTACCCAAAATGCTGCTTTAACATGGAATTTACAAAAGAACGGGTAATATAAAGTCATAAGTGAAACATATATGATATCATAACAATGAATATGATTATGTAATAATTCAGTGACATTATTTAAATCATTATACAGGAGTTTCGGATCCATACGAAGCATATCAGACCTAAGGTAAGGGATAACTTTTCCAATATCATTCTATCCGAGATTGTTTATTCGTAAGTATTTACTGGGGTTATATTTATCATCCATGTCCCTATTTTCTAAAAATGTTTTCATGAATGTTTAAATTCCTTTTTACCCATTTTTTTACTTTTACTACATGGTATGTAAGGAATCTTTCTTTTTCTTACGTTACGATGTACTTTTTGACTTTTCCGACAAAAGTACAAGAAGAATGTTTTTTTAAACTTAAACGGCATGAATGGATTTTTACGGTTTCATAACCCATTATTTTATAGAATATTACTCTACAATATTTCATGACTATTTTCAACAATATCCTTTTCTTTTAAAATCGCATGACATCTTGTGAAAAGAAAATGATTTTGAATAAGAAAGGATATTTACCTCAAGAATTTATCTCAAGTGTTTTATCAAAACCATTTTCTATCAAAGATGACATTATTTCATATGTGTGTTTTTCATGTATAATGTATCTATTATGTTCATGGTTTTATTGTTCTTATGATTAAATTATATTCGTTTGTTTTACATGGGTAATGTTATGAAGGGATGATGTTTATGAAACCCATTTTATTCTTTGGGCTATGATGAATGATTTATGATTGTTTTGTGGCACAAGTAAGAATGATTTCATTATGAGATGGGTGGGACCTATATCTCCCTCCAATGCATTGGGTAAATATTTATATCTCATGAGATAGACATGGCTGGAATGGTATGTTAATCTGGTTCAGTAATACAGGACTGGAACGAGGAGTGAACTGAATTCAGAAAGGGACTTTGTCCACTAAGATGGTCTTGGTAGAAATTACTTGACTACTATGGAAATCATATCATGTGATTAATGGTTTCCACAATTACATGTCTTATTCCCATGCTAGTTTATCATGACTAATGTTCCTTTATGATCTATGCCTTGTGTACTTCCAAGATTTATGTCGTTGCTCATGATTTTTATGTTTAGATTTTATGTTGAGTTTTTTTTTGCATTCAAATGTATATGGATTGTTTTATGTTCCCTATGCTTACCCTTACTGAGAATTTGAGGTCACCATTTATATGTTTTCTTTTCCCCAGGATTTAGAGAAAGGTTTTAGGTAAGAAAACAAAAGGGGATGATCTTTATGAGAGAAGTTGAAGATCTTTCACCATGATTAGAAGATTATTTTCCGAGTTTCCAAACACACAAAACTATTACGATCCTTGTGTGTCTATTTTCGTTATGTATTAAGTATTCCAAAAAAGTAATGTAATGTCCATGTACGTCATGATTTGGGTCTCTGCATCAGTAGCCAGAATGGGGATATACGTCCAGTCTGTGCATGGAGTAGGTGTGTGTTCCAGCTTCTGTCCTCATTTTCCTATTAGTGAATCCTGGCAGTACTCAAGTCTAGGTGCAGAGAGTTTAGTCTGCCTCCTGTTTGTCACCGGAGCTTTCTGACTGACTTCTCCTGGTGCTACCAAGCGAGACTATTGGTAGGCTTGATCAATTCTAGCAGGTGTATGTGCCTACTAATTGTACTCCGCCAAACGTGGTTGATGAGATCCATCATATGTAGTCAGACGAGCCTGCTGACTAGCTGATTATTTATAAAAATGTGTATGTTCCTGTCTATAGTACTCTTCCAGAATTTCCTGACGGGATTGGCATGCTGCTGCCAGACGAGTCTGCTGGATAGCGGAATTAAAATGGACTGGTGTATGTGCCCGCTCGTTTCTTTCCACCAAGATAGGTTGGTGGATTTTTCTGAAGATGGCATAGATGAGAACCTGCTCACTGTTGACCGTATTTTGCCTCTTGCGGTTCGTCTTGCTTTCTCGGGTTCGAGGAACCTGAGCCGAACGCCTGGAGACAATACCTTCATCATGTTTAGGGCACACTTCCGCACGAGTCTGGTGGAGATTGTTGATGGGAGCCCTCAAGAAGGGCTCCTGTCTCTTTGAATTAAGACCCTGAGGGTCCTGCTCATTCACCTCCCCAAAATATGGGAGGGACTGGTGATTGCGTTCCGGGGATAACGACCTGAAATGGTTGGAGGCGGTGGTTGGCACCACATGCTTCTTAATCACTGGTCGACATTGTCTGGACGACCATGTTGAATTATTGACTTGGAGGGCTTGTCGAGCGGCCTCCAGAGTCAGAATAGTACCGTTTTGATGGTACTCCTTAACCAGTGCATTTGATTCCCAGTGTTGAAGATGCTGAGTAGGTGACAGATGACGATCCAACAGGAGTAGCAGCAGAGGTATTCATAGTAGAGGCATTCATATGGTTGAATTTAATAGAAGCCATTTATATAACGCAGAAGATCTTGGAAGAGTGCCTGTGTGATATAATAGACATAATCAAGATAGGTCCAGACACTACATATTTTGGATAATCACATATGTTATTGATTTTCTTGTTCACCCTCTCATTGAGTTTAAATAGGGGCCTAATAAAGAATCAAAACCTCATTTTAACTTGGTTAAGGATTCACGTTGGGTTCAAAATTTTTTGTTTCCTTCTGTAATTGGGGATGACTTCATTGATTCAAGGTTCAAACATTCCAATCGGTTTCTAATGGGTTTGTTCGTTGAACCGGAAATATCCAATGATTCCATATCCATTTGAACCTACATTCCAAAGGTAGGCGCTCATTAGTTGTGGACTAATGAGGCTTAGGAATTTGATTGGTCGAGAGGATGGGAGGTCGGACTCATCACACCTTTTTTAAGGGAATTATTGTCTACTCAAGGACTCTCTTTATAGATTTAAGTTATGTTCGCGAATCCTTATAAGATTAACAAGTATAAAATGATCTTTCCTTTAGATCTGAAAATTAATGATTTAAATATGTAGGAAATTTAGAGAATCTATTATATGTATTCTAGGTTCTTCATCGATAGATAATCATCAGTATTTGTTAGATATTTCTTAGTCAATGGTGTCCTTCAATACATAAAAGTATATTGGTCATTATGATGACCATACTGGTTTTAAAGACACTCAGTGGGGCACTTGAAGTTTATTGTCATTCAGAAGGACATGGATTATTTCAGAGTTGGGATCATACCCACAGATG
This sequence comes from Viscum album, assembly GCA_963277665.1. Lineage (NCBI taxonomy): Eukaryota > Viridiplantae > Streptophyta > Magnoliopsida > Santalales > Viscaceae > Viscum > Viscum album. Next base: position 259,870,127 of record OY728125.1, on the reverse strand, counting down.
GGCTACCTATGTATCCTTGGTTTAGAAAAGGAATCAGAGCTCACATAGTTCGAGTAAGGGAGTATGATGTTTATGTGTGACTAATGGCTCAACGAAAGATTTCATAATTACTTTTACACTCTAAGCTCACCTGAGTCATGCTCGGTGTGAGAAACAAGAGGTATTGGTAAAACCAGACAATTGTGCCATGAAAGATGCAATCATAAGAAATAATGTGGGGATTATGTACAAGTGACTGGCCAACCAAATGAAGATTAAGATTTACTTCAGGGAAGAAATCGGGGAACAGGGTCCATAAAGGTATATGTACTTTATGGAGATTTGAATACTCTAATATTGGGGATTACTCCTAAGGAAGATTCCCATGTTATGAGGGGACTTGTGATTGTGTTTTATTCTTGAGAAGGAAGCCCAAATCAAAAGTAAATTAGGTCTGGTTAAGAGAAATTGAGACTGGGGATTACTATTGAGAAGGAGGCCTAGATTAATGGACTTGGGTCTTACTCATAAGGAGGATACCCATATTTGTAGACTTTGAGACTGGGGACCATGGTTGGGACTTACTCTTTAGGAGGATGCCCAAATTAGGGGACTTGGGGCTTACTCCTGAGGAGGATGCCCAATTAAGAGAACTTGAACTGGGTCTTACTCCTGAAAAGGAGGCCCAGATTAAGGGAAATTATGATTGGGGCTTACTCCTGAGAAGGAGGCCCAATTAAGAGGACTTGGGGATTACTCCTAATGATGATTCCCATATTAATGAGGGTTTGGACTAGGGATTACTCCTGAAAAGGAGGCCCTATTAAGAGGACTTGGGGATTACTCCTAAGGAGGATGCCCATATTAATGAGGATTTGGACTGGGGCTTACTCTTGAAAAGGAGGCCCAGATTAAGGGAAATTATGCCTGGGCCTGAATAATCAAAAGGAGGCCCAATTAAAAGGACTTAGGGCTTACTCCTGAAAAGGATGACCATATTAATGAGAATTTGGACTCGGGCTTACTCTTGAAAAAGATTCCCAAGATAATTATTCTCTCACCTTAAAGGGTGAGGTTGAATGAATGAATTCTCTAACTTTAGTGATGTAATGATGTGTAAATCACTAGGTTTTGAGATATGTTCCACCAAATTCCTTTCAGATAAGGAAGGTAACAAAGAAATCATGCCATAAATGGATTTAGAGATAGTTATGAAGGATTAATCTTGAAGAGGAGAAGTGGATAGGTGTAAGAGAAGTGAAATAGGCAGGAGAGGAACCCAAAAATATAGGGGCGCGCAAGTCCTTGCAGGCGCGCAAGTACTACATGGGCGCGCAAGTCCTTGCAGGCGCGCAAGTACTTCATGGGCGCGCAAGTCCTGACAGGCGCACAAGTACTGCGTGGTCGTGCAAGTCCTGGTCACACAGGTATACCTGTGGGGCACATGGGTACTTGCGAGATTGTTAACCAACAGGGTAATACTTGGGCGATCCATGATCAAAGCCTTTAGAATTATCCCGAGGTTCTTCCAGAAGAGTGGCACTCATGTTTCAATGAGTAGGTAAGGAGGCACGCAAGTGTTTCCATTTCCCTTAAGGGTAAAACACTTAAGCGTGAAAGTGTTAGTGGATTCTAACACTTAGACCTTATTCCTCTTGTTTAGTCCTTCCATTCTAGGTAAAGAATGACCTTAGATGTGCTCGGAGGACTTGGAGAAGAGACTTGGGCGTTCAGAGCTCTGTATCTAAATTCTGGAGAAAATACTCCTCTAATGGGGGGCCCACCGGGGGTATTTATGTAGAGACACGAAGCTTAACGTAAAAGGACATTAAATTACTTTTTCAGAATACTTATTACATAACAAAAACACACACACAAGGACCGTAATAGTTTAGTGTCTTTGGAAACTCGGAACGTAATCTTCTTATCATGGTGAAAGATCTTCAACATCTCCCATAAAGATCTCCATTTTTTTCTTACCTAAAACCTTTCTTTATATCCTGCGGAAAAGAAAACATAAAAGGGTGAGCTCAAATGCTCATTAAGGGTAAACAAAAGAAAAAAATCAATCACATCATATTCATAAGAACATAACATTTTGGAAATCTTAACCTGCAAAAGAGATCATAATATCATAACATTGGATAAAACATAGAAGTGAAATAAAATCCCAATAATCATAACTTAAAACATGAAACTTTGTGTCATACACACATAATCATAGAGAATCATTTCTTATTATTCAAGACTCATTTCCAAGACTATCTTAGTGGACAAAGTCCATTTCTGAACCGAGTTCACTCCTTGTTTCAGTCCTGTTTCACTAAACCGGTATAACCTGCCGTTCCAGCCATGTCTATCTCATGAGATATAAAATCTTTACCCAATGAATTGGAGGGATATATAGGTCCCACCCATCTCATAATGATACCATTCTTATGTGTGCCACAAAATCATAAATCATACATCATTGCATAACCCATGTAATAAAAATGGGATTCTTAAACATTGTGACATCATAAAACAATTCATATAAGATAAATGAAATCATAAAAATAATTCCATCACAGCATAATCAAATCAATGTAATAATAGGGATAGAAACAGAACCCTATATTATCTTAGATGGAAAATAATTTTGATAAAACACTTGAACTCCATTCTTGAGGAAAATATCCTTTCTACTTCAAAAACATTTTCCTTTCTAAAAATGTCATAAAATTTTAAAATAAAAAAAGTTGATTAAAAATAAACTTGAAAACATGTAAAGTAAGATTCTTGGAAATAATTTTTTAAAAAACCATTCATGCCGTATAAGTTAAAAAAACATTCTTCTCGTACTTTTGTCGGAAAAGTCAAAAAGTACCTCGTACGAAAAATGACAAAACATTCCTTTCATATATTTTACTAAAAACTGACCGAAGGGTAAAATTGGATATAAACTATTGTAGAATAATGTAAATATTACATATTGAGGAAACATAGATGTGGATGATAAAATACACCCCAGTAAATACCAAAGTATAAACAATATCGTATAAAAATGAGATTGTGATATTTCCCTTAACTTAGGTCCAATTTGCTTCGTAAGTGTCTAAACCTCCTGTATAATGACTTAAATAATGTCATTGAATTATTAAATAATCATATGCATTGTTATTATTTCATATATGGTTCACTTATGACTTTATATTACCCTTTCTTTTGTAAATTCATGTTAAAGTAGCGTTTTGGGTAAAATCGTCTCATTTGTCGTTCGTGTTTTAACTTTTAATTATTCATATGATTACAAAGATCATGAATACTTAAATCCAGAATGGAAAACATGATTTATATATAATATATATTCAGAATATACATATATATAATGGATCAATAAAAGGAATGAAATGCACCGTTCATGGAGACGGTAGGCCGTACGTACGCATGAACTCTGTTTTCGTTTCTTTATTGAATTGAGTGGAATTAAGTATATGACATAAATATATATATACACAAATCCAGTATCATTATTATGTCATATATTTCATTATTATTCATTATATATACATTATGATCATTCATGTATGGTTAATGTGGAGAATGAATCTCATCGCGTCGTGGAGACGGTAGTCCGTACGTACGCACGAGCGATGATATCGTTCTCATGATCGTGGGACTGTATTGGAGTGTATGTACACTATTTCAGAATCAATATCACTTTAAAATAATCATATATAGTTATTATTTACACCATTATACCCATCCAAGAAAGTTGGTGGTGGAAAATAGATTTCACCACGGCGTGGAGACGGTATTCCGTACGTACGCACGCGCGGTGATTTCGTTTTCCGTAGGACGGATAGATGGTGAAATAGGGTTGTTTCATACTTATAATAACATATCAGTATATGAGTGATACTGATTTTATTACTTCATAATGAAACAACCTAAGAAGAATAAGTGGAAGAATAAATAAAGTTGAAAGAATCGGTAACGGACATTACCTCTTCTTTGAAGTGCCTCTTTGAGATCTCCTTTTAGGGCACTAAAAGTGGTCTTTGAGGAAGACCAGAACCTCTAGGATGTTTCTAAGGAAGTGTAGAATATAATTTGGCAGGGGTTGGTCGAGTTTGAAGGCTCAAAATTGTGTGAGGAAGAGAGGGAGGAGATGCCCTTTTATAAGGGAGGAGAGGGGCTCCTTTGGAAAAATAAAAATATTATTTTATTATAAAGTCATATTCAGTTTTAAATAGCTCCAAATTGATTTATTTCGAAGATAAGGTGCAGATGGATCGAAATAATCTCATCCAATAAAATTTAGACAAGTTTAGGTTCCTATTTTAACCTTATCATTTAGATTTAACATTAAGTTAAATAATTTTACTTTTACCATGTCTTCTTGTGTTCTTACACTATAAGGTTAATAAACTTTCTATAACAAGCCAAACTAACCCCCCCAAGTTGTTTATTATTAATATATATAAACGTATCTATGTCATTTGGCCGAACATTAGATTTTTAGGAATAAAATAACAATTAATAATATAATATTTGTTTTAAAAACTATTTTATGTCAATTTTGACACTATTTAGTAATTGATTTTTTTGAAAATCATAACAGAATGATTGGTTCAAAAAAGTTAATTAAATAAATACTAACATGTCATATTAACCTATAAAAGTAGTTTAATTCATAAAAAGTCTCAAATTACATTTATTTTGGTATTTATAACATCAATTATGTCAATATTTCATTAATAAGATAATTACTGCATCATCTTTGTGTCATAAATAAATTAAATTATATAATGTCTAAAAATTAAAAATAAAATAAAATTATGTAGGAAATATTTTTAGCTTTATAATGAATATTTATAGTCGAATTTATCTTATGTATTACCCTATATTAAAAATGATATACTTATTAAATGTTGATTTTAACTATTTTAACCCTTCTTTAAATAAATTAATAATAAATGTCCTAATCTAATCCAAGTGGGCCTAAATGGTCATATTTTATTCCTAAGGTTGTTTTTGTTCGAATTACACTTGTCCAATAGAATTAGGACATGTGTTAGGGTAATAATAATAACACTTTTACCCTTAATTACCCTATTTACTTTTAACCGTGGTAAAAAAACTAAAAAGTTACTATTCACCAAAAATTATTTTCATCTCATTGAACCACATTTTACTTACTGGCATCAACCGTGTCTCTGGGATTTTTGAAATTCCATTCATAGAAGCGGTAAAATTATGTTTTATAAAAAATTCATTTTTTTAACTACCACTTAGTGGTTTCACTATTCATCAAAAAATGAAAGTTTCCAAAAAAATACCAAAAATTAGGCCTAAGCTATATTTGATTTTATGAACTCAAAAATGATGTCTATTTTACCAAATTCAAAACATATCAGTTACATTAACTAATTTAAAAATTAATTCCCATCGTCAAAACAAATGGCGCGTTTTTAAGAGATAATAACTATCAAAAGATTGACACTTGTTTATAACTGGTTTAAATGTGAAATTACATCCAATGACCAACATTGTATTAAATTGTAAAAATATATTCTAAATATACTTTAAAACCACTCAAATTAATAATTTATCACTCTTAATTATTTCGATTAAAAAAGTTGTTTTTAATTAAAATTTAGTAATTTTCACTATTCATCAGAATATGAAAGTTATCCGAAAAGTACCAAAATTTCATCTAAGATAAATTCGATACTCCGAATCAAAAAATGAAGTCAATTTTGAGAGTTAAAATTTCTAAAATTTTAAAAGGTGGTTATTACTATTCATACCGGCTAGTTTTAATAATTTTTTAATAGCATATTGTTGTTTAGTGAAACTCGGTATTGCGTACTACACACGCTATCGACTAAGGTTGTGATTGCGTGTAATGCAAGGAAAGTCAAGGATGCTTATTGAGCAAGCTCCTTTTGGTGTAGCATATAACACAAGACATTAATGAAATTAAAAAGAATATTTTTCATTAAATCTCGGGGTGTTACATTCTACCCCCCTTAAAATGAATTTCGCCCTCGAAATTCATTGGGGTTATAAATGGTTTACTATTAAAAAGTTTCTTTAATAGAAACCCATATCGTAAAAAGGAATACCAAAACCAATCTTTAAAAAAAAAGAATGAAACGTAACAGTTACCCAAATAAACTAATCACTGGGTTTCCACATAGGTGAAAATATGGATATGGAAGAGAAATCTAACCATCATGTTCTGATGGAGAGTGGTAGAGAACATGGATATGGAAAAGCCAGCTATCAAAAAGCCATAAATTTGTGACAATCTAATGTACCATCTGATTCATCAGATATAAGAGCACTAGGACAATTTTTTTTTTGTTTTCAAGATCATTTCCCTAAAGTTGAATATTTTGAATTAGAATAAATACTTACTTTATTTTAGTACAATATCACTGTTTTTCGTGCTTTGAACAATTTCCACTTCATCTCTTAATGAAATGAAGTTGAATTTTTTATTCATGAAGTGTTAATAGATCATGTGATAGAATGATGGGTCATTCCATCTGTTTCAAAGAAAAGGTTAGGAAAAGTTATCAAATATACAGAAGTCCGTCTATCGTATATCATTCCAAAATGGACATATACTTCATCTATCATACCACTTAATAAAATAAAACTAGTTTATACTAACTAGGGACTTCCTGTAGGCTAGTGGTAGGCGATAAAGGCCAGTCGCACTTCAGTTGTGGGTTCGATTCCCACAGCCTTGTCGACGCGATGGGCTGTCGCCCGTCCTGCAGGTTTTCCTTTTTCTAAAACTACATTACTATAACATCACATAAATAATATCAAAAGTTCTATCCCTAAACAATACTAACTTATGATCAACAAAATCCATTCCAATCTTTAGGAAATACTTTGGTCCAAGCTCATAATATAAAGAAAATGATTACTTGAAATGTCATCAACCAAGCATGTGAATACCATCATTTATCCCCCATATATCTTGTTGGTCACATTCCAATCATGTGAATACCTTAATCATGTATTCTCTTGAAAAATGAATACCCATTAAACCTTAATGAAAACATGAGTGCTGTCAAAGGTTAACTCTTTCCACATACCAAAATCCAAAAATTCTATATACTCAATCCATTACATAACCTTCTCCTTATATCAGTCATGAGCTCATGAATACTATCAAACATTTAATTATCTCCTTATCCTTTCATTATGCGCATATCATCTATATTCCAAAAATATCTGAATATACTTTAATGGATACGGGTACCATTAATCATGCACTTTCAAAACTCATGGAAAGACAACAGTGTAACAATCCTTATATGTCTCTTTATTCCATTGTACCATGAGATTAATTATACAACATTACACTTGATAAACATGTAATCATTCCACTACCTTCTTAAACAATTTACTGAGCTTCAATAATTCTTTCAACTCACATATCATTTGTAGTCTCTTCATCATCATCAACATAAACACTACTCATAAAGCCGTACTGATTCTCTTCATGAGACTATCCCTTAGGGAATTGGTTTGCATAATGCCCGTACATTCCACATTTAAAACATTTAACCATTGTTGATATCGTAGCAATGCCATTATCCTCATCCATAGTGTTAACTGAACCTTTTCTTTTGCACTTACTGGCTTTCTGTCCTTCTTTTCCACACCCAAAGCATCATCCAGTTCCCTTGAAACATTCTCCTCGATGCCTCTTCCCACATGATTTACATAGGGGAAATTGAACATTCTTTCCTCTATGATCATCATGAAACTCCATCTTTCTCTTATTAGCCGAGTCAGGAAACTTACCAAATTTGAGTTTATTGATCATATTATGAGATTGCTGATTCGGCATAATAATGATGGTTGGACTTCCAAATCCCATTTCATTTGTTTTCTCAAGAATAATATCATTCCATTGTCCATAATATCCTTCATTATCGTGAGTCATCTTGTTTCCAGCCATTTTCTAAAACCCAAAAAGAATAGTGTTAGAGGGAAAAATCATAATAAAGGGGGAGTAACTTAAATATCTATCATCTTAGGTTAAATTCTAAGATCGTTACCATAGTTCTAGGACTATATCCTATATGTATACTTATCCTTAGGGGAATCCCTAGACATACCTTAGAAATATCTCTAGGGATCTCACTAACGTTTTCGCATCCTAGTTTCCAAAGGTTGACTAAACCTTTCCTCAGATACCAACTGTAGAGACCCAAAGCTTAACGTACAAGGAAATTACATTACTTTTGCGGAATACTTATTACATAACAAAAACACACACACAAGGACCGTAATAGTTTAGTGTCTTTGGAAACTCGGAACATAATCTTCTAATCATGGTGAAAGATCTTCAACATCTCCCATAAAGATCTCCCTTTTTTTCTTACCTAAAACCTTTCTTTATATCATGGGGAAAATAAAACATAAAATGGTGAGCTCAAATGCTCAGTAAGGGTAAACAAAAGAAAAAAACCAATCACATCATATTCATAAGAACATAACATTTTGGAAATCTTAACCTGCAAAAGAGATCATAATATCATAACATGGGATAAATGATTGTAGTGAAATAAAATCCCAATAATCATAACTTAAAACATGAAACTTTTTGGAATATACAAATAATCATAGAGAATCATTTCTTATTAGTCAAGACTCATTGCCAAGAGTATCTTAGTGGACAAAGTCCATTTATGAACCGAGTTCACTCCTCGTTTCAGTCCTGTTTCACTAAACCGGTATAACCTACCATTACAGCCATGTCTATCTCATGAGATATAAAATCTTTACCCAATGAATTGGAGGGAGATATAGTTCCCACCCATCACATAATGATACTATTTTTATGTGTGCCACAAAATCTTAAATCTTACATCATTGCATAACCCATGTAATAAAAATGGGATTCTTAAACATTGTGACATCATAAAACAATTCATATAAAATAAATGAAATCATAAAAATAATTCCATCACAACATAATCAAATCAATTTAATAATAGGGATAGAAACAGAACCCTATATTATCTTAGATGGAAAATAATTTTGATAAAACGCTTGAACACCATTCTTGAGGAAAATATCCTTTCTACTTCAAAAACACTTTCCTTTCTAAACATGTCATAAAATTTTAAAATAAAAGGAGTTGATTAAAAATAAACTTGAAAACTTGTAAAGTAAGATTCTTGGAAATAATGTTTTAAGAATCCATTCATGCCGTATAAGTTAAAAAAATATTCTTCTCATACTTTTGTCGGAAAAGTGAAAAAGTATCTCGTATGAAAAACGACAAAACATTCCTTTCATATCTTTTACTAAAAACACGCTGAAGGGTAAAATTGGATATAAACTATTGTATAATGATTTAAATATTACATATTGAGGAAACATGGATGTGGATGATAAAATACACCCCAGTAAATACCGAAGTATAAGAAATCTCAGATAAAAATGAGATTGTGATATTTCCCCTTACCTTAGGTCCGATTCGCTTCGTAAGTGACCGAACCTCCTGTATAATGATTTAAATAATGTCATTGACTTATTAAAGAATCATATTCATTGTTATTATATCATATATGGTTCACTTATGACTTTATATTACCCGTTCTTTTGTAAATTCATGTTAAAGTAGCGTTTTGGGTAAAATCGTCTCATTTGTCGTTCGTGTTTTAACTTTTAATTATTCATATGATTACTTAGATCATGATTACTTAAATCCAGAATGTAAAACATGATTTATATATAATATATATTCAGAATATACATATATATAATGGATCGATAAATGGAAAGAAATGCACCGTTCATGGAGACGGTAGGTCGTACGTACGCATGAACACTGTTTTCATTTCTTTATTGAATTGAGTGAAATTAAGTTGATGACATAAATAAATATATATATAAATCCAGTATCATTATTATGTCATATATTTCATTATTATTCATTATATATACTTTATGATCATTCATGTATGGTTAAAGTGGAGAATGAATCTCATCGCGTCGTGGAGACGGTAGTTCGTACGTACGCACGAGCGATGATATCGTTCTCATGATCGTGGGACTGTATTGGAGTGTATTTATACTATTTCAGAATCAATATCACTTTAAAATAATCATATGTAGTTATTATTTACACCATTATACCCATCCAAGTAAGGTGGTGGTGGAAAATAGATTTCACCACGGCGTGGAGACGGTATTCCGTACGTACGCACGCGCGGTGATTTCATTTTCCGTAGGATTGATAGATCGTGAAATAGGGTTGTTTCATACTTAAAATAACATATCGGTATATGAGTGATAATGATGTTATTACTTCATAATGAAACAACCTAATAATAAGAAGTGTAAGAATAAATAAAGTTGAAAGAATCGGTAACGAACATTACCTCTTCTTTGAAGTGCCTCTTTGAGATCTTTTTTTAGGGCTCTAAAATTGGTCTTTGAGGAAGTCCAGAACCTCTAGGATGTTGCTAGGGAAGTGGAGAAGAGAATTTGAAGGGTTTGGCCGAGCTTGAAGGCTCAATGTTGTGTGAGAAAGAGAGGGAGGAGGTGTCTGTTTATAAGGGAGGAGAGGGGCTCCTTTGGAAAACTAAAAATATTATTTTATTATAAAGTCATATTCGGTTTTAAATAGCTCCAAATTTATTTATTTCGAAGCTAAGGTAGGGTGGATCTAAACCCACTCATCCAATATAATTTATACAAGTTTAGGTTCCTATTTTAGCCTTATCATTTAGATTTGACATTAAGTTAAATAATTTTACTTTTACCATGTCTTCTTGTGTTCTTACACTATAAGGTTAATAAACATACTATAAAAAGCCAAACAAACCCCAAGTTGTTTATTATTAATATATATAAACTTATCTAAGTCATTTGTCCGAAACTTATATTTTTAGGAATAAAATAACAATTAATAATATAATATTTGTTTTAAAAACTATTTTATGTCAATTTTGACACTATTTAGTAATTGATTTTAGTGAAAATCATAACAGAATTATTAGTTCAAAAAAAGTTAATTAAATAAATACTAACATGTCATATTAACCTATAAAATTAGTTTAATTCATACAAATTCTCAAATTACATTTATTTTGGTATTTATAACATCAATTATGTCAATATTTCATTAATAAGATAATTACTGCATCATCTTTGTGACAGAAATAAATTAAATTATTTAATGTCTAAAAATTAAAAATAAAATACCATTATGTAGGAAATATTTCTAGATTTCTAATGAAAATTTATAATAGAATTTATCTTATGTATTACCCTATATTAAAAATGATATACTTATTAAACTTTGATTTTAACAATTTTAACCCTTCTTTAAATAAATTAATAATAAATGTCCTAATCTAATCCAAGTGGGCCTAAATGGTCATATTTTATTCCTAAGGTTGTTTTTGTTCGAATTACACTTGTCCAATAGAATTAGGACATGTGTTAGAGTAATAATAATAACACTTTTACCCTTAATTACCCTATTTACTTTTAACCGTGGTAAAAAAGTAAAAAGTTACTATTCACCAAAATTTATTTTCATCTCATTGAACCACATATTACATACTGACATCGACCGTGTCTCTCGGATTTTTGAAATTCCATTCACAGAAGTGGTAAAATTAAGTTTTATGAAAAATTCATTTTTTTAACTACCACTTAGTGGTTTCACTATTCATCAAAAAATGAAAGTTTCCAAAAAAATACCAAAAATTAGGCCTAAGTTATATTTGATATTATGAACTCAAAAATGATATCTATTTTAAAAAATTGAAAACATATCAGTTACATTAACTAATTTAAAAATTAATTCACGTCGTCAAAACAAATGGCGTGTTTTTAAGAGATAATAACTATCAAAAGATTGACACTTGTTTATAACTGGTTTAAATGTGAAATTACATCCAATGACCAACATTGTATTAAATTGTAAAAATATATTCTAAATACACTTTAAAACCACTCAAATTAATAATTTATCACTATTAATTATTTCGATTAAAAAAGTTATTTTTAATTAAAATTTAGTAATTTTCACTATTCATCAGAATATGAAAGTTATCTGAAAAGTACCAAAATTTCACCTTAGGCTAAATTCGATACTCCGAATCCAAAAATGAAGTCCATTTTGAGAGATAAAATTTATAAAATTTTAAAAGGTGGTTATTACTATTCATAATGGCTAGTTTTAATAATATTTTAATAGCATATTGTTGTTTAGTGAAAACTCGGTATTGCGTACTACACACGCTATTGAGGAAGGTTGCGATTGCGTGTAATTCAAGGCAAGTCAAGGATGCATGATGAGAAAGCTCCTTTTGGTGTAGCGTACAACACAAGACAATAATGAAATTAAAAAGAATATTTTTCATAAAATCTTGGGGTGTTACAATTTATAGGCTGGAGAAGACCCTGGGCAGTTTTCAAAGAGGCCGTGCAAGTCACTTTCATGACCATTAGGCGGCGCGCATGTGTACTTTCGCGACAGTGAGGGAACATGCGCGACCTAAGGGTATTTGACTCTTTGTTCATTCCTTTTTCGATTTTTGATGTTTTCTTCAAAGGATGAATCAATTTGAGCTAAGGAAATTTTCCTTTCCATTCTTTTAGACAATGTGACGAAAAGGAGAATCAATAGAAGAGAAAAGAAATAAATATGATAAATTATGTTACCAGGACAACTCTCATCAAAGGAATAGAATTGATCATGAGTATCCTGAATTTGGAAATGAGATGAGAATCCTTCGTCTTGAATTATCTATATATAGAGTGATTCCTTTTGGGTTTCAAACCAGCACTCATAGTACATGGCCTGTTATGTTGGTAAATTTTAACTTTCCACCCTAGTTATGCATGAAACAGATTTTCATCATGTTATCTGTGTTTATATCAAGACAAAAACAACCAAGTAATGATATTGATGTTTATTTGGATTCTTTGATCTACGATTTGATGTTATTGGGGGATTCGAGTGTTATTTTGTATGATGCTTATAAAAGTGAATACTTTACGTTGAGAGAGATTTTGTATGGGTAGATAAATGATTTCCCTACTTATGAAAATTTTTCAGGCTATATCATTAAAGGAACTCAAGGATTTCCTATGTGCATAGAAGATATGGAATCAATTTAGTTGAAACATTCATCTAAATATGAGTTTCATGGACATCGTAGATTTCTACCATGACGGCATTAGTACCGATCATGGACGACATCATTCAATGGTAGTTCAGAACAACACACAACACCATATCAACTAATAGGTGATCAGATGTATGAGAAAGTAAAAGATGTGAACACTATTTTAGGTAAAACATTTTCAAAAAACCTTAAGAAAATCAGTTTGAAAAAGAGATCAATTTTTTTAATTACCATACTAGAATTTTCTGAACGTCAGACATTATCTTCATGTGATGCATGTGGAAAAAAAATTTATGAGACCGTGTTATCGGAACGTTGATAAATTCCCCTGGAAAAACAAAGGATTAAATTAAGAAAATGATGGACATGGTTGACATGGGAATACAAGAGGATTTGGCTCCCATTAAGGGTGAAAATCGAATGTTTCTTCCTCAAGCTGCTTACACTCTTTCCAGGGAGGAGAGATATCAGTTTTGAAACTTCTTCAAAGATGTAAATGTTCTAGAGGTGTATTCACCAAATATCCAGAACATTGTGTCAATGAATGATTTGAAGTTCAAATGTTTAAAATCACCTAACTACCATGGTTTGATACATAATTTAAATCCTATAGCATTACGTTGCATTTTTTCCAAGAATGTTCATCATAACTTAACCAAACATTATTTCTTTTTCAAAACTATATGCAAAAAAAAATTAGATCCGGTGAAATTTCCATCTATGGAAAGAGAAATTGCCATAATATTATGTGAATTAGAAATTCCCTTCCCACCATCAATCTTCGATATGATGGTTCATTTGGTGGTTCACTTAGTGAGAGATATTTAACTTTGTGGTCATTTTCACAATAGATGGATGTATCCCATTGAATGACATATGAATATTTTAAAATGATATGTCAAAATTCGAATTCGGCCTGGGGGTTGTATTGTGGAGCGATATATTGTTTGAGGAAGACATTGAATTCTGTATCGAATAATTATGAGATGTGGAAAGCATTGGTCTTTTGAAATCTACTCACACTAAATGCGTTGAGTGTGTGGAAATTTCTGGAAGAGATGTTGTGAAAATAAATATTATTGATCGGGAGCAGTCCCACATTTATGTTTTGTATAACAGTTGAGTGGTTGCTCCATATATTGAATCCAACAACGAAATTATTAGGCAGCTTAATCCATCAAGGGATGAAAAATGGATATCAAATACACATAATCACCGGTTTATAGGATGGTTTCGGGTCCATATTTTTAAGGAGTTAGATAAAAATCTAACTTTAATTTCAACATGTCTTCGATTGCTAGTAGTCAGACCATGTGTGTTTGTATTATCTTATAATGGTTGTTTAATTAATTGTTATACAATCTATACAGATAAACATGATGACGATAGTACCATGAAAAATAGTGGAGTTACACTTGTGGTTGAAGTGATGCATGTTTCTGGTAGTAAGAACATAAATCCAATTTATGCGAATATGTCATACTTTGTCATTATCAAACAAACATGGGAGTTGGATTTAAAGACATTCCAATTGCTGATTTTTCAATGTAAATGGGTTGATAAAAATAGTGGTGTTAAAATAGATGAATTGGGATTTGTGAAAGTTGATTTTTGTGAAGAAGGGTACAAAGAAGAATAGTTTATAATGGCATCACAAGCATTACATGTATTTTATGTTCCAGATCCCGCAAAGTGAAAGTGGTCAATTATTCTGTTATCATCCAAAAATACTGAAGGGTCCAATGAAAATTCAGTTTAGGATGATCCTTTCAGTGGTACATCGCAATCATTTCGTAGTGGTCCCAAATTAAATAACATGTTGTATGTTAGAGGATACCACACTGAAGAGATTTAGATAATAGATAGAGGTTTCAAATCCCTTCAGCCTTTGAAAAAATGAAAGTGATTTCCATAAACCAGTAATATATTTTTTGTAATATGGATCTTGTTATATCATGTTATTATCTTATCATTACTGAATTTATGTAATCTAAATTAACTGTTCAACCACTTTTACATATAATGACTTCTGCACGTTCTGCTGCTCTTATCCTTGAGGCTGAACAAGTCTCTCAAACTGATGCTGCTGCTCACAGTGCAGAGAAACAACAAGTTTCAAAACCTATTTCTCCTCCTAGTGTTGATGTCCAACAACCATCATCACATTCCATTTATACCATTTTAGATGAACATATAAATGATGTTGATATTGATGAAATGGTCGGGGATGAAGGAGCGACATCCCAGAAAACACAGGTGCTCTGTAGTTTGACAGTGTATCCAATTCTCTTAAGGATAAAATCAAAGGCATAAAATTTGATATCTGATAGAATGAATTGTGCCAACATTTGAATCCCAACAAGTCTATGTTTAGTAGTAACATTGGAATTGTCACTCGGAAACACATGCTGATTGACATAGATTCACGTCACCATGTTTTGTCTGGGATGAAGACTATGATCTAGGAATAAAATATGGTAAAATTATGATATTATTACTTTAATTTACTATCAAATAAAATAATGAAACAATTTCTTACTCTTCTTAATCCCTTACAGAGCACATTTAAAATAGATGATTCACAAATAAATTATATACTAAGTCTTGCAAGAAGGATTGATTGATGTTTTCACACTATATTAACAAAATATCACATGAATTATTCCAAAGGTAAAATTAACTCGCACCCACCGCTTATTTACGCTCACATGATATCCCAAGAAGCATGGGATGAATTTATTGGTCGTTGTGGTGATGATAAGTTTCAGGTACATTGTGGATGATAATAATTTGTTGAGGATACATGTATTCAACACTTTAATTTTCAATATTTAATTTATGAAACAACAAATCAGTACTAAAAATAAAGAAAATTCATGAAAACCAACATACCTCAAGCGTAAGGAAAGGATGGGGTACACTTCACTAAAAAAGAAAATGGTGCGTATTTTAAATTTACAGCAATATTGTTATGTGCTAAGAAAAAACATCATAATTATGTTTCTATATTTATATTTAGATTAATGAGTCTAAATCCAAAGACACTTCCATCCCCTGTAATTTGTTATGGAAGTATGCACGTGTGAATAAGGAAGGGAAGATAGTATGTGAAAACACACAAAAATTGTGGGAAATATGTGTAAGTATGACATTATAAAAAGTTTTGTTTTAAATTGATAATACATAATAATAATTACTTATTTTCTTATACACGATAGACATAGGAATTAGATATTCCTATAGAAAATGAAAACATATTTTCGATGGCTTTGAAGCGGACATAACAATTTGGTCGTGTCAGAGGTGCATGGTTTGGGGTGACACCCCAAGTATATTTTGAGAAAAACAAACAAACGGATGATAGAGATGAAGTAATAAAACAAATGAACGAAGACTACCAACTCTTGAAGAATGATTTCAATGGCAGTGAGAGTTTCTAGAAACATTTATGGGTAGGAAGCAAGAAGAAGACACAACTCACGAATAACCTTAGTGTGGAGACCCATGGTACCCCAACTAGCTTTGAGGCAAGCCATTCCCCTAAAAGAGTTATCTCAGCCATAATAATAAATATTCTAATAATTGTTCCCATGAAATTTGAATCTGACAAACACTGATACTTTTCTTGTACCGATCTTCTATTGGGTGATAATGATTGTGATTTATATCTCTCAACACCCACATATCACCTTGTAGCGAGGGCTACGGTGTTCAACATCCTAGAGGACAACCTGCATAATAGACCACTTCCAAAATATCATATGAATGTGATGATTGCTGTAGTTAATGAGACAATTCAAAGTTACCTATTCTAATTGATGATGATGATATTCATAAGGTCGAAAAGGCTATTTGGACGTTCATTGCATGGCCGTCACAACATATAAGAGCACATGTGGAAAAATAGGAATTTATTTCCATTTTTCTCAAGATAAATCTTTAAAAAATAAGGAAAAAAGGACTTAACCAATGAATCCTATTATAGATGGAGAAATGGAAGGGGTGATAAGAAATGTGGGCTCAAAAGCATCTAATGGTTCAACCAACTGATCAAAAAGATCTACTGAAAGCACAATAACACCTACTATTCGCTATCCACCTTTAATTTCATTGAAGACTCATGTGGATATGAAGCTAAAAAGTGGTAGTAGTTATATAGTAGTTTTTGAAAAGAATATATGTAGAGAAGAAATTCAAGATTTCATTGCTGCTGAAAATGTAAATGAGATCCTTGAATATTATTGGCTAGGAGTTATAGTTGTAAATTTATATATGAGGGATATTTTCATGTATTGATTTTCTAAAAGCTGATATAATGTGATAATATAAATAAATGCATTTTATATTATTTGTAAAAGTATCGATGAAATTTTTTTAATGGATTTCCACATGATCCAAAATTCTGACTCATTAGTCCTCATAAAACATCAACACAACTAGATAAATTAGTGCCATTAAAAAGGGATGAAATAGTGAATGTCTTGCTGAATACATTTGAATGCAAGATTATGGATGACAGACTATTCCTAAAATCAAACATTCAGTGGTAAAACTCTAATATTAAAAAATATCATTTATATTTTCACTTCTTTCATTAATTATTTCTTTTTTTTTGTTTTTAGGCAGCATTGGATGATAATTATGGTGAACTTGGATACTCCAAAGATTTATTTTCTTGATTTAATGCAATGATATCCGACAAACCGATCACACAAGATAGATTTTTTGAATCTGTAAGACACTATATCCTACATTTTAGGTCTATAAATCACGTTATATAATTTATATAATCTTTTAATATGGATTCAATTATGATAGGGAGGTGTATCATTATCGAATAAAAATGTAATGAGGACAGGGGATAAGAATAAGGAGGTGAGAAAGTTCTACGTCCGGACAAGTATCAGGGTATATATATATATTAAAATTTCACTATCCAACCACATATAAAAAAATGATACTTATTCTCCTAATGATGAATGTTTTTCCAGTGTCCAAAACAAACAAATGATAATTATTTCTATTATTATGTTTGTAAATTTTTGAGAGAGATTATTTTCCATCAACAAACTGGCATTCCTAAAGAGGTATTTTCAAAAACAACTACTATTTTATTTAAATTATTTATTATTTATTTATTTATATATTTTTCAGTACTACTCTGACTATAAAAAATCCTCATATTACCAAGACGATATAGATTTTTTTAGAAATGAGTGGGCCGTATACATGATGGATGATTATACAAAAATAGTATGAATATATGACTTGGGGACGTGTGCAATTGGAAAAAAAATTTGAGATGGGTTAAGGAGGTCAAAAGATAAAACATTATTGTATATAAATGTTCCTAATAAAATTTAAATTGTTATTAAATAAAACATCATATCTCTAATGATTAATTTTTCAATTTTAATAGATGAAATTAACCAACAACATTGAAGAATTATGAACAACTTTTATTTGGGCTTTGGATAAGAAAAAATAGTAAAATTTCCAAAATACATTCATATCCGACCAAACACATTCGGATTGTGTTGATACTTTTGTTGAACGGTCCATGGGTCATTTGTAATGTGTACGACTCAACCCTGGCTCAATATGAGGCACGGTATGGCCGGTTTCACTCAAAGTGTCTCTCTTTTGTTTAAAATGGATTTAATTTTAAGTGAAAACAACAATGGACGTACGGAAAACCGAAAAAAACACATCCATATTGTGTTTATACGTTAAGAGAGAGGTCCATGGGTAATTTGTGACATGTACGAGTCCACCCCACCTCAATCTAAGGCACGTTGTGGTCGATATAAATCAAAGTTTCTCTCTTTTGTTTTAAAGGGAATGAATTTTATATTAAAACAACAAATGACATATGAAAAAACATCCAAATGCATTCCGATTGTGTTGATGCTTTAATATAATAGTCCATGAGTCATTTGTGATGTGTACGAGTCAAACGCTCCTCAATCTGAGGCATGGTAGGGCATGTATCACTAAAAGTTTCTCTCTTTTTTTTAAAATGGTTAAAATTTTAAGAGAAAAGAACAACTGGCATACAGAAAACCCCCATCCTACCATACACATCAAAATCATTCAATTTTTCCTAAAAAACACATACTATTAAAAATAAAAACTATTCCAAACCAATTTTAAAAATAAAAATGATCCTAAAATCCATGATATTCATTCTATTAAAACCATTATAGCCCCACCCCCACCCCTGAACACCACCCCACCCCTTGGACCCCCCATGGATAGCCCCCCCACCCTAGACAGCCCCCCACCCTCAGGATACCCCAACTCCCGGGACAACCCCCAACCCATGGATGACCCCCACCCTTCCTAGACACTACCCCACCACATGGACACCCCCACCCACCATTGACACCCCCACCCCCATGGACAGCCACCCCACCCCCTGGACACCACCCCACCCCCCTTGGACAGCCCCCAACCCCCCGGACCGCTCCTGCACCCCCTAGACACCACCCCAATCCCTGGACACCCCACCCCCTGGAAAGCCCCCCCCCCCACCAGCCTTACATCCCCCACCCCTGGACACTGCAACCCCCTCGATGACCCCCACCCCTCCTAGACACCACCCCACCACCTGGGCACCACCACTACCGCCCCTAGACACCCCCATCCCATGGACAGCCTCTCACACCCCCTGGACACCACCCCACCCCGTTGTACAGCCCCCAACCCCCTAGACCTCCCCCACCCCCTAGACACCCCCACCCTCTGGACGCCCCTAAACACCCGCTGGACACCCCTCCTGCTGGACACCCCCACCCCCTAGAAAGCCCCCTAACCCCTGAAAACCACCCCACCCCTGGACACCACCACGGATAGCCCCCATAGACACTCCCACCCCCCTGGATGGCCCCCTACCCTGGACACCCCACCCCCATGGATAGCCACCCCAACCCCCTGGACACCACCCCACTCCCTTGGACAACCCCCAACCTCCTGGACCGCCCCCACCCCCCTGAACACCACCCCACCACCTGGACACCCCAACCCACTGGAAACCACCACCCCCTAGAAAGCCCCCCAACCTCATGGACACCCCCAACCCCATGAACACCCATCCCCCCACCCTGGACACCCCCCAAACCCCCTGGATGTCCCCCACCACTCCTAGACACCACCCCACCACCTAGACACCCCCACCCTGGACACCCCCACCCCATGGACACCACCCCACCCCCCTTGGACAGCCTCCAACCTCCTGGACCACCCCACCCCTAGACACCCCACCCCTTGGACACCCCACCCACTGGACACCCCATACCCCCCTTGGATAGCTATCCCAAACCCATGAAAATCCCCCAACCACCATGAATTCTGAATTTAAATATTCATGTATTTAATGAACATATGAATTATGTGTTAATGGTGTATGGGTATACTTTTTTGTAGGTGTATTGTTGTTGTAATTACCTTATGAATTATGTGTAAAATTTGTGTGGGTATACTTGTTCATATGCTGATTTTTTTGCAGGTCTTGTTTGGGTGTGCTGCTACAGAGTTTTATGTTACAGCAGGCCGTGCATTTATCAGTGTATTTTTATCACTGATAAAGAAGTCCTTTATTTGTTCTTTTTTTTAGCGCTGATAAAGGCTCCATTTATCAACATGTTTTTATAACTGATGAAGGATCCCTTTATTAGTTCTTTTTAGTGCTGAAAAAGGCATCCTTTATTAGAACTTTTTATCACTGATAAAGGCTTCCTTTATCAGCACTTTTTTAGCACTGATAATGGGGAACCACCACCTTATCATCACTGATCTTTACCGCACATTTGTAACACTGTTAAAGCCCATTTTTAGTGCTTATAAATACCATTTTTGTAGTAGTGAATGTTTGATTCAGAAAAGTAGAAACCAAATCTAAAATCTACCGTCTGCTTCAGTGGTAAAGAGGAAAAGTAAAAAACTCATTAGTCCTCTGATTCTGATACCAGTAGTTTTTTAAATGATAAACTGTATTCCTACTATTCATTGTTAGCAGGAAAATATGATTTCTTATTAAATAAGAATAAATCATTGAAAAACATTGATGATGCAGTTTTAGGTGGAAGAGATTTTCTACTAAACCAATATTGAAGGTTGATTGAAAAATTCACCTAATATACCGCAAACTATGTTGACAATGAAAAAAGGATTAAATAATTTTAGGGTAAAGTAGAATCCTATAAAAGAAATGTAATCAATTTTACCTACGGAGAAAAAGTGTCAAATGAAATTCTATGAATTAATGTCATTAAAAGAGATATATTTGGAATATGAATCAAGGGGAAAAAATCAAAATATTATAAAACTTATTTTGTCCCTAACTCAAAAAATAAAACCTGTTATTATTGTAGAACAAAATGTCATTTCAGTAATAATGGTTATTTGAAGAATCCCCAAATTAGTGTTATTTAAATAGCCTAAAAATAGGAATGTACCATAGTGGGAGGGGCTCCTACTTGGAAACCAAGATACCCAGGATCAAATCTGGGTGGGGGTGAATTTCTAGGTTACTATAGCAGTACTGTAGTTGGTATTTTACCAATAAGAACTATTCACCCAATTTGGGATCTCGGGCCATCAGTTTGGGCTTATGGGTCTCAGGGACATCGTTCCACCAAATTCCTTTGGGCCATTGGGAAATCCGAATATAAGGCCTTCAGACCACCAATGGACTTCGGGCCATAGAGATTTTGGGCCAAAAAAAGACAAAGAAGCATGGGCAGACCACATAAAAGTAGGCCCAAATAAAGATTCAAAGAAAAATTGAAACCTCCAGATCAGAGCTAACCAAATTTGAAGAATGATAGGGTATGGAAATTGACATTGGGACTATAATATTTACTTCTCTACCTCGGGAAATGATATATGATTAGCCATGTGAGGAGGGGAGCTAGGAGACTTTATGATGTAGATGATGGTGAGGGGTTGTTTCAAGTGTGTCAGTTCGTAGGACTTTATGTTCATGTATTTGATTCTGTATGGGCCATGTGCATTGGGCCTACATGTCATTAAAGGGTCCCCCTTCAACCATTAAATGGTTGATTATACAAAAATAAAATAAAAAAGAAGGCCTTCAAGCCATTCATTTTAGTGGTTTTAAAAGAAAAATTAATTCTAAAATTTTAGCTAAATAATGTTATATGAATTATGGAAATATAATACTAATATGGGTTCCCAGATCATTACTCGAAAACACAGTCGGTCCCAATAAGATATGGATATGAAAAAAAATATTTGCAAAAATAATTTTAAAGGAAAAAAGTGACAGGAAAAGAAAATCCATATGGTATATGGATTGTGGCTTTTTTAGTCTTATGTGTGTAGAATCAATTAACATACATACAATGACATAATTAAATGGAGGACTAGTAACTTTTTGTGTCAATTTCAAACGAATTTTTTTGGATATGGAACTATTGGAGATCCAAAGAATATATCAATAAAAAATTAATTTATGTGACATGGTTAAAGAATAATTTGATAAGTATCTCTGAACATTATGATGATGGATTTTATATTTATTTTTCTAACAATTTATCCTATATCTTTAAAGATAACTTTTCTAAATATTGAGAACCTAGAACTAACAATGATTATACCATGGATTTTAATTCCATGTGTAAAAAACTAAATTGTATAACTATTAAAACAAATGAGTCATGTATTTGGAGTAGAAGACATGGAAACTATAATTCATATACATTACCTATATTATCTAAAAATAGTTTGTTTTTTATTTTCCTAGTCTAACTTTTGTCATTGATGGATTCTGTGATGCATACCAAATTGGAAAAAAACCACAAATCATCCTTCAAATCAATTAACAAAATTTCTACATCCAAACCAATAAAACGTATCTATAAGGATTTATTTGGACCATCAAGAGTTGACAGTTTTGATGGTATATTATATGTCTATGTTTTTTTGATGAATATTCTAGATTTACATGGGTTTATTTTATAAAACTCAAAAGTGAATATTTCACTGTTTTTTAATGTTTTTGTAAATTTTTTCAAGATGGAATTTTCTTTAAATAATTTTACTAAAAAATAATCATTGTGTAGAATTCACGAACCAAGAATTTAATTCTTTCTCCTCAAATCCTAGAATTAAACACACCATATCTGCACCAATAACACCTCAACAAAATGTTTTTTTGAAAGGAGTAATAGAACTATTCAAAAAAAATTCAAGGTCTATTCTGAATGAATATAGTATTACAACTTATTATTCGATAGAAGCTGTAATATTGTCCTACTATATAATCAATATTGTTTTAATAAGGCTAATTTTAAACAAAACACCCAATGAACGTTGGAAGAACTAAAAAACAAAAGTAATATTGTGTAAAGATTTTAGATATAAGGTTTATATCATGAATACTAAAGAAAACCTTGGTAAATTTGATCCAAATGATGATAAAGGAATATATTTGGGAAATTCTGTAACCTCTAAAGCTTATACAGTGTTTAATAAAAAGTCCAATATTGATGAAGAATCAGTTCAAGTAACAATTGATGAAATCGACCCGTTTATTAATGAAAAAGACCAAACTGATGAAGATACTAACTAATTTAAAAACCAGATACATGAAACCCCTAAACCCAATTTTGAAAATGATATTAATAAAGTTCAGTCTAGTTTGGAAGAACATGATTCTGAAGAACCTAAATGTGTATTTCCTAGATAGTCGAGAACTCTAAATAACCCTTATTTATAAGCTGTTGTAGGAGACATAAAAATTGGAATTATAACCACAATAAATGTTGGAAGCCTAGGTAAATTCTTTGCCTTTATATCTCAGTTAAAACCATAGTTTATAGAGGAAGCCTAAGGATATGAGTGTTGGATCATAGAAATGTAAGAAGAGATAAACCAATTTAAGTGGAATGTTGTTTAGGAATTAATAAAGAGACCAACGGATTATATAGTTATAGGAACTAAGTGGGTATTTTGAAATAAATAGGATGCTCAAGGGATCATTACAAGAAATAAAACATTATTAGTAGATAAATGATATAATCAAAAAAATGGTACAAATTAAGATGATGTATTTCCCATTATAGCTATACAAGAATCAATTATAATTTTTTTAGCCTATGAATCTAATTTTAATTTTTAATGATATCCGATTGATGTTATATCTAACTTTTTAAATAGATATTCAATAGAGGAAGTTTATGTTGAACAACCTCTTGGTTTGAAAAATCTTTACATTCCCAATTCTATTTTCAAACATAATAAGTATCTTTGTGGCCTTAAACAAGAACCTAGAGATTGGTATGTAATATAATGTTATTTTATTTTGAAAAATGGATTTACTACGGGATTCTAAGAACCAACACATTTTAGGAAATTATTTTCACTAATATTTTATTAGTTAAAATTTATTTTGATGATCTTATTTTTGTTCAACAAATTAAAATATTTTTAAAGATTTTTTAAAATTAATGAAACAAGAATTTGAATTGAGTGTAAAGGAAGAAATAAATTTCTTTTTTGGATTTTAGATTTATCAAAAATATTATGGAAATGTTTTAAATAAATGAAAATATATTTTTGATTAACTAAAAAAGTTTGCACTTCTAAACAAAAAGATATACGTAACTCCCACATGTACCAATATAAAACATAATTTGGATGAAGCTATATAACCAGCGGAAAAGAAGTTATATAGAAGTATGATTCACACTTTGTTATGTATTTCTTCTAGTATAACTGAAAATATGTTTCCGTAGAGTTTTTTGTTAGATTTTAATGAAATCAAAAAGATATCCCATATTACTGTTGTTGCAAGAATTTTTAGATTTTTAAAAGGAACTATTTTTAATCTCTTCTTTATCACAATGATTATGATTTTAATTTAATTTAATATACATATTATAATTTTGGAGGTTGTAGATTAGATAGAAAACGAACCTTAGGAACAAGTCACTTTTTAGGGAAATGTTTTGTATCATTATATAGTAAGAAAAAACACTGAGTGGCCCTATTAACCACTAAAGTAGAATACGTGTCTCCTGGCTATTGGTGTGCACAAGTTTTGTTGATAAAAAACACTATACTAGACTTTGGACTAAATTTTAATATTATACCTATTTTATGTGATAATAGTAGTGTAATAAATATTTAAAAAAATCCTATAAGTCATTCTAGGACATAAAACAATGATATAAGACATCATTTTCTAAGAGATAATGCCCTTAAAAAGGATATATCTTTAGAATCTATTAATACCGAATATCAATTGGATGATATTTTTACTAAAACAATTCCTAGTGCATGTTTTGATTTTATTATAGGAGAGTTAATATTATATAATTCTAAATGAATATTTTATTTAATATATTTTATCTCTATTAATATTTTAAGTACTTTATATATTTTAAAAAATCTTTTATCATTATCTATTTTATTTTGTAACATGTTAGTATGATTTTATAAGAATTTTATTTTATTTTTCCTTTTAAATTAAAAACAGTATGAGTACATCTTTATTCGATGAGAGAAAACCATATATCTTCACCCTCTCATTACATTCACATCACATTAGTTTATAGAGGCTATATCTCTTTCTTTTGATTCTTGTTTTTCATAACCCTAAACCATGAATACCTTTAATCTCATAACCATCATAGATAGAAATATCTCTATGATCTAAAGACATTGGGTTGGAAACCTTTGTTTATGCATTAGGTAAAGCTCACAAGGTACTCCAAGAAAAGGTAATCAATTTTGATTATTTAGATTAGACGAATATTTCACTTGAGGAAGCAATAATATTTAAAGGAATAGATTATGCTTTTGTAGAAGACACCATTCTTGTAGTATATGACATTAATGTAATGGAATTTTATAGAAATTATTTATTCATCCTTGGATTCAAGGAAGAAAGTATTGTATCTATGATAATCAATACCAAATTTTCTTTTTCTAAGGTTAAAATGGATAAGTTATTACATTGTCCCCATGAATGGGAGTTTTATTTTGATTTATGGAATATTGGTAATAGATAAAAAATTCAGGGAAAATTATGTTTTCATTCTTCTTATTGATAACTATCAAGAAAGTAATGATTATAGAGCTTACTCTGGATCTTTAAGTTATAATGAAATTTATTCAGTATAGAAATTTTCTAAGGACTAATGAGCTAGAGAAAATCTTCTATCCTGAAATGTATGTAAAGATTTTTTTTCAAAAGCATTTATATTTCAATTTATTTTCATTTATGATATGTTATCTAACTCATTTCATCCTCAAGGATTCCATGATGGTATATTATCCTTATATAAGGATAATTTCTTTTTTTGAGAATAAAATGAAAAATTGTCATTATTTTCTTTTTAGAACATGTCCTCATAACAATGTTTTAAATGATGATACATTAAAGAAGTTAAATTTTTTTTGGAAGACATATTGAAACTATATTCTACTTGTTTGTGTGGAACAAAAATATAGGTTTTTAACAACTACTCAGATGGAGAAATGTATGATTCCTTTAGTTGGTTCTTTCAGACCGAGGCCTAAAAATGAAAGAGAATAAAGGCTTAAATAAAATCTTGTTCAAATAAGAATACTTTTTGTCAAAATTACTAAGACATGGATGATGTTTCTATTGAAGCATATAGTGAGACGACAGTGGTTTCTCATGTTGAGAAAGAAGTTCACAGTAAAAAAATCACTGGGAAGATGTCCCTGATCCTGAAAATATTTCTCTCATTATTCCTAATTCTGAAGCTACTAGAGGATATTCCAAAAGAGATAGATCTATTGATAATGAAGTTCCAATTTTTTCCTTGGTATAAGTTCATAATAGGGAATATATTCCTAATATTTTCCTTCAATCTCCTAAATATTAACACTCTCATGCTGGATCCTTAGTTATAAAGTTAAATCTTTTATAAGCTCATAACATGTTTCTTATAATACAATTGGAAGTTGAGAAAAATAGTTTTGAAGAGTTAAAAATTTCATCAGTGCTATGATCTATGTTTGAGGCTCAGAATATCCATCTACGGAAATTCAAATAAAATATTATTTCTATTGGATACCTTTAAGAGTTTATTAGCAAATTCTTTAGAGAGTTCAATTTATTGAAATTTGAATCTATATTAAGTCAAATTTTGATGGGATTATATTGATGATAAGGAGAGATTTTCAATCTCTCAGGGAAATTAATTGATCCTAAAACTCCTCTAAATTGACACCTCTAGACTTAGTTAGAATATTTGAAGCTATTGATTTAGTTCTGGATGATTTGAATGTTATACTACACACTCTTCAGTGTTACGATACTTCTTTATGTTTTCTATTAGAAAATAAAAGTCACCTAGTTAGTTAAATTACTTCTAATGAATCCTGATTAAGATTAGTGCTCAATGAAGTTAAGGACAAGTTAATTTCATCCATTCAGTCAGTGGAAGCTATGAATGTGTTTATGAAGGCTAATTTGGTTGGGAATCTGAATATTGGTCATGATTTGAAGAAGAATCTTCAATAGTGGTCATAAGTCTTCAAAAATCATTTTCAGATTTTATGTTGAATCTCATTCATATTAACTGTGTTTTCCAAGGCATTCACCATCCTGGTGGACCGCCTCCCTCTGGAGATTCTGGTCATAGACCCCCTTTTGGAAGAATCCTTTCATTTGTTTTAGATTGTACTCTATTTTCAAAACATTTGAATTAATTTTAAACTCAATTTAGATTATTCTTATTAAGATTTTTTTATTTGAATTCATTATTTCCCTTCCAATCATAAATGTATTTCTATTATACCAATGATAATAACTATTCATCTATTATTCAGTGCTACATTATATGTGGTTTATATAATTTATTATTTCAAATTGACTTTATGATATGAAAAAAAGGCAATCATATTTAAGGAGGGGGAGAATATTTATGGAAGGGGATAATATCTGTATGGATGAAGGGTATAATATTTTCAATTATGGGGAAGAATATTTTCAAACCACAACATTTCATTTTAAAAAAAAATATTTTTTCATTGTTAAATAATACTCTGAAATCAAAGTATTATCTATATATATATATTTTTTTACAAATATTATATTTTCCTTAAGTTATGTTATTATGTAATGGGTTTTGTGATCATCAATATGGGGGATATTTTTGGTCATTTATTGTCTTAATAATATCAAATAATTTTGATGATTTTGTTTCCAAAAAATACCCTGGTTTTTTTCTAATGATGAATTCTTGAGTTAGTTTTCAAGAATTTATATTAGGGTTAAATGAATTTAATGTTACAATAATTACTATGGAGACACAATTTCAAACCCCATGTTCAGAAAATTAGTGTATGGTTTATCATCCAGATGTTAAACTGGAATGATACACTTGTATATGGTATCAACCCTATGTTGCAGTAAATATTTGAATTTGGATTGACATCCCTATGATTGGAGAATCGACAAATTCATAGATTAGAAACCCTATGTTGAAAGTCGGTATTACTATTCATCAATCCTACATTCAGTAATTTGAATGTATGGTTAATCAATTCAACATTCTGGATATTATGCTAGAATGTTGACATATGGATTATCATCCTTACGCTACGTGTGTTCCCTATGTAATGTAAAGATAAAAGTGTGGTCAAGGAACCAAACGTGGTATGAACCCTATGATTTGTGATGGAAACCAAAATTACCCAAAGGAACCCAATGCTATGTAGTTTAACCCTATGTTGTGGTTTTGATGTTGATGTTTTTAAGTAACTTTTTCAATATGATATTGTTGCAATAATAGAGTAATAATTGAAGACCAATTCATGGATGATTAGGATTGTTTAAAAGAATTATATTCATTAGATAAAATAAGTCATATTTTTAAGGGAGGTAATGACTCCATTGGTCAATTAGAATTTGAATCTCCATGATCAATCTGGATATTATTTAGGATATGAAATATAGAATAAAGCTATCTTTTCAATATAATCCTTCAGAGTATCTATTCAAATATATGTGTGTGATAAGAAATTCAAATATGTGAATGCATTATTGAAATTATATTTTATAGTGCTACTCAATGATCCATAAATACTTTGTTATTCGAAAAAAAGTCTATGGTTTGAAATTTCTTTATATTTTAACCTTGATTTACTACTACTATTTAGTTATTGATTTATTAAATATCATTTTCCAAAATGGATTTCTGCAGACTATTTCATTCATGAAGATATTATTTTCTAACGAATATTTTCATTGAATTGTCTATTTCTTCCTTCTACAACTGTGGAGATCAACTTGATCCTTTGAAACCAATATGTGGATTAATTGGAGTTTCAAATAATCATACTCATTTGTGGTGGAGTATCAGCTTCTTGATCTTAGATATGGATATCTTGTTCTCTATTATAGAACCACAAGGATTTCTTATTAGACTTTTTGTAAATGTGTCAAATACCTTCACTCTACTGGGAATTCATGGTCTTGATATAAGAGGAACATTCTAGTTAAATTTACCAAGCTCACAGAGAGAGGGGGATTGGTAGAGTGGACTAGGGGATCTTTCTGCCCTAAACCACTATAATCATTTGTCTCTATTATTTTTTTGTCAAATGCATATTATTATTATAGAATTAAATTCCACATATGGATATAAATAATAATGGGTTTAAAAATCCAAATTTGGTTTTAGATTTATGAGAAGACCCAATTTACCCCTCTCTTGTGTTACTCTGTATATTCTGACCTAACAATGATATATTAGTGATTCCATAATAAAAAGTTCCCTTCAATTACCATAGTAATAGATGAAGTGGAAATTGATCAATTTACAACCATAGGGTGATATTGTGCTTATGAAATGGAATGAAATCAAGTATTTATATATTATTATGAAAACATATCAACATTAGTAAAAGGATCTAGAATAATAATTTTTATCTGAGTACCTATATTTCCGATTGTAGGATTGATATGGTGTATATAGATGCTCAATTACAATAGGGGGTGAATTATAGGTTTAGAAACTATTGCTTTTAATATTAAGGAAATCCATTTTTAAAAAATCTAAACAAGGAAAACTCACAAACCCTATTTGGTTCTTACTTAATGAAATAAACATGTTTAGGGTCCAAAAAGATGGATCTGGAAAAGAAACGTAAGAACAATTTTCTTAGAGAAATATTCTTACTTAAAGAGTATAAAATAATAATTTTTAGATTATATAAAATTAAAAAAAAGTATTAGAATGTGATATATTCATTCTTTATCAAAATATAATTGAAATAAAACTGGAATGAAGAAAATATAACATGTATGAAGCTGTTTAACCCATAGAGTAGGATACCCAACAGCCTTGGATAAAGGTCCCTTGATTTATAATTTCAGGAATGTCTTCTTACCAACACGAGGGTAAGATCACGATAAGAATATAGAAATATGTATTCCAATACCTGTAAGCCCTCAATTTTTAAGGTATTAGAATCCTCTCTAATCCCATCCCCAAAATCCCTCTATTGTACTCAACAACAATCAGAGTTACACTAAGAAAGCTGAAAATGGTGTTCACAGTTGAACAAGATTTTAATGAAATGCATAACACATGAGAGTCTTTACCTATCTAAAAATCACTTCAAAGCATGTAATCTCAATGATCATAGAATGAAAATGAGGTTATATAAATGAGATCCTATTTATAGGCCAAAATCAAACGGTCATCTCCCTCCTCCAATTGTTATATTTTTTCATTAATTTCGTAGGGACATGTACATGTGTCACTGAACAAAAAGTTTGTTAGAAAATAATTGTATGAAATTATATCATTTCAAAAACATGTGTAAGGAAAATTAAATAGATTATGTAAATATATAAATTCAAAATATAAAGAAAAATAGAATTTGGAGTTTTAACATATAAACAACTAGATTCGGGAAAACATGGATATTCATATTTCGTTTCACAAATAATTAGGAGTATAAATTATATATAATTCATAGTTTGAATTATGATGATTTTGGAGGAATTTTGAGTCAAAATTTCAGAAAATATATAGTCCGAATTTCATTGAATTTGGAGTCTAAATTCTAAATAATTCAGAGATAGAATTTCAATGAATTCAGAGTCTAAATTTAAGAGAATTTGGGGTCTAAAAACAATTTATCCCCAAAGTACTATAATATTCTGAGGTTTTAGATAAGTATTTGAATTTTATAATTACTGATAAAATTAGTTTTGTTTTAAGAGGTCATAAAATGAGGCAATGAAAACTAGAATAAGGATAAATATTTCCTTAGAGATGGGAAATTTTCCTTAATAAAATAATCCTTAGAGAAAGAAAACTTCCCTTAAGATAATGTTTTTGTGATTTTCAAAACATAGAGGAATGGAGAAATCATAGGGAAACCTTATTGACATGAAAATCTTTCCCTTTTTGGAAAACAAAAATAATCATTTGAAAAGGAATATAGGGAATAAAAATTTTCTTTATAAAATTTTGAAGAAATTTTTTTTATCTCCCTTTACTTAGGAACCATGATGAATATGACTGACACCCCTTTAGGTTTTGAAATCCCAAAGGATTGTAGTCTTGTGTTTTTTAGAGAAGTTAATTTTTCTTGTATATGATAATTTTCTTTATTTGAACTCCCCCTTACATAAACTTCCCCTTACATAGGGTATTCTCTAATTTATACTTAATATTATTTCGATCATTGTTTTCTCCCCTTTTGTGATTTTCAAAAAATAATAGAGAGAATGAAAAACAATTGTACCTGAAAGATTAGAACTATAAAAAACATATAAATTGATGGATAAAAAAACTTTCGTTATGATAGAAATAATTTATACATGGGAAAATACTACAAATGATTGGAATGGAATGAAAATAATTCATCCTTATTTTCCTTTGGAAAGATATTCCTCAAGGTAGCCTCTAACTTCTTGATATCCTTAAGATCTTCCTCAAATTGGTTGACCAACTGTTCCTGATCCTGATTCTTCTTTTCTAGAGCTTTGATATTATCATCTTGAGATTTTAAGATTTCTACATGAGACTTCACTAGTATTTATTGCTGATTGAAATTTTCTTCTAACCCTTCCATGAGCTCCCATTATCAATTAAAATTTAAGGCAATAGAATTTTTCCTCCCATTCAAATCATTATCCTCTTGCTTCCATGATACATGTCAAGGTTCAGCCTCTCTGAATAAATTGTGGAATGGTAATTTATTCAATCATCTGACTTATCAGTATCATCACTCACTGAATCTTGTTATTCTACAAGATGTTTCTTTAATTTATTATCTATTTTGAATAGCTTTGTAATTTCAATACATGATCTTTTATGATTATCATATCCAATAAGGAATGTTTGGAATCTTCCTCATGCATGATGAATGTTTTCATGATAATTCTTATGGGATTTTAATTCTGATTAAATTAGTGTTGAAGTAGCTCACATCTTGAATAAATACTTAGACGAATAGGAATTATGTTCACTAACTTTTTCAAGGATTGCACCATGAATTCCTAACCCATCGAAGATGGATATTCGGAAGCTGATTCCATTAAAAGATAGGATTATATCTCTATCTCTACAGCTTTCCTATTTGATGATCCTCCAAAAATTTTCTTAGCCTTGACAACCACATTTTTATTAGGTGTATTGAAATGAACCTATTTTGCTTTGTTAATTTTGAAAATAACCTTTTTAGACCTCAGAGACCCATGCTCACTATATGAAAGTT
Source organism: Viscum album (assembly GCA_963277665.1). NCBI lineage: Eukaryota > Viridiplantae > Streptophyta > Magnoliopsida > Santalales > Viscaceae > Viscum > Viscum album. Next base: position 259,837,245 of record OY728125.1, on the reverse strand, counting down.
GAACAATTTTATCATAATAAACATATTATTCCTCAAAATTTTACTTAATATTATCAGGTTATATGAAATCGTTGTTACTACTTTCATCATTAGTAGGATTATCAACCTCTTCATGACTATCATAATATTTTCCTTGAGAAATAATATTGATTGACTCAACCTAGCATGTCCGGATAAAAATAATTCCTGAAGTGAATTCTTTCTCATGGTATTCTTCTACTTGCTTTATCACATCATCAACCTCATGATCATCTTCTTCTGGTTATTCTTCTACTTTGTCTTCTTGAAAAATCACTTCTTCCACAATTTTTTCTAGAATATGAATTTTCTTTCCCAGATTCTCTACAAGTGATGATTCTTGGAGAAAATATTTGGGTACCTGAATTTGTTTAAAGGTTTACTCTATATCCATGAGAAGTACTTGAATGATCTTATTTTCTGGAAATTTCTTTTTTATATTCTTCTCAATATCTTGTATTTGAATCTCTTCATCAGCTTGAAATTTCAAGGCTTTTGCCTCATCAGGATCTAGACCAAATCTTGAATCTCCTTTTTTATGCTTCTTATAGTCCCTCAAATTTTCTACCACTTCATCAGGGAATGATTTTTGCTTTTTTGGTTTGGAAAGAGATGGCTGGATTTCTGGATCTATAGATTTTTTTGGTTTCAGATTCCATCACTTTTTGATTCTATTAAGATTTCTTGTAAGTTTCTCTTAATTTCCCTTTCTTAGGTAGAGCTTCAATCTCACTTTTAGAAAGATCATAATACTCACATAATTTGGTATTGAATTTGACTTTAACTCTTCTCAAAGAATCATTACATAGCAGTAAGATCTTAAAATTTTGTGGTCCAGATGTACAGGTAATTTTGAGTGATTCTAAGAATAGCACTATGATAGTAGGAAAAATCGCCAGATACATGATAATTGTGACTTTACAGTTCCGTTCTTGATGTTCGTTATTTTCAGGAGGATGTAATTCACAAGATTTACCTTCCTTAGTTTAACTAGAAAATCCAATATAATAATATCATTTTTCATTAAGGAGTGCATGTATCCTTTTTTCAGAATGATGAAACCTTGTACCCACAAGGCTAACACCCTCAAATTTGTTGAATGATGGCTGATCATTGGTGATTTTACTCCTTTGAGCCCATAGAACTCAATTGAATTTTATTTCTGAATACTTCCTGACTGATCCGGGAACTTTTGAGTGTAAAAAACATTCCTTACCATCATACGGTATTCTAGGAATATTTTCTGCCATAACAAAATAATTTGAATATATTTTCCCATACCAATTAATTGAAAATTTATCCCTTCCACCTTCTTTAAAAAAGAATACTAAATCATAAAATTCTCTAAGTAAGTTACTGTAAACTAGGTCCTCAATATTTTTATTGGCTATAGAGAAACTATCCCATCCATTTGGCTCAATATTTTTCGTAATCAATGAATTAACCATGGAAGAAAACTATGGGTCAACAAACCTTTCTTAATAGATTTTATAATCTATGATTTCCTTAGTTGAAGAGATCTATTTTTTAGAGAAGCTTCCACTAACATTCAGAGTCTAAGAAGACTTGGAAGACCGAATATGATTCTTGAATAGGTGAAGTTCTTTAGCAAAGAATGTCTTGAAATCTGATGTGGAACAAGGAATATGGGGCGTTTATATAGGTATCAATTGGATGGTTTGAATTCCCAAAATGATCCAATGGTTGAAATAAACACAATCTGATCTGGAAGATAATATGAATGCAGAAAAAGGATTTAGTAGGTTCTGATCTTTTGAGGTTTTATATAAAAATTGGATTTATGGAATGAGAAAATAATTTAAACTTTAAAACGTGTTCTTCAGCATATGGTAGAAAATATTCTATGGTAAATACTTGAGAAATATTTTCTGAAATAAATTCCTTATTAGAAGAATCATCTATCGAGGGTTTATAATCAGTTCATGAAAACACATCTAAGGATGTGGGTTGGGGTTGTTCTAAAACCAAAGGATTGGTTTTATAAAATTTACATGTGATGACTCTTCAACAATACAGTTATTTTTATTAAAAACTCTATAATCCATAAAAGTGGTGGAATAGCCTAAGATAATTCCTTTATTAGATTTGGGTGAAACTTTATGTCATTTATCATTAATATTTAGAATGAATACTTTGAAACCATATAATTTCAAGTAATAAAGTCTAGGTTTTCATCCAGTCCAAAATTCATAAGGTGTTTTGTTAAAAAAAGTTCTGATTAAAACTCAATTTACAGTATAAAAACCATTACTAACAACTTCAAAACAAAATTGTTTAGAATTGTAATATTCACCCAACATGGCTCGAGTTATCTCTTGAATAATTCAATTTCTTTTTTCAGTAGCACCATTTTGTTAAGGTGTTCATGAATATTAGATGTTATGAGTATTTCCTTTCTTACTATAAAAAGTAACAGAAAACTGAATTTTGAAATTCTCCTCCATGATCACTATGAATAGATATCAGTGGATGGTTTTTTATCATTTTTAACATGGGCTCTAAAATTATTGAAATAATAAAAATCTTCAGATTTATTTACTAGAAAATAGATCCATATAAATCTAGTTTAATAAAAAAATAAAAAAATAGATCGTATTTTCCTCAATTACTCTTATTTTGTGTTGGTCAAAAAAGGCCCATATGCACTAACTGTAATGCATCATAATTTAAGACTTCACTAATTGATTTAAAAAATGTTTTATGTTTATTTCCATTTTGACATGAATTAAAACATTTGTAGGAATAAAATTTATACCCTGGTAAATCTTTAAAAAGTATTTTCATTGATAGATTCCAAAGGTTTCTATGGTCACAGTGTCATAAATTTCTATTCCATAAGCAAGAATGTTCTTCCATTTCACCAAGGTAAGGATGGTATTGGAACCTCGGGTATTCTATGTTTAGTGTATAAGCATTCTCATGCATGTGGATAGAAAGAATAAACTCTTCCTTGGAATTGTGTACTAAGAATTTATCATTCCTAAAACTCACAAGGTAACCTTCATCACATAATTGACATATACTAATAAGGTTGTGATTTAGAACATTAACAACTAAAACATTTGAAATAAATGTTTATCTAAAAAGAATAATGTTACGTATACCAACAATTTCTCCTTAAGAATTATCTCAAAAATTTACTTTTCCTCATTTCATCTTGATAATCATTTCAAAGAGGATTTTGTTACTATTAATGTGCTAGGAACATCCACTATCCATGTACCATGCATTGATGTTGGTACATTAATTATTTTCGTGAAAATAAAAGAGTTAAAATTTTAGAATACAAACTTTCTTAGATCCAGATATTTTATAAATTAAAATTTTAGGAATCTACATTTTCTTAGAAAAATAAGCTGTATCAAAACAAAAATATTAGGATTTATTTGATGATCAATTTCTCCCCCAATGTCCTCTCCATTGTCACTTAATGAAAAAGGGATAATATAAGGTAACAAAATAATTATTACTAAAATTATGTTTTGAATAATTATAACATATTACCAAATAATTCCTTATAGGACAAATTTGTGAGTACATTTTATCATATTATTTCATTCCTAGAGTAAATTTATTTAAATGTTTATTTAACAGAAAAATTTCATATTTTAGTATGCTAACTAAATTCTTATCCTCAATGTCCTTAGTTTTATGACATAAGTTATTCTCTAAAATATTTTTCCTAGAAATAACACTTTATAGATCCTTAAAAAGATTTTTCTTCTCAGAGTTAACTTCCTTAAGGTTTTGAGAAACACATTCAAAATAGATTGTTTTCTCATAAAGATCTTTATAATGATATGATGCTTCTTTTGATAAAATATAAATTCAAGAATCTTATACCTCTAACTTCTTTTTCATCATACATTTTTTATTTTCATGTAATTTATAAGATCTAAAAACTTCTTCAAATGATGTTAAGGTATTATCATATGATGAGGAAGATTCATCCTATCAAGATTTATAATATTCATCATTCAGAAAATTAGTATTTAATGCAATATTTGTTAAGGATTCAGTATTGTTTACCTTAGTTATAAGACTATGATTTTCAATAAGTACTCTGGCTAAAAGACCATTATTTTTCCGACCGGAAGATTAAAATTATGAAGATTCATTGGAATAATCACCACCATTGGCACTCCAGGTGTCATTTTATTTAAATACATTATTAGCCTTAGACTTATAATAATTTTTTCTATTTCTTTTATATTTCTTTTCCTTCCTCTCTTTTCTCTTAAGCATATGATAATCCGATCAGATATGTCTAGAACATTTACATTCAAAATAAGATACTTTAGAACCATTCTTGTTATTTCATTCTTTTTTATTATTTCTATACTGAAAAACTTTCATTACCATAATATTGTTCATCCTTCGAGAAATATTGGCTAACTCATTCTCAGAATGATCAATGTCACTTGATTCAGATATAACAATAACTTTCTTAGCTCTAGATAGTGTTACCCTTTATAAAGTATTGAATTTAGTTTTACTAGTGAAAGCTTCACTTCCAAATGATTCTACTTTTTTGTTTGAAGTCATAATCTCTTTTCATAATTGTTTCATGATGAAGAATAGTTCTAAATAACTCATCAAGAGTAATGTTAGATAATTTTCTATTTTCATCGATATTTATCCCTACTCATTTACACTGATTGGGAATGATTTAAATTATTTTATCCACCAGAACTTCATCATCAAGACCTTCCTCTCCTATAGATTGAAGACTATTGACAATGGTCATAAATATTTTTTGTACTTTGAAAACATGTTCTCCATAAGTAAATAATAATCCATGATATTTAGCTCTAAACATAGCTCTTCTATTTTCTATTAGTGTAGAAGTTCCAAAATGTGTAACTTCATGTTTCTTCCAAATGTAGTTGCCAGCTTCATAAGATGATATTTGACTATATATATTCTTATTCATAGAATGATACATATTATTTCATACCTTGAAATTTAGTTGATATTCCATTTTTTACTGGTTGGTGTATGTTTTGACTTCCATGTCTGGAATTTTGTAATCTCCAGTGAACATAACAAAGTTTTCTACTCTAGTGTTAAAGAAAAAGGTCTCCATCCTATCTATCTAGTACTCGTAATCATTACCATCAAATATTGGTGATCTATTAGTATTTAGATTATAAATGGAACCAATATTCATACCATCCATTTTTTAAGAAAATATCCTTTATAAAAAAAATTTTAATAGTAAAAGTTATAAACAAATATATAAATATTTAAAAAAACATAAACAAGGAATGTTTAGAATGAAAATAAAAATTGAGAAATAAAACTTTTATGTGAGTATATGTATTTCAGAGACCTACTCTAATACCAATTTTAGGATTGAAATAGTGTATATAGATGCTTAAGTATAGGAGAAGGTGAATTGTAGTTTAAAAAAAGATTGCATTGAATATTAAATAAAACAATATTTGACAATGTTAAACAAGATAAACTCACAAAACCTAATTTTTCTTACCTAATGAAATAAAATTTCTTATGGTCTGAAAAAATTGATCTAGAAAAGAAAATTAAGATTAATTTAACTAGATAATGATTCTACCTTAAATCATATAGAATAATAATGATCAGAGTATGTATAAGTAAATGAAATTATATTAAAATTATACATTTTTTTTATCGAAATATAGAAGAAATAAAAATTGAAACTACAACAAGTAACATGTTGGAAATATTTTAACCCAAAGAGTAGGATATCCAACAACCATGGATAAAGGTCCATTGATTTATACATTCAGGAATGTATGTCTTACCTACACCAGGGTATTCCCTCGATAGAAATATCAGAATCTTTCATTCAATCCCTACAAGACCTTGATCTTTACGTTAGAAGACACCTCTATCTTACTACACCCAGAATCCATTGATTGTACTCAGAAACAATTATTGTCTCACTAATCAAGTTGAACATGGTGTTCACAGAAGAACAAGATGTTCATGAAATGCACAAGGAATGGGAGTGTTTCACTCTCTATAAATCACATCATAGTACTTAATATATAGTAACTGGAATGATAAGTATCTCATTCAAATGAGATCCTATTTATAGAAAAAAAATCAATTGTCAGCTCACTCCTCTGACATTCATATTTTTCCTTAAATTTTGGAGGGACCTGTACATGTTTCACTCAACAAATGGTCAGTTAGAGATATATTCTATAACATTATTTCATTATATAAAATTTTTTATTGAAAATTAAATAACTTAACTAAATATTTAAATTTGTAATCTATGGAAAAATATAATTTTATGTTTATGCATATAAAAAATCAGATTTTAGAAAATTTGGATATTCAGATTCTATTTTACAATGAATTCGTAATTTGAATTATTTAAATTTTAGAGTCTCAATTCTGAGGAATATGGAGTTTGAATATTGAGTAATTCAGAGTTAGAATTCTCAGGAATTTGGAGTCTGAATTTTGAGGAATTCAGAGTATGAATTTTAAAGAAACTTGGGTCTAAATTTCCAGGAATTAAGAGTCTAAATTTTAGAGAACTCATTGTCTGAATTTTAAAGAATTCATATTCTAAAAATAAAAAACACTATATCCAAGGAACAATAAGATTCCGTGGATTTAGATAAAGATCCTAATTTTTTACATAGTAAGAAAATTAGTTTATTTTTAAGAGGTCATAAAATAATGCAATGAAAACTGGGGTATGGATAAAAATATTCTTTATGAAAATAATCCATAGAGAAATATAATTTTCTTTATGATTATGTATTTGTGATTTTCAAAACATATAATAATGGAATAGTCATAAGGCAACCTTATTGGATCAACACTTATGAATCAAATGGTCCCTTTGATCATCATAGATTTATGGTTTTTTAATCCTTAACATACTATAGATCACCTACTTTATTATGATGTGTGATATCTATCACTCTTTTTTATTAATTACACTTTTATCCCATGATTAAATATTCTCTTCCAACCTATGTTCTCTTATTTAGAATCCTTGTTATGTGTTACATTAGGTAACCATTAAATTTCCAACATTAATTTTTTAAAGGAAGATTTATTGTTCATTTTTTTGAATTGTATTTCTATAAAAGTAACATTCATGTTTTAAAACATTGGTGATACAGATAAATTTGGAGGTTGAGATTCATTTTAAGGGGGGTAGAATGTAACTCCTTGAGTTTTTACGAATTATTATTTTTGGGTAAATTAAAATTCATTAATGGATTTCAGTACACAATACACCAAGTTAATCTTTATTTATATGCAAAAATGATAATCTATTATTATACATAACACTAAGTCTATCTTGTGTTAAACCTAACACCATGTATATATTTCATAACATGAAACACTGAGTTTAAACAAAACATGACATTTTATTAAAATATTATTATATTTATCATATAGATATTGGAATTGCAGGACATACAAATATTAAATTTTATTGAATATATGGTTTATGGATGTTTATAAAATATACTATTTAGTATCTAATTAATTATATATGAATGTAATAACTATTTAAAAATAAAGAAATATATTTTTTGAAAATATATTTTTTTGCTATGAAACAAACATTGTATATACCAATTAATTGAACACACAACTTCTAATGAATAATTTTAATTAAAGGTATTTATTATATATTCAATCAATTATTTAACCGTCATCTTATGTGTTTTCTAGAAAATATATTAGCTCAAATCCAATTTTATGCATAAAAAGATTTATTTTAATAATAGGTAGTTTTACCACCTTTTAACGACACACTTATTTTAAAAATAATTTTTGAACATTTTATAAATTACATTAAAAATAAATAAAATAATTTTTTTAAATGTTAAATTCAAAATTATCTTTGGGGGAATGTTTTATATTTTTATGAAAAGCTTAATTTTTTTATGAACTCGGACAAATACTGAATTTTAATTGAAAATTGTCTTTTCTTCAAATTAGATTAATATTAAATTATATTTTTAATTTGTTTTAAATTAAGATTAGATAAATTTTACTTATCTTAATAAAATTTAAGACATTTTAATAAATTTTTATATTAAATTTAGATATAATTACAAAGTAAACTTTTAAGCATTTTCGCATTAAAAAAACTGCAGTCTCATCTTGTATGCGAGACTAATTCCAAATTATATTATTCTAATTAGGTGGATGAAATTAGAAAAATTGATTTCATATTTAGAATCATAATAATTTATATCATAAAATATGGAAATATTAATTATTTAACAAAATTAATATTTAATACAATTAAAATTAATCACCACTACTACAAAAATGGTTTTATCCAACACTAGGACTTTAAGAATTCTAGTTAAAAGCACTAATAAAGACCTTTATTAGTTCTTATAAAAATTAATTGGAAAATTAGCCTCTTTATCAGCGTAATTATGAAAGTTCTAATAATGGGGGACCATTATCATCTATATTAAAAATGTGCTAATAAAGGGGGGCCTTTATAAGCGCTTGAAAAAAATTACTAAAAGGTGGGGGGTCTTTATCATTGTCTTTAATAAGAGATAATAAAGACCCCCTTATCTATGTTTTTCACTAGTGCTGATAAAGGGTATATTTCAAAAACAATATTCAAAATAATTTATCAACATATATATATAGATATAAATATATTATTTATATTTTTTAAATATGTTTTATATATGTCCAGGTAGTGATTTACAGTTAATATATTTGATATTTACTGAAAATGGATTATAAAATAATAATTTATGTCATTAATAATTTTCTAATTATAATCACATAATATTAATTTCATAACAATTTAAAGATAATAATAATAATAAAGATAAAAAATAAGTTGAAAACCAAACTCGAATTTCAAACAGCCAAAACTTTTGATCCAGGTGTCTGTTTGTACTCTACCATATATAAAATAAAATCTTATTATGAGCTCTATGCTGTGTTGATTTGGGGGGACCCCATTCCCAAATTTTTTATGGTCAATAGAGATCCATAAAGCCTCCAAAACTGATTTCTGATTCAGGTACCCTAATTTTTTTAACATTTGATGGAATTTCAGCCTCTTTTAATGGGGTCTTACTATATTTTTTCCATGATGATTTGATTTATTTCATGGTATTACATTTATATTGATATTATAGTTATAATGTTCTATCATTTTTCACATTTTAATATTATTTATAATCAAATATATAATAATATATGCATATTTGTTTATATATTCACACATAAAAAACATATTTTAAATATGTATTAAAAATAAATAAAAATATATTTATATAAATAAAGATATTTATTAACTTATATATTAATATATGGATTTAAAAATTTAATGAAATATATATAAATATATATATATATATATATTATAAAATATAATACAAAAGGACATAGGGGTGTGGAAAAGCAACATGGATATGAGTAGGAAGCCTCGGGTTCGAAACTGGTTGGAGGTAGGGGCGCGCAAGAGAGGGAGGAATTATCTAAATGCCTAATAAATAGTGTGTGAAGAACTGATTAAATGTGGGGTGAGACAATTTTAGAATAAAGAAAATTATCTTCATTTATCAGTGGGGCCTTTATCAGTGGTTTTTAGCACAGTTAAAAGGGGCCTTTAACTGCGCTAAAAAAGTGGAGATATAGGAGGCCTTTAACAACACGAAAAAAAGCACTGTTAAAGTCAACCATTTAACATTTGTGAAATTATCAATTCTTCTGAAGCACTAATAAATACATTTTACTTGAATTGTTAAAGGCCATATTTTTAGTAGTGCATAATGATTAATAGAAAAACATGTTTACTAAGGGACTAAACCTTAAAAATAAGGCGAAAAATGAAATAACAAATTGTATAACAACAATTATATAGAAATATATACATCTTATTTACCTTAATATATAATTTTAGAATATTTTAGGATAGGTTAAAATTAATGAAACCCATATAATAAGTTATGTAATGGAAAATAAAAAAGGTACCATTCTTTCATTTAATTTATATGAAGACTTATAATAAGGAAAAACTACATAAGATCGACTATAAATAAAATTTTTTAAAGATAAATTAGTTTTTATAATGATTATTTTTTAGATAATTTAATTACATTAAATTCTAATGAAATTCCAAGACATGAATTATTTAGATAATAATTAAATAAATAAAATGATACAAAAAAATTAAAAGTGATGAAAATTGATTGAATTAAATTGTTTGATTGTTTTAGTAGATGAATATAACCTATTAAAATAGTTTTAAAATAATATATTTAAACACCATCATTATCGGGATATTTTACTATAATTTAGTTAAATTAATTATATCAAAATTGATATTAATTTTATTTAATAATAAATGATATATTATTAATTTATCTAAAATTATTAAAATTATTATATTTTTTCAATTGATTTGTTAATGTTTATAAATATAAAATATGTTATATTAATCTACCAATTTTACTATTATAATGAATATATTGACTATTAAATATTAATATCTTTGTTAGACCAGTTAAGGTGTAAGCACTGTTTTTGCAAGTAATATTTCCTTGTGTTAATGATAATTTCATACATATATAGGATTTATAATTTATAATTTAGATATCATATTTATAATAATTGAGTCTATATAATCTAGTATGTATCACTTTAATTTAGTCTTAAAGGATGAATTACTGATGTTAGAAATCTATTTACCATAATGAAAACAAAAAATTATAAAATTGGAAAATGTAAGATTTAAGAAAAAAAATGTTTAGAACAAGATTAAAAATGCATGTTGGAGGTTCTGATAAAGAATATTATCCCTAATAATCTTTAATTATTATTTTTGGAGCAACGATAGGTATTCTTGACCCCTAATAGTGAATACATTTGATAATTTACAAGAATGTTGCTCCTCTTTAACTATAAGTGGGCACTCACCCCCACGTCTCCACACCTCTGAAGCTGTTTACATTGAACAACCCTTAATATATAACATGCCAACATCCTTAATTAGATATTTTAATCCTTATGTTTGTAATAAATCTATCAATGTATTTCATTTGGTGCAAACCAGAAGGATATACTCGAAGAAAAGGTAATATTCAACAACTATTGTTTTTTATTTCTTCCTCAACCCCCATACATTATTTTTATATCATGGTTATATAATTAAATAAGTATATTAAATATACTGAGATGTTTTTATTTTATGGTTATGACCTAAAATTACACAAACTTCTATCACATGGGCTATGATACCATCGTTCATGTGTATGGGCGACTACCACCATGCTAATCAATGTCATTCATTTTTAAATTACTTCTTATTAAGGTTGGGAATAATGATGTAAATGTTGATTAATTAATGTATATTTTATATTTATGTGGTATTTATACTTCTATAATTATTATAGGACAAATTCATTCATGATTTCTATTTTGTAGGAATAAGATAATGTCGTTCGTGTGTACGGTGATAGCTAAGACTTAAGGAAAGTTATTTCCATTTCACTTTTTTACTTTTGTGAGACACAAGGTATATTCAGCATATATTTATTTTCTATGATGTATATAATTCGCATGAAATAATTTTAGGATTCTTATGCCAAAATTTATTGGTATTTACACATCCATTTTAGGATCTGTCTTTCATGGGGTTTAAAGATCAATAGTTTCCAATTCCGTAAGGAATGTTTTTATCTATTTTCCATCTTAGAGAAAAATGTTATATTATGCACCTATATTATTTTATGAGGTGTATGTACTACTCCTTTTACATGTTATATCATTAATATCATTCATTTTATAATATTTTATGATTTATTAAATGGTATTATTTCATCAATATTATGATTCAAATATAACAAAGTAGTAAGAGTTTTTTTATATAATCTCATTATCTATTGGGAAAGATTACAGTTATGATTCCATTGACGAAATTTTAGAATAATATCTGAAGAATTATTATAAATTTTATTATCATATTTTTAAATATGATATGTCCAGGTAATGGAACTATTGTTTTACTATATAGAATTTTAGAGAAATAACATAATTTTTTTTAAATCACTTTATTTCTCTCTACAGTCCGAAATCGATTTTATTTTAAACCACATTTTCTAAAAATGTTTTAAAAAGAGTTCTTAAATTCTATTTCAATATAATTTTCAAGGAAATTTATTTTATGAATGATTTATGTTTTAAAAAGTATTTAAAATTGTTTTAAAACCTTTCCTTATAAGTTTTCAATTTCATTTTCAACGAAATGGTTTTCAAATGTTCTAGAATTTAGAAATAAAATTTCAAATAAGAAATGATATTTTCCTCAAGATATGTTTTAAATTGTTTTTAGGGGTTAATTTAAATGTTTTCAATGTTGTTTTCAAATATTTTTTTTAAGAAAAGGTTTCACGTTGTAAAAATTGATTTTCAAAGATATGTTATTTTCATTAAGAAATGCTATCAGTGATCTTCAAAAATCCTCCTCCATATATTATGAAATCCTCTGATATCATTTATTATTTAAGGGGATTTGATCTACGAAAACAATTCTTATTATTTCTTTGAATATTTTATGATTAAGAAAAAAATTTGTTTATGAAACCTGATTCTCATCCACAGGATATACCATGATTAAATACTTATGAAAGAATACTATTTTTCATGGGTTATTATATGATAAAATGATTATAAAACCTATTTGTTTTCTATATGTTTTGATAGGATGAAAATTTTAAGATAAACATTTAATTTCATAGGTTATGTTATTATGAATGTTTAAGATCATGTGGAACACATATCGATGATTTTATTACGTGAACAGTGGGACCTTTATCTCTCTATAATGCATTGGGTAATGATAAATGTTCAATAATCTAAAAGGGTAATGGGGTGGTTATCTCAATCCTAAAACAAGAGTGTACACTAGGTTTCATCTAAATCCCACAACAAGAGGGCCTAGGGGAGTTCATCCCAAGCACGCACCATGAAGGTATACGAGGGTGGTACACGAGTGGTCATCCAAAGCCTGTAAGAAGCGGGTGCATGGGAGGTTATCCCATGACCAAAGAAGTTACACTGGTTGTCAGCACAATCATAACATGTTATGAATGTCTTGGCAGGTATCCTTGAGATAATATGTTCTATGCTCATGTGTATACAAAAAATAAGTGTCTTATTCTCGTGTTATGATATCAAGGATTATGATCTTGATTAACATATTATTATTGTATTATGATCTTCCCATGTTTATACAGTGACTTATGTGTGTGATCTTTGATATGTTGGGTATGATCTTCAATTTTTATATTCTGGTTCTCATAAACTTATGTTCATGTTATACTTATGTATCTATTTTATTTACCCTTTTTGAGCATCTGAGGTCACCCTATCTTATTTTTTCATTCCCTGTTTTATGAAGAAGTGTTTTATATAGGGTATGTATATAATTAGTACTAAATGGTAATATCTTTGTGGGATATATAGAATATCCTTCCCCAATTTATAAGACTATGTTTCTGAGTTTCCAAAAGAACTAAACTACTTTGGTCCTTGGGTATTTATTTGTGCAATGTTAATAATATTAATAAAAATTGATGTAATATCCACATATGAAAAGCCTATATCACTAAAATCTATTATTGAAGTAACTTTTATAAAAGTAACTATTTACTTAATATACCAATTCACTTTTTTGAAAACATTTTTTATTCTTTAAGGATAATTTATTTGTGATTCTTATTAAATGTAGAAGTTTGAAAAATGTTTTCAATTCTCTTTTTTGTCACCATCACGAATTTTAATGGATTCAATATTAAAATGTTTTCCAAATATTAATTTTCAAAAAATTTATTTTAATTTTATAACATGTGAAATTTTTAAATATTTATTTATATTGTGACCCATAACATTATCACATACATTAATGTTAAAACTGTTTTATACAAAAAACATTTATGACTTGCCTTCCATTTTCCACATTATCTATAAAGACTTATTTACATGATTTTTTTTTCAAATATCAGCCTTTAGATGCTCCTATGAACAAATTGTTCTCATTGATTGAATTTAGTGTATCACCCATTTACATCCAGGAGTTAAATTATAGTGATATTATCATGAAATGATTCGAAACCCATTTTTCTCCTCATCAGTTCTTTATGATGTGTTCAATGAATTTTTTCCTAGTAGAAAAATATGAGAAAGTGATTTATGGGTGGGGAATATATAACCATCCAATGTTTATATCTTAAGAGATCAAAACTGCACATAAGAAGATTTAGCCAAAGGAAAAGGGAGCATTAAAGGATGTATCTCAATTCAAAGGGTACATGAGATTGTTTTTCCTATGGTAAAGGGTATACTTGAGAATTTATCTCTATAAAAAGTGTAAATGAGATGATTTATCACATGAAAAGGGTAAAATTAAGGATTTATCCCCTACCAAATGATATAAGGTTTGATTTATCTCAAGATAATGGGGTATACTATAGGTTTTATCCCCATATCATGGTTACATGTGTGTATTTTCCCTAGGAAAAAATGGTACTTGTGTGATCAATGTAGGAAAACTATGTCATGGATGTCTTATTGAATAGCCTTGACATGTGATTTTTATGTTTATGTTTATTCTTCAATCATATATCAAAATCTTGTGTCAACGTTTATGCTCCTTGAATCATGTTTAATGTCTCATGATTACTCCCAAATTTTCCATGGTATATTTGTTTTCATTTCATATTACATGTCCTTCTATAATGAATTATGTATAATGATTATTATTCCATACCCTTTTAATAGGATATGTCTAATAGTCTCATATTTACTCATATTCTCATGTTCTTACCCTAGATTAAATGTTGATAAGATTTCACTTACTAATTGTTTGAGGTCACCATATTCTTATGTTCCCCTTCCCATGGTTATAAAAATGAGTACATGTTGTTAGAATCTAGATGGGACTCTAGTGTGGTTGGATTATGGTGAAGTGTTAAAATTATTTTCTATTTTAGAGAGTCCTCAAAGACACAATCCTTTGGTTCATTAGATTGTGTGAGTATTTGTGACAAAGAAAAAACTAGTCATGTGAAATAATGAAATAATTGTGTATATCCCCCTGGTGTTGATATAAAAACATCATTACAATATTATATAAGGAATCATGTTTATAAATACTATAAAGGTTATTGTCTTCTATTATATATCCATAACAAGATTCTCTCTAATAGTAGATGTGTTGAATTTCTTGGGTGGGAAATCCTTACATTGATTTTATACATTGATAGGTTTTCCATTCTTATCCATTTGAACCATATACAAATAATAGAATGGTTTTATGTAGATCATAAATTTATAAATATTTATCCACAACATTAATATCCTTGGAAACTAAAAGCTCTTGCGAATTTTAAGTGTTTTTCCTAGTTCTCATGCTACCTATGATCTTAGAAACTATAGTTCCGAATGTTACTACTAAAATTTCTCGATACCAATTATAGAAACCCCAAATCTAGTTACCAAGATCCTATTTATATTAAATTTCATTGGCACATGATACAAGTGATCACATAAGAGAGATCAATAATATTAGTAGTCTTAGAAGACTAGATACATACATAATTAGCATGATTCATTGAAAACAAAGAACACATAATCTAAAAAAATGAAAATTTTTATATTCTGTATAGTACATACATGAATTCATTCAAAGATTCATTATCAGTGCCCTTTTAAAATTGAAAAAAAATAATGGGTGAGCTCATATTACTAACAAGGGGTTTTCTACTACTGAATTTACAATGAGTAAATAAGAAAAAAATTAGAGTAAATAATCAATAAATTATCTATATAGAAAAAAAACATGGGCATTAAATATATCCAAAAACAATAATAGCACAGTAAACATATGGAAAATTATCTCTTATTTATCAATTATACAATGTATAATATCAGATATTTTCTTCTTCCCGTTGATACCTTGAAAAAAATGTTTCAATAAATGGGTATCGATAAATAAAATAACAATATTATAAGGCATGAAAACCTATTTACTTCTTGATACATTAACCGATTCATGAGGAAGATAATAATTTCAGGCCCCTCTTATCACTAAAGGAATATACCTTCAAGGACTTGGCCAATATATTATCAATATATGGGCTAGAAAAAAATATCCATATTCACTAATGGAAATAGAGCCTATACCAACACTTTGTTCCCAACGGTTTAGAAAACCCGTTGGAAAAAAGAACCTATGCCAACGGTTTATTAGAACCATTGGATATACTACTTTATAGTGGGTTTTCCCAACAGTTTAAGAAAACCGTTGGGAAATAGATGTATTACCCATGGTTTTTATTAATCACTGGGTAATATTAGTCCCAAATTAGGGCTCCCTCCCTTCATCCCCACTTTCTCCTCCCCTCCCCGACCTCAAACTCTTCCCGGCCTCGGCCTCCAACTCCCGGCCTTCGCCTCCCGGCCTCGGCCTCCGACTCCCGGCCTTCGCCTCCCGACCTCCACCTCCGCCTCCACCTCCCGGCCCCCTCCTTCTCCTCTGGAGACTTTCCACTTCCCCTCTCGGCTCTTTCTCCGAAGACGACGTCACCCTCCCCTCTCAGCTCCCGGCGAGGTTCCCCCCTCCCCTCTCGTCTCCCTCTATTGGCGCCATCTGAGTTCAATGTCGTCTTCTGACATCCCCCATCCCCCTCTCCAGTCACGAGAGAGACCCCCCGTGGCCGAACATCCCACGGGATGTCCCCTCTCTCAGCTCCCTCTCCTCCTGCCTGGGCAATAATATTTTTGGGGCCGACCCCTTCCCCCCAAGATCTAGAGTAGCTACGGTGGAGTCTAATCTGGGTGGATTTCAGCATTAGCTGATTGGGAGGTCTCTGCCTTGGCTTTGGGGATCTTCTTCTTCTATTGGTACTACTGTAATGGGTGTAATGTCTGCTTTTCCCTAAATTTTTTGTATATACATTTTTTCCGCTGTAAAATAATGATTTTTTTTGTTTTAGTGTTGTTTATTCCACAAAGATCATTTCTATCATATCTTCAATGATCATTATAGGACACGATAGGTGTCCCTGGAGATGGGATAATGTGTGCAGAGCTCCTGGATCATACATAAACTCAACGGTGTTCCTTGTGGGAGAGAACCCTCTAATCTCATGAGGGATATTGTGGATAGATGCCTCACATGTCACGGAGATGGGCGGGTGCTATTTATGGATATGTCTCCTTGACTCCCATCTTACCTTTATTTATGTTTGAGAGATTTAATACAATGTAATGGAAATTAATTGAATGTTTTTGTTATGGTGAAATGAAATGATTTTATTATACTATGTGCTCGATCAAGCATCAGTTTACCAGCTCGACCTCAAGCCTGATCGAGCTACTCAATTAGGCTCGACTATTTTTGATTAAGATGTTTTATCATAATTTTAATTTCAATATCTTGCAAGAATTTGAGCTCAAGCTTGAAATTAAATACACATATATTGAATAAAAATAACATGTTAAAATATTATATGTTTGATTAGCTTTTGTGACTGACTTGATTGTGTTATTATAACACTAAATTTGGCTTCACTACTCGCATCATGAGCTTGAAATAATCCGAACCAAATTCAAGTATTTGTCGAGCGAGTCAAATTAGCTTGCGAGCACTCAAGGTTGCTTACAACCCTAATTTAGAGGGTCAAAGAAATAGTACATTGGATGACTTGTGATGTCATTATCTGTCATTTCATTCCCTCATTAAAAAAACTTCCAGACAACTATTTTATCTAATAAATTATTCCCTGACATTAATTTATATCCATTTTAATCAATGGCCCCATTTTTTATAGAATGTGATGGAACTGGCGAACCCAACAACATAGATCCTCAGATAAGGCCCTTTAATTCCTTCAATACCTCCTCTCCTATTAGAATTGTTTCTTAATTTTGGATTGCGATTTTGTGATGTTTGACTACGTAAATATACGCATGGTTTTGTAGTCAATCTCGAATTGTGGTGCGACACGGCGGGGTTCTATCCGGGTTATGTGCACAATCATCAACTCAACTAATGTTGCATAGGTGCATATTCAATGGCTAAGTGTACTAGTGTGGTGTTTACAACAACGTGCTATATAAAGAACATAATGAAAAATGAAGATATTATTAAATGGAATGGTTTCCCCCTTGCTTGTAGGAACATGATATGACCCATGGGGTGGTGTGGTTCTTAAATGGAACCGTTTGACCTTTGATGGAGGCAACAAATGGAATTTTTCCCCGCCTCCTCCCGCTCCCTCCACTCATGGACGGAATATGTTTCCCTGTGGATGTCGCTGGACCAGGCCAACACGCCGCGGTCACGCTGCGGTCACGCCATGGTCATGCCACAGTCACACCATGGTCACGCAGTGATCACACCACGGTCACGCTGTGATTTGGCCCTGCTCCAGGATGACACCCCGTGATGGTTCGCAGTCATGTCGGAATTCGATGTGTGATACCTAGATGAGGCCCAATCCATCCTCATAATTATTTCATCATCAAACACTAGACGTACAATTGCCACATCTATCACCTTAGGGCCCAATCCTCTTAGGAATATTTTACCTGATCTAAACCCTCATCCAATCCAAACACATATCATCCAAATTATAAGACATATGTTAGACCACTCATATCCCAATCGATATCTTATCCACTTAGAGACTTAGTGACAGGGTGATTTCATTTCCATATAATTACTAAAGAATTTTATCTAAACCTTGGCGGCTAGTGAACACCATATATGTAGGTCTACTATGTTAATCTATTTACTTTCATTTACCATCCTTAGACTCCATGACTCCCATGGAACATAGTTATAATCAATCCCTGGGCAATATGTGATCGGATAATCAAGTTAGTGCTTAAGGGTCTATCGAGGCTATTAATACTGTCTTTATATAAATAAGAATTCTTATTTGGGGAAACAATTAATTTATGTAATTGTTGATCACCCATGGAGGTGCTTATACTTCAACTTCTAACTGCTAAATGATGTATTCCCTCCACCTGAATGAGGAATTAAATAACACCCGTTCCATGTTCATGTAAAATCTATATTTTCCAAAGACATCATACTAACCTCAAATATATAGGTGAGAAAAATCAGAAGACTGGTCCATGATCACATCATTAGTCATAGATTCATCACCAATCTTCATGACTTAAGCATTATATTAATCATATGATTAGACATATACTTACCAGATTAGTGAATGTTGATTCATATTCAATCACTAAAAATTTTTCCTACTCAATATCTATGAGATCTCAAGATCTATCTTGTTTAAGCTCATCTAGAAAGTTTTGGTCGTTAAAGATTAGTTGGAATAACTTCTAATAATGCTTTCATCCTTCCATTCCACAATAACTTTACTCCACAACCTATCTTGACCCTTTAGTAATGGTGTAGCCATGTAATTTCCCAAACAAACTTTTATTGAACAAAACCAAACTAAGCTGAAACTTGACCAAAACTAATTATATACCATTTATAGTAAGATTAAATATTAATTAATAGGAATGTACTTTTTGATAGTATCATTTTGAAATATGGATTTGTTTCCCACTTGTTTCAGGAACTTGATTTGTCTCGTGTGTCGTTGTGGTTCTTATATGCTGGGTGGTGACATGCATAGTCACGAGAGAGAGGTATGTTTTAGTTTCATTTTTATTTTATTTTCTTTATCGCATTGGCCACTTAGGTCTTTTACTGGTTTCTATGGACAGGGAGTAATTATATTCTAAGAAAAAGGCTAAAAGGTGTCAAGATTGTTTCAGTCCGCCAGCATTGATCCGAGGTAATATTTTATGATTACTACTTGTCTTGAACCTCATATATTTTGTGGATTTCAATGTTTTTGACTCCATATTATGTTCTTGGTAAGGATTTGGATCGTTTTGTGTTGGTTCAGGTGGATTTTGTTCTTGCCAATTGAGGTAAGGATTTAATGTTGATGGCTGGTTTTTCTCTGGTTATGTAGGGTCCTTTATGTGTTTTAAGGTTCTTAATATCCTTTGTGTAGTGAATTGATCCCTGCTCGTTGGTTTCGACTCACCAATCCAAGGGTGACTCGACTGCGTGTGCATAGTTAAGTAAGTATGTGTATGTGGGTTACCCCGTTACATGTATAGTCAACCATGGAAATGATTATAAACATATGGGGCTAGGTGTGCCCACGTATATATATAAAAATGCATATGTAGGTGAGTGGAGACTGGTATATGCATATAAGCTTATGTGTAAGGATCCCCTTGCACATGCTCATGGCCATGTGGGTGTGTGCACAGGGGCTAGGTGTCCTTGAATGTGTGTGATGGTGCGTATACCCAGTGGGGGAGTATCAGTTATTAGTTAGAAAGCTCTAAGAGCCAAAGTGGATGGCTTGGTTCCACCTTGAGGTCGATTCCCTCTCGTATCCTCTTTAATTTAAGAATGCTTAAAATTGAATTTAGCTTCTTTCTTAATTATACTGATATATATTGAATTGCATATCTTGAATACGTTTCTTTAATATTATTTTTTCATTTTATAAATAAAGTCATGTTTTTAAAATTAAACCACTTTTAAAAACAACGAATATAAAATATATCTCATTATCATACCACAATCCCAAATCAAGAGTCTCTTTTTTATAACATAAGATCGGTTTCTATAATGTGAAGGACAACTACATAGGATTTATTTCGAATCCTGGCCGGAAGATGTTGCCTCATGGATATTGCTGGACCGGGCTAACATGTCGTGGTCACACCGCGGTTACCTCATGGTCACGCCACAGTCACGTCATTATTTGATCCTGCTCTAGGAGGACACCCCGCGGCGGTTCGCAGTCCTGTCGGAATTGGATGTCTGATACCTAGATAGAGTTTTAGATACATTACCCACCCATTGTTAATGGTGAGGGAGGTGATGACCAGAATGTTGCCCCGCTTCCTCCCGCTCCCTTCGCACCTGGATGGAAGATGCTACCCCATAGATGTCATTGGACCGGGCCAATAGGTCGTGGTCACACTGCAGTCGCGTCGGGGTCCGGCTGCGGTCATGTCGCGGTCACGCCGCTGTCACGTCGCGGTCACGCCATGGTCACGGTGAGGTCACGCCATGATTTCGCCCTGCCCCAGGACGACACCCCGCGGTGGTTCGCAGTCCTCTCGGAATTTGATGAATGATACCTAGATAGAGTTTTAGATACATTACTCACCCATAGTTAATGGGGAGGGAGGTGACGACCGGAATGTTTCCCCGCTTCCTCCCGCTCCCTTCGTTCCTGGCCAGAAGATGCTGCCTCGTGGATGTTGCTGGACCGGGAAAACATGTGGCGGTCACGCTGCGGTCACGCCGCAGTCACGCCGCGGTCACGCCGCGGTCACGCCACAGTCACGCCGCAGTCACGATGTGGTTACACCCCGTTAATGCCAAAGTAATGCCGTGATTTGGCCCTTCTCCAAGACAACACCCTACGGCGGTTCGTAGTCCTGTTGAAATTAGACGTATGATACCTAGATAGTGTTTTAGATACATTGCCCACCGTCCTTTCTGGACCTCGGATAGTCCCCCACCCACCTCCCTGGACCCCGGACAGCCCCTGGACAACCCACATCCTCCTTGGACCGCGGATAGCCCCCCAACCCTCCTCCCTAGACCTCGGATCCCAATCTAATCTCCCTTCAAGATTCACCCTAAATCCCAACGGAAAAGGGTGTTTTAGAGCATCAGAAGAAGATGAGAGAAGATTGAAAACCATAATCAAAAAGTGGAAGAAAAAAGTGGATTAGAATCACCCAAATCTTAAATCCACACTTGACGGAACTCTAAATGCTCAAGTGACGTGTACGAGTCAACCCCGCCTCAATCCGAGGGCCGGTGTGGATGGTACCACTCAAAGTGTCTGACTTTTATTTGAAATGGAAAACATTTTAAATGATAACAACAACTGACATACGGAAAACCAACCAAACGGATTCGGATTGTGTTGATACATTAGCACAACGATCATTGAGTCATTTGTGACATGTATGAGTCAACCCCGCTTCAATCCGAGGCATGTTGTGGTCGTTACCACTCAAAGTGTATCTCTTTTGTTTCAAAAGGACATCATTTTCAGTGAATACAACAACTAACATAAGGAAAACCGACCAAAGGCATTCATATTCTGTTGAAACTTTAGGAAAACGATCCATGGGTCATTTGTAACTTGTAAGAGTCAACCCCGCCTCAATCAGAGGGCCGGTGTGGCTAGGACCACTGAAACTGTCTCAATTTTATTTTCAATGGACAGGATTTTATGTGAAAACAAGAACTAGCATACGGAAAACAGACCAAATGCATTTGGATTGTGTTGATATTTTAATAAAATTATCCTTGGGTTATTTGTGACAGGTACGAGTAAACCCCACCTCAATCCGTAGCGCTGTTTGGCCGACACTCCTCAAAGTGTATCTCTTTAGTTTAAAATGGACATCATTTTAATTGAAAACAGCAACTGACATATGGGAAACTGAAAAAATGCTTTCAGATTCTGTTGAAAAATTAGCAAAACGACCCATGGGTCATATGTGACTTTTACGAGTCAACATTGACTCAATCCGTGAGCCGGTGTGGCTATCACCACTCAAACCGTCTCAATTTTATTTGAAATGGACAGGATTTTAAGTAAAAACAACAACAGGCATACAGAAAACTGGCCAAATGCATTAGAATTGTGCTGATACATTAGGAAATGATCCATGGGTCATTTTTGATGTGTACGAGTCAACCCCCCCTTAATACAAGGTTCGGTGTGTCCAAGACCACCCAAAGGGTCTCTCTTTTGTTTAAAATGGATATCATTTTAAGTTAAAACAACAAATGTCCTACGGAAAACTAACCAAATGCATTCGGATTCTGTTGAAACATTAAAAAAACGATCCATGGGTCATATGTGATGTGTACAATTCAACTTAGTCTCAATCTGAAGTGCGTTGTGATCGGCACCACTCAATGTGTCTGTTTTTTTAAAATGAACATCATTTTAAGTGAAAACAACAATCGACATATGGAAAACTAGCCAAAAACATTTAGATTCTGTTAAAACTTTAGGACAAGGATCCATGGGTCATATGTGACTTATATGATTCAACCTCGCATCAATCCGATTTTTGGTGTGGCCGGCACCACTAAAAGTGTCTATCTTTTGTTTCAAAAGGACATCATTTTAAGTGAATACAACAACTGACATACGGAAAACTAACAAAAGGCATTCGGATTCTGTTGAAACATTAGGAAAACTATCCATGGGTCATATGATACTTGTACATGTCAAAACCGCCCCAATACGAGGGTCATTGTGGCTGACACCACTCAAACTGTCTCAATTTTATTTGAAATAGACATGATTTTAAGTAAAAACAACAACTGGCATACAAAAAACTGACCAAACATATTCAGATTGTGTTGATACTTTTGGAAAACGATCCATGGGTCATTTTTGATGTGTAAGAGTCATCCCTGCCTCAATCTGAGGTGTAGTTTGGACAACACCACTCAAAGTGTCTCTCTTTTATTTAAAATGGACATCATTTTAAGTGAAAACAACAACTGACAAACAGAAAACCAACCAAACGCTTTCAAATTCTGTTGACATATGTGATGTTTATGAGTCAAACCCACCTCAATCTGAAGCGCGGTGTGGCCGAAAATACTCAATGTGTCTCTCTTTTGTTTGAAATGAACATCATTTTAAGTGAAAACAACAATTGTCATATGGAAAACCAAACAAATGCATTCGGATTCTATTTAAAGTTTCGGAAAACAATCCATGGATCATATATGACATTTAAGAGTCAAATCCTCCCCAATATGAGGTGCAATGTGGCCGCCACCACTCAAAGTGTCTCTCTTTTGTTTCAAAAGGACATCATTTTAAGTGAATACAACAACTGACATACGGAAAACCAACCAAAGGCATTCAGATTCTTTTGAAACGTTAGGAAAAATATCCATGGGTCATATGGTACTTGTACGAGTCAATCCCGCCTCAATTTGAGGTGCGGTGTGGCCGGCACCACTCAATGTGTCTCTCTTTTGTTTCAAAAGGACATCATTTTAAGTGAATACCACAACTGTCATACAGAAAACTAACCAAAGGAATTCGGATTCTATTAAAAACTTAGGAAAATGATCCATGGGCCATATGTGAATTGTACGAGTCAACCCCGCCTCAATCCGATGGTCGGTGAGGCCAGCACCACTCAAACCGTCTCAATTTTATTTGAAATGGACTGGATTTTAATTGAAAACAACAACTGGCTTATGGAAAACTTACCAAATGCATTCGGATTGTGTTTTTACTTTACAAAAAGGATACGTGGGTCATTTGTGATGTGTACGAGTCAACCCCGCCTCAATCTGAGGTGTGGTGTGGCTGACACCACTCAACGTGTCTCTCTTTTTTTTAAAATGGACATCATTTTAAGTGAAAACAACAACTAACATACGGAAAAACAACCAAACACATTTGGATTCTGTTGAAACATTAAGAAAAATATCCATGGGTCATATGTGATGTGTACAAGTCAACCCCGCATTAATATGAAGGGCGGTGTGGCCGGAACCACTCAATGTCTCTCTCTTTTTTTAAAATGAACATCATTTTAAGTGAAAACAACAATCGACATACATAAAACCGACCAAACGCATTCGGATTCTATTGATAAGTTAGGAAAACGATCCATGGGTCATATGTTATGTGTACGAGTCAACCCTACCTCAATCCGAGGTATGGTGTGGCCGACACCACTAAAATCATCTTTCTTTTGTTTCAAAAGGACATCATTTTAAGTGAATACAACAACTGACATTTGGAAAAACAACCAAAGGCATTCGGATTCTATTGAAACATTAGGAAAACAATCCATGGGTCATATGTGACGTGTAAGAGTCAACACCGCCTCAATCCAAGGGCCGGTTTGGCCGAAACCACTCAAAATATCCCACTTTTATTTTAAATGGACAATAATTTAATTGCAAACAACAACTGACATATGGAAAACCAACAAAAGGCATTCATATTGTGTTGATACTTTATGAAAATGATCCATGGGTCATTTGTGACATGTATGTGTCAACCTCGCCGCAATATGAGGTGCGGTGTGGCCAACACCACTCAAAGTGTCTCTTTTTTTAAATGGAGATCATTTTAAGTGAAAAGAACAACTGACATATGGAAAAACGACCAAACACATTCAGATTCTGTTGAAACATTAGGAACATGATACATGGGTCATATGTGATGTGTACCAGTCAACCCCGCCTCAATCCTAAGCACGGTGTGGACGAAACCACTCAAAGTGTCTCTCTTTTGTTCAAAATGAACATCATTTTAAGTGAAAACAACAATTGACAAAAAAAAAGACCAAACGCATTCGAATTCTGTTGAAAAATTAGGACAAAGATCCATGGGTCATATGTGACGTGTACGAGTCAACCATGCCTCAATCTGAAGTGTGGTGTGGCCGACACCATTAAAAGTGTCTCTCTTTTGTTTCAAAAGGACATCATTTTAAGTGAATACAACAACTAACATACGGAAAACCAACCAAAGGCATTAAAATTCTATTGAAACATTAGGGAAATTATCCATGGGTCATATGTTACTCTTTTGAGTAAACCCCACATCAATCTGAGGGCCGGTGTGGCAGACACCACTCAAACTGTCTCACTTTTAGTTGAAATGGATAATATTTTAAGTGAAAACAACAAATGGCATACGTAAAACTGACCGAACACATTCAGATTATGTTTCTATTTTAGGAAAACGATCCCTGAGTCATTTTTTATGTGTAAGAGTGAATCCCACCTCAATTCGAGGTGCGGTGTGGCCGAAAACACTCAAATTTTCTCTCCATTGTTTAAAATGGACATCATTTTATGTGAAAACATCAACTGACATACATAAAAACAACCAAACGCATTCGGATTATGTTGAATCTTTAGGACAACAATACATGGGTCATATGTGACGTGTACGAGTCAACCCTGCCTCAATACGATGCACACTGTGGCCAAAACCACTCTAAGATAGTGATTTACATTCATACCTTCACAAACCATGATCAAAAAAGTTTCAGAGCAGTTCACAGGTTATAAAAATAGTTCACAAGTTCTTGATTTTTTAAACCAATTTCATATTTCCTACAACAATACTCTAAAAACATTAGAGTAGTTCACAGGTTACAAAAACAGCTCAAAAATTTCTTATTTTGTAAACATATTTCAGAGTTTGAGTTTTCTATAGACAAATTTTAGATTCTGAAAACCCAACACATTGCTGAATTCACAGCTTATCTCTTTCAGCGTCTTTTTCTAAATACATGATTCCCTTTTAGAGATCACCCCCCCAAAAGGATAGACACATTTCAAACTTAAAATGAACCTATCATTTCCAAAACCACACAATATGTATTCAATTATGAATTGAATTCTCGATTCCACATATAATTGTCATCTAAATTTTAAATTGAATTCTAAATCAATTATGTATGTTTATAATTACGTTATGAATTATGATATAATTATGGATGTGTATAGTTCAAGAATGTGTTATATATTAAATGTGTATTAATTGTTTCTCTATATTTATGTCTTATTTTGTTATTACAGGTATAGTAATTCGAAAGGAGCAGAATGGACATCATTAGAGGCTGATGTGCAAATTGTAGGCTGCTATGCAATTTGAATAGAATACCCTTTGACAACAGTTTCAAACCATTGGCATAGGCTTCTGAACATTTAAAAACCCATTCCAAACAGTTTACAAACCATTGGGAAATGTTTCTAGGGTTTTTTTGCCAATGGTTCAATGACAACCGTTGGCAAAAACGAAGTTGATTTCCTTAGTTTTACCAACGGTTTTGTGTAAACTATTGGTAAAACTTATGCCAACGGTTGGCCAAACCGTTGGAAAAGGATAGCTTACTACCCAGCCTTTCCCAACAGTTCAGAACCACTGGGAAAGACCACATTTCAAGTAGTGATTTTCATTTGACAAGATAACTATTGGTTCATCGAGGGGACATAAAATTCAAATCCCCAAACATTACTAAATCAATTCCAATGTACTCCATGAAATTTTAGTGAATGATTTAAAATATAGTAGACGTCCATTAATAATTAATAAATATCCATATATTTTCAACTATATATAATTCTAATATTCCCTATCAATAGAATAAAATTTTTATTACGTTACCATTTCAAAACATTAAAAAATGTTCAATTATTTGGATTTAAAAAAAAAATCTACGAAAAATGAAAAAATTTATTAATTTTGAATAAAATTATGAAAATAATGGAAGATAAATATTGAATAATAGTCATGATAATTGGAAAATATATTTAAGTAGAAAACCATAAAAATATTATTTTCTATATTTTGAAATGTAAGTAAAAATTTACATTTATAGAAAACATTTAAATGATTCTTTTTAATTTTTTAACAGAATTTTAATGTTAGCATTACATAGCGCTAATAAATCATCGATTTATAAAAAAAGAACCTTCATTAAAAAATTAATTAATATTGTACTGGAGTAAATATATCCTTGTCTAATAATGTGAAAGAATGTCTACTTTTCTTATAAACATGACTTTAATTGATTAGTTTATAGAGGACGGGGATAATTGAATTAATACATAAAAAGAAAAAAATTGAATATAAACATAAAACAGATGTATTTTAATAGATAATTATTAAACAATCCACCTAATGGAAATTTAAACATAAAAAATCTAGATAAAAAGTGATATTGAAAAATGAACCCTTAAATAAGAATTATACTAGGTTGAACATGATGTATCATCCTATAATATATATTAATATTTATTATTCATATATTTTATAACCATATATTGATTTTATCATTCTATAAATTATTTTCTTATAATTTTTCATTGCCCATTTATTAATAATTATTAGTTAAAATCATAATTTGTTTGTTATCTATTCAATTATCCTTGCATGTTTTTATTTATAAGATTTGTTACATGAACCACGATAATGGTTTTTTAATCCGATATGTTTTAAATAAGTCATTTTTTTATCACAAAAATACTTTTCTATAGTTCATGAGGGGGAAAAATATATATTCAAATTATGAAAAGTGTTTGGGTATGCTCATTTTAAACTATTAAATTTTTCAATGATAATTCATTTTAAAAGTTATTAATTGAATGTAAACATTACAATTACAATTAAATAATCTTATTATATATTTTATATGTATTCATTATATTAATTTTTATAACCATCATTGAAAAGCTGTGATGAAAAATGAAATACAGCATTCATGGAGGTTGTAGTCTACACGTTAAAAAAGTGACATGATCATTTTATAATGAATGATAGGGAATGGATAAAATAATTAATTATCTTATTAGAATAAGAATTATTTCATATAAAACATATTTCTTCTTTATATGTATCTTTATAACCATTCGTGTGAGGAAATTATGTTAAATGAAATATATCATTTGTAAAGGTGATAATCTTAACATACACACAATCAATATTCTCAAATACCAGTGGATGTGAAAGTAAAAGATTTTGGTTTTCCATAATTATATAATCATTTTTGTAAAATAATTATACCTATTTCATTAATTATTTATTTTATTAGAATATTTTTATAAGGTCTTTGATCAAAGAAACATGAACATTCCCAATTATGGAAGCTTCACGTTCCTTGTATATCATCATTTTCATCTATCCTTTAGCATTGATAGATTTATATTTTGGTTGGAAAAAACTTATAGAATGTATATACTAGTTTTGTGGCTTAATATTGGAATATATTTCCTGATATATGTTGCTTAGTGAGTGTGGAGAAGTGAGATGAGGAGGGGTCTATTTATAAGTGTGAAGTATAACACTTTTGTAAATACAATTAACTTTAAATATAACTTCCATTCAAATGGTAAAGAAGGAAAAAATAAATACATATTTTAATATTGGATATTATTAGTATAAATACACTTAACCAATCAAATTATAAATTTGAGTTTTGGGATATTTATAACCATATCACTGAGTTTTAATCCTTTGAACCCATTTCTCCCTTATCATAGTGACAAAAAATAACTATGAAAACTTACTTTTATAACTAATAAATAAATTGTCCATATAAATTTTATGAATTTTAAAATTAAATATATGCAATCTAGTTTAAAATATTAAATTTTCAGTGGTGGTGTAAATTGTTTTTAAGATATGTATGAAAACCCCAAAGAATTTTTTTTAAAGAAATTCCTTTTAAGTATTAAAATAAATGTACACCAAAATTTGGTATATAATTGATCTATAATAAATTTATTGTTTTAAAATTAATAAAAATTGTTTTATGTGACTTTAAAAACAATAAAAAATAAAATTTATCCTTTTGAATACATAATTAAATTAATTGTATCTAAATAGTTGTTTGTTAAAATAAAATGTGAAAAATGTTTAAAAAAATCCACAATATGTATCTAACTTCAATTGAATTAATTTACTTACTAAATAATTATTTCCCATGAATATTGATTTATATATTTTTATGTTATTATTTTATTATAATTAGGTTGTAAATATTATTACAATATTAAAAACACTCTTAATACTATTCAACTGAAAATAAACTATTTCTAAAAAATCCATAAATTTAACTATAACCTAATATGACTTCAAAAATCCAAATATTGTATCTCTATAATCATTTAAAAATGATAAAATTATGTAATCCCACTATTAAATATATTATTGGATGATTTATTCTTTATTGTATAATACCGATGAGAGAATAAAATGTGCTTTGTATTATAGTTATAGATTGTTGTGGTTACAAATTATTGTAAAGTCTTGTGTATTATATGAATAAAAAATCATATATAAACAAATAAAAATTATTAATGTATTAATGTATTTATAATCATCCATATTAGATATTACCATGTGTTAGCCTTAAGAGATGAATTGGCATCCACCTATGAAAATCAATTACATGGTAGTCCACATCATTGGTGTCCAATAAAATGATTTCATATGACTATATAGCGTAATATATTCAAATAAATTCATGTTTATCTTCATAACAATGGACTATTATGACAGTCTAAATATGAAAGATACTCTAAGAACTAATGACATGAATTATATTGAGTGGAAAAGTTAAATATTTGATAATACATTAAACATATTCAAGTATTTGAATATAAATATAGATAAAATTAATTATAATATAGACAGTTTGAGGTAAATAACTTCAAAAGATTCCCACATTTAATATATCCAACATCTTATCTCTTTTATTCCACTAGATCACATATGATATTCACACTTCTTTTAAGATATGGATTTGGTCAACAAGTTGGCCACATTCTCCTCTATGGAAACTATTCTCACCGTGACCTCATCTGTATGAGAAAAATACATCATGATATTATATATATAAAATTTGTTATTTATCTATTGATATGGAATTTTCCCATTATAAAAAGACACCACTTCTAATTCTAGAAAAAATATTCATATCTATTTAGCTTCGTTAGAATCATAAGAAGTCTAAATATACTAGGACACTACTATAGAATAACTATGTAATAAATTATATATGAAATTGTTTCCCACATACCCACTATTGAGAGAAAAATATTATCTCAATAAGGATTTTAGATCATCTAGATCTATTTAGGTACAATAATAAATATATATTTATATCCATTAATGAATATATATTTATCTTCTCCAAAAAATAGGAACATATCCATAGTACGATTGGACAAGTTTAGGATGATCTTGACTGCCATCAAGTTGTAGTCTCCTAGATCCTCTTCACATATTCCTATTATGCTCATGAAATAGGAGTCACCAATCTAACAACACTACATATCATACATGAATTATCCTAGTGTTGATACATATGGTATTATTTTCATTAGATCCCTCTCCTAATATATTTGAGGACACATTTTCTTTGAGATATGTATACCATGTGACATTTAAAACAATCCCAACCTGAATTTTTCAGTAATGATTTATTAAAGTATATTTTTTATGTATATACCTTGTCATATTCTAAATATTAACATTGATCTATAATTATTTATTTGGACCCCAAGAAAGTGTTTTTCTTCATCCAATTCCATCTTAGAGGATTGTATCTTCAACCATATCTTAATTTACTATAAGACTAGTATATCTTTTAAAATAAGATTTATGTTATCAACAAATACTTTTAGGAAAGTTGAATTCACTTCACTAATATGATTATAGAAGCAAGGCCCACATTTTTTTTACTTTAAATCATGTTTTATAATGGAATAATTAAATAAAAATTCCTAGGATCTATATTTTTACATTAATCCATTAATATATCTCTACATTTTCTAAATTATTTGAATCTTTAGAGTCATAATATCTTATATTTTTATCATATCAAATACATCTAGATGGATCTCATTATGTATGGATGCTTTTCATCCATTTTTAAACACTCAAAATCAATATATTCTGCTTCAACAAGTATAATTTTGTTGTATTTAAACATAGAAAATAGTGAAAATGTTTCATTATAGACAATTCTAAAAAGAAGTTATACCCTTTTATGACCATCCGGGCATTATACATACTAATATTTCCCAAGACAAAAATTACCAATTTTAAACCAATGGGTTTTACAATAATTGGATTATCTCACAATATATATATATGTGTGTGTGTGTCTGTGGTATTGATAAAAGAATTCTATTTCTGAATTTATTGATTCATTCTATTTCATTGCTTTTGTTTCACTTACTGCTTTTATATAGGACACATGTTTTTTTATTATAAATCGATAATGATTCACCATTCATGGTGATAATAAAACCATATATTTCATGTTCTTTAACCTCTATTATACTATAAAATAATATGCGTTTATCTGATGTACCCTTTTTCATTCGACATTGTAGAATAATTTCTTTTCGCAACTCTTGAGTATCTAATAAAATAACTTCCCCAATGTTTGTATTTCTATCACTATTATCTTTGGATATATTAACCAACTCAATAAATATTTATTGGATAAACAATATTACCTTATTATATAAGGGTTCATATTGGTAATACCATTTATTTTCCTTTGGATATCTTTTTATTATTGTTTCCAATAAAAATCATGTTTTCATGTTCTATGGTTGATTGTGGGGTTTTGAATGCTATAAAACCATCCATGTCATTCTCGTTATTTTTTAACATCTTATAAAAAGATTTTTTCATGGAGTCAAAACACCCAAAGGTCCCCTTTTTTTAGATGTTTTATGAACCCACTTTCCCAGGGATGGCTTCTGTTGAGAAACGGTCCAAAAATTTGTAAGGAATCACATTTCATGAGATGATGGGAGGTCAGGTTCATTATACCCTTTTAGATGGGATTATTATATCTTCTAGAAATATATTTAATATTCAAGACAAGTTTTTAAATCCTTTATTCATTGACAAGTATATCGTGGGACTCCCTCATGTTAACAATCAATTAATATCATTCATAGAATTAAGAATCTTTTGTGTGTATCTGAATATGTTTATCGATGGATATATCTATATGTGTCTGAAGTTCTCCATAAATGTTATCCACTTCTGAAAGGATTAATTATTTTTTCATTTATCACTATGATGTCAGTTTTAAGCCATGTAGTGATCACTCAACAATTTATCATCATCTTGGGAGATGGGAGTGGTTTTGATGTCAGGATGGGACATAGAGAAAGGGATTTCATTGTATTCTTGTGAATGGAATCAAAACAAATGTTGCCCAGTGAAACTTAATGGGATATATCATACCCTTTATAGTCATACTACAAGTACCATACTGTTTAGTTTAACAACATGTGGCATGGACATCTGGGCAGAATGTGTATAGCCAATGTTTGGGGTGGGGCTTACACCAAGGTGGAAAAAGGAACCTAGAAGGAATGTGGGAACCTAGGTCAAGTATGGTTATACTAGTAATGTTTTCTAGATATAATTAGGGTTTATTTTTTGGGTTTTGGGGTTAGGACTCATGGAGGCTTCCTACATATCCCATTGGAATGGGAATCAAAGCCAACATAGTTTGGTTTTGGGGTTGGGGACCCATGCTTATAGAGGTCCCCAAAAGGTTTGTCTTGACAATAATGTGACCATTTGATAGGATTATGTAATTATTTTTGTGATTATTACATTTAATAATATTTCATTTAATAATATTCAATTTTGGTTGGATACATGCCTTTAAGGAACCACATCTATAGAGGCCATCTAAAGGAAGTCACAATGAAGGTACATGAAAAACAATTCTACGGTGATACATGCATTTGAGCATAAGGATTTCAAGATCACTTCTATCCTCTAAGACCAAATTATTAATGCTATAATTTCAGAAATAAGAGGAAATAGATGATCTGGAAAACCATGTGATCCATCTTTCACTACTGGAATTGGCCAAGTCTTTGCGAGAAGAAGAAAGGGATTTAATATGCATGTCTCATCCTTGGTTTTGGTAACTAGGATAGTCACATATGAATATTTTCATTTATACTTACAAATAGAAAAGTCTAGAAGATTAATCCATGATGGATGCCTTGCATATGGTTCTAGATAAGGGAGGAGGATATGCCACAAACCTTCAAATGTAAAGGAAAAATAGATCATCTCCCTCCCCACCTAGAACCGATTGTCATGTGTATAATAGAAGACGAGGGAAGGGAAATGTGTTATGACTCATGTCTGAGTCTAAGAGGTCCCTGTAACTTCCACAAGGGTCCGGTTCCTTACGTATGATCGGATACATAACTCCATACAACCTCAAGACCCTACCCATTAGGTGGGACAAGTGCAGGGCCCCTCAGGTTGAAGGAATGCATAACCAAATAAGAGGAATGTTGGAATGTCTCCTACCATGGTCATTCTAGTTAGGAGGCTTCAGTGGATGCTTCAATTTGTCCCCGCCGTAGAAGAGGGATCTAAATTAAGGTGATCCCTAATGTTGGTTGATTTAAAGAGGCTTGGAAATGTTTTGTCACAGGTATCCCTAGGCGAGCTGAGGATATTTCATGCAGGGTGGCCCACGAAGGAAGTGGAAGTGCTTCATGCATGATAGGACATCATGATCAAGATATTCCTTTTAATTTGGAAAACCTTGGAAAAAGAACTTGGTCAAGGAATATCTCTAGAAAACTAATGTTTACACATATTTCCTACGAAGAGTCTCTCATATGTGTCAGGTTTGAGGAGAGAGCTTCACGCTAGTGCTTGTCTAATATAGGAAATGGTGTACCAGAATTGGTGTTGTAGAGACCCGAAGCCTGACGTACATTGACATTACATTACATTTGCGGAATACTTAGTACATAACAAAAACACACACACAAGGATCTTAATAGTTTAGTGTCTTTGGAAACTCGGAATATAATCTTCTAATCCTGGTGAAAGATCATCAACATCTCCCATAAAGATCATCCATTTTTTTATACCTAAAACCTTTCTTTATATCCTGGGGAAAAGTAAACATAAAAGGGTGAGCTCAAATGCTCAGTAAGTGTAAACAAAAGAAATATCAATCACATCATATACATAAGCACATAACTTTTGGAAATATTAACCTGTAAAAGAGATCATAATTTCATAACCTGGGATAACTCATGGCAGTGAAATGTAATGACAATAATCATAACGTAAAACATTAAACATTGTTTCATGCACACATAATCATAGAGAATAATTTCCTGTTAGTCAAGACTCATTACCAAGACTATCTTAGTGGACAAAGTCCCTTTCTGAACCGAGTCACCCTCGTTTCAATCCTGTTTCACTGAACCGGTATAACCTACCATTCCAGCCATGTCTATCTCATTAGATATAAAATATTTACCCAATGCATTGGAGGAATATATAGGTCCCACCCATCTCATAATAATACCATTCTTATGTGTGCCACAAAATTATAAATCATACATCATTGCATAACCCATGTAATAAAAATGGGAATCTTAAACATCATGACATCATAAAACATTTCATATAAGATAAAGGAATTCATAAATGTAATTCCATCACAACATAATCAAATCAATGTAATAATAGGGATTGAAAACGAACCCTTTATTATCTTAGATGGAAAATAATTTTGATAAAACACTTGAACACCATTCTTGGGGAAAATATCATTTCTACTTCAAAAACATTTTTCCTTTCTTAAAATGTCATACAATTTTAAACTAAAAGAATTTGATTAAAAATAAACATGAAAACTTGTAAAGGAAGCTTCTTGGAAATAATGTTTTAAAAATCCATTCATTCCGTATAAGTTAAAAAAAAATTCTTCGTACTTTTGTCGGAAAAGTCAAAAAGTACCTCGTATGAAAAACGACAAAAGATTCCTTTCATATCCTTTACTAAAAACTCACCGAAGGGTAAAATTGGATTTAAACAATTGTAGCTGGATGGAAATAATATTACATATTGAGGAAACATGGATTTTGATGACAAAAGACACCCCAGTAAATACTAAAGTATAAACAATCTCGGATAAAAATGAGATTGTGATATTTCCCTTACCTTAGGTCCGATTTGCTTCGTAAGTGTCCAAACCTCCTGTATAATGATTTAAATAATTAAATTGACTTTTTACAGAATCATATTCGTTGTTATTATATCATATATGGTTCACTTATGACTTTATATTACCCGTTCTTTTGTAAATTCCATGTTAAAGAGCATTTTGGGTAAAATTGTTTCATTTGTCATCCGTGTTTTGACTTGTAATTATTCATATGATTACTTAGATCATGATTAATTAATTCCAGAATATAAAACATGATTTATATATATATATATTCAGAATATACATATATATAATAAATCAGTAAATGGAAAGAAATACACCGTTCATGGAGACGGTAGGCCGTACGTACGCATGAACGCTGTTTTCGTTTCCTTATTGAGTTGAGCGGAATTAAGTAGATGACATTCATATATATACACATAAATCCAGTATCATTATTATGTCATATATTTCATGATTACTTATTATATATACTTTATAATCATTCATGAATGGTTAAAGTGGAGAATGAATCTCATCGCGTCGTGGAGATGGTAGTCCGTACGTACGCACGAGCGATGATATCGTTCTCATGATCGTGGGACTGTATTGGAGTGTATGTATACTATTTCAGAATCAATATAACTTTAAAATAATAATATATAGTTATTATTTACACCATTATACCCATCCAAGTAAGGTGGTGGTGGAAAATAGATTTCACCACGGCGTGGAGACGGTATTCCGTACGTACGCACGCGCGGTGATTTTGTTTTCCGTAGGATGGATAGATGGTGAAATAGGATTGTTTCATACTTATAATAACATATCCGTATATGTGTGATACTGATGTTATTAATTCATAATGAAACAACCTAATAAGAATAAGTGGAAGAAGAAATAAAGGTGAAAGAATCGGTAACGGAAATTACCTCTTCTTTGAAGCGCCTCTTTGAGACCTCCTCTTAGGGCACTAAAATTGGTCTTTGAGGAAGACCAGAACCTCTAGGATGTTTCTAGGGAACTGGAGAAGATAATTTGGCAGGGTTTTTCCGAGCTTGAAGGCTCAAAGTTGTGTGAGGAAGAGAGGGAGGAGGTTCCCTTTTATAAGGGAGGAGAGGGGCTCCTTTGGAAAAACTAATAATATTATTTTATTATAAAGTCAAGTTCGGTTTTAAATATCATCAAATTGATTTATTTCTAGGCTAAAGTGGGGATGGGTCTAAATCCTCTCATCCAATAGAATTTAGACAATTTTAGGTTCCTATTTTAACCTTATCATTTAGATTTAACATTAAGTTAAATAATTTTACTTTTACCGTGTCTTCTTGTGTTCTTACACTAAAAGGTTAATAAACCTACTATAAGAAGCCAAACGAACCCCAAATTGTTTATTATTAATATATATAACCTTATCTAAGTCATTTGGCCGAAATTTATATTTTTAGGAATAAAATAACAATTAATAATATAATATTTGTTTTAAAAACTATTTTATGTCAATTTTGACACTATTTAGTAATTGATTTTTGTGAAAATCATAACAGAATGATAAGTTCTAAAAAAGTTAATTAAAGCAATACTAACATGTCATAATAACCTATAAAATTAGTGTAATTCATAAAAAGTCTCAAATGTTATTTATTTGGGTATTCATAACATCAATTATGTCAATATTTCATTAATAAGATAATTACTGCATCATCGTTGTGTCATAAATAAATAAAATTATTTAATGTCTAAAAATTACAAATAAAAAACAATTATGTAGGAAATCATTTTTTCTTTCTAATGAATATTTATAGTCGAATTTATCTTATGAATAACCCCATATTAAAAATGTTTTAGTAAATAAACTTTGATTTTAACTCTTTTAACCCTTCTTTAAATAAATTAATAATAAATGTCCTAATCTAATCCATGTGGGCCTAAATGGTCATATTTTATTCCTAAGAATGTTTTTGGTCGAATTACACTTGTCCAATAGAATTATGACATGTGTTAGGGTAATAATAATATCATTTCTACCCTTAATTACCCTATTTACTTTTAACCGTGGTAAAAAAAGTAAAAAGTTACTATTCACCAAAAAATTATTTTCATCTCATTGAACCACATTTTACATACTGACATCAACCGTGTCTCTCATATTTTTAAAATTACACTCACAAAAGCGGTAAAATTAAGTTTTATGAACAATTCAGTTTTTTAACTACCACTTAGTGGTTTCACTATTTATCAAAAATTTAATGTTTTCAGAAAAATACCAAAAATTAGGCCTAAGCTATATTTGATATTATGAACTCAAAAATGATTTCTATTTTACCAAATTCAAAACATATCAGTTGAATTAATTAATTTAAAAATTAATTCCCGTCGTCAAAACAAATAGCGTGTTCTTAATAAATAATAACTATCAAAAGATTGACACTTGTTTATGTCTGGTTTAAATGTGAAATTACATCCAATGACCATCATTGTATTAAATTGTAAAAATATATTCTAAATATACTTTAAACCCACTCAAATTAATAATTTATCACTATTAATTATTTCGATTGAAAAAGTTGTTTTTAATTAAAATTTAGTAATTTTCACTATTCATCAAAATATGAAAGTTATCTGAAAATCACCAAAATTTCACCCTAAGATAATTTCGATATTATGAATCCAAAAATGAATTCCATTTTGAAAAATAAAATTTACAAAATTTCAAAAAGTGGTTATTACTATTCATAACGGCTAGTTTTAATAATATTTTAATAGCATATTGTTGTTTAGTGAAACTCATTATTGCGTACTACACACGCTATCGAGGAAGGTCGCGCTTGCGTGTAATGCAAGGCAAGTCAAGGATGCGTGTTGTGAAAGCTCCTTTTGGTGTAGCGTACAACACAAGACATTAGTGAAATTAAAAAGAATATTTTTCATAAAATCTTGGGCTGTTACATTCTACCCCCCTTAAAATGAATTTCGCCCTCGAAATTCGTCGGGGTTATAAATGGTTTACTACTCGAAAGTTTCTTTAATAGAAACTCACATCATAAAAAAGAATAAAAAAACCAATCTTTAAAAACAAAAGTATGAAACGTAATGGTTACCCAAATAAACTAATCACTGGGTTTCCACATAGTTGAAAATATGGATATGGAAGAAAAGTCTAACCATCATGTTCTGATGGAGAGTGGTAGAGAACATGGCTATGGAAAAGACAACAATCACAAATCCATAAATTTGTGACGATCTAAGGTACCATTTGATTAATCAGATATAAGAGCACTAGGACAACACTTTTGGTTTTCCAGATCGTTTCCCTAAAGTTGAAGAATTAGAATTAGAATAAATACTTACTTTATTTTGGTATAATCTCACTGTTGTTCGTGCCTTGAACAATTTCCACTTCATCTCTTAAATAAATGAAGTTGAATTTGTTATTCGTGAAGTGTTAGCAGATCATGTGATTGAATGACGGGTCATTCCATCTGTCTCAAACAAAAGGTTAGAAAAAGTTATTAAATATACATAAGTCATTCTATAGTGAGATTAATCATATATGGTTCCTAAAATGGACTTATACTTCATATATCATACTGCTTAATATAATAAAACTAGTTTCTACTAAACAGGGACTTCCTGTAGGCCAGTGGTAGGCGATAAAGGCCAGTCGCACTTCGGTTGTGGGTTCGATTCCCACAGCCTTGTCCGACGCAATGGGCTGTCGCCCGTCCTGCAGGTTGCCCTTTTTCTTAAACTATATTTCTATAACATCCCATCAATAATATTGAAAAAAAACTTTTATCCTTAAACAATACTAACTTATGTCCAACATAATCCATTACAATCTTTAGTCTTATCCAAAATACTTCAGTCCACTCTCATAATATAGTGAAAACGATTACCAGAGATTTAATACCATCTTTGATCCCCATACATCATAAGATATGTCTTGTTGGTCAAATTCCAAATATTCAAAGGCCTTAATAATGTATTCTTTTGAATACCCATTGAACCATAGTGAAAACATGAATGCAGTTAAAAGTTAACACTTTTCACATACCAAAATCCTCAAAATTCTATATACTCAAACCATGAAATCACTTAGTCCTTATATCAATCATGAGCTCATGAATACTGTTAAACATTTCATTTTCTCGTTTTCCCTTCATTATGCGCATATCATATTATTTCCAAAAATATCTCATTCACTTTGAATACTACATTAGACCAATACATAAATATTTCAATACTCCATGATACAACATTATTTTGTAATGCCATTACATAAACACTTAATCATTCCACCACATCGTTGTCATCTTCAACATCACCAATAGTGATAGCATGTGACTTCCCTTTGTCCTTTTCCTTAAGCAGTTGCTCATGTCGATCATCACTAACCCTTGGATTAGGGAATTTATTAGCATAATGCCCCATTTCCTTGCACTTGAAGCATTGAAGTGTTGGTGGTGCGTTCTCTGCAGTCTTTGCTTTATTCACATCATTAGAAACCCTTTTTCCATTACTTAGACACTCAGCTGCTCGATGACCTTCTTTTCCACACATAAAACATTTTCTAGTCCCTCTAAGACAATCTCCACCATGCTTCTATCCACACTTTGTGCATAATGAAACTTTCATCTTCTTTTCACCATTATTCTGAGATTTATCCTTGAACTCCATCTTTCGTTTCTTGTCAAAACCATGAGATGGATATGTAACACCAACTTCCATTTCTACCTTAATAGCACAATGCACAATTTCTTCATAGCTACTGAAGTCTCTTATACCTAATTCCCTTCGAAGACATGGTTTTAAGCCACTGAAAAATCGATCAACTTTACTTTCAGGTTGGATGATAATGGCAGATGCATACCTTGCAAGTCTTGTAAAATTCGCTTCGTATATACCAATAGATTCATCATACTTCTGCTTCAGCTCAAGAAACTCCTTTTCCATATTTGTTAGAAGAATACGAGGGAATTACTTACTGAAAAACAAGTTCTTGAACTCGTCCCATTCCATGGACTCAATTTCATCTCTTGGCCTCGTATTCTTGATAAGATTCTACCATTGATCAGCTTCACCTTCCAAACGATATACTGCTAAGATGACTTTATCATGTTCAGAACATTGAAGAACTAAAAATATCTTTTCAGTGGTACTGATCCATTGTTCAGCAACAAGTGGATCGGAAGTCCCACTGAAAGAAGGTGGACGTTGCCTCATGAAGGAATCAATAGAATATTGTTCCCTTCTCTGCTCATTTGGAAGTCTAGAATGATTCATATCTTGTGTAAGTATAGCAATAAGATTTTGCACTCCATCTCCCATAACATTTGTTTGTTCGGGAGGGAAATCAGTGCATTTTCCATTGCATTGATCAACATGGTTCCTTCGGGTTCCACCCATCGTCTAAAACCCAAAAAGAATAGTGTGAGAGGAAAAAATCATGCTAGGGAAAACAACATAATAAAGGGGGAGCACCCTCAATATCTAACATCTTAGGTTAAATTATAAGATCGTTACTGTAGTTCTAGGACTATATCCTATACGTATACTTATCCTTAGGGACATCCCTAGACATACCTTAGAAATATCTCTAGGGATCTCACTAATGTTTTCGCATCCTAGTTTCCAAAGGTTGACTAAACCTTCCCTCTGATACCAACTGTAGAGACCCGAAGCCTGACATACATTGACATTACATTACATTTGCGGAATACTTAGTATATAACAAAAACACACACACAAGGATCGTAATAGTTTAGTGTCTTTGGAAACTCGGAATATAATCTTCTAATCCTGGTGAAAGATCTTCAACATCTCCCATAAAGATCTTCCTTTTTTTTATACCTAAAACCTTTATTTATATCCTGGGGAAAAGTAAACATACAAGGGTGATCTCAAATGCTCAGTAAGGGTAAACAAAAGAAATATCAATCACATCATATACATAAGTACATAACTTTTTGAAATCTTAACCTGTAAAAGAGATCATAATTTCATAACCTAGGATAACTCGTGGCAGTGAAATGTAATCACAATAATAATAACTTATAACATTAAACTTTGTGGCATGCACACATAATCATAGAGAATCATTTCTTGTTAGTCAAGACTCATTTCCAAGACTATCTTAGTGGACAAAGTCCCTTTCTGAACCGAGTCACCCTCGTTTCAGTCATGTTTCACTGAACCGGTATAACCTACCATTCCAGCCATGTCTATCTCATGAGATATAAAATATTTACCCAATGCATTGGAGGGAGATATAGGTCCCACCCATCTCATAATGATACCATTCTTATGTGTTCCATAAAATCATAAATCATACATCATTGCATAACCCATGTAATAAAAATGGGAATCTTAAACATCGTGACAACATAAAACATTTCATATAAGATAAAGGAATTCATAAAAATAATTCCATCACAACATAATCAAATCAATTTAATAATAGGGATTGAAACAGAACCCTTTATTATCTTAGATGGAAAATAATTTTGATAAAACACTTGAACACCATTCTTGAGGAAAATATACTTTCTACTTCAAAAACATTATTCCATTCTTAAAATGTCATACAATTTTAAACTAAAAGAAGTTGATTAAAAATAAACATGAAAACTTGTAAGGGAATATTCTTGGAAATAATGTTTTAAAAATCCATTCATTCCATATAAGTTAAAAAAAACAT
The DNA here is from genome assembly GCA_963277665.1 of Viscum album. Taxonomy (NCBI): domain Eukaryota; kingdom Viridiplantae; phylum Streptophyta; class Magnoliopsida; order Santalales; family Viscaceae; genus Viscum; species Viscum album. Next base: position 259,794,896 of record OY728125.1, on the reverse strand, counting down.
TCTTCGTACTTTTGTCGGAAAAGACAAAAAGTACCTCGTATGAAAAACGACAAAAGATTCCTTTCATATCATTTACTAAAAACTCATCAAAGGGTAAAATTGGATTTAAACAATTATAGCTGGATGGAAATATTATTACATATTGAGGAATCATGGATTTGGATGACAAAATACACCCCAGTAAATACTAAAGTATAAACAATCTCGGATAAAAATGAGATTGTGATATTTCCCTTACCTTAGGTCTGATTTGCTTTGTAAGAGTCCGAACCTCCTGTATAATGATTTAAATAATGTCATTGAATTATTAAAGAATCATATTCATTGTTATTATATCATATATGGTTCACTTATGACTTTATATTACCCGTTCTTTTGTAAATTCCACGTTAAAGAGCGTTTTGGGTAAAATTGTTCATTTGTCGTCCGTGTTTTGACTTGTAATTATTCATATGATTAATTAGATCATGATTACTTAATTCCAGAATATAAAACATGATTTATATATATATATATATTCAGAATATACATATATATAATAAATCAGTAAATGGAAAGAAATACACCGTTCATGGAGACGGTAGGCCGTACGTACGCATGAACGCTGTTTTCGTTTCCTTATTGAGTTGAACGGAATTAAGTAGATGACATTCATATATATACACATAAATCCAGTATCATTATTATGTCATATATTTCATTATTACTTATTATATATACTTTATAATCATTCATGAATGGTTAAAGTGGAGAATGAATCTTATCGCGTCGTGGAGACGGTAGTCCGTACGTACGCACGAGCGATGATATCGTTCTCATGATCGTGGGACTGTATTGGAGTGTATGTATACTATTTCAGAATCAATATAACTTTAAAATAATAATATATAGTTATTATTTACACCATTATACCCATCCAAGTAAGGTGGTGGTGGAAAATAGATTTCATCACGGCGTGGAGACGATATTCCGTACGTACGCACGCGCGATGATTTTGTTTTCCGTAGGCTGGATAGATGGTGAAATAGGATTGTTTCATACTTATAATAAAATATCATTATATGAGTGATACTGATGTTATTACTTCATAATGAAACAACCTAAGAAGAAGAAGTGGAAGAAGAAATAAAGGTGAAAGAATCGGTAATGGAAATTACCTCTTCTTTGAAGTGCCTCTTTTAGACCTCCTCTTATGGCACTAAAATTGGTCTTGGAGGAATACCAGAACCTCTAGGATGTTTCTCGGGAAGTGTAGAAGATAATTTTTCAGGGGTTGGCCGAGCTTGAAGGCTCAATGTTGTGTGAGGAAGAGAGGGAGGAGGTGCCCTTTTATAAGGGAGGAGAGGGGCTTCTTTGGGAAAACTAATAATACTATTTTATTATAAAGTCAAGTTCGGTTTTAAATAGCTCCAAATTAATTTATTTCTAGGATAAGGTGGGGATGGGTCTAACTCCTCTCATCCAATAGAATTTTGACAAGTTTAGGTTCCTATTTTAACCTTATCATTTAGATTTAACATTAAGTTAAATAATTTTTCTTTTACCATGTGTTCTTGTGTTCTTACACTATAAGGTTAATAAACATACTATATGAAGCCAAACTAACCCCAACTTGTTTATTATTAATATATATAACCTTATCTAAGTCATTTGGCCGAACCGTAGATTTTTAGCAATAAAATAACAATTAATAATATAATATTTTTTTTAAAAACTATTTTATGTCAATTTTGACACTATTTAGTAATTGATTTTTGTGAAAATCATAACAGAATGATAAGTTCGAAAACCATTAATTAAATCAATTCTAACATGTCATATTAACCTAGAAAATTAGTGTAATTCATAAAAAGTCTCAAATTATATTTATTTGGGTATTTATAACATCAATTATGTCAATATTTCATTAATAAGATAATTACTAAATCATCGTTGTGTCATAAATAAATTAAATTATTTAATTTCTAAAAATAAAAAATAAACTAAAATTATGTAGGAAATCATTTTATCTTTCTAATGAATATTTATAGTAGAATTTATCTTATGTATAACCCCATATTAAAAATGTTTTAGTAAATAAACTTTGATTTTAACTCTTTTAACTCTTCTTTAAATAAATTAATAATAAATGTCCTAATCTAATCCAAGTGGGCCTAAATGGTCATATTTTATTCCTAAGTTTGTTTTTGGTCAAATTAAACTTGTCCAATAGAATTAGGACATGTGTTAGGGTAATAATAATATCATTTCTACCCTTAATTACCCTATTTACTTTTAACCGTGGTAAAAAAAGTAAAAAGTTATTATTCACCAAAAAATTATTTTCATCTCATTGAACCACATTTTACTTACTGACATCAACCGTGTCTCTCGGATTTTTGAAATTCCACTCGCAGAAGCGGTAAAATTATGTTTTATGAACAATTCAGTTTTTTTTAACTACCACTTAGTGGTTTCACTATTCATCAAAAATTGAAAGTTTTCAGAAAAATACCAAAAATTAGGCCTAAGCTATATTTGATATTATGAACTCAAAAATGATTTCTATTTTACCAAATTCAAAACATATCAGTTGCATTAATTAATTTAAAAATTAATTCCCGTCGTCAAAACAAATAGCGTGTTCTTAAGAAATAATAACTATCAAAAGATTGACACTTGTTTATGTCTGCTTTAAATGTGAAATTACATCCAATGACCAACATTGTATTAAATTGTAAAAATATATTCTAAATATACTTTAAACCCACTAAAATTAATAATTTATCACTATAAATTATTTTGATTGAAAAAGTTGTTTTTAATTAAAATTTAGTAATTTTCACTATTCATCAAAATATGAAAGTTATCCGAAAATCACCAAAATTTCACCCTAAGCTAATTTCGATATTACGAATACAAAAATGAATTCCATTTTGAAAAATAAAATTTACAAAATTTCAAAAAGTGGTTATTACTATTCATAACGGCTAGTTTTAATAATATTTTAATAGCATATTGTTGTTTAGTGAAACTCATTATTGCGTACTACACACGCTATCGAGGAAGGTCGTGATTGCGTGTAATGTAAGGCAAGTCAAGGATGCGTGTTGTGCAAGCTCCTTTTGGTGTAGCGTACAACACAAGACATTAGTGAAATTAAAAAGAATATTTTTCATAAAATCTTGGGCTGTTACAGGTGTCTTGTGTTTTTGACCATATGTGGACTTTCATATCACTATACCCCTTAATTACATCCTTTTTTAGGTTTTGGGGGGTGACTAGAAAGATTTTTTAGGGCCTGGGTGACCTGAGCCTTGTATATTATTCCATTTATTCTGTCTCTAAAATGAGGGGCCTCACGGTCTTATTTATAGGAAAACAATGAACCCTGGTCAAAGGAGTTCACCCACATAGGTTTCTAGTATAGGTTCCCCACATAGGTACCTCACATAAGGGTAGATGATCCTTCTAGGCCACATAGGCAGGGTCGTCACAGTCCTCTTGGAACTCATGCATTTTTCGTGTAGGACCACCTTAGCGAACCCACTTATCTATACCACATGGGTTACCCCCTAGACCCCTTCTCGGTATCTATTTTGAGATTCTGTACCAGCCCTCTGGGATGGCCCTTTCACAATCTTTACTCACCCACACAAAAATTAGAGAGTCTCACCACGAAATATTCTGGTCTGGTAGTGGACATTTTTTTGTGACACATATAATCGTACCTATCATTCAAAATAAATTAACTACTCTAAAAGGGATATTATCCCCCCCATTCCATTTGATTTTGGAAACATCTATGATTATTCTCGATCCCCTGGTGTGTGAAAATTATTTCAACACATATAAAGACAATCATCTCCCCCTTCTTATATGAACATGCATCTCAAATAAAACTCAAAATTTGGTGTCTAAGTGAGGATAAAATCATGCATTATATGAATAATTTAATTGATTTCATTTTTTTACTATTAACTATCATACTCTTAGTGCATTGGGGATTACATTTTTTACTTGAAGTGGCATTAAATAGATCTTCACATCCCCAATCCTATACATGTGAAAAAATGGTTTTCTTTGCAACCATAGATTAAAATGGAACACTGTTTTCCACATTAGTTTGAACTCATTTTAGACTATTTATCCTATTATATAAGAGGTTCCCCCAAAAGGATAATTGAAGTTGTAAATTCATCATAAGAAACCACACCATATTTTTATTTTTGATTCCTCCTACCATAACAACATTTCATTGTTGTGTATAATGCGTAGTGATTTGACCTTATATACAAAACTTGCATACAAAATTGTTCAACACATGGTTTATATATTTTATTTCAATGTATAATACATGTTTTCTTATATTCCTACAAATTCAATTTTCATATTAATTGTCTTACTATGTAAATTTATTAAAAGTAATATTACTTTTACATATTATATAGACATATACATATCTACTAAAGTCATCAAAGAAATTATAATGAATGAGTTACTACCCATTTCATCCATAGGGAATAATAAAATATTTATATTGATAAACTCATGAAACATTATGGCCCATACACCTATACCACTAAATGGATATTTGGATATTTTAACTTGAAAACTAGTTTGACATATAACATGTGTTTTTGGTTCAAAATAATCTAAATATCCATATTGATATAATTATTTGAATAAAATTTCATTTACAGAAAATATTTGGTAAATCAATAGTTATATGCCATACAAGTTCGACAAAATTTATTCAATATTAATTTCCTTGGTAATATATAGAACATCACTACAATAGTTCACATCAAAATACTTCATTTGGGAAATGTGAGATGATAATATCCCATAAGTATTATAGTGGTTTTATCGCTATTAAAAATATATTGATACACCTCACCTTAGGAAACTCTTTTATTTCTACAATATTAATGTAATTAGATTCAAATCTGAGCACAAAATATTTTATATAAACCATATTTATTGAATGAGTGAAATTACACTCGATAATGGAGGCACGTGAAGTCAAAAAAAATTTATTTTCAATGATGTATTACATATTCTAGTGTCCTATTTTCTATAATAAAAATAAATTATATCTATTTGCGCCAAAATATTAGACGAAAAGAATGAAGAAAAAGAGGCCATGTGCCCTGCCTTGGAAGCCCTGACGTGGAGCCCCACATGCCCCACAGCCACCGTGAAGAAAATGAGGGGGTACTGCTCCGTGAACACCCTGACGTTCGCGAACATTCCACGAAGCACCAGAGGCGGTAACGCTCCGCGAATGACCTGACGTTCACGATCCCACTGCGGAGCCGAAGAGGCGGTACCTCTCCGCGAATCCGGTTGATGTTCGCAACCCGCCGCGAAGCAACCGAATCCCCCTTCGTGTCACGTGAGCTTTGCTTCACAGTGCCCCTTGCCTATAAATACCGAGCTCCCCCTAATCTCTCCAGACGGATAATACGACCTTTAGAATTCTCAACTCCCAAACCGTGAATCACTTTTCTCTCTGAGAATCATAAGCTCCGTGAGGTATTTTTTCTTCGCGAGAGGCCTCTATCTTGTCTCATTTTGAGCCCCTCTTCCCAGAGGGATTCCCTTCGCAAAGCCTAAGGGCATACGCGAGGGAATGGGATCCCCAAGGGGACTCGGGCAGTCGCAGAGTGTTTATGCTTCATGAAACACCCACCCTATACACGTGATCCACATTCCAAGGTAGGGTCACTGTACTTTGCGAAGCACACTGCTTCACAGCACCTTGCTTCGCGAGGCACCTCTGCTTCATGACGCGGTGCTCCGTGAACACCTTTCCACTTCACGAAGCACCTCCCACTCACTAATATGCCCCATTCTAACTCCAAGGCACTCCACTTCACGAAGCACACCACTTCGCAAGTTCCCTCCACTATGTAAAGCAACCGAGCTCCGCAAGGCCCCTACCCTTGGACCCCTCTTCTTGGAAATTACTCTTCCCATGCAAACCTCTAGGTTTGCACGATGTGATTTCAAATTCCCCTGGATGACACCACCCATAGAGTTGCTTTGTCTAATGATTCTTCACATAGGAAAGCTAAATGATATTGCTTCATCGCATAGCCACGCTAATGTGGAACCCTCGAGGGTTCACTCTACGACCCCCCTTCTACATGGCCTTGCTGATGCCTTCCCTTCCACAAGGAGTAGAGGGTCCCAGTCATGTAATCCCTAGGGGTGCGAAGTAAACCCACCTCGTCCGAGCTGCAGGACGTTAAAATGCCAAGCACCTCGTCCATAACTCATGACGTTAAACTGTGACCCGGCCCTGTGCCTCACGCGCAGGGTCCGCCCGGCTCATACATTCTTTACACCCCCTGGTCCCCACAGGGGATGATATCCTCCTTCTGGGAGTGGAGTTTGTCCATGGGGAAGGGTAACCACCATGGTGTAAGCCCCCTATCCCCTCAGGCGGATGGTAGAACCCATGCACCTCCGTACTTCCTCACCGCCAAGGCCAGTGGGGGCGTGATAGGGAATGAGTCATCTCCTTTCGTCAGTCCCAAATCCCTCTCCCTATACTATTTTTCGCACTTTGGGCCTCCATCCTAGAGTAAGTCCCAAAACCATGGGCCGACTAACACATAAGTCCCTCTTTGATTCTCATGGACATATTCTTCGTGACGTGATCGTCAGGTCCCTACTGCCTCTTGTTTCTCACACTGAGCACGACTCACGTGGGCTTAAGGTAAGCATCGACCATGACAATACCCTCGTTCAGAATGATGTTGGACTGTATGCCCTCATCCAGCATGACGTTAAACTGTATTCCCTCATCCATCATGATGTTAAACTGTATGGCCTCATCCAGCATGACATTAAACTGCACACCCGAACTATGAGGACTTTGATCCATGTTAAGGCATGGTACGTAGGAGGCCCTATGAGGTTCAAGACCACCACTAGTTGACCCCTGGGTTCTCCTTCACGTCAGTTCGCCGATGAAAATGCCACCTGATCTATGAGGACTTTGATCCATGTCAAGGCATGGTATGTAGCAAGCCTCCCTGAGGTTCAAGCCCCGTCACCCATCGGATCAAGGTCCTTCTTCATGTCGGTTCTCCTACACCCACATTCATATCCGAACTATGATGAATTTGATCCATGTCAAGGCATGGTATGTAGGAAGCCTCCCTGAGGTTCAATCCCATTAATCATTGGCTCCGACCGTCTCTGTGTCGGTGTTCCAAGCCCCTATTTTTACCTAAAATATGTGGTCTTTGATCCATGTCAAGGCATGAGACGTAGGAAGCCTTCCGGAGGTTCAATACCACCATCCATCTGGACTAAGTTCCTTTTTTAGGTCGGTTCTCTGACATGCCACCTTCCCACATGACATTAAACTGCATCCTAATCTAGCGGTAAGCCGTTGTGACCCCACCATCCAGTTGTTCTGACACCCCTTCGTGTTAGTTCAACATCCCCTTTCCGAACTACGTGGACTTTGATCCATGCCAAGGCATGGTACGTAGGAAGCCTCACGAGGTTCAAGCCCACCACCCATTGGACCAAGGTCCTTATTCACGTCGGTTCTCCGGAATCCAACCTGAACAACGTGGACTTTGATCCATGCTATGGAATGGTACGTAGGAAGCCTCACGAGGTTCAAGCCCACCACCTGGTCATTCCGACAACATTCACGTCAGTTCTCACACCAACTTGGGCGGCCTAGAGTGTAAGCCCCTCACATTAATTCTGAACTATGGGGACTTTGATTCCCTGCCATGGGGATACTTAGGAAGTCTCTTCGAGACTCAATCACAACACCACCGTCAAACTCCATGACGGCACCATTTCATTCCCACCTCCAATTCGTGTGGTTTTCCATCATCCATCCTGATCGTTACCCAGGCCGCCAAATCCCAGTGAGATCATGCCACCCCATTCCACTCCACAGCATTCGAAAAGCCACCAATGGGCTGGCTCCTATATCGGTGTTCCCTCAAGAGGGGTTCCTCAATCTGATCCACTCCAGCTAGTGTTCTGATCAGCCCAATCTGTCTCCGCTGGATGTTAAACTTGTGGAATACTCTGTGTCAAACATGGGAAGCTGAGGAAAACCTCAGATACATGTCTATGGAATATGATTCCCCACTCTCAATGTGGGATTCCCCGGGCTTCCGCACCCTCGAGAAGCCCTATAATAATGGACAAATGATAGACATCCCAATTCCCCAGCGTTAAGACACGTTAATGTTCCCTCGATGTGACTACTCCACTAACTGAAGATTGCTGCCCTGACCGGACCCCTTGGAATGCCCTGACAGAAGTAGTGTAATTAATCGGCATCCATGGAAACATGTCACTGGGAAGAGTTTCACGAACAACATATTAAATCTATGAGGGAGAACCGAACTAGTTGACGAGTTCTGAGGAGGAATCCATGGAAGGAGGAACCGACATCCCATCATCCCATTTCGATCAAGGAGCAGACATCCTCGAATAAGGAATTGATGTTGCCCACCTTTGGAAAATAGGAATGCGGGGCAACAAAATCCGCACCTATCATGCCCCAAGAAGACTGACACGCACGCCCCGATGAAAGAGTTGGAAACAGAAATGGTGAACTCGATGTGAATCTCTTCTCCTAAATATGGATATTAGTAGCGTTCGATACATCAGTAGATTGATGTCTCACCGGATCTCGATATCTGGTGCCGGGTCCCGCTAAGCAAATACCGGGCCTGGTGTGAAACTCAACAGAAGTTGGGGTAGTATAACTTGGGGGCATTCCGTTCTGCAACATTGTCGGCGTGGATCCCTCTTACTGGGCACACAAGACGGAATGGTGTTGGGGCACTAGTTGTTGATTTTTTTCCTCGCAGTGCTGATGAGTCAATCTCCCTGCTTCTCATGAATCTGGTTGCTACTACAGGGACATGATCGCCGCACACCCGCCTACGCATGAGCAGGGGCAATACCAGCACAGCCGCTCCACGTGGCTCCACTACTACCACAACAGTGTCTTCATCCACGAGCGTGGGGCGCCCATGCCCCCTCTCCCCATTGGAAGTCATCCAACGAAGAGTGATTAACGACCTCGTATGTAGTTACGAGGAGGAGGGAATAATCCCAACTCGGGATATGGACCTCCTGGACCTGGAGGCATCTAGGCCTCGCCATCAACTCCATCCTTGAGGGTCGTGCAGGGAGCCCCTGCTCCCCACCCCAACATTCAACCGTTTCGGGAGCCTGTCCCTAGAACACCTTGAAGACTCCCTACCTTACAATAATGAGTCGGGTGATGTCTGTATTAGCCTAGTCAGAGTCCCGATCCATGGACTCCATGTAAGGGCCCCAACCCGGCCGTGTCAGTGACGCCATCCGACCTTGCCAGAGAAGCAGGTAGGCTATGCCCCTACGCCACCCGCGCTAGCTTGCCTGACTAACACCAGCATTGGGCCCGAGTTGAGGACGCCCGCCATGGTGTGTAAAAGTCAACATATATTGTATCCCGAGCCACCGCCAACGCATATCACAATGTATATGAACACGCTGAGCAGGGTAACTCTTAGGCCCAACCAGGATCTAGGCCCCAACTGCCCCACGGGCAGGCTGGGTTGACTCTCTAGGTCGCAGGCCTGAGTGGTGATCGCTGCGAACGAACCCGCGGTGATGTCACCCCATATAGAGGTCCTCCTCGTACCACTACTCTACAGAGTGTGGGCCTTCCCTGCTCTGAAGCTCATCCTGGAGGTATGCCCTGTGCTACCCGCTACCTGAATGAATACCTGCCCCACTATAGTGACACTCGGCACAGAAGCCTCTCCTGTGCCCACCACACCAGGTATGGAGTCCCTCCTCCTTCCCCCGACCGTCGATATGAAGGCATTTACAATATGGTCCCTCTCCAACGTGGTTATCCTCCCTACGTTCTCTCTGCAACTAGGGAAGGTTCTCCTAACCCTGGAAACCAAATGGGTAATGGTCAACCTCACTGCACCGGCACCAAGCATGGAGGTCCTCCCCATGCTCCCACCGGTTCCAATGGTGGTTTTGCCCGCTCAGGTTGTGTTCATGGAGGTCATCCCCATGGTCCCTTCGACATTTTCTCGGGTGCCCCTCGCACCTCGATTGTCTCAAGCGGAAGTCCTCTCCACCATTGCGCCAAAATGGCCCCAATACTACTTGTCGGAAATCAGCCTTGTCCCGAGGAGCCATCTAGGGACAGGAGGGCGGGTCGTCGCCACCATAAGAAGAATCTTGGGAAGGCCCGAGCAGAGATCAAACTATCCCACTTCTCGGATTCTGAAGCAGAATGTGACTTAGAAATGGAACCCTCCGCTCGGTCCTCTGTGTCAAGGATAGGGGAAGGAACATGGCGTGTCAGTCTCATCCTTCGAGAATGCGAAGTCCACCAGATTCTCGCCTCTCTTTACAGGTACATCCAGGAGGAGAAAATTGTGGGAATCCCATAGGTTCCGACCATGTAGTCACCACTGTCATCACCAGAAGCTCCCTCTACCTTGACCAGAGATCACATAGAGCTATTTTGGGGATCGATGGCGGTTGAGAAATAGTGTGACCCATTTTTAGTAACCATAATCCCCACACCATAGGCTGTGGCTATCAACCCGTCATATCATGACATTTTTCTCAGGTCACCTCACTTTTTGGAGGATGGCTTGAAATTCGGCGGCCAGTCGGCTCGTTTGCCGTATTCTCCACCGCCCAGTTTACTGTCCCAATGGTCCGCCTCAGTACCACTACCGGTTCCTCAGCCACCTCTGGTTGACGAGTGGGGAATAGGGGGCCAGACTCTGAATCCGAGCCCAGGATCTTCTGGAACATTCTCATAGCGGACCACTTCCTGGAGAAGTTATGGCCGACATCATCGTCTAATTTTTGTGCTCCAGAATCCCTCACCCTAGAGGAAGTCGAGTGCTTCCATCAACCCCTATGGGTGATTCAATTCCCTCTTCACTATCATTGGGTTTTGTACCATAGGATCCAAGTGAACTTTGAGGAAATCAGCGACCAATATCGTCTGGTCAATTTGGCCGCACTACCCATGGACCAGCACCCTGAGCCACCAGGTCGCCAGAGAACCCTCTTACAGAAATGTGTTACGAGTTTCAAGGTACTCCCCAAAATCAACTGGGAAGCTACCCCCACATGAAAATATATGGTTGGGAAGAGTATGCCGCCCTCCTCCTCAGTCCTATCTATGCGGTAGCCCGATTTGTTATGCGACATTGAGGACATGCCCCTAAGAAGAGTTTCGGTCCACATGGCTGACATAGTGGACAAGGAAGATGAGATGCAGTTTCTCAATGGAGACTTATCCCCTGAGGGTGTACCAAAACTGCTAGACCCATTAGGGAGAATTAATAATCAGCAGAGGAACCTTCTAGGCCTCCCTGCGCCCACCGAGTTGCTGGTACGCAGTCAGAATGCTAGTAAGGGTAAAGAACATGTCGGAACTGTCAAGCACTCTGGCCTATCGGCATCAGTATAGAAGACGGACGAAGACCCTGAAAAGGCTGCGTTAAGCCAAAAACTTGTTGAACAGAAGAGGCTATTTGACACACTCTTGGCCAAGCGTGCTATCGAGAGGCGACCCGACTATGGTGTTCCCAAGCTGGGGTAGCAGGGACAGGAACAACTTCCCTCCGCCGAGATGCCTTTGGGCATCCCTGATCATGATACTCTCGTAGACTGGGCGTAAGATGCAACTCACGGTAAGATGGCATGATACATCTCACCAAACCCTCCTCAACGACGTGGAAATTCGATGAATCTAGCCTGGGATCCCCCGGCCGCCCCAAGGGCCATCCCGCCAGTCGCTCCACTGGCCATTGAAGCCGTTTACCATGTCAAAGAGGCTGGCAATGCACTCGTTGTTAGGGATCCCCACCAAGACAGGGACCCCCACCTGGATGATCCTATAGAGGAACTCATCTCACACCTCGAGGAGTTGGTAATGCAGCAGGTGGCAATCCCACTAGATGGAAATCCATATCCCGCGTGGGGGGATGATATTCCTGCATCTCCGGGTTTTGGAAATCCCACTTTCTCACCCTTTAATGGGACAGGAGACCCGCCGCAGCACCTGGGCCACTTTTCTTCCAGGTTTGGCCCCATGTTGGGGACCCTGGTACAGCAGCAAGCTGCCAAGATATGATGTTTCATGTAGACATTAGAGGGACCTACATTTTTCTGGTACAACCAGCTCCCTATCGGATCGGTGACCGACTAGGAGGATCTCCGCTAGCAGTTCCTATACCTATTTATCTCCACCACACAAAAAACCAGCATCGCAGACCTCTTTAAGTGCAAACAAAGGCCTGATGAGCAAGTCACGAACTTCATCTCCCGGTGGAAGGGGCTTACAAACTCCCTCGACATGCCACTGACTCAGGATAAATTATTATCGATGAGCGTAGGGAATGATAAAACAGGACTGGTTCCTTCCCTGATCACCCAAAACTACCCCATAGGGTTCCAGGACTTCTTAGATAAGGCTAAGCGCCTCGAGGAAGCTCTGCCATAGGCTAGTCAGGCGCGTCTTCTGCCCCCTGTGATCCCATCAAGGAGGGCTTCCAGAGTCGAACTCACCACGGTGGACCAAATAGAAGCTCCTAGGTAGCTACAATTGATTCCTGTAGCACCGGCTCTGCAACCCCATAGAGGCCCTCCACCTCAGGCACAGGCTCCTTCCCAGCAGCGACCGCCTCAGAACCGACAGGTTCCCCCGCGCAATGCGCCACCACTACCTAGGTGGGACAATCAGGCTCTGCCTCCTCGGAAGGCCCCTCCATCCCCTCGTCAGGGCCAGGCTCCCAGATCCCCCTATCTAGAAATAATGCACCAGAAATAGTGGTTCAATGAGAATCAGGTCCCCAGTTACTTCTGTAGCGCCCTAGAGTAGGTGATTGTGCGCTTACCCGACTGCAGAAGGCCTGCAGACATGAATCTCACCAATCACCCCAACTACTGCCCCTATCATCGGATCCTGGGTCACATCCTCAAGAAGTGCTATGTATTTAAAGACTGGTACCGAGACTAGGTTGACAATAACATAGTCAGGTTGGGCCTTGCCCTGACACAAGTGGTGGGTTTCTTTGTAAGGTCAGAAAGCGGTAGTGATGACGAAGGCGAGTGGCAGCAGGTTCCCAGCCATGGGTCCCAGAAGTACGATGACTGGATGGATAGAAAAACAATTTCCCACACCCATGGTATCATTCAGCAATGCCTGAATCAGCCAGAGCCTTCAGAAGATGCGACCAATACCTCTGCATCGTCGTCTCATCCGGCCTCTTCCCAAAAGGGCAAGCAGTGGCAGTGCAAGAAGAAGCAACACGCTCCACCACTGCCATCGTCATCCCGGACTCTCGGTGAATTCATTCCCCCTGAGATGGGGATTCCTCTTAGGATACGCCTAGTGGTGGATGATTTTTCTAGCGACAGTCAGGGGTACGCTTCGGTTAATACCGTGGATATGGTAAATCCCTATATGACTCTCGTAGAGGGGGAATGTCAGGCAAGCGTCCCCAACGTCCCCACCCGACGTCAACGTCAGCAGAACCGCGACCACTTGGGTCGTTAAGGAACGTCATCGGGTAATTTCAGCTAGGCCGTGCACACTACTAAAACCAGAGAGCTAGACCAGCGTAGATCTCAGCACACACAACCTCATCTGGTGCCCTCAGATCTACCTCCATCTCCATTTTTGCTACTAGATCAGGAAGAGTTGCCTCGTCAGTACCACAACCAGTCTTGCCCTGCTAAAGGCCAATCTCAGTTGTTCGGTCCTCATCTGACAACTACTCTTCAGGCCTCAACTTGAAGGCAGCGGGATGTACCCAGTACCAGCTAGCCGTCGGTCCAGCCGACAGGGCCCGCCGTGCCTCCAATTGCAGAGCGACCTCCTATAAGTAGAGGTTCAAGTTTGGCATGGAAGTATGATGTTCTGAATCACCTTTTAGGAATTACAGTGAGGTTTTAAATCCATGAGGCGCTTTCCCTGTCGTCTGAAATGCATGAGGCCTCGGAGCCCCATCTAGTTTGAGACAGAGGTAGCTGCTACAAAATCCTCCCACGCTAAAGCGATTGAGAATGTAGAATGTCAGGTAGTTATCTCGTTATCTGGTGAAGACAAATACCCTCCCATACAGGGAAAATTCGACCATTGTACGTCACTGGTCAGTTCAATGCCTTGGAAGTCCGCCGCTGCCTTGTTGACACGGGTTCTGGGATTAACCTAATCCCGAATCGGACTCTGCGGAAGCTGGGTTTGTTTGAGGACGATCTAACTCACTCCGACCTCAGAATCCAGAGATATGAAAGGACCGAGCAGACCCTAGTCAGAATGATATTCTTGAAGACCCAGTTCGGTGGCCTAATTTCTAGCACCGAATTTATGGTCGTCTCCCAGGACACCACATACAACACATTGATGGGCAGGACATGGCTCCATCAGCTTGTTGTGGTCCCTTCGCTGTTTCACCAATGCCTCAAATACTCCCTCAATGGTCTAGTATGCATGCTCCAAGGAGATGTGTCTTTTTTTGCCTCTTGTTAAGCCCACTATCTGGACTCCGACTATTACAAGATCAAGGATAATCAAATCTTAGAAAGTGAGGATGACCCACCCTGGTCACAAGTGATCCCTGGGTAGGTCTGGACGATGCCTACATCTTCCCAATCCATCGGTTGGAGGCCACGACCCCCCGACATGGGGCAGTGTTTTGTTTTCTCGGGTACAACAGGAAGGCATATTCCTAGTTCCAAGAGATGGTGGAAAATCACCCCATACTCCTACACCAATCAGGCTCAAGTGATCTCAGAACCTTCTACCCCTGTACGGTATCAGGATATCAGGCTCATGGCAACGGCGGTACGTCATACGTGTCTCTTCTGCTGGGCTAGAATCAACTGGATCTGGCCGACGCTTCACTACTACTTTGATGTCATCAAGCATGGCCCCTTGGGCCGAAGGCCAGATGGCATTGGATCGACTTCCTTCATCTATATGGTCTCAGTGGAGCATGAGTCTCCTGATGTGATGACCACTGCCACTCGGGCCAACACCATCCTCTCGTCAGAGTCTGGTTGTTGAGAAATGACTCCCCTCGTGGAAGATCCCTCCATAGGTAGAGAAGTGGATCTGGAGTATTCTCCCCCTGCCTTTGAAGAAGGCGTATCTACCACGGTTGATGAAGTGGAACATGTGAACCTTGGTAGGGAGGTAGATCCGAGACCCACATTGATCAGTGCCTCCATACCCCTCGAGGAGCATCAATAGTATGTGGACTTTCTCAAACATCACTGTGACGTGTCTGCTTGGAGTTACGACGTGATGCTAGGACTAGATCCCCAGGTATTCGTCCATCGCCTTGGTCTCCCGAAAAACCATCGCGGGTTCAAGAAGCCTCCCAGAAAGATGCACCCGTCTCACGGTGTCGTGGTTGAGGCCGAAGTTGATAAGCTCATCAAAGCCAACTTCATCAAGGAGGTCTAGTACCCCAGGTGGCTACACAACATTGTGCCAATCATGAAGAAGAATGGGTAGATTAGAGTCTGCATTGACTTCCACAATCTCACCCTCCACTAACTGAAGGATGATTTTCCCCTCCCAGTGACAGAGTTATTGATTGATGCCATGGCCGTGTTCCAAGACCTTTCCTTCATCGATGGGTATTCCAGGTACAAAGAAATCTGGATGGCCCCCGAGGACGAGGATTCCACAGCCTTCAGGGCTCCCCAAGGTACTTTTTTTACCAGGTTATGCCCTTCAGCCTGAAAAATGCAGGTGCCACCTATCAGTGGGCCATGCATCCCATATTCAAGATGATTCTCGGGACACTGGTAGAATGATACATGGATGATCTAGTGGTCAAATCTCGCCAGTTCCAGGACCATCTCAAGGACCTTGAGAAAGTGTTTGGCTTCCTCCGTTCCCGCCACCTGAAGATGAACACGCTGAAGTGTGCCTTCGTGGTCACCTCCGAGAAATTTCTTGGCTTTATTGTCAGATACCGAGGCATTGAGATCGACTTAGAGAAGATCAATGCCATCAGCCAAATGCATCCCCCAATCATCATTCGGGAGCTTCGAGGTCTCCAAGCCCACATAGCCTACATACGTTGATTCATTGTGAATCTGGCTGGCAAATGTAAGCCCTTTTCCCAGCTTATGAAGAAAGGACCCGCCTATGAATGGGATGAAGAGTGTTAGACCACCTTCAAGGAAATCAAGTAGTATCTGCTCCAACTTCCGGTCTTGATGCCACCCATCTCTGGCAAGATTCTGGTCCTTTACGTGACCACCCTGGAATGGTCCCTCAACACACTTCTCACCCAGAAGAATAATGAGGGGATAGAGGACAACCTCTACTACCTCAGCCGCATGCTCCTCGATACAGAGACCAGATACCCCCCCCCATCAAAAAGTGCTACCTTGCGCTCGTGTTCGCCGTACAGAAATTGAAACATTATCTATAGCACCATGAGGTACAGTTGATCTCTCGGGTAGACCCACTGAAGTACATTCTGAACCGTCCCATGTTGACTGGCCGACTAGCATGGTGGGCGGTGATCATCCAGCAGTTCAACATCAGTTTCGTGCCTCAGAAGGCTATCAAAGGACATGTATTGGAAAACATCCTAGATACCCATCTGACCTCCGCTGGTCAGCCCCTGGACCTGGATTTTCTTGATGAGGAAATCCTATCGGTCGATCATGTCATGTCGTGTTGGAAAATTCACTTCGATGATGCCTCCCTGAGCCCCACCAGTATGAGGCTCAACGATCCTAAGCTCAACAGAGTGGGTTTTGGTATCATTTTCATCACCTCGGTGCAAGATATTCGACAGTACTCATTCTTGTCGTTAGAAGGCTGCACCAACAATGAGGCAGAGTATCAGGCTCACATCACCGGCCTCAAGGTGGGCCTTGAGATTGAAGTACCCCACCTGCATGTGAAAGGGGATTCCGAACTAGTCATCAAGCAGGTAAATCGGGACTACGTTGTCAGGAATCCATGGCTCGTACCATTATTAGAGTGAAACCTCTATCTACTGGCCTAGTTCCCTTTCTTGACCCGAGGTTACCCATATCCCTCGGTCACAGAACGGTTGAGCAGATGCTTTGGTCGGCCTAGCTACATCCCTCGCAGAACCCGAACAGGATGATTTGATCATACATGTGGCACACCGGAGAGTCATCACCCCCATCACCCCAGAGGATGACAACAGCCTGCAGGTAAGCCATCTTACCGTCAAACCCTCCACGTCAGGGGTCCCAAGTTCTTCAGATGAAATGGTTTAGGCCACTCCCGACTGGAGGGCACCTTTTGTCGAGTATCCCCAAAATGGTTGCCTACCGGATGAATGGGCCAACATGAGAAAATCCAACCCCGCGCACTGCAATTTACTCTCCGGAGTGGTCCCAGTCTTGAGTGGATCCTCTATAAGCTGGGGTTCGATGGTGTTCTCCTCCATTGCATTCAAGGAGTCAAGATTTCTCAGGTCATGCATGAGGTTTGTGCCGGTACCTACTGTGCCCACCAGGCTGGGCACAAGCAGTCCCATAAGATCCGGAGATTCGGGTACTTCTATCCCTCTATGATCCATGATTGTATTGAGTTTTCCATGATATTCCACGCGGTCCAAGTGCATGATAACTTCCTGCATCGGCCGCCAAAGCCTCTCCACTCGACCAAGTACTCTTGGCCATTTGCAGCGTGGGGACTCGATGTCGTGGGACTATATCCACCAGAGACAACTCGTTAGTGTAGGTTCATTCTGACTACTACATATTTCTTCTCCATGTGGGCGGAGGCAGTTCCACTCAAAGAGGTCAAGGCCTGTTCCATCGTTGACTTTGTGAGCTTCAATATCATCCACTGGTTTGGAGTCCCTAATGCAGTCCTCACCGATAATGGCACCAACTTCCATGAATCCGAGCTGAAGATATTGTACGCCAAGTATAATATCCGTTCAAACCATACATATCGCTATCATGCGCATGCAAATGGGTAGATCGAGGCGTTCAACAAAACTCCCTCTAGAATTCTACAGAAAATGGTTGGTCAGAACAAGAAAAGCTTTCCGGATAAGCTCCCCAATGCCCTTTGGGCGTATCGGATGACGACTGGCAATTCTACCCCAGTGACCCCATATTCCCTGGTGTATGGGGCGGAGGCCGTCCTACCCATCAAGATCTAGCTACCTTCATTACGCACTACAGTCTATGACCAGTAGTCTCTAGATAAGGTGGCCGAAATCCGTCTAGCAGAATTGGATGCACTGGACGAGAACAGGCTTCATGCCCTGCACAATATGGAAAGGCATCAGAATAAGATAGCCAGAGCCTTCAACAAGAAGGTTCGCCTTCTCTCTTTTCTACAAGGCAACCTGGTGGTTCCACTCCAAGCGTCAATGATCCCTTGTAGTAAACCACCCAAGCTGGAGCCCAAATGGGAAGGACCATACATCGTTCATATGGTTTACCCCAATGAAGCATACTCCATGGTGACCATGGATAGTGAGCGCGTAACTCCTCCCACAAACTCCAAGTTCCCCAAGAAATACTTTACCTAAGCCCCATGGTCCTGCAAAACATTAAACTGTACAGTCCCACATGACCCTGAACTGCACATTATGGTCTCGCATGATCGTAAATTGCACCACCATTCTGCATGTCAATAATCTGGTCTTCTTCGTCCGTCATGACGTTAAACTGCACATTATGGTCTTGCACATCCTTAAACTGTATAGTCCCGCATGACCATAAACTACACCTAGTCTTCCATGACATTAAACTGCAGAATCATCCTGCATGACAATAAACTGAAAAATGGTTCGAGCTCAATGACCTTAAACTATGTTCTCCCTCATCCTCACTGCAAGACGTTAAACTGCAAGCTGGTCGGGCCTTCTTGATCGAGGATCCTTGGCCTCTTCGGGCCCCTGGCCCTCATCCTTACTATAAGACGTTAAAAAGCAGGCTGGTCAGGCCTTCCGGACCAAGGCCCCTTAGCCTCTTCAGGCCTCTGGCCCTCGTACTTACTGTAAGATGTTAAACTGCATGCTGGTCAGGCCTTCCTGACCGAGGCCCCTTGGCCTATTTAGGCCCATGGACCTTGTCCTGACTGCAAGATGTTAAACTGTAGGCTGTTCAAGCCTTCCTAACTGAGGCCCAACCTCAATCCCCTTGGCCTTCCACGACTCAGGCACTCATGTGGGATTGTCTGGTGTGGCATGGGATTATGTCCTCATTCACGTCTGGTTACTCATCAGACCTTACATATGCCCAGACGAGACGCGTCCTCATCCCTGATGATGTTAAACTACATTTCGTCCTGCATGACATTAAATTGTGCTTCTAGAACTACGTATGGATTGATTCCCATCCTAATGGGATACGTAGGAATGCTCAGACATCTCTTCTTAAGCCCAGCCCTTAGCTCTTCTCTCTGACTGTCCCCCCTGGGTATAGTTTCCATGGAGGGTCCTCGCATGATGAGGAGTAGGCTTCCTTAGCCCCACTCATAAGAGGATTAAAATGGTCTCACCGTGTTCCCACTCTCGTTATTCTATCCTCCTCACGTCATCACCGCATGACGTTAAACTACATGGCCTTCAAGAACTACGTATGGATTGATTCCCATCCTCATGGGATACGTAGGAACGCCCGGACATTTCGTATGTCGGCCCAGCCCAATAGCCAGAATTCTTCCACTCGAGATATGACATATGGCAGGGAGCATATTTTCTCTCTAATTCACATAATGTTAACCTCGATCGGGCTGTACGTCCCCCTTCCTGGAGATGTTCGCCTCTTTCGTAGATGGGTACAACTATGCTTCAACCACTCCATGACTGGGATTCCATCACTTTCCTCATCCGGAAGGGCCCCTGAATGTCATGGATGCTCTCCCTAAGGGCCCTCTTACCTCTTCGGGCCAATTCCCTCGAGGATGTCGAGCAGCAAGCTGATACAAGTCTCGTGTTTTGAATGCGGTCAGTGTTTGATGTTCATTTGTTGCTCCCCTATCAGTTCACCTCAGGGATGTTGTGTTTAGAACATGGTTAATGGTTGTCCAGGATCTTCGGGTTCACCCCAAGATATCCCAAACATCGAGTGTAGTTATTCTTTCTGCCCCATCCCCAAGAGACAAACACCCCTCGGGCAATGCCAGCTATCAAACCCCTTGGCCTTTCGCCCCCCCCCCCCCCGACCCAGGTTCTCTCAGATAGGACTGTACGGAATGATGATAGATTATGTCTTCATTCACGGCAGGTTACTCATCGTACTATACATGTCCCTAGATGAGGGCATCCCATTTTCCCTCATCCTTACTGCAAGACGTTAAACTTCCAGCTGGTCAGGCCTTCCTGACCGAGGCCTAGCCTTAGGCCCCTTAGCCTTTTCGGGCCCCCGACCCCCATCCTTACTACATGATGTTAAACTACAAGCTGGTCAGATCTCCCGGACCGAGGCCCAGCCTCAGGCCCCTTGGCCTTCTCGGGCCCCTTAGCCAAAGTCATTACCTAATGTATGCGTTGTGATGTGGGATTATGTCCTCATTCACGTCGGGTTACTCACCGTGTCGTACACGTCCTCGTTAGGGTATCCTGCCCCTGAGTATCTTCGAGAACTACGTGTGGCTTGATTCCAATCTGTATGGGATACGTAGGACCAACCGAATGTCTAGGCTTTGGGTCCAGCCCCATATTCCGAAAATATCCATCCCATCTTGTCCCCTTGGCCTACCATTCTCCAAATAGGGGAGTATATAGCGTGTTGCGGGGCTATGTACTCATTCATGTCAGGACTGTAATGACCAGACCATGTACCTCTCCCTCCCGAGCCACTTTTTTAACCCTTTTTGGTGATTCACCAATGTGCCTAAGGGTACTCTGGTTTAGTTACATGGAATGTTGGACTCTACTCGGACATGTCCACACCCACTTTACAGGCATTGTGTTCCTCTTCATCAGGGAATTCATCACCTTCCACACCCAAAGGGACCCCCAAGAACAACATGGATTCCACGCCCAAGGGCTCTCCTACCGTTATGGGCCAACTCCCCTGAGTGTTTCGGGAAATAAATTGATAAAAATCCCGCGTTGTGAATATGGTCCATGGTTGATGCTCGTTTTTTGTTCCCATTACAGGAGAATGCGATATAGATACTGCTTTTCCTCCACGATCAGCATTAATCCTCCATCACCAAGACAACCCCATTAAGCCCAAAATTTCTGTTACATGATTCACATCCTTCTCCATCCCCATCATGTCCAAGTAGAGTTTTGAAACTCTCGGTACTATTCCTCAGTGCACATCAATGCGTTAGGGGAACAAATCCATGTTAATGGTGTCCTTCGAGGCTCTTCATCGACTTCCCCTCGATGGAAATTTTGGGTATTGTGATAAGGATCGTCCTCCCTTGTTACCCACACTGAGTTTAACTAACGTTGGATTATGGATTGAGTCAAGGTATGCACTTACTTGGAAAGTTTCCATCCACCCATGGTCCGAGCTCTAAGACCGTAAAGTAAGATCTCTTCAGAAATATGTCCAACTTGATTCCAATACTATTGGGATACATAGGAACGCCTAGACCTTCTGTCTAGGGGTCTCACTTGAGTTATACAAATTCATCTTAAATGTCTTGTCTTTGGGTCATTTACTACAGGACTGTGTGGTGTGGTATAAGACTATGTCCTCATTCACGTCGGGTTTCCAAAAGCTGCACCACGCACACCCCATTCTAAAGAATTATCCCTTCTATTTCTTGTCCCACACGACATTAAAAGGCACCTTTATAGAACTACGTATGGCTTCATTCCCATCCTTATGGAATAAGTAGGACCACATGAATGTCTATACTTCGGGTCCATCCCCACATCTTAGAGATCTCTCGATCTCCCGATCACTGAGGCTCCTTGGCCTATCCCCCTCCAAGAGGGGCATACATAGGTATGGTACAGGGTTTTTGGCATTATTCCCCCCTTGTCCCAAGAACCCGCCATCTCTTGGATGCCTTCAAGTTGAGTCCCTCGACCCCTTGCAGTGGTTGTCCCATGTGTAAAGTGTACTCTGGTCAAGGGCCAAGAGTGTCATATTCAACTTGGTCAAGTTCCTTCCACTTTTCATGCTTTGTGTTTCCCTTCATTCGGGCTTTCATCACATTTCACACCCAAAGGGACCCCCAAGAACAGCCTGGATACAACGCACAAAGGCTCTCCTACCATTATGGGCCACCACCCTTGATGGTTTCAGACAAAAAATTGATACAAATCTTGCATTACGAACATGGTCAGCGGTCGATGCTCATTTGTGTGTCCCCATTTCAAGCTAACGCGAGAGGATGCTGTGTTGCAAACATGGTCAGCAGTAATCCTCCATCATCATGCCATCCCATTTAGGACTTGAATGTTGGTTGCATGATTCAGGTTGTGTTCCACCCCATTGTGTCTAGGTGGAATCTCGACATTCTTGGTGCTATCCCTCAGTGCACCTTTTACACGCCAGGGGGATAAATCTGCAATTCGGTGTCCTTCAGGGCACCCACGGTCCGACCTCTAAGACCATAAACTAAGATCTTCATTAAGGGTTATGTGCGGCTCTATCCTCATCCCTATGGGATATGTAGGGTCAGTCGGACGTCTCATTTTCGGGTCTAGCTCAGTTGGGAACTAGTTTCTCCTGCCCCTTTCATTCATACCCCTATTTGGGACCCTTGGACCAAGGTTCCTATCTTGGAACAACGAATGGTGTGATGTGGGATCATGTCCCCATCCATGTCTGTCATGTCGCATGACACCATACATAGTCCTCGCCTAGCATCGTCTTTGCTGTGTCTGCACTGCATGACGTTAAAATGCATCCTTGGTCCTATCACAAGACCCTAAACTGTGAAATTATCAGTGTGGCCGCACAAAGAAAAACGACACTGCATTGTGGTGGCCTCATCATAGAGGACATCACATTTGGTATTGGTCACACGCCATACCATTTTTCAACGCCTACCACGACTTGATTCTTGTGGCGACACCAGGTCTTGCTACCCTCAGCCTGTCACTTCACAAAAAAAACCAATCACCTTAATGGGAAAACAAGATCTATCAAATATCATTCCTCTTGGTGTGAGGGCTAGACCAGCACCCCCCCCTCATAATTTTCATTAGTGCCTTACTGCATTGTGCAACCCTCATGAACTACGTGTAGCTTGATTACCATCCTCATGGGATACGAATAAATGCCTGTGCATTTTTCCCTAGGACCAGCACAGCTCTCGTTTCCGATCCCTTGGCCTAAAACCTCTTCCAGGGGGTTGTGCGGTGTGGTATAGGATTATGTCCTCATCCACGTCAGTTTGTTCATCGTGTCGTACACATACCTGATCCCCATCACCGTTGGGTTTTTTGTAATTACCCGCCGCATGCCTCCTATTTTTCCTTCCATCCATGGTCCAAATTTTTCGACCATAAACTAAGATCTCCCTATGGGAAGGGACTCAGTTCCCTTTATCTAATACGTCTAATTAAAGTATTCAGATTCATTTTGACAAAAATCCCGAACTATGGAATTTTCATGGGTACATCCCCTCGTCCCATGTACAAGATTTGTGTGCTCGCTATTCGGATCCTCATCCACTTCCACGTCCAAAAGGACCCTCGGACGACCTGGATGCCAGGCTTAAGGGATCTCCATGGATGTTGGGCCGAAGGGCTCTCCTATCGTTTCGGGCCAACGTCCATAAGGATCTCGAATGTTATTTGGGACAAGTCACATGTTTTTAACATGGTCAATAGTCGAACATCATTTTCCTGTCCCCATTCTAGGATAATGTGATACGAATGATTTATTTCCACCAAGGTCAACGGTTATCCTCTATCATCATGCAACCATCATTGTGATCCAAATCTTGAGCATCATGATTCACACATTTCCACTTCCTCATGTTCAAGTGAAATTCCAACATACTCGGATCTACCTCTTTGTGCATCTAGGTGCTCCACATGGACGTGTTAGCATCATTTGGCTGGTATTAACCAAGTGTCCCTTCACCCTAACATGCCCCTTCTTGGGTTGGTAATGTTCTCCATTACTTCTTGTTTCCCACATCGAGCATGACTCACGAGGGCTTAGTAGTTTTGGTAGGATGTGTATTGGCGCAACTAGGCTTCTCTTTGTTCCACATGACGTTAAAATGTTCCTCTAGAAATATGTGTGGCTTGATTCCCATACTCATGGGATACGTAGGGACACCCTAGTGTTTTGCCTAGGGTCCAGCCCCCAGGAGTTATAAAACTTGTTCTTCCCCTTTCCGTCCCCTTGGCTGGACCCCTCGTAGGGAACCGTACAACTATAACTCTGTCCAGAACAAGTTCAGGATGCCCCAATATGACATTGGGAAGCGACAGACCCCCTCGCCAGAGAGGACTTGTCTGAAAAGTGGAATGATCCATGATCAAAATGATCCGCCCAACTAGCGTACTCCCACCACGGTGGTGTAATTTATTTAGTTTTGGATTCTATTTGAACAAACCATCACTCCACATTCCACGCTTCTCATTCCCCTTATTCAGACCCTTGTACCCTTTCATGTTGGGAGGAACCCCCTAACAGTATGGATGCTCAACCTATTGTCCGTCTGCTGTCCTGGGCCAACATTTCGGAAGACTGGTCATGTTTGGAGGGACCCCCTAACAGTATGGATGCTCGACCTATGGTCCACCTGTTTTCCTGGTCCAACATCCTAGAATACTGAACGACGATATTTGTTATAGGCCTTGTGTTGCGAACATGGTCGACGGTCAACCCTCATTTGTTGTCCCCATTTCAGGCTAATGCAGTAAGGATACCGTTTTCCACCACAGTTAACATTTGACCTTTATTTTCACGCCACCCTCACAATGATTCGAATCAGGGGTATCGTGATTCACACTTCCCATTCCCACCTCATTGGACTGATTTCATCTCCCCTTGCATTGCACCATTCGTGCACAAGAGAACGCTGGAAAAATGGTAATTTGCCTGTTCTGAGAACATCTTTATCCAGCCAGGTCTCTCCTATTTCCCGTTAATCCAGACCGGTTATCCAAACCCCAGATGCCCAGTGCATGGTTTACACTACAATGTTTGGATGGGACGATGAGGTGACAATCTCTTGTTTCTTACATCGGGCCTGACCCAAGATAGATTAGGGAATTGTCACTGAACGTCCCACAAACATTGTAAGAATGAAAAATGAACTAGTGAAAACAAAGGAACTCATGCATGCTACGAAATTCAAAAAAATTAATGCATGAAATTACGTTTAAGTGTTTGTAATCATTACAGTACCTAGGGGTCAACTCCCCCCATGGATTCATTGACCCCGTCAAAAAAACATTGCAGCTCCACCACCCTTTGACATGCGGTGTCCAGGAATTATTGTCGCCGACTCAGCTCCTTCTCCTCCTCAGCAGTGATGGGCCGTAGTTCATCAGCCATAGCTCAGGCCCTCTCTATGTCAGCCTGAATGGCAGCCATCTCTCTAGAATCCTACCTCATACACTCTTCTGGCTCTGGCATCTAGGCCTTCAATTGTGATATCAGCTCATATTATGCATTGAGTGAGGCTGAGTGCTCATCCTCTTAGATCTGTAGGTGTTGGACTTCGTTTTCAGCCTCCTGGAGCTTCTTGATGTTTGTCTCCTTCCTCCGCTGCCATCCCACGCTGACCCCATGATCATACTACCATATCTTCACTTCCATGAGATCTCGGATGATTATATGAGGGCATTGGGCATTCACTCCGCCAGCACATAGTTCGCGCAGTCGTGAGTTGAGTCTGTCCATCTCATTCAACCACAGTTCTTGGGGGTGTCATTAATGAAACGCAAGATCAGATTCCATGATCGGCGGCGGGCTATTTTTCTATCCTCTTCATTGGAGTTCGTTTCATCCCAGTCTACGCGATTGGCAGGCTCTTATGCAGATACGCCTGCAATAAAGCTTCAGCAGGATCTACATCTGCCATTGAATGTGGCCTGACATCTGGCGCGGGAGCAGGCGTGGTGGGAATGGGGTCGACCGGGCGATCCTCATCGTCAGACTCCACCTCAATAACCTTGGCCACAACCCTACTGATAGTCCCTCCAATGATAGGGAGTGCTGGAGCTCGGGTAGGTGGGGTAACTATCTCCACGATCACAAGGATTCCCCTAGGAGGGACACCACCAGACATCCCGACTAGCCTCACCATAGTGGACCATGCCAGTCATAGAACTGTACACGATAGGGAAGGGCATGGACATCAGTTGGAATGATCTACATATGCCAGGAAATGAATTTATTGGAGAAGACTTACAGAGATCGAACTCCTGGTGCTCATATATGTTGACCATATTTTTGAAAAACTAATTTGGCATGAACACGATATCTTTTACGCCTATCACCATTCTATTTTGTTGCTCATTTACACTATCATTTCCACCATGTACATCGTGCTACATTTTACTATGATTTCATTGGATTCCAGCCATTGACTAAAACCAGAAATCATTGTGTGAGTAACAATATTCATAAAATCATCTAGAGAATATCATGACACCTTATTTTCAATTTAAAACACCTTAGAATTATCCAAGGTCAATTATTCTCATCTTATATTAAAATCCTTAAAATTGGTTTTTAAAGAAAATTGAAATTATCCTAATCATATCCCCTAGGAGTGTCGCAACCAAGAGTGCAAAAAGGCCCATTATCGTGAATGAGGATACCCCAGGTCATGCTTGAAACTCCTTGTTG
This sequence comes from Viscum album, assembly GCA_963277665.1. NCBI lineage: Eukaryota > Viridiplantae > Streptophyta > Magnoliopsida > Santalales > Viscaceae > Viscum > Viscum album. The sequence continues at coordinate 259,768,127 of OY728125.1, read as the reverse complement.
GAGTTTCCACTCCTTTGTACATCAGTTCCAGAGCCGACTCTACCTACTCGTATCTAGACAGTGATGTATTTATTGGAAAATACACAAAATCTCTACATTACCAAAATTCATGGAAGATATTATATACTAATCGTCAAAGTATATCTTAGGTTAATGTGATCTAATTAGATTTTATCTAAATGTAGTTTACATGGTTTCTAATAAACATCTTCTAATAACAACTGTAACACCCAGAACCTAGAATCTAGGAGCCAGTGCATTATTTTAATATATTGGAATGACTACAAGGAATCAAGTCCTGAAGGACCGATCAGTTTCATAGTCTTGGAAACAAGTTACATACATAAGTTCAACATTACAACTTGAAAATAAAAACAACACTAATTTCTTTCATTATAACCATCCATGATTCAATGATTATTATTGCAAGTCACTCTTAAATAAATTCTTCATATCCAGGGAAAATGAAACATAAGTAAGGGGCGAGCTCAAATGCTTAGTAATAGTAAGCAATACGGTAGAAGATAATATAAACATTAAGAACGGTGAATAATTGAAAACACATACCTTTACAAATAGTAAACATGAACACTTTACGGAAGTAATATGACCAGAGTAAATAATTTCATAATAAAACATAGTCATGGGTATTCTACTTTTTGAATAACCACATGAAATATCAATCTCTAATCTCATAATTATGTAATGCATAATGTGAGACATCATAACCACATAGTCAAGGCCTCATTCCAAAATAAAAATAAGATTTTTTCAAGGCCTTATTCCAAGACACTAGTTATCCTCATGAGACCTACCGATGCATCGAGGAGCTATAGTGGGATCTACCCATCACATACTAAGTCTAATGCATTCCTCATTTGAAAATTTTGAAACATAATTGTTTCGCACGGATTTCGGGGATGACCTCCTGGACGGAAGATTCAATCGTTCCGATCGGTTTCTAGCGGGTTTGTTCGTAGAACCGGAAACATCCAATGATTCCACATCCAATTGGACCTACTTTCCAAAGGTAGGCGCTCATTAGCTTGTGAATTGATGAGGCTTTGGAATTTGCATTGGTCGAGAGGATGGGAGGTCGGACTCATCACACCTTTTTGAGGGGAATTATTGTCTACTCCGGGACTCTCTTTATAGATTTAAGTTATGTTCGTGAATCCTTATTATATTACCAAGTATAAAATGAGATTTCCTTAAGTTTTAACAATCAATGATTAAATATGCAAGAAATTTAGAGAATCTTTTATATGTATTCGAGGTTCTTAATCAAAAGAGAATCATCTATATCTGTTTAGAGATTCTTGGTCAATGGTATCCTTCAAAACATTTATATAAAAGTCTCTTGGTCATTATGACGACCAGGCTGGTTTTAAAGCCACTCAGTGGGGAACTTGAAGTTTATCGTCATTCAGAAGGACAAAGATTATTTCAAAGTTGGGATCGAACCCATAAATGGTCTACCTAAGTATCCTTTGTTTTGGAAAAGGAATCAGAACCCATATAGTTCGAGTAAGGGTATGATGTTTATGATTGATGGCTCAAAGCAGGATGTCACAATTACTTTTACACTATAAGCTCACGTGAGTCATGCTCGGTGTGAGAAACAAGTGGTATTTGTAAAATTTAGACAATTGTGCCATGAAAAGATGCAATCATAAGAAATGGTTTGGGGCTTATGTATGTATCACTGCCCAGATAGATGAAGGTTTTAGGATTCACTTTTAGGGAGAAAATCCAGGAACAGGGTCCATAAAGGTATATGTGCTTTATGGAGATTTGAATACTCTAATTTTGGGGCTTACTCCTAAGGAGGATTCCCAAGTTAGGAGGAGACTTATGATTGGGTTTTACTCCTAAAAAGGAAACCCAAATCAAGGGTAATTTAGGACTGGTTAAAGAGAAATTAGGGGACTTGGGGCTTATTCCTGAAAAGGAAGCCCAAGATTATAACTGGGTTTTATACTTGAAAAAGGAGACCCAGGTTAGGGATTAAGGCTTGGGGCTTACTCCTAAGAAGGCTGCCCAAAATTTATGATTGAGACTTATTCCTGAGAAGGAAGCCCATGTTAGGGGACTTGGTTTGGGGCTTACTCCTGAAGAGGATGCCCTTATTTAGGTATTGGGGCTTATTCCTAAGGAGGATGCCCAAGTTAAGGATTTAAAGTTTGGGGTTTACTCCGTAGGAGGATGCCCATGTTTGGGAACTTTAAGAATTTGGGGCTTACTCCTAAGGAGGATTCCCAGATTAAAGAACTTATAACTGGGGATTATTCCTGAAAAGGAGTCCCAGGTTAAGGATTCTCTCATCTTAAAGGATGAGGTTGAATGAATGAACTCTCAATCTTTGGTGACATAAAGATGTTTAAATCACTAGGTTTTGAGAGATATTTCACATAATTCCTTTCAGACAAGGATGTCAAATCAAGAAATCATGCCATAAATGGCTTTGAAGAGTATCTTGAAGACTAAATCTTGAATAGGAAAGGTGAAATGGCTTAAGAGGGGTAAAATGGGCAAGATGGGCACCCAAAAAGGTAGGGGCGCGCAAGTCCTGCAGCGGCGCGCAAGTATTGGTCACGCAAGTATACTTGCGCGACATGAGGGGTACTTGCGCAATTTTCAACCAGCATTGAAATGCTTGAGCGACTCTTTTTTAAACCCTTTACAATCCTCCTGAGGTTCTTCCAGAAAAAGGATGCGCAAGTTATATTGAAGGAAATAAGTTGACGCACAAGTGTTGATAAGTTTCAACACTTAGGCCTTCCTTCTTCTCTTTAGATCTTCCGTTCTAGGTAAGATATTACCATAGAAGTGTTCTGGAAGCTTTGAGAAGAGACTAGGGCGTCGGGAGCTTCAATCCGAGTTTCTGAAAAAAGATCCCCTCGAATGGGGGGCGCACCGGGTCTATTTATAGGCAGGAGAAGACCCCGGGCGGTTACCGGGCGGTTACCATTTAGGTCGCCCAAGTCACTTGCGCGACTAAGGTCGCCGCGCAAGTACACTTGCGCGACAGTGAGATAACTTGCGCGGTGCAGTTTCTGTTGATCCTTTCTTCCTGCCTTTGTCGATTTTTGATGTTTTCTTCAAAGGATGAATCAATTTGAGCTCAGATATTCCCCTTTTCCGATCGTTACATTCTGTGACGAAAGGAGCATCAACAAAAGTCCCCCCACAGAGTTGGATCCGGAGAGAAATGAGGATTTTACTCTGAGGAAATCGAATCCCTCCAAAGGAAAAGGGAGGCGCGCAAGTCTTCATTGCACAGAGGGCGGCGCGCAAGTTTTCATCACGCAGGCCTTAAGCGCTCTGGGTACGGCGCGCAGATAGGCCTCCTGGCCTATAAATACATGGCCTCACCTCCGTACAAGTATCCGGATTTCCGGACATCATACCTTCGAGCTCTCGCCGCGCAGGTCACTTTAGCCGCGCATGTTTCTCTGTTTTCTAGTGTTTTTCCTTGATGTCGCGCTACTGTAAAGGTATCTATACTTGCGCGGTTTATACTTGCGCGTCAAAAACTAGCGCGGCACACGAATACTTGCCTGCCATGTTTAGACTTGCGCGACTTAAATGCCTTATCCATTTTTCAAAATTTCTTCACAAATTTTATGAAAAATAAACCCATTTAAGAGTTAGTTTATTCATCTTTTGTGCCGATTCAGTAGTTCCTAAGGGAATTGGAACAGCTGATGAACTGGCTAGCAAGCGGATTGATGACATGATGAACATAATTGGCCATGATTACTATGATATCTGCAACAGCACTCTCCCATATTTGGCTATGTACTTGAAGAAATATCATCCTAATTTTCCACAGAGCATCTACTTATCTCTATGTGGTAATGGTCACTTGCAAGGAGTTAATGTTCAAAATGCAAACAACTATACATCTGAAATGCAGCTGCACTACTACTCCTTCATTTCAGTTATGTTGTGCATTAAGAGCAACAAAAATTGTGTGAACTTTCAAATTCTCCTTCCATGCCATTTCCTTGCAGATATGAAAATTGCAAACCCATGGGCTGAAATGTTTTCCACTACCGGTTGGTGGAGAGAAAACAAACATGGTATTAGAGCAATATCTGAAAAGAGTACTCTCTCCAAATGGCTCTTTACTTCCAATGCTCCATTCTCAAATCCATGTATCCATCTTCCAAGTCTCTTGGACAGAAACAGAGTCACTGTTTGATCAGCAGAAAATTTTCTCAAACTGCACTTAAGAACAACCTCTTATAATTGTTCCAAGAAGAGCTGGTATCACTGCATCTCTTTTTGTATCCAGTTGAATGAATGAATTCCCGGTGGTTGCTGATGAAGCTCGGGATGCCGTAAATCAAATGAAGTGTTATGTTGAAAGCCTCTTGTAATTCTTGAAAAAGAGAAGAGACTCCAGTCTGTGGATGTCCTTCTAACTCTTGTGTATCAATGAAAAACACTTTTGTCTTCAATCATTTGTACCTGCATTCTTTCATTACCTGCTTCAAATTTACATAAGCCAATGGGCCTAGTAAGCATAGTTTGATTTTTACTAGGATTATTACAAATAATCCTACAAACTTTGAATCTCTTAATTGCTCAATATTACCTAAATCATACAAAAAATGTATATTTAGTGAGCTGGAACTTGACTTTTATTCAGAGTTCCTTTGTCTTTTGTGGGCAGTTTAAAGTCATGCATTCCAGACATAAAGGGGCTAATGTTTTAAGGTCAAAATAGCTTTGACCAAAATGGATTAAAATTGATTCAATTCTTTGACAATTTATCTGAAAACATATTACCATACTCAAGTATGAGAGAAAAAATGTTAACTATGGCTTAAGAATATTTGAATCTGAGGAATGATATGAAAAAGAGCTAAAAGGCATTAGAAGAAGTAGTTTCCAAGAATGATGTTACTATTATTTAACAAAACCCGTTAGGGGGTTGAAATATGCAGGGCCACCTAAGGGCATTGGTTGCATGGTTAAATAAATAGCTTCTTTCGGCTGACAAGTCTGTTATGTGGACTGTTTATGCAAGGCCTCCTATGGGCACGTGCTGCATAGTCAAGCAAAAGAACTCCCAGAAATTTACTTTCCTAGTGCTAAAATCCAGTGAATGTTTATGGAGATTCAAATTTTCTAATGTATAGAGTTTGTTGTATGGAAAGAGGTACTTGAATATGGAGAAGATATTTCCGAACAAGAATATCGAAGAACTGGATGAACATCACTCCTACGAAGGTCTGACCCAAAGGTAGGGAAGAAGAATAAACCATAGACTTGAATACTTTCAGATCATGAAAAAGGATATGGGACAAATATGTTATGGATGGCTATTTTTTGCGGATCCCTACATACTGCCGTTTAAGACAAATAAGGACAAAAGAGGCATTCTTCCCAAGAATGAAGTTACTGTTATTTAACAAAACCCGTTAGGGGGTTGAAATATGCCGGGCCACATAAGGGCATTGGCTGCATGGTCAAATAACTAGCATCTTTTGGCTGATAAGTCTGTTATGTGGACTGTTTATGCAAGGCCACCTATGGGCACGTGCTGCATAGTCAGGCAAAAGAATTCTCAGAAGTTTGCCATTTTTGTGATTAGAAGTCATGAAAAGGGTTATGAAGATCTGAAAATATTTAAGGTTAGGATTATAACACATAAAGATGGGTATTGTCCAATGTATATAGAGATACATAGGTCAATAATAACCATAATCATGTTGTGGCTGGGTCCTGAATTGAAACTTGGACTTCACTACGTATCTCATAAGAATGAGAATCAAGCCATACATAGTTCTTGAAATGCAGTTTAACGTCGTGCAGGACGGAAGTATGAGTGATCTTAGTTTAGGGTCATAGAATTCAGACCATAATAATGAATACACAGTGTGTGTTTTCATGAGGACTTTTCAGCCAAAGGACTGAAAGTGAAATTTGGGGTTAGGCCCAAAAGACTTGGGATTGGATTCGAGGGACACTCGAATGTTCCTACGTATCCCATAAGGATGGGAATCAAGTCCACGTAGTTCTAGAACTACCCTTTGTACAAATTTGGTTCGTACATGTGAAGGGTGAAAGGGGAATTTAGTGCAATGATGGTTTAACCTACGATAAAAAGTTTAGGCATTACCATGTATGCACGTAGTCTTTTGAAAATGAAAACCATGATTGAAAAATCAATGTCAATAATAGTTCTCTCTCAAATGAGGATATCAAAGAATATTGTAGTTTATTGTCGTACCGGACAAAAGTGTTGTATAGTTTAACGTCGTATAACAAGGACGAAAAAGAATCAATGTAAAGATATTGATTCCAGGGGCGGTTTCACGAATCAACATCATATGAGATGGTGGTGAACCGATGTGAAGAGATTGTTTTTGGGCTTGAACCCTGGGAGGTTGCCTACATACCCAGCCTGGAGGGCAAGGATCAAAGTCCGTGTATTTCAATTTAAAGAATGAATTAATGATCAAGTTGTTCTTGGGGACAACGATCTAATTAAAATGTTGTTGGGACTTACACATGGTTAGGGGCCCAAAGAGAGTGTTATGGTTGAGGTTTTCTCTAAGCTCACGTGAGTCATACTCGGTGTGAGAAACAAGAGGTAATAACAACCTTAACAATGCACAGTTTAATGTCATGTAGGACATATTCAGGGACTATGCAGTTTAAAGTCTTGCAGTTAGGACTATTGGTGCTGCACAGTTTAGTGTCATGTAGCAGGGACAAAATAACAGTTTAATGTCATGTAGGACATATCAAGGACTTTCTGTACAGTTTAGCGTCATGTAGTTAGGACGATGGGGACAATACAGTTTAACGTCATATTGGACGAAAGGGGGATTGTGCAGTTTATTGTAATGCTGTAAGGACAAAAGAGTGTACCATTTTAACGTCATGTCGGACGAAAGTGCGAATAGTTTAAGGTCATATGCATGGACCGTGAATGGTGTAGTTTAATGTATTACTGGACCTTTGAGATTATATAGTTTAACGTCTTTCCGGACGTAAGGGACTTTTATACAGTTTAGCGTCATGTAGTTAGGACGTGACAGTTTAACGTCTTGCTGGACATAAGGGATTTGCAAATAGTTTATGGTCATATACATGGACCAGGGATGATGCAGTTTAAGGTCATGCTGGACGGTTTAGGGAACTTTTTCACAGTTTAATGTCGTGTGGGATGAAGTTGCAGTTTAAAGTCGTACTGGACCATGGCTGTATAGTTTAACGTCATATAGCAAGGACGAACTGGTGCTGCACAGTTTAGTGTCATGTTGCAGGGACATCTTCTTTTCTACAGTTTAATGTCATGTTGGACGAAAAAAAGTTTATACAGTTTATCATCATGTTGGACGATAGAACATTGCTGTACAGTTTAAAGTCATGTAGCTAGGACTAAGGTGAACCAATATGAGGATATCAGTTCTGGGGACTTTTTACAGTTTATCATCATGATGGACGATGAAAGTGCCACATAGTTTAATGTCATGTTGATAGGACACAATATAGTTTAATGTCATCTCAGACAAAATATAGTTTAATGTCATCTCGGACAAATAAGGAACTTCTGTACAGTTTAATGTCATGTAGATAGGACATAATACAGTTTAGTGTCATGTAGGACATAATACAGTTTAGTGTCATGTAGGACATAATACAGTTTAGTGTCATGTAGGACATAATACAGTTTAGTGTAATGTAGGACATAATACAGTTTAGTGTCATGTAGGAAATAATATAGTTTAATGTCATCTCGAACATAATATAGTTTAATGTCATCTCGGACATAATACAGTTTAATGTCATGTAGGACATAATACAGTTTAGTGTCATGTAGGACATAATACAGTTTAGTGTCATGTAGGACATATCATGAACCAATGTGACTGTTTTGGCTCTGGGAACAATATTTTATGTTTATACAAAATACTTCTTCAGAAATCTGGCATTAGTTGGAGTCGTGATGTGTTCTCCATCCATTGAGATTAGAGAATACGCTCCATTGGAGTAGACCTTATGTATTGAATAAGGTCCTTTCCATTTTGGTTCAAGCTTGGGAGGCTTCTTTCCTGGTATCATTGGTGCTCTGAGAACCAATACCAATTCTCCCTGAATGAATGAACGAAGACGAACTTTTTTGTTAAAAGCTCGTGCTATTCGATTCTGATAGATTTCCATGTGGTGCAAAGTGCACAATCTTTTCTCATCTAACTGTTCCAATTCATTCAACCACTCTTGGGATTGCTCATCTGTAGATAACTGATCACAAATGGCTACTCTGAGTGAGGGAAATTGAACTTCAATTGGCAAGACTGCTTCTGTTCCATATACCAATGAATATGGAGTTGACCGCGTTGCATTGTGAGTGGTAGTCCTATAAGCCCATAAAGCATGAAAGAGTTTATCAGGCCATGACCTATTATCTTTATCCACCATCTTTTGCAGTATATTTGAAAGAGTCTTGTTGAAGGCTTCTATCTGGCCATTAGCCGCCGCATGATATCGAGATGAATGGTTGGACTTAATGTTGTATTCTTGATACAATTTCATTACCTCAGAGGAACAGAAGTTGGTGCCGTTATCCGTCAATATGGTATGAGGGACACCAAATCTAGTAATGATGTTAGACTTGATGAAGCTAACAATGCATTTAGAACTGACTTCTTTGAGAGGTACTGCCTCTACCCATTTGGAAAAGAAATCAGTAGCAGTAAGAATGTACTTAAACTGCTTGGACGTAGCTGAAGGGTAAGGTCCCACAACATCCATTCCCCATGTGGAAAATGGCCATGAGTATTTAGCTGTATGAAGCAACTCTAGAGGTTTATGAATGAAGATGGCATATACTTGGCATGAATGACACTTCTTTGTGAAATTAACACAATCTTGTATCCTTGAAGGCCAAAAGTATCCAAGCCTTCGAATTTGATCAGACAGTCTATGTCCAGACTGGTGGGCACCACAGACTCCTGCATGCACTTCTTTTATGACAGTCATTGTCTCTTCACCATCAATACATCTTAAGAGAACTCCATCAAAACCACGTTTGTAGAGAATTTTCTCGAGGTGGTTTGGGCCATCATAAAGAGTAAAATTGACCACACGTCGCCGGATTTGTTCTTTCTCGGCTCTATCAGGTGGAAGTGTTCCATTTTGAAGGCATTCCCTGATAGGTGACATCCATCCTGTAGTATGACCATACGGTTCAGGAATAGGACTAATTTCATTAATTTCCTCTGTTCTGACTTGAACATAAAGTGAAATTGCATGACGGTGGGCAATACAGATGGTTGTCTCGTCCCGATTTGGATCTGCTAAAGCTGTGGCTATATTATCCAGTGCATCATCTTGAGCATTTTGTGATCTTGGGACATAAGAAAACGTCGGTTCTGAAGGGAATTCCGACATTATCTCTTTGACGTAATCATACAAAGGGATTAATTCTTCTTTTCTGATGGCATAATCCCCATTGACTTGTTTGATTACCAGGTCTGAATCACCTTTCACCTTTAATTGATTCACTTGTTCTTGAAGCGCTAACTCCAAGCCTGTAATGAGAGCTTGGTATTCAGCTTCATTATTGGTACCACCATCCCACAACAAAAAGGAATAAGGTAACACTGCCTTATTTGGAGAAATGAGCACAATTCCTAAACCATCTTTGTTGAATTTAGGATTTTCCATTTTCTTCCCTATTGGACTTCCAGAAGCACCATCAAAATACATTTCCCATGTTTGAGGACTCTCTTGAATAGAGAAAACTTCCTCATCAGGGAGTTCGATATCTGAATACGTGTCTTCTACTGAAGGATGTTCAGCCAGGAAATCATCCAGAGCTTGGCCGTTAATTGCCTTTTGAGACACATACTGAATGTCGAACTATTGTAGAATAACCGCCCACCTTGCCAGACGTCCTGTAAGCATTGGACGACTAAGGATGAATTTGGGTAGATTATTACGAGATACCAATTGGACCTCATGATGTTGCAGGTAGTGTCTCAGTTTCTGAACTGCAAAGATTAATGCTAGGCAGCACTTTTCAATACTTGAATACCGGGTTTCTGCTTCAAGCATAGTTTTACTGAGATAGTAGAGACTATTTTCATTCCCAACATCATTCTTTTGAGCGAGAAAGGAACCCAATGATCGCTCTAAAGCTGTCACATAGAGGATAAGCGGTCTACCCTCAACAGGTGGCATGAGTACTGGTGGACTCAAGAGGAATTTCTTGAGAACATAAAATGCTTCTTGACATTCTTCAGTCCACTGGTAAGTGACTCCTTTCTTCAATAATTTGGTAAAGGGTAAACTTTTTCCTGCCAAATTGGCGATGAAACACCGAATATAGGCTAAGTGTCCTTGAAGTCATCTTAATTCTTTCAAATCTTGAGGAGGTGACATACCAAGGATTGATTTAGTCTTCTATGGATCTACTTCAATACCACGATGGCGTACAACAAAGCCGAGGAATTTTCCTGAGGTTACCCCAAAAGCACATTTTAAGGGGTTCATCTTCAAATTATGTTGTCGAAGCTTGTGGAATATGACTTCCAAATCAGCCAAGTGATTAGAATGTTGTTTGGATTTAACCACCAAATCATCTACATAGCATTCAACAAACTTCCCTAAAAGAGGTTTGAAGATACGATGCATGGCGCGTTGATATGTTGCACCTGCATTCTTTAAACCAAAGGGCATCACCTGGTAACAAAACACACCTTGAGGAGCTCTGAAGGCTGTATATTCTTCATCTTCTGGGGCCATTCGGATCTGATTATATCCAAAATAACCATCCATGAAAGAAAGTACTTCATAGCCAGCCGTCGCATCAATTAAGAGTTCTGTAATCGGAACTGGGAAATCATCTTTGGGACAATACCGATTAAGATCTCTGAAATCGATGAAAACTCTAATTTTCTCGTTCTTCTTCTTCACAGGGACAATATTATCCAACCACTTGGGATATTGAACTTCTCTGATGAAGTTATCTTTGATAATCTTATCCACTTCAGCCTCAATTTTGGAAGCATAGGTTGGGTGCGTTCTTCTTGCGGCTTGCTTGAATCCTCCATGTTCTTTTGGCAAACCCAAATGATGGGTGGCAATATCAGGATCAAGGCCAGACATCTCTGTATAATTCCAAGCAAAAATATCTTTATTTTGCTTTAGAAAAGAAATATACATCTCTTTCTCTTCAAGGGTCATGGCCGCACTAATTAAAGTGGGGCGTGGATCTTTCTCTGTACCCAGATTTACTTCTCTGAGTTCATCCACAGTGGTAGAGATACCCTCTTCAAATGCTGGAGGAGCATCTCTAAGATCTTCCTCTTCCTCTTCATCATGTGTTATTTCTTCTGTTTCTACTTGCAAAGTAGATAAAAAAACGAAATTCTCATGATCATAAGAGATGTCAAAATTTTCACATTTTGAAGAAGAAGCTTCCATTTACGACCCTATTGATGATAAAGGGTCTTCTTTGGGAAATAAAGAGGAGATGATGGATTGAGAATCGACATCATTATTCACCTCTGGTGTTGCTATAACTTCTTCTGGCCTGATTAGCGAAGTATAGACTTGTTGGACTTCAGCAGACGAAATGAAAACGTCACCACTTATGCTTTCATCACTGCTTGGTAAGTTACCAATTTCTCCCATGTTGTCTGGCTCGATTGCCGTAGTTGACATTATGGATCTTTCCAGAAGCGTATTTTGATTTGGGCCTATTTTTTCAATTTGACTGATAGGTAACACATAATCTGTACTCATATGTGAAAATGGATTTATTGGAATTTTCTCCAAACCATATGGAGCATTAACTTTGGTAATATCCTTTATTGCAGATTTTTCTATTCCCTTCATGTGATAAAATTCCGCCTCAATGTATTGAGACTCACATGTCTTGAACGGGGCCTTATCACCATACAATGTTCCAACTTGACCATCAAAACAGTATTTGAGACATTGATGGTATGATGACGGAATAGCTGCATGCTGATGTAGCCAGGGTCTTCCAAGAAAGATATTGAAAGCTGAGTCTTGATCAACAATCATGAAATCCGAATTGGATACAAGATCTCCAAACTGAGTTCTAAGTTTAACTTCTCCCAGTGGTTCTTGTTCATTTTTATCATATCCTTGTAACATCATGGTAGAAGGAGATAAATCAGATTCCGTGAGGCCCAATCGACGAAGTGTACGAATGGGCATGAGGTTGACTCCTGAACCATTGTCAATGAAAGCTCTTCGAATATCTACACCATTGACTTTGCCAGATAAGTAAAAAGGTTTTATGTGCCCATGCACAACATCATCTTCATCTTTATCAGTAAAAGATATCACTGCATGGCATTCTGTAGGATTATTCTCTATGTGATAGATTTCAGCTGCAGCAATTTCAGCTTCAAACTCCTGAGGACTTGACAAAGCTTCGATAAGTGCGTCCCGAAGATCTTTTGACAGATTCAAAGCATCCAAAATTGATAACTTGGCTGGTGCTTGGGCCAAGTGTTTCAATATATCATACTTTTGATCTAGAGGTCTGTGTTTCCCAATAGAAATATGCGGTTTAGCAGGTACCTTGGAAGCAGATGCTTTGGAAGCTGATGCATCTTGTATTGAAGTTGGCAACATCCTTGGTTTTGGAAGATTAGACTGATTAGATCCATTTACTTTCTGAGATAAATAAGATGGAACCTTTAATCGGTCTTCCAAAATAAATGTGCCAAAACTGAGTTGGCCATTGGCAGAAGAACTTGCTTGTTCTTTTTGAGCTCGCTGAAGGGCTCTACCACGATTTTCTGCTGCATATACAGTGCTAGCAGGGGTAAAATTAGAGTAGTGGCTTCGGAAAGATCCACGTCTTCCCTTATATCCTGAACCTCTAGAACTTCCTCGGATTCCCTTATTTGATATAGGGAATTCAGGCTCATCAAGACTGGAATATTGATCTGTTAATTGAATCATATTAACAGAACCAAAGATTAACTCTTCGTCTGATAAAGACTCTGCCTGGTTAGCCTGTTTAGGTTGTGCCGTTTGATGGGGCGGTGCCCGTGGCTTTGAAGTAGATGACATGAAATCTGCCAGAGTCAAAGACAATTTAGGCTTTGATACATACTCATCTTCTTCTGATTCCTCTTTCTTCTTTGAATTGCGCTGCCCTTTTGAGGATTTGTCTTTTGATGGAGGCTTTACTGCAGCTTTTGTAGGAGACACAATTGGCTTCTTCAATTGTGTTCGCAAAATGGAATGGGTCCGATTGATTTTCTCTCTGACCATCCAATCATCATATTTTTTCGCAGTTTTGCTTTTGACTTCCTGCCACTCGCCTCCTTCCTCTGGATCTGTAGCGGTAATACATGCTACATGAGCTGAAGAACCCTTCAATTTGACTTGTCCCAAGTCGACCATCTTTTGCAGGAGGTCTTTAAAGACAAAACACTCCTGGATAGGATTCCCCAACATTTGATGAAAGGGACAATAATTGGGACGGTCTTCATCTCCTTCCTTGTTTGGCCTCTTGGGCACTGGTAATTGAACCAAATTATTTTCCAGAGATGAAATGAAGTAACCAGGAACTTGCTCATTTCGGAAAGAGTATGTTTTACTCTTCTTATCCTCAAATTGTTTTCGTCGTTGATCTCTTTAATCATTTGGACGAAACAGCCTTTGTTTTTGGCGTTCAAGAGGTGGAGTCCTTCGAAAAGATGAAGGTTGTGAAGTAGATATAGGTACAGGTTCTTGTTTAAGCATAACTGTAGCAGTTTCGGCTTTACCCATTCTTCTTCCTGGAGCTGATGGAATTACACGAGATTTAACCTTAGCCTGTATAAGGGAATCTTCAATCTGCTAAGCGATTGAAGTAAGGTCTCAAAACCCTCCTGTGTATTTCACAAGGATCAATGGCGTGCGTAATTCATCACGCAAATTTGCCACACAGATTGGAAACAATTCCTCCGGTGGGAGTGCTAAACTCAGGGAATACGTTAATCCCTTCCAACGAGCAATGAAATCAGAGACTCTTTCATTTTCCCTTTGCATGCAGTTTGTAAGATCGAAAACTGTCGTTTTTGGCAATGTTGAGCTAAACTGGAGAAGGAATTTTTGACGAAGATCCTCCCATCCGATGACTGACCGGGATTGCAAGCATGTATACCAGACAAAAGCTGGTCCTTGCAAGGTTCACACGAAGCATCTGAGTTTCACTGCTTCTTGCTGCTCTGGAGTTCCCATCATAGGATCACAAAAAGACACGTAATGCGTCAAATGTTGTTCAGGGTCTCCTGATCCATTGAAAGTAGGGAAAACAGGGTTTCCAAAACTGGATGGAGGAGAAATTGAATCTACCCATTCAGGGTAAACTTTCTTTTCAGGTTGAACTTGCGCCCGTTTCCCTTCCATAGTTTCTAACCGAGCTGTTAATGACTCAATAGTAGTTATTAACTTTTGAGAAACATCAGGTTGAACTTGGTTTTGGGTAGGTTCAATGAATGGAGCTTGGATAGACGTGGTGGTTGGTGCTGCAACTGATGGTAGTGCTACCAACCGTTGTTGCGTTTGACCCGTAGGATTAGACCTCTAAGGGTGTTCTGATAAAGGAGGATATTCCTGATCCATCTCAGTAGTTACAAGAAATTCCTTCGGCTGTCTGACTTCAGCATTCTTAAGAAGAAGACCACTTTGAAGTAGTTCTGCATTCAAACTTCTTAATTATTTCATTTCTTCCTCCTGTTGTGCAAACCTTTGCTCTAATGAGAGCGATTGACCTCCTTCAGAGGAAGGGTGAGAGGTAACCTGATTCTTTCCTTTCCCCTTATTGGATCCTTTTCGGAGAGGGGGAAGTGGGTTACTTGAAGGAATACCCAGATTTTGGGTAAGCCTTTGATTACGTGTGCGCACACCTTCTTCATTTAGGTCTGTGTGAACAACTTCTTGAGCAGGAACCTCTTCGTCTGATCCCTCTGATTGAGCCTCATCTGGTGAATCAGCAGCAACGACATTGATGACATTAATGGATGCATATTGCATGGAATCCTTTCTATCAGCATTTCTGTGATATTTTCTTCTTCCATGTCCATGATGAGACATGGCATTCCATTGACTTGATCCCTCAGGAACTTCTTGGAGAACCTTCACTTGGAGAGAATCTCCTGATAGCTTGGCTCTTCGTTCCTCTTGAGGCTTATTCCCTAATCGAGAGAATACTGACTTTCTCTGGGGGAGGGATTGAGGATTTGAAAAAGTCCCCAGTCCGGTGGACTGGGGATGTTCCTGCTGTTTCCGCTCAACTCCTCGAATCTCATTTGTTGACTCTGAGGGCTGGGTTAGAGAAGTCCCCAGTCTGACAAGCTGGGGTGTCTCTTGACATGCTATGTCTGAGATCTTCTTAAAATCTCTCTTGATCTTGCGAATCTTAGTTCGGAAATTAGCTGGATGCATTAACCTGTATCCACTTTTATCACCTGGTTCAACAGACCGTTGGATGATTTCCGAAACTTCTGTCATTTGATGACGTGTTTTCTCCAGATGAGAGGCTTGTGCAATATTCTCACGTGCTTTATGTAAGAGAAATTCAACAACTTGTTCTCTATATACTTGATTTTGAGAGGAACTAGTTAGCGCCTGTTCTTGAGCAAGATTTTGATTATGAACAAAGCCCATTGACCATGGCCGGCCATGGGCAATAACATTGCATGAGACCATTTTCGGCGGGCTTTGCTGACTGGAAAGCACTATGAAATGTAATGCTCCGTGAACACCCCATCCTCTGATATGAACATCAGATGGAGCATTGGAAATTAACTGATGCAATTTTCTTAGTGCGCCAAGGCATGAACATTGAATGGTTCTCTGTTGCTTTTCAGCCTTCGGATACCGAGAGACTGATAGAGATGCCAAATCAATCTGACGTTTTAGCCCTTCTATTATCTTAAGATGATTTTCATATTCATCGTAAGATAATACCTTCTTCTATAATTGACAAAGAGTTTTCCATATGTTGAGACGAATATCATGGATTCCATCATCCGTCAACATCTTTGGAATGTCGTACTGGGAGTCAGCCAAAGGCCAAAACATGACTGGTACTTCACCTTTTGCCAGTTTTTTCCTCATGTTCAGCATTTCCTCTTTATCATTAAATGAAGATTCTTCTACCTGTTTTGACCAGAGTTGGTGTTTCCTTGTTGCTTCATCGGATTCAACAAGATTGGTAGAGAGATCATTAATCAAACTAGAAGATGCATGACTTAGGGGTGGTTCAGAGAATAACCTACACCCTGGGCTATCTTCTGATTGAGAAAGTATTTCACTTGTTAGCAATAAAGCATCAGACATGACTGGTTTCGCATTTGCAAGTGCCTCAAGATAAGAGGGCTTTCTCGGTACTACATTGTCTACTGGAGTATTTTCCAGGCAATGTGAATCACTACTGCGGAGAGGACTTTCGCAGAGAAATTCATCATCATGGGGAGGACCACCATAATGAGTTACAGCAAAAGATGAGATCTCTTGCTCCTTGGTCTTCTGACCACACAGAGGGTTCCTGTGGCTCTCATTTGAAGAAGAAACTTCAAGATTGACCGAATTTTCATGAAGCAAGTCTTCATGAGGAAGTTTCTGTTGAAGTCCTTCAGAATTAATGTTCGCGTTATTGGGAACTGAGGGAGTAGAATCTTGAATTCCGACAGATAAATGTCTGAGGGCTTTAAGAACTCTAGCATCGAGCAAAGCTTGGTTACAGATTGGCCTTTGATCTCCTGACTGTGCTGGGCAGATCTTTTTCTTAGATGCCTTCTTACTCGCTTTAGAAACCACTTGATGACAAATGTGATTGATCTGAGCAGGTGTATGTGCCTGATCAGGAAAGATGGTCAGGTTAGTCTGACGATCGCCACTCAAATCAGGTGTACGTGCCTGACTTGGTTGTCCGTATGATATGGGGGAGTATGCCCCATAACCCTCTTGGACTGGAACAGATGTGTGTGTCTGTTCCGGAGTGAATCGTTGATGTGTCACTCCACTGCTAGGGATAGATTTATGTGTCTGTCCCAGAGATGATGCTGAAGCTGTTATGATATCCTGGCAAGCATCCAGAATATGAGCAGGAATATGCTTCTGCTCTTTCACCATTGACAAAATATGCTTGGTGACTTCAGCCGCCGGAACGGGGATATACGTCCATTCCGAGCTTCGAGTAGGTGTATGTGCCTGCTCCTGTCCTCCTTTTCCTGTCAGTGAATCCTGACAGTACTCAAGTGTGGAGGCAGAGAGTTGAGTCTGCCTCCTGTTTGTCATCGGGACTTTCCGAATGACTTCTCCGTGCGCTACCAAGCGAGACTGTTGGTAGGCTTGATTAGTATTAGCAGGTGTATGTGCCTGCTGATTACACTTCGCCAAACGTGGTTGACGAGATCCATCATATGTAGTCAGACGAGCCTGCTGACTAACTGGTGATGTATAAGCAGGTGTATGTTACTGACTATAGTACTCCGCCGGAATTGCCTGGCGGGATTGGCTTGATGCTGCCAGACGAGTCTGCTAGACAGCGGAATTAAAACGGACAGGTGATTGTGCCTGCTCGTTATTTTCCACCAAGATAGGTTGGTGGACTTCTCCGGATATGGCAGGGATGACAACCTTCCTATTGTTAACCGGATTCCCTCACTGGCGGTTCATCTTGCCTGCTCGGGTTCGAGGAACCTGAGCTGAATGCCTGGAGTCGGTACCCTCATCATGTTGAGGGAGCACTACCGCACAAGTCTGGCGGCGATTGTTGATGGGATCCCTCGGGAAGGACTCCTGTCTTTTTGAATTAAGGCCCTGAGGGACCTGCTCATTCACTTCCTCAGAGTAAGGGAGTGAATGGAAATTGCGTTCCAGGGATAACGACCCAAAACGGTTGGAGACGGTAGTCAGCACCGCCTGCTTCTTGATTGCTGGTCGCCGTTGTCCGGACGACGAGGTAGAGTTGTTAACTTGGAGGGCTTGACGAGTGGCCTCCAGAGTTGGGATAGTACCATTGCGACGGTACTCCTTAACCAGTGCATTAGAAACCCAGTGTTGAAGACGCTGAGTTGGTGATGTCATCCTCAGAGCGGACGACATTCCAGCAGGAGTAGCAGCATTGGTTTTCACAGCAGCAGACCTCACAGTAGAGGTGTTTACAGCAGCAGTATTCACAGAGGTGAATTTAAGGAAATCCATTTTGCAGAAGATCTTGAGAAAAGAGTGCATGTTCCATATAACAGACATAATCAAGATGAATCCGGCCACTGCATCTTTTGGATGAGCACATGTCAATGATTGATTTGTTGGCCCAAGGGGCCTAACAAATAAGAAAACCTTCAGTTTAACTTGGTTAAGGATTCACGTCGGGTTCACCATTTTTGTTTCGCACGGATTTCGGGGATGACCTCCTGGACGGGAGATTCAAACGTTCAGATCGGTTTCTAGCGGGTTTGTTCGTAGAACCGGAAACATCCAATGATTCCACATCCAATTGGACCTACTTTCCAAAGGTAGGCGCTCATTAGCTTGTGAACTGATGAGGCTTAGGAATTTGCATTGGTCGAGAGGATGGGAGGTCGGACTCATCACACCTTTTTGAGGGGAATTATTGTCTACTCCGGGACCCTCTTTATAGATTTAAGTTATGTTCGTGAATCCTTATTATATTACCAAGTATAAAATGAGCATTCCTTATGTTTTAATAATCAATGATTAAATATGCAAGAAATTTAGAGAATATTTTATATGTAATCGAGGTTCTTCATCAATAGAGAATCATCTATATCTGTTTAGAGATTCTTGGTCAATGGTATCCTTCAAAACATTTATATAAAAGTCTCTTGGTCATTATGACGACCAGGCTGGTTTTAAAGCCACTCAGTGGGGCACTTGAAGTTTATCGTCATTCATAAGGACAAGGATTATTTCAAAGTTGGGATCGAACGCATAAATGGGCTACCTATGTATCCTTTGTTTTGGAAAAGGAATCAGAACCCACGTAGTTCGAGTAAGGGTATGATGTTTATGATTGATGGCTCAAAGCAGGATGTCACAATTACTTTTACACTCTAAGCTCACGTGAGTCATGCTCGGTGTGAGAAACAAGAGGTATTAGTAAAATTTAGACAATTGTGCCATGAAAAGATGCAATCATAAGAAATGGTTTGGGGCTTATGTATGTATCACTGCCCAGATAGATGAAGGTTTTAGGATTCACTTTTAGGGAGAAAATCCAGGAACAGGGTCCATAAAGGTATATGTGCTTTATGGAGATTTGAATACTCTAATTTTGGGGCTTACTCCTAAGGAGGATGCCCAAGTTAGGAGGAGACTTATGATTGGGTTTTACTCCTGAAAAGGAAACCCAAATCAAGGGTAATTAAGGACTGGTTAAAGAGAAATTAGGGGACTTGGGGCTTATTCCTAAAAAGGAAGCCCAAGATTATAACTGGGTTTTATACTTGAAAAAGGAGACCCAGGATAGGGATTAAGGCTTGGGCCTTACTCCTAAGAAGGATGCCCAAGATTTATGACTGAGACTTATTCCTGAGAAGGAAGCCCAGGTTAGGGGACTTGGTTTGGGGCTTACTCCTGAAGAGGATTCCCATATTTAGGGATTGTGGCTTATTCCTAAGGAGGATGCCCAAGTTAAGGATTTATAGTTTGGGGCTTACTCCTGAGGAGGATGCCCATGTTTGGGAACTTTAAGAATTTGGGGCTTACTCCTAAGGAGGATGCCCAGATTAAAGAACTTATAACTGGGGATTATTCCTGAAAAGGAGACCTAGATTAAGGATTCTCTCATCTTAAAGGATGAGGTTGAATGAATGAACTCTCAATCTTTGTTGACATAAATATATTTAAATCACTAGGTTTTGAGAGATATTTCACAGAATTCCTTTTAGACAAGGATGTCAAATCAAGAAATCATTCCATAAATGGCTTTGAAGAGTATCTTGAAGACTGAATCTTGAATAGGAAAGGTGAAATGGCTTAATAGGGGTAAAATGGGCAAGATGGGAACCCAAAAAGGTAGGGGCGCGCAAGTCTTGAAAGGCGCGCAAGTCCTGCGGTGGCGCGCAAGTATTGGTCGTGCAAGTATACTTGCGCGACATGAGGGGTACTTGCGCGATTTTCAACCAGCATTGAAATGCTTGAGAGACTCTTTATTAAACCCTTTACAATCCTCCTGAGGTTCTTCCAGAAAAAGACGCGCAAGTTATATTGAAGGAAATAAGTCGACGCGCAAGTGTTGATAAGTTTCAACACTTAGGCCTTCCTTCTTCTCTTTAGATCTTCCGTTCTAGGTAAGAAATTACCTTAGAAGTGTTCCGGAAGCTTTGAGAAGAGACTTGGGCGTAGGGAGCTTCAATCCGAGTTTCTGAAAAAAGATCCCCTCGAATGGGGGGCCCACAGGGTCTATTTATAGGCAGGAGAAGACCCCGGGCGGTTACTGGGCAGTTACCACTTAGGTCGTGCAAGTCACTTGCGCGACTAACGTCGCCGCGCAAGTACACTTGCGTGACAGTGAGATAACTTGCGCGGTGCAGTTGCTGTTGATCATTTCTTCCTGCCTTTGTCGATTTTTGATGTTTTCTTCAAAGGATGAATCACTTTGAGCTCAGATATTCCCCTTTTCCGATCTTTACATTCTGTGACGAAAGGAGCGTCAACAATAATATAAACATTAGTATTAAAAATATCATATGAAATGTCAATACTTTAACCACAAACCTTGAATGGCATAAAAATAGCACATCCACATTTAAACATAACTCATTTAATTCAATATGGAAGATTGAATTATAATAGATTAACCTAAATTTAGAATAATGAAGGATATTGACATAGATGAAAATAATCATCATAACTATTTGAGAGAAATATTTCCCTTTTTCATGAAAACATTTAATAGGGACATTATTTATCAAGAAGCCATTTAAAATAGGTTTTTGAATCAAAGTATCCCATACCCAATTGAAAGATTTAAAATGAATTTAAATTTCCAAACATTAATGTCCATATAAATATATACTTAAAACCATTTTTAAATCCTGGACATTAATGAGAAATATTTAAAAGAAAAAATATTTAAAACATTTAAAATGATATTTTAGTTAGAGTTCATAAATAAATGAGAGACACTTGAATAAAAATAATTGAGGTAAAAAAACATTATAATATCATGAGAATAAATGGATTCATGATATACTATTTCAAAGGACATTATATACACCATATAAAAGTGAATTGGAGAATAAAAACAAATAAGTCTCAATGGAATGTAAATTGAGATGAAATACCATATAAAGACTATATCATCATGTTAAGGAAAAATAAACAACATAATTATGTGTGAAAAATATAGATACACTCAATATGATTGGATAATTAGATTGAATCAATCATAGTAAATTCCCACATACTCTTGTAAAAACAACACCAATGACGTGGATGTTTAACTCAATGAATAGAAATTGAGTTAAGATTACTTTTCTCAAGTTCACATTAATAACTTCAGAAATAATAAATAGAGTGATTATGTGTATCAAAAGTATATGCACACAAAGGGGATATGAAATTACTACATAAATAATAAATTTTTATTCCACACTTAATCTTGGTGTAAAATAATCAATGAAGTATGCGTAAAGAAAAATGAGTGGAAATTGAAATTTGAATTCCCTTACAGATTTGGTGACTCACGAAACATTCACCCTGTGAAAGAAGGATCATAAAATGAAGTTGTAAATACCCATTGATTATATTATATTACACATGTAATATAATCATGTCCAGTACATTCACCAAACAAAAGTAAATACTTGCAATACAACATGAATCTCACGGGAATAAGAAGTGAGATGAAATCCCTTTACCGAGATGTAATCAATTGAGTCGTATGACCAAAAGTTAATTACCACAAAATTATTCACATAATAACATAAATATAGATAGAATCAAGATAATATATATCAAATTTAAGTACAAAATACACCACATGCAATAAATAGTTGGCGAACAATGGAAATCTCATGAAATTAGGAGTGAGATAAGAAACCCCTTACCTCAACTCCGACCTCTCTTGTATGTTCCTTGTTCTTCCAGAATAATAAAAATTAGTTAATTTCTACTTAATTAATAAAAATTTTCAAGTTTATTATTCCTTTTATATCACTTATTAACTTACAATTACAATTAGTTAATTATTTTATTTCATATTGGATATTTTATCGATGTTCTGAACTTGAATAAAAAATGAACTAGTAATAATTACAATTTTCCATGTGGTCAAAATTACATTATCTATAAAATGATATACATAATTTAGATATCATATATATATATATATAAAATATATCTAGTATATATATGTATTTGTAACAGTACATAACATTTGGAGATAAGAAATGAAATGCATCGTTCATGGAGACGGTAGACCATACGTACACATGAACGCTAAAATCATATCTATTTTGTATTTTAATGGAATTAAAAAATAATTATACATATGAATATTATAATTATAGTATAATATAATATATAAAATCATTAAATCCATCATTTATATGTCTGACATAAGGAATTAATGAGTCATATCACTTTGAGGCGGCGGTAGACCACACTTCCTCAAATGAAATTATCGTGTTTTACCCATAATGGAAACCATAATAAAATATGTAAACTGAAAATACATAAGAGTAAAGAAAACATAAATATAACATATATCATATATAAATATAGTTTCATATTAATGGCCACCATGAGAGGAGGTACGATGTAATTGAACAATCATTATTTCCTGAGGTGTTAGATTGTCATCAAGAGAAACAATATGTTCATTACACATTAGATGGAGGTGTGTGTAAGTGTAGTTCAAATCCTTCTCATAAAAAATCCTAGTATATTAAGGACACATTTTGTGTTATAAAATAGAGGAATAAACAGATTTTAGGGGTTGGAAAAGTAAAATAAAATAAAAGAAGTTAAGAGAAATCATTACCTTTAATCTGGGTAACTCCCTTTGGTTTGAACCAAACGGACTTCTTGAAGTAACTTATGCCTAAATTAAGGTTTCTAGGTGGAATATATGGATCTTGAGAGCCTATTTGGGATAGGTTTGGATGATCCAAGGGGCTTGATAGGTGTAAGGGATGGGTTATAAGTGGTGTTCTTTTATTAGTGAGAGGAGGGGCTCTTTAAGAAAGTTTGAAAATGTTATTTTATTATAAACTTATATTCAGATTCAAAAGGTCCAAAAATCATTAAAGTTGTAGATTAGATAACTCATGTTCATAATAAAATGATCCAACAAGAATTGGACCTGTTTTGGTTATTTTTATAATAATAATAATCTTATTTATGTAAATTATTTATTAATTAGGTAAATACAGCATCATTATTATGTGACATATAATTTAATTTATATAATGTCTCAAAATTGTAAAAAATACCATAATGTTTGAAATATTTTTATATTTACAATTATTATTTATTTTCTAAAATATTACTTATGTAAACCCATGAAAAAATTGATATACTAAAAGATATTTGTTAATGTCATTTTTTCCTTTACTTTAAGGTGACTTAAATAATGTGTCATTGTAACTCTTAAGTGGATCAATGGGGACCCCAAATTGACCCAAGGATTCCCACGGTCAGTCATGACTCATCAAATAAGGTTAGAGAATTTTTTATGGAAATTGAGTATTATTATAATATTCTTTTACCTTGAATTACCCTATTTATCGTTAATTGCTGTAAATAAAAGTCAAAAGTTAATATTCACAAAAAATTATATTCATCTTATTGAACTGTATTTTACATACAAATAAAAACCATGTATGTTGGAATTTTGAAATTCAATTCACAGAAGCGGTAAAATTTCATTTAAATGAAAACGTCAGTTTCTAACTACTACTATGTGGTTTTACTATTCATCAAAAATTGAAGTTTTTCAAAAAAATACCAACAATTTATCCTAAGCTATATTTGATCTTCTGAATTCAAAAATAATGTCTATTTTACCAAATTAAAAACATAGAAAATTTATTAATTAATATAAAATTAATTTTTGTTGTCAAAACAAATAGCTTGTTTTTTTGAAACAATAACCATCAAAAGATTGACACTTGTTTATGTTTAATATCAAAGTGAAATTAATTTCAATGTCCAAAATTGGATTAAATTGTAAAAATATAATCTAATAATACTTCCAAACCATTAAAATGTATAGTTGAATAGTAAAAATTAATCTTATTAAAAAACTTTGTTTTCTATTAAAATTTAGTATTTTTCACTATTCACCCAAATATAAAAGTTATCATAAAAACACCATAAATTTATCGAAACTAAATTTTTATGTCCTGATTCTAAATAAAAAGTTTATTTTGACAAATTTAATATATAAAAGTGTCAAATATTGTATTTAAAAGGGTTCACCATTGAAAGGCGGTAAAATTACATTTTTGAAGAATACTTTTTTTATCTGAAAATTTGAATTTGGTATTATATTATGTATAGAAAAACATAATATGGATTCTAAAATTATATGTAGTATATAGAATTTAAAATTCAGTTAATACTATTCAAAATCAAATTTTGAACAACTAGTTCGGTAAGTCGGGATGCGCTCAATCTCGGTGTTGCGTGTAGCTCCAGCTATTGAATTACATTAAAAAATATAACTTACATTGAAATCTTGTGGTGTTACAGTGTTGATGATCTATAATGTTATGGATTTGAATTCTTTTGATGGTAATCACTAGTAGTGAGGGGACATATGTTTGATCAATATTGAATGAGGTAAGATTTTTAATATGATTTTCATTCTTATTTAATTTACATAGATACATGGGTTGATGACCAGGTGCACAACACCAGCAATAATGATACAACACTAATCATGTAAATGAAAATTTTAATTTTCCTATAACAAATTCTTCTATCATGCTCTTGATACCAACTTGTGGCATCATTTTGATGTTTTCTTTCATTATGTTCATTAAAATTTTAAAGTTCCTGATTTAGAGTAAAATATATAGGTATGGTTACAATACTATTAAATTTTCTTCTGTTCAAGGTTTAATGGTTTATTTATTTCCATACAAACATAAAAAAACAGTTTTAATGCTAAAAATATTTGAAATTAATATATATTAATTTAATGAATGGAAAGATGTGGTTTCTATTTAACAAGGTGAACCGTATTCTGTGTTGGTTTGGTGTCTGGTTTTCCATGGAATTAGAAGAAAGAAAATATTAATCAATAGTGAATATTTGTAAAAAATAATGAAAAATGAATGTTTTACATTTCAAAAAATAAAATATCTAAATATATGCAATTTAATTGCACACACAGATGAATAGTAACCACATATATTATTCAAGGGTCAACTAACAAATTATTTTAAAGGTTTGGACTTTTTTAAGCCACTACCTGACCCCCTACATCTTTTATGAAGTGTTTAAAACTCAATGACTCATCCACCTAGTCAGGTTGGTCCCATACCACATACCATGTCCAGTCCAAACCCAGTTAAGGATTGTAACCCCTCCACATGGTCTTATAAATAAATTTCATCCCAAACATTCCTAAAAATATCTCAAATAAAAAATATTAATTAAATAAATTTTAGGAGAATCTGAATAAAAATTACGAATTAAAAATATATAAAATTATTTTAATTAATAATAAAATCGCTTGAGTATAATTAAAAGAAAATTTAATTTTTTTGTTCATGTTTAATTTTTTCTAATTGATATTGAACATTTACCAATGAATTACTATCAGGTTTTTCATATATATATATATATACATTGAAATATTTTTATATATAACTATTGTTGAATGAATAATGATCTATTCGTCATAAATATCTTATTTAAATGTATAAGGCCACACATGTCTATGAAAATAAGTATTTTATCTATAATTTCTATTCATGGGATCTCTTCAGCTATCAGAAATTTTTATATATGTATAAGGAGGAGTATGGATAGTGATGAAGTTTATACTAAGTATAGGAGACACATGATACTGGCGGTTCATAAATTTGAGGAGTTGAGTGTTGAAACTTGGGTCATGGATGATAAGAATCAGGGATTTACCCCTAGGGTCTAGGATACTCCATTATTCATTTAAGGGATCAACCATTATATCTATTCATGATTAGTACGTCTAATTTTTATTTATTAAATGTTTTTTATATTTATATGTGTTGTATTTGTGTGTAATCACATAGAATAATAAAAAATAATGTATATATTAAATGAACATTAATGGTTAGTGTTTTCTACATAGACATGGATAAGTTGTGAGTGCGATCACATAGAGAAATAATAAAAAAAATTAAGAGATTTCAGTCATCAATAAAACTATAAAACCTATAAAGTATATATGAATTCATAAAATATTTCTAACACATGAGTTTAATAAAAACAATATTATGTGGTCCAGGTCCTCCCTATTTGTGGTTTCATCCTCTTATTAGGGTGTTCTATCAACAATATAATGTTGACATGACTAAAATTAGCATAAAATAAATTTTTATATCAGTTTTGGTGCATTTTTTGAAAATACAAATCATGTAAAATAATATTATTTTTTGATGGTTATGTGATTCAACTAAAATTAACAAGGATATTGATGTTAATGTCTTTTGAAATAATAATAAGACCTTCATACTCTCTGAGTAGTGTCATAGATATAGTTTGGAGTATGTGGAGAGGTTTTACAAATCTTTTCTAATAGAATACACTAGCAACTGAGAATTCTAAATAAAATAGTTGATGGATACTGTGATTTTAAAAAATTAAGGATACATTAAAGATAAAAATATATATATTGTCTAATAATATTTAATAAAGATAAAATTACTAATATTAAAACATTATATTTTTAAAAAAATGAAATGTAATACGATAAATTATATGTGATAAATGATGGAAAATGAATTGGTCCAAAGAGAGAAACATTCTAAAGAGTATTATAGGTGATTTTGCATCGTACTATTACATATAAGAAAATTTAATGTGACATAGTTACCACATCCTGCTAAGCAACCTCAGGAACTAAGTGAATATGAAAAATAATCTTATTATGGAATCATAGATGGATTATATAATGTGTACGTAATACTTCTATAAAAAATTGTACTTCCTTAGAAACCTATGAATTTGGATGTTATACGATGTTATTTAATATTTGACCTGTTTTAAAGACGATAGTGAGCCATTAAATAAATTATATTATGAATAAAATAAAAAATAGAAAATTTAGTTAGGGGTTATTACTAAATCAAGATCAATCAAAAAATATCATTCTTTTATCCAATCAACCTAGTTACTCCAAATTGGTTTCTTTTTATAAAATAAATATTATGTGGAAAATTTGTTAAAATATTTTTAGAAAGGTTCTCAAAGAATAATAGATCTTAAAAAAGATAAATTTATATTTGTTATAGTAATCAATAATAAATAATGTGTTAAAATGATAATTAAAAGTGTGATACTAGTGTTACGCTTGAAATTCCATTATAATAAACCTTTTATAATGAGGGATAGAAATAAAAATTCTTCTAATTTGTTTACATGTGCACGAAAGGTAATAAAAAGAGAAAATGTAATGAATTAAAGAAGTAAGTCGTTTCTTCTACTTTTGGAATATTCATCTGTTTGAATAAAAAATTATATTATACTTCATTATTATTAAAAACAATATGCCGGTTACATATGTGTATAAATGTATGGGAACCATACATGTACATAAAAAACATTAGATGTCATGTATTACTCTCCATGTGGCTTTTATTGGGTTAATACTATATCAAGTGTGAGAAGTGCACGCCATTTCATGTCTATGTGGATTGATTCCTATGTACCTGTATTTTTGTATTTAATGTTACCAATAAAATTATCTCATTGTTCTTTAGGATAAGACATGGCATTATTTTTTAATGAAATTAATGTTGTTTTTAGGGTTTCATACATAATTAATAGTTCCATAATTCTTTAATAGTCTAAAATGAATTATGAATATAAAATGTTAAACACAATAAAACCTTGTTATGGAAAGAATATTCATAGGCCTGATTAACTAAGATTAGTGTAGAGGGATTTCCCTAGTATGTTGTTTTGACAAATTAAAGACAAAACCTTGGTATCACCAACACATATCATTTTCATGTCGTTTGAAATGAATTATTTAGAAATAAAGGTTTCTTAAATACTTATATAACTAGTTAAATATGAAACATGTGAAATATTTAAAGTTATAGATAAATATAAATTTATATAAATCCAAGGATTCCTTTGTAAAACTTGAGGAATGTGTGTTTGAGGTAAGAAACATTCATGTTTAGATGATTTGAGTTTATTTGGTCCCATGAGTAGATTAACATCTTAACAGGGATATAATAGATCTTTAACATATAGTTTTTATTTATTCATAAGCATATATTTCCTTAAACACATTAATTTCATGATGATTTTAAAGTGGGATCAATAAAAAGCCTTATTAGTGTTTATTTACCATTAAAATGTAGAGTAGAGTCATTACTAAACTCTAATTTTATTTATTCACATTAGATACATGATATTTGTAAAAGGATTATCAATGATGAGTTTTAGGCATCGTACAAATTCTTCCATAATATTTTCATGATATGCATAAAAAATGATATTAACCCTAGTGTATATGAAAAATATAATGAAAATTGAATATACTAAAAGTTATCATATGATCGAAATCCTTTATGTCCATAAATATTTTTTATGATGTAATTATTTTGTAAATTATAAGTAAATAAAAAAACATTGTTCGACAAAAAACAATGCACATCTATGTTAATGAACTTATAGCCAAAAAGGGTGTTAACATCCACAAGTTATAAATTTTCAGGTAAGAAATAAAATATTTATGAGGTTTCACATAACCTTTTAGGTATTGTGAGAATTTTATACTTCAATGACGTTTGGATTATGAATTCATGATAGTTATCATATGAGCTCTAAACTCGACATGTCTTATTGAGAGGAATTGTTCTAGAGACACATACTGTGTTGGAATGTTAAAGGATGTATATTTTTTATATTCAATGTAGTTGGTTATATAATATTATTTACGAATATTGATTCTTAGTGTTTTATAGTGATGGATAACTTACTATTATTTATACTATTATAGGAATTCGATAATAGTCTCCTTGTAATAAAATCTTGTTAAATGATTTGGTAGTCTCTCCGAACATTTTAAAGGCACTGGTGGTAGTCAAAAAATTGTATATGGGTGGTGCAAGCATTGATATTATATGAAATCGATATTTTTAAATAGTTTTATTTTATCTAGACATTGTTTACCACCATACATTATAATTAATTAACTACCAATTAAACTTGAATTATACATTCCATATCAACTTTCAATGATTGTTATATTATACTATTAGATTTCTATAAAACCTTCCTTAAAGGGAAACCATATGGAATAGGTATATATGGAATGACTAGAATGGTTTAGAGACATAAATGAAATCCAATATATTATTATTGTTATATAGATGTAACTTTTGATTATTTTTAGAATAATTATCAAGGAATATAAATTTGGAATGAATGGTATCTAGTCATTTAAGAGAGTATCTCAAGAGAGGTAGTGTTTTCCAAGATATATATTTTAGTAAAACATGTAGAAACCAAAAAAGGTCATATAGTTCTTTATTAAAATATTATATAAGTAAATCCCTAATAATTAACATAAATTAGTTACCCATGATCAATGAAAAAAGGAACACATAGGTGGATATAAGGGTTTCTTAGACCAATTCAATGTAATTATTCTGACCATTTATTAAAAAATTAAAAGTTTTAATTAGTTGAGATATAATTTTTTCTAATGTCACATGAAATAGATTAATTCAAGAAGATATGTGTAATACATTTAAAGAGATTAAAATCAATAGTATGTTTACAAATTATATTAATATGTATCTATCGCATGTTCCATGTTGTGAACTAGGAATTATATTTAAAAAAAATCATTATGATAGGAAAATATCAGATAAATTGATGAATACTATATGTGAAGATTTCAGAACTATCAAATATTACATGATAATGTTTAAAGGATATATGACTTGTATATGGAGGAGAAGTAAAAATAGTTACAAAGGGGATAATACTAGTATTCTTATATATCATTTGATCTAATATCATAGTTAGGATAAGGAAATGATCATGATTACCCATTAATAATAGTGGTTTCAATATCTACAAATATCAAGTATGAGGATGCTTCATATGTAGCTGAATTAGAATTATTAAATATGTGTTTATTTTTCAAGTAATTTGATTCAGACCATGAATTTAATGTATTCTAAATATTACAATTTAAAGAACAATATTCTAGTAAATATTTCAAGATTATAATATAGGTAAAAGGTATATACTCAAATATGTGATCTTTTAAGGGATTATAGTCAAACAAGTGGAGTTGTTAAGAGTAGGTTAGCCATGTAAAAATACATGATTAGAAGAATATCTAAATACATAATGTAATAGAATCATGATATTATCATATTAATGTTGACTGGTTCAATGTTAACAATTTATATCTAGTGTGTGAGGTAGTGATATTAATGTGCATTCCTGAGACCTAATTTGAATTTTACACTTCAATTATCATATAATGTATTTTTTTAGTTATAAAGGATGAATTTTTATTATAATCAAATGGTTATAGTTCATATTCAACCATAATTTAAAATTTAAACATGAATTCGTTTTCTTACATTAAAGAATAACTTTTTAGGTTTTTGGTTTTAGAAAATTAGTTCATAATTATTACGTAAGAAACTCAAGGATTATAAAGTAGACACATTAAATAAATGTCAATTTATATCAAAACACAATATATTTAGAATAAAATAAATTTTATTTTAATTATTAATATTCATTATTTTAAATATGACAGTATCATTGTTCCTAATCATCCTTAAAACATGTGAAAAACATTTTAATACATGATATTATAACAAAAATATAATTATGGGTCATATTAAATGAGGGAAAAAAATATATTTTTTCCAATTAAATACCATGAGATCATATTTGTGAGGTTTAACTTTAAAAAATAAACATTTAATGGAATTAATTATTTTCAAAAATACGAAATTAGTTTTTAATTCCAATTATTTTCATAAAATAATTATAAAAAACCTAAAACTAAAATCATAATCAGTTGGGTTTATTAGAAAACATGAGAACTCACATATTAAATTTATCAACAACATTCATTTTACCATTAAATGCAATGATAATTATATTGAAAAATAAATATTTATCATAACTTACTAAATAAAAATATTTCCATGAATAGTCATTTTCAAGCACAAAAAGAGATGTATGTTCCTTGGAACATCATCTTATTATAACCTTTATAGGGACCCTTACAATTGGAATAACCTACTTAGTTAGTTCCAAAATAATTCTCTGGGGAACATCATCATAACTCAATTTATTGAAGAGTTATATTGGGATCATTCAGCATTGTAAATAATATTAATTAGAATAAAACACATTAAACACATAAAATATTTCATATCCACTATCAAATTTTAATAAATTATATATTATCCCATCATAAAAACTTTTTTTGATATTGGTATATCAAATTTCATTAAAACCTCCTTATCAAAACGAAAATTCAAGAAAAAAAGTGAATAATGGTTTCTATTTGAAAAAATGGATTCTTTTAAAGGAATAAAAAAATAATGGTCACAATGATGTAAAATCTCATTGACATCGTATGTGTTAAAAACATTCCTTTTATATTATCTAATGAAATTTGAAAAATGTGTGTTAAATAAGTTAAAAGATTAAATTTTAATTCCTTTTATGAAGGTATATTTAGTGGTAAAATGAAATTTTAATTCATCTACATAAATATTTACACATCCATTACACAATATATACATGAAAGAAAAACATTAGAAATAAATCTTCAAAATAATTTAAATGCTGATTTTAAGATAGAATATTCATTTCCTCAATACTGACTTGTAGTGTAAATTCATTATCTTCCTAAATAATAATCTTATTTTAAATATATAATTTATTATGAAAATTATTCATGTCCATTATCTTCTTATTTTTCACTTTATTTTTACCTAATACTATTTTATACAAAATCACTTAATTGACTAAATTTAGTTACATTTCAAGGACGTTGAGTTAATAAGTCCAAAATGATTTTTTCAGGTCAATTATTTATAAAGTGTATTAAGATTTTGTCTTTTATAGAATCATAATAATGTTATATATATAATTTTATACATTATAAATACATTTAAATCCAATTAGTAATGGTGGTTATGAAAGATGACTTACCATACAACATGAAGACAATGGTATGTCAGTACTCATGAGCAATGTTTCCATTTGTCATTGAACATGATGGAAATGGTAGAAGTATTATTTTATATTTTAAAATTTTTATTTATAACAAAAATATCATATTATATCATTAAATTCATGAACATATAACCTCAATGTGAGATAGTGATTAAAAATAAAATTGATTGGTTTGTATTGCAGTAGTGTGCACGTACACACAAGCTATGTTTTTATTTTTCATTAAGTGGTGAATAAAGGATTATATTATCTAATAATTATTCCAAAATGATACTTATATCTTATGTATATTACGATTTCATTTGGATTAATCAATATGACTAACTATGAGAGTCAGTCAGAAAATTTAAAAATAATGCCTTTGTAAGGAAGATGTCTACACGTACACATAAGAACAGTATAAATTTTCCAAGATTTGGATAAGTATAATAAAAGGGGTATAAAAACATAATAACATTTTATTATATGGTCGATAATTATTTTGTTATATTAAAATAATTGGAATTTCTGAAGGATTAAAATATATTAATGTATTAGTCAAATAAATGCCTCCAAAAAAAATATTTTATGAATAAAAAAAATATATGTTCATAATTTTACTATATAATATTATTTCTGAAAAAATTAGGCTATTTTAACCCTTATAGTTATAGTTTTAACATGTTTAACCCGTTTTAACTGTTACTATGATTACTTTTTATTACCAATGGTACTATTCATAATGAGAAAATTGAATAGGTACTCACTAAAAAAATTTAAAATGTTAATTGAAAATAGAAAATCTATTTTAGGATATTAAATATCCAATTGTGGTAAATTAAAAATTAAATTTAGAACAGGTAACTTGATGAAAAATATTTTTATGAATAAACACCATTTAAGAGTTACAAAAACTTATAACAGTTCTAGAATTGTATTTATCCCAATGAAATTAATTAAATAGTGTATTATTAAAATTTATTAATACTTTTTTTTAAACAATCTATAAAAATTACACTTTGTAAATGAATTAAAATATAAGGCATTTTATTTAAAATATGTATTTTTTACTGTTCCCCCAAAAATATTATTTTCATAAAATTATCAAAAATTCACTCTATGTTAATTTTGGATTGATTATTTAATAAAATAATTTAAACTATACAAATATAAATGAAATTATTTATAAATAAAATTTTAAATAAAATTTTATAACATAGGAAATTTAATTATGTTCGGATAAAATAATGTCTTTTTTGACTGATAAATTAAATTCTATTATTATTATAAATATTGATTAGAGAAATATAATTCATGAATATTAATAAATATTTAAATGTATCATTATAATTAAATTAGATTTTTAATTCTTACAACTTTTAATAATTTGTGTCCCCACATTTTTTATTTTCATTTCAGATAAGAAGGGATATTTTTCATTTATAGTGTTCCTAGATTCCCCATATACTTCTTGGATCATAGAGTTTTTCAAAAAAAAGAAAAAAACCTGATGAATAAACTTATTCAGTAATAAATAATAAATTCATTTTGGAATCATATCAAGCAATTTATTATTATAATGCTTCACTTCTATGTGATGAAATTCTGTAATCAAAACCTGAGATGTATTTGGAACATACATTTTTATCTATTTTCCATGAAAAAAATCATGTACATGATATGAAATCATATAAAAATACACAATATAATAAAATGGTCAAATATTCTTCATAATTTAATATTTTACAATTAAATATTGACTTAATTTTCCCTCCTTACCAAAATGTATAACACTTTTCCATGGTGGTACATTAAGAAAAACACAGTCCCTTGCCTTGAATGAAATATCCTTCCTCCTGTTGTCTATATAAATATTATGTATTTTCTGATCTACTAATATATAAAGATGAATCACCATCACCTAATCTACTATATCTAAAATAAATTTGTTCTAATAAAAAAATCCACCAACTTTATTCCAAAAAACTGTAGTCTGACACCATTTCATCATATAATGCCTAAAACGGTGACATCTATATATTGAAATGAAAACTATTATTATACTAACATTTATGTATTGAATGATTTTTTCTCCACATCCATGGTAATATAATGAGAAATATTATATAATATCCTCTATTTTATAAATAATTCCCTAAAATTATCCTACATATAGACGCTAAAATGTTATATGTCAATTTTATTCAGCACCCAATGAATTCTAAAGGATTTTACAAAAATTAAAGGTAAATCACTGATCCTGAAAAAATATAATATAAATTGGAAATCCAGGTAATTTTATTGTCTATTTAACATATATTCTATAAGGTTGATTCAAATAAATGTTATCATGAAAGAGAATAATATTTGTATATTTTGTCAAACCATTAACAATAACTAATATCACATTATTAACTCAAGATGTCATTGGTAATCTGAAAATGAAATCCATATATATATTCTCCAATTTCCATTCTAGAATTAGAAAAGTATAAACTATAATCTTTTTAAATTTTTTTATTACATTAGACATTTGATAATTCAAATATTTCATGGTAACATCAGTAATATATCTTTTAACACTATCCAACTAAATATGTTAATGTTAGTCTCTATACTTCTTAGGGAAACTATGATGTATAGAAAAAAAGATTAACGAGATTATATAGGAATTATTTCTTTATCTAGGAATCACTTGAAAAAAACATCCTTCAAAATAAGATAACAACTTTTTATCAACTTAAATATCATAAAACAAACAATTATTGACCAATTTAAATCTTTTTGGACAACAAATATCATTAATTTAATCATTCTTAATTATTTCCAAAAAATGTTTTATCCAAAATATTATCCAAAAAAGAATAATTTTTCTCATAAAAAATAGGCCAAAATTTACTAAATCATTTATTAAATGATCAAATTGTATTTATAAAGTAGTTAACCGTTCACTCTCTTTTCGACCTAATGTATCAAATTACCTATTTTATTTTCTTGGATGATAATGAATCATACCTGAAAAATACATATTGAATGTTATCCCTCTTTTAATCTTCATGTTAAAATCTATCAAGGGGAATATATAATTCAAAATTTATGATCAGTACATATTAAACATTTTAAAATAGACAAATGTTATCTCCAATTTTTAAAATAAAACACTATAGAATCTAATTCAAGGTCATATTTTGGATAATTTAGCTCTTGTTGATTTAATTTTCATAATTCATAAACAAATACGTGATCATTATTCATTAAAAACCATTTCATAAAATAAGTATCATGATGGATAAAAATCAAACCATTTTTTGATTATAAGGAAATAACAAGAGAATTCACTATCACCATTTCAATTCATGGTCAAAAAAATTATATTTATTCACCCAAATGAATCTAAATTCTTTTCAGGTTAACTTATTTAGTTGGATGTATAACTGGGAAAATATTGCAATCAAACCTCCATATTAACCCCCTAATCTAATAAAAGAATGATTCTTCGTGACATTTATAGGTCTTCACTACTACACAAATGAATTAATTTTAGATGGATCAACAATTATTGCATATTTATTGATGTTATTTTCAAGGATCTAAATCAACAAAAACCATAATTTAAATTTATTAAATTATATCTTCTATATTATTATATTTTATTTTCTGTAGAAGAATACATTAATGTTCCTCTTTACAGTCTTGTAATTTAGAATATATTAGGATGTTATCAATAAACACAACCACAAATATCTCAAAGAGATCATGGAAAACACAATTCATAAATTCATAAATATTACTTGAGAATTTATCAACCCAAAGTTAATAACCAAAAACTAGTCATGCTAATTCCTAGTATGAAATATTGTTTTTGGAATTTCATCCTCCTTCAGCTTCATCTAATGATACATAGACTTGAGTTTGACCACAAGAAAATACTAAGATCCCTAAATCTAATAAAAAAATTCATCTATATTAGGAATTATAAATTTATTCAAAAACGTTTTGTTATAAAAACCTATATAATCAATGGAAATCCTCATGGATAAATATTTATTTTTTAAAAGGAAACAATTATCTCCCTATGGTGATGCAATATAATGATTAAATCGCTTATTAAGAAAGTCTTATAACTATGTTTTCAATTCCGAAAGTTCTACATGAACCATTAGATAAAGATGTTAAGGCTATGTTAGCATCTGTTATTAGATCAATAGTAAATTAAATCACCCAATCAAGTATAATACAATGAAAATTCATTCAATAATATATTCAAATATTCATTTACAATAGGTACTTCACAAAATATAAATTTTTTCTATTCTCTAAATAATACATAAATGTTAACTTTCATGATCATGATTATTAAATTTATTATCTTCATGATATGATATTAAATGTATGGATTAATTATTATATAAAAACTAAAACCCATATTGAATAAAAAAAATTATATCCACAATCTATCTTAGCATGTTTAATATAAATACTATATATACCCAGAATAACATCAAAATCTAGTTACGGATAGACAACATAGTTTTTCGTTAAATCGATTCCATGGAGATTAACAATAATATTCTTATAATTTCTTTTTTCCACATTACTACTTGAATATATTTTTACTCAAATTTATGGATTCATTTCATGAGGAAAAAATTACCATATACTTGTAAATTTTAGAGAAATTAATTAATGTGTGGATCCTAGATCAAACTAGGAATTGGTATACTCTGAATAAACATGTAACGAACCTGAAACCATATCAATGGATGGTGAAACATATTTAAAAGTATTTATAAAGGATTTATCCACACCCTTATTCATATAATATTGATGAATCCCACCCTTTATTACAATATTTAGAAAAGTACTCACAAAATGTCTCATTTCATTAAAATTAATACACCTAACTGTTATATTTTCATTATTTTTCTAATTATTAATTTCGTCCCTTTTGTTGTAGTCACAAGGTACATATCTAAACATTAAAAATCAGAAACACATCCCATATTTCATAATAAATTAGACAACATAATGTTTATAACACTTTTCATAAGATGAAAACAAGATTTAAAGACCATTAAATTTCTTAGATGGATGATTCTATATTTCCTTCCTATTAGACACTTTTTCTACTTATTTTCATGAAACCCTTGATCATTGAAAACCTAAATTTCTATGTTATTGGGAAATAAACCATGTTTTTTATAGTATATAAATTTATTATTATCCAAATCCCTTTGATATAATGGAGTCAATATGAAGAAAGATTTAATAATTGTACTATTATAATTATAGATACAATATGGCTTTTGCCTTTCCAATTAAGTGAAGTTTACCTCATGCATGTCTATAGAATCATCCTTCTTCTACTTCAATTATATTTTATTAAATTCCATCATATATCAAATAGCGTTTAGAAAATATTTCTCAAAAAATTCATAAATTCATCCAATTCCAAGGAATCAATCTCTTCCCATTCTTTGGTATTCTTTACCACTAACTTCTATGACCCCATCCCTCAAAAAGTACACCTCATGTGTTGTTAATGATGTAATATGTATAATGAACCCCCCATGTCCCACCTTCAGTAGGACCTAAGTTGATGACAGACACTAAGGGGTTACAAATATCACACATGGAAGGAGTTACCCTCAAGAGATAAAATAATATATATATATATATATGATAAAAATCACCTAGGATCTACAAGAAATAGAAAAAATGAATAACCAATACCATCCCAAAATTCATGTATAAAATAAAAAAATTGAATACTCTCTAAATAAATAACTTAAAGAATGCCCTAATGTGGTGACTCATCAACAAATCCAATGTTTAGGCTAGTAATATCCTACTTTTTCAATGTATTCCTTGTGGAAAATTGAAAAATGGATTGCATATATGTAGGGTGGGAATATAATGTATAAATAGTTAGATCATTACCCAATTCTCCTAAGAACATGAAAATAGAACGTTCTAAAATAGTTAGAAAACATGAGAACAAACAACACCTATGCTGGCCAACTAACCATCCCATCATCAGTGTATCACTCCCATCTAAAACCTCATCCTAGTATAGTAACATAGTAAAAATAATATATATAAAAGGGTACCCTGCACTACCATCCCAATGACTTCTCACTCTCACATCTCAATGTCACACATCCAGAAACTCACATCCCCTTAGTATATTCATATCCAAATACACCTAGGAAACTGTATCTTTCCAAGAAACCCACATGAATCTTGATATCACTTCCGTCCTAAAGACACCTAAATAACTTTTTCATACAATGAACCCATTAATAAAGTTATAATATCATCTACTTACTCTATTAAGGACCACCATATATCTATAAAAGAATGTTATAATGAACATGGTGTACATCGACCACATTCTATCCTCCTACCATGCACAATCCCCACTATGAACCAACTCATCTATATCATTATACCATTACATACTTGAACTATATCCGAATGACATAAAATATTGTTTGTATGATCCTTTCCTAGAATAGAGTTGGGGGATGAGGGGGTACCCATCCATTAGTCATCACTATCATAAATGTTGGTAAAAGAAAAAATCAAAACATTTGGGTATTATCACATAGTACATGATATGGGTGGGTTTTATATAGAAATAAAAATCAAAATAAAATATATAATATCCAAATACACATGACCACCCTATGAGGTAATAAACAAAGAACTATCAAAAATCATTATATCAAAAATAGGGCATGTAAACTTCATCACTACTATATAAACCTCTAAATTTGTCATGATAAGTAAAAAAACATTCTATCATTCATCTATGTTAAACATTTTCCTAAATTTTCAATTACTAACCATATTTGTTTATTAATCCCATTAATTTCATATTAAGAAACAAATGATATAAATACACCACCCATTTTAATTTATAAATTCATTAGCCACTCCTACCAATGTCATTCTAGTTCTGTTAATAATATTTTATTCATTCATTATTGAGTAACTGGAACAACACAAACAAACCATATTCCTCATCTCTTTATCATGATATCAAGTCCTCGAGTGTTGAACACCAAATATCATCACAAATAAATTTCATAAAAACCACCACCCAACAGGTCCACCACACAATAGAACAACCTCACGAGAAAACAAATTTTTCCATATCTTATTTTAATTTAACAAATTTTCATCCATCATATTTACTTCATTAATTTTAAGGTCATTCTCACCAAATATGACATTCCATGGGAAACCAATTTATTTTCTGGATATATGTTCCCATCCAATATAATATTTGGTGATTCAAATCTAAAAAAACATAAAGGTTAAAATATATCAAGATATACCACAACATATAATTTCTATATATAAATCAATCTTGGAATATTTGTAATCATACTCAACCATATAAGAAAAATAACAAGTATAACCAATGAAAATGAAATTTATTTCCATAATATTCAATTTAAAATAAGAAAATTAATTATATTCATTATGTAGATTCGTAAAATATCCCAAACGGAATCAAATTTCCCAATCCCTCCATATTTATAACAGTAGGAATAAAGATAAAGGATCTTCTACCTCTATTGAAGCATCAAGATAAATCTCCAAAATCAATGTTCCACAACCATTGATCTTGAGTGAATCACCTACAGATTCCTGAGAACAATAACTCCATAAAAAACTAAAAAATTTAGTATAATTTTATCCAAAGATATATTAAAATAAAAGGGAAGTAGAGGAATGAATAATTTGTAAGGAAAAGATGGAGGAACAATCCTTGATATACAAGACCCACCCCCATGATCCAAAATTTATTCCTTATAAATGAATGACTAGAGAGGGGTAAGGAGGTCACAAATTTTCATATACCATGATGGGAGAACAAAATAATTGAAACAAGGGCGTTCAAGTTCTTTATTTATATTTAAATCCCAAAAAACACCACCATGTCATTTTGTAAAGTAAAACACATGTGGTGTGTTTGGTAAATGTGAAATATGAAGTACATGCATTAGACCTTCTTTTCCACCCATTTAAAAATCATATTTTTCTGCCACCATGGGCATAACCATGGTGTGGTCAAGGAAATAGTGGTTCTTATTGCTTCTTCCATATGAAAACATCATTCCCTACAACTAAATGTTAGGATATTTTTATATCTACATACTTAAGTTTGTGATGTGCAAAGATTATTATGCCTGTTTTAGGTGGATCTTTGAAAAAACACCATGACATATTTCATTTCCCATATAGTGAATTTTCTAGAATCTAATCATGGGATGTTAGACAATTAATATAGCACACCCACCAAAATAGATTTCAAAATCATTTTACTTGCTCTAATTCTCCTTAAAATTCATAAAAAACCCCAAACACCAAAATCACTACCAAAATCTTCCACATGATCTACAAGACTTATGAGAAATGAGATGAAAATGGTGGGGATTTCAGATCAATAAAATTAGATACCACTAAAAAACTCTCATATGTAAGAATAAAAATGAAACTATGCAATAAAAGGAATGTAAGGCTCTTAAAAACCTTGTTGGGAGATAACTCTCGTGGATCTCGTGACCAATGAAATCGTACCATAAATCACAATAAACATAATACACCAATTTTACAAAAAACCTTTTATAGAACCATAATAGCCCCACATTACCCAATCCAGATATTTCCACATCCATTACACAACATAACCGCATCCACACAAATGATGTAATTAGACGTTCTAAATCATGATATCATATATATTGAGTGAAACATACTCACTTTCGCTATTTTAAAATCTTTTCTAATATAAATTTTTTTTATTAGGAATGGGATTTTCCATCTTCCTTCATTTAAATATTTTACACACATCATTAGCAAGAAAATATGGAACATTTCATAATCCAATAATATTTATTCAACACATAATTAATTAAGAACAATGAGATAATCTCAAAATAACTTATTTTACTAGGAAATAATTTACATCTTATGCTTATATATACTCACCATCATGCCACCAAACCTATAAATAACACAATATAAAGGAATGCTACATCCAATAAATTCATTACCTTGATAATCCAGGATCTTTACTATTTTCTCCATGAATATCACATCATACTCAATATAAAACATTCACCATTTATTGACATGAGAGTCATTATGAAGATATAAATAGAGTTGAGATAAGTGGAACAAATCATGGACCTTGTATAGTATATATGGATGAAACAAATGATATTCATCCACCTTAGAAACCTCCAACACCTCAAAAGGTCCCACAAACTGGGGAAAAAGTTTAATCTCTCTATCTAAACCATACTACCCATGATGAGAAGAATCATTACTAACCTGTAGTCATCGAACTTAAACTCAAAGGGTCTCCTAATATAATTGATATATTAATTTTTCCAATCATTTGTCACTTTATCTTCTGATGAACTACTTGAAAATTCTCATTCATGACCTACACCATATAGGGACAAAGAAATAATTACTCCATAACCTCTTGACAACACAATGAAGAATAACACACCTCTCATAAAAATCCTTAAATTGGGATATTTTTATGGATGATTGTTAGTCATTATTATATTTGAACTCATGAAATATAAATTAAAATTGTAAAGTTCAATTGAAGTCTATGATACATGAACACAATATATCCACTAAATTTATTGGTGGTCCGCTATATATGTTCCTCTGTTTGAGGGTGGAAAGTAGTTTGGAGTTGTATCTATGTTTTATAAGAATTATATAATACTCTCTAGACATTCAAGATAATAGGGTCATCATGATCTATAAAAACGGACATTGAAACTCCATGTAGCTATAGAACCTAATCCACACACCACATGGACAAAGCATTCATGGATTATACTCCTTGATTATTAATAAGTTCTCTAACATCATCAACCAATCCATGATTACCCATATGAAATAATATCTTCCAAAATATTGGGATAATAATATTATATAATCAATTAATATCTTATCCCACTTCCACTCATGAAAATACAAGGGTGTAAATAAACCACTAGGATCATAGTGTTCTTCATTCACCTACTAAAAGAAAAGAAATATAATGAAAAACTCCAAGACCACTCATTTCATTCTAGCACACAAAAATTTAATCCTTAAGAAATGATAAAACATTGATACTCCTCGGTGTATCCAAGAAGGTTATATTTAAAAATCCTGAAGGATTTGATAATGCATTACAATTGAAAAAATGAACCTTCCCTAAAACAATACAGTTATTAAAATTCTACAACTATCCCTCTCATGGATCACCATAGTCTATGTTGTCATTAATCACCTATTCCTATGAATATCTTAATTAAGTCTCTTCTACATATAACATCAAATAATATTTCAATGTTATTTTAAATAATAATACTCTATAATATATCACCATCAGATATTGGTGAAGGGATTCCAACTTCTTCATCTCCCTTCAAGCATCATCAGATTCTTGAAAAACATCCCATCTTGACTTTATACTAAGTTTGTTGGAAAAAAACGCCATTTTATAATCTTTAGGTGTTATAAATTCCATATTCATTGAGAAACTCAATCAAACATTGTTTTCATGGACTCGGTACACAGTGATAGATGATCTAATATATCATCTTTTGATAGGTAAAGACCATAAGCCATTTTTTGATGAGGTAATGTCACGAGGACGTCAAATGAAACACAAATACTCTTAGATATACATTTGTTGTGGCATAGTTATGCTTATGTGTCTAGGATCCATAATAAGTCATAAATAACCCACTAGTAATATCCTATGTGACTAAGGAAACTATGAACCTCTACTAAATTATCTGGTGCTTCCCAAAAACAACTACATAAATCCTTAATGGGTCTATAGATGCACCCTATAGAGACACCACATGCCCATGGAGATGAGAATTCCAAATCTGAAATATGAACTTGGAAAAAATTTTAATGATCTAGTAGTGTCAAATATATTTTTGGAAAACTCTAATATGATCAATATTGTCATCATATGATATTGATTATAAGAATATATTGTCAATGAAAATAACAAAAAACTGGTCCTAGAATTCAAATGACACAATGTTTGTGATGCCTATTAACATAGATTTCATGTTTGTGAAACCCAAATGGCGATACCTCAAAGTTAAAGTTCCCATACCTATGCTATAAGATATTATTTGGGTAATTGTTCACTTTCATCCTCATTTGTTGATACCTAAACTACTGAAAAATATTATAGAACCTACTAGCTCCAATTAATTGGTCAAAAAGACCATCAATACATGGAAGAGTGTAATGATTCATTATCATCATCAGATTCAATAATTGTAATTCTATAGACAACCTTTTCATATCATCCTATTTCTTAGAGAATAACATAGAAGAAACCCTTTTTGGACCACAGTTGAGTTTTGGTTGTATTATTTTTCAATATTTGATATATGTTTGATGTTATGAAAATGATATGTTTTTTATTTTATGACCCAAAAAACA
Source organism: Viscum album (assembly GCA_963277665.1). Taxonomy (NCBI): domain Eukaryota; kingdom Viridiplantae; phylum Streptophyta; class Magnoliopsida; order Santalales; family Viscaceae; genus Viscum; species Viscum album. The sequence continues at coordinate 259,724,228 of OY728125.1, read as the reverse complement.
TATGGACAAATCCGACACATCTCATCAACACGAGTCATTGAATATGATTTATCATATTGTGATTTCTCGTGATAGATGCAGAAATTCATATTGAGTCAATGATTTTGAAAATCATATTGAGTTTAGAATGAATGTGTTGATCATAATAAAAACCTGATTAGAGCCCACCTGACCCTGATGTAAATCTGGCGTTTCTTTTCTATTTTGTAATTCACAAAATTAATAGGTTGTATGATATATTTTTGACGCAATATTGAAGAAAGAATGGGGAGACCAAGTGCTGACAATCGTATTAAGCATCAAATTTGGAAAAAAGAAGTTGTTAATCATGTTATTCTAAGAATCAAATTCTCCCAAGAATTGTATTCATCTGGGAATCGTACTAGGATTTCAAACTCACAATAAAAGTGTTTTATAATTTTCTCAATCATGTTCTGATAGAGTTATATTATTTTATTTATAAAATGAGACTTCAGAAACAAACTAAAGAAAATTTCACTACCGAATGATAATGAATAAATTTGAATGAGAATATTTATATTTCAATTTATGTGGAGAAACATAATGAGGAATATATTATTTTACAATAGTCTTCATTTTAATGATGCAGATCTTCATCAAAAAAGACTAAAGTTTGTTAAGTATGATGCATTGAAAAATTCAAAGGGAGACCTAAAAATCAAGGACATTTGAAAATTGAAAAATCAATTCAAGGAGTCAAATAGTGATGCAAAAATCAAGGAGTTTTGAATAATCTATAATTAATTGAATAAGTCAAAAAGAGATATGATGTTTGAGGAAAACTGAAAAATTGGGGAAAAAATTAATTGGGAATGGCATTAAAACCCATACATATACCACTTTTGAGGTCCCTATAAAAGGGGAGTTGATATCCTTTGTAAGGGTGACTGTAAACTATTCAAGCACTCAAGATCTATAATTTTTTGAACAAGTATTATGAAACCAAACAAAAATTGTGTGTTATGTTGAAGCTATGGAAGGTCATCAGATTGTCATTAAATACAGTCATCTATGAAAGATCCAACTAACAATGTTTCATCGAAACAATTCTATCAGAGTGAGGTCATCAAAACGATATCCATCGTATCTAGGTTCATCAGCCTAAGTTCCTTCATACAAAGAATTTTGATCCACCAAATGAGTTCTTATTCAATTTATGAAGGATTTGAAAAAGGATAATTGGACCAGAGTGGACATTAGATGGAGACCATTGTATTGGGGTTACCAAATTATGAATATAATACTTAATTTTTTGAGGAAGAATTCAAAAATTATGTTCAAGAAGATGTTTCAACACTAAAATGTTCATTTGTGAATTGTTTAAGTTCTTGAAGGTTGTACACAGATAAATTTTGATTATTCTTACCTATGGAGAAAGAGAATACTTTCTCAGGTCGATTAGGAAAAAAGAAGGAATGTCAACCTTGTAACTATGGATACTTACCAATTATTTAAAGGATTAATTATTTGTGGTAAGTGGATACTATAAAGGATTGATGGGGGTATAACAAATTATTTTAAGAAAGTTTCTTTTCGGATTGTATAATTTTTATTTTCATGTGCCTGTTTATTCTAGAAAGAAGACAATAAATAAATCCATGTTGCTGGGAATATCCAACTTGGAAAGGAGTAGGTCTTTGTACTAAAACTTGTAAATATCATGTACGGTCATCTATTTATACTTATTTCATATAAAATAAGAGGTTGGGAGTTTTATTTCAGTAGATAAGTTCCCTAATAATTTTGAAATGTTAAAAATGTTTTTTCAAGGAGTTAAGAAACATTCTTATAAATGAGAAATTAACCACAAATTCACCCCCTTAGAGTTATCAATCCAACTTGGGAATAATATTTGGTATTAAAACAGTCTTCCCTCCTAAAGACCCTTGTCAAAAATGGACAATTTTAATTCCATGAAATATAAGGGGATTCTGATTTTCATTAGAAATAAATATCATATCTAGAAAGATATAATGTTTCTATATCATATGTCCCCTGGGTATGATATTTTGGAGGCTACTATAAAAGCATTTCTTATTTATATTGAGAGTGGTCCTCTTACATTTTCTAATAATAAAAATATTAAGAATAATGGAAGAGATAAAAATTCATTACTTCTATCACTTACTAAAAGTGAGTTTATTAGTGTAAAGGGAGTTAGAACATTGAAAGGTATTTTGGATAAGTTTAGAAACATTTATAAAGACAATAAAAAGGTGAATAAGGAAAAGTTAAAAATTTAGTGGATGATTTATGAATATATGAAATGGATAAGTATAGATCTATTGGTGTCTTCTTCAGAAGGATAAATGATATTGTTAACTCTATAAGATGTCTAGATGAGAAATTAAAAGACTCAAATATTGTTGAAAATATCTTGATATTTTTTTGATACATTTGATGGAAATGTTTAATCATTGGAATATAGAGACCCTGTAACCTTATATTTATATTATCTATAATATATTTTTGTTACTTATGAAATTATATGAGAGAATGTTATACTGCAAATAAGTTCAGGATCGGATCAAGCCCGACCCTAAAACAAATTTATTAAAAAACCAAAGAGTGTGGAAGAGTAGGGGGTTTAAACAGAAGGGAATAAGAAACACCATGGGCATCCAAATCAACAAGATAAGAGAAAAAATCAGGAGTAACAAAAGACCATCCCGATGATGCCTCCAAAAAAGACCTCTTTGACAGAGCATCCAAAACTTGACTGGCCTCTCTAACAACATGAGTGACCTCAAGATGAATGTGCTCAATCATCTGAAGGCATTAAATCCAGAAAGGGTGTATTTTCCATGGAACAGACCTGGATCGAGATTTGAGGATGTGCACCGCAGTGGTGGAGTTAGATTCCACCCAAAGATGTCGATAGCCTTAATGAGTTGCATACCTGATCTATTTAATCATAGCCCATAACTCTGCCTCAATTATTGTACCTTGACCAGTGTAATGGAAGAAGATTCCTTTAACAAATCATAGGTAAGTGCAGAAGACACCACCACAACCTGAGGGACAAGGTGCCACTTATGATGCCCCATCCACATTCACCTTCAGCCAGTTTGTAATTGGTGGGATCCATCATATTGACTTCATGACAAGAGGTTTCCTAGAACACACTGTAACACCAAAGGATTTCATAATAAGCAATTCAGACAAATCATTTTTCATTGTACCATGATGCAGCTTGGATGCTGTCATAACATCCCGATAAATAGAATGCATTCCATCCTGAAATATAAGGAAACAAAGATAAGGAAATTAATGAATAATCAACTTATACAGATGTAGAGTAATAATCTAAACATTTAAATAAAATTATGTGCCTTCATTATATGAAATATAATAAAATAAAAATGATAAGATAAAATCTAAAATGTTGGAGTTATAAAGGGAAATGAAATTTTGAAAACAATTGTACTAGGCAGAAAATTGAAGAACATGAGTATGAAAATGTTGATGAGAAACCTTAGAATAAAAGTTAAATAAATATAAAGAAATATTTCTTTACGAAAAAAATAATAAAAGTTATCTGATCATTATAAAGAAGATTGATTCCACATCTGATGATGAATCTGATCAACCATTAATCTTTATTTCTCAATTTAGAATTTGATTTGATTATATAGATAGTTTTTATAATGATAAATAGATGATTGAAATTGAATTTATTAATAAAATATTTTGAAAAATATTATGAACAAAATACTCAACTCAAGAAAGAAATAAGCGAGATGAAGAATTATGTCTAAGAAATAATTTTTTTGAATGGAGGTTTTGAATGAAAACTAAGAAGTTATAAAGAAAAGTGATCTCGAAATTATAATCTCAACAAGATATAATCTATACTATTTGAATAATTTAAATAGAAAAATTTTAATATAGCTAAATCTAATAAAAAATCATAGATGTTTTGAAAAATAAGATGGCTAATAATGAAGAAGAGTTGTTAGAAACATAATCAATACTTATTACAACACAATGGGAGATATCATAGATGAGAGAAAACATCACAATGTAAATTGATGTTAATGGTGTGACTTCTAAATAAGGTGAAAATAATGGTTTATAGAAGAAGGTTTGTGGGAGAACATTTTTCATCAAGAAATATTGGTGTTCCTCTAGAAATTATCCTCTTTATAAAATTGTTCCATGAGTTATGAAGAAACAACAACAACAAAATTTTTTGTACAATCATATTATGAGTTTGAAAAATCATGATTCAGATGTCGATGTTGGTGTTGTGTAGTTATTAGACATAGATATTATTCATGATGCTATAACATGACTTTACCAAGAAATAGATATGTATCAAGGGGGTGCTATGATGAGAAAATAAGATAAATTATTCCTAAAAAATTTAGGGAATTGAATACGGAAATTCAGAAGATGAAGAAACCTAAGTATGTTAAGAAAGATGAGAAATGTAAGCATAATAAGTCCAAAAATTAATACTTCTTAGTTATTTGGACTGAAAAAATTGAAAATCCAAGAATTTAATAAAGTAACCAAAACTATATAATGAAAACGGATTGAAAAATGTTTCTGAAGATGTTATAAAACATGATAAAAATATTTCAACAAATTTTGGTATGAGAACTCAGAAAATATGAAAGATATGTGACAAATAAGGTCATGTTACTAAAACATGTATGAATATCCTTCCGAAATAAGAGGAATATATAATTTTTTTATGAAATTGAAATATCAAAAATTTTCCAAAAGGGGAATATAATTTTACATCATTATGAAAACTTTCTATAGATGAAAAGAAACTTGTTACAAATTCTGATAAGGATGAAAAGAAAGAAGAAAATGCATCCAATGAAAAAACCAATATGAAGAAGAAAAATTCAATACTGATAAAATACTCATTGTCTGAACTTTTCCATTGAGAATCTATTATGTTACTCCTTATTCCTAAAACATTTTTTGTATTTGTACTAACATGCAGGGAATAGAAGGAGTTGAATTATGGAAGCTGAAGATGAGTCTCTTATGAATCTTGTAAAATAAATACAATATGTTGTGAAAAGTTTATTTTGAAATCATCATTTATACAGTTTAATTTTTTTTATGTTTTTTGAGATGGGTTAATGTTACTTTTATTTTAAATAAATTCTTTTCAAGACTTCCAAAGAAATATGAATGCGAAATGAAACATAAAAAGGTATGACTAGAATGTTGTGTAACAGGAAATGTTTATTACCTTGATTATACACTTTTATTTTATACATTGGGTATCCATAATAGACATAGATTATTTTAGTCAAATGATCTTTATTAAGAAACCCATGTGATACTTATGTTATCCTAAAGATGATTTTCAATGTTTTTAGATGAAATGTTCCAACATTTTGAATCGGCCAATTTATAAAAAAGGAAGGAAACTTTTCATGAATACCCCATTTAAATTTGATTATCAATAAGTGGAGAGAATATATTAAGGGTGATAGATAAGGAATAGGTAGAGAAAAGAGAATAAGACATGATGAAGGAAATGTGGGAAATGGAAATAAATGTATTGAAGTGGCTATTGAAAAAAAAACTGTGGGAGATTGGTGGCTCCCAGTTAAGATTTGGTTGTATTTTTTGGTCAATAATTGGTATATTTTAGATGTGAATAAAAGGATAAGTTTATGTTTTTTGGACCCTAGAAATCCTATTGAGGAATCAGACCCATCTCATCAACATGATTCATGGAATTTGATTTATCTAATTTGGATTTATGATGAAAGATGGTTTAAATTATATTGAGTCGAATTACTAAGAAGTAATATTGATTTTGGAATAAAATTTTTAATCTTAATGAAAACTTATTCAGCTTATACTAGACACCAGTGTAAATCTTATGATTCTTTTATCTTTTTTAATTCACATGATTCATAAGTTTTGTGAATTTTTTTTGATGAAATCATGAATAAATAAACGGTGGAACAAGTACTGATAATTATATTAAGCATCAAATTTGGATAAAATGATCTTCCATCATATTATGTTGGGAATCATACTGTATTGAGAATCCTATTCATCTAGGAATAGTTCTGGGGTTTCCAGACTCATAATACAAGCGATTCGGAATTATCCCAATCATATTCAAATAGAGATTTATTATCATATTTATCAAATCAGTTTTGGAAAACATACTAAATAAAATAGCATTGGAGAATATTAATGAGAATATTTATATTTTAGTTGATGTGGAGAAATGTAATGAGGTATCTATTATTTCAAAAATAGTCTATATCATAATGAGGCAGATTATAATCTAAATTAGAATGAAGTTTGTTATGAGATCTGAAGCATTGAAAAAGTCAAAGGGAGATGAAAAATCATGGAGATTTGAAGATTTGAGAAGGAATTAAATAAGTCAAATAGAGATAAAAAATAAAGGTTATTTTAATATTAAAAAATAAATTAAATAAGTCAAATATACATCTAAGGTTAAAGAATAATTGACGATTTGTGAAATTTTTTCATGCGGGAAAGGTTTTAAAAACCCCACCTAAACCACTTTTGAGGACCATATATAAAGAGAATTGAGAAAAAATTGAATGGTGACTCTAAACCGTTCAATAAATAGATATTTCGAATTTTTAAAACATGTATTGAGTAGCCAACAAAACTTTTTGTTTTAGGTTGATGTTTAGGAAGATCATCAGATTGTTGTTCAATATGATCATACGAGGAAGTACCATCTGAAAAATATTGATTGGAAAAATTCAATTAGAGTGAATCCATTAGATTGACATTCATCATATCCATGTTCATCAAACTAAGTTACATGAGATACAGAATTTTGAGATTCTGATTGAGTTCCTACTCAATTGAATAAGGAAGTGAAAAAGTAGAATCGGACTAGATTAACGAACAAATGGAGACTATCATATTGTGGTTAAAATGGGATGATCAGACTGACTTTGTTGAGGCTGATTTATAGACATAGGAACTAGAAGTAGTTTAAAGACAAATTTTTTTTTATGATTTGTTGATGTTCTTGAAGGTTTTGTATAGGTAATGTTTGATATAGCTTACTTTTGGATAATTTTAAGATATTATGATGGTGATAAGAAAACAATAAGGAAAGTAAAGCTTGTGACTTTGGATACTTACTGGTTTCTGAAAAGGATTTAATTTTTTTGGGAATCATATACTAGAAAGGATATTTGGGGGGTATAACCAAAAATAGAAAGAATTTTTCTACTGGGATTTTAGAATTGTTCATTTCTAATTCCATTAGATTCTATAATGATGATATGAAAATAATCCATGTTGGTGGGACTATCCAACATAGAAGGGAGTATGAATTTGTACTGAACCTTGTAAATATAATGTGGTGTCATCTATTTATATTTTTTTCATAAAAAGAAGATTTTATGAACCTGGTATCTTATCAAGGTGGTAGTGTTACAACTTTATTAGGGAAAACATCCAGAAACATGACAATATCATTTTGAGTATCCAATATCCTAGAACCCACTAACTTCATTTAAAATTCTTCTCTTAAGGATACATGAGTCTCTATACATCTACCTACCTTATGATAACCCCATTCATTGATAACACCTAGACATTGACCATCATCATATGATAACACGATACTTATCTTGAATCATTAGATAACTAAATACATGGAATACTACATGTCAATTACATAGATGATATTGTATGACTTTTTATATAATAATAATATATCCCCACATAGTCCATATTTTCCCATAATCATTCTACACCACCAAAATATATCAAAAAAACATATATATCCACTAACTATTTATGTCAACATCCAGGTATTGTGAATTAACTCTAAATCTATTCCATTAGAATGGACTAAGGAAGGTTCATTATAGGAACATGAGGCTCCTAATTTAAACAACGAAAAACAAGGGTAGAAAACATACTGATATTTTCTATAATGATCTGGTCCCCCTGGTGTGTTGGAATATCCAAGGAATGCAATAAACCATGGCCAAATACCTTATACCACTACTGTTACCCTCCACCTTAGCCGCACGTGGGTTAATGTCCCTGAGGATATGGAAAACCATGATTTCATCACTTGAATACCCAATATCTTTTTGATGAAGCATAAGCCTACAACCCCTTCTAGGGAATTGGGCTTGCTGGCAGCTACTGTTGTTATTCATAACAAACCTTACTACCTATCCCAATCCTAGCACATTTAATACTCGATCAATAAAGACAATGATGACCATGGAACCCACATACATAGAAAACTGGTCCAAGGTCCCCAGGAAAAGCGTAGAATCCATTAGTCATTAATGGATGAAAAGGAACCTGATAAGGATAACTCCTTGGTTGTGAAGACCTCAAATACCATGGTTCCATAGACATTCAACTAAAAATTATAATCCTATAGGAACCCTTCTAGTTACCTTCTCATAGTAACATACTTCAAGACTATATATTCTCCATCACCTATTACTTCTTATGTGTCTCCAAATATGATGGAAATGTAAAAGGAGTAAATCTAAACAGGATATAAGGGTGGGGTGCCTCATCAAGATTACTCTCACAAGGCCCCACATTAGGGAAACATTCATTTGAAAATTATAAAAGATCATTAAACTTAATACCATGATTTTACATAGGTATTCTCACATGATAACTTGAGAGGAGAACTAATATATTTATTTCCTTCATGGTTGATAATAAGAACTTCCTTCAAAACTCATTAATGATGTCTATCCAGAATGTATCATCCTGATTCCACTCCCCAAGATACATTTTCTACAACATACTTGTTTGACTGTCATATAAATAACTCTTAATAGTACCTAGTACTCAATCTAGTACCGAATCGAACATAATGTGACCTCAATATCCTTCAAATAGTGCCTTATTATATGTTCATTGATTCTACATTTATACTTTTCAAAATAATACTATTGAAAGGAAACACCATCCTCTGATGATTATCATCATCCTATACTGGGTTGACCCTATAGTGGTAAACTAGTTCAGCCTACTAAACCCCACCAAACTAAACTATACTTGGATGACATACAAGATTCAAGACTAAATGATAAACTGATATTCTCTATGCCTGGTATTATGGATTTTTATTAATCTCCCTTAAATTCATTCATTTTAAATTCCCAAATGAACCCAATTCAGATAAGAAAATAAGAATTGATGGTGCATATACCAATATTAGGTATTTTCCCCACAAGGGATCTACCTCAAATGGTCATTTGGTAGGCTAAATATCATTTCATCGAATAAAAGGTGGCCAAAAATACCATGTCCCAACTAGTCACTTGGGATAAAGTCATGCACAAGGAATGAGTAGAATTGTTTCCCTAACAACCCATAAAATCATTACTATGCCTATCTTTAAAATCAAACATATCTCTTAGTCGAACCATTTATACCACTCTTTTGTGACCACCTCCATCAAAATGTACCCCTCCTAATCTATCAATGATGGAAGAGAAATGATGACCCCAATGTCCTACCTTCATCAATCCCCAAATTGGCAACTAGTTAAGGGGATATAAAAATCACACATATTGAAGGTATTACAAGTCACCATGTAAGTCCATTATATAAATAAAAAGGAAGAAACAAAACAATCCCCGGATATATGAATAAAATAATGAAAATTGGGATCCCGTAAATAAATAACCAAATGAAAATATGAATTCAATTACTCAAAACCAAATCAAATGTCCAGGATAGTAATGTCTAGATTGTATTCATAGTTCTCTTAGATTCCCCAAAAATAATTTGTATATACATGGGGTGAGAATAACATGTATACCCTATAGGATCATTCCCAAATTATCGTATACACATGTAAAATAAATAACTAATATGCTCTTAAAAAAATTGAATCAATCTCAAAACGTAATCTTGTCAACTATCTAGTCCCATGATCACCATGGAATTCTCAACAAATAACACTTCCATGTATAGTGCCATAATAATAAGAATATCAATAAAAAGGATACCTCACCAAACATTACCACATATTTTCAAGTCTCACTCCCAAAATTTCTTATGTCTTAGAACTGAAATCAATTCCATAGAATCAAGAACAAATACATTAGGGAAAATACATCATACCATACACACCACGTGTAGCTGGCCATCACATCCTGCCCAAATACACCATCGATACTATACCATAAAAAGAACCATGTGTGCAACTGGTCATCTCAACCACAGCCTAGAATAACCACTGATATATATTTAGTGTATTAGGGTATCATGAATTTAAATTAAATAAACATTATACCCTCTTACTACCATGCATGACCCCCACTATGAACAAACTCCTAAATATCATTAAACCAAATCATATGTGCACGATATACACTAGCCATAAAAACTTATGTGTATGATGATTTAATGTAATACAGAGTAGTGAATATAGGGTAGAATTCAATCTATCCCCACCGTCATGTATGTTGGGAAAAACCCCTAAAACATTTGGGTATCATTACATAATGATCATCATTGGTGGGGTGCATATAGAAATAATAGTGAAAATAAAATATTTAATATCCATAAACATGATCCCATCATATGGGTTCCTAATAAAATCACAATCACAACTAAAAAATTCAAAAAAAATCAACAAAATCTCCATCATGAGTGATACCACCTCAAAACCGATCACATCATATAAACAAGTCAAAACCACAAGCCACATTTCATCCCACTTTTTGAGTTAAGTCATTTCTATATTATTCAATTAATTTTTTTATATACACCGTTTAATTCTTAATAACCAAAAATATCTTTAAAAAAACTCCATTTTAATTAATGAATTCATTGACCTCTTAAGCCCATTCCCCATTAGTTTTATTAATAACAATTTTTTCCATAACTATCTGACAACTAACACAAAAATTCACAATAAAAAAATCCCATTTTCTATATCCACATTTCATTCCAATAGGGACCCTTGTCTAAACCACTACATATCTTCATAAAATCATATCATTAGAAACACCAAAACACACAAACAACACAAAACACAAACACCACATAGTGGAACCACCACACAATAAAATAACTTTTCACATATCTTATTTTAGTTTAACATAGAGGCTATTATCATGTTAACATCAGTATTTTCAAGGGAATTATCACACATAATGAGGTTCTGTATACAACCAATTTATCATATAGATAAAAATTATTATCCAATTTAAATATCCCCTACAATAGAACATGTATCATCAAAAATAAATCTAGGAATATTTTTAATCATTATCTAACATATAAGAAAAATTATTTAGATTACATAAATATCTATTGATTAATTTTCTTACTCATCAATTTGAATTAAATAAATTAATTTTATTTATTAATCAAGTGCATGAAATCTCCCCAATTGAAGAAAAAATCATGATACCCCCTAATGTACAACTAAATGAATAAATATGATAGATCACCTAAAAAGATTGAATCATCATGTGAAATGAACAATGATAAGGTTTCACAACCACTAAACTCATAGGAATCACCAAATGATTATTTTGTAAAGAAAAAAATTATAAAATAGAAAAATTGAAGATAAAATTTTCCATTGTGATATCAGGATTGATGTAAAACAGAGGAAATAAGAATGGGCAAGAAAAAGAGGGAAGATCAAACCTTAATTCAAAAGACTTTCTCTAATTATAAAAATGGTTATTTTTTCACAAAAGAATGATTGGAGAGTGATAAGAAGGTCCAAAAAAATTCATTTTCAAACGGGGAACAATGAAAATGATATAAATGTGTTTTAAAATCATATTTATAATAAATTAATTGTATTCCCCACGATGACATGTTAGACAAATAATGTGCATGGGGAGGTTCAGTCACTACATGATATGAAAGTCTTGCATGAGATACACTTTTTAAAAACATTTGCATAATTGGATATGACTGACACTATTGTATTGACCATGGATTGGACCAAGCCTTGATGGTTATTAAACCTTATTACATGTACAAACACCATTCTCATGAACCAAATAGTAGGTTATTTTCCCTCAATATTCCCAAGGCTATGACATAAGGTTCTCATTCTACTAGTTTTAGATAGGGACTATCTTAAAATACTAGGCGTAGTGCCACACCATACCTAGTGTTTTTTCTAGATTAACATGTGCATAGGAACACCACTAAACCAAAAAACCCTATAAAATGGTATTCCAAGACTTTTTTCAAGATGTAGTGCCCCTTAAAATTCCAAAACAACACCTCAATCCTCAAGATCACTACCAAAATATCCCACATCATCTCAAAGCCTTGGAAAAAACTCAAATGAAAATTCATGATGTTTTTATCATTACATTCTCCATCACTGATTGTGTTCACCTTCACAATGATAAATAGATAAAATTACCTTTTGATGCTCTGAACAACCCATGAAATATGATATCTTTTACAAATAATTAATCAATTCCTCATATAATATCAGATTAAAAGATCCCCCAAATATTGTAGGTATTTATTTAATAAGATGGTATACTATAGAAAGTTCATTTGTAGTTAATTTGGTTTCTCTCTTATATGGATACATTAATAACTAATATCTTGTACCAACAAAGCTATCACAATATAATATTTCTCATCTCCAATTCCAACCATTATAGATTGCTGATTTGGAATGATATTTTTCTTTTTTGGATTCCCTATTTCATATTCCTGCCTTCTTTATTGGAAACCCATTATAAATGGATATAGATTAGATAAATAAACATGGTAATAATTATAATATATATCATGATAAGTATAAATATTAATCTCATTAGAGTATATACATACATTATCTTATACTATAAAATTATTAAAACCGGCACTGGAACAAACTATAAGGACATAATCTTTATTCAATCCATAATTTAATTTTTAAATATGTATACATCTTATTATATTTCTAAAGATGTTTTAAGGATTTCAATTGTAAAGAATCGATTCATTTATTAAACATAAAACATCATGACTTTAAATTTAGTCACTTCAACTCAATGTCGTTTTATTCATAATAAAATAATTTTAAAATGAAACGCATTTTCCAATAAGTATTCTTGATTTTAAAAAAGAAATTATGATTAATATTAAATATCCATAAACCCTATAAAAAATTTTGAAAACATGACATGAGAATAAAAATCCATGTAAGGGACATATAAAAAAAGTAAATAAAGTGGTTAGTATATTTCAAAACCATGTGATCATATAAGAGAGGTTTCTATAAACACGATTAACATTAACCATAGATAATTGTTTAATTACACCTGAAATTATCTTCAATTCCCAATTTTTTTTCATAAAATAGTTTATAAAAAACAATAAGGACATATCATAATTATGAAACTTTCTTAGAAAAAATGAGAAATCACGAAATATATTTTCATTAAAAATGCCTTTTACCCTAAATGAGAATAATGATTCATTTAAAACAAAATAATTATATTATATGTTTAAATAAAAATAGTACTTTGAAAATTTATTTTCAATAATAGAAAAGTAATATTGTTTTTTGGATAAAATCCTCACAGAATCATTAGAAAAACACTTTCAATTGGAATAAACTACATAGTTAATTACAACATAACTATCTAGAGAATGTAAACATTACACATTTCATTAGAGAGATTTATCGATCTCACCCATCATCATAAAAAATTATAAATATGATAACATATATTAATCACATAAAATATTTCATTTCTGTAATAAATGTCAAAGAAACAAATGTTTGATCTCATAAGAAAAACAATTTTGGATATTGATATATCCATTTTCATTAAAATCCCATTTTCAAAACTAAAATAACTTTAAGAAGGGAAAAAGGGTTTTATTTTTAGAAAATAAGGTATATTATAAGGGATTCCAAAAATAATAATGGTTGTGGTGTTAGGAAAATCATATTATTTCTTATATGTTAATCAACTTTCCATTTATACATTATAATGAAATTGTATCATTATGTGTGAAATATGTAAAGAAATTCATTCCAATGACCTTGGTAAGAATACCAAAGGATGGGTAAAATAAATTTTTTAATTAATTTATTTAATAATTTACACATGTACCACACAATATGGATATGTTTTACAATGATTAGAGAGAAACCATCAAAAAAATGAAACTAGGTTTTGAGAATGAAGAACCCTTACCTATTGTTAGACATGTCACATATATTGTTTACATTATTAAATAATAATGTTATGAAAATTAATTAATTTATTAATAATATTTTTCATTTTCAATGTCATTTTATTATTCCATTTATTACACTTATTACAATTCCATACATAAAAGCAAAATTGACTGTGTTTACATCAATTGTTTTGAGGATTTATTATTCATAAGTACAAAATGACTTTGGTATAATGACTATGGTCATGTGGATCTTGAATATATCATTTCAAGAGACATAATCATGTTATTAGTATCAAAAAAATTTGTTAATTATAAATATACAACAATCTATGTATGGAAGTTATGAATAATGAATTATGTTACAACTCAATGATAGTGGTTTATAAATACGCATGATTACCTTTTCTATTGTTTTTAACAAAAATGAGATAAATAATATAAGTATTATTTTATAATTACATAACTATAATTATATAATATTTAAAATATTTTTTATTTAAACCAACCAATATATACAATCCATGTGAGGCGGTGATGAAAAATAAAATACATCGGTTTAGGAGGAGGTAGTCCAAACATACAATTGAGAGATGTTTTTGTTTTTAATTGAATAGTAAATAAAGGGTCTAAATATTTTTTTTAAGATTGTATAATTAAATTAATATCATGTAAATTATATTATTTCATTATTTTTAATAATTATAACCAACCATAAGTGGATGTGATGATGAAGGGAATACAATATCTTTTTGAGGTAGCAGATCACATGTGAACAAAAAAAATGTTTTTATCTTAAATTAAATAAATAATATTATGATAATGAGATATCAAAAATACATAATAACATTTTATTATATATTATTTACTTATGTTATTATATAAATATTGTTAGGAGCGTTTTGGAGGAGGTAAAATAGAAAATAAAAAATAAGAAACTAAGTTAATAACTATACACCTTTGTTGACACTATAGTCTTTATCAATAAAGATGAAAAAATTATGAAGAGAAACTTAGGAATTATAAATTGATAAGTAGTCTTTAGGGGAACAAGTAGACATTACAAAATTTACCTACATGCACATACCCCTATGTGTCACATGGGCCACTCAGGTACCCTGCATAGAACAAAGGGGCATGACATCCTTGCACCACAGACTTGCACTAAGGACCTCCAAGGAAAACATGCACATAAAACCTCATTCAACAAGGGTCCCATATTTTCCTATAAATAGTACCCTTGGCCTCCTCATTGAAACATGTGAAAAAATTCATAAGAACCCCCCGAGTTATGATTACACAACACCTTCACCCAAGTCTCCTGAAATTTCTCAGGTAGCCCTCCAAAACACCAATGAAGAAAAAATAAAGGGAGTATGTTAGATAGAAGTCCCATCATGTTCAAAAATAAAATACACCTAATCAAGGACCCATCTATAATAAACGAAAGTCACATGTTAGAGGCATATTCCTTAATAAAGGACCTATGTAAATCCCTTCCAAGGATACAAGAAGAGACCCACAATGCCTTGGTTAAAGCCTCATCAATGTATTTATTCCCCAATGGTTCATTTACAGAGGCATATCCAGCTCACACAGGCTATTTTCCTCTGAAAAGAAGCACTTTCAGTTGCTCACAGGTCTAGCCCGACATACCTACATCGATCACGTGCACACCAGACATGTCGAGTCATCCTTAATGCCTTCTTCAGAACCACCCATGGTAGGGAATATAATTATCTAGATCCCATGTCTTAAAAGGAACATGTTGAAACATCCACCTAAACATCCTTAGCTACAAATCCATGGTAACATTAACACCAGCATTAATCCCATTTATATTTTTATTTCTACGGTCAGACGTTTCTCACACTTGTCCTACTAGATGGAAAAGAACCTTGAGATTCATGTGAATTTGTATTTCTATGGTCATGATGACCCTTACCCCAGGGTCAGTTTATGGGAGTTCCCAGTCTTGGATACTAATGTTAAGAACATTTCCTTCCTTTTCCTTTGTTAAGACATTGAGCCTCCACTTCCAAGAATGGAGGGTGATTAATACACTGTATTGTCCATTAAACATAGAATTATATCATCCTCCCTAGCTACAAAACCCATTTTAGTGAATCCCTAATAGAGTATGCCCATATTCTTTATTCTAGGAGGCTTCAGTCTTGTTACTATATACCTTTGCATCCCTTGCCTTTATTCCTTCCTCATTGTCCATTCATTGGAAAAATTCCCCTGTAAAATGTAGAGAGGGAAGTTCCATATCCCTAGACTCTTTCATCATCATCGTTCTCCTCTTCAATCAGTATATGATTGGATAATGGAGGAGGGTAAACTCAATGCCTCATCCCTCCCCTTGTGGACTTTATATTAATGTCGACTTATGAAAAAAGTAGATTTAATGGATCTCTATATCTTCCACTTATTCTTTTTTTATCACACTCAGCCTAACTCATTTGGGGTTAATGGTTAATAGTAATCATGAATTATACACAATACATGTGACTAATTGAACTATAAGAACAAAAATTCACATTATAAATAGGATAGGTAGGGATCCCACATTGGGTTCAATTTCAATGGTCATCCTCATTATAAATAATCCCCAATCATAATCACCCATTAATCTTGACATCCTTCTCTAGATTAAGACCTAAAGTAAACCCCCATGTCACTATGAGTCAATAAAACCCTCCTGGTCCTTTTATAGGGAATCCTATTCTGGATTAAGACCTAATTTTATTCTTTTAAAGTGCCATACTCCCCTGTGATATTAACCAAACTATGTGGGCATTGATTCCCATAGAAATGTCATACATAGGAAGCCTCTATGAGGTCCAAATGTAACAACCCAAAAAACGATGCTCTCTTTGGGCCACATTACCAGTAGGGTTTAATTTAACTTATAAATTCCTATTCATTCCAGGTTACCTGGGATTCATTAGTATAATACCCACACCAAACCTTGATTATGAACCTCCTCCTATATGTCCTTTCCATATGATGTTAAACTTTATAGTTTTTCCCTTTTCACAAGAACATAAAAGGTATTATGTTATCCAATAAGTGGAATAAAACTATATGGGTTATAATTATATTCCCAATTATACATAAGAAACCATTCATGGGTCCGATCGAAACATCAAAACAACTCTTGTCTCCCTGGATGATGATACACTCCATAGTGCCCCACTATGTGGAAATAAAACTAGCATCATCATGAAAAAGGAATCTCTAATTTATACATAAGGGGAATCCTTTTTATGGAGAACCCGAGATAAATACAGATGTATCCATTGATGAGGAACCTCATATGCATGATGATGATTTTATATTCTATACAAGCTAATAATTGATTGTTAATTCTTGGGGAATACACATAATAATTTGAAATTAGTAAAGGATTCAAGAATATGTCTATAATCTATTAGAGAGTCCTATAAAAGGAAACAATTCCCCCCAAAAGGGTGTGATGATCCTTGACTTCCATCATCTCAACCTATGTGAGTTCTCAAGAATTGTTGGCTAAACCTGTTGAGGAGTTCCTACCTTTGCAAAACTAGCACACTTGGATAAAGCACTGCAGGTGTTTTCTAGTTCCATGAAAATACTACTGGAAATTGCTCGAATATATTGATTCCAAAAAAGAACAAGGATTTTAAGGTAAAAAAATAATAATGATCTTGATGTTAATCCTCAACCAATATGACAGTATCACCTACCTATCTGGCCCCTTTTCACTTGATAAAATAGAACCAGAATAGACAATCAATCGTTCATCTGTTCATTCAAATGAGATTCTACTTTGATGATGTTTTATGTTTATTTTTTGAAGTATATAAAAGAACATGTTCCCAAATCTCCCCTCAATCCAATGAAATGATTATAGTTTTCCCAAATTAACTCCTTGGATACCATTTAGGCGGGTTCTTCATCTGTTCAATAGATCCATCACTAGCCCATCATCTTTAGCATGGGTTCTCTAACTTATTAGTCATGGAGTACCATCAGAATGGTATGATCCCTAGCCTAGAGGAAACGTTACATGCCCTCTAAATCAATAACCACAACCAATTATCATGTAAATAAAGTCTTTTAGTCCGAAAGGTGAAGGAATTGACAATAATCTTCTTCTATTTCTAGAGTTTATCCTCAAAATGTGACAAAAAGTTCCACACACATCTCTAAGAGGTGGATCCTAATGTCACATACGACCTCACCCAAAATACATAGGATTTATTTTCAAGGGATCCTTCTTATATTCTCTACCACCAGTATCGCATGATAGTATCCGCTCAACATGATAAAGGTGTCATCCTCAGTCGACTAATCCAGTTCCTTCAAACTCGGGCACTCAAGATGGACCACATGGTTTATTGGTAGGTCACAAGGGATAAAGGTCAGATCTTTTCCCCCTTTAGAGTTTCCCACCAACCCAACGAGGTAGAAAATTGTGAATAGGAACATGCACTTGTCTGCCTTTATTTATATAGCAAGCAAAATCATTTGGCAGCACCCAATGGAGTTGTCCTTTCATCGATAGTGGCATATCACGAGTGAAAATGTAAAACATTCTATACTGACCAATCCATCCAACATACATTTCTAGAAGAATTCAAAGAATCCTGACATCCCATTTTCACAGAAATCCATGAGTAGGAGTGCACACACACTTTCATTTATAAATCCTATTAGTAGCCTCATCTGGATGCACCAGAAGAAGTCAGTCGGAATGTACTGATGACAAGAAGAAGGAAGGCTAAACTATCACCACCCACACATGAATACTGGTATTATTTTCTAATAGGAAATTAAATAAATGAGAAGGATCATACACATACTCTAAATATGGAAGGAAAATATATCTCCATTTTGACTTCTGAAGTCACCAAGAACATCCTTCTGATGGTGAAAGGGAAGACACAAATCCCTTCCCAAATCCTACATACATTCAAGGATAATGTAATAGTGATTATAGTGGTTTTGTATGGATGGTCATGTATCTCTATTGACATAAATGGCATCGCTCATCGTCATATCACCCTAGAGTAGACACACACTTATACTTCAATCGAGGATATTCATGGGGAAAACTCCCTCATATTACATGGATAACAATATCAAAAACACACGCTAGCTCCAATAGAAGGTAATCAGCCTTCACTAATGACATCTCCAAGTAAGACACAAACATCTTCCCCTGACCACAACTTATCCTATCAAGTTTCACCAATTGCTCATAAGAAGGCATCCATTATGTAGCCTCATCAAATGTGCTTTGAGAATCAATAGTCAATTTGTGATCTTGATCCACTTAATGATAGAGCTCTTGAATCCTTTAGAATCTTTTCTCTAGAAGAGAAAGATCATACTCTCACATCATGAAATCAACGGAGTAGTAATAGTAAGTTCAAAGTTTCCTTCCAGGCACTTCACTAAGAAATCAGGCTTCGTGAAAACAATCTGGTCAATCTTGAGAACCTATCTCTTGATTAGATAGGCGAAAACACTCTATGTGGCTAGAAGAATAATGTGAAAGAGGGTCTTCCCCTTTATTTAATACATTTTGGTGGTCCTCCCCATGATGGTGTTTGTAGTAAATGTTATATCTAGAGTTGTGTTTTTCATTTTCAATAGAATTATTCAATTGGAAAGGTAGTGATGAGAATACCCTCATATCTTGAGGCACTTGAGAATAAAAGGCTACTCAAGTTAGATACCTTGTTACTGGTAGGTGGAATCCCTTTTCAACTGTAATATATTCAAAAGAAACAGACATTATATAAACCATACTTGGGTCACATACCATCCAATGTAATAGAGGGAATCCATATAAATTCCAATTCCTATGAAGAAACAGTAGGAAATAACCCACTATATTTAGACTAGTTTTAGGATCCTCCAAAAAAAGATGAAGAAAATATGCTAAATATGACGAAACAACTGCCTAAATATGACATACCATTTATGTTCTATCCTTAACCACCTCTCAATAAAAAATTGTAGAGGATTTCTCGGTAGAGTGGGTGTACAAAATTCAGCTCAACATATGAAAAAATATTCATGACTTACAAAAAAACTATTACCATATGAAGAGTATTAATATAATGATAAGGTAATATAAGGGTTGTAGTTTCAAATTGACGTGTAATTACTCCTTGATTCAATACATCCAATGATCGCGAAATAGGAAGGATTCCTTCAATGCACATTCCTCAGCACAATAATGAGGCTTCAATAGTTGATCATTAACCCCCCATTTAATGTTTTTATTAGTGGATTGGGATTACATGAAGCATTAAATTTCAATATTTTCCCTAATCATTAAATCCAAACAATGGTTTCATCATGTAAATCTATAGCCTCAGGATGGATCATAGAAGCGAGCACTTTCCAAGAGCGAAAATATACTAAAAAATAGTTCCTACCAGACTCTCACTAACATTGGACCTGAATATAGATGGCTATTGAGAGACTCTTGTGTGAAGAATATGATAATATCATTCAAGCCTCCTACATAAATGATATTATAGGTTAGATAGATCAGATGTTAGAAATAGTGAAACAATCAAAGAAAATGGTTTATCCAAGTGCATACTGAATGTACCCATCCAATGTCTGTAGAAAACTCCATAGAATTAGAATGGAATCCAAAAAAAATAGTATCCACTACGGTTCAAGTGCAACACCATACTGTAGGGATGGGGGATTTTCCTACCCGAACGTCTAGGTTCAAAAACTAGACCTAATGGTTTGTGATTGCAGAACTCAAATAATTTCAACCCTCAGTGATGGGGTCTTCTTCACTCAGACAATATCCTCCTCAGTGAGAATCCATGTTCTTTCTATTAGGGAATATTTCACACACTGAATCCTCCCACTTCATGTTATCCAAGGATTTGGTATCCTCATTGTGGACACACGTGACTAAGCTATCTAGAGACTCCCATAGGGTTACTTTGCATCAAACAGATCATTGTGAATTAACAAAAGAAGAGGAAAATGCCTCATGGAAGACATATAAAAAGACAGTCTCACAAGGACACATATAGAATGAATGTAATGAATTTCACATCGGTGAATGTCATAAATGTTATCACTGAAATTCGTCCATGAAATAATTCCAATTCAGAGGATTCCGAAGAGGATGTTATGACAATTAATACAATCCACACTGAAACAAATGGAGGTGAATGTACCCACAATCAGAGGCTTTCCCAAAATATGGGTATTCCCCCCAATCAAATCACCATTACCTCCCCGAAAGGCACATAACTGGTAAAAGGGTAAGGGTCAAATCATACCTTACCACTGACCCAGGAAGGTTAATATCTATTCTATCGAAGAAATATTTTCCCATAAGGAGGATTAGATGAATGAATTTAGGATACTCAATAAAGAACGACACCAATCCATTCTACCTAATATATATGTTCTATAAGAGGATCCTCAACTTCCACTTTCAGTTGGCGCACCCCAACAAAGAGTGTTTTCTGTAAAAAATGAGGAAGAATTCGAACATATGATCAATGATGGATACCAAAAACCAATACATTTGGATCCCATATTTTTATATAGATAATTACCTCTATTGGGTCTGTAGATAGATCATGTTCAGAGACATCATTATAAGACTTCTCCTATAGAAAACCCATGGAAAGTGCAAGAAGCACCACCACTAATGTTTCTAACAGTTTCTTCACCTATTCGGGATCTAGTCAATGCACTAGTATCAGCTCCATCTTAGCATGATCTTATCCATATTATTTTGAAAACCATTGAGTCGTTAATGGATTGATTGGTATCCATAATGGAATGAAATACGCCGATACATCCAGAAAAATATCTTACCTAGAATGGTTAGATCTGACTCTCACCCATTAAAATTGGTAAATCCTATATTTCCAATATTTAATAGATTATGAGATTTAGATATTCCCTTGATGAATTTAATATCCCACTATTATCCCACGATGGGTACCACTAAATTGCAGGAGGAAAATATACTCAGATGCTTTGGGAATTCACTACAGGGGCCAGTTTTTATTTGGTACATGACATCGAAAGATCTGTCAATAACGAGGTGGGAAGACCTTCATCAGAAGTTTATCTTCCAATTCAACCCAATGTTATAAAATATGAATGTATTAGTCCTTATGATCTTCAATCAATTAGAGAATAAAAGTGTCTCAAGTTTTATTTCTCGATGGAATGGTTGACATACTCATTAAATCTACCTAAACCTTTAGAAGAATTGTATCCTATTTGTCTAGATAATCATTGAGATGATTTTTTCAAGACATTAGTCACTATAAAATAAATAGGAGGGTTATGAGATATTTTTGAAATTGTTCATAAGGTAAAATACTCAATTCTAGAGATTATGTGGATGTCTCGAGTAATTTCATCATTGTTTCCTCTGGAATTGGGAATGACCTCATTGATTTACGGTTCAAACATTCCAAGAGGTTTCTAACGGGCTTGTTCATAGAACCAGAAACATCCAATGATTACATATCCATTTATAACTACTTTCCATAGTTAGTCTCTCATTAGTTATGGACCGATGAGGCTTAGGAATTTTCATCGGTCGAGAGGATGGGAGGTCGGACTCAACACACCTTTTTGAGGGAAATTATTGTCTATTCTGGGAGTCTCTTTATATATTTAATTCATGTTCATTAATCCTTATTAAATTACAATGTATAAAATGATATTTACTTTAGATATGACAATCAATGATGGATATATAGGATATTTATAGAATCTTTTAAATGTATTCGAGGTTCTTCATTGATAGAGAATCATCTGTATTTGATAGAGATTCTTAGACAATGGTATCCTTTAATATATTATATAAAAGTCTCTTGGTCATTATGATGACCATACTGATTTTAAAGCCACTCAGTGGTGCACTTGATGTTTATTTCCATTCAGAAGGACATAGATTATTTCAGAGGTGGGATCGTACCCGCAAATGGGCTACCTATGTATCCTTTATTTAGAAAAGGAATCAGAACCCATATAGTTCTAGAAAGGGAGTATGATGTTTATGTTTGATTTATGGCTCAAAGAAAGATGTCATAATTACTTTTACACTCTAATCTCACGTGAGTCATACTCGGTGTGAGAAAGAAGAGGTATTAGTAAAACGAGACAATTGTTCCATGAAAGATGTAATCATAGAAAATGATGTGGGGATTATGTGTATATGACTACCCAAATATATAGAGATCAGGAAATATTTCAAATAAGAACTCCAGGACCAGGGTTCATAACGGTATATGTACTTTGTGGAAAATGGATACTCTAACTTGGGGCTTACTCCCGAGGAAGATTCCCAAATTAGGAGGGGACTTATGATTGGGTTTTACTCTTCAGAAGGAAGCCCAGATAAAAAAGTAGATTAAGGCTGGTTAAGAGAAATTAATACTAGGAATTAATCCTAAGGAGGAGGCCCTGGTTATAGGGATTTTGAAAACTAGGGCTCACTCTTGGAAAGGAGGCCCATGTTAAGGTAACTTTAGAATTAAGTGACTTGGGGCTTAATCCTAAAGACGATGCCCATATTTGGGAACTTGGAGATTTGGGATTACTTGTGAGAAGGAAGCCCAGGTTAAGAAAATCAGGGTTGGGACTTACTCTTAAGGAGGATGCCCAAATTAATGAGAATTTGGGGCTTACTCTTAAGGAGGATGCCCAAATTAATGAGAATTTGGGGCTTACTCCTAAGGAGGATGCCCCAATTAATGATAACTTGGGGCTTACTCCTAATGAGGATGCCCAAATTAATGAGAATTTGGGGTTTAATCCTAATTAGGATGCCCAAATTAATGAGGACTTGGGGTTTAATCCTAAGGAGGATGCCCAAATTAATGAGGACTTGAGGCTTATACCTAAGGAGGATTCCCAAATTAATGAGAATTTGGACTGGGGTATACTCTTGAAAAGGAGGCCCAAGTCAAGGATCCTCTCATCTTAAAGGATGATGTTGATTGAATGGAATCTCTAACCATAGTGACGTAAAGATATATACATCACTAGGTTTTAAGAGATATTCCACAGAATTCCTTTCAGATAAGGAAGCAAACAAGTAAATCATGCCATAAATGGATTTGCAAAGAGTTCTAAGGGCTTAATCTTGAAGAGGATAGGTGGATAGGTATAAGAGAGGTGGAATAAGTAAGAGGGGCACCCAAAAAGAGAGGGGTTGCGCAAGTCCTTCTGGGCGTGCAAGTACTGTGTGGGCGCGTAAGTCCTGGGCGTGTAGGTATACCTGCGTGGCATATGGGTACCTACGCGACCTTTAACCCATGGGGTAGTACTTGGGTGTGACTTGGATCAAGCCTTTAGTACTATCCCTAGGGGCTTCCAGAAAGGAGGCGCGCAAGATATGTGGAAGGGGTAAGGCGGCGCGCAAGTGTGGCAATTTTCCTTAAGGGCTGGCCACTGAGGCACGCTAGTGATGATGAGTTTCAACACTTAGGCCTTCCTCCCTCTATTTAGATCTTCTGTTCGAGGTAATAAATTACCTTTAGAGGTGTTCAAAAGCTTTGAGAAGAGACTAAGGCACCGTGAGCTCAAATATGAGGTTCTGTAATTTTTCATCCTTCAAATGGGGGGGGGGGAATAGGGGTATTTATAGGCTGGAGTGACGTTGGGAGACATTTCAATGAGGGCGCACAAGTCACCTGCACGACCACTGGGCGGCACGCAAGTACACTTGCGTGAACTTAATGGAACTAGTGTGACCCAAGTTCATTTGAATCTTTTTTCATTCCTTTGTTAATTTTTTATGTTTCTTCAAAGGATGGATGACTTTAGGTTTAAGGTATTTCTCTTTTCATTCCATTAGACTCTATGACAGAAAGGAGCGTCAAAAAAATCCCCCCCTCAGAGATGGATCTGAAAGAAATGAGGATGTGACTCTGAGGAAAAGAAGAAAACCAAAGTAAACACGGCGCGTAGGTGTTGAGCGCGCAGAGGGCGGCGTGCAAGTGATGAGCATGCAGGAGTTGGCGCGCACATGTTCTAGTGTGAAGGGGTGCGGCCTGATCTATATATAGGCAGTCATTCTTCATGAAAAGCACAAAATTTTACGCTTTCAAGCTCTCACCGTGCAAGTTTCTTCCGTCGCGCAAGTTACTTGTTTTCCATTGTTTTATTGCTGTCGCGCTGCCTTAAAGGTAATTGGACTTGCGCGGTGATACTTGCGCGGTGATACTTGCGCGCCAAAAACTTGCATGATACATCCATACTTGCACGCCAAAATTATACTTGTGAAACATAATGCCTTATCCATTTTTTTCAAAATCCTTCACAAATTTTATGAAAAATAAACTTACTTATGAGTTATTTATTCAACTTTTGTGCAGAATCAATGGCTCCCAAGAGAATCAGAACGGATAATGAACTGGAAAGAAAGCGTCTTGATGATATGATGAACATCATTTCCTATGATTATTATACCATTTGTGACATCACTCTCCCTGATTTGGCCATGTATTAAAGAAATATCATCGTGACTCCCCCCAGAGCATTTATCTTCCTTTGTATGGCTATGGTCATCTACGAGAAGTTACCATTCCAGAGGAAAAGAACTATCTTCCAATTTCTTGGTTTTAGAACTACACCAATTTCGCTTCTGCAAATATCTCATGCGGAGAAGGATTAATAAATTATTGAACAGTGGAGAAGGCCCATATGATGTATCATAGCCCTGATACGCCAGATCTGAAACCTCATAATCCTGAGTTGCAACCACATTGTTATCCCTCAATTTTTCGAAACTCTCAGATGGATCAATCCAAAGGATGGAAGAGAAGTTGGGACTTTCGTCCAGGATGAGGTGTGAAGCCAACTTGGATGTGGGTATACTAGGTTCGACAAACATGTGCAGAGTTTGTCTAGCATTTGAAAGGAGTTGTGATACACGAATCCATCTGGGTTGGGCAAACAGATGTTTATAGGCAAGATAACTTCGTGCCAGAGATACTCAGCCATTGAAGCCCAGAAACCAATTCGTTCCATCTGACTCATGGAGAAGTAGGTATCAGTCTGTGGGATGTCCACAAAATATCAAGGGCTTGAATTTTGGGTGATATGTATGATGAATTCATCCCTCCCTAGGTGACTTGGAATGATTCGGAGAAGACTCCAAATTTTGATATGGAATTATTTAAACTCTTCCATAAGCTCAAGAGTTCAGAGACCTCCTTAACTCATTCTAGAAAGGATATTCATCCTGAATAACAGACGAATAGGTTTCTTATCGAGAAGCAGGATAATTTGAGAAGTGGGGATATGAGGTGAATCAGAGGATCCCAAAAAATACTCATCTGGTAGGATTTTTGGCTTTGTGTCTCTGCATTTATCTTCTACCAGTCAAGGATTCGAAGGGAGGTGTGAGGCCAGGGACCTTTGTTATTGCATCCAAGTTGGATGAGGGGAAGCTGGTTGGGTTGGCTACCCCCATTTAAGCAAAGATTCATAGGAGCTTACTCTATGTCTTCATGGGTAAGTCTCCTTTGATAATAGTGCGACCATTCCAGGTTTTATGGGGATGGATCACCACTCACTTCAAGACGTATAATGTACAAAATGGAGTACAGATTCCTAGAAGTTCTTTCAGCCCATCAGTGTAGGAATTATCTGGAATTTCTCCATTAGCTCTCAACTCTTATGACATGAAGGTGAGGTTGAGCATGTATAAGGAATTTAATTTCTTTCCTTATGGAAATCCACCAACCGGGTGATTTTTTGATGACGGAACTACCAGTCTGGATTTAAGGGAATACATGGTGGCCTGCAGAGATGGTGTGCTGGTCACCAAGATTGAAGGAGAGATTATATGCGAGGCCTATGCTCCATATAGATTTGCGCGTCAATTCAAGTGTTTGCAACAGACTAATGTATCTCCCCCTGTGCATGTCAAGATAGAGAAACATATGTTGGTTTCTTGGCAATTATGGTTGCTGACATCTAGGGAGAGGACCGGGGCAGTGTTTGAGCTACCAGTTGAAAAAGTGGCACATAATTTGACTACATGGTATGCCGAGCACTGGATTGCATCATACCCTAAAGGGGTACTGAATCACCCGGTTTATCAGGTGGGGAAGAGGAAGAGGACTGTATAGAAATAAACCCTTCCTCATGAAGGTGATGCTTCTCCACCTGAAGATAATTCACCGGATTCCTCATCTAGGACTGGCTCACCGGATTCCCAAGATGGGGATGATGAGGCACAATAAGCAGCAATGTGGCCTCGTGCCCGATATAATCCTCCAGTCAGAATCAAAAGACCCACTCCATCAACTCCTAGCAAGTTACCTCTTTGGGGATATTTAATCAACATTTATTTATAGACCAACAAGTCTTATTTTCTTATTCTCCATTAGTAGTTGCAGGAACTGGGAAGAAACTATAGTCCAAAATTGTAGGACCTTCCTTGTAGCCTTATGGTACACTTATTGAGTATCTTAGACCAGAATCTATTCAGACATAGGAGAGTTTATACTATGGTGTTGAAATTGCATGGCTGGATTTATGCAAGGTGCTAAATCTCCCTGGAATAGGGATCCTTCTGGCTTCTACAAATATCTCTTTCGAGAATAACCCCGATGAAGTGCGGGCTTACATCAGAGAGATGGAAATTCTCATATATGACACTAACGATTCCATTCCTGTCACTAAGAATATGAAGGAAATGATAGATAGTGGTGCCATTGAGGGGGCTAATGCTTCCAGAGATGAGGAGTGGCATGATTACGTGGCTCCTGAATATGTAAGTTTTCTTTCCTCATTTTCTTTGTAATTTAATTTCATTCAAATCTTTGTTTACTCAATTAAACTATTTTCTTCATCATGTAGCTTGCAAAGAAAGGAACTACTGAGGTTCCATCGCCACAGTATAGCCCTGGTGGTACTGCCATCGGGGAAACTGCTGAATCTCCTCGCGAGTCGGGCGAGATATCTCTAGGCCAGCTGGCCATGGATGAGGAGCTGGTAATGGCTTTCCATTCTCCAATTCAAGTACCTATAATGTAGACTTCCGACACACCCAAAAAGCCAAGGACGAAAAATCAACAAAGGAGGAAGTCCATAGCTAATCGCTTCATCAGTTGTGGTAAGTCCTTTGAGTAATCATGAGTCTTAAATCATGAAAATATTGCTCATTTTCCTTGGGATTGCAGGGGCTTCTTCAATTTCTCCTCTGAGGGAGAGGACTAACCGTCATTTGTAGACCACAAAGGGTATTGGCGAACAATCACAAGTTCAGGTTGACTTGGCTGCTCCTGGAGGAGAGCCAGCGCCTATTCCCAGTATCCCTCCTGCTACTGTTTCAAGAAGAGAATAACCTAATTCTGGTAAGTTAACAATGCTTCATAAAATCTTGAATGAAACATCAACTGACTTCCATCCTATGATAATTTGGGTTCAACCCCTGAATTAGAGTTTTTGGCAGCTATTGCATCTGATGTCGAAATTTTATCTGAAGATGCTATCCTGGGTCAGGGTCCGCAGGATGAAGGTTGCCAAGAAAACACATCAAATTCTCCCACTAGTGAGATTAACCAAGATTCTGAGATGGCATTAGATGAAATTATTGAACTTGGCGCATCTTTCGAAGATTTTATAAATCATGTTAAATTACCATGTAATTTAAGAGACTACGGACGTGAGTGTTATCCTTCGTCCTATATAAAAAATAACTTCTTATTACATGTCTAATCATGATCTGTTCAAATATGCAGTTCTCTCTAGGATAACTGCTGAAATACCAATGCCTGAAGGGGGTATAGAAAACCCAACTATTGTAGAGGCATCAGCGCAAGTGGAGCTGAACCCCATAGAGCTTCCTCAAACTCACCTTGAAAATCCTGTTGAAGCTAGGATGGATGGGGAGGAGCATTTTCAAGTTACTGATCTACCATTGGGCAAGGGATAACAATATTTGTGACTATACTTAATTTTCAAGATATCCAATTAACTTTTGTTATCCATTGAAACTAACCAAAGCTTTAAATTGATTATCCAGGGCCATCAATTTCAATAGTTAGATCTAGAGGTGAAGCTTCAGCCTCTTCCCCAATGGGAATTGAAAGTGAAGAAGCACATGTCATGGGGGAAGGAGAAGAACATGGAACTTCCATAAGTGCATTAATCCCAGATAACATTCCCCCCTATGACAGTGATGCTGAGTCAGACCCGGAAGTTCAAAAGGCGTTCTAATTTTCACAACGCAAGGCATAACATAACATATGGAAAATCATATCTGAAGTGCCTCTAGAGGAGCTGTCATCGAAGATTCCCCTTTTGTCATCCCTACTTGTCATATTGGGAATTGGTGGGTTTTGATATGAAATGATTCAAACCGTGGTGAAAGAGGTCATCTTAAGGAGGGAGCAGGAGAAAATGTGCCATGAAGATCTGCCCAGAGTGAATCTATCAGTCAACATCAGTGAATTTGAGGTTGCAGTATGCCGAGCTAAGGCTGACTATGCTTCCATGATGAAGGAGGTGAAGCATAAAATCAAAGATAAATTCATCCAGCAGATGCACCTTCATCAACAATTAGATGTTGTTACTCGGGAACTTGACCAACTCCATAATTCATTGGGGGTAACTCAAACAAATGGGATGAAAGCCATCATGGATGCTAAGGAATCTCTCCATCATTCTGAAAAGAGTGAAGTTGGTCGAGTGCATGAGCTTCAAGTGGCTGCTGATGAAGCTCGGGATGCTGTACATCAAATAAAGACTTATCTCGACAACCTATTATAATTTCATAGAAAAGATAAGAGACTCCAATCTGTGGATGTCCTTCCAACTATTATGCATCAAATGGAATGAACGGTTTCATCTTCAATAATTTGTGCACATATTTTCCTGCTACCTGCTTTAAATTTTTACCTAAGCCAATGGGCATAGTAAGCATAGTTTGATTTTTACTAGGATTATTATAAATAACCCTTCAAACTTTGTATCTTTTAATTTCTCAATATTACCTAAATCATACAAAATGTATGTTTACTAAGCTGGAACTTGACTTTTGTTCAGAGTTACCTTGTCTTTTGTGGGCAGTTTAAAGTCATGCACATCGGACATAAAAAGGCTAATATTTAAGGTCAAAATAGCTTTGACCGAATGGATTAAAATTGAATCAATTCCTTGAAAATTTATCTGAAAACATAATACCACACTCAAGTGTGGGGGAAAAATGTAAACCATGACTTAATAAATTTTGAATATGAGGAATTATATGAAAATGGGCTAAAAGGCATTAGAATAAGTAGTTCCCAAGAATGAAGTTACCTCTATTTAACAAACCCGTTAGGGGGTTGAATTATGCAGGGACACCTAAGGGCATTTGTAACATAGTCAAATAATAACATCTTTTGGATGATAGGTCTATTATGTAGACTACTTATGCAAGGCCACCTAAGGGTACGTGCTGCATAGTCAGGAAAAGTAACTCTAAGAAATTTACTTTTCTACTGCTAAAAATCCAGTGAATGTTTATGGGGATTCAAATTTTCCAAAGCATATAGTTTGCTGTATGGAGAGAGGTACTTGAATATGGAGAAGATATTTCCAAACTAGATTGTCTAAGAACAAGATGAATGTTACTCCTAGAAAGGTCTGACCGAAGCATAGGGAAGGAAAATATAAACCATAGACTTGAATACTTTTAGATCATGAAAAAGAATAGGGGAAAAAATATGTTAAGGATGGCTATTTTTGCGGATCCCTTCATATTTTTATTAATACCAATAAGGAAAACGAGGTTTTACTTCCAAGAATTAAGTTACCACTATTTAACAAAACTGTTAGGGGGTTTAATTATGTAGGGCCACCTAAGGGAAATGGCTGCATAGTCAAATTATATCATCTTTTGGCTGACATGTCTGTTATGTAGACTGTTTATGCAAGGCCGCCTAAGGGAATGTGCTGCATGGTCAAGCAAAAGAACTCTCAGAAATTGGAAATTTTGTGACCCGAAGTCGAGAAAAGGGTTATGAAGATCTAAAAATATTTAAGGTTAGGATTATAAAACATAAGTATGGGTATTGTCCAATGTATGCAGAGATACACAGATCAATGTTGACCATAATCATGTTGTGACTGGGTCCTGAATTGAAATATTGGACTTCACTACATATCCCATAAGAATGGGAATCAAGCCATACGTTGTTCTTGAAATACAGTTTAACATCTTGTGGGATAAAAGTGTAAGAGATCTGAGTTTAGGGTCATAGAACATGGACCATTATAAGAAAAACACAGTGTTTGTTTTCATGGGGAATTTTAAGCCAGGGGACTGAAAGTGGAAATTGAGGTTAGGCCCAAAGACTTAAGGCTGGATTCGAGGGACACTCGAACATTACTATATATCCCATAAGGATGGGAATCAAGCCCATGTAGTTCTTGAAATACCCTATGTACAGATTTTGTTCGTACATGTGAAGGGTAAAAGGGGACTTTAGTGCAATGATGGTTTAACCCAAGATAAAAGATTCAGGTGTTGCCATGTATGCACATAATCTTTTGGAATATAACATGATTAAAAATCAATGTAAATAATGATTCCCTCTCAAGTGAGGGTATCAAAGAATATTGTAGTTTATTGTCGTACAGGACAAAAGTGTTGTACAATTTAATGTTGTATTGCTAGGACAAAGTTGAACCAATGTAATGATTTTGATTCTGGGGGCAGTTTCACGAATCAACATCAGATGAGATGGAGGCGAACTGATTTTAAGAGATTGGTTGTGGGCTTGAACCTCGGGAGGTTGCCTACGTACCCAGCCTAAAAGGCTAGGATCAAAGTCCACATAGTTCAATTAAAGAAAGAATTAGAGATCAGGTTGTTAATGGGGACAACGACTTAACAAATGGTGTTGGGACATACGCATGGTTAGCGGCCCAGAGAGGGTATTATGGTTGATGTTTTCTCTAAGCTCACGTGAGTCATAATCGGTGTGAGAAACAAGAGGTAAGAACAACCTTAACAATGCATAGTTTAATGTCATGTAGGACATATTAAGGGACTATGCAGTTTAAAGTCTTGCAGTGAGGACTATTGGTACTGCACAGTTTAATGTCATGTAGTGGGGAAAAAATATCATTTCACATCATATAGAACGTATTAAGGGATTTCTGTATAGTTTAGCATCATGTAGTTAGGACGATGGGGACAATACAGTTTAATGTCATGTTGGAAAAAAGGGGAACTGTGCAGTTTAATGTCATGCAGTAAGGACAAAAGGGGACACAGTTTATCGTCATGTGGGACGTATTAGGGACTTTTCCACATTCTAATGTCATGTTAGAATAAAAGGGATGATACAGTTTAGTGTCATGTTGGACGAAAGTGTGAATATTTTAAGGTCATATGCATAGACCATAATGGTGTAGTTTAACGTCTTGCTGGACATGATGAGCAATTTAATGTCATGCAGGATAGTGGTGCAGTTTAAGGTCATGCGGGACCATGGTGCAGTTTAAGGTCGTGATGGACCGTGGATGGTGTAGTTTAATGTCTTTCTGGATGATGGTGCGAATATTTTAAGGTCATATGCATGGACCTTTAGTTATGCAGTTTAACGTCTTGCTGAACGTATGGGACTTCTATACAGTTTAGCATCATCTAGTTAGGAGGTCACAGTTTAGTGGCATGTTGGACGATGAAAGGGACACAGTTTCACATCTTGTGGGACGAAAGTAATACAAATAGTTTAAGGTCATATGCATGGACCATAGATGTATTTTGGGTTCATAAAAAATATTTCTTCAGAAATCTGGAATTGGTTGGAGTAGTGATGAGTTCTCCATCCATTGAGATTAAAGAATAAGCTCCATTGGAGTAGAACTTATGTATTGAATAAGGTCCTTCCCATTTTGGCTCAATCTTGGGAGGTTTCTTTCCAGGTATCATTGGAGTTCTAAGGACTAATACCAATTCTCCTTGAATGAATGAACGAAGACGAACTTTTTTGTTGAAAACTCGTGCTATTCTATTGTGATATACTTCCAAGTGGTGCAGGGTGCACAATCTTTTATCATCTAACCGTTCCAATTCATTCAATCACTTTTGAGATTGTTCATCTGTAGATGATTGATCAAAAATGGATACTCTGAGCAAGGGTAATTGAACTTCAATGGGCAAGACTGCTTCTGTTCCATATACCAGTGAATATGGAGTTGACTGCGTTGTAGTGCGAGTGGTAGTCCGATAAGCCCATAAATCATGAAAGAGTTTATCAGGCCATGTCCTATTATATTTATCCACCATATTGTGAAATATATTTGACAGAGTCTTGTTGAAGGCTTCTATCTGGCCATTGGCCGCTGGATGATACTGAGATGAATGGTTGGATTTGATGTTGTATTCTTGATAAAACTTCCTCACCTCGGATGAACAGAAGTTGGCGCCATTGTCCATTAATATGGTATGAAGGACACCAAATCTAGTAATGATGTTAAACTTCATGAAGCTAACAATTCATTTAGAACTAACTTCATTGAGAGGTATTGACCCTTCCCATTTGGAAAAGAAGTTAGTAGCAGTAAAAATATAATTAAATTTCTTGGCTGTAGCTTAAGGATAAGGTCCCACCACATCCATTCCCCTTGTGGTAAATGGCCACGAGTATTTAGCTGTATGAAGCAACTCTGGGGGTTTATGAATGAATTTGGCATGTACTTGGCATGAATGTCACTTCTTTGTGAAATCAACACAATCTTGTATCATTGAATGCCAAAAGTATCCAAGCCTTCGAATTTGATCAGTCAGTCTGTGTCCAGACTGGTGAGCACCACAGACTCCTGAATGCACTTCGTTCATGATAGCCATTGTCTATTCTCCGTCAATGAATCTGAAGATAACTCCATCAAAACCACGCTTGTAGAGAATTTTCTCTGGGTGACCTGGTCTATCATAAAGAGTAAAATTGACAACACATCTCCAGACTTGTTCATTCCTGGATCTATCCATTGGAAATATTCCATTTTGAAGGTATTCCCTGATAGGAGTCATCCATCCTGTAGTATGACCATATGGTTCAAGAATGGGACTAATTTCATTGATTTCCTCTGTTTTGATTTGAAGATAAGGTGAAATTGTACAACGGTGGGAAATACTGATGGTTGTCTCATACCTATTTGGATCTGCCAGATCTATGGCTATATTAGCCAATGCAAAAGTTTGGGCATTTTGTGATCACGGGACATAAGAAAATTTCAATTCCCAAGGGAAATCTACCATTAACTCTCTGAAATAATAATACAATGGGATTAATTATTCTTTTCTGATGGAATAATCCCCATTGACTTGTTTGATTACCAGGTCTGAACCATCTTTCACCTTTAAGTGATTCACTTGTTCTTGAAGCGCCAACTCCAAGCTTACGATGAGAGCTTGGTATTCTACTTCATTATTTGTACCGCCTCCTAACAATGAGAAGGAATAATGTAACACTGCCTTTTCTGGAGAAATGAGCACAATTCCTAAGCCAACTTTGTTGAAATTATTATTTTCCATTTTCCACCCTGTTGGACTTCTGGAAGCACCATCATTGTACATTTCCAATGTTTGAATACTTTCTTGAATAGAGAAGACTTCCTCAACAGGGAGTTCAATATATGAAGATGTGTCTTCCACTGAAGGGTGTTCAACCAGGAATTCAGCCAGAGCTTGGCCTTTTATTGCCTTTTGAGACACATATTGAATATCAAATTGCTGCAAGATAACTGCCCACCATTCCAGACGTCCTGTAAGCATTGGACGACTAAGGATGAATTTGAGTGGGTTATTGCGAGATACCAATTGAACCTCATGATGTGTCAGGCAGTGTCTCAACTTCTGAACTGCGAGGATTAATGCTAGGCAGCACTTCTCAATACTTGAATATCATGTTTCTGCTTCATGCATAGTCCAACTGATATAGAAGAGGTTGTTTTCATTCCCAGCATCATTATTTTGAGCAAGAAAGGCACCCAATGATTGCTCTAGAGCTGTCTTATAGAGGATAAGTGGTCTTCCTTCAATAGGTGGCATTAACACCGGTGGACTCAAGAGATATTTCTTGAGAATATAGAATGCTTCTTGAAATTCTTCAGTCCACTAGTAAGTGACTCCCTTCTTCGTCAATTTGGTGAAGGGTAAACTTTTTCCTACCAAATTGGCGATGAAACGCCAAATATAAGCTAAGTGTCCCTGAAGACCTCTCAATTCTTTCAAATTTCAAGGAGGTGACGTACCAAGTATTGACTTTTTCTTCTCAGGATCGACATCGATACCACGATGTCATACAACAAAGCTGAGAAATTTCCCTGAGGTTACCCCAAAAGCACATTTTAAGGGGTTAAAACTTCAAATTATGTTGCCAAAGTTTGTGGAATATAATTTCCAAATCATCCAAGTGATTATAACTTTTCCTGGATTTGACCACCAAATCGTCCACATGACATTCAACGAACTTCCATAAAAAGGGTTTGAAGATACGATGCATTGCGCGCTGATATGTTGCGCCTGCATTCTTTAGGCCAAAGGGCATTAACCAATAGCAAAACACACCCTGAGGGGCTCTGAAGGCTATAGATTCCTCATCTTCTAGAGCCATTCAGATTTGATTATACCCGGAATATCCATCCATGAAGGAAAGTGCTTCATAGCCAGCTATTGCATCAATTAAGAGTTTTGTAATTGGAACTGGAAAATCGTCCTTAAGACACTGCCGATTATGATCTCTGAAATCAATGCAAACTCTAATTTTCCCATTCTTCTTTTTCACTGGGACAATATTTGCCAACCACGTGGGATATTGAACTTCTCTGATGAAGTTAGCCTTGATAAGATTATCCACTTCGGCCTCAATTTTGGAAGCATAGGTTGGGTGTGTTCTTCTAGCAGCTTGTTTGAATCCCTGATGTTCTTCTAGAAAACCCAAACAATGTGTGGAAACATTAGGATCAAGCCCTGAAATCTATGTATAGTTTCAAGAAAATATATCTCAATTTTTCTTTAGAAAGGAAATATACATCTCTTGCTCTTCAAGAGTCATATCTGAACTAATTAAAGTGGGGAATGGATCTTATTTTGTACCAAGATTTATTTCTCTTAGTTCGTCCATGGTGGTAGAGAAACCCTCTTCAAATGCTGGAGAAGCATCTCTAAGTTCTTCCTCTTCTCCTTCAACATGTTTTATTTCTTCTGTTTCTACTTTCATAGTAGATGATGAAGAAAAATTTCCATGATCAGAAGAGACACTAAAATTTCCATATCTTGAAGAAGAAGCTTCAATTTTTGACACGATTGATGAAGAAGGGTCTTATTTGTGAGATAAAGAGGAGATGATGGATTGAGAATCAATATCATCATAGACCTCTAATATTTCTATAACTTCTTCTGGTCTGGTTGGCTAACTATAGACTTGCTGGATTTCACCAGATGAAATGAAGACGTTTCCATTTGAACTTTCATCATTTCTTGGCGAATCACCATTTTCTCTCATGCTATCTGGATTTATTTCTGTAATTGACATTATGGAGGTTTCTATTAGAGTATTTTGATTTGGGTCTATCTTGTCAATTTGACTGATAAGTAATACATAATCTGTACTCACATGTGCTAATGGGTTTACTGGAATCTTTTCCAATCCATATGGAGCATTAACATTGGTAATTTACTTAGTTGTGGATTCCTCCTTTTCCCTCATGTGATAGAATTCCATTTCAGTGTATTGAGATTCACATGTCTTTAATGGGGCCTTATCACCATACAATGTCCCAACTTGACCATCAAAACAATATTTGAGACATTGATGGTATGATGAAGGGATAGCCACATGTTGATGTAGCCAGGGTCTACCAAGCTAGATGTCGAAGGCTCAGTCTTGATCAACACCCATGAAATCTGATTTGGATATAAGATATCCAAACTGAGTTCTGAGTGTAATCTCACCCAGTGGTTCTTGTTCATTTTTATCAAATCCTTGTAACATCATAGTAGAAGGATATATATCAGATTTCGTGAGGCCCAATCGATGGAGGGTATGAATGGTCATGAGGATGACTCCTGAACCATTATCAATGAATGCTCTTCAGATGTCTACACCATTGACCTTTCTAGATAAATATCATGGTCTAATATTCCCAAGTATGACATCATCTTCATCTTCATTTGTGAAAAATATCACTGCATGGGATTCTGCAATATTATTCTCTACATGGTAGGCTTCAACTGCAGCAATTTAAGTTTCAAACTCTTGAGGACTTGACAAGGCCTCAATGAGTGCCTCTCGAAGTTCCTTTGATAAATTCATGGCCTCCAGAATTGATAACTTGGCCGGAACATGGGCCAGGTGTTTCAATACATCATACTTTTTATCCAAAGGTCTATGTTTCCCAATAGGAACATGTGGTTTAGCAGGTTCCTTGGAAGTTGATGCTTCTTGTACCAGTATAGGAGTTGGTAATACTCATATATTTGGAAGATTAGACTGATTATATCTATTTACTTGCTGAGAAGAAGAAGGTGGAACCTCCAACCGATCTTCCAGAATAATTATGCCAGGACTGAATCTGCCTTGTGTAGAAGAACATGCTTGTTCTTTTTGAGCTTGTTGAAGAGCTCTACCATGAGTTTCTGCCGCACACAGAGTTCAAAAGGGGTAGAATTGGAATAGTGGCCTCTGAAAGATCCACGTCTTCCCCTATACCCTGAGCCTCTGGAACTTTTTATGATTGCTCTGTTTTATATAGAGAATTCATCCTCATATAATTTGAAACTGTGATTGGCATAAGGATCTGTTAAGTGAATCATATTAACATAACCGAATATCAACTCTTCATCCAATGAAGACTCTGCCTGATTAGCCAGTTTAGGCTGTGCCGTTTGGTGGGTGGTGCACGTGGCTTCGAAGTAGATGGAATAAAATCTTCTGGAGTTAAGGACAACTTGGGCTTTGGCACATACTCATCTTCTTCTGAATCTTTTTATTTCTTTGAATTATGTCGTTTCGTTGAGGATTTTCCCTCTGATAAAGAGGGTTTTTCTGCGGTATTCATGGCAGAAGACACAATTGGTTTCTTCAATTGTGTTCTCAAAATAGCATGAGTCCAGTTGATCGTCGTTCTGACCATCCAGTCATCATTTTTTTTGCATTTTTGTTCTTAACTTCTTGCCACTCACCCTCCTCCTCTGGATCTATAGCAGTAACACTTGCTACCTGAGCTGAAGAATCTTTCAGTTAGACTTGTCCCAAGTCGACCATTTTTTGCAGGAGGTCCTTGAAAACAAAACACTCCTGAATGGGAAGCCACAACATTTGATGAAATGAGAAATAGTTGGGATAGTCTTTATATTCTTCCTTGTTTGGACTTTTCGATCTTGGAAATTGAACCAAATTATTCTCTAGGGCCAAAATGAAGTAACCAGGAACTTGTTCATTTTGGAAAGAATAAAAATTGCTTTTCAAATACTATAATTGTTTTCATCTTTGATCTCTTTTATCATCTTGACGAAATGTCTTCTGTTGTTGGCACTCAGGAGGTGGATCCTTTTGAGAAGATGAAGGTTTTGAAGTAGAATCAGGTACATGTGCTTGTTTAAGCATAAATATAGCAGTCTCTGCTTTACCCATTCTTCTTTCTAGAGCTGATGGAATTACACGAGCTTTATCTTTAGTCTTTATAAGAGAATCTTCAATCTGTGGAGCGAATTAAGTAAGTTCTCTAAACCCTCCTGTGTATTTCACAGGGATCAGTGGTGTACACAACTCATCACATAATGTTTCCAAACAGATTGGCAACAATTCCTCTTGAGGGAGTGATAAGCTTAGGGAATATGTTAATCCCTTTCAGCGAGCAATGAAATATGAGAAACTTTAATTCTCCATTTGCTTACAGTTTGTAAGATCAAAAACTGTTGTCTTTGGAAATGTTGAGCTGAACTGAATAAGATATTTTTGACGAAGATCCTCCCATCCGGTAATTGACCGGGATTGCAAGCTTCTGTACCAAACAAAAGAAGGTCCTTGTAATGACTGTACAAAACACTTGAGATTAAATTCTTCTTGTTGCTGAAGGGTTCCCATCATAAGATCACAACGAGAAAAAAAAGTGTTAAGTGTTTCTCTGGGTCTCCCGAACCATTAAATATTGGGAATGTGGTACTTTCAAAATCTGATGGGGGAGGAATTGCATCAACCCATTCAGGATAAGCTCTCTTTTCTGGTTGAATTTGAGCACACATTCCCTCCATAGTTTCCAACTGAGCTATTAATGACTAAATAGTAGTTATTAACTTTTGAGAAGCATCCGGTTGAGCTTGGACCTAAACAGGTGTAATGATTGGAGCTGGTACAGATGTGGTGGCTGATACTGCAACTGATGGTTGCACCGCCAATTGTTGTTGCAATTGACCCATAGGATTAGACCTATGAGGGTGTAATGATAAAATAAGGATATTCTTGATCCATCTCAGTTGCCACAACAAATTATTTTCACTGACTGACTCCAGCATGCTTAGGAGGAAGACTACCCTGAAGTAGTTCTGCATTCAGCCTCCTCAATTCCTTCATTTATTCCTCTTGTTGTGAAATTCTTTTCTCTAATGAGAGAGATTGGACATCTCCAGAGGAAGGGTATGTAACTTGATTCATTCCTTTCCCCTTGTTGGGTCCCTTTCAGAG
This sequence comes from Viscum album, assembly GCA_963277665.1. Lineage (NCBI taxonomy): Eukaryota > Viridiplantae > Streptophyta > Magnoliopsida > Santalales > Viscaceae > Viscum > Viscum album. The sequence continues at coordinate 259,684,368 of OY728125.1, read as the reverse complement.
AGGAGGATGTTGGTTACTTGAAGGAATACCCAGATTCTGGGTAAGCATTTGATTTCGTGTACGCACACCTTCTTCATTTGTGTCTGTGAGTACAACTTATTTACCAAGAACCCCTTCGTCTGATCCCTCGGAGTGAACCTCATCTAGTGGATCAGCAACAATGGCATTGATGACATTAATTGATGCATAATTCATTGTATCCTTTCTATCGTAATTTCTGCGATATTGATTTATTCCATATCATTGATGAGACATTGCCTTTTGTTGATTCGATCCCTCAGGAACTTCTTGACGAACTATAATTTGGAGGCAATCTAATGATAATTGGGCACTTCATTCCTCTTGAGGCTTCTTCCATAATCGAGAGAAAACTGACTTTCTCTGAGGAAGATATTGAGGATTTGAAAAAGTCCACAGTCTGGTGGACTGGGGCTATTCCTACTCAACTCCTCGAATCCTATTTGTTGATTCCGAGGGTTGGGTTAAAAGAGTCCCCAGTCTGGCAAGCTGGGGTGGTTCTTGAGATGCTATATCTGAGACCTTATTGAAATATCTCCTGATTTTTCTGACCTTAGTCATGAAATTAGCTGGATGCATCAACCTACATCCACTTTTATCACATGGCTCAAAAGACTGTTGGATTATTTTGACACTTCTGTCACTTGGTGAAGTGCTTGCTCCAAATGAGAGGCATGTTAAATATTCTCATTTTCTTGGTGCAGGAGTAATTCAACAACTTATTCTTTGTATGCTTGATTTTGAGATGAACTAGTTGAATCCTGTTCTTGGGCATGCTTTTGATTACAAACAAAACCATTTACTATGGCCGCCCATGGGCATTAACATTCCATGAAACCATTTTCGGCAGGCTTTGCTGACTGGAGAGCATAGTGAAATGTAGTGCTCCATGAACACCCTATCCCCTAATATTAATACCATATGGGGCATTGGAAATTAACTGGTGGAATATTCTTAGCGCGACAAGGCATGAACGCTGAAGGGCTCTCTGCTGCTTTTCAGCATTTAGATATCGAGAAACTGAGAGAGATGCCAAGTCAATTTGGCTTTGTAAACCTTCTATTATCTTGATATGATTTTCATATTCATCGTAAAATAATATTTTCTTTTTCAAATGACAAATATTTTTCCATATGTTGAGACAAATATCATGAATTCCATCTTCCGTCATCATCTCTGGAATATCATACTGAGAGTTGGCCGAAGGCCAAAACATGAATGGCACTTCACCTTTTTCCAGTTGTTTTCTCATATTCCGTACTTCCTCTTTATCATTCTATGAAGATTCTTCTATCTGATTAGACCAATGATGGTTCTTCCTTGTTGCTTCATTGGTTCAACAAGATTGGTAGAGAATTCAGTGATCAAACTAGATGATCAATCACCCATGGGTGGTTTGGAGAATGACATACACCCCATGATATCTTCTGATTGAGAAAGTGTTTCACTTGTTAGTGGTAAAGAATCAGACAAGACTAGCTTCACATTTTCAATTGCCTCAAGATAAGAGGGCTTTCTCATCACTACATTTTCCATTTTAGCATTTCCCAAGAAATGTGCATTATAATTGCGGAGAGGAATTTCGCAGTTAAATTCATCATCATGTGGTGGACCACCATGGTGGGTTACATCAAAAGATGAAAAACTTTTATCCTTGGTCTTCTTGCCACACAGAGGGTTCTTGTGGCTCTCATCTGAGGATGAAACTCCAAGATCGACCGGATTTTCATAAAGCAAGCCTTCATGAGAATGTTTCTGATGCAGTCCATCAAAATTAATGTTCCCACTATTGGGAAATGAGGGAGTAGAATCTTTAATTCCAATAGATAATTGTTTAAGGGATTCAAGAACTCCAACATCGAGTAAGGCCTTGTTACATATTGTCCCTTGATTCCTTGACTCTATTGGGAGGGTCTTCTTGTAAAATTCCTTCTTACTCAATTTGGCAGGTGTATGTGCCCGCCTAAGAGAAATGATCAGGTCAGGCTGATTATCTCCACTCAAACCAGGTGTATGTGCCTGACTTGGTTGTCCATATAATATGGGGGAGTATTCCCCACAACCCTCTTGGACTTCAACAGAGGTGTGTGTCTTTTATGGAGTGAACTATTGATGTGTCACTCCACTTTCAGGGATAGATTTATGTGTCTTTCCCTGAGATGCTGCAGAAGCTATTATAATATATGTCCAGATATCCAGAATATGAGCAGGGATTTTCTTATGCTCTTTCACCATTGATAGAATATGTTTGGTGACTTCAGCTACCAGAATAGAGATATATGTCCATTCCGTGCTTGGAGTAGGTGTGTGTTCCTACTAATGTCCTCCTTTCCTGTCCGTGAATCATGACAGTACTCAAGTGTGGGGGGCATATAGTTGAGTCTACCTCCTGTTTGTCGCCATAGATTTCTGACTGACCTCTCCGAGTGCTGCCAAACGAAACTATTGGTAGGCTTGATCAATACCTACAGGTGTATGTTCCCACTAATTGCACTCCGCCGAATGTGGTTGACGAGCTTCCTTCAATACTGACAGACGAGGCTGCTGGCAGGATTGATGAGTGTAAGCAGGTGTATGTGGCTGTTTACCAGTTGTCAACACATTGGGTTGGCGGGCTCCATCATATATAGTCAGACGAGCCTGCTGACTAGCTAATGATTTATAAACAGGTGTATGTTCCTGTCTATAGTACTCCACCAGAATTGGCTGGCGGGATTAGCGTGATGCTTCCTAACGAGTCTGTTAGACAGAGGAATTAAAACGGACGGGTGTATGTGCCTGCTCGTTGCTTGCCACCAAATTAGGTTGGTGGACTTCTCCGAAAATGGCAGAGAAGAGAAACTACTCACTGTTAACCGGATTTCATATCTGGCGGTTCGTCTTTCCTGCTCGGGTTCGAGGAACCTGATCTGAATTCCTGGAGATGATACCCTCATCATGTTGAGGGTGCACTGTCGCACGAGTCTGGCGAAAATTGTTGATGGGAGCCCTCGGGAAGGACTCATGTCTCCTTGAATTAAGTCCCTAAGGGACCTGCTCAGTCACCTCCCCAGAAAATGGGAGTGAATGGTGATTGCGTTCTGGGGATAACGACCCAAAACGGTTGGATACGGTGGTTGGAACCACCTGCTTCTTAATCACTAGTCATCACTGTCCGGATGACCAGGGTGAGTTGTTCACTTGGAGGGCTTGTCGAGCATCCTCCAATGTTGGAATGGTACCGTGTTGATGGTAATCCTTAACCAGTGCATTCGATACCCAACATTGAAGATGCTGAGTAGTTGATGTCATCCTTAGAGTGCACGTCGATCCAGTAGGAGCACCGGTAAAGGCTTTCCCAGCAGCAATATTCGCTGCAGAAGTATTCATAGGTGTGAACTTAGGAGAAGCCATTGTATATGATCTTGGAAAAGAGTGCCTGTTTGATATAACAGACGTAATCAAGATAAGTCTGGAAACTACATATTTTGGATATGCACATATGTTATTTATTGTATTTTTGGCCCTCTCATTGAGTTTTAAATTGGGGCTTAACAAATAGGTAAAATATCACCTTAACATGGTTAAGGATTCATGTTGGGTTCAGCATTTTTTGTTTCTTCTGGAATTGGGAATGACCTCGTTGATTTAAGGTTCAAACATTCCAAGCGGTTTCTAACGGGCTTGTTCGTAGAACCCAAAACATCCAATGATTCCATATCCATTTGGACCTACATTCCAAAGGTAGGCGCTCATTAGTTGTGGACCGATGAGGCTTCAGAATTTGCATTGGTCGAGAGGATGGGTGGTCGGAATCATCATACCTTTTTGAGGGGAAGTATTGTCTATTCCGGGACTCTCTTTATAGATTTAAGTTATGTTCATGAATCCTTATTAAATTACCAATTATAAAATGATATTTCCTTTAGATCTGACAATAAATGATTTGATATGTTGGATGTTTAGAGAATCTTTTATATATATTCAAGGTTCTTCATCGATAGAGAATCATCTGTATTTGTTATAGATTCTTATTCAATGGTATCCTTTAATATATTATATAAAATTATCTTGGTCATTATGAAGACCATACTGGTTTTAAATCCACTCAGTGGGGGCACTTGATGTTTATTGTCATTCAGAAGGACATAGATTATTTCAGTGTTGGGATCGTGCCCGTAGATGGTCTACCTATGTATCCTTTATTTAGAAAATGAATCAGAACCCACGTAGTTCAAGAAAGGGAGTATGATGTTTATGTATTAGTGATGGCTCAAAGAAAGATGTCATAATAACTTTAACACTCTAAGCTCACGTGAGTCATGCTCGGTGTGAGAAAAAGAGGTATTGGTAAAACCAGAAAATTGTTCCATGAAAGATGTAATCATAGAAAATGATGTGGGGCTTATGTGTATATGACTTCCCAAATAGATAGATATCAGAACTTATTTCAAAGAAGAAGTCCAGGTCCAGGGCACATAATGGTATATGTACTTTATGGAGATTTGGATACTCTAACTTGGGTCATACTCCCGAGGAAGATGCCCAAATTAGGAGTGGACTTATAATTGGGTTTTACTCCTGAGAAGGAAGCCCAGATCAAAAAGTATATTATGACTGGTTAAGAGAAATTATGACTGGGGCTTACCCCTAAGTAGGGGGCCTAGGTTAAAGGGATTTTGAAAACTGGGGCTTACTCCTAAAAAGGTGGCCCAGGTTAAGGGAATTTTAGAATTAAGGGACTTGGGGATTACTCCTAAAGAGGATGCCCATATTTGGGAACTTGTAGATTGGGGATTAATCTTGAGAAGGAAGCTCGAGTTAAGAGAATCATGGTTGGGGCTTACTCCTAAGGAGGATGCCCAAATTAATGAGAATTTGGGGCATACTCCTAAAAAGGATGCCCAAATTATTGAGAATTCAGGGATTACTCCTAAGGAGGATGCTCGAATTAATGAAAATTTGGGGCTTACTCCTAAGGAGGATTCCCAAATTAATGAGAATTTGGGGTTTACTCCTAAGGAGGATGCCCAAATTAATGAGGACTTGGGGCATACTCCTAAGGATGATGCCCAAATTAATGAGAATTTGGACTGGGGATTACTCCTGAAAAGGAATCCTAAGTCAAGGATCCTTTCATCTTAAAGTATGAGGTTGAATGAATGAAATATCTAACCTTATTGACATAAAGATATGTAAAAAACTAGGTTTTAATAGATGTTCCACATAATTCCTTTCAGATAAGGAAGCCAACAAAGAAATCATGCCATAAATGGATTTGAAAAGAGTTTTGAGGGCTTAATATTTAAGAGGATAGGTGGATAGGTATAAGAGAGGTGGAATAAATAGGAGGGGAACCCAAAAAGTGATGGGAGCGCAAGTCCTTCTAGACGCGCAAGTACTACATGGGCGCGCAAGTCCTGGTCGCCCAGGTATGCCTGCATGACACATGGGTACTTGGATGGCCTTTATGCCTTTGGGTAGTACTTAGGAGAGGCTTCGCTCAAGCCCTTAGTACTATCCCTAGGGGCTTCCAGAAAGGAGGTGCGTAACTTATGTGGAATGGGTAAGGCGGCGCACAAGTGTAGAAATTTCCCTTAAGGGCTGGCCACCGAGGCGTGGAAGTGTTGATGAGTTTCAACACTTAGGCCTTCCTCCCTCTCTTTAGATCTTCCGATCTATGTAAGAAATTACCTTTAGAAGTGTTCGGAATCTTTGAGAAGAGACTAGGGCGCCAGGTGCTCAAATCTGAGGTTCTGGAATTTTTAATCCTTCATATGGAGGGGGGGCACAGGGGTCGTTATAGGATGGAGTGACCCTGGGAGAAATTTCAAAGAGGGCGCGCAAGTCACATGTGTGACCACTGGGCGGTGCGCAAGTACACTTGTGCGACCTTAATGGAACATGCGTGACCCAAGTTCATTTGAATCTTGGTTCATTCCTTTGTTAATTTTTGATTTTTTTTCAAAGGATGGATCACTTTAGGTCTAAGGTATTTCTCTTTTAATTCCTTTAGACTCTGTGACGGAATGGAGTGTCAACAATCATATCACAGATGGATAAAAATTAAAGAAGAGGCTGCTATAATTACACTTAAACAATCCCCTATACACACTCCTACTTCAAATACTACACCATACCATATGGCCCAGCCTCCCAAACATAAGTAGATATGACCACCACATCAAGATGACCAGAGAGACCAGTGGTATATGCAGTTCGATGGTATGAAAAATAAGGTCTATTATTTTTAAAATTACTATGTCCCTAGCTAATTCATCTCAACGTTAGAAAATGACTAGGTTAGGTATCTAAATCCCAAGAATCCCTAAAAGGAAGGTGTCTATAATCTCCAAAACTATTTCCCCATCCATCCGATGTTGGGGAAACACATATAGGAATATTTTATTTTCAAAGAGATTCTGTAAAATATTTTTGCCTCCAGGAAAGTGATGTTTAAGAATTCTCCTTCTCAAGTACCATATGATTCTACAACTATTACAGAAGAGAAATAAAATTAATGGAATGAATTTATGATAAAAAATTCAAATATGTTCATTGATTATATGGTTAGAAAACTGATAAACTAGAATCATGCTATTCTATAAATATAGTTGCAGTAGCCAACTATACCTCATTCCACTACCACAAACTCACAATCAACTTCATTAGTATCTTAGTCCTCCAAAGTCCAATACTCTAAAAAGAAACATGGAGAGAAGGATATGAAGAGAACATAAGAATATGATCATGTATTAAGATGATGTTATTCTTAACATTAGCTGACTTAATTTATGTAGTCTCAAATGTACGGGCACCATCCCACCAAGCAGTATAATAAGAATCTGTCTGTCAGAATAAAGTTTCGTCAAATAAAAAGTTTATTTTTAGTTCCACTAATGTTATAAATTTAATGGATCCCTTCACAGATGATTATTTTGGTTATGAAACTGAATTCACAATGCTTCATTGGGAAACTAGGGGAAGAATCCGTTATAATCAATGTTACTAGAGAGGATGTGGTCATACCTAAAGTATCTACATTAACCATACCCCTTCTCAAACTGTCTATGTGGCCAAAATTCATGGAATAGCTAATCAGTGGGATCAGAAGGAACAAATGAATTCTCCAACACATGACAAGGTCTCTGCCGACACAACTATCATGGCAGATCTACTATAGGATATGCCACTTCCTAACTAACCTCGACGTTTAGGCAGCCTTAGCTAACCCAATCCACTTAGAGCAGTAGTTCCTATAACTCCTATTCTAAAGGAATATGTTTCCACGTTAGGAAGATCATCTCCAAAAGCTCTAAAATAATAACATACTACTACAATGAAGTACAGAATATTGGATCAGAAATATGGTGTTTTGAAGAAATCGGTCCAAGTGTCGGCTATGATTTTTATCCTAGATGCTTTAAGTATATCAAAAGACCTCCAAGAGGAACTCATGGAGTCATTATCTATTTCTTATGAGATTCAAGTTGAGTTTGTAGCTATTGAAGTGTATCATGCATAGAATAGCACAAATGAATGCTATATAGTCATATCTTTCATAGACTAGGATGAGGATACCGTCGTATAAGGGTATGTTTGGCCCTTGTAAATATATTGTATAAAAAATGACATTGATATCTGATGATCCTTTATTGAAAATGGATCATGATTCGACCATATTATAATTCATACACATCGCTAATTAGGTATCAATGAATCTAACTTGTCCTCCTCCACTATAATGTTATAGGGTTTTGATATGAATGATAAATAGACTCTATATAATATCACACTCAGATCTTGGATTAGAGATCTAGTGTCGAACAAAAAATTCATTTTTGTTTGAAAAGATATATATATATATATATATATATATATATAACCTACCAGGAAGGCATTATCTACATCATCTTGAAACCATACATTCATCATTCAATAAATCACTCCAATATTGTGCCAATGGTTGTATTAGAACATTGTATGGTGATAAGGTCCTATTAAAATATTATGACTCAAAATATATTAATGTGGGATTCTATAACAAGGGAGGTAAAAAGACAAGGGTCGATTATGTTACTCAAATCAATGCCCCAAATGGTCTGTAGATGATTCTAGCCAACCCCTTCAAACAAATCAGCATGTATTATGGGTTTCCCATCAATAAAATTGAAAGGGTAGGCCTAAATTCAAACACACACTCAACAGAGTCTCTATTTTTAGTTCTGAAAACTAAGCATGTTAGTGTTAGGGAAGTTACAAAATCACCAAATAGTGATGAAATCCTGGATTAAAATGTCTCAATATCATGCCTAAAGATTCAATAAATCTATGTTCCATTGGCTAGACCAGAATAAGTTTTTTATCAATGGGGGAAAATGAATATTCTCATCCTTATTCCGTCATTTCCCCTACAGAGATCTGAGGAGAACCAGTACCACCAATTGGTCCAGAAATGATTTTTTCTACTTTGTAATGTCCAATTAAAAACACTTCCATTAACTATGAGATTCTTGATTCACTAACTATCTCCAAGGAATAGGCATAATAGGTAAATCATGAAGAAGAGTAATAAGAGGAAGACCTAAAGGATACCCCTAAAACATTTGAGTAAGGCATCTCTTCCACTATGGATTAACTCAGAGTAACAAATAAGGTTATGAATGAAGATCCATGGCCCACTCTAATTAGTATGTCCATAGATTTGAAATAACATGAGGTATATACATCCATTTTAAAGTAACACTAGAATGTGTTTTCATGGAATTACAAAGAGATTCTATCCCTAGAAACTGAAGTGGACACCCACCATTTGTTTTTTTCAAAATATAATCATTGATACATACAGGAAGTAGGAATCACAGACACAAATCTTGCATATAATATTGAGGTAGAAGTGTATTAGCTCATTAAGTACAACTTCATCTGAGAGGTGAAATATAAAAAATGGCTAGCAAACATTTTCCCCATTAAAAACAAAAATAGGAAAATCCCATACTATATTGACATCATAGATCTCAACCAGTAGTGTCCAAAAGATGACTTACAGGTTCCAGTTATAGAACTCTTGGTTGATGCAATAGCTAGCTATCAAGACCTCTAATTTATGGACATATTTTCTATATATAACCAAATCTAGATGTCCCTAGATGATGAAGAGGTCACATATTTTAGACTCCCTAATGATTGTTCAATTATTGGGTAATTCCATTTTTCTTAAAGAATGTTGGCACCCCATATCAACGTGTCTTGCATAACATTTTTAAACCCATCCTGGTGATGTTTTTAGAATGATACATCGATGATCTAGAGGTCATTTCATGGAAACCTTTAGACCACTTGGAAGATATGTAAACCATCTACAACATAATATGATATCATAGATTTAAGATAAACCCCATTAAATGTCCCTATTGGGTACCCTTAGAGAATTTTCCTAGCTTCGTTGTTTACCCTTGTAGCATTTAATTTGATCCGGAGAAAACTGAAGCTATCCTTGCATTCTTCATCCTCGAAACCTCAAAGAGCTGAGAGGTCAACAAGGAAACATGGCCTACATATGGTACTTCATATCCAGTCTAGAAGGAAAGTGTTTTCTATTCACATAATTGTTAAGGAAGGGGGTCACGTATTAGTATACCAATTACCATCAAGAATAGTTTGATACCCTCAATACATACCTCTTGAGTCCAATAGTATTAATTCCACCTATTTAAGGAATGTCGACCATTATTTATGGTATGGCCCTAGGGAAATCACTAGGATTCATCCTCATGCAAAATACAGATGATGTAAATGAAATAAACCTCTATTATCTCATTCAAACCATAAATTATTAGGAGAGTTGATATTCAGATATATTGAAGAGTTTCCCAGAATTTAACTTTTTGGTTCATAATATAAGGTACTATTTACAAGTCCATGAGTTCCAACTGGTCTATAGAAATTAACTGCTAACATACATCCTTTGGTATCCAATGTTAATAAAACATCTGGAAAAGTGGGGGGTTATTTTATATCACTTTGATGTATAGTTTGTTCCTCATAAAGTTGAAAAAGGTCAAGCCTTGGAATGTTTTCTAGAATAGAACCCATCTGTATAAAACTTATCATTAAATACTTAATTTTCATATGAAGAGGTGTTCTCTATTCAGGACATCCCCCAAACATGGAAAATTTATTTTGATGGTGCATCTAGGAGCACAATAGGGAAGATAATGGAATACCATAAACTCAAAAATGTTAGGCTAGGATCCATGCTCATTTACCTATAAAAGGAAGACTTACCACACTCTTTTTGTTGTCATAAGTATGCACCAAAAATTTAGAGGAATACCAGGCTTTCATTGCGGGTTTAGAATTGGAATTTCAAATACCACTGAGTCACATGGAGGTAAAGGGTGATTTATATTTGGTGATCAAACACATTAATGGGTATTATTCCATCCAAAAAAGAAGATTGGATCCCCCTATTTTACTATGTCTTAGGGTTGGTGGAAGAGTTACCCTCATAACCAACATTGAATCACTCTCAATGATCAAAGAATTCCCAAGAAGATGCATTGGAAAATGCTGCCACAACTTTGGTAGATACAAATCCGATTAAAACAATCATTATCACTTCCCACTACAGAATGGTCTCCCCTTTTGTTTGAGTTATAATAGAGGAGATCGAAAATGTTAGCCCTATACCAGAGCAGTTTGTTCCTAAAACTAGATTGATGATAGTCATCATGGATTACATCAAAAATAGAGTTCTCTGACTAAATAGAGAGGGGATAGAACAATACCAATGAAGATAATCCAAACTCACAATATATTATATCGCAAATCATCAAAAATACCTATAAAAATGGGGTCTGATGGAGTTTTTCCTAGATGTTTTGTCTGAGAAGAGATTGCGGTCATTATGGATATATTACATACATAGACCTATAATGCCCATCAGTTTGGATACAAGTTTTCTCACTAAATTTGATGGAATGTGTATTATTGGCCCACTGTGACACAAGAAATTATAGAATTAACCCCAAAAAATCATTCCTTCCAAGTGAATAAAAACTTCATTCATCAACCCCCAGAGTTTCTACTTACAACTAAATACTCGTGGAAATTTTCTATATGTGGTATGAATGTTTTGGGGCCTTACCCTTCAACTATGGCCAAGTAATTCAAGTATATGCTGACTAATACTAATTTATTCTCTAAATGGGAAGTGATAATACCTCTCAAATAAGGTAGCGCCAATATAATTGTTGGCTTCATAAAATCTAACATCATTACCATATTTGATGTCCTTCATACAATATTAATAGATAATGGCACCAATTTCTTTTTTTCTATGGTATAAAAGATATATCAAGAATATAATATCATATACAACCATTCATAAAGCTATAATTTTATAGATAATGGACATAAAGATGCTTTCAACAATAACCTATCAAACATACTCTAGAAAAATGGTGTAAAAGAAAAAAATTCATTTCCTAACAAGCTCTTGGATGACTTATGCGCTTACTGGACTAAGACCCATACTGCAATTCAGGTGATCCCATACTCATTGATATAAATAATTAAAGTTTCCCTTTCAATTTAATTCTAGTTTCAATCACTCTTTGTTCCGTTCTAAAATCATCAATCTATAAATAAAATATCCCAGAAATGAGTGGATTAATTGGAGTAAATGGATGAAAAAAATATTCGATACCTTTCACCACATGGAATTCTACCAAAATCGAATATAAGGAGATTTGGACAAAAATGTATTCCTCTATTCATTCCACCAAGGAGAATTGTTTTTGTTCCTTATGACTCCAATGATACTATTAAAGAATCCTATAGAACATGAACTGAAGAGGGAGAGACCTTAATCACTAAACAAGGTCTACTCCAATGAAACTAATTCCTTAATCTCAATCGATAGAGAAATCATTACGGCCCCAACCAATGAAGGGATAATAAAGAAGTATTTCATGTAAAAACAAGAGATATTCCCCAACAATAGGACGTTAAACTATATAAAGCCATATACATCATAGCTGTAAGATGTTAAACTGTGTTGTTGGTGTTTCTCTCACGAACATAAAAGGAATGACATAAAATCCATATCGGATGACATTAAAGATTTTGGGTATCCTCATCCTTGTTGGAATACATTAAAATAATGGACATATAGTTCCATTCATATGACCTAAAACTATGATATTTTTTTCATTCTTATTGCATGAAATAAAAATTTGTGGTTAACATCCCCCTCAATTGGTGTAAATATCCCCCCAAATATGAATAGATGATAATACATATGGTCCATAAAATATAATAATATCCCATAAATATTCTCTAATCACATCATTTCTACTCCATAGTGGCACTTTGGCCCCTTTTTAGGTATAAGACCCAACATTATCACATCCATACTGCATAATGGTAAAAATCAAGGCCAATGTCCCCATCACATGATATTAAATTGCACAATCTTATCAAAAACTACATGTTGTTTGATTCTCACCCCAATGATATAAGTATTGATGGCCATATCCCTGATCTCAGGCCAAGTTGTGACCATAAAAAAAATTTCACCTTTCACAATGTATGAACCAGATCTACATAGAGAACTTTTCCTGGACATATGAAGTCATTTTCATTACAACAAGATTCATACTGATGCCAAAACTGAAATTTTTGGGCCCAAACATTGTTCTGGAATGCATCAAAACCCTGTTTTCCCCATATCAATGCTCAATTTGTGTGTGTTGAGAATACTTGAAGTACTATATATGGATTGATTCTCATTTCAATTAGATACGTAGTGATTCCTAGATCTCATATCCTTGGTCCAACCATGAAAACAAATATTTCATTTCCCCTGTGTATGAATTACACCTACATAGAGAGTATTTAGGAAATATGTTTGGATGATTCTCATTTTAGTGAGATATGTAGTGATGCCTGGGTCTCCAATCTTGAGTCAAGGAATAATTGAAAAATCCCCCACTCCTTGTGTATAAATCACACTTGCACAGGGAGACGTCAAGAACTATGTGTGGCTTGATTCTTACCCTTGGAAGATATTTAGTGACATACTGGTTTCTTATATCAGGTCTTTCATCATTTCAACCATTAATCCCCTTTACTCTCAATTCATGAATCAGATCTCCAACAGGAGATTTTTCATAACTATGTTTGTCTTTATTCTCATTTCAATGAAACACATAGTGATTCCTAGATCTCTAACATTATGTCCATCTATGACATTTCTATTCTTTCACATTGGTTCATTCTTCAATTCACCACATGATATTAATAATTATAGGATATTAAGATCTACTTATGGATCGATTATCATCATAAAGAGATACATAGTTACACCTGGATCATATCTTCTATCCCAGCAACCACATAATTGAAATACCCTTATCCTTTACTTGTGATGCCTTTTATTTTTGGACGAAACATTTTCCACCCATTGTTTATCATAGTGAGAATAACTAACAATATTATAAGACATTTGGTGAAGTTTCTTTCCTATATAATTATGACATATCAATTCACACTGGGCCATAGTCCTAGCTACAAGACCATAAAAGGCACACTAGATGTTATCTTCACATGTCACTAAATTACATGATCTTCTTAAGAACTATGTGCTCCTTGATTATCTCTATGAAATGATACATAGTGACTCTTAGTCCCTATTTCTTGGTACATCCTCAATACTACTTTTCAAATCAAAATCACCCACATCTCGACCCACTGATTGTAATCTTTGTAGTTATTCTAGAATTATGTGTGCTTGGATTCAAAATCCTTTGAGATATATAGTGACATCTAGATCTCTAATAATTGGAATATACACCACATAATATGGGAAATACTACCACTCCCCATGTATGGTTCAAATCTACATGAGATGACCCAATATGAGTTCTCACCCTATAAATGAACTCATATAAAAACCCCATTTTACTCCACATATGAACTCCATCAGTGTGGGTGTCTTTATTTCAGAACTACTTGTGGCTTGATTATTGCTCTAAAATGATATGTGGTTACACTGAGGCCCTATTCCCTAGTCCAGCCACAATATTCAAATTCTCCTCATGTTGAGACGCGATAATTTAGTTACTATATGACTTTAAAAAACATTTCATAATTTTTGTGCAACATGAACTTAAATTATATGGTACCCAAAAAAGCTACATATGGATTGATTCTCATCACATTGAGATACATAGTTATTCCTAGGAAATAAACCCTAATTTCTTCCAAGGGTTAATGAAATAATTCCCCCCTTTCCATTATACAAGAAATCATTTTTGTAAGAGATATTTAATTCAGGACACCCTCCTCAAAGGGGTCCACCATGGAAATAGAGATGTCTCTCATTATACATATATGTCAAATCTATGTGAGGGGAATATCATGAAAAATATTGGTCTGAACTCTTCCAATGTTCTCTAGAACTTTTATTCTTCAATTTATTCTACTAATATTAGACAATTTAAGATCATCTTAATTTTTCGTCCGCTCTCAGTGATAGAATGTATAATACCGTAAGACATTTTTTTTGGAGATGTAGTGTTCCCTAGTTGTCTTTACATAAAACAACCCTTATAACAAGAATCTAAGCCAAAGGATACCCCTATTTGAATATACAGGAGCGCCCTAGTCGGACTTGCATAAAGCATCCCTCATAACACGTTTTTCGACTGTAAGTAACTTATACCTTGGGGGAATCCTCTTATTATCTTGTTAGAATTGATGATAATATGATAAAAACAATGAATTAAAATATCCTATGATTATCTAGCATATTTTTCCTATATTATCTATCTTGATTTGAGAACCCCCAAGACCATGTTTTATAATTTCCACCTTCAGGTGTTTGAATCATAATGGAATGATCTCAGTCCTAAAGGCCATGCATCCTTATTATTTCTTTTATTCTGTGGTTTTAGTCATAAAAACAAAATCTACAGATGCCATATTTCATATTCTTGGGTAAGACCTATGTAGGAAACATCTTTTCTCCATTAACAAAAAGACAGTCTTAAAATACCCCTTCCAAATTCAAGTACCTTCCACCCAAATATGAAAATATCTTCTTGGTGGAATCTGAATATCAGAAAACATTCATAAATTTTAAGGATAGAATGTAAGAATTATTAAGGAATTATTTTCCTCACTATACTGAAACACACCCCAGTTGGCTCTACATAGGTTTCTCACCAAATTTCAAGTCTTATCAGTCATATAATTCATTTATTGACTGTGTAGTATGTTCCCTACTTGACCTTACATATAACAGTTCACAAAATAGTTTTTTCAACCAATGTTAACTTATTCTTAAAGAGAGAGCTCCTTTAGAATCATAATACCATTTTCTATACCACTCCTTGGATCCAAGAATCCCCCAATTATTGCGTATAATTTTATCCTCCTACACCTGAACATGGTAGCATGTTTTCAGAAAAATTACCAAGAATTGGAGAAGCATTAGCCTTTCGGTAAAAGACAAAATTCCTTAAATTATAGCCCAAAAAACTCCCTACTGTATTACATTAAACTAGGGTACATAATTTCCTTGCGGTATGACATTAAACTGCATAACATAATTCCCTTATTGTATGGATTTCAACTATATATCATAATGTTCTTAGTGTATAACTTTAAAATGCATTGAATACTTTCATCATTGTATGACATTAAACTTTATAGAATTATATATTAATCATATGAAAGAATACTTAATGGGTAATGTCCGGGTATCATGATATTAAAAAACATGATACATTAACAATTTTCATAAAGGGGACTTCCTCATGACATCAGCCATTTAACCAAAATCTACCCTCCTTCACTCAAGTTAAATTTTTGTAGGAGTGGTTTCCCATCCATGGAAAATGCCAATAAAGATATTGTTTTCATCCACATACACCCCCTCTGAAAATACCACCAATATTGGTCTTGGGAAATATGAATATTAAATTCTGAACATCGACAATGGAATGTCAGGATTCATGATAATAGTATTTCTAGAATATACTGTAATTTTCCCTAGTTTTCTTTTAATATGTTTCTCATAACGTTTATGGACTATAAGACAAGTTATTTCACTATTAACTATCATGTATGTGCAATATTTGGCCTTGTATAAAACATCCAACAAAATGGGTTTGTTAACTAGTGGTAACTTCATCCTCGGGAGAGACCTCCTCTATTTACAATCCCCATATTTTAGATTTGGGAACCAAAAGATCATGGGTCAAGACTCCCCAATGGATTTATAAATAATTTCATAACATTTTCATCCTAGAATCCCTATTTGGTTAATTATTCCAATCTTCATGGTCAAATTTATTTGACCTAAAATACTTTCATCATAAGCCCAACTTTCATAACTTTACATGCCCATAAAAAGATACAATACAAGCTAGGCCACTCGGTTTATCGAAAAATTAGATTGTTTTTCCCATACATTTCATTATGGTTACAACTGGCTAACATAATGATGTTTTGTAATGAGAATTTGTTTCAATATTATGATACAATCATAGAAAGTTATCAATGATGAATATAAAAGTTATATGGAGAAAAGGTATCCTTTTCATTTATATTCTAAAAATAAGAATAACTTCCACATGTCAGAGCCTCTCCACCAAATTTGCTAGTTTTTCCACAACAGAACATTTGATAAGTTGAATTAAACCCCAAGTATATTTTGTAGCTTCAAGAATCTTAACCATTTGGGCATAAACAAATTTCTAATCTTTTTGAAGATTCTCCTACTCATCCTCTATAGTATTTCTCCTTCACGATAAAGCCCCTTCCAATGATTAATAAACTTAGGATACCTCTTCTAATGCAACATTTAATTCTTCTTTTAGGTGAATTATTTGAAAAAACATACCACCAAGTCAATTATGATATTCCTCTATCACCTTGTAATGGCTAGCATCATCTTGGATTACTACAGCTCTATATTCCTCAAACTGATCTGCCTATTTTCTCTCAACCTCCTGTGACCTTTTCTCCTCCTCCCATAGCTGGATAATCACCTTCAAAATTCCATGGATCTCATGATAGTAAAACTCTCTATTATCTGAACATATATTTATTGAATAGAATATCGTGATGTTGTGATGGAATATCTTCAAGTGGAATCACACTAACTATCTTCTAGATATCTCTCCAGATGAGAAGAAGTGTAGGGTGAAATGCTTCATGAATATCTGGGACAGACTCAGAACCACATTCGGAAGGAGATACATAATTTGAGGTTAGTATAGTCAATGGCACTCCTTGTTCTATTACCTTTAGGGTAGCTCCAACCTCACACACCAATATTGGTATAGATCATTTAAAATTCCCCATCTCAAGACTAGCTATCAAAGTAGATGAAAATGATTCTTTTCTTAACATAAATAGATAAACAAGTAGTAGAGGTGGTAACCCAACCTATAAAATTGATGGTACTCACATTCCATTGGATTAACCGGCAGAAAAAGTACCTCTCCAACACCCCAACCCTCAACTCTCTTGGTCAGGACCTCCTGATAAGGGGCATACTCTTGATTTTGATCTGCAAAAAATATCGAAGACCCCATAAAATCCCAATCAATGGGATCTTAGATATTTATCCTTGGAAAAAATGAGTAGGGTATATTTTTATGCCCTGTTCTTGGAGGGAATTAGTTATATTATCGACATACAATGTTGCACAAGTTGATCCTTGATATGAAACAACTAGAGAAGGAAAATATACCTTGTTTTCATAGTTTAATGAAAATTATACTCACATACTTCTAATTCCATACATAAATATTCAAACCCATTAATGGAACTTAGAATATCAATTTATTGATTATGTAAGTCCCTTATGTCATTATAAATGGAATTAAAACCTGCAACAACCTCACCAGTAAGTGTATCCATGGTAGGATTCTCAGAACACGAAATGGATCCATCATCAATCCCCTCTTCCAACTACACAACAATAAAAGCATAATCAACCTCTAAAAAGTCATGGTTATCATAAATAACTTCACTAAAATGTCTAATATCCATATCATCCCTTTCCAGGGTGATAATAGGATAACCATCGACTACAATAGGGTCCTATGGTAGAGAAAATGGCCTTGAAATGTCATGAAAATGAAAAGTTAGATATAACACCTGACACCAAAAAGTTGTGAATATGACATTTCTGTGACCCTCATCCCCCTCTATATAAGTGGGGGAAGACAAAGGAACAATTATTTATTCTTTTTCCGTCAAGATGAAATATTCTGTAGAATTAATTTGTATCTCCCCCTGAGTATCCCCCTTGATCCTTGAACGACCAGTACCATATCTCTTCAGATAAGAGAGAGATGAATGTTTTTCAAGATACAATCAAAATTATAAAATTATGTCAATCAAGTATTAATATCATATGGTAGCATAAAAACTCATTGTGAAGCATTTTTTAGACCAACTTTAAAGTCATATTTTTCTTTCTCTCCTAATATAGTGGGGAGAATGTGCTACACTTCTTGGTAAAAGGGACATGAGGTAATGGTGGAGGATTTCCTTCCACCTTCACATCCACCATGATCCTCTGACCTGGGTATTGTTCTTAGGATCCAATACCTTTATCCACTATGTCAATAGGGACATATGTGGGCCCATAATTTGGAGACCCATTCTTCTCAATGGATTCTGCTCCACTTTTATCTCTTATTCCTGGATATAATATAATGTCAAATCAAGATTAATTATGGTTTGTCGAAGAGAAATATATGGAAAAATGAAAATAGAAATACATCATCAATATTAATGTAAATTTTCCATTACTCCCTAGGATGAATAGATACCCAATCAAAAACTCCTAGGTCCAGTATATCAGACACTCTCTTTTGAGGTAGTGACTTGATCAATTGTTTCATATTTAAAGTCCTACCACACCAATATATACTTTTTTATATCGTCCATATTCTTATTAGGATGTAAATCATAGTGTTATCTGATATCACCTACCTCCAGGATTTGCAGGCCAACCTAGTGAAACACCCACAATCCCTAACATGATGATTCATAAAATCCCAAAATTGGATCACCAATAGTCATGCTTAGTTTGACTCTGATTTTTCTAGATGAAAAGAATAATCAAAACACTTTGATTTGGATTCCTTTTTAGGCCTTCTTTATATTTCATAAGAATGATGGTATGGGATAATAGCCACCTCCAGACAGTGGTGACTAGATCACCTTGGCACTGAAGATACTATCTTATCAACCCTACAATGCGTGTAGGTCTTTGTTCAAGAATGTTTTGAAGGCTCCAGATCTTCCACATTATCATTAGCTTGAGCCTTGTTACCATGCATACCACGACTATAAGTCATAGTGGCCTCCACCCGATGAATTATTTTTTTTGAATTCCCCTTTCGGGTATGAATAAATCTATGCCTTGGAATATCCGACCTCCATCACAATCGATGTCTCTAATAGAGGCATCATGGATAACATTTTGGATGCCTCTTGATACTTCAAGATCCCTAACTATCAGGATACCATTATATTTTTCTCATGCCTTTCATTTTTGGGTAAAGCTTCTTGATTGTTAACTATATTTATATTGGAGACAAAATCGATAAGGATATTAAGCATAAAAGATGATTTCACAATCAATATGTGCTACCAATTAGCTATCCCTTAATGCTATCATATACACCCTCAACTGTTAATTATTCTCCACACAATCATCGATAAAAATTATGGTTAGTGTGTTACCATGGGGAAAAAAATTAAATTATACATATACTTTTTTCTCCCTCAGCACATAATCATGCTTCAGGCACAAAGGATGAATCTTGGAGACTTTCTAAACGAATGAGAAGAATTGACTTTCATGGATTTTATTTGAAATCAACACTGAATATGAGATAAAATGTGCTATAATACCCCACCACAACACCTGAAATGGAATTTAAATTATAAATTGGGAATCCCATGGTATTGTAGTAATAAAAAAGGTTATATCATTTCCCAAACATGGCAGACAACCCTATGTACTTACCCTCTCCTAATTTTTCTGTGATAAACAAATTACCTTACCTCACACCACCACAAGACTTGAGGACTGGGAGTAGTTAAATTCTCATCCACATAAAAAGAAATATGGCTAGGCAAATCTTCTCATTGATCTTGGGGTGGACTATGTAACCCCAATGCTTATACACACAATTATGCATTATGGCCTCGAACATGCACGAAGCACCCTGATTCTCTATAGTGGGGAAAATAGTAGGGATAACACAAGTATGACCCTCTCTTATTGGATCAAATATATCATTCATCCACATTCCCACATGGATTACATGCCTATGATTAGGATTTGGTCTTCCTAAAGTTTCATTTCATTTTAGAAGAGCTCGTGGGCTAATGGTTGTGTCCACTCAACTTCATCCCACATTGGATTTAGTGGGATAAACTCATCATAAATTTCCCCAAGAATATGGGCCTCATAGATTTGGTAGACTTCCCACAAGCATACGCTGACTTCACCATGCATGAATTGGGAGTAATTAGTTTGCAGAATCCACCAAATTAGTAAATCATGGATGTTTTTTATGTTCTTATAAACATAGGTCTTCCCTACCCAAAAATCCACAAAAATATGAACATCATGAAGCTCCTTATTTAATTTTGTGCATGTTTAACACACCCCGAACACCCATATCAACTCAATCCTAACTCCCCCTCTAGAGCGATAGTCCCAGTCTTCCTTCTAACAATGTGGTTGATCTTTTTGTGAAGGTTGGAAGGATTATTTTTAACAATGAGGCCTAGAATGTTTGATATGAATACTCATATATAGACAATAACCTATATGATTCATAATGCCACCAATTTTGACTATTCCTTCCTTTATATAAACACCCTTCAAAGAGATATTAGATGCATGGTAGTTGATGTGATTCACTAAAAAAAGTCGAGAAGTATTTTTTAAACATTATAAAATGGGAATCCCTCAGAAGTCAATTCTCATATAGAGGCATGTAGTCACTTCATTGGAAATCTTATTGATATTGTATCAAAAACTTCTCCAAATCAAGAAGAGTACATTCAATGACATCATAATAATCAAGGCTGATGGATTTAATAATTTCATTTTGAAGCGCTAAAGCGTACACAGTGGATTTCATTGAAATGACCGTTAAAACCCAAAAATAAGGCACCAAATTATCTCATTATTTTGAAATATTGACATAATAATGTTCAATTTTTAACATATAACAATCCAAAAAAAATTAAAAGGGAAGAACTTTCCTAGATCGCTCAACAAGGGTTCTCACACAGCTCCCTCAAAATGGTTTCCCATACGGGTCCCTCCACAAGGGTTTCCACATAGCCCTTTTGACCAAGTCCTTCATGCTAGTACCTAAATAAGATTCCCTAACATGGATCCTTTAAAAAGTTACTCCTATTATCCCCATTGATCTAGTGGCTATACCTTGAGAGAACCTATGGGAGGCGCTCGAAAATGGAAATAATGATGTCGCTGGGTGAACGACCAACACAATGAGAGAGAAAATCCAAAACCTTGAAATGTGAGGAAAATTAAAATGCGGGGTATTTATAGACACCTTCGGTCTATGTTGTGTGTCTACACATGCCCCATGAACCCCACACCAGTGCATACAACCTTTTTTAAGACCTTATGAAATCCCTCACTTTACCCCTTCATAATCATTTCCCCATTTACCTCAGGACTATTCCATCTTTAAAGTGTATATAATCATGAGGAGGGGCTTCTGTTAACACTCCATTATTTATCAAGGAGGATGAACATATTATGAAGAGAACCTTTTTCTTGATAAAGTGATAAAGATACTTAATGAGAACCAATGGACTTATCCAAATCATCTGAATCACATATACACCTACGTGCTTCATAGGCCTCGCAACTACCATGCACAAAACAAAGGGACAGGACACCCTTATATCGTAGACCTGCACTGTGGACCGAAACCAACGAACTATATGGAAAAACCAAATTTTCACTAGGTCCCATATTTTCCAACAAATAGTATCCTTGTGCTCCTCATTGAGACAATTTAAATAAATTGAATGAATCCTAAAGCTCTGATTTCACATAACCTTAACCCGGGTCCCCCTAAATTTCTTAGTTAGCTCTCCATAGCTCGAGAGAAGAGAAAATTAATGTGGGTAAGTAAGATCATCGTCCCATTAGGGTCTGAAATAAAATACACCTATTCAAGGACCCTTATTTCATAATAGGAATTCACCCGCATGAGGCCCCTTCCTAATGAAATGACCTCTGATAAAACCTTACTATGCGACTACAGGAGACCGAGGTTGCGTAGGATAAAGACTTATCCAGGTTGTTTCCCCTGATGGTCCATAACCCAAGGTATATAAAGATCATGCATTCTTATTCCACCCTATGAAATTCTCTTTCAGTTCATCGCAGGCTCTCTATAGCAAACCTATCTCGAGCATCTTTTGACATGACCTACCCAAGCCCTATTTCATGCCTTCTTTAAAGACATCCACAATAGGTTCTCTCTATATCTGGATCCCTAGTATAGAAGTGACCAAGTAGAAACCTCCACATAAACCATCTGATTTGAAAAACATTGTGAAAATTCATACCAACATGTCATCCATTTGGATTTGTATTTCTATCGTCAGTAATTACCAGTACATTCCTTAACATATGGTTACGAAACGTGTTAGGTATACTAGGTCAAATACGATGGGGCAGGGGGATGAATATGTAAATCAAAAATAAAAACAAATATTCTTTTTTATCTTGTTTCATTGTTAAACAAAACTCTATTTTATCTCCAGCCCATATAAAATTATGATCATAACCTAAAACATGCAAGAGAAAAAGAATCTTTTCTTGGTTCACCCTCATCAGGTTACGTCCAAGGACCTTACAATGACAATTTTCCTATATACCAAATCCACTGAAAGTGAACTTTTTTTACAAACTTCATAGCAGAATCACAATCCCTCATGGTATACAAAAAAGACACTAAAATTTTACTTCGTTCAACCTCACAGGTTTATGTAAAATGAGCATACAATGATAATGTT
Source organism: Viscum album (assembly GCA_963277665.1). Lineage (NCBI taxonomy): Eukaryota > Viridiplantae > Streptophyta > Magnoliopsida > Santalales > Viscaceae > Viscum > Viscum album. The sequence continues at coordinate 259,661,259 of OY728125.1, read as the reverse complement.
TTGATGTACCAAATAGAATAAAATTCCAATACTATTTTCATGGTTCAGAGCGAACTCAATGTCCCTCTTATTTTACAATTAATTACTATTTGGAATCTCAATGCTCTCTCAACTAAAGTATGCTCACTTATTCTTCTAAAGATCCTTTCCCATTTTATGCACTTGTCGGTCCCTTAATTATCTCATATGAATTCATCCTAAACTATCTTTAGATGCTCTGTTGATGTCCTAATTTAATCTACTGATGAATAAAACTTTACCACATGTGTACTGGGAAACTTCCAACTTCCATGGAACCCTATGTTGTAATACATAGTACTTTAATCACGGTGTACAAGTGTTACATTTTTCACAGAAAAAAAATCATGTACACCAGTCCAAAATTTTACAAAAAATTATTCTTATACTCAAATCATGTATGATACACACCCTTTTATGCCCATCTCACTATTGGTGCACAACTACCATCTGGTACACAACTTCTTATAACTCACTAAATGTGTGACCTCACCACTTAAGTGACTAGATATTGAAATTTCTCTATGTGTTGATAATAAATAGAATGAGGGTTGTATCGACATATATATATGAATTTTAGTGCCTCTGAATACACGCTGTGCAACTTTACCCGAGACATGCTACTTCATTTACCCAAGCCATTGTCACAGAACTCGCCTTGTGTGTCGCTCCATAATATGTTCTACATTATTAACTTTGTAATCTATTGATGTTCTGGTTTTAAGACATTCGTGGTGGGAAAAGTTCCAAGGCTCTTGACACTGGCGCACAAATCCCTTTTCCAAAAATTCTTTTCTTCATTCTCCAATTTTCGGACCAATTTTTTTGGCAAACACTAGAAAATGGCTACACCGTATATATGTTCTTTTTCTACCACATCCAAATTTTCAATCCCTTCATCCCGGTTCTCTTAAACATAGAGGGTAAAAAATATCTATATACTGCACAACATACCATTGAAACCCTCTTCGTAAACACACACAATAAACCTAAAAATGCTTTAAAGTATCCTAGAGGTATTTTGTTGAACAATCCTCAAGACACATGTGAATTTTTATTCCTACAGTCATGAGGACCCTTACCGTAGGGATATGTTTTGGGAGTTTCTGGTCTTAGATACTAAGGATATGACCATTTTTCTTACCTTGGATTCTCTAAGACTTGGAGCCTCTTGTTTTAGGTAGTGAGGGCGAGGATTATGCTTTATTTTCCATTCAACATGGTATTAGATCCCCCTACGTTACTATGGAACCCATTTTGGGGCATCCATCCTAGAGTAATCCCATATATATCCCTATAGGAGGTTGTTTTTTTCTCATCTCTTCCTTTACATCCCTCACCTACATTGTATACTCATTTTCTAAAACCTTGGCTTATTCCATGGTAAAGTGAAGATAGGTAAGTGACATATCCCCATACTATTCTGTTATCTTCTTTCTCTTCTTCCATCAACATAAGAGAGGACAGATGAGGTAGGGGAACCTAACACCTTATCCCTATCCCTTTAGGCTTTTATTCAGGTCTACATGTAGTCTAAAGTATATTGTGTGGTTCACCAGATAATAAACATCCCCTTGTTCCTGACACAGATCATGACTCATCTTGGCTTATATTTTAATTTTAATCATGACATACTCATAATCCATGTGATGGATTGAACTACGAGAACTCGGATTCCATATATAAATATGATATGTAGGAAGCCCTCCTAGGGATTCAGCTCAATAGGAATCCCCATTAGAAAAAATCCCCAATCATAATAATCCATTTATCTAGGCATCCTTATTCGGGGTAATCTCTAATGTAAACCCCCATATCACCATGAGTCAAGGCATCTATCATGGTCCTTTTAAATGGCATTCTCTTTAGCAGTAATCCCCAATATTATCCTTTAAAAGGTCCATAATCCTCTCTGTTATTAACCTAACTATGTGGGATTTGATTCCTTTCAAAATGGGATATATTGTAAGTCTCTTTGAGGTAAAAACCCAACACCACTAATCAACTATGTTTCCTATAGCTCACATTCCCAACAGGTTCTATCTCAACCTTTGAATCCATATTCCTTCCAGGTTACCTATACCGCTTTGGCATAAGTCCTACATAGAACCTTGTTTAGGCACCTTCCACCTATATGTCCTTTCAATATGAAATTAAACTATATGGTTAGGTCCTCATCACATGAAATTAAAAGGTATGATGTGCCATATTATGTGGCACTGGACTACATGGGTTCTAATTCCATTTACAAGGATATGTAGGAAATCCATTCATGAGTCTGATCCCAACATAAAAAAAACATCAGTTCTCATAGATGATGATACACTATAGAGTTCACCACTTATTGGTTATAAAACCATCATCATCATGAATGAATAATCTCTATATATAATTGGAAACCATTGATGGAGAACGTTAGATTTATAAACTTGTATCCATTGATGAAGAATATGAAATACATACACATGATTATATATTCTATATATGATAATAATTGATTTTTAATTATAGGGTAATTCACACATACTTGGGAATTAATAAAGTATTCATGAATATTTCAAAAATCTATAAAAGAGTTCTTAGAATAAGGAACAATTCCCCATAAAGGGTATGATGAGCATGGCCTGCTATCCTGTTGACCAACGTGAGTTCCCAAGCATCGTTGGCAAAATTTCCCAATGAGAATCTCTCTTTAGAAAGCATGACCCCTTGGGTATAGCATAATTGGGTATTTCTAGTTCCATGAATAAACTCATTATAAACTATTTGGAAATTGTTATTCCAAACAGGAACCCACATTTTCAGAGAAACAACCTTATTTAGACAACTACCATAGGTTTATAAATAATGACTTAATGCAATGGTATTATGATAAATAGAAAACCTATGGGATACTGTTATGTATGTTAGGAATGTATTTGGGTCGATAGTGGTATAGATAATAGGAACTTTTAGTGAGGATAAGAGAGGATAGGTGGTGTTATTTTATATGGGGGAGAGAGGACACGCTTGTAATGTTTTGAAATATTAAAAATTATTAATTTATTAAAGATTCCAAATGGATCTGAAATGGTTCATTATCAAGTAATATATAACCTAGGGTCAAAATATGACAATAAAAGATGATTTCTGAGGCATTTAGGTCATTTTAACAAATATCATTTTAGTTTTATCCATTTTATCTCATTTTAACTGTTAATGTGATGACTAGTTTTTTCCCAATTATAAGATTCATAATAGAAAATAATGAAAGAGGAACCATTATAAAAATTATAGATTATAATTGAAAATATTAAATTCATTTTTCAATATTAAATATCTAATAGTTGTAAAAATTAATTTTAAGATCATTAATTATAACATGACAAAAAAATTCCGAATAAAAGAATTTTTAACTAAAAATTGATTTTATACCAAATTAAATTATAATGAAAAAAATAAGTAAATTATTTGAATTAGAAATAATTAAAATAAACAATATTAATTTAAAACCAAAAAAATATCAGAATTTTTAAATACTTTAAAATAAAATACAATTTTCATAAAATTTTGTATTTTATATTATTCCCTCAAAAATCAATTTTTTTATAAAATTTTTAAATAATCACTCTATAATAAATTTCATTCAATTAATTACAAAATGATGGTAAAATTTTAAAATTAAAAGAATAAAAGTTCAAAAATAATCAGTTTAATAAAACATTTTAATTGATGAAACTACATTTAGATTGAATAAAACTATATTATTTTTTAATTAAATTTTCTTATTTTTCATATAATGTATTTCGATCAAAGAAATAAAAATCATGATTATTAATTAGTAATCAAATTAATCTATCATTATAACTTCTTTAATTTTAAAAATAATAGTGTCAACACTTCTGCATCAACTATTTTCAAAGTAAATTCCTAAGACTATTCTTCATATTGACTCTCAATAGAAGATGGATGATATAATGGGAACCTTGAGATATTAGAATAATAATTTTAAAATTATATAATATGGCCGAGATGTAAAATAATGATAGGAAATTGATGATGTATGGATATCAGTTTATGGGGATTGAAAGCATTGATACTTTTTCTCATGATGTTCACACATGTTGATCACAGGTGGAAGAGATCATGAAGACAATCCTACCAATATGATCCCAACATGATTTAGGTTTCATTGATTGATCAAATATATGATAATTTGTGTTGGTATGTTTAATTTAGATCATTATATTTTTATACCATTTGATCACTTACTATGATGAAATTTGGAAAACATGACATTTATTTCATGGAGAGTTATCTTGTGTTGGTTGTGTCATTATTGGTATGAAATTACGTGAATGATGAATACATTATTTTTCAATTAGAAACTGATGAGATGTCTCATTCCATATTAACTATGATATTAGTACCATTATTATATCTATTTACATGATAGGATAAGGTCAGATAATCTAGTAAGTTTAAAAATAATAAACCCAAATAGGATTTTGATGGGAAGTGTGCATCATGTTTTATGAGATAATATGATACAATGATGTTATATTACACACCCTATTTTCTTAAGAGGATATCATTAATATGAACAAACCTTATCCCCTTAGTATCATTGATGTTTTTATTTAAATTTCTCTTTATCATTTATAATTATATATTATTATTTTTTGTTAAGGTCCTAGATATTCACCCAAATTGTTTTAACATTTTTTAGGCCAATTCTAATTTGTTATTGTTTTGTACACGGTGGGACCCATAGTGGGGATGCGATATTTCTATTTTTCAATGATATCAACTAAAATTTAAATAATAATTATTAAATTTTATAATAATTAGAAGTGAATATATTTTCTTGGTGAATTCATAAGTGTTAAGTGTATATGGGAAATAATATTTTATGAATAGAAAATTTTATTCTAGGTGCATTAAATATTTTTGGGAGTGGAGATTCCTATTAATGACTTATTGATAAATCATAGACCTTTTTATTAATGTCTCAAGTTACTAATAAATAATTTTTATTTTTTGTGACACATATGTGAAATATAAGTGTGATTTTGGGAGGTTTATAAGGGTTGACCTTTGAGATGAATCTATTAAATATTTTTAAAAATTAACCATACCAATAAAGTCCATAATAAATAAAGTTTCAATGTAATATTCACACCCTTTAATTTATGAATGGACATGAGTTTAATTGAAATTAAATGGGAGAGGATTTTAATATAGTTTCTCACCATTAATTTATTCACATGTTATCCTTATGTTGTCAACATGGTTTATCTTGATAGAGATGTTGTCCTGATGTCTATCTGATAGCTAAAATTTTAATTTTCCTACATCACACACTTGATTAATTTTTTAGGTTCCAACATATATTACACTTTTATAATGGTCATATAATGTATTCATAACCCTCATTATATCCTATAAATTCATTTCATTCTATCATTATAAGTCACACTTTTGGAATAGAAAGTTTTTATTTTTTATATTGCAACATCATTTCTCTATTAATAATGTATTTTTTTGTATGTTTAGTTCTAATAGTTCTAATGTTCAAGGGAAAAAATAATATAGGGGATTTCATAGTCGCAAAAAATTTATTATTTTAATCATTAAATTTTTAATTTTTTCAATTTTAATGAGTTTGGTCCTCCTAGGTATTTAATAGATGGTTTTGTTAAAATTTGTTTAGGGCTCCATTGTGAGTGAATAAACTTTTGTTATTTTCATTCATATCTTATTTTTCTTAAATGTTTCAAAAGTTAAAATATTTTAATGGTAATGAAAACTAAATTATGAAGGGAAAAATTATATTTTCATCAAATAAAATATATAATACATACTATGGTATTACATTAAAGACAAAAAAAATATTTCTTCATAGTTTTAATTATTACTCACTACTGAAAAAAGGTGGGGGTATCCATAAGTTATAGAATAGTCAATATCTAATATCTAATTATAGATAAAAATCAATATATTTTATTTTAATATAAACTCAGACTTTAACTCATATTATAAAAATATTTTAAAAATACTTTATAAAAAATTATTAGATATAAATACCCCTCATGATTGGGTAATAAGACAAATATAATTGATTAATATTCATAGAGGGATCATTGTCTGTGTTGCACTGATATTCATTCAAGGTTAGATTTAGGACATAAAATGTGATTTCCATAACTTATAAATTAATTTGGCCTCCATATGTATATAGAATATCAATTCCCAAAGTACAATAAGATTAAATATTAGAAAAATTATAATATTTTCAAGAAGAAAATTCCCACTAAATTCCATTAGAAAAGTGTTAAAGACTTGATATGATATCATTGTACTACTATGAATTTTCATTAGTAATTAAATGTATAATGGCTGAAGATATTAAAATTATTTTATAATGTTTTATATATGACGGAATTTATCATACTATAATTAGAAAATATGTTTTTAATATTGGGTGTACATGTCACAACTTCATTTCAATGACCCACATTTTCAGCTATGAGGGTATAATATTTTCCATTGTCTATTTTTATTAGTAGGTTGTTCATGTTGACTCTCCTCATCAACCCATACATTGTTTCTTTCGTTTTAAAAGTTTCAAGTTCATCTTATTTAATAAATTTAATATTTTATTTTTCCTTATGAAGTAATTTATTTTCCTATGTAATTTTAACAAAACACATAATTTTTCTTGATTGTTTATTTATAGATGTCCTTCTTTAAAATAGATATAATATATTTTTATTTGGTATATTTACCTAGGTGGTTTACAATATTTTTTGAAATTTATGTTTTTGATACTTCATTCACACATGGTATTAAAACCTAAACATCCATTAAACTCCCTTTTAACTTATTTTTTTTTGTGATTAATAGACTGATTTTATTATGTTTTCTGACCATAACTCATGATATTTGGGTAAATACAACTATAATATTATCAACACAATATAATATCTTATTTGGATACTAATTACTATAGAAGATTAATTGTGCATCATATTTATTATTTAATTATTTTCTTTGGGTTTTAGTGGTTTATTAGAAACCAATAAGGTTATTATGATCATTAATAATCATTGTAAGCAATATTATGTTGAGGAAAATCATTCAAATAGTTTTATAAATTATATTATCCTTATCAAAACCTATAAAATATAGGGTTCATCCTATATCACATTTGGTTTTTCATAGGTTATTTTGTGTTCCAACTTTTTATAAAATGTTATTTGATCCCCAAAACTAACAAATCCATTCTCAGATAGCAATTAAGATGCCACCTTACTATACATATAAATCTGTTGAAAAATACAATCTTCAGAAATATATTTTTATACCATGGGTGATTACCCAAGTATAAATGAAATACATCTTATAGCATTTACATAATTTAAACCATATATATAAAACAAATTCATAATCCCATAACCCATATGATTAGTTATTTTTTTATTGGATAAATATATATCACATTACACATTATTTCTTATACAGTTCCCAATAATAATATCATCATATTCTATTATTATAAACACAAAATATAATATACATTTTTATATTAACTTAGGAATGGAAACATAATTATTGTGAGGGAAAATATGGTCACCAAGGTAATACAAAAGGGATGTCAATCAAAGATCATAATTTAGAATAAGTCAAACATGTGTGTATGAGAACATAATAAATGTATATGATCATTAAATAATGGAATCATACCCAATAAAAAGGACCCTAAATCATGAAATATATATTTAATAAAAAAATAAGGCATGAGTTATATAAGTGTTAAAAATTAATTTCATACTCCTGAGTGAATAACATGATCATCAGAGAAAATATTTGATTTAATAGACCATGGAATGGGAATATAGGTCTATAAAAGTGACATTACTATAAAATAACATATATGAAATTGAATAATGATGTGGTAATATGGGGTAATAACCAAGATCCATAGAGAATAATGTAGTCATATGCTACAATCATAAAAAACATTAATGATTAACATTGTTAAAATATTAATATGGTATATATTTAACATTGAGAACATATTAATAACATCCACTCTTAGTATTATAAACACATAAATATAGTCTATACATAATATTTTGAACTTATTAATAATTTTTATAATTAAAATTTAATTGCATCAATAATGTTCAAAAATGTCATTAGGAATATTTCAACAAGGTCCACACTTAATGTTTTGAACATATCAAGATGTTCCATCGATGGCATTGCTAAAATAATATTAAGGTCCATGTTTAACATAAATAACATATCATTAATGTCCATTAATAATAGTATAAACATATAAATATGGTCAATGCATAATATTTTGAAAATATCAACATGTTCTAGAATTATCATTGTGAACATTTCAATAAGCTTCACATATAACATTGTGAAAAAAATGAATAAATTCCATGATAAACATTTTAAAAATATCAGAATATTCAATTATTAAAATAAATATCTCATGATAGATATATATTACCCAATGTATTGGAGGGATATATCAAAAAAGTATTCAATATAATGATAAAAAATATATTACATCCATTAAAATGTTAAAAAATTCATAATCCTAGCATAAATTGATTTTCCAAGGAGCAATAAATGAGTTCCATGAGAAAATACCTATAATATTATTATAATAAATTATTATAAAGAGGGTATATTTTATAATAAATTTATATTTCCAATAAATAATATAAACCTACACCTATGTAAACATGGTTGAAAAAATGTAAATTAAAATTAAAATATTACACTGAAAATTATGATGAAATATATATTAGTTTTAGTTATTTTTTTTAAAAAAATTATATTAAATTTTGGGAATAGAAATTAATTTTTTAAATAATTAAATCACATTGATAAAGTTTCTTGAAAATACTTACTGATACAGAGGTAAAATATGATCATAAGGAAAATATTTTTAAACAGAGATTCATTTGACAACATCGTAAACAAGGTAAATGTTGATAAAAAACAATCATACAAAATATTTAAGTGAAGAATTATATTTTAAATAAAGTAAATTTCCTTTAAATATAAAATAATTTATCATAAAAATATGTATAAAGTCATCCATAAAGAAATATACAACATAGGGACATGGAGGATAAAAATAGATGACCATAATAATATATAAGATCGGCTCTTCATACAAACATTATTCTATTTATCAGTGAACTTAGGGAGGTCAAGTGGTAATAAGAATTTTAAACCTCATATCTAAACATAAGATACGAAATTATTCATTTTCATAAAGATGAATAACCTAAAATTATTTATAATCGATATTAAAACATAAACTGTCTCAATTTAAAAGTGAAATTGGAAAATAAACCCTTAGGAATAAAATATTTTTAAAATTTAAAGACCTAGAAAGAAAATAGTATTCTAAATTTGTAAATATAATTAATTTAAAGAATATTTGGATGGTAAAAATTATTTAGGATTTATATAAACCATGTAAAAAAAGATATGTGGTGAATATGGGATATATCTTAATAAAAGATAACTAGATATGAGAAACCCTGACATTTTATCCCAAATTCGATGAATGCGATTTAACCTCATTTATAATAAACATAAGAAAGTGTATTAGTTAATTGAAAAACCAATTCATATATATTAATTGTTACACACTTCAATTATAAACAATAATTACATTTATATTACAATGTTCTTTTTTATTTTCATAATTAGATGTTAGTATTTTTTATTTTCATTCAAGTTTCAAAATTTCATTATCGATTCTAGTTCTTTGATAATAATATGATAATTCACATAAAATTAATTATAGTGAAAAAATCTTTTTCTAATTATTTACAAAGTCTAATCACCATTTTTCAGAATATATGGGTGTGGTTTTCATGAATGGATTCTACGATGAGTTTGTTTCAGGAAATTTACCAATAACAATAAGATACTAAATAATGATCGCTCTCCTTTTCATTCATCATAAAATAATAATATTAATGAAATAAATTACTCCTTAAAATAATATATAACCATTATTTATGTCCTTATACTTATTTATGATGAAAATATAGATGATGGTATAGCCTTGTTCATAGAGGTGGTTAAACATACCAAAACAAAATCATGTTATACTAAAGAATGTTTAAGAGTATAGAGTTATATATCATTGATAAAAATTATTATAGATATAATTATGTTAATATGACATAATTATAGTGAAAAATAATATTTATAAATATTATATAAGTTAACTATTTCAAACATATAGTGAATAATTGGTTACATTGACAAATTTTCTCTTTCTCAACATGAGTTCCATCAAAATGAAGGATTTCATATTACATCATTGAATAACATGTTTTCAAACATGAATGATGGATTTAAAAGACTAAAAATATTTTTTTATTCTATATGAAATAATATTAAAATATTTTTATAGAGGACATATAAATGGGATCTTTTATAGGTGTGATTTGGGTTATATTTTGATAATTATTCATTCATTAATGTATAAATTATTCATTTTAAAAGGAGGGAAATAAAGTTATAAAAAATAGAGGATGGACATTTTTTTTTTGTAAAAACACATATAAACTCATTTAAAGTTATTTTTTTATTTTTTTAACTCTTGACCATGTAGTTAAACCCTTCATACCTCATTTTTTCTTTAATGTGGTACCTATTGTTTTACCATGGTAATATATTTTTTATGCAGAAAATGAAATTAAACTTTTTACATAATAATATTGTGTTAATTAAATAATTGGAATCAATTTTACATAATTCAATCTATAAATATGATAAATTAGGTTTTGAAATGATATATATACATATAAATAATTGTTTAGTTGAAAAAATATTTTTGAAAAATTAATTCTTCTTATTCTTATTTCATATCATATATAAATAATTAATTGAGTGATAATGTTTTTAAAAATTGTAATAAATATTTTTTAATATTTTAATACTTAAACCATGATATATTTAGTGCGTTATCATATATATTCATAATTTATAAAAATAATTCATTCAAAATATTTAATAATAAAAATTAATTTAATATTATTCAAAACTAATTAATAATTCATTAGTTAAATCTTTTAATATTTGCGTTTATAAATAAATAGTTTATTTCATTGAAATAATTATTTATCCATGATTACTGAAATTTATTAAAATAATTCACAACCCAATGAAGAAAACTATTTGAAAAATATGACTTTTTAATATTACACTATTTTCTCATTATTAAAAACTAATTTCATATTAAAGAATGAATGTGTATTCATTAATTAATATAAATAATATTACTAAAATTTAATCTTTAGAAGGGAAAAATTAAACTTTTATATTAATAAATAGAATACTATTTAAAAACATGTTTTTAAAAACATAATTGTGTTTAGAAGAGTATAATTAAATTTGTCTTCCACATTGTTTCTCAATTAGTTTTTTGGTGGTGTTGATTAATTTTTTAATAAATCCTTGAATTTATTTTATTTCTTTTTTTAATGGTAATATATATAAAACATTTAATCAAGGGAATTAATGATATTTTCCCAAGTGAATTACTATGATTTAATTATTTTCTATAATCATTTATTAGATTTCAAAATATATTATTTAATATGGAAATGTATATTATTTTTACATTTAAAATTTTAAGTATATCAACTATATAACAAAAAAATTAAACTTATAAAAATATACATAGAATTACACATAATGAATATATTCCTACATTATACATGTAATATTATGACTATATCAACCTATAACACCCTATATGTTTATCCCATTCAATATTCATAACAAATATTTTTTATTCATATAGTTTTCATTTTAGATTTTGTAGTATTTTTTATCCATTTGTGATGTGTTCTAAAATATTAAGTTCAGTTACACTAATAGTTATTCCAAGGGGTGAATATTATCTTGGGGATTTCCAAGATATAAAAATATAATTCATTTTTATTTTTTGTCCCCATTTAAATTTTACAAGTTTAGGGGATGTTAACATTAATTGTCTATAATAAATACTTTCATGTATAGTTGTTGTAATATTATATTATTATTAAATAATTTATTTTTTCATTTCATTTTATGTTTTATGACATGCTTCATCATTAAGTTTAAATAGTTTTTTAGATTCGAAAAATATAAAAATCCATGATTGGAATTTATTTTAGGGAAAATTGTTTCTTAAAACATAGGGCGCTAAAATCCAAGGACTAAATCATATTTTCTCTATAACTTCCTTTATATTCCTCTACATGAAATTATATTATAGATTTTATAATTAAATTATAAATAAACATGTTTACATTATTTCATTATGATAAGAATCTGAAAATATAACAAAAAATTACTCTGAGATTTGTTATTTTATTTTTGATTCCATTAAATATATCATTGATGTCATGTTTTTATAAAATTATTATAAGTATTTATAATTTAATCATACAAAAAATTTGATAATTTACAATCATTCTTTTATGAAAATTTCATGGACGATAACCACATGAATTTTTTTTCCGAGTTTCTTTTATTTTCACCAATTACTATTTTGTATTCTACATCATAATTCTAGCTAACATGAAAAATTATTTATTTTTTGGATTTAAAAATATATTTTATATTTTATATGAAGTTAATAGACTCTACCAATAGAATTTTCATTAATAATATCCAAATATGTTCAAATTATGATAAGTATAAGATGATTTTTTATTAAAAACCAGTATAATAAAAATGATTTGGAAAAACAAATTGTGTCATTTGACAAGTCCATGATTAGATAATTGATAAATTGGAAGAATATATATAATGGAAACAATAGAAACCCCTAGTATGTTATCTTAAATTGATCGAATCATTCCATGAATATGTTATTGACAATTTTTAAGCATGAAGATAAATCTAATGAAAGAATTGATACTAAAAATTGCTAATATTTTCTTTTTCATAGATGTTCTATAAAAGGATTATGAATTGAACGGTATAGAAATTAACTAAAAAATCAAACATGAATACGTTTTATTTCATGTTTTTGGGTTGTGAATTAAAAAATGATTCCTCTTGATGTTGTATTATTGAATCAACAGATATACTTCTCAATTTATAGGGTGAAGAATATATTCTATTGGATGTGTTCATTTTTATGGGATATTTAATAAATCACTACCCATCATATCACATTCTATAGAGTATGTAGATGAATAAAAACCATCACAATATTATACTATAGAACTATATTTTATAATTCAAGATTAATTTTAATTTAATGGTTCTCATAATTTTTTTTATTTTTTTTCAATTTTTACAGTGATAACTTTGCACTATTCATTCATATCCTATATTATTATGAAGAATAAAATTCCATGCATGAGTTGGATGAAATTAATGAGTCAAGTTTGTATACTTAATATCACTTAGTTTTAGTCCATGACTCCTATTGGGATGTTTATAATGAGATAAGAATGTATGAAGAATATTATGATTATCAAAGTGAATATATGTCATGTGAAAAACGTGGAATATTTTCTAATATATCACTATTAAGGTAGAATAATATTCGTGATTATGAATATATATAAATTCATTAAAATTTTTATTTTTATATATTTATATAATGTAAAAAATTATATTATATATTAAATTATAACATTATTATCCCTTTTAAATTATTATTTTTACTTCATGACATAAGAGTTTTATTATTTAAATGTTTAATATAATTTATTTATCATACTTTCATATTTCGAGATATTTAAATATTTATTTGATTGTTGGATATTTAATAAATAGAAATTTATTTTAATTAGATGTATCTAATATAATATTTGACAATATTAAAACCCTATAAGTAAATTTTCTAGTGTATGAAATAAGAATATGGTATTTCATTTGATGATGAACATGTTTTTATTCTCTGTCAATTGTTTTCTACAAACTATATAGTTTTATTTAAATATTAAATTTATAAATTTTAAAATTTTAATTTGATAAAATGGATACCATTTTTGGATTCTTCATGATGATATTTTTATAGTGTGAGGTTTTAGTATTTTTCTACGGAAGTATGTTTTTTGTTAATTGTTAATAATATAGTTCTCATGAATTCAATATATTTTATAATTTCATTATGAGGTAAATATGATAAAAAAATAATAAAAATTGCGTAACATCTCTAACATTTCAATATTCTCATTATATCATCAATTCATCATTTAAATAATATAAATAATTTTTTGCAATGATAAATATGAAAACATTTATTTGTGTTAATGTAGTGCTTACACCGAATTGGAAAAGTCAAATTTGTGTCAATCAGACTGTTTTTAGGATTTGATATGGCTTTTAAAGATTATAAATGAGGAATATTATATGATTTTAATGTATGTTTAGTAATTTTATAAATATATATAATGATAATTATCTAAATTCTTCATGTACTATGAAATGTCGAAATAACAACATAAATATGATGTAATATCATAAGGTTGTTCGTAAAAAACACTATAAATGGTTTAATATGATATTGCAGAAGAATAATAATATATTAATTTTAAGTATTATTATTTATTATTAAATTATTGGATAATTGGAAAAATCATTATGCTTCATCAATTCAACGCTTCTGTAATTAATAAAAAACTAAAAATAAATGGATTTTAAAATAAATAAAAATTAAAATTTTGGGAAGAGTTATGGTGTTTCGTGATTTTTAGAGATATTAATTATAGCCATGAAGTTAATCATATATTTATATGTAAATTCTATTTTCATTTATTTTTAGGATGAAATTATCAAAATAAAATTGAAAATTTATTTAATTTTTATTTAATTTTTTTAAATAATTCATAATCAATTCAAAATAAACAATATTAGCATAAATAAAATGGATATTGTTAGTTATTTATTATATCCATAATTTTCTATTTTTAACCATATTTCACTATAAAATTACATTTTTCACCATTTACAATATAACATTTATGAGAATAACATAAAATATTACCTATAAAAGGAGAAAAAATTTATTCATTCTAAAGAACTTATAATGTTTTTTAACTCTATATTATAAATTTTTTTAAAACAATGCTTTCCATGTCTAGGCATCTATTTTAATGGGAAAATCCCCTCATCTAAAGTAATTATTCTAAACATAAGGGGGTTATTCCAAGAGTAATGTAAGGGTTTCCATAACACCTTCTCCTTTTTTGTTATGAAATATTATCTTAAAAAGCTTTTAATAATTCAATTATTTTATTTATAGGAATACATAATGATTGAATTATCAAAAATGTTATGCAACAATGATGACAAATCATCCCTTACCATTCAGCAAAGTCTTTTCTGTTAACCATTATTTTCTCAAAATTCATGTTTTTAAAAAATGATGTATTTTTAGTTGAATACTCTTTTTACACTATTAAATGACCTATGTAATATTTTATTGAGACCGTAAAACATGATATTATTCATAATATAATTTTTTTTATTAAATTTAAATCTTATTTATCTTTTCAGTTTTCCATTATACAAAACACTTTTGAGAAACATGGAATACTATTATGGTTTTACACTACTTAAGTGTAAGACGATGTTTTGATAAAATTGTATATTAAAATGATACACTAAAAAATTATTTTCATTATTAATTATGAAATTTATAATAATTTGGTTTTGTTATATTTATTATATAAATATTAAATTTCCATTTTAATATTAAAATAAAAGGAAATGATCATATCCATTTATCATCATCAAATACATGCTTATTGTGCTAAATTGTCATAATTGTAACTATTTAATAATAAATTAAACTTGTATGATTATATAATGTTATTGAAATACTAAAATGAAATTTATATATTGCATAGAACCATTTTAAAATGAAGCTTAATAATTATAATTAAATTGCCATATTTTGGGAGGCTATAAACATAACGACCTTAAAACAAAACATGTAAACATTACCATACTATTAAATAATGGAAAATTATAATAAATGAAATAAAATGAATAATAATAAGTAAATAAGTATGAAAATAATTTTAAATAAATAATATAGTTGATATAATTATATTATTTAGGAGGTTATATTATGTACGAGGTCAATTGGGACTCTAGGAAAGGTTTTTTCTATTAAACCATTACATTAAATGTTTTAAAGCCTTCCTCAAGACACTTTCTCCCACATTATTATATTTATTTATTATATATCTATAATATCCTTTTTTATTATTATATGATGGATAAATTTGATTTTATAATGAATATAAATTTCTTTTAAAAAATAAATGGAATCTCTTTTTTAATTTTCATCATAAGTAGTTATCTACTCTTTTAAAAAAATGTCAATGGAATTTCATTTTTAAAACTTTTCATATTAATTTTTTTTCAACTTATTTACTTTTTTAATAATATTATTCTTAATGTTTTCATTTTTTTCAAAAATAAATATCATTTCTCAATGTTTCAGAAAAATAATTTCTTTAAAATAAAAATGTCAAAATCATAAAGGGTATTTCATGTTATTTTTTTGGGTCATGTAAAAATACTTTTTATTATTAGTTAAAGTGTAATGTTTTATTAATTTTATTATTAAATTGAAGCTATAATATGTTTTTTTAATGTTGTAGTTCATTGAAAGTACATATGATGATTTTTGGGTCAGATATATGCCAACTATTAATTGGTAAATATTTCATTCACTGAAGTTATGATTTGGAATTAACATGTTATATTATTCCATTATGAAGTAAATATGTTAAAAATAAATGGTTTTTTCATCCATTATAGGTTTATTTGGAATAAATTAGTTATGTCATTTCATTATGTTTGATTATGGTTAATATGAATATGATGCTTTCAGTAACCTTAATGATTATTCTAATGATTTTATGATTTCTTATAAGTATAATTTATGTAACTTATTGTGTAAGGAACTTTAATTCCAGCTTGAGCATAAGATTATATTATTCTACAATTTTAATGTTATTTTTAATGGAATAACATTTTAATTGATTTTAATGTATTTTAATGAAATAATTTATTTATTCTCTCTTTCTTAAACCTTACTCAGTGTTTTTCTAAACCAATGATTTAAAATGATATCTACATTTCATAATTATGAGTAAGTAGTCTTATGAGGTCTAACATAGAATAAAAGGCTTTTTCAATAAATAATGGTTTGGTTTAATTTAATTATTTTTAATTAGTGAATAAAATTCCTATTTAGAAAAACAATTCTTGGTTTTATATGTAATATATCTTCTAAATCCTCTAAAATGTAACCATAAATGGTGTTGAGTAGAAAATTCATGTAATATTTTTATAAATAATTAGTATACGGGATGGTTATATCTTAGGTGTTTTATTTGGAATAATTTTATGGTTTTGATAACATTATAAGTTATAATATTGTTATATGGTTGTAATATAAAAGACATAGATAAATTTAGTGGATAATAAATTTATTTTGGATCATAAGTTTCCATTAATTGATAATAATGAACAATGGTATGTTAAAGAGAATAATTTTAATTTTTGGGATTATTTTAAGAAGAATAAAAACCTAAATCTATTAAGATATGAAGAAAAAAGTCCAATAGAATGTGACATAGTTTTGGAAATTTTATTATTAACTTTTCCTTTTAATATAATGGTTTGATTTATTTTTGTTATTATTCTCACAGAAACCATTTTTGTTTTTAGTGAATGGCTCGAAAGAAAAAGATGATCTTTTAATAAATTTTTTCATAAAATAAGGAAAAATATCCTTTATAAGGCCCTTATGATCCCTTAACAGTTTATTTTTATCTTTAATCATGGAAACATACCATTTGACTTTAACCTTTTTGTAGCATCCCGCCTTTTTTGTCATATAAACTTTCACTACATTATACAAAACTGAGGATCTTTAAGGTTTAGTGTCTTGGAAATCAGGAACATAATACATGAAACAAAAAAACATTCTTCTTAAACACATGAAGGGATTCTCCTTATTTTCATCCTAGGTTTGTTACTACATCTCATAACCTGGGGACATACATCAAAAGAAACAGTGAGCAGAAGGCCCAGTAAGGGAAACAAGGGGAAACATTTACATGTGAACTTGAGATACATCAACAATGTCATGAAAAAGAACTTTAAGGCATGAGAAAGAAATCATGTGGAATGTCATAATAAAAATAACATTTTTCATAACTTTATTATGTGGCTAAATCATTTAACATAATAAATCATGAACATATCACCAAGGTCCATCCCCAAGGTGTCATTTGAAAATTACCAATGTTATTCACCAAGATATCATGAAAATTGTAATCTCTAGTGGTTACATCATTACCCAATGCATTGGAGCGCTATCTGGGAGCACCCTTAAATTTTCCTTTATCATAATGTGATCCACATATATCATCATTAAACGTTTCATCAATAACCCATATAGCATAAAATAAATGGGTTTCATTTCATAATCATAACGTTTTAAAAACAGCTTTAAAGACATGATCTTTTCGTCACTTTAAACCCACGGAAGGGGAGAGCGGGATTCATGTATGTAAATCCCAAAATTTAAAATAGAACTTTTTGATATATATGTGAATAACCCTGTAGAAATAAGATCTTTGACTATTCACTTTATAACATAAAATAATTTTGAGAAAAGAGAGAGGCATTTTGAGACGAAAATTCTGCAGCATAACGACTACGTTACATGGTTTTAGAAAACGTTGAAAAGAGTGGGGACATGGGTCAAACATTCAGAAATGACCCATAAAACAGTAGAGGTACAGAATATAAGGTATTTAAGAACATGGTAATGAAAATTTAAAATATACAATATGAAATGAAGAACATGAAAGGAAGACAAAAATAAGATTTCTCTTATGAAAATTCGATAGCCTAACAACGTTACATAAACTTCAACCAAAAATGAATTGATGAGATCAAATAGGGTCTCTCATCATATGAAGATAAAATATCAGTAGGATAGATTTAGAGATCATACCCCAACATAATAAAAAGGAACTTGCAAGACTTGACATGGAATTAGAACTTTGAAAAGGGAGAAAGGTCCAAGGACAACTTAAAAATTCACTAGCTTAACGACGCCACTTAAACTTCAAAATACTGAATTTAAGAGATAAAATGGGGTCTCCCATAATATGGTGATAAAATATCAATATGATAGATCAAAAAGGAACTTTAAAGAATTGACATGAAAGTAGAACTTCAAAACGAGAAGGGTGAAGAACCACTTAAAAATTCAGCAGCCTAACGGCGCCACTTAAAACATCAAAATACTGAATTGAAGAGATGAAATGGGGTCTCTCATAATATTATCATAAAAGATCAGTATGATAGATATAGAGATAATACCCCAAAATAACAAAAACGAACTTGAAAGAATTGACATGAAAGTAGAACATCAAAACGAGAAGGGTGAAGAACCACTTAAAAATTTGACGGCCTAACGGCGATACTTAAAACTTCAAAATACTGAATTGAAGAGATCAAATGGGGTCTCTCATCATATGATCATAAAATATCAGTATGATAAATCTAGAGATCATACCCCAACAAAATAAAAAGGAACTTGAAATACTTTACATGAAATTAGATCTTGAAAAATGAGAAGGGAGAAAGAATCTGTTACAAAAATTTCGGCAGCTTAACAACGCCACTTAAAACATCATAAAACGAAATAATGAGAGAAAGAGGAGATATCTCATTATTTAAACATTAAAAGGGCAGTAATAGGAGTATAAAATAACACCCTTTAACATAATAACATGGAGCATAAAATAAATTACATAAAAGAGATTTCATGAAAAGAAAGAGAGAGATCAGATCCCTTACCTTAAAACGTAACTCTTAAAACTCAAAGGTTGGGACCTTGAGGGCTTGGGGCACCTTGGGAGGACTCCTTGGGAGGTAAGGAGACCATAAAATCGTTGAGGATGGTTTTGGAGTCGAGAATATGAGAGGAGGGCTTGGTATTTATAGGGAAAGTGAGGGGACAAGGCATTAATGGCCAAGGGACACCACAAAAGTGGTTTTCTCAAAAGAATGTGCCCTCCCATGGTACTTCCCATAGAGTTAGGCCACATGGGGACCCCCACACAATAATTCATCCTCTTTAGTCTACATTCCCTTAAAATATGTCATGACATCATCATGACACAGTTATAATGTCATTAAACATACAGAAACCCTAAAACTGTATTTTTACTATTCACTGAAAATTCAACTTTCTCAGAAAAATCCCAAAATTTCACATTAACCAAATATCAATGCTCTGATTTCAAAAATGAACTCCATTTTATAAAACAAATTTCTAAATATTATTAATTCATTTTTTAAATAAATACACTATTCACCGAAAATTCATTTTTTCAGAAAAATCCACAAAAATTACCTTAACATAATATCAATGCTCTGGGTTCAAAAATGAAATCCATTTTATAAAAATAATTTTCTAAATATTTTAAATTTATTTTTTAATTAAAAAACACTATTCACCCAAAAAAACTAATACTTGAATAATAATTTATGAAACTGTTATTTACCCATTTTATTGAATCTCATTACTTAATCGAGGTGTCTAAATTATATTAAAACTTTCTTTGAGTGAAATTACTAATCCATTTGGTCATATTACTAATCCTAAGCATAAAATCACTATTCATAATTTACTATTCATCAAAAATCATGTTGATCTTATTAGACTCGAAATTTTATACTGAACATAATTGTAGAAGACCATTTTTTGAAAATCATTACACATTTTTATTTATTTAAGGTTTACATAAACGTTTTTAAAATATCCTTTCTCTAAAATTCATCAATAATATTCATACTATATTTTTCCGGACATTTGAAAATTCATAAACTTCATCATAAGAAGAAATCCCATTTTTTATTTAAAACAAAGGATTACACAAGGAAGTTACGGTCTCCTTACATAGCCCCTTATCACACCAGCATAGGACCTAAGTGTAAGGTTTGCTAAGTTTAGAGAATCTGAGGGAGGCTCGGCCAACATCGCACGTGTAGTAATTTCTATCAGTTTGAACTTCTCGCGAAGGCGATCCCATTCTAGCTTCGCACGATGAAGTTTAGCTTGGGTTTGGTCCAGAGCAAAGCCCAGTGGTGCTACCTCCTTCCCAAGTTCTGTTAGATGGGCTTCGATCAGTCCAAGACTACTGGGTGAGGCCATAAAATCTTCTTTCTATATTAATTTACCAAGATTGCTTGTATTTAGAGACAATAATCAAAATGTTTAGTTTCCAGCGGTCATATTGACCAATGGTCAAATAACAGTCAAAACCCAACAGCCTCATTTTAATTATACTAATGTTATCAAATGAATCATTTTTGTTGAGTATAAAAATAAAATAAAATAACACATAAAATTAGGAAACAAGATTTATTCAAAATAAAAGGGTCGTTACAATCTTCCCCCCTTAAGAAATTGCGTCCTCGCAATTTTTAAAATTGGGTTTTGAAATTTCATTGAAAGTCTCACATCGAAAAAGGAGTCAGTAAAACTATTACTTTAAAAGAAAGAAAGGGAAGTACAGAGGTCACCCGAGTTAACACACACTAGGATTCCATGTAGGAAAACATGGACATGGAGGAGAAAACAAAGGGTCAAGTTCTGAGGGAGAGTGATAGAGAACATGATTTGGAGAAAGTTAACCATAAGAAAATCCCAAACCTATGATGTGTATAAACGGTCTTTGATTACCTAGTAGGAAACGTAAACCAAGAACATTTTTGGTTTACATTTCTTTTCATAATTTTGAGGAATTCATTTACTACATAGAACAAAAACATAAGAAAATATACCTACCTTCATGTAGAGTTTCATCCTTTAATAAGTTTCTACGCAAAAATAATCTTTTCTCCAAACGATGAGCATTCAAAAACACTTAGTCTCATCAAAACACAAGAATCATCTTCTAGAGAATCACATAATACACAAAAGATTAACCATCTATTTCATCTATCTGTAAACATTATCCCAAAAACAGAAAGGGTAAGGTAAAACAACTCTTCAAAAGAAATAATCCCATAAGAATGGAAACTACTTTTAAATCTTCAAAGTTCCATGGTACTACCCAGAGTTCATCATAGAACATTCCGTAAATAACTTTCCTTAAAAATCCTCAAAATAAACCAAACTAAGATTGAAACCCAAATACAGGAATGATTTGATAACATAGTCTTCCAAGTTAAACATTATCATTAATCTCCAAACAACATCAACCACTCCTAACATCTTATAACAAAAGTAACTAACCTAAACATATTTACCCCAAGATAGGTTAATCATTTCCATAAGTAACCTAAATTACTATAAGTCCACCTTAAATTCATATATTCTTTAAAATATAAGCCAACCTTACTCCTCAATGAAAATACCGTAGTAATCTATGTACCTCGATCATATAGGGTCCCCAAAATAGTGAACGTCTTCCAAAATAATAATCATCTTTTAATCCCCTAATCATCTCTGTCATATTAATACGGTAATCATCACATTTCCTATCACATTGGTTGTTGGGACATGTTCTTCCATTTCCCACCATTAACTAAGAAGATAAAGTATAATTAGGGGCTTAAATACTTCGCCAAATATCATTAAAAGGAAACTTTAAGCATAAAAGGATAAACTTGTAGAATAAAAGCATATCATTACTTGTGATCCCCTAGGTTCCAATCTAGGTTATCCATGATCGTATATTCTTATGTGAATCTTTATTTTATTTTATCTTTGTTCCTTTAATAATGGTTCATACTAAGCTTATGAATTTACCAAAGCATATCCCCCGGGAGTGTCGTAACCAAGAGTGCAGTAAGGCCTGTTGTCGTGTACCAGTTCCCATTCAAGTCTAGATCAAAACGGTGTTTTCGGGTTTTACCCCTATGTACATCTGTGCCAGAGTCACCTCTACCTGCTCATATCCAGACAGGGATGTATTTGCTTGGAAACCCCTTACTCAATACTCACCAAAATATCTGGAAGATTTACTATATTTAAACATTTCAATAGGGTTCTTCCTAAAGTTTTCATATCCTAATTTTCACAAATAACTAATCCATCCTTTGATACCAACTGTAGCATCCCACCTTTTTTGTCACATAAACTTTCACTACATTATACAAAACTCGGGATCTCTAAGGTTTAGTGTCTTAGAAACCAGGAACATAATACATGAAACAAAAAAACATTCTTCTTAAATACTTGAAGGGCTTCTCCTTATGTTCATCCTAGGTTTGTTACATCATCTCATAACCTGGGGACATACATCAAAAGAAAGGGTGAGCAGAAGGCCCAGTAAGGGAAACAAGGGGAAACATTTACATGTGAACTTGATATACATCAACAATGTCATGAAAAAGAACTTTAAGGCATGAGAAAGAAATAATGTTCAATATCATAATAAAAATAACATTTTTTATAACTTTAATATGTGGCTACATCATTTAACATAGACAATCATGAACATATCACCAAGGTCCATCCCCAAGGTGTCATTTGAAAATTACCAAGGTTATTCACCAAGATATCGTGAAAATTGTAATCTCTAGTGGTTACATCATTACCCAATGCATTGGAGTGCTATCAGGGCGCACACTTAAATTTTCCTTTATTATCATGTGAGCCACATATATCATCATCAAACGTTTCATAAATAACCCATATAGCATAAAATAAATGGGTTTCATTTCATAATCATAACGTTTTAAAAACTGCTTTAAAGACATGATCTTTACGTCACTTTAAACCCACGGAAGGGGAGAGCGGGTTTCATGTATGTAAATCCCAAAATTTAAAATAGAACATTTTGATATATATGTGAATACCCCTGTAGAAATAAGAGCTTTGAGTATTCACTTTATAACCGAAAATAATTTTGAGAAAAGAGAGGCATTTTGAGACGAAAATTATGCAGCATAACGGCTACGTTACATGGTTTTAGAAAACGATGAAAAGAGAGGGGACATGGGTCAAAAATTCATAAATGACCCATAAAACAGTATAGGTACAGAATATAAGGGATTTAAGAACATGGTAATGAAATTTTAAAATATACCATATGAAATGAAAAACATGAAAGGAAGACAAAAATAAGATTTCTCTTATGAAAATTCGGTAGCCTAACAACGTTACTTAAACATCAACCAAAAATGAATTGATGAGATCATATAGGGTCTCTAATCATATGAAAATAAAAGATCAGTATGATAGAAATAGAGATCATACCCAAACAAAATAAAAACGAACTTTCAAGTCTTGACATGGAATTAGAACTTTGAAAAGGGAGAAAGGTGCAATGACCACTTAAAACTTCAGTTTCCTAACAACGCCACTTAAACTTCAAAATACTGAATTGAAGAGATAAAATGGGGTCTCTCATCATATGGTCATAAAATATCAGTATGATAGATAAAAAAGGAACTTGAAAGAATTGACATGAAAGTAGAACTTCAAAATGAGAAGGGTGAAGAACCACTTAAAAATTCGGCATCCTAACAGCGCCACTTAAAACTTGAAAATACTAAATTGAAGAGATCAAATGGGGTATCTCATAATATGATCATAAAAGATCAGTATGATAGATATAGAGATCATACACTAACATAACAAAAAGTAACTTGAAATAATTGAAATGAAAGTAGAACTTCAAATCGAGAAGGGTGAAGAACCACTTAAAAATTCGACAGCCTAACGACGCCACTTAAAACGTCAAAATACTGAATTGAAGAGATTAAATGGGGTCTCTCATCATATGATCATAAAATATCAGTATGATAAATTTAGAGATCATACCCCAACAAAATAAAAAGGAACTTGAAATACTTTACATGAAACTAGATCTTGAAAAATGAGAAAGGAGAAAGAATCCGTTACAAAAATTTCGGCAGCCTAACGGCGCCACTTAAAACATAATAAAACGAAATAATGAGAGTAAGAGGGGATATCTCATTAAGTGAACATTAAAAGGGCAGTAAGAAGAGTATAAAATAACACCCTTTAACATAAGAAAATGGATCATAAAAGAAATTACATAATAGAGATTTCTTGAAAAGAAAGAGAGAGATCGGATCCCTTACCTTAAAACGTAACTCTTAAAACTCAAAGGCTGGGCCCTTGAGGGCTTGGGGAAACCTTGGGAGGACTCCTTGGGGGCTAAGGAGACCAGAACATCGTTGATGATGGTTTCAGAGTCGAAAAGATGAGAGGAGGGCTTGATATCTATATGGAAAGAGAGGGGATAAGGCTTTAATGGCCAAGGGACACCTCAAAAGTGGTTTTCTCAAAAGCATGGGCCCTCCCTTGGTACTTCCCATAAAGTTAGGCCACATGGGGACCGCCAAAAAATAATTCATCCTCTTTAGTCGACCATTCTTTAAAATATCTCATGACATCATCATGACACAGTTATGATGTCATTAAACATACTAAAACCCTAAAACTGTATTTTTACTATTCACTGAAAATTCAACTTTCTCAGAAAAATCCCAAAATTTCACATTAACCAAATATCAATGCTCTGATTTCAAAAATGAACTACATTTTATAAAAAAAATTTCTTATTATTATTAATTCATTTTTTAAATAAATACACTATTCACCGAAAATTCATTTTTTCATAAAAATCCCCAAAAATTACCTTAACATAATATCAATTCTCTGAGTTCAAAAATGAAATCCAATTTATAAAAATAATTTTCTAAATAATTTTAATTTAATTTTTAATTAAAAAACAATATTCACCCAAAAAAACTAATACTTGAATAATAATTTATGAAACTGTTATTTACCAATTTTATTGAATCTCATTACTTAATCTAGGTGTCTAAATTATATTAAAACTATCTTTGAGTGAAATTACTAGTCCATTTGGTCACATTACTAATCCTAAGCATAAAATCACTATTCATAATTTACTATTCATCAAAAATCATGTTGATCTTATTAGACTCGAAATTTCATACTGAACATAATTGTAGCATACCATGTTTTGAAAATCATTACAAATTTTTATTTATTTAAGGTTTACATAAACATTTTTAAAATATCCTTTCTCTAAAATTCATCAATAATATTCATACTATATTTATCCGGACATTTGAAAATTCATAAGCTTCATCATAAGAAGAAATCCCAATTTTTATTTAAAACAAAGGATTACACAAGGAAGTTACGGTCTCCTTACATAGCCCTTTATCAACCCATCATAGGACCTAAGTGTAAGGTGTTCTAAGGTGAGAGAATCTGAGGGAGGCTCGGCCAACATCGCACGTGTAGTAATTTTTATCAGTTTGAACTTCTCGCGAAGGTGATCTCGTTCTAGCTTCACACGATGAAGTTCAGCTTGGGTTTGGTCCAGAGCAAAGCCCAGTGGTGCTACCTCCTTCCCAAGTTCTGTTATATGGGCTTCGATCGGTCCAAGACTACTGGGTGAGGCCATCAAATCTTCTTTCTATATTAATTAACAAAGATTTCTTGTATTTAGAGACAATAATCAAAACGTTTAGTCTCCAGCGGTCATATTGACCAATGGTCAAATAACAGTCAAAAACCAACAATCTCATTTTGATTATACTCATGTTATCAAATGAAACATTTATGTTGAGTATAAAAATAAAATAAAATAACACATAAAATTAGGAAACAAGATTTATTCAAAATTTCGGGTCTTTACACTTTTGGAATATGAATAGAATCAGCGGTGGTATTTGATCAAAACTAAAAACCAAAATATGAAACTGGTATTATAGAATGGAATTAAATAAAGTATGTATATTCTTTCATAATATACATATTTATGTTAAAATAATTACACAAGATTAGGAAATAAAAAAATATAAATCATTTAAGGAATATGTTGGAAAAATCACCTGCTTATAATGGAATTCCTATAAAAAACCATTAACAAGTGCGAGTCTTATAAATCAATATACATTGTTCATGAAATATATAATTTATAAATTATAAGTTTCTTAGTACTATTTCATAAATTAACTTTAATTAAAAAATATATAAATTATATTATTACTACTGAATTAATTACACATTTTACGAAGAACAAATTGAAACTGAGTATACAAAACTTTTATAAAAGGGAAGAATGTAACAACCAATTGTATTTTAAATAATATATCACATTATGTTCTATTAATATACAATATTATAAATTTATATATTTTCATTATGCATTCATATATCATTATGTCATGTCTTATTCAGTGTTATGTAATTGTAGGGTCCTGAAAATTCCGCCAAGGGAAGAAAATACCCACACAATCACTTTGAATAAGGAATCAAGTACTCCAAAAAAAATAGGATGCCTAATGGACTCGAATTGAGTCAAAAAATTTAGAAGAAACTTGATGGAATATAGTTTTTCAAGGTATTTAAAGAGGAATTCATTCCATCAATAAGAAAGGTATGCAGACAAGCAGGATCTCTAACCACATTGTATACGAAATGACTCATGAACCATTTGTCCATGGAGAAATAGCCAACAAACATGGAAAACCACGAACCTCATCAAAAAAGGGATCATATGTGGGAATCCCATCCATGTACCATTCCGGAAATTTTTTAGTTCATAGATGAAGTGAACAGATAGGGTTTTGCGAACCATCATCGCAAACCAAAGCCTCTACAAACTATGTTGAGCTAGTCTTCTACAGGTTAGCCTATTGCTTCAATGGGTCTCTGCAAATGGTGTTGTGTGCCTAGTAGATACGATTGATTGATTTCTCTATAAAAGGATCACAGTAGAAGTATAGAAGAGATCACATGGAGAAGACATGGCGACATATGAGGATGATGAAATCTTGAAGGAGAAAGAACTCAGAGAAGGCTCCAACTTCAGTCTTCAATCATCGACGAAGCCCGAGCCACGGACTGCATGCACTGTAGGTATAGCCATCCATGAACAATAAAAGGGAAGAATTGAATAATTATAATAGAACTGAATACCTAATTGGTGAAACACAAATCATTTAATCCTCACTTATGATTTCCCCATGAACGACAGTCCCCCAGACCCTCCTTCGACATGGTGCTCCACGTAGTGTACTGCTACGAAGACATGACCTAGTATTGCATACCGTATTGGAATGCAAGATGGAACCTAGAGCATCATGCTTGGCCACTTACCACCATAGTAGGTGGTGGACTATACCCATTCCTTCATACCGCATCGGTACACAGACAGCTTCTCTGTCCACATACCACTATGGTATGCAGAGCCTCCCCCATCCCGCCTAAGAAATCAGTACGCAAAATCGGGTGATTTCGGGTAATGTTCCCTCGTGTTCCAATATCATCCCTTAATTACCATCCAGTCTTCCACAATCCATCCACTAACTAGTCCCCTACCACCAATCCAATGCCTCAACCAAAGACTTCGGACCCGTATGATTAGACTATCAGGCGAATCAGCGCACCCCTTTGAGTCTACATACCCATGGTAAGCGGAATCATGGTAACATGGAGTATAACCTTGGGATTCATATGTGAACCTCCCCATTCTAAGGATTAAGAGAGATCACATGCTTTTACATTCAGTGAGGAATAGTGATCAGTTGAAGGGGTTATATTCTCTCCCCCCTTTGATGAGGAAGAATCTCCCTCCCTTCACAGAATGTGCTCTGGGGCCCTCCCACTGAGGTAATTCCCCAATATTATAGGGATGGTCTGCATGACCTTTAATTTCATCTCACATTAAAGGGTTCTTTGCTTCGTGACCTCACCCACGGTCACCCCAGCCTCTTCCGTCGTGGGATCTGCCTCCCCCACCAAGAGTGTAGGAGGCATGCGAATTCTTGAATCTTTCAAATCCTCTTGTTTCTCCCACCGAGAATGACTCACTTGGGATTAGAGGTTTGTGAGTACTACAACATCAACATAAAATCTAAACTACAATAAATCTGATTAGGTACCAAATTAGGACACATAGGATGCCCTACAGAAGGCTCGAGATCAAAAGGGTGCCCATCCAAAATGGTCCACCCAACTGTGCCTCTGAAATGGGTTGCTCCCATACATAAGCCCCATAGAATCTGAACTATGAGAAATCTGATTCTTGACCAAATCAGGATATGTAGGATGCCTCCCAGAAGGCCTGATCTTAAAAGGGTGCCCATCCAAAAGTGTCCACCCAACCATGCCTCTTAAATAGATTGCTCCCATTCATAAGCCCCAAAGAATATGAACTACGATAACTTTAATTCCAAGTAAAACCATGATATGTAGAACACCTACCAAAAGGCCCGAGCTCAAAATGGTTCCCCTTCAAAAGGGTCCACCCAAACATGTCCCCTCAAATGGGATTCTCCCATGCGTAAGCCCCACACCATTCAAACTATGTGTGTTTTGATTCATCTCTTAAGGATACATAGGAAACCCATCCTATGGGTCTGATCCCAACATCATGTCACCTTACATCCCCCTGGTTGATGATAAACTCTCGAGCGCCTTCTCATACGACACATGTCATACCATCTCCGTGGCATAAAAAATATGCATTCTTATGAAAATATGACAAACTAGGGGAAGCCCATGGACACACTCTTCAGGAATGAACCAAGGACTCACAAACATATGAAAATGACTTAAATCTATAAGGGAGTCCCAAAACAGGTAACAATATTCCCCCGAAAGGGTGCGGTGAGCCTGATCTCCCATCCTCTCAACGAATGGAGTCCTTAAGTGTTGTTGGTTCAATATTCAACAAATGACTGCCTATATTTGGAATTTAAGACCATGAATTGTGGATATTAGAGATTTTGGGAATTCTTGGATCAATGAAAAAATACGTTGGAGACCATCCGGGGAAATTATATCCAAGAAGGACTGATTGTGCATGTATTTACCCTATGCAATCACCTACTGGAGATCATTTGGCTATGGTATTTATTTCAGAATATTGAAAAGACAAAATTCCCACCCTCTATGGGGACATCCCAACCTTCTTTAAAGGATAACGATTTTGAAGGGGTCGAAATAAATGAAATGATGCTTTCGACAAGAACTTGTCCCCATAAGAAAAATGGACGGGTGATGATCCTTGTCGGACCATTTCTGCACCGCCTGGGAAACTCACCACCTCAGAGGCAGAACAAAAATGGTGAACCTAATGTGAATCATTAAACAAGGTGGAAGTTCAACACCAAAGACAAAAGACAAAGGGATACTACACGTTAGACCATTTTTTCACCCTGGTACAAGCAAAATGCGCCATCTCAGTGGCGGAAAAAAAATGGTGAACCTGACATAATTCCTGAACCAAGGTGGCGGGATTTCCAGCATTCAGGCCCCTTCTCTCTACATTTGAAAAAACGGGGAAGGGTCCAAGTTGAACTTCCAAATATGCATATGATTAAAATAATGCAACTTTGATGAATTTTTGTGGTTTGTTTTTCATATATGTATATCGCAGGTTCCCATAGAGAAAAATTTGATCCAAATAACAACCCCATAACGAATGCAGACGCACAGATCAGTGATCCCACAGGAAACGAGGGCCCCAAAAAAGAGTAGGACCCCCTAACATACCCAGCGTCTTCAAAGCTGGGTATCTAACATGCTGATCTGAGAATACCACAGAAATGGTATTCTCCCAATGTTGGAGGCTACAAAACAATCCCACCAGTCATTGAAGTTCCTCTACTCACCGCTTCAGCTGCTATCGGAACCCCATCATAAGGCGGCCCTAGGAGTTTTCTCAAACCATTTTGGGATCCTCTCCCTAGAATGCAATAATGAGTACCTACCTTATCTAAGGGGGTAGATGATGTTAATGTTGACAACTTCATCTCAACAGCACAGGGTTCCTACTCACAGGCCCCTGCCAGAGAGCATCACCACCGACACCGGACATCCATACCTCCTTTCACAGAGGAGGACCTTATTCCAAGGGAACCTACTAATGTACAGGAGACTCAGGACCCTTGGTCTACCCGCTACGGATAGTGAATATTTAATTATGAACATTGCATCACTCTAGTTCTTAAAGAGAAATTCTGCCATACTAATGTGGCAGTATTCAATGAAAAGACATGATACTCTTCCCCCTCCACCGAAGTCCACTACAGATATAGGGTGGCACATTATGAGAACACGCACATTCCTACTAGTGGTCGCCTATCTCACCGTGCAGATAGAGCAGAAAACTACATGTAGATGCAGATGTCTGCCGATGCACAACAAGCCCATCATCCAAATAGGGTGGCAGTCAGCTACACACAGGAAAAAATACATGCTAATTCATTTCAAGCATGCCATTTAAATAGGGTAGCAACCGACTATACGTAGACACAAATACATAATAATTCCAATCATCCTCGTCATCCAAATAGTGTGGAAACCAAATATATGCACAAACAAATTCATACAGATGCATACAAAGCCTGTTAGAAAAATATAGAGGAAAGAGAGCAGATGAAAATTCCTACTCATGAATATGAATCCCACCAGTCAAATATGGTAGATACCAGAGAAGAAAACTAGAATTGGACTCATTCATCTATCCTGACACAGGAGAACTGCCAGTATCTAATGGAAACTCATGGAGGACCGGAGTAGGTACAAAATCCTACTCCGACATTGGAATGGGCCTTAATACCCATTCTACCTAATTATTTACCCCAATACATCCTGGAAATGGTGGAAGATCAGATGTATATTACACACTATATCCACAAAACATTCTAAGATATCATTGCATCAATGTCAAAGGTGATAAATCAGGACCATGACACTGTTTCCTCGAACGGAATGACTCACTCTCAAAATGAGTTAGTCACTTCGAAGCAATTATGTATCCCTACTCTAGTATAGGAGGGTCAATGGAAATATCAGATGATACACATACAACCAGATCATGAACAAATACTTGTTCCAACTATGGGATGTTGGTCCAACATGGTGGCTGCTCTACGGCAGGCATATATCCCTACCAAAAAACCAGTTGTTTGTCGGTGTATCCTGCTGAAATCATAGGACCCAATAAAACAATATCCTATATATGAAGTCCATTACCAATTGTAGATGGCCCTTGTTACTCGAAATAGAGTGCCAAAAAATTAAATGCGCCAATGGCAACCAGAAAATGAAGATCACATACATGATCCTGCTCTACTGGAAGTTGGGGAACTTGATGCCCTCAAACTATATCAACATTGCCTCAATACCCTGTCAGTCCATTACCAAATTATGGAAGTGGAAGTA
Organism: Viscum album; assembly: GCA_963277665.1. NCBI lineage: Eukaryota > Viridiplantae > Streptophyta > Magnoliopsida > Santalales > Viscaceae > Viscum > Viscum album. The sequence goes on along the minus strand of OY728125.1, from coordinate 259,628,969 downwards.
ATAGTTGCGAAGGCCCTCCCCACAATATCGCTACTAGCTGCTCTGAAGGTCCTCCACAGCACACCTATGGGGTCCTACACCTTGGGACAATAATGATCAATCATGAGAGCATATATCCTGATGTGCATCGGGGTAGCCCTTCCCTAGACATGAAGATCAGAGAGCAAGAAGGTCCTCCCCTTACTGTCATCTGCCCTGATGGTCCTACTCGGGGTATACGCTGTATATATCCTTCTCCCTATAACAGACATCATGTCGTGATGGTAGTCCTCAACATGATGATGGCCTGGGTGAAGGCCCTCCCCACAACGATAGTTGTAATGAAGGTCTTCCCTACAGTAACACCAAGAAATGAGGAGGTCTCCCCTCATTGCAGCACATCCAAAAGGCCCTCCCCAGGACATGCACTGTAGATATTATCCTTGTTTCTAGGTATCAAGTCAGGAAGGTAGTCCTCACCAAGATGAAGACCATTGCAAAGGACCTCCCTGCAATGTCAGTTGCTGAGAATGTCCAACACCCAATAACACCAAGTAACAAGAAGGTCCTCCCCTCACTGCATCTTACCCTGATGATCCTCCCTATGGTATATTACATAATGAAAATTCCCTCGATCGGCCATCTAGTTGCAATAGTATCCCTGTCCATGGTAGCACCAGTTGTGCAGGTCCTCGCCGCAATAAAAATTCATACCATCAAGAAGGTCTTCCCACCTCTGGAACAAATGTAAGAAATCCCTCTTATGCTAAGGCACATGGAAAGATGGAATCAGACACCTCGGGCACTCCGTATATAATGAGTGATATTTGTTCTCAACCAGAGGCTGGTTCAGAGCCACACTCATCTTTTCATTCACCCCTGCACCATTCACGTATCAATGAGACTCCCACCATCCTGGTATATTGGAATGAAATCATTAAGAAGTAGTCGAGCTGAGCACATCAAGTGGAGGAGCCTTTGAAATAACAACATCAGGATATGTTGTTTGTGAAAAGACAACTAGACAAGGATAATATATTGGTGATGTATTGGCCTACCGCCACTTCTCACTTAAACATACCAGGAGTGTTGTCTTGGGAATGTACGCATGACATTCACCTAAATATATGGATGAATATTCGATGGATGAAAGAAATATTTCGACCCAATGAAGGGTATGTGGACCATGTCAATATGATAGGGGAGCTTCACCATCTAATCGACTTGGAAGCCCTTCAGTCTGCATGATATCCACAATTAGAAAGGAGAAATAAAAATCTTGAGCTGTCTTGCCTCTATGATCTACATTAGTTTAATCGCCTCATTGGCAATGCCCCAGATGGGGTTCAAATTCGGGGATAAGGAGAACATGGAGCTATACACTTCACCTCATGCCTCATCCAATAGGCCTCATTGGCTATGAAATCCTGTAACATCATCACCCAGAGGCATCACTCAAATAAAATTCATACTCAGGAAATATGGGATACTCAACAAAAATTGTCCCAGAGTATGTCTCAAATGCATCAGGGCCGAAGAGACCGAACCATCGAAATTCTTCTGATTCAGGAGACCATAAATTTCTAGCAGGCTTCCCACTTAAGTGAAGCCAACCATCATTCAGTGCTCGTGTCTTCAAAATTCCATCGACTCCATGCAGGTCCAACACCATACTCGTCTCACACCCACGTAGGAGTATGTGAAATTGAAAAGATAGAAATAATAGCAGCCACCACCGCAATATAGTAAAAACCACATACCACAGGGCTGGAGTCATTTTTAAATAAAAATTCCCCCATGGGATCAACAAATCTAGGTCATAACACATCAATAGAAGAATGGGAACAACCCCAGCCCCTAAGGATGGGGGTAGTTTTCCCTCAAGTCTCCGGAAAGAGTACGTCATTCTTCCACCATATAGGAAGAACAATGGACATAGGAATTAACCATTCCACCCATTCTCGTGGTTCACACCCTCCGAGACAAAGGTGTATTATGGGGTCAGATCCGGGAACCCTTCGGGTACACTTTCATCAAGAAACCCAAAAATATTATAAAATGGAAGGAGAAAATCCAACAAAAGAGGCATAAAGACTTCCTACCATTTAGCACCAGGTCCACCACCCCCAATTTAGTATACCTTAGTGAAACATGGTAAATGCAAACCCCACAGATTGCACATGAAGTTACATAGATGGAGGAGATGAAAAGGAAGATTGTTCCCTCCCAGAGGTATCCCACACTGTGACTGACTGTGTGCATAATCAAAACAAGGTAGTGACCATAAATTTTGGAACCCCTTAGTTAATCTGTTGCAACCCCCCCCCCCCCCCCCGTGTGAAACCCCGAAATGGAGAAGAATAAATCCATGGTTGCATATTACCTACCTCATCCTACCCCTGATAATATGTCCCTCACTCTCGAGGAAAGGTTTCACAAGTATGAGGAATAAATTATAGACCTCATGTGAATTAATGCCCAGCTACGTTGACGGATCTACCTTGACGGATGTGTTCCCCCTGCGTAATGTCAACAGGTGCCCCCGAAGAGGTGCTCATACCACCGGCACTCATCCCGATGAATGAAACCAAGCACAGAGGTCCGTTCAACCCGGCCTCAGAAGGACATCCGGACTTCCCCCCACTGGGAGGGTAACCTAGATATATTCAGGTAAATACATAAATGATACCTCTAGCTGGGTATCGACCCGAAATTCCAGTAGCACCGTCATTCCCTATTTTGGCCCCTACTGCACCAGACCAAGCTCAAGACCAACATGATATGCATCAAGTGATCTAGAATACTTTTGAGCATCTAATATCATGACTAGAGGCCATAGAGGGTGGCACACTTTGAAAGAACCAAAGTGAAAACCCTACTCTAACTGGGTGAACATAGTTATGCCACCGCCGAATTTCAGAAACCCCATATTCTCGGTATTCAGTGGCTCAGAGGAACCTGAAAAACATTTAATTCACAATGACTCTAACTGTGAACCAATTATGGGAACTCAAGAGTAGCAAGAAGTAGAAAAACTATGTTTATTCATACGAACCCTGCAGGGTTCAACTTTCATATGGTGTAATAGCCTACCAAGAAATTTAATCATAGGTTGGGAGGACCTCTAATGATAGTTACCATTTCAGTTCATTTCAACACTACATATGATGATGGTTAGGGACCTCATGAACTGTAAGCAGGGAGAGAATGAGAGAGTCTCATACATTATTTCCATATTGAATGGCCTGATATTTTCCCTAAACCAGCCGCTCCCCTAGGATGAGATGATTTCCTTGTGCATTGATAACCTCCATAATGGATAGAAAATTCCGCTCATCCTGGTAAAGTACACAAGTGGTTTTAGAGATTTATCAACCATTTCACAAAGGTTAGATTACTCCTTGAAATAGACCAACCTTATGTTTCGAGTGGCCCCATATACCGCTGGGAAAATAATGGGAAAGGATGAAGCAGCTTATGTCACGCTTAAGACACCCTCGGCACCAGCAACAGTTGTGAGTCCTCCACCTAACTGTGAGGGACCCCCTGAACTCCAACAACCACCCCCGCCTTGGAAATATGATTTATGTGGTGCTAAAAAAGTAGTTTTAAGGATGGAAAAATAAGGTCTTTTTGTTCCAAGAAAACCAGGCATGCGACTATTTCTTAGCCTCCCTAAATTACAATAGGCTTTGGATACCAGAGGCAAAGAGAGATGATGAAGGGGGTCTCAAATACTATCTAACATATTATCCCTATCACCGAATACTTAGGAACATAATCCAAGAATGATTCATTTTCAAGGATATTCTATATAAGATGGTGGATTTCGGCCAAGTCAAATTGGGCCCACCACCAGCACAAGTAGCATATGTTTCCACCTCGGACTCATGAGCGAAAGAGGAATGGAAAAAAGTCTCCATTAAGAAGGAGAAAAATATTGAAAAATGGATGACCTATAAAACTATCAACCGAGTTCATGGAAACCTCCAGGAATTGTTGAAACAACCATATATTCCCCCAAAAGCTCATGATGCAACACAATCATCTTCCTCATCCCTGCAACCCTCTAAAGGCTCTAAGGGTAGAAAGAAAGAGTAAGAAGATGTGATAAAACCAAATATAATGTCAGTATTGAAATTTTTTATTTCATATAAATAGACTTGGAATAGTGGTCGGCACCTCGCCAAATGGTAAAATGGGAACCACCCTGCCAAACGGTGCCATAAAAAAAAGACAGTCAGACAGAAACAATGTCAGATCAATAACTAGTCTTTAGCTCTATTAATGTTATTCAGTTGATGTACCCCTTCATAGATGGAGACAATGACCATGAACTTGAATTTATCTTGCCCAACTGGAGAGCTGGAGGAAGAGGCCAAAGAGGCTGGAGTGTTCCTAGAAGGCATGACTGTGGAAGGAGTGAAATTGCCAGCCAGGCCACAAGTCAAATGATTAACATTGTGGAAACTCGCAGAAAGACCATTCGGCAGACACAATAAGAACCGGAGTGCTCCTATTCCCCAATGAGAAGAAATATTAGCCAAATATATGGGAGTATCAACCAGGGGAAGAACAAATATCGAACCCCCCAAGGCATATAGGTGAATGAGTTCGGACAAACTTGAAAAAGGCCACAACACCATCAGCTCATGTCACAATGGTCGGACCGACTATGTCCAAACCACAAACCCCTAAAGTGTCTATGAAAGAGAAACCCCAAGCCGGGATGTTCCAACCATTAGATAAGAAGTATGATATCCTAAAATAGCTGGATTCAGTACTAGAAAAAATGACAATCTTGGATGCATTAGGTATGTCCGCAGATCTTAGGAAGGCACTCAATGAAGCCCTACTAAGTCCCCAGGAGTTTGAGGCTAATGTAGTAGCAGCTGAATATAATCAGACAAATATCAGTCCTAATGAATGACATGTTGTCATATCCTTCATATATTAGGATGATGACACCATGATTTAAGTTCACATAAAACCCTTATATGTGTCCGTAAAAAATGGATGTGATGTCGAGAGGATCTTCATCAACAGAGACTCTGGGGTCAAGCTCCTCCTGCTGTGAATGCTCCGTCTGCTGGGCTATGATGAAAACAACAAAATTCCCTATACCACAACTCTTTTGGGATATGAAAAAAGTGAGGAAAACCCATTGGGCAAATCAAGCTCAAAACTCATCTTGGACACCTCATGTCAGATTCCATGTTCTTGTTAGTACGAAAAAATACGGCTTTCAATGTCTTCTTAGGGAGGCCTTGGATCTATTGGCATGCCACAATTCCATCATCATACCATCAATGCATTAAATATTAAACTAATGAAAAAAATGGAAACTTTTACGCTGATAAATCCCTATTTGAGTTCTATGAGTCACATTATATCTATGCAGGGTTCTATGAATTAGCAGAAATACATCTTTTAGCTGGTGACATTGATTGGATCAATGCCCTGAATATATTGGAAATGGATCCAGCCGACTCCCTCTAGTAAATTGATGAAGAGTATATATTTCCCATCGACAAATTGAATATGTGAGTATAGGTCCGGATGTAAGCCCAATTGTCTGCATGGTGTCCGCTATGACCACCAAGTCCAAAGGCATAGAAAAGTTGGATGACTCCCATGATGTCAGGGGAAGACCTACCAAAAATGCTTCTGATCCATCCTTGGGTCCTCAAACAACCCTCTCCTTACTCATTAAGGAAAAAAGACGATTTCTCTCACAACAATAGAGAGTTCATATAAAAAATATTCTCCCCATAAGAATAGTAAGAAGATGATTAAGAGGAAGAATAAGAGTATGAATACCTCAATGATTCCCCTCATACATTTGAAGAAGGTGTTTCCACCATATTGAATGAACATAAAGAGATAAATTTGGGAACATAGAATGACCTGTATCCCACTGTGATCAGAGTGTCCATGCCTGTCGAGGAGTAGGACACATATACCTCATTCCTAAAAAATAATTGAGATGTGTTTTTATAGAACTATATATAAATTTAAGGCCATGATCTCAAGGTCTCCACTTCTCATTCGAGCTTACCAGATGATCATTGAAGCTATAAGCAGACAGCCAGAGGAAACCACCTGATGCATGCTGCCAAAATAGAGGTTGAAGTTGACAAGATGATCAAAGCCAACATCATACGGGAGGTCCAATACCTGATCTAGCTGCAAAACATAGTCCCTCTCAAAAATATGAATGGACATATTAAAATATGCATTGACATTATGGAACTCAATCTGCATTTCCCAAAAGATGACTTCTTGGTCCCAATCACAGAATTTTTGATCGACGCAACAATCATCTATGAGGCCCTCTCTTTCATGGAAGGCTATTTGGGATACAACCTGCTCTAGATGGCCCATATAGATGAAGAAGATACCACATTAAAGGACCTTCATAGAGTGTTCTATTTCAAAGTGATTCCCTTTGGTCGGATTTTTTTTTGGCGCCACATACTGGTGCACCATGCACTACATCTTCAATACCTACTTTGGAATGTTCATTGAGTACTATGTCGATTTTCTGGTGGTTAAATCATGAATGTTCTGGAACTAGATGAGTGATCTTGAAACTATCATTAATAAATTACGACATCACAGTCTAAAGATGAACCCCCTAAAGTGTGCCTTAGGCGTTACCTCGGAAAAAATTCTTAGCTACATCATAAGCCATCGCGGTAGTGAAGTTGCCCCCAAGAAGACAAAATCCATACTTGGTATGCCCCTACCTCACAACCTCATAGTGTTAAGAGGTCTCCTGGGGAACCCCCCCTGCATTTGGAACTTCATAGCAAACTTGGAGGGAAAATTTTTACCTTCCACCAGGCTTGTGAAGAAAGGAGTTACGTATGAATGAATTAATAACGTCCATGAGTAATTCGATAATATCAAAAGTTATATCTTAATCCCACCAGTGATAAGGAAACCAGTTGATGGGAGGCCACTCATTCTATACGTAGCAGCCCTGAAATGGACATTCGACACCTTCCTCATACAGAAAAATGATGCCAGCAGTGAGAACAACCTCTATTACCTCAGTCGGACAATGATCGATGAGAGAACTCAATATTAGAGAATTAAAAAGAACTATCTAGACATGATATTCATAGTTCAAAAACTATGGCATTAATTACAGCACCATGAGGTCCACCGGTTCCCTTTCTAAAACCCGATCAAATACATCCTCAACCATCCCATGCTAAATGGGCACATGCCACGATCGGTATTCATCCTATAATATTTTGACATACAATATGTGCCCCAGAAGTCCATCAAAGGCCAGGTGTTAGTAGAATTCTTGGCCGATCACCCTCAGAAGAAAGAACACTATTGGATGCCAAAATTCTGGGTGAAGATGTGTTTTCCATTTTAGATAACCCCAGTCATGGGAAATGTTCTTCTATGGTGCTTCCCAAAGTCCGATAGGAAAAAGGATGGAGGTTCATAAGATCAACAATGTGGGGTTTGGGATTATACTTGTATCCCATGAAAAATATTTTGCCTTATTCTTTCCTACATATAGAAAGGTGTAAATACAATGAAGCTAAATTTCATGCCCACATTGCAGACCTAGAACTAGGAATTCTTGCTGAAGATAAACACCTAAAAATAAAATGTGGTTTAGAGCCAGTCATCAAACAGTCCAACAATGACTATGCCATTAAAAAAAAGTATTTGTCCCCTTGATGAATCATGTTCAAGAACTAATGGTAGAATTACCAATAGAACCAACGATAACTCAAGTCCCCCGGTTGTAAAATGCTAATGTCGACACTTTGTCAAATGCATCTGCAACCTTGGCTGGTCTGTATCAGGATGAAATAGTCATTAGAATTGCCCATCATTGGATGGCCTTTCCATTTATCTAAATAAATACATATGAAATAAATGAAATCAACCTCATTTCTGAGCCATATGTTCACACCACCGGCCAGATGACGCACATTAAAAATTACCTTCGGAATGGGGAACTCCCACAAGATAGGGCTAAAAGGGAACAAGTTAGAAGAAGGGAATGCATCGTTGTCTTATACAATGGATCAAACCAGGAATAGTTTCTCTATAAATGAGGCCTTGATGGAGTCCTTCTTAGGTGAATTGATGGAGAATAGACTGCTACAATCATGAAATAAGTGCACGCCAATGCATGTGGAGTGCACCAGTCAGAAACCAAGCTCTATCACTAGATCTGGAGGCTTGGTTATTACTGGACCACTATGATATAGTATTATGCAGTATTCACCATGAATTGTCATTCCTTCCAAGTTCATTATACTTTTATACAGTACCCCTCATAGTTACTTAATGCTGCTTAGTACTCCTGGACATTTTCTGCCTAGGGGATGGATGTTGTGGTACCATATCCTCCCACCACAGCCAGAAAATTCAGGTTCATACACTGAGTGACTGAATTATTTTCAAAATGGGCCGAATCTATACCCCATAAAGAATTCATGACGAAATACATCATCCACATTGTGAAGGCCGACATCATTACCAGATTTTGTGTCCCTCATACAACACTGACGGACAATGGAACAAACTTACACTCTATTGAGTTGGACAAGTTATACCAGGATTATAGAATTAAATCCAAACATTTGTCCCACTACCACGTAGCAGCCAATGGGTCGATAGGGGATTTCAACAAGACTCTGTCCAACATAATCTATAATATGGTTGATAAGGATAAGAAATTGTGGCTGGACAATCTCCTCCATGCTTTGTGGTGTTACCGGACTACAAACTGCACTGAAACCAAGGAAACCCTGTACTCAATAGTATACAGGGTAGAGGCAGTGTTGTCTATCCAAATCCTAGTTCCATAACATTGTGTGGAAACACATATGTTATTCAAATGTGTATTTTTATGGATTAAATTGAATCCATTATTTTATTGATTTTTTTTTTGCTTACTCATTCCCCAACATTCCTCTAACAGTCATAAGAAATTGAACTATCTTAATAGGTCATCGAAATGGATTATCCTCTGAAAAAAATAAATGATTCTTTTAAAGAGTGATGGATACAAAGAATTTATAACTAGCATATGGAAAAAATTAAAGGAATTTTATATAAATATTATTAAATATTTTTTTAAGAAATAAAATTTTTCAATTTTGATAAGGGGTTGCTATGTTAGGAATAGAATTGATTATACCTTCGGTGCAATGATAATTTTGAGATAAAAATAAAGTGAAAATATATAAATTAATAGACATGAGATGTAACATGAAAAAAAAACCAAAATCAAAGTGTTCAAAAAGCATGGAAAATATATATGGGTAACTATTGGTAAATTTCAGTGAGTTCCCTCATGCAATTATAAAGTGAAAACACTCAAAATATTCTCTCTTGAATAAATAGAGAAAACCCTAACAAAAAAATAATAAAACTAAAATCCATATATGAGAAACTGATTTTCCAAAGCCGATGATTTCTATTCACTATGGAGAATCCATTTATATGTAATCAGCAACCCCTTATCTATGCCACATTGGAAAAAAAATTATTTCCCCAAATTAACATGGGGAAATAAAATGTGGGGAGCCACCCTTCGGAAAAATTAAAGGTGGTGAAAATTCCCCTTTTTTAAAAGTCTCCTAAAGTATCTCCCACTTGGGTAGTTGATTGATTACCAATTACTTTTCAACTCATGATTTATTTTGACATAACACATTTCATGAATATTTTCAATGCTGTTTGAGGATGTACACTATCAAAACATATAAGAGTTAATTTCATTCTTCTCAAAAACAACTAAATTTTAATTGGTTTGAATTATATTCATATCCAAACTTCATTCCACCACTAATTCTTAAAAAATGATATTATACTTTAATTTAATTCATGATAGAATGACATTATGTATTCTATGAAATTTTCAATGTTATATAAGTACAAAATATTATAGAAATCACCTTATGTTGGTTCTTGATATCCTCCAACAGATTCTTCATCCAAATCACCTCTTTGTAAGCCTATATAGATTCCATGTAGTCTGAATTGGCCTTGGGTAATTGAAAAACTAACTATAAAATTGAAATCTATCTCCTAGCATATCCTAAAACTGTGAAAACATAACCATTATGGGACTCCATCTAGTTAGAATCACCTACAATATCTAAATGAACATATCATCTAATAGTGAAATATAATCCTAGATAAAATAATGTATCATTTGAGGTCTCATTGGTGTATTAGGATCATATTAATTTAGATAAAATTTCCCATTTTGGGATTCTCCGTGTACCTAATAACAGATCCCATTGCATGTGAAATGTCTTGTCTTGTACAAACCATAATGAACATCATGAAAAGTCACCTCCTGGAACATTGAAGAATCAAACAGAGGGTGAGAGAGGGGTGTAATGTGGCTATTTTTAATTCACATTACTACATCTATTTTGATGAATTAATGGATCATTTATGCTAAAATTTTATTTTCAGATATGATAATTAATTATGTGTAAATTGGTGATCTATTAGATATTCATTGATAATTTCATTTTAAATGATAGTGTATTGTTTTTTTATTGTTCATATGTTATTGAATTATTATTTCTCAATTTAGGATAACAACATTTTTAGAAATTGAATTTAAATTTTTATTTTCATAGGATTGGTTATAGAAATAAATTTTTCATGGTTTTTAGACAAAAATTAAATATCAAAATTTAATTCTTTAAGAAATTCGATGTTTTTATGTTGAAATGTGGAATTAAGTTTTCACAGTTTTTTGGAATTTAATTTAATGTTTTGAAAAACTTATGACACAATTTTTTTAAAAATAATTTTTTATAATATAATATAATTATTATGTTTGGTTAATTTAGATTATGATTCCATAAAGAATACTCATACCACCAACTTGTACTACCGCCATCACCCACTGCTACCCTAAGTTGAAAAATATTTCTACTTCCACCATTCCACTACCAACGCCAAATATTTCTACTACAAGTTATTCTCCCTACTTCTGCAATCTTGTGCTACTTCCTTGGTCTACTACCAAGGAGATTATTTCTATCATTAGAAAAAAATTATTCAACCACTCACTCGATATATTTCTTCTAACACCACCATAATTATCCCCTCTTCTTTGAAAATACTAGTTATACCCACTATTATTAGAAATTCTTATATTGATAATTCTACTAACATCCCACAGTTCAATTATTAACATTATATTCAATTCTAGTTACAACTCTATAAACCTACTATGTCCATCACCATCCACTACCACTACGTGGCCACTACCACCACCATTCTCTCATATCCCCTTCAACAAAACCTGATCCAAGCTACATACACTGAGATTACTAAAGAAGTACAAAATCAGTCTGATCACCTGGTTTAGTTGTGATATAATAGAGGATGATTCTTGATTCATGGAAGAACCCAAAAACATTTCAGGAAGAGCTGAAAACAAAGTCCATAAAGATTATGAGAGAATATTTCAAGCTTATAAGAACAAATCTCTCCTCATAATGAAGAACCACGCCAATGAATTGTAGCTCAAAAAATTTATGATAAATAAATAATTCTAAGGTAAAAGAGACAGATAAAATGTGGGATATTAATGATAACCATGAAAACAATAAATATTAATATATATATGGATGATTATAAACTAAACATTTTTATTCAATGATCATTGAAGTTCAAAACCAAGTGATCTCAGTAGTGAATTTAGGAAAATATGCTCATTGGTACACAACCAATTCTAGAACATTTTCTTAAAACTCACCAACTCCCTCTAGATAAGGATTTCATGTGAAAATTCTATGTTTGATTTGATTATGATATACTATTTTAGATTAATTTATTAATGATGAAAAAGTAAATAAATGAAGACACACTAAAGGAAGCCATGCTCGACTATCTATGGATTGAGAAAAATCAATGAAGGATTAATCTCTTAACAAAGTTTAGGATGTTTAGAGCTCAAGTATTTTATTTAATTTGGTTTATTATTGTAGGAATTGTTGAAGGACATTATGGGATAATATTTAAAAAATCACCATATATTCTATATATTATTCATAAATACTCGGTGCTCAAATAAATTCTATAAATAAGTTGTATTTTCACTTTTTTGGGTTTGATAACTCATAATACAATACAATTTAAGAAGAATTATAACTTAATTAGAATTTTGAAGTAATCCTAAATATTATCATGGAGAATAATTTAAGAGAAGAAAACTCATTTAATTTTTGTTAGAGAGAAATGAACTATAATTTTTTATGTATTTATACCTCCTTGATTCAGATATATGTGTTAAGGTAACTTCTTTTAACATAAAACATCATAAGTGTACCCCTAAAGATTATAACTAAATTTTTAAAAGCATACACGGATAGTCCAAAAATAATTTTGTTTTCTTTTCTCCACCAAATTGGGTAAGAACCCTCTCGATCTATCATATTGAGAATATATAGTTGTAAATGGATAATGGATATTGTGGAAAGTTGCCTTGAAACCGAAATACTCATGATGAACCCATCAATATCCAATTTATAAAAGAAAGGATAGTCACCTCAAATACAACATCACATAATTCTATTAGTTTAATGGAAATATGTAAGTTCCATATGGTGGAATGAAAATTTGATCATGTTCCTTGCCTTCCATATTAATAGGAAAGTATGTGTCATTAAGGGAGGTTTTCTAATCTTATAAAGACTTCACCGGGAGTGGGAGACAGGAACATTATAGAACTCCAAATGGATTTAAACTCACCATTAGAAAGTATTTCACAATTTTAATTATCTTTTTATGAATAGGTATAGGGATTATCCTCTACAATTATAATTCTTGGACACAAGTTTCAGCTCTAATCCCTTTAATTGGGAGAAAGTCATTTTTCCTATTTCCTTCAACTGTAACACTTTTTTATCTTCTAAATACATTTTTTTTATTATTTATACTTATATTATATGATATGTAACCTTTAGAGATAAAGGAATAACTCATGAGGCTAGAGATTCTGAGAGAAGATTCAATACCATATAGATATTAACACTTCATGACAATCATTGTTCATTTTCCCTACATAAAGCGAACAATGATATTTTAAGCGCTGAAGCAAGAGCACAAAAAACAAAGGTAAGTGTTCACCACTATTTTCATATTCATCTAAAACCTATAATTTTCTTATAGTAGTAAAGTGATTGTATAGTAATCATTGTGTGGTCAATCATATCATAAAGTTAACTTAGACTGGGAAGTGATTCTTAGTGGGAGTGGTCTGACAAGGTGAATCCTTTATTTTGGTAGTGTATTTATGTACTATAATAGATTATAAATATAGGTGATCATCATTTTGGCTGATATTGGTTTTTGACATGAACGATCGATAATCCACTAAGTAGGGTTAATATTTGATGATCTTCTAAAAAGGAAGATCTATGAAGGGTTATTGAGGAGTGGATTGACATGGATCTAGGACCATTCAATGTTGAATTCCTTTACCACATTTTTTATCTATTTATATGGTTTTATTTGTTTCCAATTAATTTTCACTATTTTTATCCACCCCAAATAATTTTTTATTTTCTTCATTTTTTTATAAATGTTTTCGTGTTCTTATTCACTTCATTAAAATATATAAAAACACCAAGGTTTTATAGAAGTATTACTGTGACATTCGACACATCTTCCTTGAGAACGACCCTAGATTTTGATACTGTGTTATATTTAGTGTGTAAAATATTTATTTTTAAAAACCATCACATTAAGTATTCACTCATCAACTAGAAGTATTGATGGGGAGATAACATATGTCACATTAGTTTTATCTAAGAAAATATTCCAATTTAATCGAGTGGCTGTAGAAGGCCACAATAAAAAAATACTATTTACACCTAATGCAACCTAGTGGATGACTAGGGTCGTCTCCCAAGGAGTTGTATTTTGGAATTGGACTTATACCTGGATTTATGTTTTTATTAAATTTTTATGTCTCCTGAAAAAGTGTTGTTTTTTGATAATATGTTAATTAATTGAAGAATAAATGAAAACAACATAGAACAGATTATAGAGTAATATAGGTAGTCGTTTGGTGGATTATAGTGGGTTGGATCATCGTTTACAATTAATATAAATTATATAACTCAATGTAATGACTCAATATCATTCAGCCACAATCCTTTAATTAGTTTCATTCAGTATGAAACCACTAATCTACTCACTGATCCCTCAAAAAGACTAGCAATATCATATATTATTGTCTGTGAATGGATAAATACACTCTACGATCAAGTGAATGCACATACTCACTCACCTAGTATAAACATAAATCTTACCATTTTCCCCAAGTTTCAATTATAAGGTTGGATAAAATGTTCAATAAAGTTATTCCATAACATATTTTCTATACATTAGTTCATTGATTATGTAAATTGTATAAGAAATTAAAAAAAACACATTTTAAAAACACCTAGTAAAAAATATTTTTTGAATGTTCATGTGTTTTATAGTTTTTTAAACACATAAAAAATAGTTAAAAATCAGATTACACAAAATCATGATGTAAAATGTTATGCACAAAATGAAGTTTAATTTAAATATAGTTTTTGATGAAAACAGATTGAGAAATGTTTCTCATACTGATTTTCAATATTCATGATATCACCAGGTGTTGATGTAAGGAGTTTTGACTAGCTAATCCAGGGTGTATCTCCAATTTTCCTTGGTAGGTTTACACATAGAATCACATTATTCAAAAATTTTATTCAAAAACTACAACACAATTTAAAAATAAAATAAAATTTAAATGATTGACAAAATAAAAATTTGGAAAGATAATCTTGGGATAACACCCCAAATGGATACTTTGTTTAGACTATCCATATCCAGATATTATTTGGGTCAACCCAATTCCAAACAAGGTTGTGGATTATTTTATGAAACTGATTAGATGTGATTATTTCCAACTTCAATGACTTTCAATAAGTGGAGTACCCCCTTTTCATCTTCTTTTAAGTCCAACTCCTCATTATTGTAGCTTTTAGGGAATATTGGATTGGGAAATAAAATATTGGTGTACTTTCCTTCTTATTTACCATGATGGGTGATGTGTATGGGTTTCATGAATTAAAATATAATGTGTGAATTTTATTCTTATTCATTCTATAGTTTTATTTCCATTTTAAAAATAAAATATGTATTTGGACCCACTTTTGATCCTATTAAAAACTCCAAAACATATTTTTTAACATCAGTTCCCAATCTTGAATCTTCAACTAGAAATGGGAGTTCTAGAAAATAGTTAATTGGTAAACCCTCAATAATCTATTATAAATCTCATAGTTCTTCTCAATCATTTGAAAAAACCTAAAAAAGAAACATAATAATAAATTTTAACAAAATAAAAATCAAATGGATGTAATGTTTCTTCAATGAAGACAAAATAACAAATAATTAGGTCATTATGTTCTGGTTCGTGATGAAATAGTTCTAAAATGTTTAATTTTGGGTCAAATTGAAGTATTTAATCTCCTCTATTAATTTTTCAAACAGATCTTCTTACGTCTAGTTTCTTCTATGGTAATGAAATGGGTCTCATCAACTAGTTTATTATCTTTAGTAATGGAAAATTCACTAGAAGAGTTATAAAAGGTAAAATCAGTATAATGAAAATGAAAAATAAACTGATCCTAAAAAAATTTATTCAACTTTATCAGTGTATAAAAAGCCAATCTTCTAATAAGCCATAAAACATTTCCTGAATGTGGATATTGAATCTATAACCTTTAATCCAGGGACACATCAAGATTGAGAATATGAATATCAATTTTTTTTTTCTATTTTCACACTTTTAATTGATCTTGTTTGTTTTTTCCTAAAACATTCTACCATAGCATGATATTGGAGTTCATCCTTATAATTTTGATCCTTTTAAATATTATCCATTACTTTATAATTCATTTTCCTGATTTTATGTTATTAATATATTTCATTAATATTTTTCTATCTAGGTTTTCATTCATTAAACCATCATTGAAATGCTTCTACAACCCCCTCAAATTTTTTAACCCGATCAAATATTTATATTGAATCAAAATTGTTAGAGTTTATCACTATATAAATAAGTCCATATTCAACCAACTGATAATTATTTGAATGAGTGCATCCTTTTCATTCGGATGTTCATAAACACATTTATAGTTCCCTAAATATATCAAATTGTCCAACTAGACCCATTGTTGTAAATCAACATATGTTTTAGTGGTGTTTACACTTTTTCCTAAAATATTACTCAAAAAAAAACAAACAATCATAAAAACTAAAAAAATATATTCAAAAAACATTGATGATGAACATTTATTATTTTGATTTAATTTCACTATTTTATCTAGTTCAAGAACTTGAAGAGGAAGTGGTATTATTTGAACATGGAGTGCAAGAATGAAAACTTAGTGGGTTTTCTAATTTTGAAATTTCATGAAATAATAAAATCATGTAAATGTTTTAGAAATAAATTCATAAGATAGAAAGAATAAATAGGATAAGGAAGAATTCTATCATCCCACAGTAATGGTACTTTCTAGGAGGAAGATAAGATGAAAATATAAAAGAAGCATGAAAATTGAAAGAATGTTGAATATTTCTACTTTTTATTTTTTTATTCCCCTAGATTCAAGGATAGAGATTCATGATCCTAATTTAGCGAAAATTTTTCTAGGGCTTAAAGGATATGGGACTTAAATATATTAATAAAGCTATAAAACATTTGTATGATCATTTTTTTAATGTTCATTGTGATGATTTATCCTCTTATGACTCTTCTAATGATTTTTCATTCACTCCACAGAATAATCCAACTAATGAGACACTATCATTTACCATAGAAAATATCACACTTGTTATGATTTTAATTTAATAAGATCTATATGAGGTTGACTACATCACTCTTAACCCAGGATTATATCTAGAATCACAATTTCGTCATAAACAAGAACAATCTGACCAAATTCATGGAGATATAAGATTTTTAAAGAATCAATAAATCAATTTGATTAATCTATAAATAAAATTTATTTTTATGTTTATTATCCTTTTTTTATTTCTATTGGTTTTACTAAATTATGATATTTTATAGATATTCATTAGACTTCACCTTTTGAGGAAATTATAGAACCCCCAATTGTGGTTGAATTTTTTTTGTAAATGCCCTTTAAAAATATAGATTTATAATTTTGAACATGATCAATAGAGGGTCCATACACATATTTGTTTTTCCGAAATGAAATATTTCATTTGACTAAACATAAATATATGTCTTACCTAAGATACAAATTATCACAACTCATTAACATCACCACATATGTTGAATAAGAAGGGAATTAACCATATGATGTATTTCCCAATCCATAATTCCATAAAATATATTATGTCAAAGAGTGGGAATTGCAATAATATGACCAAGGGGTACTCCACAAGTAGAATGAAAAATGATTTCAGAAAGAATCAAATTTTTTGGTTTTTAGTAGAGAATCGACATCCTCCTTCGGAATGGGATTAAACCAAATGATGTCCGTCTGTAGACAGTCTGAATAAAACATCACATGGGGTGTTATCCCAATATTACCCATCTCCCTTTTTATTTTATTGTTCATTTAAATTTTATTAGTATTTAAAATGCTGTGTTTTTATTATTAATAAAATAACTCGGGAATCATTTCATTTTGAAATCAAAAGAGGACCATTTTAGCTACATTGTGCTCCACCGTGATCAATCTCCCCAACTATCACTTTGGTTCTTTAATTGACAATCCATAGGTTTCTTTTCAAAGAAAATATGGGGTATTCATTTGGTTTAGATAAAAATATTAAAATCATCCACATTCATAGGTGTATTATTTTTAATCATGTACACATTAATTCTTCACATTCATTCTTCATGTTGCTAAAAATAAGGGTGGTTGGATACCCCGATTGGTTTTACGTTAAATTTTGAAAGTGTTTTTTCAAGGATTTGTTTGAGGTTTTCTATTATCTATTATTTTGAAATCCAATTTGAAACTTTTTTTTTACTATAATATATCCATTATAAATGTCTTTGGATTTCATTTTTTATGTTTTGGTTTCATTATTTTCCATGATTATATTTGAGCCAATTTTTGAAAAATTCTGTGATTATTTAACAATCAAAACATGAAATTTTAAAAAATATGTTTTCATAGGATTATTTGAAAATGATTCATTATCAATCTTTTTTGTAACCCCATGCATGATTTTTAAATTGTTTATGTTAATATCTTCTATGAAGGAAAGTTTTCTATAACATTATTATTAAACATTGGGGACTTTGTTGAGTTTTAAGAGTGGAATAGAGAGGTTCTTTCTTATGATGAATTTTTTTTGTTTCAATATATACAAAATAACCCATATTTTCAAAATTCATACCTTTTATATATCATTTAATGATTTTTATAAATATATTTTTCAATTTGTTTATAAATAAGATTAGTGTTTTGGTTGTTACAAGCCTATTAAAATAAAAATTTAATATGTCATGCCTCATTGGAAAATTTAAAGCTCATTTCTAGGGTTCTCACTAGTTCTAAAGTTGTTAGAATTGAATGATCCCTGAGTGTATTTTTTCACTATTTTTAAGGAATACATATTAATGAACATGTAATGGAAGTGTTATGGAATATATTATTGATGGTTCATAATTATAACATGAGAAAACATGAAGTCTGAACATGAAACTAGTAACTTATACTTTTTGAAATGGGAAACCTCTGGGAGATAAATCAATTGAGAGTAATATAATTCACATGAATCTAGAGTAAAATGGTTCATTGGGATCCCATAGTGAGGCTCTGAGATAAGGTACCCAGGCGTGTTGGTTGATAAAATAAATTTCAATGTCAATAATTGCGTTGTATATTCTATGAAAAAATATTGGATGGGAAAATTAAAAGACTGTGAATTTTTCAAAATTGGGTTCATTTAGGTGACATCAACATGGAACTCAAATGAAGAAGGGAAAAATTTATTTATAATTTAATATTTTTAGTTGAATCAATGAATTTTAAAATAGAACTTTGGTTTGAGGATATGGTAAAGTGAGAAAATTTGTAGTGCATTTTATTATATATTAAATTCTACTTGAATATCACTAGTATACACTCCTAGAACTAGAATTTAAATTTGGGTATAAATTGGGAAATGAGTTTTATTCATTGTAGAGGCATGAATAATTCAATAATGGGATGAATATGTGGTTTTCATTAATTTGGTCATACACATTTTAACCTAGTAAGAATAATCATTTGTCTCGTTAAGAGTCCATGTAAATAAATAAATAAAAGTAATTTAATTTCCTAAGAGTGGAATTTATTAATAATGTGAGAGTTTGTTGTGCATATTTTTGATACACTTGAATAAATTATTATTTTTTGAATTAATGAAATATCCAATCAGAAAGTGTACTTAAAATGATAATTTTTTACTGTTGAATCCGTCATTCATTGAAAAATCATAATGAAAATATTTTTTATACTGTATATAAGTTTAAATATTGTTTATGTTTTTTTGTTTTTTTATTTCTATAGAAATAATATAGAGATTTTGGTTTTATTAAATTATATTATTTGATAACTCTGAGTGGATTTTAATGAATTGGAAGTTATAATTTTGATTTTAATGTTTCTTTTTGACCAATATATGTTTTGGGGATATTTTTTTTGTGTTAACCGAAAATATATTTTTGTTACATTTCATATAATTTCTATTTGTTTGGATTAATTATTTAATTAAAATATAGTTTAAAATAAAAATATTTTTTGGAATTTTTTGTCTTTATATGAAAAGTTTTTTTATTCCATGTACATTAGTTGTATATTTTAATTTCCTTTATAATTTTTCTTAAGATTATGCTTCTAACATGTTCTACCAGCACTGTATTTTTCAATAATAAATCCCCCTTATACCATCTATGAATACACTACTAGTCTCCCATTATATCTTTTGAATAAAAAATTCTATTAAAACCAATGTCTATTACAATTCAATGATACAACTAGTCAGTGCTACCGCTGCATTTTTCTACCTCCAACATCTGCACCCACTAACCCTGAAAATTGTTTCATGTGGTGAATATTATTTTTTAAATAATTTAACATAGTTTATTTACAATTATTTTTTGGAAAAGGGGGATAAATCTCCCAATGAGTTGGCACTTTTTGTAGAAACACAAAAAACGGAATAAAGTGGCTCTCCCCACTCCCATTGCTATCTCACCCCTTTCCCAAACCTAATTTCCAATTATAAATTTATCAAAAGGGACCAGAAGTCAGGCGGACTTTATCATACCAAAATATATTGATAAATAAATGGTAGAACATGTAAATGAGATAAAGTACATGGAAAAAAAGTTTCCTCATCCAATAAATAACTACAAATGGGTAGAACTAAGACCATCCCCAAAATCATGACCAAAGGAATCATCAGTATATTCCCATCATGACTATGAGTTTTTATTATTAAAAATCACATAGTAATTTTATTTCAGTTTTATTGGCTCTAATGTGAGATTCTTGGAGGAATACCTGATATCCATCCACATCCATAGAGCCAATTATCTCTACCACATCGGTATCCATGATTTTTTGGATGCCGACCTCATTTCCTTGATTTAGTTTCCTTCCAATCCCCTTTCTGTCCATAAAAAATAATGAGACCCTGATCCATGAAGTAATTAATGAATATTAAGTAATTATTGATAGATTACACTATAATATCATGCTCAATCAACTCCATAGTATCCCTGACAAGAGAATGATGCTTACTAATCACTTGTTTTTTACCAACCTCAGTGGAATTTTTAAAAACCAATTTATCCACCAGAAAACCTTACATTATAGCCTACTCATTCCTGAAAACAATATCAGACCATAGTTCTCTTAACTGTGCACTATAAATGTGTTATAACCCATTACTCCACTCACCCATCACCTTCAGATTGCATAGTCTTCTCATTCATGGAAGAAGTGGTAGGCTCATGCCCTATGGTAGTATTAATTTAAAAATACGTAGAATTATAATCACTTATATTCAAGATAGAGGAACCTAGAAAACCATTAGCATGCCTTGTAAAAATTTCAAGAGGGTCAATCCCCGTCTATACATATATAGTTTCAACCCTTTCACTACCATTTCCAAGAGTAGTCCCTATCAGCTTATTATCCAAAAACCTAAACATTCATATAACCCTTCCACACTATGTGGCCACCCTCACCCTAGATGTCACATCAATAACAAAAGTTTACATCAATTCTTTGGTCACCCTTTACTTTTCTTTCCAAAACAACATCAATTTCTCCGTTAATCGTTTTGAAAACGAATGGGTCATAAACCCAACAATCTAGCATTTAAAAAATATCAAAACAAACTAAAAGTGACCAGGTTATTCTCTAATAATGAAACCAATTCTTAACAATTAAATTTACCAAAAACATGATGGCAGTCACTGTGCTTCAATTCCACCTCTAATGAAACCTCATGTTCTCAACATTCTAAAGAACCTCCAAAACTGGGCCAACCTCCCGGGTGGATACCCGCGAATTTTACCCAATACTACAATCTCATTACCACAAATCAAGAAAAATATCCAAAACCATTAACATTTTAACTAATACCTCTAGGGAAAACCTGTATCAAACAAAACTCTATGTTCACTACTTTCAATGCTCAAAATGTCCACTTTTGCCTCATGCACCCAAAAGTACTAGAAATCATGACTGAACTCTCCTAAAGGTCACCTCAAAATTGAAATGATAACAACTCCCTAAACTAGAGTCACATTAGAAAATGCCACAAGTTCTATATCTAATACATACATATCAATCCTTAAATGGATCGTAGTTTTCAAGTGACACTCCTTCCACCATTCCAAAACACACTGCATCTAATGCACACTAGAACCCCATTACTATAGGTTTCCCACCAAGGAAACCCCTACACAGACATAGAATAATATTATGATCCAACAACAACTCTTTGGTCTGAAATACAACTCACATGATCATGAAACACAAGTTTCACCACTTCCAGAGTACATGAAATACACTCAAACCCCAAGGTCACTACCCTATCAAAACCACCAAAAGTGAAATCCACCTAACCAAAAAACCAAACCTAACAGGGCCTCATGAACCATAACCATGGTCTCAAACATGGGAACTCTCACTACCCAAACCACCCATAAACAAGATATTCAACCAAAATAATGGATTCTCACCATTGGTGTGCCTAAAAGTTCCACCATTTCACCTTCTTCTTTAACCTACATAACAATTTTTAAAAGTAGATAATTCGAATTTTAGAACCTTCCATTCGAAAACCCAAATATGTACACAATACAAAACATTTTTTCATTATCCAAATATTTAAAAAATGACCACTTTTTTTATTTTCATATTTCATAAAATATTTAATTAATAACCATCTCAAAAAAGGCCATCTGGCAGAAACTGCTAGTAGAAAATTACAATATCAACATGTGAATCCTAAGGGACAATCTGTTATAGGAAGCATCTGGATATAATATCAATCCTATGAGACTAATATAAGAATGAACCCACACACCCACTCATTCTATATCGGTCGAAGAGATAAAACCCAGTAAATCAATAATATCACTTCTAAGTTGACCCCTCAAGGTGGAAATACCCATGCAATTTAAAATAGAAAAAAAGAAAATCATTTATGTCCCATGGAAACATGGGTTTTCCCTCATATATGGGTATGTAGGAACCTAGGAAGGACCTCAATACCACACCCCGATAAGATCCCAGTCTTTTTTCTACCATTCCCAAATAGTAAGTAAGAAAAATAACTTTTGATACCACTTTGTAATGTTCCCGACCTTGTAGGCAGTATAACTATACCCACGATTTCGGTCTCCATACTACCTTAGGTGCGTCTCTACATATTTCATAGGCTACAACCCGTATCATGTGTCTAATGACAACCATAGGGACACTATACACATTTATCAGAGTAAATACACAATAGAAGTAACATCAATAGAAAAAATTACCAATTGAAACAATTAATGTAAAAAATTTAACAAAACCCCATAAATACCCATGTAGAACATGATATACCAATATGATTGATACAATAAATTACACGTAGTCATATAAATATGTTTTTAAAAAAAATCACCAAAACGATCCCAAGAACATACCTAATTCCTAACATGGTTCTGATATCCCATGCTCCAACGAAATAAGACATTCATAAACAAAACTTCAGGTCCCTATCCTAAACCTATACTAGAAAACAAGAATCATCTTCACGGGTAACCAAGTTCCATGTAATCCTAATAAGGGTGTCAGTAAAAATCATTAGGCTACGACCAATTGTGTTTAAAGAAGTAACCAATCTATATAATAGTGTATGCAAGATAAAAAGTGAAGTAAATAGTAAAAATAAAAAAGGTACATGAATAACATTTAATAAATTATTAAAAAGCTATTTTATCCTTCATGTTCTCTAGGGTCATCCAACCAACTAAATTAGCCTTGGATTCCCCAAGAGAATAATCCATAACATCATGGTTTACACTGTTTTAATCACATGTGTAAATTCACTAATCAAACAAATTATTAACATACCTCAAATACATAGTTTGAAAATAAAGAAATATAGCTACATTTGGGAAGAATACAGCCTCAATAAGACATCCAAAATGACATCCATATGTTTGGGAAGAATAGATTCTCAGTCCAAAATCTAACCCTCATCCATTCATTGGTAAATCCTAGAGGCTCAGCCCAACATGCCAAAACATGCAACATAGAAGTGGGCCTAGAGAATTAGTATAGACCAACCTAATATGGAACCCAAGTCTATATATTTGGATTATAGATCCTTGATTTGACATCAAAACTCAGAAATTCATTGATGGGGCCTAGATAATTAGTCCAAGGCGCCCCAAACAGGGACCCTCATTCCATAAGTTATGAGAAAAGAGCCTCAGTCTGATATCATAACTTAAAAATTCTACTCTGTTTCATGTTCACATGCATCATTAGAAATTTAGCATATTTAACATTTACATTACTTATCCCATTTCAACACATAAATCATTTACAAAACCAAACTCATTAAACACATATACCACTATCATGTATGAACCCATTATCACATATACTATTTATCAACCAAAACTTATCTAAAAAATTCTCATTAAACCAAATTTTCCATTATACCATACTAACAACTACAATATGATTAAAATCATTTTCATTTCACAATCCTTGATAACACATGAGTCAAATAATAATTTATAAAAAATGTTAAAGATACCCTTTAAAACACAAGTCTTGTTTTTTGGAAAACCAAAACAATCCCCTAGTATTTCACTTTTATTTACAACCATTTAAATTAATAATTGGAACATTTATTAAAAAATAGGACCACTAACTCCTTTAAAATCATCATTTGAAATATATAAATAAAACAAATTTCTAAATCTCCATGAGGCCAACACATACTATTAAAAAATTTCCAACATTAAAAACATCACATTCTTCATTTGAAACCATAACGTGATCCAAATATAGAACACACCATTGAATTAATTTCAAAATTCATATAATAATTTCACAAAGATAGAATTCCAACATTTAAATTAACCCTTCTTAAATTATCCATAAATTAATTTAAACTTCATAGTTAATAAATTTTCTGAATTTCCCTATCTCCTTATTTACCTACTATACTCACCCTTCCCAATGTTTCTGCATACAACATGCATATATATAAGCCTTATAAGAAATAATAAATGGACCCAATGAGGTAAATGAAGGGATTAAAACCTCACACTAAGGACCAAATCACATTCCTTATCCAAGGACAAAAAAATTAAGCAATGAATTATATTGGCACAACCATATACACATATAAAACATTGAGACTATAAGAAAAATATTTGAGACTACCTAACTCATGTTCATTGACAAACACTCACCGAAAATAAATCCTTTATTTGAATTAAAATGTCCCCAAACACCATAGAGAAGTATATCATAGAAAATAAGGGTTTAGGGGATTAGGAGGAGGGGATACCACACGCCAAACTTCATCCAAATGATGGAAGGAAATAGAGTCAATGTTTTTCTAGAATCTTCGAATCCCACTAAAAGACAGTCAAAATTCATAATAATCAAAGGAAAAACACCAATAGAGGTAGAGTGGGTAGTTGGGTTTTCATATAATATGGAGGGGGTCAAATGGGAGATAATTTTGACAGAGTAACAGTTCAGACCTAGAGTAAAAAAATGCGAAATTCCCAATTTTTAAGAGGCTCACACTTTGGCTACATGGTTGGCCAAATCATGTTCTAACCGTGCATCTCCCTCTGTTAGAGATGGATCAAGGACACATGGTAATGATTTCCACCTAAATGATTTAAATAATCCTTTGGAGGTCATGAATTCCCCACTTTTTAATGGTATCTCGACCCACAATGTCTCTTAGAGCTATCCCACTTGGTTCCCTTAACAGTGAAACCCCTTTATAGGCCGCATAATTAAGGTGCATAGTTTCTACTAACAGTGCACCAACCCTGATCTCAACATAGATTGGAATCATTAAGTTCTTTACCGTGGCTCAAACCCTCAACACACCCACAAAACATCCCATAAATCTAATAAAAATTACATTCACCATAGAAAATGGAGGTTGACCAGATATTAAAAAAATAAGTTTCTCCAAAAAAGGTCTAGATCTTACAGGCAACCCTTGAAAATATAATATTCCAATTTAAAAGTGTGAACATAAGGAACTATACTTAATATGAATGTCTTAATTGGAATCCATATCTTATAATCTAGGTATTCCATCCAATATTAAATTGATTTTGGAGAGCTCAAGTCACAATATTCAACCCGGGTACACAATAACAATCTACAAAATTAATCCGTCTAATTTTATAGATATATAAATTACCCAAATCCAAGAAGGAACTACCCAAGGCACATATGATATTGAATATTAAAATAATCAATTGTATTTCTAAAGTAATTAAATAGAATCAACCCTTAATTAATATGATGGTGTCATCACAACCAGACATTCATCTGAGTCTCCTATTGAAATCATAAGATTTTTGATGACAATATAAAAAAATATAATACATATAGAGTGAATGGAATCTATCCATGTAATTCCCAATACATAATTAATAACCAATAGTTACTCATTACACTTAATTATTTACTTCATTGGTTACTTCCAACTAAGAAACCATTTAATTTGAAGAATTAGCATTAATAAAATTCTATTCACTTGGAAACCAAATAACATAGTTCGCATCCAAAAATTAATATTGCATCCATCTCGACATACAATTATTCATCATAAATAGATACATAAATACAATACAATTTCACATTACCTTAAATAATTACCAAGTAGTTTCATCTTTAACAATGAAGGGTTGTTATTATTAACACATCAAATATGGTCCTCTTTAGATACCATTATACAAATTCATTTAAATAGGATAAAAACACTTATAATTACCCATTTCATTTTAGGAACCATGAAAAACTAAATTTGAAATCCATGGATATTGATGATTTTTAAATCCCATATCACAATCATTGAATGAAAACATGTTTTCCTTCTTAACCATTTGAACACAACTTACCACATTTTCAAAAAAAGATAATGAAATTTATATCCTCAAAATTTCCATATCAATAATCCTAATAACATTTTAAATAAAATTCAGTTAATTTTTGTGTTTATCACTTATAAAGATGGGGAGACTACACAACTGATGCATTTTAAAATGAAACAAGAATATGATTTCATTATATGAATCGCATACCTAATTTGAAGTTATTAATTTTCTTTTTATTCATATCCTACAACCCACTACCCGAGATCATCTAATACCAATGACCAATGATCAAAACACCCATGGACCAATATTGCATCCAGACATCCCAAAACAAATAATTATTGTAAGATTATAATTAATTAATCCCTAAAAATTAAATAAAAAACATTATTAATATTGGTATAAACTTTTATTTACTCACCAGGTTATTTTTTCTTACATAGATTATGTCAAAAAATCCATTGGAGGTCTGTTCTAGGCTTCTGGTACTTACTCGATCAAAACTATTTTCAGCCAGATCCATAACCAAAAGTGAAAAAATTTAATTTAGCTAAAAATAATGAAAACTCATATAGACTCATAAAACCTTCAAAACAATGGGTTACGATGTGTAGATGTTGTCTCTATACATACTTAGACTAAAAGGAATAAAAGCCCCATTATCCTAGGATGATTCCACCATGCATCAGTGGAACATTCACTCAAATCCTGAATCATATAACCAATAATAAGAGTGATATAAGGAGAGGGTGAAAGTAGTTATATAATTATTGTAAAATATTTCTCAAATTTGAAGACAATTACAATTCTTAGAATTCAATGGTGATCTCCAAATAAAATGGGACAAGAGATAAATGCGTAAATGGATACTACTGTGGGTTTAGAGAACCAAAAAACTGTATAGGGGGATAAAGTGGAAAACCAAATAAAATTAGAGGGATGATCCTAATTTGAAAATGCTCTAGGAGGCCATTTTCATCAATGAGCTAATGACTATATAATATCAATTTAGTTGTGTTGCAACAACATACTACATCCCCGACTCTTTCATTGCGGATTCCCACCACTTCTAACTACATTACTACTCAAAACCCCATCCAATAACATGATTTTAGGGGTACACAAAACATATAATAACACATTTTATCCCAATACATGTAATGAAAAATTATCTAAATGAAAATTATAATCCCCCATGGATATCGGTACCCGTCCATACACACGTGGTATTACAACTTAACCCTTTTGATATTTGAACCACGATTTCTAGTTAATGTAAGTATTAATCACAGTATATTTTATTCAATAGGTCACAACCACATACAATAGAAAAATCAATATAATATTAATATATAATATTCATACATGGTTCATCCTCGATGTGGGAAAAGCCTAACATCGCAAATCCAGGGACCATTGATGCTAGATCATTCGTGGAAGTAGTCGCGGGTCATGTACCTCATGCTGAATCAAAGGCCTCTGATAATCTTGCTCCAAAAACATA
Source organism: Viscum album (assembly GCA_963277665.1). Classification (NCBI taxonomy): domain Eukaryota; kingdom Viridiplantae; phylum Streptophyta; class Magnoliopsida; order Santalales; family Viscaceae; genus Viscum; species Viscum album. The sequence goes on along the minus strand of OY728125.1, from coordinate 259,600,809 downwards.
TAGACATAGAGGTCTATCGGTGATTGCATTCTCAAAAGTTGAGGTACACAGACTTTCTTCCGATATTCGATTTGCACTTGTTGTAAGTTTTTTCAAGCACCAACCTTTGCTCATTTTTCTACGCAAAAACCTGTAAAACATTGGATTCATAGATTTTCATATCAGTTTATTGAATTCAATGCTTGTTTTGTTTAGTTTCTCTTTGGAATATGATTTTTATCGGTTCTGGACATGAGGTACTTGGTCCTTTGGAGGGTCTATTATGAAGGTTTTCATGTGGGCTCTAGACATTGAAATTGGTGCTGAACCTCCCATTGTGCCTATGTAGATTGGGTTCCCTGGTTTGCCTCTACATCTATTCATGAAACATTCTCTTTTTTCAATTGTTGGTATCTTTGGACTTCCAATTAGGCTAGATTATACTTCCTTCAATCTGTCAAGACCTTATGTTGCTAGGATTTGTACTGAAGTCAACATTTCGCATGAGTTTCCATCACGTTTCTAGATTCAAAATAGAGATTATGGATTTATACAGGATGTTGTATTTTAGAATGTTCCAGCATACTATAAAAGATGCTCTATAATTGCTCATATGATGACTTAATGTGAGGCTCAATGGGTTGAACCTCCCCCACCTCATCCTTGGTCACTTTGGGTGGAAAAGACTATTTCAAAAAAGAGCATTGTTACTCAAACCGTAAAGTATGTTGCTAACACTAAACCCACAATCCCCATTTATGTCCCTGGACCTATCACTGAGACATCAATATCCATAGACATTGTGCACAACCATGAGGATAAGGATGACACCCCTATAGAAAAGTGCGAACCTTCTATATGCCACCCTATTGAAACTATGGACACATCAGAACTTATTCATGTAGCAAAAGATTCCAATAACCCTAATATGGATCCTACACCGCTGATAGAGGAACATGAGATGCACCTGGAAGTGTATGATAGACTAAATAAGGATCAAAATGATACTTTATATTCCGAAGACTCCCTGCGGGGGGCTGATGATAAGCCTAATCAGATTGATGAAGCCAATTTAAACTCAATAGTCAGAAAGGGGAAAAAAGCAATGGTTGATGCTGATGGCTTCATTACCCCTCATCCAAGATAAACTAGAAATCATAGAGACTATTCCCAACTGAAATGAACCATTGTTACCGGGTCTATAGATCCCTCCAAAAATGAAGATTTTGATGCTCCATCGCCCACGACAATGGATGATTCCCCCTACGACACATAACTAAAGAGAATTCATCTACCTCCTCAAATTCATCTGACTCAGATAGCTCTGAGAGTGATCCTGAAAATGACCCTGCTTATCGGGATGCATACCAACTTGAATAGAAGTTGGATATATTGGAGGAACTTGGAGGAACTTGGATCTAGGATGGATGATAATGATACCCGTGCATTATGATAATAAAAAAATAATGAAATTACGGCTATTAACTACCTAAAATTTAGAAATATAATGTTCCTTAAAGTTGTGGAAGAGTTTAAAAAGGATCCTCACTTTGAAATCAATTCTATCTAATGGGAATAATTTTTTATGCAGTTAGTCCCTGTCTGATTTGTAGCTTTCTGGTTTTGCTTTGCATCGTGCTTGTTTGTTTCTATCACACTTCCCCTTCTATTAATGATTCCTCCTGGGACATTGTTGGAGATCTGAAATTATGTTCCTCTTTAAGAAACATACTCGGGATTTACCTTTTCACAATTCCCTTCAACTGAAATAGCTTGCTTGGTTATTCGTTGGCTGATTTCTATCTTGAAGATGAGAGGTGGTTTCTTTTAACCTGGAGATTCATGTCTGGACCTGCTTGTGATTTTTTTCAGCAATTCCTCTCTTCAGTATCACTGCTTTATTAAAGAACATAGAGAACATTAATGTTTCTTTTGTGGAGGAGGCATTCTCCTAGGTTATAACAAGAAATTTCGCAGTAAGAAGGTACCCCATATGAATAATTTTTTATCTGCTCAGATGTTATTTGGTTCCTTTGAAATTGTGAAACATTTAAGCCTTCCATTTTTCTGTGAGCATCCTTGATCTATGTTCGGTCTATTTACCATATGATAGCAGGTACTTCTGATTTGATTCGTACTGCAGTGCTTAACTGCATGTCAATTTGGTTTGCAAGTCCATGGATACCTTGCAAGCTCTCCTCTTTATCTGATGAGAAAGGTAAATCTCTAAGAGTAGGTCTTGAAAATCCATTTTTATCTATTATTCCCCAATGTTAAATCTGAATTTTTCTCTATAACTTTGAGATTGTGTAAGCGTATTACACCTTGAATTTTCTTTGTAAACCTTTGATTTAAAAAATTCCATCAGCTTGGACTAAAAAAATGAATTCAACACTATAATAAAATTAATAATTATAATGGATTTCAAAGGATCATAATAATTCTTTCCTCTATAAAAAACAAGTTGGGTCACCATATGACATAGGTGAAGGACCTCTATTATATTTATGGATTTGATAAAGACTTTGAACTTGTTTTCATAGTCTACAACTCCTACTAGATTTATAATTGATTCCTCCATCAGAAGTAGATCAAAAGGTATGTCCATGGATTTCAGAAAACCCACAATATCGATATGAATTCTTAACAATGAGAGCATTCAAATTCATTTAAGTATTTCTAAATATCTCATGAAAGTCAACATCTGAAACTATTTATATATTCCAGTTATTTATAGAATATATTAATGGGAACTCAACACCACATTTCATTCTTTTATGAGACAAAATAAGTTTTATAGGATCAAAACACTATCCTATTATTCTTCTTCTTCTCTATAGGTTGAAAAAATCACTCTAATTTTATTCCTCACTAATAGGCACCAAGTATAGTTTTTCTTTTTATTGTTATTATTTTTCTTCAAGTGATTCATTTTTTCTATTATCGCATATCTATTTCAAAAAAATTTAAAACTGGAAATTGTAATAGAAAATACTTATTTTATTTATTTTATTCTTAATATACAAAATGTTACATTAGTGAATGACTAAATTAATTTAACTATTAATTTTCTATAAACACAAATTTTATTCCTATATAATATTTTTATTGCGGATAAGTAGTATTATAAAAAGAACACTTTTTCCCCGCGACTTCCCTTTTCAACTTGAGAGATAATTTAAAAATACCATCAAATAATTTGTTTTATTATTGTAACACAACCAAAAAGATATTTAAAAAATATTTCCAATATGATATACATGATATTCCTCATCAAAATCATTATTAAAATCCACACTTCTTAAATTCTTGTTGTAATAGGATCATATAGAAAATGCTATTTCACATTGGTGAAATAAAATGTTTACTCTAAGAGAATGAAAATAAAATTTTTAAATAACATCAATTGAATCATTACACTTTAGTAGTGACTCAAAAATGTTATTCCCAATCAACCAATATTAGTTAATAAGAATTTAATATTTTATGTTCATCTCAAGATTCGTTAAAAAAGGTTTGATATTTTAATAAAAAACTGATATGTTCAACTTTAGAACTTTTTAATTTGGCATAAATTATTTATAATCTAATCTTACTCTCCTTGAACATCAAGATAACCAACCCAAGCATAAATTTAGGATTTACAAAGCTTCATGAAATTAAGAACTCAAAATCATAGCATAATCATCTTCATATTTTCAATTCATCAGAATATCAAAATTCATGAAAGTCATTATACCTTAAGGAAACCTTTGATTTCTTTATGTATTACCCTTTTGGAGGTTCATATGAACATTATTTATTTTGAATAATCCAACATATATCTTTACACATGTAAGGTTAACCAATACTTAAATATTATTTACATTTTTATATGTAAAAATGGGAATTAAATACACTTTAGAATTTCTATGCCACCCTTATAGAATCCCAGAATATCCTAATGTATGTCCCCTTTCATCCATTAGAATTCCTAATATTTGATATGTTTCGATGTCATAAATTGGGAACTCTAATAAATTACTCTTGGAAATTATTACCTCTAAATTACTCACACTCATTCATATATGTCTTACACTAATTCATTTTATGAAATTCTATCTTAGATAAAAAATTAATACATTATAATGTTGTAATAAAATGATCTAAAAACCTATAATTAAGTATTATGATCAATAGTTACAATACAGTTATTGTAATATGATCATTAATATTTTAATTTTTTAAAAACATTAAAGTCATCCAATGGTAAGGGAATTCATATTATAAATCCTTATAGTTATCAAATACATTCAATCAGGGTGATTCCTAGGATTGAACTCAAAGTTTTACTGTCATCTAAAAGTAAAAACATCAATATATGAAGACATATGATAATAATTAATTCATATGATCTTGTAGAAAATTCCTTAAATTCAGGATTTAACAATTTTCTAATGAATAAAATAATCTAGATTTTTGTAGAGGACATCCAAAAAAATTTAATGCACTCTTGGTTTTGTCCAGTCTCCTCACTTCAACTATTTTTTTGCAATTATGATTAGATTAATTAATATAATTATGAACTCCTTCAATAGAACTATCATTGTGTTTCAATATATAGAACAATCATATTATAATATTTCAGTAAAATGTTATCCTCTTTCTAAGGTGAAGCCTCTTTCAAATTAATCTTGAGCCATATCTATTCACTTTAACATTATTTTAAGTTAATTTTTCAATGATTATAAACCATGGAAGCATTAAATCCATAGGTTCACCATCCATCAAATTGTTCATATTCTATCATCTCAACAACTACATATGTGACTATTACGAATAGTGCATCTCTACCCTTATTAATTTTTCTTTGAATTAATGTAAAACATAAAAATCAAAGAATGTTTGTGTTTACCATTGAATCTATACATCCATGTATTCAATGGAAAAAAATTCATTACCTAACACATATAAAAAGCTCCATGAAATCTTTTTCGTAGTTACAAAAGTATATAACCCAATACATTTGATTTTCGTTACTTACTTTGAATAAATTTAACACACTAGAAAAAAATACAATAAACATAGATAATGGCCGAAATAGATTTGAAAATAGTTGCATGAAAAATTAAATGTATTCAAATGAAAATGAAAATGACATATTATATAAATTTTAATGTGAATTAATTTCTCTATACCATAAATTTATGCACAAAGAAGAAAAAAATTATAAAGTTTATTTTAACATGTAACATATGTCAATGATCCTGAAGTACATCTTTGTTAATTATCCTTAATTAATGAAGGATATAACCTAAACTATCCAAAAGATAGAAATGTAATAGTTATGTGAAATACTATGTTTAAATAAGGATGGTCACATCAATATATGAGATATTGGGAGAAATATATACATTGAAAAAGTTAGGCCTCAAGATTCATAGCATATTACCTTAGAAATAATTTCTTCTGGGTCTTGTGAAATGTGATGTTATAGAGACACATACACTATAAAGGGTAGTTAAAAAGAAAAAATATGTTGTTTTTTACAATAATTGAGGTATAAGATATGTTATTAAATGCTATTAATATATCATTATACGAAATTTAATCTATAAATTAGAAATAATCTTCTAAATTTCAAGTAATTATGAATTAAAAAATTGATTCCATGTAAACAATTCATGTATTTATTATTATTGAACATCTAGTGAATGTAGATCAATCTAAATCAAAATGTGTATTCAAGAAAGTGGATGACATTAATCTTAATATAAATATCAAAAAAGAAATATTGATTATAATGCATTTTATGAAAATTCAGGATGTTGATTTTTATGAAACCTATCTCAACAATAGTGATATAGAAATTTATTTTTATTTTAAATGAAATGTTACCTAACCATGATAATGATATTTAGTGGTTTATTTTCAAAACCATACTCAAAAATGGGAATATCTTAAAATAACAATAATATATTGAAAAATTATTTTTGGCATAAAACAATATCCAATATAACATAAAATATGAAAGGATCTATTTATGGATCATATAAAACATTAAATCATGGGATGATTATTTTTCCATGTGTCTATAACAAGTTAGTTTGAGAACCACATATTTTTCTATGATATATGTTTATTACTTATAGAAAACATATATTAATCTTATAATAACTCAATAATTTGTTAATATCTATAGAGATGGATCTATGGGATTATTGGTCTATGTTAAAGTCAATAAATTGAAAAGGTACTGAAAAATACAAGATAGAATAATTCAAGAAGAAAATGTTCTTCTGTCACATGGTATAAAAATATCAAATATAATTTGTTTAAAAAATAAGAGAATTTTAAGAGCATCGATATAACTCCATGTGACTTAGTAATGTAATTTTTCCCATATGACCATATAATGTAAACGTTTTTATGTTTCCTATGAATGAATAATGTGAGAAAATATGAAACGTAACCATAGAAACCTAATTGAGAAGTAATCAATCTAATAGAAGAAAAATTATACTGATGTCATTTTATATATAGTCTCAAAAATTCTATCTTAGTATTACATAAATTGTGGTTATAATTTGATACCCATTTTTATCCAATTAGATTCAATTATTCTCATATTCATTAATTTTTGTATTGTTAGTATGATGTGATGTTTTTAAATGAAACTTTATTATCTATATTCTAGAAATATTGAGAGGAAAATATAAATATTTCTCTTAATATAGTATATAATTAATAAGTATATAGTTTTATTAAGTCAGAAAAATATATTTTTATTATGGTGAACGTTTTCTGATAATATGAGATTGTTCATATTTATTTGTGTCATTGAAATTTAAAAATTAATGTTATATTGACTTAAATAATTTCACAACCTATATTTCATCTACATATTCAATATTTAATTAGAATAAATTTAAATTCTAGATCTAAAAATTCTCTCTAAATGGAGGCAGCCAAACGAGATGTATGAGATTCTTAGAACATAGATAATATGTTAGAAAGAGGATATTGTACAATTTTTCTATTTCTATTTACTTTATTTTGATGGAATTTATATTCAAATATATTCATCTTAATGTATTATTCAAATAATTACACTCCCTTCAAGTGTAATTTTTTTAAAACAATGATGAACATTATGGAATTTTAATAACAATATTTTTATATAAATATTTAATTCAATATTAGAGACTTGTAAGATGATATCAAACATTTATTTTTAATATAAAGGCTTAAATCAAAAACACACAAGGAATGATTTAAATTTATGGAATCTTTCTCTCTATATGATTCTATTAATATTAAAAAATTTAAATTCTAAATTATGGTTTTATATATATTTGAGAAATAGTATTTGATTTCCTTATTAATAAAAGTGTGAAACCCATTTACAGGTATTGATTATTAATAAAAATAATATATAAATATCGATAACATAAATATAAACATATAAAAATACTTAGAACATAATTATTATATCTATAAATTATATGATAACAGGGAGAGAGTTATCATTGAATTATATTTTCTTTCAATGATTTCATGTACCAAAATATTTATCCATGAGATTAAATTTACATATATGTGATCATAATAATGAGATATGGATCGCATAATTTTTTTGAGTATAGATGAATTTATCTGACACTAGGTTTTAGGCCACACATGATGTAGCTTGATAATAGTATTTAAATGTGTAAAAAATAGAATTTATAACTATATGGATGAGTAAGGGTTACATGGATCTTCCTATCATGTTATTGAGGAATTATGTATGGGAAACATGAAATCTTCTTCTTGAATGATGTAATTCATATCAACATAGCTAAGTGTCCATGTAGTGGAGTGAGGGTAAAAACTCAAGAAACTAATTTCTAATTTTTGAATATATGATCATATGAATATAATAACATCATTCAATAATTCATAACAAAAGGTAGATTGTGATGTATAACAATATTGAAAAATTGAAAAAATGGTCAGATAGTCAAGGATCATCCATAGGGTGATGGTCTAGATATATAAATTATAGGGAATCATTCATAGGTTAACAGTTATAAAAGACATATCTGTGGTTAGAGAATACTATTTCATCACTAAATATTTTTTTAACTCTTATAACCATATAAATCTAATAAAACACTTTTCGGTCATTTTGGTGAAGTTATGTTTTCATATTTAACTAATTTACCTCTAAGATAGATCTTGAGCTACTAGTGACCAATATTTTTTCTAACCATTGATTAAATACTCTATTTGGTGACATGGATTTATTTTATAAATGAATTTATCATCCCAAAATATTAACACCATCAACTTATAATTAAATTAAAATTAATTATTTAGATTAACAGGATTACTAATAATGTGATCCTTGACTTAATATAAATATTATTTGGAATACTTATGATCAAATTAGCATTATTATTTTTAGACTATATTTCTCATGGAGACGACGTAGATAAATTATGATGATGATATATTATTCTATTAATGATGTTGTTGATGATTTTTTTGTGATATATAAATTATTTAATCGTGAAGATTTCAATATTATTATGTCTTTGTTTAACTATGGTATATATACAAACGTTTATTATTTTCCATTAAACATGGGTATACATAATATTGTGGGAATTAATGTGATATATAGAATATAAAGGTGTTTTGGGTTGATATGATAAGTCTTATGATGATATGGAAATTAACTATTTCCAAGTATTTTTATGATTACACCGCTTATGTAATGGAAATCATTTATGACTTATGCTATGATCATGGACTAGGTAAAATGACTTATAACATTTAATCACCTTCCAATATGTGTGATATAGTTCAATGGGAGTTTTATTTTAATTGTGATAACTCATTATTCTATATATTCTCATTCCCACCCAATATCCTATATTAGAGGATGTTGAAACATAATTGAATACATATCCTCAATCGCACTCTTTTTCCTACATTCACAAATATTAATTATTCCCCTAATTGTTCTCTCCCAGAGTTATAGGATTGGTGTAGAATATGATGAACTGTCTATACTTATTATTTTATTAAAAATGACATTGGGTTTGAGAAACACTATGTGTTGAGGTAGTACTCCTACATGCGATTATAGTTTAAATTTAGGCCACTCCAAAAATGTGGTATTTATGATAGGATGTTTGATATGAGAGAATTAATTTATGTTATATAATAAAATACTCTTTTGGAATGATTAATCTTATTTGTGTTCATAATCATGTCTAATGGGGAAACATTACCTTACATTACTACTATCCACACATGGGGGGAATGTGTTCTAAAATCCATGAAGGAGGTGATAATGTGGTGTATTTATATATGGCTAGAGAGTTATGATTTTTCCCTTATTTAGGTCACTAAAGGCTAGATTTTGATATGGTACAAGAGAATACCTTGTCTATGGCATATAATTGGTTATAGATCGTGTTGTCCCATTATATTGAGAATTCGTGAGGTGTAATTTTTATAATTATATATTTTTATAATTATTTTTTGAACATGATTATGATGAATTATGGGTATCCTTTTTCTGAAATGAAACATCGATATTAATGTTATATCACTAATATTAGGATAATGGACTGGTGTAATAGTGATACAATTATAGCTGAAAACATCGAGAATATTTGTTTCATGTGTATGATATTTTAACACATTATATATTATTTACAAAATTAGACACTATTTATTTATGGGGGTTATCTTATTTCAAGGAAAAGCATACTGAGTATTATTATTCACCCTTGTTTGTGAATTTGTGTATATCAATTATTGTGTTCATGCAGATCGACATATGTAGTTGGGATATGTTCATAGAAATTGGGGACTAATGATAAGGATGTTTTCCATTTAACTGAATTCATTAATTATGATATAACATTGGATTACCAATATTTAGTTTTATTTTGTATATATTGTTTTTTAAATTTTTTTTAATGAAAAAGAGGCATATTTAATACCCAAATTTGTAAAAATTTAGATATTAATATTACTAATGGGAAGGATTATACAAGAATTCCAATGACAGAGTTACTTATTTTTTCCTAAGAATTCAATATAGTTCAATATTAGGGTTGAAATCACAAGGATCACACTCACACAATACTATTTATCTTTTATTAGTATTTATAAATAAAATATAACACTAAAATATACTAAAAAATCATAAATATAATAATGGGGGTTGTTATGGATTACAAGATATAAATGTGTGTGTGTGTGTTTGTTTGTTTATTAAAAACACAAAGAAGAATATAAAACACAAAGATGTCAGTTAGAAATGGTAGTTTCACTAGGGAGTTCATGATGATGGTTTCATTGTTATTTAAATTGCAATTCCTAATATCCTATTCAATGTAGTTATCAAGACTTATAACATAACATCCTCCATGTTTTAATCTTCATTACCTCACACTGAGATGTCTTCATATGAGGAAATACATTTCCTAAAACCGGCTTACATACCACTACACTGACCAACACTATTTATAAAAAATGCAACTGTAAGAATTATATAAATAATGCAGGGAAGGAATATTGATAACAAGGGAGAAGAAAAAAAAATATTAGATATGATTTGGATCCTAAACCATTAAATCAATTTATTTATATTTTTAAAATTTCATAATATAAGACATAGATACATTAATGTGAAATAAATCAATAATCAACCATTATTTTCCATACAAAATGGAAATGTTAGCTATCCATTTTCATGGAGTTAAGAATGTGTGGTAGGAAAACCATAAAATAGAAACAAAATAAATGTAGAAGAAGAATAATAATATTCATTAAAAATTTAAATTTCTATTATATCATCCAAATCACTTTTTATCTAATGAAAATTACTATCTTATTTGAAATTAAGTAGAGTTAAAATTCATAAGGAGGAGGGGTTGCTAATTTTTTTATAAATATAACCTCCAAAATTTAACAAAATTTTCCTAATTAAATATGACTTTCATGGAATTATTTATGAATTTAATTATTTATTATATGTATTACATTATTTCCCAAAAAATTAACATCCTTTGCACACACGATGTAAAAGTTACATCAAAATTATTAATATAGTTTTTGTGGATCAACAGACACATGGATTTCCAATTCACCAATTTCTTATGAATTTATGGCATTGATAAAGGATTAATTTAGAGAATTAATATTTGGAAAAAATATTCCTTGTACTTTTAACTATAATCCAATAAAATTAATTCTAATTTGTTCTCGTACTCTGTGAGATATGGTCCTATCATCAAAAATTGTGCACATTGTCACATTTTTTGAGGACCCACTTGTGAGATTTATTTTGAAATACTATATTTCAATTAAAAATTTGATATATTTAAATTAAATTTATCTAAGTGAACGTGGAATTAAAAAATAATAATTTTTCAATTAGGATCATGGTATAGAACATTATGAAAAAATACTGAAGTTAATAAAAACACACAAAAATATAACATAAATCAATTTCCCAAACAATGCCCAAAAAATTCATAAAACCTAAAAAATGTGATTATTAGCCTCAAAATATATATTTTGTTCAATTAAAATGTTTTTTAATGAATAAAATATCTATAAATATGAGCATGATCGAATTATTTTGAAAGATTAAAAAAAACTACACCGTACTAGAATAAAATTACACCATGATTCTTGGATATGATTGAAATTGACTCATTGAAAGATAAAATTTCGTTAAACCAGTGGATGAGATTATAATTTATTTAATAAATTTTTATGGAATAAATCAATAAATAAGACATAAAATTACATTCTAGCGAGCCTTAAGATGGAGGAGATTTAAAATATGGGTACAAAAAAAATATACGGAATATTCATCACCCTCTCATAGATCCATACATTTGGGTTTGATTAAAATGAGAGATTTTTGAATATGTTTCTTAATTATAGTGTGTTGTAGATCATATTTTTTCTTTAAATAGGTAGATATAAGTTGAGTTCTCTAGATTTAATTGATAAAAGATTGACTGATTTGGTTCAATTCATTATTATGACCGAACAAAATTTATTATATAGTTGTTCTAAAGATAAAAAAAATAGTTCTATTACAAATATTAAGGGGAATTTTATGTGTATTACTTTTTATATAGATAAAAGATATCTCAAATTCCATGTTATAATTTTGATATTTTATTTTGTAAAAGTTATGTTAATTGATTTTCATTATTACTTCTCAAGATCCATTAATCTTTTATTTTTTAAAAACTTTTCTTTTTTACATTATGCATCTCAATGAATGATTTTATATCAATCATTAGTTGGTAGTCACTTTAGGGATAGTTAATTAATATTAGAATGATAAGTTTATAATTGAAAAATATGTTCACTTTTTAATAATTGAATTTAGTTTTGTATATATTTGAAATAAATTGGTAAATTTAAATCACAATTAAATATTTTAAAAAATATTAATCGAAGTGAAACACTAATTTAAAAAAATGATTTTTCCCTATGAGAGAATTCCTGATACTAATTTAAATGTTAAATTTGAAATAATTTCATCTTAAATATATTATATTTCAGTATTTAAATGAATAATTGAAATTATTTAGATATTAATAATACAAATTGATCTAATGCATACAAATTACATAATGAATATTTTAACTAAGTCATTATTATTTACATGTTAAAAAATTATATTATTTTTTCTACTATCCTTTAAAATTAATTACTATTCCTTAGTTTATAAACGAAGATAAAATTGTAAAATTATATTTTTATTTCATTTTGGATATAATAATTGAATTTTTCATTTACAGAAATGTTTTATCCAATATTGGATAAACATCCACTTTACTATCCTTCTGTAGTTAAGTGTGTCTTAAATTAATTATTGATTGTTACATTTTCATATATATTATTATTTAATTAATCATTTTAATCCAATAAAATTGTAATTTTATGTGATTTTATTAAATTTTTTCTTTCAATAATTTTCTGGTCATTTTTCTGAAAATTGATTATTTGTTTTATTTTTAAGGGTCTTCAATTGCTTTCATATTTAAATCATAAAATTATTTACACTAAGAAAAATCAAAAAATAATTTATTAAGGTTAAAAATTTATTGGAATATATTTCATTCGACTAGAGTAAATGATGCATTCAACAATTAGAGTACCGAATGAATCTCATAAGTTGGGTTTCAAAATCTATGTATAGTGTGAATGAATTTTGATGATGAGCCCATACACCGCAAACTAATTGTAAAAATAAAATTAAATGTGTAAAGAAGATAAAGAAGAGACTGGAGAACATTTTATTCTATTTTGAATTCTCTAGATTTAGTATTTATAAAGGAAATAAATATGTTGCAAAATATTGAATTGGAATTCCAATTGTATTCTCATCTATAGAAGTTTACTTTAATATTTTAGCTATAAATGTTTGATACACATGTCCAAAAATAGTGATACTTTCTTGGTGAACTCAAATTACATTTAAGAAAAACATACATCCATAATAATTTCTAATAATCATCTATTTATTAGGGAAAATAGTCATAAACCATTTGATGTAAAATTCTGAGTGAAAATGAGCCCCCCCTTTTCCTTATAAATTTTTACTACCACTTAATTTCAAATAAGAATAGAATTTTTATTAGCTAAATTTGATTTTTATGTTATAATACTATTTCAAAATTTTAATACACACAAACACACACACACATATATATATATTATTCCCCATATATCTTTATATTGTTTCCCTTTTGTATTTTCCCCAACTATACATTCTCAACTCCTTAGAAATGGAAACTAACTTCGATAACTATTCAAAGGAATGTAGCGGTGGTTTCATAAGATCCCTTTATTGTATTCTATGTATTAAAATTGTGGTTAAATAGAATATTGTGAGTGGTATCCCTGTTTTATATTCTTTATTGTTCTTCTGACTTGTTACCAATAATACATTCCTTCATTATATATGTTTTTATTGTGGTGCAGTTTGGCTTAGATAGTACAGGTTAGTGAAGTGGTATTTCAACATTTTTTAGGAAGAGTATATCCCTATATATAGATGTCTCGGTGTGGGGAAATAATAATTCAAATAAATAGGGTTTAATGTAAAAGTTATTAATCAGTGCATTGAATTCAATATTGGGAATTAAAATTTAACAAAAAATGATATCATTGTTCTAAACTCCCTATGAAAACTGCAATTTTTAACTATTGAATTTTTGTTTTGTTTTTTCATTATGTTTTAATTTCATTCATATATATTAATAACATGAATTTCATAACACAACCATTATATTACTATATCATTTATTATTATATATTAGAATTATATTTTAGTTATAAATAGTTATAATAGAAAATTTATTTTTTGTGAGAGGCCTCCCCATGAGATCAACCCTCACATTTCAATATATTGAATTCATAAATAGAATAGGAAAATATTGAGGTGAGATAAATAAAAATTCATTCCCATAACCTTCTAGACTTCTATAAAATAAAATTCATGATCCACTATGGTATAAAAAATTGAAAATCATGGAATTGTAAATTAATAGCCATGTTTTTAATAAAATTAATGATCAAATGATATACACCAATTTAGGTCATCATATTACCTTATATATAAACATTCAATTTTCATTAAAAAAATATCCACATTAAATACTTATGAAATCACAATTTTATTTGGGAATATTTTCATCAATAATTTAAATAAATAAATATTCTAAATTGATAATTTCTATATTTCATAAACTCATGAAAACTATAGAACCAATTTATTTATATTATATTGCACAAATTCTATGATTTATCTTCACTTTGATTGAAATATTTATTTATTTATTTAATATTCATGTTCCCTTGTGAAATTTCAGATTATATATCTTCTTAATTATCACTCAATGATCATTTAGTAATTGTTAGGTAAATTTATAATTTATATTCATTAAATCCATATGATTTAAATTCATCTAAAACTCTATTTCCATAAAAAAATTCTACAAAAATTATAACGAAGTTTTATAGGGTATTTTGGAGGTTAGGGGTTGGTTGATGATGAGTTGAAAATAAAAATTGGTCAATATGGATAATTTTCCCTAAAAGTATATGATGTGGATTGAAACTCAAAATCATACCCGATCTCTCTCTTTACTAGAGTTCCACACAACTCTAGTCATTTTCTTCTTATCAAATAATTTCAAAAATTAATAAAATTTAACACTGAACAATTAACATTTATACAAATTTATAAATTATTTTTCAAAAAAATAACTAAACCATTTTATTAAAATATATAATTACTTTTGATAATTTTTTATATAAAAATGGATAACTCATCGCACTATCAATTAAAATATTTTGATTTATAAATAAATCATTGAAACAATACATTCCCCTAAAATTTTCTAAAATATAATCATAAAATATACAATGATACGGGTAGTATAGGAAATAAAATCATGAAATATGAATCATTTAATAGGATTCTCATGGTTTCTAAATTCTTATAGAAGGATGAAATTTAAATATAGTCTTAATGGGTTTATAAGGAGAAATGATCACAAATTTTCAAAATCATGTTAATGTAACTTGAATATTATTAATTTAAGAAATAAACAAAAAAAATCAATTTGATAGTCTAAAGAATGTACCATGATATATTGTATTAGAAATAATTTATCAATGGGTTTAGAATATATATCAGGAATGAGTGTTCAAAATTTTGGACTCTCACTTATGGAATGAATTTTAAATTTTTTTTCAATTGAGAAAAAATTCTAAGAATTTAAATAAATTGAAATCATATCAATAAAACTTTAAATCATGAACCTATTTTTCAAATATGAATGTACGTTTCTAAAAATGTTCACCCATATAGCATGAATTTATTATTATTGTCTTTATATTTTCCAAATATATCGAATTTTAAGCTACGTATCCTATATAAACATGTATGTAATGATCATGTTTGACCAATGATCCCTTCCCCCCACATGAATTAAATATTATCCACATTTTTATCCACATTTTTGAAGTGGTAATTCAACACTAAAATAATACATTAATCTAATAGTGATTAAGGTGTATAATAACTAGAGCATTATTACTTGATTTAATAATATAATTTTTTTCTGTGATCATTCTGTTGAAAGAGAAATTGAATTTTATGTTAAATATATAATAATATGTATTTTAATTAATCATTATGAATTTAATGAAATTTTTACACTTATCTAAATTTTTAACATGTATGAGTCTACGAAGGCATGAATATAAAATAAAAAGAGTATTTTACCATAAAAAATGTATTGGTGAACCAATATATTTTATAAAATTAGTTTACATTTTGACATTTAATGAGTTCAAAATAAATATAAAATATATTGGGTTACTAAAAGATCTAAAAAAATCAAGCATGTAAATAACAAACCATAAACTTTTAATCCCCAGATTCAACATCATTATCACTATATATACTCTTAATATCTTCGTAACTAAATGAATTTTATCATAAAAAAAATTACCCTAATGGAATTATACATGGAATTTAGGTAATTAATGAAATCATGGTTGTTATGGAAAATCTATATATAATGCTCTATAAGAGTTGCATCTATCACAAATAATATTGTCTAATCTTAATCTATATCATCTATAATATTCTTCTCATTTTCATCCCTATCAATAATTGAAATGGATGATTTATATATCTCCATGGATAAATACAATCTACCTCCTTATTATTCTGAACTATCTTTTCTTTTCCTTTTCCCGACGGTTTCCTTAGTTTCTTCAAACATTGTTCAAATAGGGAATGGATTCCTCAAACCAAAATACCACACCAATATATGTTATTTCTAAAAATGGTGTTCCTTGTGAGGGGATATATAAATTAATACGAGTAGGTGGGGAATGTGTTATATCTATAGTGGAATGTAGTCAGAAATTCATTGAGGGGGCCTAGAGAAATAGTCCAAAGCACCCCAAACATAGAACCTCATTCTATTAGTTGGGAGAAAAGATCCTCAGTCTGAAATCATAACTTAACAATTCAACACTATTCCATTTTCACATGCTTAATTAGAAATCTAACATATTTAACATTTACATTACTTAACCCATTTCACCTCATAAAACATTTACAAAACCCAACTAATTAAACACATATACCACTATCATTCATTAACCCATTATTGCATATACTATTTATCAACCACAACTTATCTAACAAATTCTCATTAAACCAAATTTTCTATTATACCATATTAACAAATATAAGATGATTAAAATCATGTTCATTTAACAATCCTTGATAACAAATGAGTCAAATAATATTTTTTAAAAAAAGTTGATGCTACCCTTTAAAACACAAGTCTTGTTTTTTTGAAAACTAAACCAAGCGCCTAGTATTTAACATTTATTTACAACCATTTAAAATTATCATTGGGACATTTATCAAAAAAATGGAACCACTCACTCCTTTAAAATCATCATTTGAAATATATAATGAAAGCAAATTTCTAAATCTCCATGAGGCCAACACATACATTTTAAAAAATCCCAACATTAAAAACATCGCATTCTTCATTTGAAACCATAACCTGATCCAAATATAGAACACACCATTGAATCCATTTCAAAATTCCCATAATAATTTCAGAAATTATAGAAATCGAACATTTAAATTAACCCTTATTAACGAATCCATAACCCAATTTAAACTTCATAGTTAATAAATTTTCCGAATTTCCCTATCTTCATATTTACCTACTCTACTCACCCTTTCCAATGTTTCTGCATTCACCATGCATATTTTTAAGACTTATATGAAATAATAAATGGATCTAATGAGGTCCATGAAGGGATTCACAACTCACACTAAGGACCAAATCACATTCCTTATCCAAGGAAACAAAAATTAAGTAATGAATTATATTTGCACAACCACATACACATATAAATCATTGAGACTATAAGAAAAATATTTGAGACCACCTAACTCATGTTCATCGACAAAAACTAACCCAAAGTAAATCCTTTATTTGAATTAAAATGTACCCAAAAACCATAGAGAAGAAAACAATAGAAAATTAGGGTTTAGGGGATTGGGAGGAGGGGAGACCACATACCAAACTTCTTCCAAATAATGGAAGGAAATAGATTAGAAGTTTTTTCAGAAGCTTCGAATCCCTCTAAAAGACACTCAAGATTCCTAATAATCAAAGGAGAAACACCAATGGAGGGGGAGATGGTAGTTGGGTTTTCATATAATATGGAGTGGGTCAAATGGGAGATAATATTGGCAGAGTAACAATTCAGACCTAGAGTAAAAAAAGCCTAAATTCCCACTTTTTAAGAGGCTCACACATTGGCAACATGGTTTCCCAAATCATGTGCTAACCACGCATCTCCCTATGTTAGAGATGGATCAAGGAAACATAGTCTTGCTGTCCACCCACATGATTTAACTAATCTTGTGGAGGTCATGATTTTCCCAATTTTTTATCATATCTCATCCCTCTAAGTCTCTTAGAGCTGTCCCACATGGTTCCCTTAACTGTGAAACCCCTTCTATAGGCCGCACAATTAAGGTGCATAGATTCATCTAACAGTGCACCAACCCTGATCTCAATATAGATTAGACTCTTTATGTTCCCTACCATGCATCAAACCCTCGACACACCCACAAAACATCCCATAAATCTAATAAACATTCTGTTAACCATAGAAAATGGCGGTTAACTAGATATTAAACAAATAATTTCCTCCAAAAATGGTCTCGATATTATAGGCAACCCTTAGAAATATACTATTCAAATATACCAGTGTGAAATTAAAAACCTATCCTTAATATGAATTAATTAATTAGAATCCATGTCTTATAATATAGGTATTCCATCCAATATTTAATTGATTTTGGAGAGATCAACTCCCAATATTCAACCAGGGTACCAAATAACAATCTAAAAAAATAATACGTGGAATTTGATAGATATATAAATTACCCAAATCCAAGTGGGAACTACCCAAGGCACTCATGGTAGTGAATATAAAAATAATCCATTGGATTTCTCAAGGAATTACATTGAATCAACCATTAATGAATATGATGGTGTCGTCAAGCCCATACATTCATCTGAGTCCCCTATTCAAATCATAAGATTTCTGATGACAATATAAACAAATATAATGCATATAGAGTGAATGGAATATATACAAGTAATTACCAATACATAATTAATAACCAATAGTAACTCATTACACTTAATTATTTACTTCCAAGTAAGAAACCATTTAATTTGAAGAATTTTCATTTATAAAATTCTATTCACATGGAAACAAAATACCTTAGTTCACATCCAATAATTAATATTGCAACCATCTCATCATACAATTATTCATTAAAAAGTGATACATAAAGACCATAAAATTTCAAATTACCTTAATGAATTACCATGTAGTGTCCTATTTAACAATGAATGGTTATTATTATTAACATATCAAATATGGTCCTCTTCTAATACCATTATAAAACATCATTTAAATAAGAAAAAAACCACTTATAATTACCACATATATTTTAGGAACCATGAAAAACTAAATTCCAAATCCATGGCTATTGATGATTGTGAAATCCCTTTTCACAATCAGTGAATAAAAACATGTTTTCCTTTTTAACCATTTGAACACAACTTACGACTTTTTCAAAAACAAGATAATGAAATTTATATTCTCAAATTTACCATATCAATAATACTAATAACATTTTAAATAGAATTCAATTATTTTGAAGTTTATAACTTGAAAAGATGGTGAAACTGCCCAACTGATGCATTTTAAAATGAAACATGAATCTGATTTAATTATAGGGATCACCTACCTCATTTGAAGTTATTTATTTTCTTTTTATTAATATACTACAACCCACTACATGGGCTCATCCAATACCAATGACCAATGATCAAACCACACATGGACCAATATTGCATCGAAACAGCCCAAAAAAAATAATTGTTGTAAAATTATAATTAATTAATCCCTAAAAAATAAATTAAAAACATTATTCATATTAGTATAATGATTTATTTACTCACCGGGTTATTTTTTCACAAATAGATTAAGTCAAAAAATCCATTGGAGTTCTGTTTTAGGCTTCTGGTACTTACTTGATCCAAACTGTTTTCAACGAGATTCATAACCAAAAGTGAAAACATTTAATTTTGATAAAAATAATGAAAACTCACATGGACTCATAAAACCTTCAGAACAATGGGATACGATGTGTAGATGTTGTCTCTGTACATAAATAGACTAAAAAGCATAAAATCCCCATTATCCTAGGATGATTCCACCATGTATCAGTGGAATGTTCACTCAAATCATGAATCATATAACAACAAATAAGAGTGATATAAGAAAAGGGGGAAAGTAGTTTTAGAATTATTGTACAATATTTATCATTTTTGAAGACAATTAAAATTCTTAAAATACAGTGGGGATCTTCAAATAGAATGGGATGGGAGATAAATGCATAAAGGGATACTACTGTGGGTTTAGAGAACCAAAAAACAGTATAGGGGGTTAAAGGGGAAACCCAAGTAACATTAGAGGGATGATCCTAAATTGAAAATTCCCCAGGATGCCATTTTCATCAATGAGATAATTACTATATAATAGCCATTTAGTTGTGTCACAACAACATACTGCTTCCATGACTCTTTCATTGGGTCATCCCACCACTTCTGACAACATTACTACTCAAAAACCCATCCAATAACATGATTTTAGGGGTAAAAAAAACATATAAAAACACATTTTATCCTAAACACATTTAATGAAAAATTCTCTAAATGAAATTTGAAATCCCCCATGGAAATCTGTACCCATCCATACACACATGGTATTAAAACTTAACCCATTTGATATTTGAACCACTATTTCTAGTTAAATCCGTTATGAATCACAATTTAATTTATTCAATAGGTCACATCAAAATATAATAGATAAATCAATATAATATTAATAGATAAAATTCATAAATGGTTAAACCCTGATGTGGGAAAACCCTAACATCACAGATCCAGGGACCCTTGATGCTGGATCATTTGCGGATGTAGTCACGGGTCGAGTTCCTCGCGTTGAATCAAAGGCCACTGATAAACTTGCTCCAAAAAAATATAGACATAGAGGTCTATCGGCGATTGCATTCTCAAAAGATGAGTTACACAAAATTTCTTCCGATATTCAATTTTCACTTGCTGGAAGTTCTGTCAAGCATAGACCTTCGCTCATTTATCTGCGAAAATCCCTGGAAGACATTGGATTCATATATTTTCATATTGGTTTATTGAATTCACGGATTGTTTTTTTTTGCTTTGGAAGATGATTTTTATCAGTTTTGGACGCGATGTACTTTGTCCTTGGGATGGTCCATTATGAAGGTTTACAAGTGGACTAAAGTAGACATTTTTCATGAGTTGGCATCTCATTTTTGGATTCAAAATTGACATTTGGGATTTATACAGGTTGTTTTGTTTGAGAATATTCAGCATATTGTAAACAATGCTCTAGAATTGGTCATATGACGACTGAATGTGAGGCTCAATGGGTTGAACCTCCCCCACCTCATCCTAGGTCACATTGGGTGGAAACTTCTGCTTCAAAAAATAGCACTGCTGCTCAAACATTAAGGCATGTTGCTTACACTAAACCCACAAACCCCATTGATGTCCCCGGACCTATCACTAAGACATCAATATCCATAGACATTAATCACAACCATGAGGATAAGGATGACACCCCTTTGGAAAAGGGTGAACCTTCTATATGCCACCCAATTGAAACTATGGACACGTCAGAACTTATTCATGCAACAAACACTACAAATAACCCCGATATGGATCCTACTCCCCTGATAGAGGAATAAGATAAGCACCCTGAAGTGTATGATACAAAAAATAATGATCAAAATGAATCTTTAGATTCTGGAGACTCCCTACGGGGGGCTGATGATCAGCCTAATCAGGTTGAGGAATCTTATATACGATCGAGAGCCTGAAAGGGGAAAAAAGAAATTGTTGGTGTTGATGGCTTCATTACCCCTCATCCAAGAAGAACTAGAAAACATAGAGACTATTCCCAAACCAAATGAACTGTTGTTACTATGTCTATGGATCCCTCCAAAAAGGAAGATTTTGATCCTCCATCGCCCCCGATAATGGCTGATGACCTCTTCAACCCATAACTAAGGAGCATTCATCTTCCTCCTAAAATTCATCTGACTTAGATAGCCTTGAGTGTGAACCTGAAAATGACACTGCTTATCGGGATGCATAACAACATGAAGAGATGTTGGATATGTCTGAGGAACATGGATCTTGGATGGATGATAATGATACACATTCATTCTGAAAATACAAATATGATGAAGTGACAGCTAATAACTACCTACAACTCAAAAAGAGAATGTTCCTTAAATTGGTGGAAGAGTTTGAAAAGGATCCTCACTTTGACTTCAATGCTATATCTTTTTAATAATTTATTATGCAATCAGTCCTTGTATTATTTTTAGCATTCTAGTTTTTCTTTGCATCGTGCTTTCTTGTTTTCATCACACTTCTCCTTCTGTTAATGTTTCCTCTTGGGACATTTCTAGCGATCTGTAATTATGTTCCTCTTTAAGAAACCTACTTGGGATATACGTTTTCAAAATTCCCTTCAAATGAAATAGATTTCTTGGATATTCTTTGGCTGATATCTAGCTTGAAAATGAGACGTGGTTTCTTTTAACCTGGAGATTCATGTTTGGATCTACCTGTTATTGTTTTTAGCACTGCCTTTCTGTAGTCGCACAGATTTATTAAAACACATGGAGAACTTTTCTATTTCTTTTGTGGAGGAGGAATTCTCACAAGTTATAACAAGAAATTTCGCAGTAATAAGGTACCCCATATGAATATTTTTTATCTTCTCAGATGTTATTTTGTTCCTTTGAACTTGTGCAACATTGAAGCCTGTCGTTTTGCTGTGAGCATCCTTTAGCTGTCTTCAGTCTATTTACCACATGATAGCAGGTACATCTGATTTGATTTGGACTACAGTGCTGAGTTACATGTCAAATTGATCTGCGAGTCCTTGGATACCTTGCAAGCTCTCCTCTATCTAATGAGAAAAGAAGATCTCTAAGAGCAGGTTTGGAAAAACCTTTTTTATCTTTTATTCCTCAATGTTAAATCTGAATTTTTCTCTATAACGTTGATATGGTGTAAGCGTATTACACCTTGAATATTCTTTGTAAACCGTTGATTTAAAGAATTCCATCGGCTTGGACTAAAAAATGAATTCAACACTATAATAAAATTACTAATTATAATGGATTTCAATAGACCATAATAAATCATTTTCCTAAACATAAAACAGGTTGGGTCACCATATGACATAGGTGAAAGACCTCCAATATATTTATGGAAGTGATAAAGACTTTGAACTTATTTTCATTGTCTTTAACTCCTACTAGATCTCTGATTGATTCCTCCTTTAGAAGTAGTTCAAAAGGTATGTCCATGGATTTCTGAAAACCAACAATATCGATATGATTTATTAAGTAAATAGTATTCAAATTACATCATGTATTTCTAAATATCTAAAGAAACTCAACATCTGAAACTGTTTATAGATTCCAGTTATTTATAGAATATATTAAATGGGAACTCAGCCCTACATTTTATTCATTTATGAGATAAAATAAGTTTTATTGGATCAAAACACTATCTTATTAATATTATTCTTCTCTATATGTTAAAACAAATAACTCTAATTTTCTTACTCACTAATAGGTACCAAGGATAATTTTTATTTTTATTCTTGTAGTTTTTCTTCATGTGATTCATTTTTTCTATTATCTCATATCTATTTCAAAACTATTTAAAACTGGAAACCATAATAGAAACTAATTATTTCATTTATTTTATTCTCAATATACAAATTGTTACATGCATGAATGACTAAATTAATTTCACCATTAATTTTATATAAACACAAATTGTATGCCTATATAATATTTTTATAGCTAAAAAGTAGTATTATAAAATGAACACATTTTCCCCATGACTTCCCTTCTCAACTTGACGGACAATTTAAAAATACCCTCAAATATTTTGTTTTATTATAGAAAGAAAACTAAAAAGATATTTAGAAAATATTTCCAATATGATATACATGATCTTCCTTGTCAAAATCATTATTAAAATCCAAACTTCATAAATTCTTATTGTAACAGGATCATACGGAAAATAATATTTCATTTTGAAGAAAAAAATGTATAGTCTAGGAGCATGAAAAGAAAAATTGTAAATAACTTCAGTTGAATCATTACACTGTAGTAGTGACCCAAAATTTTATTCCCACTCAACCAAAATTAGTTTATAAGAATTTAAGATTCTATTTTCAGATCAAGATTCTTTAAAAAATGTTTGATTTTTTCATAAAAAAATAGATATGTTCAACTTTAGAACATTTTAATTTGGCATAATTTATTTATCATCTAATCTTACTCTCCTTCAGTTTCAAGATCACCACCCCTAGCATAAATTGAGGATTTACAAAGCATCATGAAATTGAGAACTCAAAATCATATCATAATCATCCTCATATTTTCAATTCATCAGAATATCAAAATTCAAGAAACTCATTATACCTTAAGGAAACAACCGATTTCTTAATGTATTACCCTTTTGGAGGTCCATATGAACTTTATGTATTTTGAAGAATCCAACATATATCATTACACATGTTATTTTAACTGATACTTAAATACTATTTACATTCTCATATATCAAAATGGGAATTAAATACCCTTTAGAATTTCTATTCCACCCTTATAGAAGCCCAGAATACCCTAATGTATGTCCCCCATAATCTATTATAACTCCTAAAATTTGATAAGTTTTGAAGTCATAAATTGGGAACTCTAATAAATTACTTTTGGAAATTATTACCTCTAAATTACTTACACTCATTTATATATGTCTTACACTAATTCATTTTATGAAATTATATCTCAGATCAAAAATTAATACATTCTAATGATGTAATAAAATGATCTAAAAGACCTATAAATAAGTATTATGAACAATAATTACAATACAGTTGATGTAATATGATCATGAATATTTTAATTTTTTAGAAACTTAAAAGTCATCCAATGGGAAGGGAATTCAAATGATTAATCCTTATAGTTATCGAATACATATAATCAAGAAGATTCATAGGATTAAACTCAATGTTTTACTATTATATATAATTACAGACTTCAACAGGTGAAGACAAATGATAATAATGAATTCGTGTGATATAGTAGAAAAATCCTTACATTTGGGATTTAACCATTTTCTGATGAATAAAATAATCTAGATTTTTGTAGAAGACATCCAACAAATTTTAAAATACTCTTTGTTTTTTCCAGCCTTCTAACATCAACTATTTTTTTACAATTATGAGTAGAATAATTAATATATTTCTAAATTCCTTCAATAAAATTCTCATGATGTTTTAATATATAGAACACTCATATTATAATATTTCAGTAAACTATTCTCTTCTTTCTAAGGTGAAGCCTCTTTCAAATTAATCTTGAGCCATCTCAATTCACATTAACCTTCTTCTATGTGAATTTTTCGATGATTATAAAACATGGAATCTTTAAATCCATAGCTTCACCATCCATCACATTTTTCATATTCTATCATCTCAACAAATCCATATGTGACTATTTTTGATAGTTCTTCTCTACCCTTATTCATTTTTCTTTGAATTAATATAAAAAATAAAAATAAAATAATGTTTTTTTACCTTTGAATCTATAAATCCATGTATTCTATTAATGTTAAAAAAATTAAATTCTAAATCATGGTTTTATATATATTTGAGAAATATGTTTTGATTTCCTTATTTATAATAGTGTGAAACACCTTTACAAATATTGATTATTAATAAAAATACTATATATCTATCCATAACATACATATTAAAATATAAAAATACTTAGAATATAATTATTCAAACTACAAATTATATGATAACAGGGGGAGATTTATCATTGAATTATATTTTCTTTCAATGATTTCAAGTACCAAATTATTTATCCATGAGATTAAATTTACATATATGTGATCCTAATAATGAGATAATGATGGTATAAATAATTTGAGTATAGATGAATTTATCTCCCTCTAGGTTTTAGGCCACACACAATGGAGCTTGATAATAGTATATAAATGTGTAAAACATCTAATTTATAACTATATGGATGAGTAAGGGCTACATGGATTTTTCTATCATGTGATTGATGAATTATGTATGGGAAACATGCATTCATCTTCTTGAAAGATGTAATGCATATCAACATGACTAAGTGGCCATGTAGTGTAGTGAGGGTACAAAATCCTGAAAACATTTTCTAATTTTTGCATATATGATCATATGAAGATAATAAAATCATAAAATAATGCATAGAAAAAGGTATATTGTGATGTAGAACAATCTTCTCCAATTGAAAAAATGGTCAGATGGTCAAGGATCATCCATAGGGTGATGGTCTAGATATATAAATTATGGGTAATTATTCATAGGATTACTTTTATAAAAGGCATATGGGTGGTTAGAGACTACTATTTTGTCACTAAATAATTGATTTAACTCTTTTACCCTTATAAATCTAATAAAACACTATTTGAGACATTTTGGTGAAGTTATGTTTTCATATTTAACTAATTTACCTCTAAGATAGATCTTGAGCAAGTGGTGACCAATATTTTTTTTATACTTTGATTAAATACTCAATTTGGTGACATGGTTTTATTTTATAAATGAATTTTTCCTCCCAAAATATTGACACCGTCAACATATAATTAAATATAGAATTAATTATTTAGATTAACAGGATTACTTATAATGGGATCATTGACTTAATATAAATATGATTTTGAATATTTATGGTGAATTAGCATTATTATTTGAATACTATATTGCTCATGGATGCGATGTAGATAAATTATGATGATGATATGTGATTCTATTAATGATGTTGTTGATGATTTTTGGTGATATATAAATTATTTAATGGTGAAGATTTCAATATTATTATGTCTTGGTTTAACTATGGTACATATACAAATGTTTTTTATTTTCCATTAAACACGGGTATACATTATATTGTAGGAATTAATGTGATATATTAAAAATGAAGAGGTTTTGGGTTGATATGATAAGTCTTATGATGATATGGAAATTAGCTATTTCAAAGGATTTTTAAAATTACACCTCTTATGGAATGGAAATCCTTTATGACTTATTCAATAATCAAGGACTAGGTAACATGACTTATAACATTTAATCACATTCCAATATGTGTGATATAGTTAAATGGGAGTTTTATTTTAATTGTGATAACCCATTCTTCTATATATTCTCATTCCCATACAATATCCTATATTAGAGGAATTTGAAACACAATTGAATATATATCCTCAATCTCACTCCCTGTCATAGGTTTAGAAAAATTAATTATTCCCATAAGTCTTCTCTCCCAGAGTTATAGGATTGGGGTAGAATATGATGAACTAGCTATATTTATTATTTTATTGCAAATGAAATTGGGTTTGAGAAACACTATGTATAGAGGTTGTACTCCTAAATGGGACTATAGTTTAAATTCAGGGCACTCAAAAAATGTGGTTTTTATGATAGGATGTTTAATATTAGATAATTATTTTATGTTATTTTAAAAAAAATCTGTTGGAATGATTCATCTTATTTGTGTTCATAATCATGTCTGATGGGGAAAGATTACCTCACATTACAACTATCCACACATGGAGAGAATGTGTTCTAAAATACATGATGGAGGTGATGATGTAGTGTATTTACACATGGCTAGAGAGTTACGATTTTTCCCTTACCTGGGTCACTAAAAGCTAAATTATGGCCTGGTACATGAGAATAGTTTCTTTATGGCATCTAATAGGTTATAGATCAAGTTGTCCCATTATATTGAGAATTCATGAGGTGTACTTTTTATAATTATATATTTTTATTTTGATTTTGTTAACATCATTATGATGAATTATGGGTATCCTTTTTCTGAAATGAAACATTGATATTAATGTGATATCATTGATATTAGGATAATGGACTGGTGTAATAGTGATACAATTATATATGAAAACATCAAGAATATTCATTTCATGTGTATTATTTTTCAACACATTATATATTATTTACAAAATTAGACACTAGTTATTTATGGGGGTTATCTTATTTCAAGGGAAAAGAATACCGAGAATTTTTATTCACCATTGTATGTACGTATTTGTGTATCAATTATTGTGTTCATACAGATCAACATGTGTAGTTGGTAGATGTTCATAGAAATTTGGGACTAAGGATAAGTGTGTTGTCCATTTAGCTGAATTCAATAATTAGGTAATCATATAGGTTTCCCAATTTTTAGTTTTATTTTGTATATAATGTGTTTAAAATATGATTTTTAATGAAAAAGAGGCATATTTAATACACACATTTGTAAAAATTTAGATAATAATATTACTGATGGGAGGGATTCTACATGAATTCCAACCCAAAAGATTCCTATGTATTCCTAATAATTCAATATAGTTCAATATTAGGGTTGAAATCACAAAGTTCCCACTGACACAATGCTATTTATCTTTTATCAGTATTTATAAATAAAATATAACACTAAAATATACTATCCAATGATAAATATAATAATGGGCGTGTTAGGGAATAAATGATATGTGTGTGTGTGTGTGTTTGTTTATTAAAAACACAAAGAAGAATATAGAACACAAAGATGTCTGTGAGAAATGGTAGTTTTGCTCTGGAGTTCATGATGCTGCTTTCATTGTTATTTAAATTGTAATTCCTAATATCCTATTCAAAGTAGTTACCAAGACTTATAACACCACATAATCTTTTTTTGAATCTTCATTACCTCACAATGAGGCCTCTTAATATAAGGAAATTCATTTCCTAAAACCGGCTCAGAGTCCAATACACCAAAAAACACTATTTAAGAAAAACTCCACTATAACAATTTAATAAATAATGCAGGGAAAGAATATTGATAACAAGGGAGAAAAATAAAATTATTAGATATGAATTGAATCATAATCCTTTAAATCAATTTAGTTATATTTTTATCATTTCAATATATAAGGCAAAGATACATTAATGTGAAATAAATCCATAACCAACCATTATTTTCCATCAAACAAATGGAAATGTTAGTTCTCCATTTTGATGGAGTTAAGAATGTGTGATAGGAAAACCATAAAATAGAAACAAAATGAATGAAGAAGAATAATAATAATATGAATTAAAAATTTAAATTACTATTATATCATCCAAATCTCTTTTTATCTAATGATAATTACTATCTTATTTGAAATGAAGTAGAGGTAAAATTCATATGGGGGATGGGTGGATAATTTATGTTATAAATATAACCTACACCATTTAACTCATTTTTACTAATTAAATGTGAGTATCATGGAATTATATATGAATTTAATTATTTATTATATGTATTACATTATTTCCCAACAAATTAACATCCTTTTCACACATGATGTAAAAGTTAAATCCAAATTATTAAAGTAGTTTATTTTTTTTGGATCAACAGACACTTGGATTTACAATTCAACAATTTTATATGATTTTATGGCATTGATAAAGGATTAATTTATAGAATAAATTGTTCGAAAAAATATTCCTCGTACTTTTATCTATAATCCAATAAAATTTATTCTCATTCTTTTTGGTACTCTATGAGATATGGTCCCATAATCAAAATTTGTGCACATTGTTCACATATTTTGAGGACCCACTTGTGAGATTTATTTTGAAATATTATATTTCAATTAAACATTTGATATATTTAAATTAAATTTATCTATGTGAATATGGAATGTTATAAAAGAATTTTTCAATTTCGATCATGGTACAGAACATTAGGAAACAATACTGAATTCAATAAAAACACATAAAAAGGTAACATAAATCAATTTCCCAAACAATGCCCAAAAAATTCATAAAACATAAAAAATGTGATTATTACCCTCAAAATAAAAAATTTGTTGGATTCATATATTTTATTAATGAATAATATATCTAGAAATATGAGCATGACAGATGAATTTGAATGATTAAAAAACTACACCGTACTACAATAAAATTACATCCATGATTCTTGGATATGATTGAAATTGACTAATAGAAAGATAAAATTTCATTAAAGGAGTGTGTGAGATTATAATTTATTTAATAAATTTGTATGGAATAAATCAAGACATAAGACATATAAATTACATTATAGTGTGCCTTATGATGGAGGAGATTTAAAATATGGGTCCAAAATAAATATAGGGCACATTCATCACTCTATTATAGATCCATACATTTGGGTTTGATTAAATTGAAATATTTTTGAATATGTTTCTTAATTATATTGTATTTTAGATCATATTCGTTATTTCAATAGGTAGATATAAGTGGAGTTTTCTAGATTTAATTGATAGAAGATTGTTCCATTTGGTTCAATTCATTTATTCTGACATAAGACAATTTATTATATTATTGTTCTAAAGATAGAAGAAAATATTTGTTTTATAACTATAAAGTAGAATTGTATATGTATTACTTTTTAGATAGAGATAAGATATCTCAAATTCCATATTATAAGTTTGATTTTTTATTTTTTAAAAGATATGTTTATTGGTTTTCATTATTACTTCTCATGATCCATTAATATTTTATTTTTTTTAAACATTACTTATTACATTATGCATCTCAATAAATGATTATATATCAATCATAAGTGTGTAGTCACTTTAGGGATAGTGAATTAATATTAGAATGATAAGTATATAATTGAAAATTATGTTCACTTTTGAATGATTGGATTTATTTTAGTATGTCTTTGAAATAAATTGGTATATTTCAATCACTATTAACTCTTTGAAAAAAAATATTAATAGAAGTGAAAAACTAATTTAAAAAATGATTTTTCTCTATGATATAAGTCTTGATATTTATTTAAATTTTATAATTGAAATTATTTCATATTATATATATATATATATATATTATATTTTAGTATTTTCATGAATATTTAAATTTTTTTAGATTTTTTTCATAAAACATGATCTAATGCATACAAGTTACATAATGAATATTTTAACTAAGTCATTATTATTTAAATGTGAAAAAAGTATATTATTATTTTTACTATCCTTTAAAATTAATTTACTATTCCTTATATTTTATATTAATAAAAAATTGTTAAATTATATTTTTAATTCAATTTCGATATAATAATTGAATTTTTCATTTACAGAAATGTTTTATCCAATATTGGATAAACATCCACTTTACTATGCCTCTTTAGTTAAGTGTGTCTTAAATTAATTATTGATGATTACAATTTCATATTTTTTATTATTTAATTAAACATTTTAATCAAATAAGATTTTAATTTTACGTTATATTAATAAATTTTTAGATTTTAATAATTTTCTGGTCATTTTTCTGAAAATTGACTATTTGTTTTATTTTTAAGGGTCTTCAATTACTTTATTATTAAAATCATAAAATTATTTACACTATGAAAAATAAAAACATAATTTATTAAGGTTCAAAATTTATTGGTATATATTTCATTCGACTGGACTAAATGAAAAATTCAACAATCAGAGTCCCAAATGAATCTCATAAGTTGGGTTTCAAAATCTATGTATAGTTTGAATGAATTTTGATGATGAGCCCATAAACCACAAACTAATTATAAAAATAAACTTAAATGTTTAGGGAAGATGGAGAAGATACCTAAGAACATTTTATTCTATTTTGGATTCTCTATATTTAGTATTTATAAAGGACAAAAATATGTTGCAAAATATTGAATTGGAATTCCAATAGTACTCTCATCTATAGAAGTTTACTTTAATAATCTAACTATAAATTTTTTATACACATGTCCAAAAATAGTGATACTTTCATAGTGAACTGAAATTACGTTTAGGAAAAAAATACATCCATAATAATTTTCAAATAATCATCTATTTATTAGGAAAGATAGTCATAAACCATTTGATGTTAAATTCTGAGTGAAAATGAGCCCCCACAACTTTTCTTTATCAATTTGTACTGCCACTTTATTTCAAAGTAGTTTATAATTTTTATTAGTTAAATTTGATTTTGATGTTGTAATACTATTTTAAAATTTTAATATATACATGCACACACACACACACACATATATATATATATATATTTCCGCATATATATTTATATTGTTTCCCTTTTCTATTGTCCCCAACTATTCTTTTTCAACTCCTTAGAAATGGAGAACTAACATCGATAATTGTTCCATGGAATGTAGCGGTGGTTTCTTAAGATCCCTTTATTGTATTCTATGTATTAAAATTGTGGTTAAATAGAATATTGTCAGTGGTATCCCTATTTCATATACTATATTGTTCTTCTGGCTTGTTACCAATAATTCTTTCCTTCATTATTTATGTTTTTCACGTGGTGCAGTTTGGCTTAGATAGTACTGGTTAGTGAAGTGGTATTTGAAAACTTTTTAGGAAGAGTATATCCCTACATATATATGTCTCGGTGTGGGGTATTAAAAATTATAATAAATAGGGTTCAATGTAAGCATTATTAATCAGTGCATTTAATTGAATATTGGGAATTATAATTTAAAAAACAATGATATCATCGTTGTAAACTCCCTATAAAAACTGCCATTTTTTACTATTGAATTTTTGTTTTGTTTTTTCTTGAAATTTTAATTTCATTCAAATATATTAATATCATGAATTTCATAACACCACCATTATATTACTATATCATTAATTATTATATATTAGAATTATATTTTAGTTATAAATAGTTAAAATTGAAAATATATTTTTTGTCAGTCCCCCCCTGAAATCGACCCTCACATTTCAATATATTGAATTCATAAAGAGAATTGGAAAATATTGAGGTTAAATAAATTAAAATTCCTTCCCATAAACTTCTAAACTTCTATAAAATAAAATTCATGATCCACTATGGTATAAAAAATTGAAAAATCCTGGAATTTTAAATTAATAGCAATGTTTTTAATAAAATTAATGATCAAAGGATATGCACCAAATTAGGTCATCATATTTCCCTATATATTAACCATATATTTTAATTAAAAAAATATCAACAATAAATACTTGTGAAATCACAATTTTACAGGGGAATATTTTCATCAATAATGTAAATAAATAAATATTTTGAATTTATAATTTCTAAATTTATTAATCTCATGAAAACCATGGAAACAATTCATTAATCTTATATTGTACCAATTCTTTGATTTATCTTCACTTTTATAGAAATAATTATTCATTTATTTAATATTCATGTTCACTTGAGACATTTCATATTATATATCTTCTTAATTATCACTCAATGATCATTTAGTAGGTGTTATGAAAATTTCTAATTTATAATCATTATATCCATAGGCTTTCAATGCATCTAAGACTAAATTTCCATCGATAAATTCTACAACAATTATAATGAATTTTGATAGGGTATTTTGGAGGTTATGGGTTGGTTGATGATGAGTTTAAAATCTAAAATGGTCAATATGGAAAATTTTCTCTAAAAGTATATGATATGGATAGAAACTCAAAATCCTACTCAATATACCCCTTTAAAAGAGTTCCACAGAACTCTAATCCTTTTCTTCTTATAAAATAATTTCAAAAATTAATAAAATTTCACACTGAACAATTAACATTTATACCAATTTATAAATTATTTTTCAAAAGAAAAAAATAACCAAACCATTTTATTAAAATATATATTTACTTTTGATCATTTTTTATATAAAAATGGATAACTCATCAAACTCTCAATTAAAATATTTTGATTTATAAATATATCTTTGAAACAATACATTCCCCTAAAATTTTCTAAAATATAATCCTGAAATATACGATGATATGGGTAGTATATGAAATAAAATCATGAAATATGAATCATTTAATAGGATTCCCATGGTTTCTAAATTCGTAATGAATGATAACATTTAAATGCAGTCTTAATGGGTTTATAAGGGGAAATGATCACAAATTTTCAAAATTAAGTTAATGAATATTTAATATTATTAATTTAAGAAATAAATAAAACAATCAATTTGATAGTCTAAATAATATACCATGATATATGGTATTATAAATAATTTATAAATGGGTATAAGAATATGTATCATGATTGAGTGTGCAAAATTTTGGACTCTCACTTATGGAATGAATTTTAAAAAATTTAAACTGAGAAACATTCTAAGAATTTAAATAAATTGAAATTATATCAATAAAACTTTAAATCATGAACCCAATTTTCAAATATGAATGTACGTTTAAATTTTTTTTCACCCTTATAACATTAATTTATTCTTATTGTTTTTATATTTTGCAAACATATCAAATTTTAAGCTATGTATCCTATATAAAAATGCATGGAAAGATCATGTTTGTCTAATGATCCATTCACCAAACATGAATTAAATATAATCCACATTTTTATCCACATTTTAAGTGGTAATTCATCTCAAAATTGATACATTAATCTAATAGTGATGAATGTGTATAATAACTAGAGAATTATTCCATGATTTAATATTATATTTTTTTCGGTGATCTTTCTATTGTAAAGAAGAATATGTTAAATATATAATACTATATAGTTTAATTAATCATAATGAATTTAATGAAATATATACACTTATAGAAATTTTTAACATCTATGAGTATAAGATGACATGAATATAAAATAAAAAGAGTATTTTACCATAAAAAAGTATTGGTGATCCAATATATTTTATAAAATTAGTTTATATTTTGATATTTAATCAGTTCAAAAGAAACATTAAATATATACGGTTACTAAAAGATCTAAAAAAATTAAGCATTTAAATAAAAAACCTTAAACTGTTACTCCCTAGATTCAACATCACTACCACCATATATACTCTTTATCTCTTCATAATTGAAGGAATTTTTATCATTAAAAAATTTTCCCTAATGTAACTATACTTGGAATTTAGGTAATTAATGAAATCATAGTTGTTGTGGAAAATCTATATAAAAGGTTCTATAAGAGTTGTATCTATCACAAACCATATTGTCTAATCTTAATCAATATCAACTATAATATTCTTCTCATTTCCTTCCATATCAATAATTGAAATGGATGATTTATATCTGTACAGGGATAAATACAATGTACCACCTTATTATTCTGAACTAGCTTTTCTTTTCCTTTCCCCGACGGTTTCCATAGTTTCTTCAAACATTGTTCAAATAGGGAATGGATTCCTCAAACCAAAATACCGCACCAATATATGTGATTTATTATAATTGTGTGCTCTGTGAGGTGATATATAAAGTAACATTAGTAGGTGGGGAATGTGTTATATATATAGTGGAATGTAGTTAGTATTTTGGAAAATATTTGTTGGGAATCATTAGTTCTTTGCAAGGATTTAGTGAGGAATATGGTATGGGTGTCGGTGTATGTGGTGACATTGGGGGTGGATAAAAAAAGTCTATAATCATAAATTCATGGTTAGGATTTCTCCCATACTTACAAAGTAAATATCTAATAGCATATTATTTTGCATTAGATATTTACTTTGTAGGAAAGGGAGAAATTTTTCTTTTTCGGGTAACTGATTTTGATATCGGGGTAGATGCTTGTAAGGGTTATTAGTGGTATATTTTATATAATCCTAATCCTCCTCCTAATAATAATCATCATTATAAATAATTTGATTCCTATCCTTTTAGACAGTTCTTTGTTAGAAGATGGTTTAAGTATAAAAATTTTACTTTTCCCAATTAACTATGTGAAAAAATCAAACACCCCAAAAATCATGACTATGTTGGTGATAAAGTTACATCCCATTCCAATCCCATTTTATAATTTCAAAATAATAATAAATAATATGAAAATATATTTCAATATTCTAATTCATTAATTTAATTATAGAATGAAGATTAAGAATGTAAAACTCCGATACACATCCTTTGTTTCCATTCATGGAGAGAAATGGATGTGTAATATCCCTTTGATGAATTATTATCATCATGGAATTAAATTGGGTACTCATATATTTTATGTACTATGTTAAAAAATGGGGATATTGGATAGGATAACTAACCTTTTAAATGAGAAATTTATTTTTAGATCCAAATAATTTTATGTGGACTTCAGGGTTATGATTAAATCAACACTATAAAAACTGACAAACAAACCTAAACCAACCAATTATACATTCTAATATTTCTTATACAACATGAATGTAATTAATTGTGAGAAAAAATCTCTATCTTCAAATAATTTTATGAATCATCCATAAAAGTTAAAATATACTATAGATAAAATATATTGTGATCATTGACAATCATTTCTTCAATATCAATATTAATAAGGATAGTTATGTCCCAAATTTTATTACCTATATATCCAATGGAATATACCTAATATAAACAACTAATAATAGAAATATATGGAGTATCAATCATGGGTGAAGGAATTATAGTGTTCTATCCTCAGTTGAATAGGAGTGAGATAATGGAGGGTAGGTTTTGGATGGGGGTTTTCATTGGAAAAATGATACCGGTGGTCATTTTTTTAAGGATTAACACTTATCTTTATTTTTTCCATAATCCAATGAAGTATGGAAATGAATTTTGTGTGGCCATTAAATAATTAGTTTCATCTTAGAATTATATAAAATATGTTTTTTATAACCTTTTTTTGTTTTTTAATATGAGAAAAATAGATTACCCTGGGGGGGGGGGGGTTTTGTAATTAAAATGTGGTTTTTGAGTCTTTTGATATGAAGGCTATTGTTTAGGGAATTGATTTGGGAAAATAGAAAATTGAGGATATAAATGAAAATTGGATGAAAATGGTAAATGATATGGACAAAATCCACTGAGGATTATTTGGACGTAATATATTGGTGATTTAGTAACCATATTCATTTAATATATTAGAAGAAAAAAATGGGTACATATTTTCAAGGTGTTGAGGAAACATTATAAATGTAGGGTTCAATACAGATTTTAATGTGATTTGACTCATTATGGTATATTGTAACGTACATGTAATAATTATTAGAGATATGGGATTATATTTTATCCCTTTCACACACTTAATAACCATGTTTTAGTTTTTTTGAAACACCATAGTGTTTTTTGATGAAATTTTAAAAATCAAACCATTAAATGTAACTTGAAATAAATAAATAATATTAAAAATTGATTTTTGGGTAGTAAAATATTTTTAAAAATATAAATACAATAATTCCCAATATGGTAAATATATTATAGCATAGTCTCTGAGCATGATTCATCCATTAATTTTTTTGTTTAGTCTAATAAAAACACTTTATACGTGGTTATATAATTAGAATATTTGGATTTGTAATTGCAATTTAATTTCATCCTAATCTATTTTATTAAATGTTGGGAAGAAATAATGGTTTCCCTTTTAACTGTAGCAATAAGAAATCTCTTAACATGCCACTATAATTATAATTTGTGGATTTAATTGGAAATTTTTTTTCACTACTAGACCATACCAAAAATGCATTACGAAATTTTATTCATTTCAATGTGTGGTTGATGTTTGGTATTGTGATATTAAAATTACTATGTCATGATCTATTTCCATCATACGATGTTTTTTGTCACATTTAAAATCAATTAATTTCTGTTATCCATTGGATCCTAACATCCTATTTAATGTTCTTTTTGAAAAAAATTGTTTTTTGCCCCAAATACCAAAGCAAAATTGTTATATAAAAAGTGGTTACCTGAGTCTAAATATGGGATCATATTACAATCATTTACATGAAGGGGGAGTAAAGCGTTATATAGATCATCCTTCTAGGTAATATTCTGATATACTCCTTTATTCTTGAGGTCATTCATAACCATATCTTCTTAACGATAGATATGAGAGGTAAACTGGTTGAGGTCACGGAATGAATTGAGTCAATTCATCTAACATGTTGTAGCTAACCAAGATAGATGAATCAAACCATTCTAAATAACTTGTAAAATCGTAGTGGAATCACTTTTAATTCCAATATTTTTTCATCCTTGGTGCATAGAAAAAGAAATACCATGTATCGCACTCATCATTTCAGCCTCAAGAGATGAGGCAATACAATAACTTCCAAAGAAGCACCTACGAATATGACCAAGATGATCCCTGAAGATGATTATACATCCTGTAGGGCCGGCATTACTTTAATAAGAGACGTCCACATTAAATTTGACCCAACCAAAGAACCACGGTTGCTAGAAAACATAAAAAGTGAATCATGGTTAGAGAAAAATACCATTAACCCATAGCCACCATATAATGATAGACTATCATTGTATTTTTTTTCATAATCCCTTTTGAATCAATGAGCCTTCAGGAATATCAATGGTTATCCACATTTATCCTAAATTAATGTTCATTTAGAAATTATTTCAATGAATTCCATTTCTATCATACTATATCACATGATGAATCTCCACAACTGTAGTAAGAAAAATGTTCCTAATTTTATGGGAGTTATCGATATCTACACAACACATTATATGATAATTGATAGAGTCAAGAGTCAACCATCTATAATCAAAACTGTAAAAAATATAGTTCCAAAGATTACTTTTATTGGAAAAAGATTGGAAAAAATGGGTATTATCTTCTATATGTTGATTACAGAGATGTAATTTTTAACACGTGTGGATCCCAAAAGATTTCAGAAAAGTATCTGTGAGGACAAATTTTAAGCAATAATACAATTAAGAGTATGTATTGAATGAATTATCTGTAGCTTATCAATGTTTTTAATCCAGCTAAAATCATTTATAGTGTTATTAAAATGGTTATTATAATAAATTTTTGAATCTTGCATACCATTGTGTGAGGGCTCCCAGATAAAAAAACATCTATATTAGAAAGAGTATAGTTTTAAATGATGTGCATAATATTATAATGGAGACTATAGAGATGAGTGTAAATAACATCCTTAATAGTATTATGAATATTTTAAGGAGATTTTTTAATTGGCATAAGAGAAATTAGAGGAGCAGTAGTCCAGTTTTCCTACCTGAAGGTCATGGACAAGTTCCTAGAAACCATCCATCTAGAGTTGGTCATAATATTAAAGTATGCTTTTATATTGGAAGGTCGTAAGGTAGAGTCAAAAATGTTCATTCTTTGTTTCTTCAAATTTCATAAAACGTATTTTTGATGAAAGAAATGTAAGGAGAATCATTATGGATTAGTTGCAAACTAAGATTATCAGTAAGGGTTTCATTAAAAATATTCATAATTTTTATGTCAATTCCACCCTTATCCAAAGGTTTTCAATAAGTAGAAAAAGGTATAGTCCTTAATTTCCTTACTATAGTGCTTCCAGACCATACAATTGTTTTTTGGAAACATTTATTTTTAATTAGACTAACATGCCATTTTTGAATCATCATAGAGTAGACCATTTGGGAGACAATGACAGGCATGACAAGGAATATTCTACCCACCACATATTTTTTTGAAGAGGGTAGATGAATAAGTACATGATAAATAATGTTGAAGAAGTAGATAGATTTGAGTCTGCGCCAAAATATGGGAAAACCAAGGTACATAAAAGGACAAGAACCATCTTAAATTCCTAATTCATTTACAATACTGTGTTTTTTATTAGCTATAAAATATATCTGAAAGAAGATAGATGATTTTTTTTCTAACTAATGACATGACCTGAGACCGCTTCCTAATGGGAGGATGCATTTTTGAGAATTTTGTTGTTATCTTTATCACCTTGTAAAATTATAATGATGCCATTTTCATATAAAATATGCAAAGTGGAATTCACATTGTTGGACGAAGAAATGGGGTTTAGTTTACTTTGATCCATAATTCTAGTGAGAAATATATATAAATATCCCCATACAATGGAGAAAAGTTTGAATGAAATGGGATCACCTTTTCTAACAACTTTGGTTCATTTGAAGTAGCCTATGGGATAACCACTATCAAAGATAAATATGGAGGCTGAGTTGAATATGGTTTTGATTATAGTAATAAATGAGTTATTGAAGCCAAATCATATGATAAATTTGAAGATGATATTATAGTCCATGGTATAAAAAGCTATTCTAATGTCATTTTTATTGAACCATTGCCCCATTTATTGGCATTATCTAACATGTTATTGAATTTAGAGGCAAGAAAAATGCATTTCTGAATAGATCCATCCTTGAGGAAACCAAATTGATTCCAATAGATAATTT
Organism: Viscum album; assembly: GCA_963277665.1. Classification (NCBI taxonomy): domain Eukaryota; kingdom Viridiplantae; phylum Streptophyta; class Magnoliopsida; order Santalales; family Viscaceae; genus Viscum; species Viscum album. The sequence continues at coordinate 259,560,388 of OY728125.1, read as the reverse complement.
TTTCCATCGTGGTAGTAATCCTATTTTCAAGAAGTTTAGTAATGATTTTATATGGAGTGTTAATATGAGCTATGGGTCTGAAAAGATGAATCTCAGAGGCATCATCAACATTCAGGATCAAAGTGAGTAATTACGTATTCCACCCATTGGGTATATATCCCCTAGAAAAGATGGTTTTGATAATATTGAAAACATATTCTTGAACGACATCCTAGTCTTTCTGGTTGAATCCATTTTTAAATCCATCAGGAACAAGGGAACTATCAAGATCCAATCTAAAAATCATTTCATTGATTTCATGATCAAGAGGAATGCATTATAGAAAAGAGTTACCATCCTCATTTAACACAACTGGAATGAAATCATGTAAGAGATCCCTATTGATGTCAGGGAAATTAAAGATAGATTCAAAATATGAGACTACAGGATTGTAAATATCTTCCCCATTATCCAAAAGGCCATCCCCATCTTTGAGCAAAGATAAAGGTCTGAAATTTTTTCTTATTTTTTAAAGAGAGTTTTAGAATTTGGTGCTTATGTCACCATCATATAAGAATTGGATTTTGATAGCTTGCTTATGAATGTTATCTTTAAAGGTGAGAAGAAATTTGATTTTCACTTAAATTTTAATTTATTAATTCAGAGTAGAAATGAAATTGGAGATGGTGTTTTTGTTTTGATGTTGATTATGATTATTATCGATAAGTAGGATTCCATTGTCAATTTGTTTAGATTTAGAGTAGAACCAACCTTGAAACTTTTTTAAGATATTTTAACTTCAATGGAAATATAGATGCTACATTGTAATGATCAATGGATGACCAAAAGATTCTAATGAGATTAAGAAATTCAGGTTTCGAGAATGAAAATTTGTTGAATATAAAGGGTAGAGGTGCTTTCATGGTTTTGGAAGAAAACTGAAAATAATAGGATGATGATCATACTGAATATCGGAGTCAATGGTTCAGTAAATCGTGCCCCATTTATCAAGAGCATTATCATTTGTGAACGCTCTCTCCAATTTTCTGGCTACCACCCTATTATATTGTCTTCAGTACTAGGTATATTTAGCACTAGTAATTTTAATTTAAATAGGTTTTACATCCTTAATTTAGGTATTAAAATATCTCATGGAGATAATAGAGTTGTACAATCACATATTCTCACATTAATTAAGGAAAACAATAAATTCCCGAATAAAAAACTAGTGGTTATGTATATTGGGACCCAGATAAGAGATGTTAGTCATGAGAGACCTCCTCTAATGAAATATATTATTTTTATAACCAAAGGAATATAATATATGTGTACTATCTAGAGTAAAATCAAAGGTAAATATTTTCTTAGAGACATAGAAAATATTAACTTTTTTTAAATATGGTTGCAAAAAAATCCAATGAGTTTCAACACTAGAGATATTTTGTCCCGCACCTATAAAATAATATATAAACCAACTGAAATGATTTAAATTAGAAGATAAGATTATCTTGGGTTAATCTTTACTTCTCTATGTGGGTGGGATTATACATCCATATGGGAAACAAAATACAGATGATTGATTTAATCATTGAACAAGTGATAAGACGAGTTAAAAATAAATACATTTTCTATTCATAATGGAACCTTATTTAGAATATATCAAAGGTGACACCTTATATTATTATCATTATAAATAGTTACATTTTTATAATAATTTCTCCATAAACATTCTATCTCACAAATCTATAGCAATTTATTTTATATTGCTTTATATTCCTAGTAATGGATAACCTTTATATCCTAATGTAGTTTATTATAACTCCAGCTGATTGTTGGATCGTTTTTCATAAACAAATTAGAAGGGGGAATCTCAAGATATGTCATGTAGACTTTGTAGTATTCTATTAATGCATCGTTTATTTTTATGACTAATATCCTTTAAATATACATACTATGTTGTCTAGAAATCATTTTATTATATTTAGTAAATTCCAACATTTGTATGACCATTTGAGGGAAGTATGGAGTGATCATCATATATAATACTATATATTTCTCAACAAATCCCAACAATAAGTTTTTATTTAAAAGAATTTGATGATGAAAATAAATTTTCTTCATAGCTCTAGACATTGAGAATATATTTTTAATATAATTGTTGGTTTCCACTATCGTTTTATTATTGTTGGTGTTTCCAAATTCAACCATTTTTGAAATATAATCAACATACTATAATATGCATGGATAGTGAATTGAATTCAGAAATGGGTCCACAAAATTGATGTCCAATGCATAAAATAATCCATGATCTAGGAATTATTATTACAAAATTTCATGCAACATATTTATATTATCTATTCCTTGGAAATTATTATAGGAAACTCAAATGTATCTTGCATCTTGGTGAAATTTAGTTCAATTAAAAACCTTTCAATATACGTTCACCGCTATTTTATATTCTCTTTTATGTCCCCCTATAGGGGAGGAATGAAAAAAAATTCTATTATGGTATTGACCATTGAATTAAGAACATGATAAAAAGTTAATCCATCGAACAAATATTTAAAATATAATAGATCATAAATAAAATAACATTTCACATTAGTTAGGAATTATTTCATTTTCTTGAATGTTATGTATAGACAAATTTTAGTAGTGGAAAAATAAATATCAATTTCTATATACAATTATTGAGTAAAAAATTCCACCTCAGAAATTGTTCTTAATCATTGTTTATTGAATTTATTTTTAAGCATGTATTTCAATGCTTAGTGATTATCATAGACTACCACATTTGATAATATTAGATACAATATGAAATTATCAAAATCATAAATCAATGTGAGCCATTATTTTTCTATAGTTGTGTAATTAAATAATGTTTTTTGTAAGAATTTTACTTTTTAAATAAATCCTCTAAAATATTCTATTCACTTTTTAAAAAAGGTCTATTCAAATGATATAATCACTCTTATCATACATTTATTCATTTGGAATATCCCTTTTTTATTATATTATTTGATTCCTCACTGACTTCTATTTCAATGTATAAAATCATTCCATAAAATTTTCACGAAAATTGAATACAAATTATTTCCCAAATAGGTACGTTAGTGAGGAATAAATTTCAGAAAAATGTAAGATAGACCACTAGAAAAAAATAATTATATCCTAAAATGATATATATATATCTAACTAAAGTGGTATATAAATACTCTCAAAATTACTCTTTTTTAATGTGATCTACCAAAATTCCATCCTCATTAATTCAAGGTCAAAAAATAATACTGCCCATGATAAAATGATAATTCGCCTAATTAATCATTAGGAACATCTCTTGACTCAACACCAAGACTATGTAAATTTTTATGGAACATTTATTCAATGATCGACCATACTCAAATAATTCATCATTAATTCATCTTGTAATTATTCCACTATATTATCGAAGATGTGTATCCTGCACCATAAGAAATTTATTGGCGATTACATATACAAATTGTAAACCATTACCATGTAAATTTTCAATAAATAAAATTAAATATTATTTTACATTGGTCATTGGGTAACACTATAATATTATTTTATCTAGAGTACCCATTGAGAAAAGTGTATAATTCATATTTAATAAGGACTTAATTGTTTTTTTAGAAAATTTAAGAGTAATGTAATGCTTCCATTTTTACATTATTTAGCTTCAGGTATACTATACACACACTCCACCACATATTTATTTCATTAATGATTAAATCATCATCCTTATTGAATACCTTTGTAATTTAGTTCCTGATAACTACGTAGGAGAGCTTCATCCAATAAATATCATATATAGTACTGATAATTTTATAATATAAATGTTCAAGACATTCTTCTTCACCACTTCCTCAATGGGAGGTTTTAGCCTCTACTGTAGTTGCATGATTATCTTACTCCATTCCCCACACATCATCATATATGTCCATAGAGAAGGGATAATACCAATAATATCTATAATGATCTATGAAATAATTACTCCACTATTTTATAAATTTGACGAGTTATTTTCTATATTATTTTGATAAATCAGCACAGAATATTGAAATTTATTCACCTCATCCCAAAAATGAATATAGTAAGTTATTCAAAATTTATTTTAGATTAAAATTTTGTGGTCTTATAAATTTAAAATTTTAATATAAAATAATGGATACAGGGTTTTCTATATAGGTGTCAACTTCATGTTCATTTTCTATATTATTTCCTTCTATATTTTTGTATACCTATCCCTTAATAATTTAGATAATATTTCACTATTCATATCACTAAAAATTGAAATCTTCAACAAATATTATGGTATATAAAACATTTCATAAAAATAAAATACCTCTTCATGAAATTTCAATATTTTTATAAAATTAATTGTAAATTTATGCTCTCCAAACTAGAAAATAAATATTCCTTGATTTATAACAATGTAGGATTTCATTATGGAGATAAATTTTTGACCAAGATTAATTTTGACTTATCACTTTTCCTCTATCATGAGAATAAAAACTAGGTTAATTTTCCCTATTTTCAAAAAATCATCCATAGACATGTTAATCAAGAACTTTATAGAAATATATCTATGTTAATGTAGTACTCTTATAGGAATTGTGTTTTCTATCTTAGGTTTCATGAAAATATTGTATAGTGTGACATTAAAACTTTCTCTAAACTAAAAAAAGGAATTACCCAAATTTATAAGAGAAAATAATTATTTCAATAGATAAGCATCAACGATATTTATTATTTGGAGTGTATTTCATTTTCATCATAATATTATTTTCATTAATATGGGAATTAAATTACAATGTTACCAATCTCTTATTATTTAATATGAACCCCTTTATGAAGATTCAATATGTCTTCATTTAATATATTTCCTTGATTAATTGGATATTGATTTATAAAAATTTTATCATTTATATAAAATATTTATAATGATATTATATCATACATTAAGGCATCATAACCATGAATAGAAGAGGTAAAATATAGGTATGTTCTTTGAGATTCATTATAGTTTCCTCTATAATTATTACCTCTTACATCTTATTTCCCTAACTCACTAGATTAGTAAATTCATTTTTTGGTTCTTCTATTTTGTTTTATTTTTACATAGAGACTCACTGAGTTTGGATGTTTCCATTTACATTGATTTTTTACTCCATATTGATATAAACATCATTTACACTCTCTAAACCAAGGTAGTTCTTAGTAATGCACTAGTGGGTTTCAGGAAAGTTATTTTCTTATATTTCCTAGACGATGATCAATATTCCCAATATAATATTTGATGTTTTTTAGTGTGTATTGTGAGAATTTATATTTTTCTCTACTTGAGTGAATTTCAACTCAGTTTTCTTAATGTATTGTAATACCATTACATTAAAACAAGGATGTGAATCCTGAAGTTTTTATTGGAATTTTTTATTATTATTATGGTAGATATGCTTGAATAATTTGGCGGTAAAATTAAAGTGTTACTAGATTAAAATAATATTATCCAAGGAGAAATACTTTTTTACCTCAAGCATAATTAAATTTTTTATACCTATGTGTTTCTTCCAATATTGAGGTTGTTTAGAAAACATACCTTTTGACTATATTTAATTTTCAAAATTATTGATTGTTTTTATACCCCTAGAAAATTGTCTCTATTTTTATTTCATCATTCACAAATTGAATTGTTTTTAAAATTGTCTCCCTCCCATATGGTTTAAATTAATTATATTGTGGTATCAATAAAAATCTATTTAGGATAATATCTAGTGATTCCTCAAATTTATTGGACATAAAATATATATGTGATTAGTTTTTTTTCTAATTTCCTCCACCCGACGAATAACTCTCATAAGTGGGATACTTTTTCCTTCCCAAATTTAAACAATTAATTAAAATTATGTTAATTTCCAATGAGATTATTTGTGTATATTCTCCATTAATCAATCTCTGTTGGAATTATTAACAACCCCTCATGAATAATTCAATAAATAAAAATTCAAATCTTTTTATTATGATCCACATGATTTCCCCATTATACGATAATTTTCAAATTTTCTCTTGGAAGTGGCATGACACATCAATATAGGATTCATAATCATATTGAATGAAATTTTAAAAATTATTAAATAGTATAATTATTATATATGATTGATAGAAAAATCCAAAAATATTGGTAAGAAATTACATGATTCAATTATGTAACAAACCGTTTCTTTTAGTTTTCTTAGTTTAGTTCATGGAAACTGAAAAAAACACTACTAATCATAAATAATCGTTAATTCTGATTGTGGAAGTAGTTTTTAACATTCTGTTAAGTCACACCATACATTAACAAAAATTTATATTAGTGAAGAATCTTGATATTATTCCAATGATAACAGAAACGTTCGTGTATTTAAATAACTATCTTATTTATAAATCATTCAATTTTTATATTAAAAATAAAATGGAAATTAAATATAAAATAAATTAATTATTATAACATATTATAAATAATAAATTAATTTCAATGGTATTTTTAGTTACCATTTTATTTCATTCACTTGTAAATAATATTGAATTATTTTTAAGTATGATTTATTATGTAACGAGTATATAATATATAATTATCAACCAATAGTATAAAATAATTCAATTTCTAAGGATGAAAATTAATTATTATAATTAGTATGTTATAAGTAAAAATCTCATATCAAAATTTATTATCAAGGCTACTCCCATAAATAAATCGATCTTTATTATGTTGGTTATTATCCTATATTAATACCATTCCCAAAGAATTAATAGTGAATAAAATATTTCCATTTTTATAAATAAAAATACAATTTAAAATCAATCAATCTCAAATGAACCTAATCATAAATTCTTTACCCTTCCTCCTAATCTTATTTCAGTATTTCTTAAGGTGGATACTCACATAAGATTGATACTAAAAAATAATAATTAAAGAAATATATTTAACAAATTTATAAATAATTATGAATAATAATAGTTGAAAAAAGTAAAAAATGAAATCATGAAACATAATTTTTATTATAATGTTTAATAAAATATTTTTAAAATGCAGTTTTAGATTCCCTATCTTATTTTAAAAGTATAAACTAAAAATAGTTTATTGATAGAATAAAAAAATATCTTTTATATTATCTATAAAACCATGATATAATGACAAAAGTTGTCCTATAATTAATAATTCAACCTAAAGGTAACTTTCTTATCTTCTTTAGATATTACTAACTCAACATATATCTACCTTTTAAAAACAAAATTTGATATTTATTACAATATTTTTTAATAAACCATGTATAAATGTTTATAAATCATCCAATTGTCATTTTTATTTATCAAAAAACTTTTAAGGGGTAAAGTGAGAACCCTAACATCAAACTAGTATAACCACCAAAAGGTACTACATTTTTGTTAAAGAAAATATTGAGCCGATTGTAATCAATTTCCCTAAACAGTATCCAGGGAATAGAATTTACCAGGGACTCTTGATCGTCCTTCAATATGTCTTCATAATTTTTAGCCAAGATGTCCTAGGATACCATGAATTCTTCCATATTTATCTTTCCCATGTTGAAGCCTCTCTTAAAAATACAGTTCTCTCTATCAATCCATTTACCTTTACCCTTTGATGTTCCCACACGAAGGGATACTCCCAACATTTGTTTAATCACTTCCTTCGGTGTGTTGATATCCAGAACTTGCTCCACCATCTCTTCATCCGAGTGCAAAAGAAGGTCCATGTGATGTAGCACCGATGTTATCGGATGTTACGGGTCAGCATGGAAGCCCACCTCACGCTGCTGCCCTAGAGAAAGTTCTGCCTCCTCTCGACTCACATCCTCAGAGTTTAGAATCCCTTCCTATTGTTGGTCCTTAGTCTTCTCCTCTGCCTCCCCTTGTGGGGATGTTACCTCTTCTGAATGTTGGGGTAAATACCACAAGAAGTAGCCAACTCCGGATCACCCCTGACCTGTGATCCATCCCACTTCAAGGTAACCCCCACCTTCCTGCTAGCGCCTTCACTCACCTTCGAGAGAAGGTTGGCATTACAAGAGGACCTTGTCACAGGGGGACTTGGTAAATTTGAGTAGTCTTTCCGATGTCGCGATCTCCTAGTATGTTTGAGAAAACCTCCAGCATCCACTGTGAAATTTTTCCCCTTCCTTGAATAGGTTCTGAAAAAATCCTTTTCGATTCCCACTTCATTTGGTTCAGTAGGGGAGTCCAGAGCTAACTCCGAAGCCACTTGGCTAGCCTCTTATTCGGTACCGGTATCTCTGGAAATATCATGTACCTAAACTTCACCCATCACTGCAAACTTGTTATGAGAATTGTAAAATCTCCCTCTAGATTTTACCTTCTCAGCATAGGAAGGTTTGATCTGCAAGGCCTACGCAGGGAAATCCGATCCACTTGATTGATCGAAGCCACGTCCTATGAATTGAAAATGCTGATCTCCTAAGGCCAGACTACATGGATGATCACCCACGTCTATCTCCATGCCAGATTCCCCATTCACCCTTGCTGCATTGATTAAAAACACCTGCATATCCTTTTTAACATCTTGGCCAATGTCCAGGTGCACCTCTCTCTCCAATTGTCTAACCTCTTCGGCAACTATACATGTGTTCCTGCTAGTTCCAATACCCTCTTCATAGAGAACAACCGAAGAAAAGTGAACACCCAAATCCTTTTTCTATTATATAAATATTTTAAATTTTTCATTAATTTTAAAATTACCCAATAGTAATTGATATTTCTTTCATGATTCTTTATTCTCTATAATTATGTCCAATATAGTATCCAATTCTTCAACAATTACATCATGGTATATCCCTGCATTCATAATATTCAATTTTACATGAAATCAAAAACATGTGTTTATTCCATTATATGATTGAATAATTAAAATAATTTAAGACTCCATTCCATATAATTACCATTATAAAATTTTATTCTTATATGCTATTAGTTTTTCTTTAAGTATTAAAAACATTCTGACCTTCTCCAAATTTATCTTAATGCTCCATTAATCCATAAATCACTAAATGTACATGGAACTAGGTAGTTGTTTTGTCATTTCCATTAAAAATGAAAATGAAATGGTAAAGAGAAATTTCGTTTATTCATTTTTATCATAGATTTTGATTTTTTTATTAGTTTATGTTTTATTTTGTGGTGGTTTTGATAAAAATATATCGTTTATATATTATTATTTACTATTTATAATTTTTAATTTATACTGATGTATATTATTTTAATTCATGTAATATGATGTCTAATATTATGTTAGATAAAGGTTATATTAAGATGTAATAACACTTATTTCACAAGTTTGTAATTTATTAATAGTCACTGGAACCTTAGATAGAATAGTTGATCATTGTTTGTTTACATACCGATAGGTTGGGATAAGATATATCTGTAACTGATAAATTGGTTGTATCTTATAGTTATTCACATTTTTGGTTTATGAAACTATGAAAACCAAATTATAAATAATAGAGTTTAGGCAAGAACGACAAAGAATCCTATGAATAGGGTGTAGTGGCCAAAAAATTCCTTCTCATGGACTCTGATTTTATATTCAGAAACTTGAGTAATTTTGGAATTATTTCTATGGTCTAATTATGTTTAACAATTAATCACATAGATTAAAGTCATGATTATATATCTAAAATTTAATATAAAGAATTTGAAAATAGTATTTTTTTGGTAAACTATTTATAATTATATAACTACTCATAAAATTGTCAATGAGCACATGTTGAAATATTTTATATAGTTGTTTTTAGTTGAAGATTTTTCGATACGAAAATGAAGATAGTGTGTATTATTCGCATTATTTTTTAATATAAAATAGAGGATATCTTGGGAAAAAATATGTAGTTTTCTTAAATATTGGGATGGGACATCATACAGTGTAGGTTTTAAGATAGTAATTTGACACTGAGATAACATATAAATATGTTGGGACATAACTCCCATGTGATTTTGAGATAGGGTTTTCTATATCAGTAAATTCTCCTATTTCAGTCTTATTTGGTGGTAAAAACAAATTTTATATTGATATTAATAATAATTCATTTATATCACATGAATTTCCCTCTTTTACCGAGAATCAATTCATTGAAATTTTAAATTTCTAACACATATGATATTTTTTAATTCATTGATGTTTGTATCAAATCAAATGATGGTAATATTTATTTTAAAAAATTTATTTTGAAACAAAGGTTTTATAAAAAAAAATTATTTTATTTATGGACTTGAGGGTTATTGTCCTATAACCAAGACCATGATAATTGTTTTCATATTATATAGGTTCTAATCATGAATATTGATAAGGCGTTGTATAAGTTTTATTTTTTAATGCTATTTGTGTGTTTGAGTTAAATTAATTATATTAAATAGATTTTAATTATATATCAGTTTAATAAGATATTTTACCTTATTATGATGTATACATCTATGAGATTTCTAATTATAATTATATTAATTTTTTGTTAGTATACAAGTTATTAAAGATGATCAATTTTTCTTTGGGGGGGAAGTGGAAAGTATGAATGAATCATAGACATCTCTCATATAACATTTTTTTTATTTTAATAATATTATAAAGTTATTTAATATTTATATTTGGGGATTAAATATTTTAAGATGAAACTGTCCATTATATGGAATATCAAATTCTATGCAAGTATTATAGTGATTTATAATATTTCATTACTAAAGCTTGTTAATAACCCATTTCAATGAATAAATGTTTATAGGAAATTATTTTTATAATGTAACACACTGAGATTTGATGAATTAAATATATTTTCAAATAAATATAATTTCTTCAATAGATTTTATTACATGAAACAATGAGGGTTAAAAAACATCGATATTCTATTAGATTATTTAAAGTTGACTATTTTTACCTAGACATTAAATTGGAAGGCATAAATAGTACTAAATAAATTATAAAAATTATACATTGTACAAATATATAAAATTGATCCATTATCCCTCAGTTGATTATAAATGAAAATTTAAATCACTTCAAAGTAAATGATTTAAAAAAACAATTTTAGGTACACAATGCATTTTTAACTTAATAAATTAAATTATCCTATATTGGTGAATGATGTTTTTGAGTTTTTAATATTATATTTTAAAAAAGTTTTTTGATGTTCATCTAATATTTTATATAATAATGTGGAAAATAATAAATCTATTTTTATGATTAAAAACTATATTTTTCTAAAAAGTGGTTCCATTGTGCACTTATAATAATTTTTTTTTCCACTTTTAGAAATTTTATTTCAGAAAATTAACATCATTTTATTAAAATAATGTGCGTTCTGTCCCATCCAATGATCCCATACCAGATTGGTAAGGGATCCTACTTGGCATCTAAGAGACATAGGTTATAAACTAGGTCGAAGCGAATTTTCGGGTTACTGAATTTGTTACTGTTGTAGTACTGTAAAAGGTACATTTTGGTACTATAGAATCTGTAAATATTCATCTAATATGGGAATTCATGCCACTATTTTGGGAATATAGGTCTTGAGGCCTTTGGAAAAAATGTCCTTCGAGCCACAAAGATGTAGAAGCTGCTCAAGCATACCATACAGGAGCATGGCCTAGATAATGATTTTGAGAAAATAGCATCCACCAAAGTAGAGCTTACTAGATTTGAAAAATGATAGGGTATAGAATTTTCCATCTATACTAGGGACCCATGAAACAATGCATTGGGTTCATGCTAGCCGATTAACCATGCGATGTATAGGACTAAATCCTTCAATTCTACCGATGTTGGGGAGTGGAAGTTCAAATGGTCAAGGTGTGGGATTTGGGTCATGTATTAGGCCTTTTGACTCTAGGCCTTTAGGTCATGTAATGGGCCACATTCCATTGGGCCTACGAGCCATGTAAGGGTCCCCCCTAAACTCTTAAAAAATGAATACCCATAATAAATTAAAATTTATGGCCTTTGGGCCATTCCATCAAGTGTGTTATCTACCACACATATGAAGAGGAACCCCCAATCTTTTATTATTCACATTTAGAAATAATTTTGGATCATACAATATATAAAACAATTTATTCCTTAATTCTCCCCACACTTCCCATAGGAATTATCTTGATTTGGAAAACCACCTAATATTGTTTTTTGGGAAAACCTATAGTGGTTGTCTTCAAAAGAGGCATCATTATTAATCGATCATTTTTATAATATTTATTCATTGATCATTGTAAAAATTATTCAAATATGATGATATAAAAACATAATTATATTCCATATACTGAGTTATTCCTATATTAATTTCATAACCTATATTCCTATCTTCTTCCATCAAATTGGAAATGCCACCATCGATCGTGGTTATTATAGACTACCACCTCGCGAACAGATATAATTCTCTTTCCATCACCGCCACTCAAGGATGGATATAATTATTGATTTAAAATATTTTTATTATTTAATTAAACTTATTTATTTTTAATATAAAATATACCTTCTTACCTTCCAAAACATTGGAAAATAATGACATCGCTCATGTGTATGTGTGGACTACCACCGCCACGAACCTATGTGATACATTTTTTTAATTTATTTTTAAATTGATGAAAATTACCATAGATTTAATGAATTTTTATGATATATATAATATATATTTTTTAAAATTTAATTAATATTTACCACTATTTTTTCCATTTATCGATAAAATGAAAACCACATTCATGCATATGTATGACCTACCATCTCCTTGAATGATTTAATCCATTTTTTAAATAAAACTATAATGGATAAACATAAATATATACATAATTAATATATATGATATTTTTATTAGGGATTAAGATTATGGTTATAATATAGCGATGATCGAAGTAAAAGGACCAAAATAACCAAACCAACACAAACATGAAAAACGAAGCATTAATCATATGAAAAATATGACTTTTACAAAGAATTGATAATAAATGGGTGATATAAGGTTATAAGTAAATAATCTAAGAAATGATACATTTGATTATGGTTTTGTAATATTTTAATAATAAATATATATTTATTATTTTATAGGATCAAATGTGTACGAATGATGTCGAGACTTATGGTAATGGATTTCTAGTGTCTCTTTTATTTAGCAGAGACATATTCCATATTCACCACTGTTTAATTTTCGGGGTGTATAAATATTAAATAATTGAAATTTTTTATCACAAATATAATTATTTAGATGATATTTTATATTTGATTTGATTTTTTATTTATTTGGGCTTACGATTCAAAAGTTACCAAGGTGGTAAGGGATTTTCCGCTCACTTTCATTTTTGTAGGACCCATGCCATATTCACCAATTATTTCATTTATATGGTTTATATACTTATAATTAATGTAGATTATGATTATTATTGTATTTATTATGTTATATAAATATCCATATTATTTTATTTATTTCCGGGGTCTTGTGATTCAAAGTCTACCAAATAGTTATGGGTTTTAGGTTACAATATTATTTTTTAATGAGATTGTCTATGATTCAAATTATAATGATGACATATTTTAATCTATATATCAATAAACACATGAATTTTATTATACTATAGTTATTTCTTGTAATTAATGTTTTAAATTTATTTTAATCTCTTTAATAACTACATACACAAAAATATTTTAAAAAACATTGACAATATTTTTTTCATCAGAGGACAATACAATTTCTTCCATATCGATGTTTTGTAAAAACAAATTATATAATTTTTTTAATAATATTATATGATTGTTTAAATCCTTTTTTACCCATGATTTAATTTTCTACAAAATGTTTGAAAGGGAATCTTCCTGTCATTTTTTAAATGAGGTACTTTTTTAAATTTTATAAAAATGTAAATAGAATGTTTTATTTTATCCTTTCCAACTTGAATAGAATTTTCCACTATCAAGACCATTATATGAATTAAATATTACTTTATAATTTTCCATGTATATTTTAAAATAAAACAATTTCAATAATATATTTTAAATTTCTATTTTTTAAATTCGATTTTTTTAAATTTTGATTTCCAAATTGAAAATGTTATTTTTCATCAACAATGTTTTAATGATCTTTTTATGGAATTTCAAATAAACCAAAAATATATACTTAATTGTTTTCTATGACTTAGTTTGGGAATTATTCATTTATTTCATCTTTATCCTTTTCTATATATGTTTTTTGATTATAAAGAAAACTGTATAATGAAACCTGTTACTTTTCCATGGTTTATACTGTGACGAAATGATGAAATATTTATTAAACCAGTTTCTATTCAATTGGATGTGACTATTGATGGTCCTTTTCGTCATAGAGTCTAAACGAATGCAAAGGGAAATTCCATAGCATAAAGTGATTCATCCTTTGAGAAAAACATCAAAAATTAACAAAGTCATGAACAAGGATTCAAATGCACATGTGCTGCTCAAGTTCCATCATAGTCGCGAAAGTATACGTGGGCGTCGCCTAGTGGTCACACAGGTGACTTGCGCGCCCTCTTTTAAATTTCACCCAGGGTCACTCCAGCCTATAAATACACCTATGGGCCCCCCATTTCGGGGATGAAAATTTTCCAAAACTTCAGATTTGAGCTCATGTCGCCTTAGTCTCTTATCAAAGCTTCTGAACACTTCTAAGGTAATTTCTTACCTAGAACGGAAGATCTAAAGAGGGGGAGCAAGGCCTAAGTGTTGAAATTCATCCACACTTGTGCGCCTGAGTGCCCAACCCTTAAGGGAAATGGCCACACATGCACACCGATTTTCTACTTCACCAGAACATGCGCGCCAGACTTCTGGAAGATCCTAGGGATAATACGAAGGGCTTGAGACAAGTCTCGCCCAAGTATTACCCCAAGTGTAAAAAGTCGCCCAAGTACCTATGTGCCACGCAGGTATACCCGCACGACCATGACTTGCGCGCTCACGCATTACTTTTGCACCAACAAGGACATGCACGCCGCTATCTTTTTGGGTACCCCACATGCCTATTTTCACCTCTATTATGCCTATCCACCTATCCTATTCAAGATTAAGCCTCAGAACTCTCTCCAAAGCCACACATGGGATGATTTATGGATTGGCTTCCCTACCTGAAAAGAATTCTGTGGAATATCCTGCAAAACCTAGTGATGTACACATCTTTACATCACTAAGGTTAGAGAGTTCATTCATTCAACCTCATCCTTGAAGATGAGAAAGTCCCCTAACATGGGCCTCCTTTTCAGGAGTAATCCCCAGTCTCAAAGTCCCCTAATATGGGGTTTCTTCTTAGGAGAAAGTCCCAACCATAACTTCTAAAACCTGGGACTCCTCCTTAGGATTATGCCCCATGTCCCTTAAATTTAAAATTCCCTTTACCTGGGCCTCATTTTCAGGAGTAAGCCCTAGTTTTCAAATCCCTTTAACCTGGGCCTCCTCCTTAGGAGTATTCCCCAGTCTTAATTTCTCTTAACCAGTCTTAATTTACTTTTTATCTAGGCTTCCATCTCAGGAGTAAAACCCAATCATAAGTCCCCTCCTAATTTGGGAATCTTCCTCAGGAGTAAACCCCAAGTTAGAGTATCCAAATCCCCATAAAGTACATATACCTTTATGGACCATTTTCTTGGACTTCTTCTTTGAAATAAGTCCCGATATATCTCTATTTGGTAATTCATATTCACATAATCCCCTCATCATTTTCTATGACTGCATCTTTCATGGCACAATTGTATGGTTTTTCAAATACCTCTTGTTTCTCACACCAAGAATGACTCACATGAGCATAGAGTGTAAAAGTTATTATGACATCTTTCTTTGAGCCATCAATCATATATAAACATCATAATCCCTTTCTCTAACTACATGGGTTCTGATTACATTTCTAAATAAAGGATACGTAGGTAGCCCATCTACGGGTACGATCCCATATCTGAAATAATCTATGTCCTTCTGAATGAAAATAAAATTTAAGTGCCCTAATGAGTGGCATTAAAACCAGTATGATCTTCATAATGACCAAGAGACTTTTATATAATGTATTAAAGGATAAGATTGAATAGGAATCTCTACCAAATACAGATGATTCTCTATCGATGAAGAACCTCGAATACATATAAAATATTCTCTAAATTTCCTACATATCAATCATTGATTGTAAGATCTAAAGGAAAGCTCATTTTATACTTGATAATTTAATAAGGATTCACGAACATAACATAAATCTATAAAGAGAGTCTCAGAATAGACAATAATTCCCCTCAAAAATGTGTGATGAGTCCGACCCCCCATCCTCTCGACCAATGAAAATTCCAAAGCCTCATTGGTCCACAACTAATGCACGCATACCTTTGGAAAGTTGGTCCAAATTGATATGGAATCATTGGATATTTACAGTTCTAAGAACAAAACCATTAGAAACTGATTGGAATGTTTGAACCTTCAATCAACGAGGTCATTCCCAATTCCAGAGGAAACAAAAAATGGTGAACCCGACGTGAATCCTTAACCAATGTTAAAATTATGTTTTATTTGTTTGATAGGCCCCTATTTTAACTCAATGAGAGGGCCAACAAAACAATCAATAACATATGTACTTATCCAAAACATGTAGTGGCCGGACTTATCTTGAATACGTCTATTATATCTGACATGCACTCTTTTCCAAGATCTTCTGGATTACGAGAATAGATTTTCTTAAGCTCACATCTGTGAATACCTCTGCTGTTAAAACCTCTACTGTGAATGCATCTGCTGCTACTCCTATTGGATCGTCGTCCGATCTGAGGAAGACATCACTTACTCAGCATCGTCAACGCTGGGTATCGAATTCACTGGTTATGGAGTACCATCAACACGGTACCATTCGAACATTGGAGGCTGCTCGACAAGCCCTCCAAGTGAACACCTCACCCGGGTCGTCCGGATAGCGACGACTAGTGATCAAAAAGCAGGTGGTGCCAACCACCCTCTCCAACCATTTCAGGTCATTATCCCTAGAACAAAATCCCCATTAACTCCTATATTCTGAGGAGGTGAATGAGTAGGTCCCTCAGAGGCTTAATTCATGGAGAAATGAGTCCTTCCAGAGGGCTCCCATCAATAATCACTGCCAGACTCGTGCTGCAGTGTGCCCTCACCATGATTAGGGTATTGACTCAAGGTGTTCGGCTCAGGTTCCTCGAACTCAAGCAGGAAAGATGAACCACCAAAGGCAAAATCTGGTAAAAAATGTGCAGGTACTAATCTCTGCAATCTCTGGAGAAGTCCACCAACCTAACATGGTGGCAAGAAAAGATCGAGCACATACACTCGTCCATTTTAATTTCGTTGTCCAGTAGACTCGTCTGACAGCATCACGCCAATCCCACTAGGCAATTCCAGTGGAGTACTATAGACAAGAAACATACACCTGTTTATAAATCATCAGCTAGTCAGCAGGCTCGTCTGACTACATACGATGAAGTCCGCCAACCCAATGTGTTGACATCTGGGAAACACGCTCATACATCTGCTTAAACTCATCAATCCTGCCAGCTGCCTCGTCTGTCATTGTTGAAGGAGGCTCGTCAACCATGTTCAATAGAGTGAAATCAGAAAGCACATACCCCTGGTATTATTAATCAAGCCTACCAACTGTCTCATTTGATAGCATTTGGAGAAGTCAGTCGAAAAGCCCCGACGTCGAACAGGACGCAGACTCAACTCTCTGCCCCCATACTTGAGTACTGTCAGGATTCACTAACAGGAAAAGGAGGACAAGAGAAAGAACACATACCTACTCCAAGCACGGAATAGACGTATATCCTCGTTCCGGCAGCTGAAGTCACCAAGCATATTCTATCACTGGTGAAAGAGCAGCAGCAAATCCCTGATCATATTCTGGATGCCTGCCAAGATATTATAACAACATCAGCAGCATCTCAGGGAAAGACACATAAATATATCCCTACCAGTGGAGTGACACATCAAAAATTCACTCCGAAACAGACACACACCTCTGTTCCAGTCCAAGAGGGTTATGGGGCATACTCCTCCATATCATACAGACAACCTAGTCAGGCACATACATCTGGTTTGAGTGAAGATAATCATCCTAACCTGATCATTTCCCATGAGCAGGCACATACACCTACCAAATTGAGTAAGAATGCGTCTAAGAAGACCTGCCCATCACAGTCAAGAAGTCAAGGTCCAATCTGTAACAAGGCTTTACTCAATGCTGGAGTTCTTGAAGCCCTCAAACAATTATATATTGGAATTAAAGATTATACTCTCTCTTTTCCCAATAGTGGGAACATTTATTCTGAAGGTCTTCATCAGATACGTCCTCATAAAGGCTTCTTTTATGACGATTCGTTCGATCTCGATGTTTCAACATCATACGAGATCCACATGAACCCTCTGTGTGGTCAGAAGACCAAGGAGCAAAATGTTTCATCTTTTGTTGTATCCAACCATGGTGGTCCTCCACATGATGATGAATTTAGCTGTGAAAGTCCTCTTCGTAGTAGTAATTCGCATTGTCTGGAAAAAATTTCAGAAGACAATGCAGTGAAAAGAATGACCTCTTATCTTGAGGCAGTTGCAAATGTGAAGCCAGTCATGTCTAATGCTTTAGCACTAACAAGTGAAACACTTTCTCAATCAGAAGATAGCCTGGGGTGTAGGTAATTCTCCAAACCACCCCTGGGTCGTTAATCTTCTAGATTGATCAGTGAATTCTCTACCAATCTGGTTGAATCCGATGATGAAACAAGGAAGCACTAGCTCTGGTCTAATCAGGTAGAATAATCTTCATTTAATGATAAAGAGGAAGTACTGAATATGAGAAATAAACTGTAAAAAGGTGATGTTCCAGTCATGTTTTGGCTTTCGGCCAACTCTTATTATGATATTCCAAACATGTCGATGGAAGATGGAATTCATGATATTCGTCTCAACATATGGAAAACTCTTTGTCAGTTGAAAAAGAAAATATTATCTTATGATGAATATGAAAATAATATCATGATTGTAGATGGGTTACAATGCCAAATTGACTAGGAATCTCTCTCAGTTTCTCGATATCTGAAGGCTGAAAAGCAGCAGAGAGCCCTTCAGCATTCATTCCTTGGCGCACTAAGAAGATTGTGATAGTTAATTGCCAATGCCCCATCTAGTATTTATATCAGGGGATGGGGTGTTCATGGAGCACTACATTTGACTACGCTCTACAGTCAGCAAAGCCCGCTGAAAATGGTTTCACGCAATGTTATTGCCCATGGCCGGCCACAGTCAATGGGTTTTATTTGTAATCAAAAGCTTTCCCAAGAACATGCTTCAAATATTTACTCTCAAAATCAAGCGTACAAAGAAAAAGTTGTTGAATTACTCCTTCATCAAGAAAACGAGAATATTGAACATGCCTCTTGTTTGGAGGAAGCACATCACCAAGTGACATAAGTGTCAGAAATCATGCAACTTTCTTTTGAGCTAGGTGATGAATGTGGAGCAGGTTGATGCATCCAGCTAATTTCAGGACTAAGGTCCGCAAGATCGGGAGAGATTTCAAGAAGGGAGTAGATATAGCATCTCAAGAGCCACCCCAGCTTGCCAGACTGAGGACTCTTTTAACTCAACCCTCGGAATCAACAATCAGTATTTGAAAAGTTGAGTAGGAACAGCTCCAGTCCACTAGACTAAGGACATTTTCAAATCATCAATCTCTTCATCAAAAAAATTCAGTCTTCTCTCGATTTGGGAAGAAGCCTCAAGAGGAACGAAGAGCCAAATTATCTGGAGATTCCATAAAAATTATGGTTCATCAAAAAGTTCCTGAGGGATCGAATCAACAAAAGGAAATGTCTCATCAAATATATGGATGAAGATAATATCGCAAAAATGTCGATAGAAGGGATGCAATGTATTATGAAACAATTAATGTCATAAATGCTGTTGTTGTTGATCCACCAGATGAGGTTCACTCAGAGGGATGAGACGAATGGGTTCTTGCTCAAGATGTTGTATGCACAGACACAAATGAAGAAGGTGTGCGTACACGAAATCAAAGGCTTACCCATAATCTGGGTATTCTTTCAAGTAACCCACTTCCCCCTCTCCAAAATGGATCCGACAAGAAGAAAGGAATGAATCAGGTTACATTCCCTTCTTCTGGAGAAGGATAATATCTGTCACTAGAGCAATGATTTGCACCACAAGAGGAAGAAATGAAGGAATTGAGGAGGATTAATGCAGAACTAATTCAGGGTAGTCGTCCTCCTAAGCATGCTGGAGTGAGTCAGTCAAAGGAATTTGTTATGGCTACTCAGATGGATCAAGAATATCCTCCTTTATCAGTACACCCTCACAGGTCTAATCCTACAGGTCAAGTGAAACAAAAATTGGTGGTGCAACCATCAGTTGCAGTATTAGCCACAACATATGTACCAGCTCCAGTCATTGCACCTGTTCAGGTCGAAGCTCAACCAGATGTTTCTCAAAAGTTAATAACTACTATTGAGTCATTAACAGCTCGGTTGGAAGATATAGAGGGAAAGAGTTCTCAAATTCAACCATAAAAGAGATCTTACCCTGTATGGGTTGATTCAATTCCTCCCCCATCAAAATTTTCAATAACCACTTTCCCAATCATTAATGGTTCAAGAGACCCTGAGAAACACATAACACATTTTGTTTATCATTGCGATCATATGATGGGAACCCTTCAGCAACAAGAAGTCATTAAGCTCAGGTGTTTTGTACAGTCATTACAAGGACCTGCTTTTCTTTGGTACACATGCTTGCAATATCGGTCAATTACTGGATGGGAGGATCTTCGCCAAAAATTCCATCTTCTGTTCCGCTCAACATTTCCAAAGACAACTGTGTTTGATCTTACAAACTGTAACCAAAGGGAGAATGAATGGGTTTCATATTTCATTGCTCTATGGAAGGGATTAACATATTCCTTATTGTTTTCACTCCCTCAAGAGGAATTTCTACCGATCTGTGTGGCAAATTTACGTGATGAGTTGCGTCCAACACTGATCCCTGTGAAATACATAGGAGGGTTTCGAGACCTTACTTCAATCGCTCAATAGATTGAAGATTATCTTATAAAGACTAAGGATAATGCTCATGTAATTCCATCATCTCCAGGAAAGGAGAATGGGTAAAGAAGAGACTACTACAATTATGCTTAAACAAGCACCTGTACCTGCTTCTACTTCAAAAGCATTATCTTCTCTAAGGCCTCCACCTTTTGAGCACCAACAACAGAGGCCTTTTATTCAATATGTTTAAAGAGATCAAAGAAAAGAACAATTTGAGGATTTGAAAATCAAAGTTTACACTTTCCGAAATGAACAAGTTCCAGTTATTTCATTTCGGCTCTGGATAATAATTTGGTTCAATATACAAGGCCCAAAAGGCCGAACAAGGAAGGAGATGAATACCGTCCCAACTATTGTCTGTTTCATCAAATATTGGGGCATCCAATTCAGGAGTGTTTTATTTTCAAGGACCTCCTACAAAAAATGGTCAACATGGGACAAGTCAAACTGAAAGGTTCTTCAGCTCCGATATCATGTGTTACTGCTACTAATCCAGAGAAGGAAGGTGAGTGGAAAGAAGTCATGAACAAAAAAACACAAAAATATGATGATTAGATGGTCAGAAAGACGATCCACCGAACTCGTGCTATTTTGCGAACACAATTTAAGAAACCAATTGTGTCTTCTTCCATGAATGCCGCATCAAAACCCTCTTCATCAGAGGGAAAATCCTAAAAGAAACAGCATAATTAAATGAAAGAAAAAGAATCAGAAAAAGATGAGTATGTGAAAAATCCCAAGTTTTCCTTGACTCTGGAAGATTTTATGCCATCTACTTTGAAGTAATGGGCACCACCCAACCAAACGGCACAGCCTAAACATGATAATCAGGCATAGTCTTCATCATATGAAGAGTTGATATTCAGTTCTGTTAATATGATTCAGTTAATAGATCCTTATGCCAATCACAGTTTCGAATTAGATGAGACTGAATTCCCTGTATCAAATAGAGGAATCCGAGGATGTTCCAGAGCATTAGGGTATAGGTGAAGATGTGGATCTTTCAGAGGCCACTATTCCAATTCTACCCCTTCAAGAACTATGTATGCGGCAGAAACTCGTGGTATAGCTCTTTGACGAGCTCAACAAGAACAAGCGTGTTCTTCTAAACAAGGCAGATTCAGTCCTGGAACAATTATTCTAGAAGATCGGTTGGAGGTTCCATCTTCTTCTTCTCAGCATGTAAATAGACCTAATTGGTCTAATCTTCCAAAGCCAGGAGTATTACCAACTCCTATCCCGGTAAAAGAAGCATCAGCTTCCAAGGCACCTGCTAAACCACATGTCCCTGTAGGGAAATAAAGACCATTGGACCAAAAGTATGATGTATTGAAACACCCGGCCCATGTACCGGCCATGTTATCATTTCTGGATGCCTTGAATTTATCAAAGGATCTTCGGGAGGCACTCATTGAGGCATTGTCAAGTTCTCAAGAGTTTGAATCTGAAATTTCTGTAGCCGAAGCCTACCATGTAGAGAATAATCTTTCAGTATGCCATGCAGTGATATCTTTCACAAATGAAGATGAAGATGATGTTGTACATGGAAATATTAGACCTTTGTATTTAGCTGGAAAGGTCAATGGTGTGGACATCCGAAGAGCTTTCATTGATAATGGTTCAGGAGTCAACCTCATGCCCATTCGTACACTTCGTCGATTGGGCCTCACAGAATCTGATTTATCTCCTTCTACTATGATGTTACAAGGATATGATAAAAATGAACAAGAACCGCTGGTTGAGATTACACTTAGAACCCAGTTTGGAGATCTTGTATCCAATTCTGATTTCATGGTTGTTGATCAAGGCTCAACCTTCAACATCTTGCATGGAAGACCCTGGCTACATCACCATGTGGCTATCCCTTCATCACATCATCAATGTCTCAAATATTGTTTTGATGGTAAAGTTGGGACATTGTATGGTGATAAGGCCCCATTCAAGACATGTGAATCTCAATACATTGAGTCGAATTATATCACATGAGGGGAAAGGAGGAATACACAATAAAGGAAATTGCCAAAGTTAACGCTCCATATGGTTTGGAAAAGATTCCAGTAAACCCATTAGCACATGTGAGTATATATTATGTATTGCCTATCAGTCAAATTGATAGGATAGACCCAAATCAAAATACTCTTATGGAAACCTCCATAATGTTAATTACGGAAATCAAGCCAGACAAGATGAGAGAAAGTGGTGATTCACCAAGTAATAATGAAAGTTCAAATGGAGATGTCTTTATTTCATCTACTGAAATCCAGCAAGTCTATAATTCGCCAACCAGGCTGAAAGAAGTTATAGAAATGTCAGAGGTGAACGACGATGTTGATTCCCAATCAATCATCTCCTCTTTATTACCCAAAGAATACCCTTCATCATCAATTGGGTTGGAAATGGATGCTTCTTCTTCAAGATGTGAAAATTTTATTGTATCTTCTGATCATGAAAAATCAGCTTCATCATCTACTATGAATGTAGAAACAAAAGAAATAACACATGTTGAAGAAGAAGAGGAAGATATCAGGGATTCTCCTCTAGCATTTGAAGAGGGTATCTCTACCACCATGGATGAACTTAGAGATATAATTCTGGGTACAAATGAAGATCCACACCCCACTAATGATGAAGCGTTTAGCTTTGGATTTCCACCTTCATTTCTTTTGCTTCCTTGGCTTTTTGGGAGTGTCTGCAGTCTCCATTACAGGTACTTGAATTGGAGAATGGAAAGCCACTACCAGCTCTTCATCCATGGCCTTCTTTCCTAGAGATATCTTGCCCGACTCGCGAGGAGATTCAGCAGCAGCCCTGATGGCAGTCCCACCGGGGCTATAATATGGTGAAGGAACCTCAGTAGTTCCTTTCTTTGCAAGCTGTAGGATGAAGAAAATAATTTTCTTGAAGTAAAAAAAGAATTTACTGAAATAAAATTTCAAGGCATATAAGTAATGAAAACTTACATCTTCAGGTGCCACGTAATCGTGCCACTCCTCATCTTCGGAAGCATTAGTCCCATCAGTGACACCATGATCTATCATTTCCATCACCCACTTGGAGATAGGAATGGAATTGTCAGTGTCATATATGAGCATTTCCAGCTCTCTGATGTAAGCCCGTGCTTCATCAAGGTTATTCTTGAAAGAGATATCTGTAGAAGCCAGAAGGTTTCCTATTCCAGGGAGGTGTAACCCCTCCAATAAATCCAGCCAGGCAGTTTCAACAAAACAGTATAAACTCTTCCATGTTTGAATATCTTCTGGTCGTTGATATTCCATACATGTACTAGGAGCCTGCGAGGAAGGTCCTACAATCTTGGACATCAATTTCTTCCCAGTTTCTGCAACTACTGATAGAGAATAAGAAAATAAGGCTTGTTTCCCTATAAAGAAATGGTGATTAAATTTCCATAATGAGGTAACTCACCAGGAGATTATGGAGTGGGTCTTTTGATTCTGACTGGAGGATTATATTAGGCATGAGGCCGCTTTGCGTCTTGTTGTGACTCATCATCCCCATCTTGGGAATCTGGTGAGCTAGTCAGAGATAAGGAATCCAGAAAAGTAGCTTCAGGAGGGGAAGCATCACCTTCATGAGGAAGAATTTCTTTCTCTACAGTCCTCCTCCTCTTCCCCACCTGATAAACGAGGTGATTCTAGCACCCCTTTAGGGTGTGACGCTATCTAGTGCTCGACATGCAATGTAGTCAAGTTATATGCTGCTTTTTCAACTGGTAGATCAAACACTGTCCCAGTATTCTCCCTAGATGTCAACAACCATAGTTGCTGGGAAACCATCAGATGTTGCTCTAACTTGACATGTACAGCGGGGAGATACATTAGTCTGTTGAAAACACTTGAATTGACACACAAATCTATATGGAGCATAAGCCTCACATATAATCTCTTCGTCGATCCTAGCGACCGGGACACCATCTCTGCAGGCCAGCATGTATGCCCTTAAATCCATACTGGCTATTCCGTCATCAACAAACTGCTCGGATGGCGGATTTATATATGGAAATAAATTAAATTCCTTATACATGCTCAGCCTCACCTTCATGTCATAAGCGTTGGGAGCTAATAGAGCAATTCCAGAGAATTACTGCACTGATGTCCTGAAAGAACTTCCAGGAGTCTATCTCCATTTTGTACATTATACGTCTTGAAGTGAGTGGAGATCCATCCCCATAAAACCTAGAATGGTCCCACTATTCTCAAAGGAGACTTACCCATGAAGACATGGAGTAACCTCATGCGAATATTTTCTAAAATGGGTGTATCCAAACCAAACATTTTACCCTCATCCAACATTGATGCAATAACGAAGGTCCCTGGCCTAACGCCTCCCTTCGAATCCGTGACTGATAGAAGATTAACGCTGAGCTACTAGCCAAAAATCCTTCCAGACGAGTCTTCTTTGGGATCCTCTGATTCACCTCATATTGCCACTTCTCAAATTCTCCTACTTCTAGAGTCATCTAGAATGTGCCAGGAGCACCCCTTTTATATGTTTTGGGGAAGGTGGTAGGACGAGTGGGCCTCTTCTCTTTGGGTCCCTTCTTCATGGATCCCTTCTTCTTCGATCCCTTCCCCTTTGGCTCCTTTAGCTGCATCTTGATAAGAAACATATTCATCCATTCCTCTGGATGAATATCCTTTCTAGAATGAGTTACGGAGGTCTCTGACATCTTGAGCTTATGGAAAAGTTTAAATAATTACCGAGCTAAATCCAGAGTCTTCTCTGAATCATTCCAAGTGACCATGGGAGGGATGAATTCATCATAAATATCACAAAAAATTGGAGCCCCTAAGATTTTGAGGACAACCCACAGACTGATACCTAATTCTCCATGATTAAGATGTAATGGATTTGTATCTGGGCTCCAATTGCTGAGTATCTCTTGCACGAAGTTATCATGCCTATAAACATATGTTTTCCCAACCCAGATGGCTTCGTATATCGCAACTACATTCAAATCCTCGACAAACTCTGCACAGGTTTGTCGCACCCAGTATGCCCACATCCAAGTTGGCTTCACAACTCGTCCAGGACGAAAGTCCCAAATTATCTTTCAGCCTTTGGATTGATCCATCTGAGAGTTTCGGAAAATTTAGGGATAACACTGTGGTTGTATCTCAGGATTATGAGGTTTTAGATTTTGCGTTTAAGGGCTATGATGCATCATAAGGTCCTTCTCCACTGTTCCACCATTTATAAATCCTCCTCCGCATGAGATATGTTTGGAAGAAAAATTGGTGTAGTTATGAAACCACGAAATTGGAAAATAATTCCTTGCCTCTAGAATGCTAACTTCTCGCAGATGACCATTGCCATACAGAGGCAATTAAATGATCTGGGAGAAGTCACGATGATATTTCTTCAGATACTTGGCCAAATCCAGGAGAGTTCTATCACAGACGGTATAATAATCATGGCCAATGATGTTCATCATATCATCAAGTCGCTTTCTTTCAAGTTCATCAGCCATTCCAATTCTCTTGGGAGCCATTGGATCTGCACAAATGTTGAATAATTAACGCTTAAGTAAGATTATTTTTCATAAACTTTGTGACGGAATTCGAAAAAATGGCCAAGGAATTAAGGCGCACAAGTCTAATCTTGGCGTGCAAGTATGTATGTGTTGCATAAGTGTGGATTTTCCGTGCATGTTTTTGGCACGAAGTATCACCGCGGAAGCCCAGATACCTTAACAGCTGCGTGACAGTGAAGAAATAGTGGAATACAGGAAAACTTGCACGACGGAAGCAACATGCGCGGTGAGAGCACAAAAATATGAAATTTGGTGTTATGCGCGACAAATGGCTATATATATATAGGCACACCTGCACCCCTACACGCCTAAAGCCAGCGCGCTCTACAGCCAGCGTGATTAGTACGTGTGCGCCTCCCTCTGAGCGCTCAGTACCTGCGCGCTGAAGTTTTCTTGGTTTTCTTCTTTCCTCAGAGTAACATCCTCATTTCTTTCAGATCCAACTCTGAGGGGGACTTTTGTTGACACTCCTTTTCATCACAGAGTCTAAACGAATGCAAAGGAAATTTCCTTAGCATAAAGTGATTCATCCTTCGACAAAAACATAAAAAATTAACAAAGTCATTAAGTATAATTCAAATGCACATGTGCCGTGAAAGTTCCATCATAGTCGCGCATGTATACTTGCACGTCACCCAGTGGTCGCGCAGGTGACTTGCACGCCCTCTTTGAAATTTCGCCCATGGTCACTCCATCCTATAAATACCCCTGTGCCCCCCCCCATTTCGAGGACGAAAATTTTCCAAAACATGAAATTTGAGCTCCCATTGCCCTAGTCTATTCTCAATGCTTCCGAACACTTCTAAGGTAATTTCATACCTAGAATGGAAGATCTAAAGAGGAGTAGGAAGGAATATGTGTTGAAATTCATCAACACTTGCGCGCCACTTTGCTCCTTCACCAGAAGTCGTGCGCCACCCTTCTGGAAGCTCCTAGGGATAGTACTAAGGGCTGGAGCCAATTCTCGCCCAAGTATTACCCCAAGGGTAAAAAGTCGCACAAGTACCTATGTGCCGCGTAGGTATACCTGTGTGACCATGAATTGCGCGCTCATGCAGTAATTGCACGCCCACAAGGACTTACACGCCCCTATCTTTTTGGGTGCCCCTCATTCCTATTTTCACCTCTCTTATGCCTATCCACCTATCCTCTTCAAGATTAAGCCTTCAGAACTCTCTCCAAATCCATTCATGTCATGGTTTCTTGATTAGCATCCTTACCTAAAAATAATTCTATGGAATATCCCTCTAAACCAAGTGATGTACAAATCTTTACATCACTATGGTTAGAGAGTTCATTCATTCAACCTCATCCTTGAAGATGAGAATGTCCCCTAACCTGGGTCTCCTTTTCAGGAGTAATCCCCATTCTAAAAGTCCCCTAATCTGGTTTTCCTTCTCATGAGTTAGTCCCAACCATAATTTCTAAAATCTGGGCCTCCCCCTTAGGAGTAAGCCCCACGCCCCTTAAATTTAAAATTCCCTTAATCTGGGCCTCCTTTTAAGGAGTAAGCCCCAGTTTTCAAATCCCTTTAACCTAGGCCTCCTCCTTAAGCGTAAGCCCCAATCTTTATTTCTCTTAACCAGTCTTAATCTACTTTTTGATATGGGCTTCCTTCTCAGGAGTAAAACCCAATCATAAGTCTGCCCCTAATTTGGGCATCTTCTTTAGGAGTAAACCCCAATATAGAGTATCCAAATCTCCATAAAGTAAATATACCTTTATGGACCATGTTACTGGAATTCTACATTGAATTAAGTCCTGATCTCTATCTATTTGAGCATTCATATACACCAAATCCCCACAATATATTCTATTATCTCATCATTCATGGCACAATTGTATGGTTTTACCAATACCTCTTGTTTCTCACACCAATAATGACTCATGTGAGTTTAGAGTGTAAAAGTAATTATGAAATCTCACTTTGAGCCATCAATCATAAATAAACATCATACTCCCTTTCTCAAACTACGTGGGTTTTTTACTCCTTTTCAAAATAAAGGATACGTAGGTCACCCATCTGTGGGTACGATCCCAACTCTAAAATAATCTGTGTACTTCTTAATGAAAATAAAATTCAAGTGCCTCACTGAGTGGATTTAAAACCAATATGGTCATCATAATGACCAATAGACTTTAATATAATCTATTAAAGGATACCATTGACTAGGAATCTCTAAAAAATACAAATGATTCTCTATTGATGAAGAACGTCAAAAACATAAAAAAGATTCTCTAAATTTACTTCATATCAATCATTGATATTCAGATCTAAAGGAAAGATCATTTTTTACTATGTAATTTAATAAGGATTAATGAACATAACTTAAATCTATAAATAGAGTCCCAGAATAGACAATAATTCCACTAAAAAATGTGTGGTGAGTCTGACCTCCCATCCTCTTGACCAATGCAAATTCTTAAGCCTCAAAGGTCCACAACTAATGAGTGCCTACCTTAGGAATGTAGGTCCAAATGGATATGGAATAATTGGATGTTTCCAGTTCTACGAACAAACCCATTAGAAACCGATTGGAATGTTTGAACCTTAAATCAACGAGGTCATTCCCAATTCTAGAGGAAATAGTGACATGATTAAATCACTATGAAAACCATTTATATTAATGGGTTATGATATGCTGAATGTTTTTTTGATCTATTGAAACTCATATTAATGATGTTAATTATGTTATGGGTGGGATTTATATCTCCCTACAATAATGTGGGTAATGATTGATAACTCATAAATGAATATGTTATACATAACTCCAGGTTCATGTTCACAATGTTATGATTAGACCTGGTTTTCATTTCCTTAAGATTAAGTGTGTGTCTAAATTTCATGTATATATGGTTTTGTGTGTACCAAGATTTCATGTCCACACGGTAAGGTGTAACCCTAATTTTCATGTACGTAAAGTTTTTTGTTGATCTAATTGCAAGTAGATATGTTTGTCATGGACTCGGTTTCATGTCCATTTGATTATTCTTGGACTCGGTTTTGTTGTTTGTATGCTTATGCAAGGTCGCAATTTTAAGTACATAAATAAATTATTGCACCTATTTCTATTTAGTCATGTTCACAATATTGTAATTCTTTTTTCAAAAATCATATGTCTATACAATACTCTTACGGATTGTGATAATTTATTTCCTTTGTGATTAATCTCTTATGCCCTACGAAGATTTATGAATTGAATCATATTTATGATCTCTAACTTAATTGGTTTTGAACTATGTAAATTATGTTCATGATATCATATAATTAATATTTTCTTGTTATTCTATTTGATAATTATTTGATATATTTCATGTTTATCCTTACTAAGCATCTAAGATCAAAATATCTTATGTTTCCTTTACCCATGTTATGATGAAAGGTTTTCAAAAGGATACGTAAAAGAAGAATATTAAATGGAATGATATCTGTGGGATATGTTGATGATATTTAATGAAATAATAATATTGTGTATTTAGTCACCACATACATTAAACCTTAATAGTTCTCATGAATTGTTTTGTATAAATAAATTAATAGTCCTCTATTAGGATGTTAAATCAATGTATGAAATTACACGGTCCTTATATTTTCTATAAGAGGAGATGTTTATTTAAAATTTGGAATTATGATGAGAAAAAATTGTAAATAACCATGAGGATAAGTATAACGGTATGTCAAACCATAGGAATATACCATGGAATTTTTTGTGAATGATAGAGTGAGCGGTTTTTAGAAGTTACATCCATGTTTTAATATTATAAGTTGTTTTAGCACTATAATAGATTTACCAATAGGTATTAACTCCAAAAAACATTCATTGGGATAAGAATAAATTATCAACTACTTCATGAAAATAAGCATTATTTCACCCTAGTTTGAAAAACTATGGGGAATTATTTTATAATTTTTCAAAAACATTATGAACCATTAAAAAGGATTTGAATATATGATTACCATGAATGGACTAGGTTACAAATAAAGTTTCACTGATTGAAATAAAAAAATCATTATTTAGACATATAATAAATGATTTTTCATGATAATGTGATTTCAAACTATTATTATTGTGGCTCACATTATTTTTTAGGTATCATCCAATTACTAAAACTAGAAGGAACTATGATAACATTGAATATTATGGAAAATTTGATGATGAGAAACCAAATTGGATGATGTTTATAGGGAATGATATTGTGACCACTCTTAATAAAATAGCAAGATATATGATTCAGAACATGAAAATTAACCAATAGTTAGAGTCACCAATAAAGATAAAGATATAGTTCACTAGGATCTTGAGTGGAATATACTATAGAAGAAAGAATATTTAACCTCATATATATCAATAATGTGGTAAGAATCAAAAAATAATGTCTTATAAGAATGAGAAAATATTTTCTATGTGGAAATGAAGAAAATATACAAATTACTTTTTAAGGAGTTAAATGTCCTATGAGTGAGGAACATGGATATTATTCGAGTCAATTCCCCTTTTAAGGTTATCTCCTTGACCATGTAAGAAACTATGAAATGGTAGAAGTATTTATATATTTGGATTCAAGAATTATATTGCAGAAGTAATTTTTACAATTTTATTTTGGATATAAGAACAATGAAACATCTAAGGATTCTATTAATTTTAGATTAATATTTATCCTTATGAAATATTATATTAAGAGTTATGGGTACAATAACAGGTTTATGGATTTATGAATGATTATATGATCAAATTATTAGACTCCCCTTTTTAGGTTTTAAGTGAAGGGATTTTAATGTGATTAATGAAATTTTGGGGGTTTTTATTGTGATAAGATATATGAAACACTTAGGTTCAACATGATGTATTATTTGAGAATAATTTCCCTTTTATATGTTTAATGATATTGATAACCTATAGGGTTTATAATACTATTGATCCTTACCAAATGAGCATCAAAAAATCTATTTGGGATGAAATACACAAAGAATGGTTATTATTTTATCTGCAATGAAAAGGAAGAGAGGGTGGCCATATTTCATGAATCACAAATAACTCTGAAGGAAATGTGATATCATGACCTTAGTCAGGTCACATGAAACACATAACCAACTTACGATCACGTTGATCCCCTTGTAAAATCATCTTATTATTTCAATGACATCCAAAACATTCATTGATCATGCGGTCGATGGCTAGTGAACCCCTCCACATCATGTGACTTTTCAATTACTAGATTCCTAGAAATCATACAAACCCCCTACAAAATAGAGTAAATTAATAAATAATATATAGGCATTATGTGGCCATATATCTTCATGCGATGCGACCATATAAATTCTGAAGATACTACAGAACCCTGGTGACATAATAAACATGTAGAATAAAATCATTATGACATGCCACATCTATCATCAAAAAGGTTCTATGACACATCCATTCGATAATGTGATTCCCCCTCACTTCATAAGACACATGGAGGAGGTGACCATGAAAATTATCATAAATTGGTGATTTATCCATTACTGATCATGCATCACATCATGGAAAAGTAGAGTGATTGACCAAGACATAGTGTTCATGCCATTGTAAGATCCTATATTGATCATACGATTCCCTCATGGGTAAATAAAGAGAAAGGGTATAAAAACATGAAAAATAAGATAAAACTATTAAAAATGTGGAATCCATTTATCACACATTGATCTTCATATGACACCCCCACACATTTCATAAAGCATCCTGGAAGACCTCACTTCATGTTCACATTATCGCTTCAAAGTATGCTAGCATGCAACATTCATTATATGAAGGGTCAATAAAATATTCATTTGACTCAGTGTTTCCACTACTGAATCCAAATAAAAATATAATGGTTTTGTATGAAATACAATCACATCACAACAATAATCATTATTGGTCATGCGATGCATCACAGACGTGGAGAGTGACTATCATTGAAAACTCTTTCATAACTTCATGATATCCTAATCCCTTATCAAATAAATATGGAAATAAATGGGGGAAATATGGAAGCTTCTTTATGGATTGAAATTCACTGATCAACATGTGAATGGGTTCATAATCCCCTAGAAGTCACTATTGATCCTATAGAGGCCCCTATTGGAATTTGAGATTGATCACAAAAAATCTCCCCAACATGCAACTGTTGTCTTACAAAAGGCCCCATAAAAGTCATATTCAATCATGTAAAGGGATTCCCATAGTAATCCTGATCTCACAATAGCCCCTAGACATATCGTCCTATCCTTGTTTTTTTCCCTTGAAATTCCCACATTGTTAGTAGAAATCCATTCTATGGATCTGAGTCCAATAAAGGAGAAAATTACCGAACTTTCCTGTGATCATTGATCATCCTAAAATGCCCCTTGAGTGACCTACAACATGATTATGCAAGGTGTGTAAAGAAAAATACCTCCACTGACTCCAAATTGAATCTATGAGATGCATGCCTCATACAACGTCATATAAATTTGGCAGTGAGGCCTATGTATTCCCCCCCCCCTCATCACATAAAATCACCGATCAATGATTAAATTCAAATGGGAGTGCATGATAGAATTTCTCGAAGATTCCATTCACATGATCACAAGG
Organism: Viscum album; assembly: GCA_963277665.1. Lineage (NCBI taxonomy): Eukaryota > Viridiplantae > Streptophyta > Magnoliopsida > Santalales > Viscaceae > Viscum > Viscum album. Next base: position 259,527,118 of record OY728125.1, on the reverse strand, counting down.
ACTTATTCCAAGTAAAAATATGTGCAATAACATAATGGATCATGTGACATGAATAAGTACATCACGTGATCCCATATAGGTCATTCTAAGGACTTCTATAGTTTTAGCCGAGTCATGTGAAGTAGGTATCTGATTTCTATTGGGTCACACAAAACAGAATCTATGATAAAACTAGACAAATATAAGAAACAAATACAATTAAATGTTGGAATAAGGACTAAAATATGGGAGACTTATGTGAGAACATATATGCTGACCTCTTTTCATTTTTCACAACTCATCTATATATTATTAAAGTACCAAGACATGTCACTCAAATCATGAGACATTACCTCGATATACCCTTTGGATAATGTGATGTCCCTTGGACATGTAAATGAAAATCTCATGACCCCTTAAATCATTCCACCAAACTCTTTCAAATCACTCTTTTCATCCTAGGAAAATCTTGAGATTCCATCTAAACATGTCACCCATGATTTCTGAAGACACTAGGAAAATATTTGATAGGCCTCTTGTTCACACAATTTTGTTCCATACATGATCATGCAACATTCTCTAGAAAATTCATGCTTGTTATTCGATATTATCCAGAAACATTATCCAGGTTATGAGATACCCTTCGGACTTGTTATTATGGATCATGTGATGTATTTTGGACATGTCAGTATACATTATGTGATTCTTTCTAGTCATATCATCCTAGAACATGTGATGTCCATTGGACAAGTCAAGTAGGTCTTAGGACACCCTCTGAAAAATTTATCCAGTATTTGAGACACCCTCATACAAGTCATCAATATCATGAGACACTCTTTTTACATGTCATCCTGGTCTTTTGACACCCTCCAAAAATGTCAATCCATATCATTTGATATCCCCTAGACATTTAATTTAGATCATCAAATGTCTGTAAAAATTATTAACTACATCATGTGATTAATTTAGAATTGTATTCTAGTCAACCAGGAAATGTCCTTACATCCTCAGACATGTCAGGATAATGATAATAATATGTGAGGAAGATGATAAAAACATTTCATATATGTAATTAGGGCATGGAAAGAAGGTGTCCCGGGACATGACAACCATATTAAATGTTCATATAAGAAAATTCTTAGTGTGAAATCCCATATTATTGGCACGATATGACTTCCCCAATATTACTAAAACCTCAATGTGTAAGCATCGATCAGTGGCATGATATGACTACCACCATATCCAGAGTAACCTCAGTGTATAATCCCCGATTAATAACATTATATGTCATCCCCCATATTAGAAACATCCCCACGTGTAATCCCTAATCAATGGAATAATATGACTACCCAAATATAAGGGAAGTGTTGTTGTGTAAGCCCATATAATTGGAATGATATGAAAACCACATATAAGGAAAACCTTAGTGTGTAAGGGACAATTAATGACATGATATAACTACCCCCATATTAGGGTATCCCTAGTGTGTATTTCATAATCCATGGAATTATACAACTACCCCATATTAGGGGAACTTTAGCGTGTAAGACCAAATCAAATTGAACTGTGAGGACTTTGATTCCTTCTATAACTAGGATAAACATGACACATTTCTTTGGACCAAGTTCAAATAGGCATACACTTCTGTGTAATTCTCCCCATATCGCTTAAATTCCAACCATCAGACCTAGTCTCTCCTATGGGCTAATCATTTTTGTTCTTCCATCAGTGGGATAAGAAGTTAACTTAACATCAAGAACTCTAATTCAAGTTATAAATTGGATATGGTTGATGCCTTATTATTTCCCAGACTCTATAATAAACATTCAATGGGTTGTCCTATCACATAAGTCCGTCATCCATATGTGGTGAGACTGATTACATGTTATCCATTATTTCTCACATTAAGCATGGATCACATGGGATTATAGGTTTTCAATTATAATATAATTCATATCCTGAATCTCTACCATCTAGGGAAACCTCAATGTATGTCATGATCAGTGTCATGGTATAACTACTCCAATATAATGAAACCTACCTATGGGAACGTCCCAAGGTAATGAATGAACTATAATGAATTTGATTCATGTTATAACCATGATACATATGAAGACTCCCCATGGTTTTAGCTCAATTCATAGAGATTAAGATCCCTCAAATATGTCTTTTAATCATTAAAGTAGTCTACATAGATCTAATAAACCATGTGGGGTTTTATTTATATTATAAAAATGATATGTATGATCCCTCATAATGGAACAATAATATCCTTGAAATATTAATCACCTTCTTGGATGAAAAAATATTCCAAAGTTCAAGGTTATATGGAATTAAAATAGAAGAAGATACAAATTAATGGGAAATAGATGAGGAAACTATGATAGAAATATATGGATTCATTTGTAGACCCTCGTTTTCATATGAATGGGTTAAAAACATGATCAGTTTATTAGGGTAATCGGTCCCATATCGAGATAAAGAAGAGATTCTTGAACATATCTTAATTTCAAAAAACATTCTCAAAGTAGGAATCAATTAACCCTAAAATGGTATGATGACCCTAACCACCCATCATATATACCAATGATATTTCGTATGTTCTATTGGGTCTAATACCCCAACTACCCTTCTAACTTTAGAAAGTGGGTATGTAATCACTTATGGATTTGGGATCCGTTGGGAGATTCAATGAAAGGTAAAAATTATGTACCATACATGAATAATTGTAAAAGACATTAGACCACTCAAAATAAAACAATAATGAAGACATTTTATACATATTTTGGAAAAAATGGGGAACCATACATGAATCTGTCATATAATAGAATGAATAGTTTACCATGAATCAGGCCACTTATTTTGAAAATACCACACAACCAGAAAATTTTAAACCAGACAAGAATCTACAAAAATATGAATATGTGGTTCTCATGACATAATTCCATCCTTAATAAGACAATTTCACGTGATGAGAATTGATAGATTATGAATAAGAAATTAAAATTGTATTACCCATGCATATATGATGGAACACGTATCCTGCCTAAAATGAGGAACTAATCCATGATCTTGTTCCCTGTTACCTTCATGTCTGGAGATACTACTCTAAAAAAACATGGTGACCCAATGTTATTATCTTTATCAAGTGATTGTTCTGGAAAATCATCATTGGCTATAACCCCCACATTACTGAGAATGAACACACCCACATGAAATCTCCAGCATCGAGTGGAATATAAAATAGTCCAGAAATACCATATCCAGGTTATGATCTCGACATTTGAGGATTCTTGTGAGGGTCTCCAAATTCTAAAATCAACCATTCCATATCTTCTGAAAAAATACATCGTAAAGACAGTGGAACTCATCACCACTAGAATAAATATTAGATGATTATCCATAGAGTGAGAAAATCACCACCTTCAGCATCTGATGAGAGTGGATCAATGAGTCAACTATAGATCCTTTCTGGTTCAGGGGCCAATGAGGTGGCATTTTGTCCACAAGAATCCCTAGTGCCATTTTATAGGTTCTTTCCAGTCTCCTACTGAGGATACCAACCAGAACACTACAACCTATGACACTCATGCATTAGAAAAATGGAAGAAACATTGGTCATATAGATTACTATATAGAGGGTGTGGGATAAAATTCCCAATTCTTATAATAAAGCCCATAGGAATATTATGAGAATTTCCAATGGAAAGACTCATTTCCCTAGTCACACAAAAAATGTTAGTAGGAATGGTTTTCTAGAAAGAACATGGATGGTGCATATCCCTACCCCCATGCATGAAGTCTATCAATAAATTCTAATGGCACAAGGAGGACACAAGTTGGCTAATATCCTTACATCAATTTAAGATATCTGCAAGTATATAGTGTTGATAGAAAATGTGAAGGCTTGAATTTATGCACACATTTTTCAAAATCATCACTACATCTTATTAACAATGGAGAAACTGAACTGAAATATTCCATCATTATTAAAAATATAAGGACATGCACATAATCCCATCTCTATATGAAGAGAAACAAAATACTATGGTCAGTATGAAAAGGTGGTTTCTTTGTTGTAAAAACACATAATTTCTCCCATCTAGGACTATTATCAGCATATTCCAATAAAGAAAAAGGAACCAAACAGAGATCAAACCCTCATTCCTTCTTGGGCTCACCAATTAAGAGTGTAACATGCCTTGGGGCATGGGAACATTCATTTTGAAAAATATTGGTGACATACATTAGAGGCCTCGGATTGGGTTCGAATCCCCATAATGGATGGGGCTTACCTTGTGAGGGATGCACATACTTTGAAACATGATTATATTCATTTTGAAAAGGACCAATGACATATTCCAAATTCCTTACATTTGGATAATATCACATTCCGAGCTAAGGCTAACCAAAAAAGAGTGTCACATGACTTAGGATAAGCTCATATTCCTGTCAATAAGAGTTCATGGAATATTCAAATAGCTCACAAAATCTAGTTTTATATCCATTATTATATGGATTAACGAATGAACCGTCATCCTTTAGAGGTTATATAGGAGGAGAATCATATCCCATATTCTATTATTGAGGTCCATCTAGATATTCTGATGGGGAATGAATATCCATATCAGGATTATATTTCTCTTCCTACCAGGGCATACCTAGTGGGAGAAGAATATTCCTCAGTGCATGATCATATTCCTATCAAAAAAGACTGAAGACATACTCCCATGTCTTATGATTGGGATCATATCCTTGTTCTAAACAAGGCAAACCAAGTGAAAATGACACATTCCTTGGGACAGAGTCATATTCCTACAAAAAATGTAGAGGATCATTGGAATATTACAGTATCTTATTAGTAGTGGGATAATATTCTTACAAAACCAAAAGACTATAAATATATTATGTAATTCCCCATACAGTAGGATCACATACCTACACAATCCCAATATATAAGTTGACATATTCAGGCCAAGTCACAAAAGGTGGTTCATATCCCCAATTTTCTCAATTCATGTTTTCTTGAGGTATTTCGAGACTCATTATCTAAACCCTACGGGCCCTCCAACACATTGAACATATAAGAAGGAAATAAAATCCATGATAATATTCCTCATTTTAGTGTGAATATAGATATCAGGGACTCTACTCCTGACATTCCCTATGGTTAACCTCCACAAAGTGTTGTCTCTCACAGAAAATGAAATCCTTCCTTTTCCTAGACACCTCTATATAGAGAGCTTATCAAAACATAGATGCATTCATATTGAGAGGTTCTTAAAACATCAAGGTCAACCATATATAGTTCCCCATCAACTCCCAACAATACTCTGCTCTGGTTAGAAGGTGACATCAAGAAGAACCTTCTATGGTCTGACCAAATAGAGGTGTGTAAATATGATGAAGAATAAGATGAAATTTAAATATAGAGAGAGTTAACTGGAAATAACCCCCCACCATATTATATCCCCTTCATAATTCTATCTACGAGATAAACTATGAGATAAATAATGATTGCATGCATTATCTATATCAAATTACATTAGGAAATCATTAGTAGTTGAAGACAAGACAACTCCCTTTAATAGGATATGATGGTTACCTTTATACCATCAATGTATATATTTGTCATATTGATTTAGATTCTATATATAAGGATCCGCACCCCAAACATTAAATGAATAGTGTAAGTCAAATATACCCTTGATTCCAATACATCAAAACTCTTTGGTAATTGATCACTAAATCCTCATCATGAATATATATTCGAGGATGGAGAAAGTATGGAGTTTTAAACATTACAACACCCAATAATAGAAAAATTTACTAGATATGATGTCATATAAATTTATGGCCTCTAGAGAATCCATGGGACTTTGTAATTCATTAGTTAGTTGGTAACTACAATGTAATTCCCCCACGTCAATGGTGTTGAGGCATATGAAATATAGGTATAAAACTGTGAACATTTTTTTGAACTATGAAACTACAACAAATTGGAAAAAAATATAGACAAGGAGCCAATGTTACAATCAAACCAACACGTTCCCATAAAAACTGACTCCCATCATGGGGTCCCATGAAATCTAGCTTATACATGAGAACAAACACTCTATATCAATGTAGAAGCTTCCATAATAGCTATCTTAGAGAGAACCAAGGCTTCCAAGCTACGGTAATATCTACCACCGCCTCCACCCCTCACATCATCAATCCTTGATAGGATATAGGATATATCATCATAAGATTAATGCAATCCTCACCACACTAGGTAGGGGGAATTAATATCTCAATATCCATCACTAGGTTTAAATATCTACCACAGCCTCCACCCCTCATATCATCAATCTTTTATAGCATAAAAGATATATCAGAATAAGATAAAAACAATCCTCAACCGTAATGTTGGGAGAATTAATATCTCAATCTCCATCACTAGGTTCATCATCCCCCAAGAGGGTCATGGGGAAATTAAAAAAGGTTATAGATCAACCTCATCCAACTGTATTGGTGGAATTTATATCTCAATGATTGTCATATGAGTCAAAATATAATCGATTGGAATCATAATATCATCATCAATAGGATAAAAAAATTCCAATTGTGTCCCTTATTAGTCCCAACCATGTAGGGTTGGGGGCATTTTGTTTTGGGACAATGTTGGATCGAAGTTGTTTTTTGGAGGGTGAAAGAAGCTTGTGGTGAGAGTATATTATTTTTTTGGCACGAAAATTAATCACCTTTCATTTTATGTTTTGGTTATTATATTATAGGAAGAATAGGGGATATAGTATCAAAAAATAAAACTCAATTTTGATAAGAATATTCACAAGTTTTGGTTTTCTATTCTGAATTAGTTTTGTTGAAGAAGATGGTTTCTGGACTCACTATATGACTGAAAATAAATTTTCAACCAGTATGAAGAAATGTATCGAAGTCTGATTATCTCCATACTAATTATGATTATTCCTTTCTAAATTTTAATTCTCAAATATCATATGTTTTCAGAAACACTTGTGATGCATGCCTTATGAATTAAATTAGAATAAGGTGTGTTTGGTACATTAAGTCACAGAATGATATGAGGATCCTTAATATCTAAAATTTATGAAAAATTCATGATACATGTAGATTTATCCATAAGAATAATTTATACGAAGTTTAAAGTGTTTATAAAGTGTTGATACAAGTCCATTGGACATAGTTTCCATTGAATCATCAGAGAAAGTTCATAATTGGTCTAGGAGTCTTATAATAATAACTATATGGGAGATATTTGGATCAATGAATGGGAAAATTGGAATTTTTTTAACCATACGGAATTCAAATACTTATCAAACAGATGAATATCAACAATGTATTCAACCATTTATATGAAAAATAAATGTTGGTTGTCTTCAATTCTGTAACACCCTGAGATTTTATGAAAAATATTCTTTTTAATTTCATTAATGTCTTGTGTTGTACGCTACACCAAAAAGAGCTTGAACAACACGCATCCTTGACTTTCCTTCCATTACCCGCAATCACGACCTTCCTCGATAGCGTGTGTAGTACGCCATACCGAGTTTCACTAAACAACGATATGCTATTAAAATATTATTAAAACTAGACATTTTGAATAGTAATAACCACATTTTAAAATTTTAGAAATTTTATCTCTCAAAATGGACTTCATTTTTTGGATTTGGAATATCGAAATTAGCTTAGGGTGAAATTTTGGTACTTTCCGGATAACTTTCATATTCTGATAAATAGTGAAAATTACTAAATTATAATTAAAAACAACTTTTTTAATCGAAATAATTAATAGTGATAAAATTTGAGTGGTTTTAAAGTATATTTATAATATATTTTTACAATTTAATACAATGTTGGTCATTGGATGTAATTCTACATTTAAACCAGAGATAAACAAGTGTCAATCTTTTGATAGTTATTATCTCTTAAGATCACGTATTTGTTTTGACAACAGGAATTAATTTTTAAATTAGTCAACGTAACTGATATATTTTGAATTTGGTAAAATAGACATCATTTTTGAGTTCATAATATCAAATATAGCTTAGGCCTAATTTTTGGTATTTTTCTGGAAACATTCATTTTTTGATGAATAGTGAAACCACTAAGTGGTAGTAAAAAAAATGAATTTTTCATAAAACATAATTTTACCACTTCTGTGAGTGGAATTTAAAAAATACGAGAGACACGGATGATGTTAGTAAGTAAAATTTGGTTCAATGAGATGAAAATAATTTTTGGTGAATAGTAACTTTTTACTTTTTTTACCACGGTTAAAAGTAAATAGGGTAATTAAGGGTAAAAATGTTATTATTATTACCATAACACATGTCCTAATTCTATTGGATAAGTTTAATTCGACGAAAAACAACCTTAGAATAAAATATGATCATTTAGGCCCACATGGATTAGATTAGGACATTTATTATTAATTTATTTAAAAAAGGGTTAAATAGTTAAAATCAAAGTTTAATAAGTAAATCATTTTTAATATGGGGTTATAAATAAGATAAATTAGACTATAAATATTCATTAGAAAGATAAAAATATTTCCTACATAATGGTATTTTATTTGTAATTTTTAGACATTAAATAATTTAATCTATTTATGACACAACGATGGTGTAGTAATTATCTTATTAATGAAATATTGACATTATTGATGTTATAAATACCCAAATAAATGTAATTTGAGACTTTTTATGAATTACACTAATTTTATAGGTTAATATGACATGTTATTATTGATTTAAGTAACTTGGTCCGAACTAATAATTCTGTTATGATTTTCACAAAAATCAATTACTAAATCGTGTCAAAATTGACATAAAATAGTTTTTAAAACAAATATTAAATTACAAATTGTTATTTTATTACTAAAAATATAAGGTTCGGCCAAAGGACTTATATAAGGTTATATATATTAATAATAAACAAATTTGGGTTCGTTTGTCTTGATATAGTATTTTATTAACCTTATAGTGTAAGAAAACAAGAAGACACGGTAAAAGTAAAATTATCTAACTTAAAGTTAAATATAAATTATAACGTTAAAATAGGAACATAAACTTGTCTAAATTATATTGGATGAGAGGATTGCTACCCATCCCCACCTTAGCTTCTATATAAATCAATTTTGAGCTATTTAAAACCGAATTGGGCTTTATAATAAAATAATATTTTTCGTTATTCCAAAGGTGCCCCTCTCCTCCCTTATAAAAGGGCACCCCCTCCCTCTCTTCCTCGCACCACATTGAGCCTTCATGCTCGGCCAACCCCTGCCAATTTCTTCTCTCCACTTCCCTAGAAACATCCTAGAGGTTCTGGTCTTCCTCAAAGACCAATTTTAGTGCCCTAAAAGGATATCTCAAAGAGGCTCTTCAAAGAAGAGGTAATGTCCGTTACCGATTCATTCAACTTTATTTCTTCTTCCACTTCTTCTTCTTAGGTTTTTTCATTATTAAGTAATAACATCAGTATCACTCATATACGGATATGTTATTATATGTATGAAACAACCCTATTTCACCATCTATCCATCCTACAGAAAACTAAATCACCACGCGTGCATACGTACGGAATACCGTCTCCACGCCGTGGTGAAATCTATTTTCCACCACCACCTTAATTGGATGGGTATAATGGTTTAAATAATAACTATATATGATTCCTTTAAAGTGATATTGATTCTGAAATAGTATACATACACTCCAATATAGTCCCACGATCATGAGAACGATATCATCGCTCGTGCGTACGTATGGACTACCGTCTCCACGACGCGATGCGATTCATTCTCCACTTTAACCATTCATGAATGATTATAAAGTATATATAATAAGTAATCATGAAATATATGACATAATAATGATACTCGATTTATGTGTATATATATGTATGTCATCTACTTAATTCCATTCAACTCAATAAGGAAACGAAAACAGCGTTTATGCGTACGTACGACCTACTGTCTCCATGAACGGTGTATTTCTTTCCATTTACTGATTTATTATATATATGTCTATTCTGAATATATATTATATATAAATCATGTTTTGTATTCTGTAATTAAGTAATCATGATCTAAGTAATCATTTGAATAATTACAAGTCAAAACACGGACGACAAATGAAACGATTTTACCCAAAACGCTCTTTAACATGGAATTTACAAAAGAACGGGTAATATAATGTCATAATTTAACCATATATAATATCATAACAATGATTATGATTCTGGAATAAGTCAATGACATTATTTAAATCAATATACAGGAGTTTCGGACACTTACGAAGAAAATCGGACCTAATGTAAGGGAAATATCCCAATCTCATTTTTATCCGAGATTGTTTATAATTTGGTATTTACTGGGGTGTATTTTATCATCCACATCCATGTTTACTCAATATGTAATATTATTTCCATCCACCTACAATTGTTTAAATCCAATTTTACCCTTAGGTGAGCTTTTAGTGAAAGATATGAAAGGAATCTTTTTTCGTTTTTCGTACGAGGTACTTTTTGACTTTTCTGACAAAAGTACGAGAAGAATGTTATTTTTAACTTATATGGCATGAATGGATTTTTAAAACATTATTTCCAAGAAGATTCATTTAAAAGTTTTCAAGTTTATTTTTAATCAACTTCTTTTAGTTTAAAATTGTATGACATGTTAAGAAAGGAAAAATGTTTTTTGAAAAAGAAAAGATATTTTCCTCATGAATTCATTTCAAGTGTTTTACCAAAATTATTTTCCATCTAAGATAATATAGGGTTATGTTTCTATCCCTATTATTACAATGATTATGTTGTTATGGAAATATTTTTATGACTTCCTTTATCTTATATGAATTGTTTTATGATGTCATGCTGTTTAAGAATCCCATTTTTATTACATGGGTTATGCAATGATGTATGATTTATGATTTTGTGGCACACATAAGAATGATATCATTATGATATGGGTGGGACCTATATATCCCTCCAATGCATTGGGTAAAGATTTTATATCTCATGAGATATAAATGGCTGGAACGATAGGTTATACCGGTTCAGTGAAACAGGACTGAAACGAGGGTGACTCGGTTTAGAAATGGAATTTGTCCACTAAGATAGTCTTGGCAATGAGTCTTGACTAATAAGAAATGATTCTCTATGATTATGTGTGTATGCCACAAAGTTTCATGTCTTATGTTATGATTATTGGGATTCCATTTCACTACTATGATTTATCCCATGTTATGAAATTATGATCTCTTTTGCAGGTTAAGATTTCCAAAAGATATGTTCTTATGAATATGAAGTGATTGATATTTCTTTTGTTTACCCTTACTGAGCATTTGAGCTCACCCTTTTATGTTTTCTTTTCCCCAGGACATAAAGAAAGGATTTAGGTTTAAAAAAATGAAGATCTATATGGGAGATGTTGAAGATCTTTCACCACGATTAGAAGATTATATTCTGAGTTTCCAAAGACACTAAACTATTACGATCCTTGCGTGTCTGTTTTTTTTGTACTAAGTATTCCGCAAAAGTAATGTAATGTCCATGTACTTCAGGCTTAGGGTCTCTACAGTTGGTATCATAGGAATGGTTTAGTTAACCTTTGGAAACTAGGATGCGAAAACGTTAGTGAGATCCCTAGAGATATTTCTAATGTATGTCTAGGGATGTCCCTAAGGATAAGTATACGTATAGGATACAATCCTAGAACTACGGTAACGATCATAGAATTTAACCTAAGATGTTAGATATTGAAGGTACTCCCCCTTTATTATATTGTTTTCCCTAGTGTGATTTTTGCCTCTCACACTATTATTTTTGGGTTTTAGACGATGGCTGGAACCCGAAGGATCCATGTTGATCAATGCAATGGAAAATGCAATGATTGTCCTCCTGAACAAACAAATGTTATGGGAGATGGAGTGAAAAATCTTATTGCTATACTTACACAAGCTCTGAATCATTATGGACTTTCAAATGAGCAGAGAAGGGAACAATGTTCTATTGAGTCCTTCATGCGGTAACGTCCACCTTCTTTCAGTGGGTCTTCTGATCCACTTGTTTCTCAACAATGGATCAGTACTACTGAAAAGATATTTTCAGTTCATCAATGTTTTGATCATGATAAAGTCATCTTAGCAGTGTATCGTTTGGAAGGTGATGCTGATCAATGGTGGAATCTTATTAAGAATACGAGGCAAAGGGATGAAATTGCGTCCATGGAATGGGATGAGTTCAAGAACTTATTTTTCAATAAGTACTTCCCTCGTATTCTTCTAAAAAATATGGAGAAGGAGTTTCTTGAACTAAAGCAAAAGGATGATGAATCTGTTGGTATATACGAAGCAAATTTTTCAAGGCATGCCAAGTATGCATCTGGATTTATCATCCAACCTGAAAGTAAAGTTGATCGATTCTTCAGTGGCTTAAAACCAAATCTTCGAAGGGCATTAGCTATAAGAGACTTCAGTAGCTATGAATAAATTGTGCGTTTTGCTATCAAGGTAGAAATGGAAGTTGGTGTTACGTATCCATCTCATAGTTTTGACAAGAAACGAAAGATGGAGTTCAAGGAGAAATCTCAGAATAATGTTGAAAAGAAGATGAATGTTTCCTTATGCTCACAGTGTGGAAAGAAGCATGGTAAAGATTGTTTTAAAGGGACTAGAAAATGTTTTAAGTGTGGAAAAGAAGGTCATCGAGTAGCTGAGTGTTGAAGTAATGGAAAAAGGGTTTCTAATGATGTGAATAAAGAAAAGACTGCAGAGAACGCACCAACAACACTTCAATGATTCAAGTGCAAGTAAATGGGGAATTATGCTAATAAATTCCCTAATCCAAGGGTTAGTGATGATCGACATGAGCAACCACTTAAGGAAAAGGACAAAGGGAAGTCACATGCGATCATTATTGGCGATGTTGAATAGGACAACAATGTGGTGGAATGATTAAGTGTTTATGTAATGGGATTCCAAAATAATGTTGTATATAGTATCGTGGAATATTGGAATATTTATGTATTGGTATATTGTGGTTTTCAATGGTACCAGTAACCATGGAATGTGATTGAAATATTTTTGGAAAGCAGATGATATGCAAATAATGAAGGGATAAAGATAATCTAATATGTTTGATAGTATTCATGAGCTCATGATTGATATAAGGACTAAATGATATCATGGTTTGAGGATATAGAATTTTGGGGATTTTGGTATATGGAAAGTGTTAACTTTTAACTGCATTCATGTTTTCACTAAGGTTCAATGGATATTCATTCTTCAAGAGAATACATGATTAAGGTATTCACATATTTGTAATTTGACCAACAAGATATATCTTATGATATATGGGGGATAAATTATGGCATTCACGTGATCATTTTCTTTATACTATGAGCTTGGACCGAAGTATTTTAGATAAGCCTAAAGATTGGAATGGATTATGTTGGACATAAGTTAGTATTGATTAAGGATAAAACTTTTTTGATATTGTTGATGGGATGTTATAGTAATACAGCTTTAGAAAAAGGACAACCTGCAGGACGAGCGACATCCCATTGCGTCGGACAAGGCTGTGGGAATCAAACCCACAACCGAAGTGCAACTGGCCTTTATCGCGTACCACTGGCCTACAGGAAGTCCCTGTTTAGTAGAAACTAGTTTTATTATATTAAACATGATGATATATGAAGTATAAGTCCATTTTAGGAACCATATATGATTAATCTCAATATAGATGGACTTATGTATTTTTTGATAACTTTTCTAACCTTTTGTTTGAGACAGATGGAATGACCCATCATTCTATCACATGATCTGCTAACACATCACGAATGAAAAATTAAACTACATTTCTTTAAGAAATGATGTGGAAATTGTCCAAATAACGACAAACGGTGAGACTATACCAAAATCATGAAAGTATTTCTTCTAATTCCAATTTCATCAACTTTAGGGAAATGATCTTGAAAACCAAAAATGTTGTCCTAGTGCTCTTTTATCTGATGAATCAGATGGTACCTTAGATCGTCACAAATTTTGGCTTTGTGATTGCTGGCTTTTCCATAGCCATGTTCTCTACCACTCTCCACCAGATAATGATGGTTAGATTTCTCTTCCATATCCATATTTTCACCAATGTGAAAACCCAGTGATTAGTTTATTTGGGTAACTGTTACGTTCCATACTTTTGTTTTTAAAGATTGGTTTTGTTATTCCTTTTTACGATGTGGGTTTCTATCAATGAAACTTTCGAATAGTAAACCATTTATAACACCGACGAATTTCGAGGGCGAAATTCATTTTAAGGGGGGTAGAATGAAACACCCTGAGATTTTATGAAAAATATTCTTTTTAATTTCATTAATATCTTGTGTTGTACGCTACACCAAAAAGAGCTTGCAAAACATGCATCCTTGACTTGCCTTGCATTACATGCAATCACGACCTTCCTCGATAGCGTGTGTAGTACGCAATACCGAGTTTCACTAAACAACGATATGCTATTAAAATATTATTAAAACTAGCCATTTTGAATAGTAATAACCACCTTTTAAAATTTTAGAAATTTTATCTCTCAAAATGTACTTCATTTTTGGATTCGGAAAATCGAAATTAGCTTAGGGTGAAATTTTGGTACTTTTCGGATAACTTTCATATTCTGATGAATAGTGAAAATTACTAAATTTTAATTAAAACCAACTTTTTTAATCGAAAAAATTAATAGTGATTAAATTTTAGTGGTTTTAAAGTATATTTATAATATATTTTTACAGTTTAATACAATTTAGGTCATTGGATGTAATTCTATATTTAAACCAGACATAAATAAGTGTCAATCTTTTGATAGTTATTATCTCTTAAGAACACGCTATTTGTTTTGACGACGGGAATTAATTTTTAAATCAGTTAATGTAACAGATATATTTTGAATTTGGTAAAATTGACATCATTTTTGAGTTCATAATATCAAATATAGCTTAGGCCTAATTTTTGGTATTTTTCTAGAAACTTTCATTTTTTGATGAATAGTGAAACCACTAAGTGGTAGTTAAAAAAAATGAATTTTTCATAAAACTTAATTCTATCGCTTCTGTGAGTGGAATTTCAAAAATCAAAGAGACACCGTTGATTTTTGTAAGTAAATTTTGGTTCAATGAGATGAAAATAATTTTCTGTGAATAGTAACTTTTTACTTTTTTTTACCACGGTTAAAAGTAAATAGGGTAATTAAGGGTAAAAATATTATTATTATTACCCTAACACATGTCCTAATTATATTGGATAAGTGTAATTAGGCCAAAAACAACCTTAAGAATAAAATATGATCATTTAGGCCCACTTGGATTGGATTAGGACATTTATTATTAATTTATTTAAGGAAGGGTTAAATAGTTAAAATCAATGTTTAATAAGTAAATCATTTTTAATACGGGGTTATACATAATCTAAATTCGACTATAAATATTCATTAGAAAGATAAAAATAGTTCCTACATAATGGTATTTTATTGTTAATTTTTAGACATTAGATAATTTAATTTATTTATGACACAACGATGATGAAGTAATTATCTTATTAATGAAATATTGACATAATTGATGTTATAAATACCCAACTAAATGTAATTTGAGACTTTTTATTAACTACACTAATTTTATAGGTTAATATGACATGTTAGTATTAATTTAAGTAACTTGGTTTGAACTAATCATTCTGTTATGATTTTCACAAAAAATCTATTACTAAATAGTGTCAAAATTGACATAAAATAGTTTTTAAAACAAATATTATTTTACAAATTGTTATTTTATTCCTAAAAATCTAAGGTTCGGCCAAATGACATATATAAGGTTATATATATTAATGATAAACAACTTGGGGTTCTTTTTTCTTGATATAGTAAGTTTATTAACCTTATACTGTAAGAAAACAAGAAGACATGGTAAAAGTAAAATTATCTAACTTAAAGTTAATTATAAATTATAAGGTTAAAATAGGAACATAAACTTGTCTAAATTCTATTGGATGATAGGATTTATACCCTTCCCCACCTTAGCTTCTAAATAAATCAATTTGGAGCTATTTAAAACCGAATTTGGATTTATAATAAAATAATATTTTTAGTTATTCCAAAGGTGCCCCTCTCCTCCCTTATAAAAGGGCACCCCCTCCCTCTCTTCCTCACACCACTTTGAGCCTTCATGATCGGCCAAACCCTGACAATTTCTTCTCTCCACTTCCCTAGAAACATCCTAGAGGTTCTGGTCTTCCTCAAATACCAATTTTAGTGCCCTAAAAGGATATCTCAAAGAGGCGCTTCAAAGAAGAGGTAATGTCCGTTACCGATTCTTTCAACTTTATTTCTTCTTCCACTTCTTCTTCTTAGGATGTTTAATTATGAAGTAATAACATCAGTATCACTAATATACTGATATATTATTATAATTATGAAACAACCCTATTTCACCATCTATCCATCCTACGGAAAACGAAATCACCGCGCGTGCGTACGTACTGAATACCGTCTCCACGCCGTGGTGAAATCTATTTTCCACCACCACCTTATTTGGATGGGTATAATGGTGTAAATAATAACTATATATGATTAATTTAAAGTTATATTGATTCTGAAATAGTATACATACACTCCAATACAGTCCCACGATCATGAGAACGATATCATCGCTCGTGCGTACGTACGGACTACCGTCTCCACGATGCGATGAGATTCATTCCCCACTTTAACCATTCATGAATGATTATAAATTATATATATAATAAGTAATCATGAAATATATGACATAATAATGATACTGAATTTATGTGTATATATATGTATGTCATCTACTTAATTCCATTCAACTCAATAAGGAAACGAAAACAACATTCATGCGTACGTACGGCCTACCGTCTCCATGAACAGTGTATTTCTTTCCATTTACTAATTTTTTATATATATGTATATTCTGAATATATATTATATATAAATAATGTTTTATATTCTGGAATTAATTAATCACGATCTAAGTAATCATATGAATAATTACAAGTCAAAACACGTACGACAAATGAAACGATTTTACCCAAAACGCTCTTTAACATAGAATTTACAAAAGAACGGGTAATATAAAGTCATAAGTGAACAATATATAATATCATAACAATGTGTATGATTCTGGAATAAGTCAATGACATTATTTAAATCATTATACATGAGTTTCGGATACTTACGAAGCAAATCAGACCTAAGGTAAGGGAAATATCACAATCTCATTTTTATCCGAGATTGTTTATACTTTGGTATTTACTGGGGTGTATTTTATCATCCACATCCATGTTTCCTCAATATGTAATATTATTTCCGTCCACCTACAATTGTTTAAATCCAATTTTACCCTTCGGTGAGTTTTTAGTGAAAGATAAGAAAGGAATCTTTTGTCGTTTTTCGTACGAGGTACTTTTTGACTTTTCCGACAAAAGTACGAGAAGAATGTTTTTTTAACTTATACGGCATGAATGTATTTTTAAAAAATTATTTCCAAGAAGCTTCTTTTACAAGTTTTCAAGTTTATTTTTAATCAACTTCTTTTAGTTTAAAATTGTATGACATGTTAAGAAAGGAAAAATGTTTTTTGAAAAAGAAAGGATATTTTCCTCAAGAATTCATTTCAAGTGTTTCATCAAAATTATTTTCCATCTAAGATAATATAGGGTTCTGTTTCTATCCCTATTATTAAATTGATTATGTTGTGATGGAAATATTTTTATGAATTCCTTTATCTTATATGAATTGTTTTATGATGTCATGCTGTTTAAGAATCCCATTTTTGTTACATGGGTTATGCAATGATGTATGATTTATGATTTTGTGGCACACATAAGAATGGTATCATTATGAGATGGGTGCGACCTATATCTCCCTCCAATGCATTGGGTAAAGATTTTATATCTCATGAGATAGACATGGCTGGAACTGTAGGTTATACCGGTTTAGTGAAACAGAACTGAAACAAGGGTGACTCGGATCAGAAATGGACTTTGTCCACTAAGATAGTCTTGGAAATGAGTCTTGACTAATAAGAAATGATTTTCTATGATTATGTGTGTATGAAACAAATTTTCATGTTTTATGTTATGATTATTGGGATTCCATTTCACTACTATGATTTATCCCATTTTATGAAATTATGATCTCTTTTGCAGGTTAAGATTTCCAAACGATATGTTCTTATGAATATGACGCGATTGATATTTCTTTTGTTTACCCTTACTGAGCATTTGAGATCACCCTTTTATGTTTTCTTTTCCCCAGGACATAAAGAAGGAATTTAGGTTAAAAAAAGAATATCTTTATGGGAGATGTTGAAGATCTTTCACCATGATTAGAAGATTATATTCCGAGTTTCCAAAGACACTAAACTATTACAATCCTTGTGTGTCTGTTTTTTTATGTACTAAGTATTCCGCAAAAGTAATGTAATGTCCATGTACGTCAATCTTTGGGTCTCTACAAATTCAGTCAAGGGAAAAAGAACATTAATGTGTTTTCCATGTGTGTCAAGAGCCATCGAAAATGAATGACACGAATCTATCAGAGTGATATAGATCCCAATCTATCATACATAGTTTGACACTAATAAATTCATCATATTCTATACTTCATCAGATGCAGGATCATTAGTCTTAAGAAAAGAATAAAATGATATTTTTTTATGTGTTTTATAGAAGTGATTGCCACAGAATTTTTAAATCCTATTCTGAAGAGTTTCTAAGGGGTGTTGATATCATTATAAGTATCAACTATGTTTATGGAAAAATAATTGAAACTAAAGTATAATTAAATTTCAATATTTTTTAAGGAATAAAGGTTTAAATGTATTTATAAATGTTTTTAGTTGGTACAATGCATCAGAATGAGGTGTTTTTTTTCATCAGATATGGTGAAATGTAATGACTGTATTCAGTTATGCATATGTTTTCATCATAATAATGAACTTCATTATAATGAACATGCGATCATATTGTCAGATTTTTAAAAAAATTTCAATGAGGTAATGTTGTAAGATAATTTGATACAGTCCAAGAAGAGTTTAGAAGCATCGAATGTGTCAAAGTTAATATCTAATTTAATACATATTTTATGTATCTAAAATTTGGTTGACCAAGAAAACGTTTTTAGAATTTCATCCAAACCGATTCTATAAATATTATAAATTTAAGGAAGTACATTGTACTTTTTAATAGTAAATTGTTATTTATATATGGAGAGAAAAAGAAACAATTGAATGTTTTGGAAGAAATAGAATGTTTATGGACAATGTTTTCTTGAAAATTATTAATGAAAGAAGAATATTAAAGGAGGATAGTAAGAAATGGTTACTGAATCATACAGATAAATGAGATATAGAATTACAAGGAATGCTGAAGCGGTTCAAAATTATTTCCAGTGTAATATTTCTTATCAGTTTTTTGGACTGAGCTGTTGGACTGGGTAAATAGACTGATCTATCAGACTGATTTTTATAATATAATCAAAAAGTAAATTTCATACAAACTTCAAGGAAGAAAAGTAATTCTTTTTTATGATATTCAATTTTAGGTTTAAAATCTATCATAGTAACATGTCTTGAACCAAATGGTGAAGGTGTAATTACCTGTTAGACAAACTGGTAATACATTAATCATTTAAGAATAAACTCATGAACTGATTTATTGATGTTAGTTTTATACACGTGTAATAGTATATTTTACTTATCTGAATCAATAGAAAATGATATTTTTATAGTGTATTGTGTGGTATTGGATTGTTTCCAAACCATTCTGATCACATATCTATTATTTTTGAGATGGGATCCATGTATATAATTATGTTCTTATGGATGTTTCTTTATTTTGTTTTCAGAAAAGTAATAAATCATTTAAAGGAGGGGAAGGTTGTTTAAAAATTAATTAAACATAAATGAAAAACATATCACAGATTCAACCCTCCCCCAATTAGTGATATATCAGTCCGGTTTGGGGATTTTCAATTGGTATCAGAGCAATGGTTCCCTTAATTTACACTTTATTGAAGTTGTTATAGAGAATATGAATTATGTGAACAATAACGGGATTCTAGTATTTTATGGGAAAAATTATTATATACAGAAAGATAGAATTCTACATTATCCTATGCCTCTTGAGTGTTATGTTATAGAAGCCCCTACATATGGTTATCCTTCTATTGATGAGAAATTTTATATCACATATGTTGTTAAGAAGAATATAGAGAATTTTTGATTCGATAATAATTCATTACTCACATTAATTTATGAGTTAACGGGCTTTATACTACTATATCTATCTTGGTAAACATGAAGAAATTTTACTATTGAAATAAGAATGTGAATAAGGAAAAGATACAATTATGGAGACTAAAGAATGAAGATATAAAAATAGGTGAGTATGGATTTGTTAATTACTACATTACAATATTGAATGATACTGTAAGCATGGTAAGATTTCATAGTGACTAGATCTAAGACTCAACTATTATTTAAAAGATATTTAGAGTTCTTACGGATAATTTTGATGCCAATGTTTCATCTTTAGAAAATAGAGATCTGGAAACTAGGTCTCTTGATGAACTCTATTACACTATCATCACATATGAAATGAAATGGGAGAAATTTATGAAAGTAACTGAAAAAGGTGATATCGAAAATTCATTCAATGTTTCCATGCAGGGAAGTTCTAAGATGTTTCTTAAAGAAGTATAATCTGGTGACTATGAATCCAAAAATGAGTAATGTAACAATCTTAATGGATTTCTATCCTTGTCTTTTAAAAAAGTGAAAATATGTATATGAATGTATAAATACTAAATTTCTTTAAATAATAAATTGAGGCTTCGGCCCCAACCTTTAAAAAAATGTATAAATGGAGACATACCTTGAAATATTTTTAATATGGAGATATTGGAAACATTATTTCAAATTTTCCTTGAATAAATAATGAATATGATATGGATTTAGATGAAATAAAACCATGATGATATGGGTATAAACATGGTGATATGTCTAAATTATTTTCAATGGGTAAGGGTAAACATTTAACCAAATCCAAAAGAAGTTTTTTTCTAAATATAATGTGGATAAGGATAATGAAGCTATTGATGAAAAGTATAATGATGTTTCTAGAGAATGTACATACATTGAAACAATTAATCAAAAATACTTTGGAATTAGTATATCACAAGATGATGAAACCATGTTATAAGTTTATCTGACGAGAGAACTAAAATATTGTTTGATAAATATTTTATGACTTGAAAGAGATATTAAGAATTTGAATAAATAATGTACTACAAAAACTAATAAAGAGTGTCTTCATGAAGTGAAATCCATGTTACTTGAAGTGATTTATTTTCTGAAAAATTATCTTGATAAAGAAATGAATTTGAATGATAATTTAGAAGTAATTTTTCTCGCAAAGGAAAAATAGTTGGAACTTATCCAAGAACTATTTTCTAAAGTTGAGAAGGGAGTTAAAAGTTTCAAAAAAAACCTATCAATGAAATAGGTGAAAGTTTTGGAAATTGTTAACTCGATAAGGATCAAAAGATACCATCAATGGTTAAGAATAAATTTGATGTTTTTCTTGAGGAATATAAGGTCGAGAAAATCATGTATATTGATAATGCTAAAAAATATTTAATATTAAAATTTTATAAAATTTCCTTGACTGAAAAAGATTATACCACGACTGATTCTGATAAGGTTAAAATGAAATAAAAATTAAAGAAGAAGATTTCAGGTGATAACTAAAAGTCCAGGTGTAAAAATTTTCTAATGTGAATGTTCAGAAAGTTTCCGAGAAACATGTTCAGAATTACAGATAGTATGTATGTTACAATGGGAAGTAGTATTTCTTTTTTTAGTGCTAGTATTGTAGTGAATTTGGGCATAAAATAAATTTTTGTTCGTTCAATCAATAATAATACATATATTTTAGGAGTTATATAACTCAAATTTTAATGGGGGCTCAATCCCTTCAAAAGAATAAATATGAGAATGATGTTTTGAAGAAATATGATAAGGATGTTTTCAAATTTTAGAATAGATTCCATCCATATAAATATATTTATTAATGATTTTAACCACATACACATCATTCAAAGGGGTGTATTATATTTTTACTATTGTAAAAAAAGGTTTATAACAATTATTATAAGCTATATGTGAAGATATATAACGAGAAATAAAAATATATTGTTTTAGAAATCACTCTCAATGAAAAAAATTGAGAAAAAATATCAATTGTTGATTGTCTGTGTTCTTCCAACATTATAAGAGATTTAATTTTTTTTTAAATATTTTGAATGATTTCAATAAAGTAACAATGACTTTTTATAATGATTAATTCCTCAAAATCAAAGTAGTTGGATCTACTATTACATGGGAATAAAATTTTATATAAAATATATGTTTCATTGTTGATGTGTTGAAACAATTTTTTTTGTTTCTATCAAAACATTATTATGAATGTAATTAATTTTTTTTAGAAAATAATATTATTTTTTGAAAATAGAGAATGATTGAAAATTTTTAACACAAGTCCAGAAAAAAAAAACTTGTATCGAGTTGGTGAATCTCAAAAATAATGGTACTTAAGACTGAATAAAGAAAATTAGAAATGGAATAAATGGTTCGGATATATTTTTCAAAGAAACATGGACATGTTTTCAAAGAGAGACAATGTCCATAGTATTCATGATATGTCAAGAAGTCGAGATTGGTGTTGAATAAGTTTTCAGAAACGGAATATAAACAAATCAGTGCATAAGAAAGTCAATATTTTTTCAAATAGACCCTTATAACATATTTATTCTGATATACATGTGATGATGAGAAATCAGTCAACATTCAGAGATAATTACATTATTTCATTAATTGATTATTTTACTTTCATTACTTATGTTATGTATTTGAAACATAATTCGAAATCTATAAATATGTTTAAGAGTTTCAGGAGAAGAGTTGGGAAGAAATTGGGTGTTCTATAAATAATTTAAGAAATCATAATAGTTGTGAGTATATGAATGATGAGTTAAGAAGTTACCTTGAAAACGTATAATCTGGAATGAGTTTCGTTCACCATTCACACCAAAACAAAATCGTGTTTCTAAAAGAAATAATATAATATTTATTGAAATGTTGTGTACTATACTACTTGAAAATGGTATTTCTCATTACATTTGGTGGAATGATATTGTCACAAATATTTAAATTCAAAAACCATTTTTTGTAGGAAAATATCAGATATAACTACTAATGAAATGTTTTATGATAACACTCTATGTTTGAAACACTTATGTTTTTTTTATAATTCCCTACATCATAAAGAACCAAGGTATAAAACATGTAAAGTTTGATCAGAGAGTTTAATATGTAATATTTGATGGATATTATCATGATGGAAGAGGGCATTGATGTTTGAAAAAATAAACAAGAAGATTAGTAGACTCTGTTCATGTGAATGTTATTGAAAAATATAGGGAATATTTGTCACAAACTCATGTCGATGTAGAAGATTAAGAGGATAGGATAATTATTATTAAATGATATGATAAGGATGAAAAAACATTTGAGATGACACACCGGTTGAATATTCAGATTCAACTATTCCTGTTGATGAGGAAGAATGTCTGACATCACATCCATGGCTTAGGAAGAAATTGGAAGCACAAAACATAATTAGTGAACAACATCAAAAGGTTCAAATAATAAGAAAATCAATATTCATTAAACATACTTCATCATATTCAAAAGTGGAGAAAACATATGTGAATGAATATTTTCATCATCCAAAATGGAATTATTTTATGAATTAAGAGTTTGATCAAATTGAGAAAAATGATACTTTGGAACCCATACCAAATCCAAATGAAAAACTTTTATTCAAACAATGTGGGTGTTTTGGAAAAATATTAATAAAGATAATAAAGTGACAAGAGAAATATCTTTAATGGTGTGAAATGTTTAGTGAAAAATTAATGGTATAGATTTTGATGAGGCATTTCTTGGGTGAAACTTTTATAAATATTTAGAATTGTTCATTAAATTACTACAAAATGAAGTTACAGAATATTTCAGATGGATGTGGAGTTGGAATATTTTAATGGATAATATAATAAAGAATTTTATATGGATCAACCATGTGGTTTTTTATGGGAATAATTATAGGTATGTTTGTAAGTTGGAGAAATCCTTGTATGAGCTAAAGAAATCACTAATTGAATTTTATTCCAAAGTGTATATATTCTTAAGGAAGTGAAACTTTATGAAAAGATGATTTGATAATAATTTTTACTTCAATCAAAGTTAGAATATTTCCCTCATTGTAATTATTTATGATGTTGAATATATCCCTTTTAGTAATGATGAATGATCATGTGAAATATTGTCTAAATAAATTAAAAAATTGTTTGGAATGTCCATTCTTGGTGAAAAGAAAATACACTATTGGGATACAAATATTGTAAAAGAAGAAAAACTTATTTACTTCTGAAGAAAATTATGCTCTGTAACTTCTTAAGAAATTTGTTATGGAAAATTTGGAACCTGTTTCCACAAAAATTTAAGTGGGAACCTATTTGTCTATAAATGAAGAAGAAAATAATGTTTACACTAAAGAGTTTTGAATGATGATTGGGAGTTTTTTTATTTAACTACCTCAAGAATATACATTATTATGCTATTACCTTATGTGTAATATTCAAAAGTTCACCAAAATAATCACATCTATTGTCTTGAAAATGAATTCATATATATATTGAGGGAACATAAATTTTTATAATCATGTATGATACTTCATAAAGTGTTGGTTTTTATGGTTACAAAGATACTGATTGGGAAGGATCTAATGATGATAGAAGATCCACATCTGGTTGAGTTTTCCTTCTGGGTAAAAGTTGTGTAATTTCGATTAATAAGAATCAAAACATATAAAATACTGGAATAGTAGAAAATGAGTATATTACTATAACTCAAGATTCCATACAACTTATGCCCATGATGACTCTATTATAAGACTTACTTTTTGAAGTGATGTTACCCTTGCTCTAGGAATATGATAAATAAGTTCCATAAACCATACAAGAATCCCAATAAAACATTCTCACTCAAAACATATTGATATAAAATATCATTTTATTAAAGTGAATATAGCGAATAATGTATTGATGTTGGATTGTGTTCCAACATCAGAACAATTTGCTGGAATTTTAGAAAAACCATTACCAAAGGTTAAATTTTACAAATTGAGCTTAAATACGGGCATAAATACTTTTTATATCCAAGTTTATGGTACGTGGTTTTCTCTCATCTCTTATATAGTGTTTCTATATTGTTTTCATGGTGAATAATTGATTCAAAAATCCATCCATTGATATGATCTGGACCTTTTAAAAAATCATGTATTTAGGAGGAATTGAGGCTAATCTATGAACCCATCATGTCAGTTTATGAAATATTATAATCGTTTGTAAGAGTGGTTGTAGGAAAATGTTTTTTCCAGAACATTGTATGAAGATAATGAAGAAATATTGAAATATAAAGATGTTTTCCCTCACGAATCATTAAAAGCTAATGATGTTCTGTAATTCACTACTTTTAGACAACATGGATTTTTTTTCAATGATTATAGTTTGCAACAATGAGTTATGTCACAAATGATTAGGATTTTGGGTAATTTATCCATATTCTGAGGTGATAATGTTCAGTTAATTATAAACCTTGGTTGAGAAAAAATCCAACGGGAAGATTTTTTGGAACAAGTTGGAAGTAATATGTTTTTGGGATTCTAAAAGAAGTTTTTATTGAAAGAATTATCATTTATTATCCTTAATATAAGTAAAATTACCTTGAATGTTTTGGTGTTCAGATGATAGGAATGAAAGGGGTATAATAATTCGAAGATCAGACTATGTTTTGATATAATAGTTTATTAGTTTTGGTTTTCTATTCTGAATAATTTATGTTGAAGAAGTTGTTTTCTGGGCTCACATATTTTCTAGAAAGAATGTTTCAGTTTGTATGAATAAATTTATCTAAGTCTGAATTTATCCATACTAAATCTTATGAAGTTTTTCTATTTTTTAATTCTCAAATATGATAAGTTTTCTAAAACACCATGGATTTATTCCTTAGGAATTAAAGGAGAAGAACATGTGTTTTGTACCTGAAGTCAGATGTTGCTATATTGATCCTTAAGTTCCCAACATCATGAATATGTTATGATACATGAAGTGGTTTTTAGGAAACAGGGATGGTTTGTTAGATGTGTTACTAATGTGCTGATACGAGTCTGTTGGATGAGTTGTGCCTCCAATTCATTGAAGTATGATCTGAATTATTCTGTGAGTTTTAGAAGAATAAGTAAATGTCATATACTTGGATCAATGAATGAGAAATTTTGAATTTTTTAGATCATACTAAATATAGATACATTTAAAAAAAACTATGATTAATAATGTAGTCATACATTTTCATAAAAAAGATGAAATTTTTGTTGTCTTAAATTTTGTCAAGGGAAAAAGAAGTTGGATGTGTTTTAAAAGTTTGTAGAGACTCATTAGACAAGACATGATACTGATCCATCCAAGAGAGATATATACTAATCCATCAGTCACATTCAGACATGGATAAATTCATTAGATTCTAGACATTATTGGATGCAGGATCATCGCCCTAAAGAAAAAATGAAAAAGGGTTTTGTTTGAAGTGTTTTTACATAAGTGATTGTCAATAATTTTATAAAAATGATTTTGAAGTGTTTCTAAGGGTTGATAATATATTTTTAATTTTTAACAATTTTTTGGAAGAAAATAAAACTAAAGTCTAATGAGGTTGTAATAATGTTTAATGAATTTTTTTTAATGATTTAAGCAAGTGTTTTCAGTTGGTAGAGAGCATCAAAATGAGTTGTTTTTTAGCTGATATGGTTAATCATAATGAGTGATTTTAGTCATACATATGCTTTCATCTTAATAAATAACATCATTAGAATGAACATGGTATCAAACTGAATAATGATTAGAAATTTTGAGGTGAACTAATGTTATGAGAAGATTCATGATGTTTTGAGAATAGTTGAGAAGCAATGAAAGAGTCCAAGATCTAGTCTATGTGAATGGAATTTTTTTGTTCTTGATATTTTGTTGAGATTGGAAAAAAAATTTATTAATGCCCAAACCACTTTTTCCCATCCTATAAATATAAGGAATTACATTAAAATTTCTTATCATAAAGTATTTCATACGCATGGAGAATGAATGAAATATTTGAATGTTTTGGAATAAAGGAGATGTTTAATGATAGGTTATTCTTGAATAATATTCTTAGAATAATAATCCTAAGGAAGGATAGTAATCAGATGTTAACATATCGGACCAAGAAAGATAAAATATATTTCTAGGGAAATTTAAATTAGTTCTTTATTGTATCCAGAGTATTATTTCTTATCTGTTCTCTAGACTGAGAAATAATATTGGGGAATTAGACTGAGCCATCAGATTGTGTTTTATTCAAAATTCCAAAAGGTAAGTTCTTACTTGATACTAGGTAAGAAAGTGAAGTTTTGTTTTGATGATATTCACGTTCAATTTGAAAAGGCAGTATAGTAATATGTTTTAACCCAACTAGTGAAATTTTCATTACCTATTACACAAAATTTATCACAAATTCTTACTAGAAGAAGAATATGAACTATTGTATTGATCATAGTTATACACAATTGTAAGGGTATATCCTACTAGTTTGTATCCACACAAAAATATTGTTTATAGCGAATTGTGTGGTATTTTATTATCTTCAAACTATTCCAAGGATTATACTACTCTTTTTGTGTAGTGATCCTTGCAAGTTCCTGTGTTCTTGTGGATGTGTGATTGTTTTGTTTCCAGAAAAGTCATAAATATTTAACATAAGCGAAGGCTATTTCAAAATTAAGGAAACATAAAAGTGATTGATATCACTGATTAAACCCTCCCACTCTGAGTGAGATATCATTCATGGTTGGGCCTTTTTATTTTCATCATTAGATTAACCATAGCGAGAATCCGTCTTCTCCAATATGGGAGGTAAATATCGATGGTCAAAAACCCATACATTCCTCCCTCTATAAGAAAAAACACTTCTATTTGGGGAACATTAATAAATAATCACTAGAAACTCCATAAAAGTCACCGCTCAGATGCTAATATGGAATGGACATATGAAATTGATAATCCAACTCCACTGATGTCACAATCCAAAATGGCCCTATATGGACATTATTTTAAGAAACTAACCTGACACATGTGGTATAGAATTATCAAATTACATTTAGAATAATGTGAAAACTACCTTTCCCCAAGATATATTAGTTAATGTCATCACTATCAACACATCAGATAATGTGAATCAAGTTGTAGATGCAAAGGGAAGTAATACCGAACATATACCAGAGAGAAGTATCTAGATGCACCCCATGAGGTTTCATGAACCCCAAAACAAAGGAGGATCCAAAACCTTGAACCTAACAATATCATGCTACAAACAATATGGTAGAACACTACCATAGATAAAGGGGAAAATTTTGTCATACCCCACTCGTATCATAAATGATAAAAAATTCCTTTTATGGAGGAACAATTGACATAATTTGAGAATGAGATATAGAATCTCAGATAACTCATCAAGAAGATAATCAACAGAAACATTCCCAATGGGTATCATCATTATAAAGAGATAAATACCGCTCGTTTGATACATTGAAAAAGTGTCGGTCCACTGGTAAGAGGATAAATTTGAGTGTCAGACCATCTGTAGATCAAAAAAGATGGTCTATATAGATAACAATGTCAAAAATGATCATGGAATCCCTACCTTATTGAAATAGCCTCTCCCTCACCAAGAATATATGTAAGAAATGAATATGGGGCCACCTCATAATGTCCCACTCAATTTCTATATACTTTAGATGTATTACACAATATATCCTCCAATATATATTAATTCCTTCCTGTCTATATATACTCAAATGGAATCCATAGAAATTAAACACACACTTATGTAGCTCGAGAAGAAGCAATATCCATAAATTTTGGGTGAAACTTTTTTCCCACCTAATTTTGGAAATCCTACCATCTAGACATTTGATATAATGAGGGTCCTTGAAAAAACATATCACACAATTTGTGTACTAATTTTTTCTGAAGATAGGCCCTCGAAATCAACTAGAGGCGACCATGCTAGGGTGTTCTGTAAAGATTCGAATAGGTCAAACTTTTTATTTAGTAAGACTGTATTCTAGCAGTATTTGTTGTAGGATGGGAAGATATTCATCATCAATTCCTTCAAAAATACACCCCAACCATGAGGAAAATAAAAATTGTCTACCTAATTAAGTGAAATCAATTAAAAAATTATTGGTTGTTTAACTTCATAACCAGATGGAAAGTTTTTACCTCTTCCCTAACATCCCTCTCACAATGGAGTAATTACTGATGCTCTATGATGAAAATATCTAGGACTAGATGAAGACACCTCTAATCCTAAATGAATTATCATGGTGGGTTATGGGAGTTAACATAATTATGATAATGTTTTTAAGTCATCATTCAGTGAACCCACGCTATGTCTCGACTCATGCTCTCAACATAGGTGAAATAGCTAGGCAAGGAAGAAACTAGCACTATTACTCTCAATCCAGTAGAAGTTCCCATTGAAGCACATAATTAGATTATGATCTTTCTACTGTCTCCCATCTTGTGTAAACAATAAAAAATCACTATTGTATGGAAGGAAAAATAGACAAGGGTCTTTTGAGATTTGACTAATGGTTGAATAAAACATGCTTCTTTAGAAATGAGAATTCCCCAAGTTATTTTCTTATAGCCTTGGATAATTGGATGATCAAGATTCCATAAAAAAGAATCATAATGAGGTCAACATTTCTATTCATCCTAACTCCTACATTTTTTATCAAATGATGGGTTACAAAATCTTGGATTTGTTCATCTTCATAGTTGTTCTCTTATTCATTTTTGATTCTGAACATGTGATGTTGGATAAATCCAGACAAAAGTCTCCTACATAACCATTTCCTAGTAAGAAGAATATTTTGATAAGAAGAATGTTATGTCCAGATAGAGAAATAAGTTCAATAAATTGATGAATCAAAATATAGTTGACTGAGCTCATTCCGCATTGAGAGAACAGCTATGTGGACCCATGGGGGTACCATACCCTACAAAAGTGAAATAAAATATTCCACATAGAGATGGACATGATCATCAAAAAGAGGAAGAGAAATAGGTAAAAAATTCGTATTCATCTTTGAACCATTCTCTTACACTTACAAACTTCTTCCCTCCAATATCTAAATTATCGACTTCTCCCCCTGAAATAGATCCCACATCTAGAAAATATATCATATTTGGTTTCGATAACATGATACACATGGAATATCACTTATTCAATGATGAATGTGCCTTTATGTATGATTTCCACATACCTACATGGGGAACTAGTGGCCACATGCGCTAGAACCAAGGATACAAGGGATATCATAGGTATGGTAAGACTAGATATCTTTGTCACAACCCCATTAAGGACATATATTATGCTATTACCCCTAAAAAGCAACTCCAGAAGGATAAATAGATACATGAAGGTGTCTTGGAACCCTCCTATTGTCATCCAAGCCTTTTCATCTTGCTTGACCACCTTGTGGGGGTTTGATTATCTTATTATCCTTGACAACGAGGAAGGATAGAATAATATATGCCAAAGGCACCATATCATCCCTTAATGTCTTCACAAGATTCTGTCCCAATAACCTCAAACACTTCATATCATGAACCATATAATGTGGATCAACCCCACCTTGGTATGCGCCAAACATTGGCACAAAATAATGACATTTTAAAATAGATTTTGGTTTTCTCATCCATGATCTCAATCCATGATACACTCCATATTTCAAATGATCTCTCATAATAACTCATTAAATCCCTCCAGATCCCACAAGAGTTAGAAATAAATATTTATACCACTGGGGTTTATAAATTGAAGTAAATTCCATTAGAATTCCATATCTACATCTTTTTCACAGAGATGGATCAGGAAGTGGTCATCTAGTGTCACATCAAGCCCCTATATGTTTCTATAAGACTCGATAATATCAATTCCTTGAAGGATATGATGGAAAATGGTTCTAGAATCAAACCCATCCGAATTTAGACCTTTCTATGCTTGCGATATAGTGAAGGGGAATTATCTCCAAAAAATATGGCCATCCAATGGCATGATATATGTGATAAAAGACATCTAATGAAGATCAAGCGTAAAGTACAGTTTTGGGATCTCAAATATAATGATGAGTTCATGGTTATCTAGAAAAACACCACATAAAATGTCTTTATCTGAATCCATTTGATTCATAGACACATGGATGAACCTTCCAAAATTCATCAGTGATTAAAATACCCCAAAGATGGATGAGTTCACATACTACATGGAGACAATTCTCCCTTATAGAATCATGAATCCACATATGCCAAATAAGGATTCTATAAAAGACGATACAATTAACCAATTATGGATAACGAAATATAGGTTACAACTCATAACAGATTTGGGACCGTCCATTCAAATACCTATAGTATTCTCAACATTGATTTTGTGGTACCTATATATCTCGTTGATGTAGTGGAATGAACCCTAGATGTCCATGCCCTAATGTTCCCTATAGAAAGTGTAAATGACAATGGACTCTCGAATATATCTATAAAAACTATAGTAGAAGGGGATGATAATGTATTTTTTTATTGAATCTATCATCTTTATGGTGAAAGGGATACCCTTATATTGATTACTTAATTTGAAAATTACTCCATATACTACGAGATGGAAAATAAATGGATAACCTCAGGAATGCTCCTCCGGTATTTGAGGAAGGCGTCTCTACTTCCATTGATGAGTTAATGTAGGTAAATCTAAGAACTAAAGATCACCAATGAACTAAACTAATTAGTTCCTCCATTTTTGATGAAGAGAAAGAAATGTACATTGAAATTATAAGGAATCATCAATTTGTGTTTTCTTGGGACTATTCAAAAATTATTATAATGAATCCAGATGTGGCTACGCCTAATCTCGGCATACTAGATGACCATTGAGGATTCAATAAGGAATCCTGGAGGATGAAAACCTATCATGCAACTAATATAGAAGCAGAAGTTGAAAAAAGGTATCAGAGCCATCTTTGATTGAGAATTTTAGTATAGTAGATAGCTCACCAACATCATCCCTATCATGAAAAAGAATTTTCTTATTATGGGCTGCATTGATTTTGTAGACCTTAATCGACAGTGGCCAAAAGCAGAATTCCCATTTCTGATCACATAAATCTAGATCATTGAAACTACTGGCTTCCAATCCTTTTCCTTTATGGATGGATATTCAGGGTTCAATTTGATAAATATTGCGCATGAATATGAAGAATTCATTCCCTTCAGAGCACCCTAGGGGATCTTTTTATATAAGGTTATTCTCTTTGGATTATAGATAATGGATCAACATATCAATGTTCCATGAGTTATAACATTAATAATTTTTTTAAATAAATAGATTAACTCTAGGCCGATGACGTGGTGTCGAAATCTTGATAGTGATGTGACCACTTTACAGATCCTAAATAGTCTTCGACAAGCTGCAATGAAACAGTCTGAAGTTGAATCCACTAAAATTTGATTTCGGGGTGACATTAGGGATGTTTCTTGGAATTGTGGTTTTTTTATTTGGAATTTAGGTTTACTGATAAAATACTAATGACATTATAATTATTTCACCCCAAGGAATCTAAATAAATTGAGGTGAATCCATGGAAATCGGATCTACATTCAGTGTTTCATAGACAACTTGGATAAAAAATATCTCACCTTCACCAAGATAATGAAGAAGGGAATCACATGTCAATTGGATAATATCTTCCACCAAACCATCAAGAGTCTCAATAATTATTTTATACACCCACCGATCAAGATTCCACTGGTGTAAGGAAGGCCCACTTATCTTATATTTGGCTTCTATAGAGACATCTCTTAGTGGTCTCCTCATGCAAAAAAATGCTACGGGGGAATGAGAATCACATCTAGTGTCTCATACTAATGTCTTTATAGTGATGAATTTGATGCTTTAAATGCATCACCATGAATTCCACTTGCTCTCTCATATTGATATGATGAATTATATCTTTTTCCACACCATGCTGACAAGGAAATTCGACCAATGGACAGCCAATCTACAATTGTACGAAATATAGTTGATATTACAAATATCAGTAAAAGTACATACCCTATATGATCTTCTTACCATACATCATGTCCCATAAAGTACATCAGTGGATATTTAACCTCCATATAATGATTTTTTGACACCCATGACACACCCCAAATATGGTATAAATATTTTAATAGAACCTCCCATGGACATATCTGTATGAATTTGGATATCCTATGACTCAATCAGGTCGGATTAGAGATTGTATTTGTCTCCCCAAACAAAGAATTTATTCATTAATCCTTCCCACTATTCTTATAATGCATGAATAATGAGGATGAATACTAATCCCTCATTGATGGCTTGGAACTATCCCTACAATAAAACTATACTACCTGAACATTAAAGGGGATTCAACACTAGGGATAATGTATATCAATGTCGAAAATTCCCTCAAAAAGGTAGAATTGACCCCTATCACTGGATTTGTTGGATGATTATTTGATGAATTACCTCTTGAGCCTACATTGAATCATGTCCCTCAGTTAAAGAATTCTCATGTCCCGGTATTTGTGAACACAATCACAGTCCTTACCAACCCTAATTAGGATGAAGTGGTCATCCACATCACGTACTGATGAATGGTCTCATCAATCATCATATGAAAAATAAAATAAATCAATTAGTTCAACTCTCCCCCAGAACAGTATGTATTAATATCTACCCTAAGATAGATGGTTCATGTTGGTACCATGTTGGATGTATAAGTGGATTATTGTCTTTTGTTGTCAAAAATAGGATAAATCAATTCACTTTGTTAAACCCATGAAAAATTAGAGGATTATTTACTAATTTGTATTTCAATAATAACATACATTAGATGAACTTTTTATGTAATCCTTATAAATTAAAATAGGGGTAAATGTTATTCCATTCATATTCTGTTATAATTGGATGGAAATATATAGGTTGAATACAGGGATGTTTTAGTACTTTTTATTGAAAAAATGATGGTAAATGTGTTCAATCATTGAAAATACATCATAGGAGATACATTTTGTGATGAAAGAAGTTGATTTTTGATTATGCTAGATTAAAATGAAACATCATTGGCGTTATTTATGAAGCATATTTTAAGGTGGTACCATTTTCTAGTGTTTTCCAAATTATTAGGGTTGTAAATAAGGAGATAGAGAAATATGATTTTGGTAAAGTTTGTTTCAAAAATGTTAGAATATGGATTGGTATGTTGCGAAAAAGTTTAATTCCAAGATCTTAATATCAAAATCTAGAAAATAAAAAACTTGTGTAAATGATTGGTTTTTCCACACAAGATTGAAGGGAGATTGGAATGTTTCATGCAAGGCATGATTCAAATTTAGAACATCAAAAAATGGAAAAGGCATGAAGTCTGTGAAATATTCAAGAAGTGCATGAATAATGAGGTTTGGTAGAAAGAGACTTATACACCCAATGTAATGTCAAATGATATTTTTTGTGATATGTCAGGATCTTGTGTGACGCGTTAGGGTTTTTTCACACTGGGGCCAGTGATGCCTAAAAATAAGAGGTGACCCCCTCTAATATGAAAATATCAACACCTAGAGAAATCCAGAGCTCTGAATCATGGATAAATTTTATGTAAAGGTATTTTAATGAAATAAATATAGTTTCATGTAATAAGGAGATGTTTCACGCAAGAAAATAGTTACACAATAGATTGAAGTTGCACACAAGAGGTGTTCCATGAAAAAAGTAAAATATTCCATGCAGGGCACTAAAACATCATGCAAGACAACAAAAATGGTGTGTGAAATATTTTAGTTTAGCATAAGAAGTATGTTGGGTGCAACATAGTTCATACAAGCTTCTAGGTAGAAAAGAGAATAATTTTTTTGAACAATAAAACTCTGAAAGCTGATTAAGAAGAACTGAAACTTTGTTTTCCTCTTGTTGTGCTCATAGGGTGCATACATACTTTCTGATTGATTACCATGTTCTACATGAATGTAAGGGTATATATTACTCAATTTATTCATCATCAAAGGATTATCTTCTAGTGGATTGTGTTTTACTAGATTGTTTTCATACCGTACCAAGGATGTAGCTACTCTTTTTGAGAAGTGATCCTTATAAATTTTGTTTTCTTGTTGATGTGTGTTCTAATTATTCTCAACAATAAAAAAACTCTTTAACATGAGTTAAAGGTAGTTTAAAAAGGAAATAAATATAAAAGAAAAATATATCAATGATTCAACCATTCCCCTATCAGTGATGCTTAGATCTGGACAGGGAATCTTCATTTTCAATATTTGAATTTATCAAAAATGTGGCTCTCCCAATAGAACATGATGAAATTGAATATATTCAATGATAGGAAAAAACATACACTCTAGGATTGTAAAAATAAGAGGGAGTCCATCTACATTTGTGGATTTGATGTAATCCTTCTCATATTCATAGTAGAAAGTTTGATTATCACTATCATGTAAGAAGTCCCCATAGGCTCCTATGATGCTCATAAGTCCTAGACCACGATCTCCCACCCAATCAATATGTCGGTTACAATAGGAAACCCATGATGGTGGAATTAACTATGAAATTTCATACATTACAGATTCATGAAAACATAACCATAAACCCAAAAAATTTATATATACTACTATGTATTCCTGTAAATTATCTATATATGTAATGGATATTGTGGTGCCATATCCCCAGCCTCATCATATTAGTTAAAGTGAATCCATACTACTACAATATTTATTTCAAACCAAGTTGAGGAAATACATCTCAAGGAATTCTAGATGTAGAGCATCAAAATATTATTAACATCACATATCATCACTAGAATCATGGTCTTTCACATGATACTAATAGGCAATGTCTCCAAAATTTGTTCTACAGAGCTGAAGAGATTATAGCAAGGGTAAAAACATGATCCAAGAAATCATACTGCTATCATGCGGTGGAAAATGTTCTTATAGAGGCATTCAATAAGACTCTATCATAAATACTCTAGAAGATGGGGAATAAGGATTATAAGTCCTAGTATGACAAGCTTATTCATATTTTATGGCCCTATCATACCACCACACGTACTGATACACATGAAATGCTGTATTCAATGGTGTGTGAGACCAAGGTACTGTTCACCAAAGAGTTCATGATACCCTCACAAAGAATAACCATTTTCTAAAAACACACGAATCAAGATAAATCACAAAAGTTTAATGATGAATTATAGTGTATCAGTGAGAAGAGGTAGTGTACATTTCATAACCTAGATTTTCATTAGAATGATATCACACATGCTTTTAAAAAAAGGCACACTACCATTCGTTGAATTATGTAAATATCTTATTGGACCTCAGATCCCCAATGATTCTAGAAAGTATCATCATATGCTGGAACAATTACACCTCTGCATGTGGGTCAGACCAGTGTAAAGAGTCTCCCATTAAAAAAAACAATACTCAACTAAAAGATAAACAAGATTTGAACATGAATGTTCCATGTGTCTGCAATGCAACTCAATGTAATGGAACAACGACTCCCAAATGGGTCGAACAACTTTTGGTTCCCTCTCCCATGCTCGAATACCAAGTAGAAACCTATCCCAGGGCCTTTCCCTTATCATATCATGCATCAACAATGTCTGCTCAGGTGTTGATTAAATGGCCCGAATAGGGTGTGAGTACAACTCCATATCCCACCACGAACAGTTTCTAAAATGTGTTCAGTCAAAAGATAGATAATGAATATTTATGAACCAATAAATACAATTCATAATTCAAACAGTTATCACATTTTCATTTAATATTTTTCCATCACATTAGGCTAATTCAATTCATGTTCCCCATTTGAATCATCATTAATTATTATCATTTACTTTTTTAGGTCATCATTTTTAGCACCCCAAATCACATTTAGAAGAACATTTTATGTTATCATTCATTGGGTGTAGGATGTTGTTCCTAGAAACCCAATTATAAGTTTTAAAATTCATTCATTATTATCATTAATTGGGTATAGGTCATCATCCCTAGCACCGAAAATTTTAGTTGAACCATAATTCATTATAATTATTCATTGGGTGTAGACCATCATTCCAAGCATCCCAAATATCATTGAGTGTATGTCATCATTACTAGTACTTCTTTTCTCAATCGGTGTAGGTTGTCATGCCTAAAACCCCATAATCCCAAGCTTGGATATCTATTCTGTGGGAACACAATGTGCAAGTCCCGTCATCTAATTGGTCTGGGATTCCATTCCTATAACAAAACAAATCTAAAACATGGAATCATTCTATCTGTCATAATAATATTCCACATTATTCCTTTAATAATCCGTTAATTAATTAAACATTTCATATTCCATTAGTTAAATCATAAATTAACTAAGAACATACTCATTAATTAATTCGTAAATTAATTAATCAATCAATACCATAATCATTCCATAAATAATTCTTCATAATTAATTATCCATATCAAATTTCAATATTTCATAATCAATTGTCATGATTAATTATCTTTGATCCCATTATAAAACATAATTAATTCTCCCAATTAATTATCTTTGGTCAACATCATGGCACATAATTAATTATCACAATTAATTATCTCTCACATCCAAACATAATTCCATAATTAATTTCCGCTAATTAATTATATTATCAAAATAATTAAATATATCAATTACTTTATCTCTACCAATATCGAATCTTCAAAATATTTATTTGGGAACCCCCCCATTGTTTTTTCCATCATTGAATTACTTATTAAATCACCAAATCAACTCAATTGAATTTCACTACTAAAGAATTCAATTTAGGAAATCAATCTCCAAGTGAATCTAGCATATCATAAACTCACATTCAAATATCATAAAAAAACAATGGGAGTTATATTTAGATCTCATACCTCAGTTTCTTGTTGGATGCTGGCCCAATGGAAATACCCAAAATCTGAGCAACATGATGTCTTCGATCAAGCTCCTGGTCTAAATCTATTAAACCAAAATTTAGATCAAAGGCATCTAGATCTGGAAAATCTAGATCTAGATCTAAAATTCTAGATCGTGATCTTAACAAATGTGTTTATATCCATGAAAGTTTTGTATAACATCCATTAAATTATCAAGAAATGATATGGGAAATAACAGAAGAAGCATCGGGATGAAATCCACATACTAGGATGAATGTTCTTCTTCAATATAGGAATTTGATATCGAAGAAAAGTATTTAGAACACCTTGTATTCTCTCTGGGAGGCTTTTGAAACACCTAGAATTAGTCAATCCCATGCCAACGTCAAAAATATTGATGTCCCAGGGTTCATGTGGTTTTAAAAACGATTTTAGGAATTAGAACCCCACTTTAATTGTTTCTTGGGAATATGCACACGGTTAGGGAAAACCATTCAATAACCAAGTGTATCCCTCAATCCAATTTTGAAAGGATGACACAGTTTGGTCACATGGTTTGTCAAACTGTGCACAAACCGTGTAGACATCTCTGTCCAGTTTTGCATGCTTGGCACAGTTTGGTCGCATGCTTTATCAAACCGTGCACAAACCATACACAACCCACTTTACATTATTTTTCCTCACAGGTTCATCCAATGGAACCCCAAAACACTAGTCCATGATAATAGTACTTAAAATCTGCAAATATTACCTAAACGCATGCCTGAGATGACTCCAGAAATGTCCAGGATCTTACATTCTCCAAACCATAGAACAGCTCGTCCTTCAGCTACACTCCAGAATGTCTCTATGATTTGGATCCTAAAATATTAGGCCACTGAGCCCTTATGACTTATTCTGATTCCCACGTTTCCTCTTGAACATTTCCATGTTCCCATAACACATGAACTAGAAACACATCTTTTCCCATAACACTTTACCACTACGACCCGACACACATATCAGATGCTCCTCAAAGGACGCATTTGTCTCGTGGTCAACCTATTCCACATAAATCAAATTATATGGGTCAGGGTGATACCTACATAGTTTTCAAACATGTAAAACATCATGCAAAGCACTTTATTTTTTTGTAAGTGCTAATTAGTACACCTCCAACCCGATTCTCTCCAGAACCTCAAGTGGTACCACAAACATGGGAGCTAACTTTCACTGCTTCCGTATCCCATGGTGACCCAATCTAGTTGACAACTAAATGAATATGTGATCATCATCTATAAACTCTAGGGGTTGTCTCCGTTTATCAACCAATGACTTCTGCCTACTCAGAGTCGTAGTCATATGGTTTTGAATAAGTTGTACCTCCTCTGATGTCACACGAACGAGACTCAGTACTAACAGCTCTGACTCATCCGCCTCTAACCAATATACTGGTGATATAAAAGGTCTACCATAAGGTGTTCCATATGGATCCAACATTATAGTTTATTAAAAAAATTTTGTTATAGAATAACTCTACGAAATCCAAGTTCTTTTCCTAAGAACCACTAATTTCAAGAACACATGCTTGCATCAACACTTTTATGGTACGCTCTGACTTCACATCTATCTATGGGTGGAAGGTCATAATTAATAGAACATATATACCATGCAACTTCTTTAGGCCCTACCAGATGCTTGATGTAAAGTGAAAATCATGATCTGAAACTATAGTCTATGGCACCCCCTGCAAATGAACTATCTCTCCCAGATACAGTTCTTCTAACATATCTACTATAATGTTTTCCTTGATAGGATAGAATATTTCTACCTATTTTAGTTGATCCAAAACGACCCAAATAGAATCATTCATTCTTTGAGTCTTCGGATGTCCTA
The DNA here is from genome assembly GCA_963277665.1 of Viscum album. NCBI lineage: Eukaryota > Viridiplantae > Streptophyta > Magnoliopsida > Santalales > Viscaceae > Viscum > Viscum album. Next base: position 259,487,002 of record OY728125.1, on the reverse strand, counting down.
CCACAAAATCCATAGTCATGTCACCCCACTTCTATTTTAGAATAGGTAATAACTACAATAGGCCTCTAGGTCATTGATGCTATAATTTCACATATTGATAGGTGAAACATCTTGTTACGAAACCTTTTATCTACTCTTTCATGCCTCGACACCAAAATATCGTCAAAGGTCAGAGTACATTTTTTTCACCCAAGGATGTAATACCAACCTTGAAGCCGGAAATTCTTGCATGAGTTCCTCTTACATATTCACAGGCACAAAAACCCGATTTTACTCACAAATGATCTCATCCAAATATATTTTCTAGTATGAAGGGGTCTCCCCACCTTCGAAACATTCCCTCAAGGCTAAACACTCTATACCCTCATACTTCCTATCCTCGATGTCAAGTGCTTATGCATCTCTTGGAAAGCATTCTCACATGATTATGTCCAAAAAAAATATTCTTATCTTTTTCAAACTAGAATGTGGTCCTACCAAATTGGATAAGACTTGGATACACACCATGTAATAACCGACTAATCCCAAAAATATTTTAATATCAGAAACATTTTTTGGATTCTCCCAAGAAATCACTACCTACACATTTTCTGGTTCCACTACTACACCTTCTTCCAAGATGATGTGCCCCAAAAAGAGTACCCTATCATTCAAAAATTGTCATTAAGATAGCTTGGGAAATAGCTGATGCTCTCTATGTGTACCCAATATGATGTAAAGATTTTGAGCATGACCATCATTAGTATTAGAGTACACTATAATGTCTTCCAAAAACAAAACCACAAACTGAACTATTTACGGATGAAGGATTTGATTCATCCAGGCCATAAACCCTATTAGAGAATTACTCAACCCAAATAGAATTATTACAAACTCATAATGTCCATATCGGATTCTGAAAGATGTTTATGGTATATCAGAGGTCCAAACTCTCATCTGATGATACCATGATCTCAAATCCATCTTTGAGAACACACTAGCCCCCTTCAGCTGGTCAAACAGATAATCGATAAGCAGAAGAGGATACCAGTTCTTCATAGTCATTTTCATCAACATTTGGTAATCGACATACATGTATAAACTCCCATCGACCTTATTTGAAAAAAATAGGTGATCCCAATTTGGAACAAAACTGGAACTCCACTGTGGGTTGAGTAAAATGTGTATGATAGTGTCCTTGCCTACCGCACTGGTGGAAAAGCACATGAGAAAGATCTGGTGTAACTGTTCCTCCTAACTATCCACCTTTATTTCTAGTATCCTGACTAAGATTCTCATGACGGTGCTTCCTACTTTAGAAAGGCACACTCCCTGATCAACTAGGTACATGTACAGTATTGGATGCCTCCTTCAGGTTCCCCTCTAAAATGAGATCCTGATTAACCACTTCTAAAAATTTATTCAACCTAAAGATACTCAACTAGCTCTTAATTTCACACTTAACTCTATCCTGAAATCTTTTTTCCAAAGAATCCTCATCAAGTACCAAATCTGTAGAAAAACGATGTAAATCTGTGAAGCGTTCAACATACTCCTTTATTTACATGATTCCTTATGTTAGATGCATAAACTATGAAACCATATCTTGTCTTAGTGTTTCTGGATAGAAGTTCTCTCAGAACCTCTCCAGAAAGTCCTTCCATAACATCTCATCATTATATACAAATCGTACCTTAATTTCCCATCAACGCTTCATCGAACACCGCTGCACATGAGCATAAAAATTGACCCTTCTCTCTGTTATGGTCTATAAATGGTCAAGTATCATCTCTACAGATTGAATCCATAATTAATCTCCCTTAGGTCCACCCTCTCAAAAAATGTGGGATGGTGATGCAGCTAAAACTCCCTTTTCAACTGACACATTATTTTTTGAACCCTCCCTAGGTATCTCTCAATGAATTGCATGAAATGAACAAATTTATCATGGAAATTCTCTCCTTCCTCATCTTGCACCAATGGTACCTAAAGCTCCATATCTAGTAGTTTATTCTGGGCTATACCACTCGATCTCTCCCTGAACAAGCGTGGTGGAGGCATACTCCTACAAATCCAAACACATGTCTCAGGTATCACAACACAACCTTATAACATTTACATAAGAGGAGAAACTAAGACAACAATTTTAAACATGGTTTACCCACGTTTTCTAACCACATGGTAAACACTGAGGCATTATCCCAACCCTTAACCATCATGCTCCTTGGTCTTAGATAACAAGGTTATATTCATTATCATTAATTTATTCATCCATTAATTCAATCACATTATCTAAAATTAATTAATTAAACAATTAATTAATTTCTCATACTGAATTAAACAATTAAGGTTCTCATTAAAAACCCATTTATTCCCATTTTACATTATTATTCCAATATCACAATAAAGAATATAGTTTATGTTCAACAACTTACCCAAAAGTCAATTTCTCGTGAGTGCCTAGAATAATTCATGTCCCAACAACCCTGAGTGCATATAATGATTCATATAGACTCAAGTATCATGCCTCCTTAGGCCACAAATAAAAACTCAACAATTTTCAAAACAAATACCACATCACCCCACATGCGCGTCACCCAAGGGGAAATAATATTCAACTGTAACATCAAACAATAATCACAACAATACCACCGTGAGTACTCATATTTTCCTCCATAAATGGGTTTGAAGCTCCCATGCATGAGGTCATTACCATGCCTCAACTCTTATTAGTCTCTAGTTGGCATTTCCCAAAATAGTAAGACAAAAGTAGAAGAATAAATAGAACCCCTCTGATACCAGTTTGTGACGTCCTAACTTGGGAGCCACTAAATGGTGCATCAAGATGGATGGCCACATGCTGTCAAGATCACCTCCCCATACTCTAGAGGGATCCGACTAGAAGTGAGGGTCTTGTAAGTCAATTTTGGGAATACTATACCCACTATTATAAGAATAAATCACTAGTGGAAGAAAATATAAAGAACCAAGTACAAAACCATATAAATAACACGAACAATACCATGTCATATGATAGTTCAAACAAAAATAAATACAATACTTAACTGAATGGTAAAACATGATATGAACATGAAAATTCCATGTGTCTATAATGAAACTCAATATAAACGCACTACGACTCCGAAACGGGCACTGAAATGTGTCTGGTTCCCTCTCCTATGCTCCAATCCCAAACAGAAACATGTCCCAATGCATTTCCTTTATCTTGTAATGTAACAATAAAGTCATATCGAGTTCTGATCAGGAGGCCCGAATAGGATGTGAGAACATATCAGTAGGCCACCTCCAACGGTGTTTAAAACGAGTGTAGTCAAAAGATAGCGCATTCAGATTTATGAAGCAATAAATACAATGCATAATTTTAATAGTTATCACATTGTCATTTAATCATTAATCATCACATTAGGCCAATTCAATCCAAGTTTCCCATTTGAATCATCATTCACTAATATCATTCATCTAGTGTAGGTTGTCATGCGTAGCACCTCAAATCATAGTTGAAACATCATTCATTATTATCATTCAGCGGGTGTAGGTCGTTATTCCTAGCACCCCAAATCTCAGTTGAAACATCATTCATTATTATCATTAATTGGGTTTTGGTCATCATCCCTAGTATCCCAAATCCAAATTGAAACAAAATTAAATTTTATCATTCATTGTGTGTAGGTCATCATAACTAGAACCCCAAATGTCATTGAGTGTAGGTCATCATGACTAGAACTTCTTTCATCAATCGGTGTTGGTTGTCATGCCTAACACCCCATCATCTCAATCGTGGATAACTACTAGGGAGGAACACCATGTCCAAGTGACAACATGAATTCAGTGTAGGATTCCTTGTCTGAAACCAAAAAATTTCATCCATTTAATCATTCATTATGTCATAAGAATGTTCATCATTATTTTGTTACTAATAATGTGAATGTTAATCATTTCAAATCCCACAAGTTAAATCAACAATTAACTAAGAACATACCCATTAATTAGTTCATCAATTAATTAATCAATCAATACCATTATCATTTCATAATTATTTAATCATAATTAATTATCCATATCATTGTTCAACTTTTCATAATTAAATCTCATGATTAATTATCTTTGATAACATCATGACACATAATTAATTCCCTCAATTAATTATCTTAGGTCAAAATCATGACACATAATTTATTTTCACAATTAAATATCTCTCAAATCCAGAGATAATTCCATAATTAATTTCCCCTAATTAATTATCTAATCACATAAATTAAATATCTCAATTAAAAGGTCTCTACCTATATAAAATCTCCATAAGATCTATTTGGACAAACCATATCATTTGATCCATGGCTCAATTATCAATTAAATCAGCAAGGCAACTCAATTCAATTTCACAATCCTAAATACTCCAATTTTGGAAATAATTCATCAAGTGAATCTATAATATCATAAACACACATTCACGCATCATAAAACATGACTATGGGAGTTCGATTTGAAGCACCTACCTTAGTTTTTTGAAGGATGTTATCCCAACAGAAATCCCCAAAATCTGAGTGACCCAACGTCAATGATCATGCAATAGATTTAAATGCCTAAAACCAAAATTAAGATCAAAGGAATCAAGATTATGAATATAAATATCTAGATCTAAATTTTTATATCTAGATCTTAACTCATGGGTTTAGATCCAATACGATGATGGAGATCTTCCATTAAATGACCAATAAAAGATAATAGAAAAAACTAAAGAAGCATTAGGATGAAATAAACTTACCTGTAGGAAAGTGGATCTTCAATATGGGTTTTCAATATCATTGAACGGTGTTCATATCACCTTGGAATGTCTTGATGAAGCATTGAAAACATTTATAATTCTTCAACCCAGAGCCAAGGATGAAAATATGGATGTCTCGGGGGTTTAGGAGGTTTTAGAACGGATTTTCAAAATTAAAATCTCATGAAGTTGGTTTCCAGGGTAGAGGGACATGGTTAGAGAAAACAGTGTGCCAACCATGTGGAACCCTCTATTCAGTTAGGTAGGTATCTCATGGTTTGGTCACACGGTTTTTCAAACTGTGCGCAAACTGTGCATACCTCTTTGTCTAGTTTCGCATGCTTGGCACAGTTTGGTTGCACGGTTATTCAAACTCGGTATAAACCGTGCACAACCGATCATCATTTATTTTTCCTTAAAATTTCACCCAAATGCACCCCAGAAAACAAATCCAAGTTATAGGTACATAAAATCTTAAAAAATTACATGAAAACATTCCCGAGATAACTTTAGAAAAGGCTTTTATCGTATAGTCCAACATTAAAAGACCGTTTCCCATTCAAGAACGATGTGTGACTTGATTCATGTCCTCAAAAGATCTATATTGATGCATGGATCTTAGATTTTTATGTCCAATCACTACAACAATGGCCTAAAGACCTTCATTTTTTTGATTTTTTGATAATCGACCTTTCAAGGGGTGATGTGGAACCCTTTCAAGGCTCGTAGGCATAAGTATTACATGGATCGTTGGCCATAGAGGAATTCATTGCCCATAGGCTTGAAATATTACATAAAACGAAGAATAACAACTTAAAACAACCTCTCCACATCATATTTGTCATGAAATAATCTCTCCACATTAACTTGGCTATTCTGATAGGCTTTCCCATGCATGAATAGGCTTGTGCTGATGGCAGGTGCTATACACGCTTATGTTTGTAATCTGTTTTGCTGCTACTGTGCTGAAAGCTCGTTGGTCATCCTCCTTATGGAGCTTATTATTTATAGGTTGTCTAGTTTTTATCTGCACATAAAATGTCCCTATTTCCTTGAGGGGGCCTTAAGTCCATATTGACACAAAGTCCTGGGAGGCTCGAAGGCCTTACAGGACTGGAGGACCAAATCGGTGGCCCAAGGGCCCAAACGGGGGAATAGTCTTGGATGCTACAGTGCCAAATAGTACCTACTTCAGTTCCCGCTACAGTAACCCCAAAAAATTCTTCCACCTAGATTTGATCCTGGGTCACCTGGATGCACATAAAGAGTCCTCACCAACTGGGTTGTGGCTCAGGTGTAGTTCAACCACTATAGAACAAAAAAATTACCCCATCCATTTATATGATTATGTCATGTGTGTGGAACATCTATGAAAGAACTACGTAAGGATGAATTCCTATTGGAATAGTATATATGTAACGACCCTTCCTCGGGGCCCGTGCCGTGACTACCCCAAGCCCGACTTCCTTAGGCCAGGGGCTGGCGAATAGCACCAAAGGCGTAAATCCTAATAAAATGGGAGGGCATTTCCTTTATGACAGTAAACAAACACAACATAGTGTGCAAGCTGAATTAAGCACCAAGTAATATTGAATACAAAGTAAGTGCTGAAAGGTAAATGGGCCAGAATAAAAACCTAAATGAAAGTACAGTACAACTAAAAAATTAATACAACTGCAGTAAAGTAAAACATCAACCACCGAGTCGTCCTCCGAGAATCCCAACAGAAGTGTGGGTATGGATAGTCTCCCAATCCCCACGGGTCTGCCCGTCTGCTCCGTGTATGTCTCACAAAGTCTTCCACCTCCGGGTACTGTCCAGATCTACATGCCTCTACCACGATTAGCACTGTCCTTCGTCAGCATACAACACAACATCGTTGTTGGATCTGAATCTACGGATTACACACAAGAGGGGGGGTAAATTGTGTCTTTTCGAAATTATTACAATCTCTTCAGTTTAGACAAATTCTGTCCACTATGCTTTAGCATGATTAAATATGCAGCGGAAAAAGTAAAAGCATGAACACACAGATGTATAGTGGTTCGGGGAACAGAAGGCCCCTAGTCCACTCCACCAACGCTCAAATCTACGAGCTTGGCGATTTTCACTATCTGGTCCTCGTTTCCACAGACCTGTTCACAACTGAGTACAGGCAGTTGATACCTTTACAAGTTTCAGGCAAACACAGCCTTCCTGGTTCAAACACGAACCCACACATCTTAGAACGAGAAGCTGATCACTCAAAAATAAAAAAGGGTTTCGATAAAGAAAACACTTCTCCAGTTGTTCTTCACAATTGAAACAGAATGCAATTGACAGTAGATAGATCGTCGTCTTCAGAAAATAAAAGATCTGTAATCAAAACAGTTCTGAGTCGATCCAGTTGCAATAGATATTACATGAAACTTCACAACTTCAGCAGTAGTAGATTCACAACAGATAGTCGATGTAGAACACGTGAATCTGCTATCATGATCTTCCTTTGGTAATAAAGGTTTTACACTTCTTCTTGATCACCAGAAAAGAACGCCTTCACACAGTCTCTGTTTCTTGCTCGTTAAAAGATCAATCTATATATTTCATACACTTCCCTGTGTATATATATATCCGAAGTTTCCAAGATAGAACATATATTCAAATTTGAGAAAATCTTCCGCATAAATAGATCCATGAAAATCTCCTTTAGATTCGCGATATAAATAACAGAGCCGTTGTAACTCCCCTGAAGAATCGGCATAAAAAGCTCTGTTTAAATCAATCATTAATCCGTTGAAAATCGTCTTTAATTCAGTCAAAGTCGTACTTAAGAATCGGCTCGAAATCCGCTTAATAATCCGCCTGTTTGACCAATGCAAAAGGAAATATCGTCTGTCAAAAATATCCCGACGCCAAACGTAGGGTTGATGACGTGGCTCCAAACGTAGGGTTCACAAACGTAAGGTTCACAAACGTAAGGTTCACAAACGTACGGTTGAACATACATTATTTCTCTTCAGCATTCAAACGTAGGGTTGATCATCCATACTTTGTCTTGCTTCAACTCTCCAAAGAACGTACGGTTGATTATAAAAGTAAGATTGATGATCCATACTTTTGAGAAACAAACTCAACACTGAAAACTAACGTACGGTTTCTCTTCCATACTTGTCCAATAATAAAAACGTAAGGTTCCTTCCAAACGTAATGTTCTTCTTCCATACTTTTCAACAACGTAAGGTTCATTAACCATACGTTTCAAAATAACGTAAGGTTCCTTAACCATACGTTTCTTTTAACATAAAAAGTAAACTTTTTTATCCATATGTTACGTTCATCAACGTAGGGTATGAACAGTGATTCCAGTACGCGCTAAAACTGATCTCGCGCTACAGTGATTCCAGAACGCGCTAAAATTGATCTCGGAATAAATGAAGTATGAAATCTCATTATATGAAATAAATAAATAAAATAAATTCCTGCAAAATGCTCAATGAAATAATTAGTAAATAATCAAGGGTATTTGTGAGCATCAAAATCATCATAAAGAGACAGAGTATTATTTAAAATAATCTCCCCCTTTAAAAAAATATTATTTTGAATTGTTTGAAAACAATACATTGCTCAACAATCTCCCCCTTTTTGATGATCACAAAACCCATAAAATAATAGAACTAATTTAATTGCAATCTTTATTGAAAAATTTGTTTTATTTTAGAATTTTGAAAGGATTAAAACAATATTTAACTATAATAAAATTTCTCCCCCATAAAAATAAATTTTCAGCTGAAAATGGATAAAAGATAAATGTCGTATATATCCAAATTCTCCCATATATCCAAATTTCTTTATAGGAAACAAATGAATTTAAATGTTGTGTTTATCCAAATTCTCCCCCTTTTTGTGATATCAAAAAGAATGAAAAATTATGGATTTGAACACATTCAATATTGCACTGAACTATAAGTAAATGCTATATTTAACTGTGTATGAATAAGTGAATCTGTTATACTGGCTAAATCAATCATAAATCAATAAACAACAAAACAAAAAAAAAGAAAGTAAGAAAAGATTTTTCATGCACAAGCTATTATATATAAACGATTGTGATATACAGAGGAATCAAGGTTCATAGATAAGACAGGGAAAAAAGGTGTCTATCTCCTTTGAATCGCGGTCTTTATCTCTGTAAACTGTTCTCTGAGCCTCTTCATCATCCCATCTCCTAACTTGATGATAAGATCTCTGTTATCTTGAGTCATATGAATATCTTCAATAAAATTAACTCTGAAAAACTCATGCATTCTTTCTTCTTTTTCAACAAAAAGAGCCTGTTTTTCTGATAACTGATTCAAAAGAATCCTAATCGGTTGCTCTCCAGATGTCAACTGATCCACTAAAAATTTCTGATTATCTAGCAAAACTGACAAAGGGGCACTATTACACTGAAGATTGTGTAATCTATCACTCATATTGCTCAGTGCTCCTGTAATTGCTTGAAATCTCCGAATCAAATCAGGTGAAGAGCCTGATCCACTCACAGCACTATTTGCAACAGACGCAAATTTATTCTCCATGTAAATCTTCAACTCAGACAAATCATCTTTCTTTACCATCTCTGATTTTAACTGATCAACAGCATGCAGCATATCATTCTTAAACAAATCTACTTCCTGTCTTGAAACAGTACATTCTTTCAGCTTCTGAAACTTCAACTGCTCTAAGTTCAGAGAATTTCTGAGACTAACATTCTCAGATTCTAACTGAGAGATACGCTTGTACAACTCAACAACTTCTTCTTTTCTCGAATCAGGGGCACCCTGTGCTCGATTCTCATGTCCAGAATTAGATTGATGAAGCAGGACAAGTGGTAAGGAATCTGCATCTGACTGTTCTTTGTCCTTGTCCTGACAAGGTTGATCCACTGAACTACCTTTTGAAACCTGAAATTCTTCCACTGAAAAATATTCTTGAAGTACCTCTGTATTAGCTTCAGAAGTATGTTCATCACGAGCAGTAGTCTCTCTGACTTCTACTGATTGGTCAAGAACAATATTTTCATGTAAATCTTGAGTTCGGGCCACTTCTTCACCAGGCACTGCCTCCATAAGTTGTTCTTGTTGAATTACTTTTTCAACAGCCACAGCAGCAAATTGAGGTTCTTTTTGAGTTTCTGTTTGAGCTGCTGGTTCCTCTATTGATGCAGTCTGTTCCACAACATCTTCTCTCACAAAAGAGTAAGAAATTAACTGTTCAGATGATTTCAAGGCAGGAGAGATAATTTCTTCATCAATTGACCTCTTCCTTCTAGATTGAAGTCCTTCTTGACTTCTCTCTTCCTCAACTTCCTCCATCTCAAAACGAATTATCCTTGCCACTGTACTAACTCTTGATTCTGCTTGTCCGTCCTTGGACTTAGCCGGTTGAGCCTGAGCACTCTCCGAACTTTCCTCAGCTCCAACAGGTAAGAGTTTTTCTTTAATTGTGCTCCAGAAGTATCCTATTTTCCTCAAAGTTCCAGCATTAAAAACATTACTGTGGTGACATTTCACCCCAACATCAACCAATCAGATCATTCCTCTTTTAAACAAATACAAAGAAATGAACCTTCCATAAGGGAAAAAGGTCATTCTTGCTTCACTCTGACAGCAGTAACTCAGATATCTTATCATAAACCGAGGAAAATTAAACTTAATATCACACATCAGAAGATACATTATGTACATGTCAGGGTATAGGATTTTCTCCATCTCAGCCATTCTTGGTGCTAAACCAGTCTGAACAAATTTTACCAAGATTTTCTGATCGGGCTCCAAATCCTTAATAAACATCTTCTTTATCATTCTGGTTCCGAACAGAAAAGACATAATGTCTTCAGACTTATGTACAGAATCTCCAATATTCCGTAAATCGAAATGAAAAACTCTTTCATGAGGGAAGTTAAGAATTTGACTTATCTCTACAGAAGATATTGAAAAGTCCTTATCCTCTATTTGAGCCAACAAACTATCCTCTGTATCTCTAAGGCTAAACTGAACAGTTCTAAAGAAATGTCTCATTTCTGGCTCATATAGAAACTCAGAATTTTCACTATTAAAAGCTTGCTCAAGGCTTTGAAACGACAACGCTTGCTTCAACAGTAAATTAGTTTCAAACAGCCACTCTAAATCTATGACTTTACCTTGCAGTATTTTCCGACCAACTACCTTAGGTTTCTTTGCAGCACTGCTCTCGGCTTCATCTGGACGCTTAGTCTTTGCCATTCCAACAACGATTTCTGAAGGTTTGAAGTTTAGGGTTTGAAGATTCAGAAAAGGGTTTTGGAGCAGATGTGCGGTTTTAGGTTTTCGAAAGGGTTTCCGAAAAAGGTGAAGCAGTTTAGAAGATGAAACGGTTCTGACAGCCTTGATTCCCGTGTAATCACTAATCATTACTTTTATTTAAAACAAAATAAAATAAATAATAGCGGAAAACAGAAATTAAGCAGAATTCGAAAACAGAATAAGAAAAAAAAAACTATTTAAAATTAAATAAACCTAACTCCCCCTTAATAAATTCAAACCTTTCCGTGGGAAGTGGTTTAGTAAAAATATCTGCTAATTGATTTTCTGTATTTACAAATTCTAAAAATATATCCCTTTTAAACACACGATCTCTTAAAAAGTGATGTCTTATATCAATGTGCTTAGTTCTAGAATGGCTAATAGGATTTTTTGAAATATTAATTGCACTAGTATTATCACATAAAATAGGTGTATTATTGAAATTTAATCCAAAGTCCATAAGAGTGTTTTTCATCCACAACACCTGTGCACAGCAACTACCTGCAGACACATATTCTGCCTCGGCTGTTGACAGGGCAACTGAGTGTTGTTTCTTACTAGACCATGATACTAATGACTTCCCTAAAAAGTGACATGTTCCTGAAGTACTCTTCCTATCTAATCTACAGCTTCCAAAGTCAGCATCTGAATATGAAATTAAATTAAAATCAGAGGTTTTTGGATAAAGCAGAGATTGATAAATAGTACCTTTTAAATATCTAAAAATTATTTTAACAGCAGTTAAATGGGATTCTTTGGGATTTGATTGAAATCGAGCACAAAGACATACTGAATACATTATATCTGGTCTACTAGCAGTAAGATATAACAAACTACCAATCATACCTCTATATAACTTGTTGTCCACTGATTTTCCAGTTTCATCCAAATCAAGTTTTATATTAGTACACATAGGAGTTGTAAATGGCTTGCTGTTTTCAAGTCCAAATTTCTTAAGTAAATCAGTAATGTATTTGCATTGATTTAAAACATTTCCAAAATCTTTTTGAAATATTTGAAGACCCAAAAAGAAATTTAATTCTCCCATCATACTCATTTCAAATTCTTTTTGCATTAATTCTGAAAACCCATGACAATGAATTTTATTGGTTGATCCAAAAATTACATCATCAACATAAATTTGAACCAACAAAACATTATTTTTCACAGTTTTCTTAAAGAGTGTTGGATCTTCCAGACCAACAGTAAAATCATTTTTCAAAAGAAAAGAACTTAGTCTTTCATACGAAGCTCTAGGTGCTTGTTTAAGGCCATAAAGAGCTTTAGTAAGTTTGAAAACAGAATCTGGTTTTTGAGAATTTTCAAAACCAGGAGGTTGCTCAACATAAACTTCCTCCATTAAATAACCATTTAAAAAGGAAGATTTAACATCCATCTGAAATAATTTAAAATTCATATAAGATGCATAGGCTAAAAGGATTCTAATGGATTCTAACCTGGCTACAGGTGCAAAGGTCTCATCATAATCTATTCCTTCTTCTTGATTATATCCTTTAGCTACTAATCTTGCTTTATTTCTAGTTATTATCCCTTGATCATCCTGTTTATTCCTAAAGACCCATTTAGTTCCTATTACTGGATAATCATGTGGTCTTTCAACTAATTCCCAAACCTTATTTCGCTTGAACTGGTTCAATTCATCCTACATTGCTATTACCCATCTCTCATCATCTAAGGCTTCTTCTATGGTCTTAGGTTCTTGTTGGGATAGGAAAGCAGAGAATTCAGCTATGTTTCCAAGGTTTCTTCTAGTTTGAATACCAGTTTCTAAGTCACCTATCACATATTCTAAAGGATGATTCTTTAAGGTTCTAGACTATCTAGGCATTATATTCAAAGGTTCTTCAGTGTCATGTTCTTCTGAACTGGACTGAATTTCTTTTATATCATTTTCAAAATCATTCTTTAAATTCTCAAGTCTCATGTTTTCATTAGAATCAGGTTCATCTATCTGTTCTATCCTTTTCTCAAAAGGATCAGATTCATCAAATTTCACATGAACTGATTCTTCAACAATCCTTGACTTTTTATTATAGACTCTATAAGCTTTGGAGGTTGCAGAATATCCTAAGAAAATACCTTTATCAGATTTTGGATCAAATTTACCAAGATTATCTTTGGTATTCAAGATGTAAACCTTGCATCCAAAACCTTTAAAGTAATTTACTTTAGGTTTTCTGTTATTCCATAGTTCATAGGGTGTCTTTTTCAAAATAGGTCTTATTAAAATTCTATTCATTATATAACAAACTATATTAACAGCTTCTTCCCAGAAATATACAGGTAGGCTATATTCATTTAACATAGTTCTAGCCATTTCTTGAATAGTTCTATTTCTTCTTTCTACAATCCCATTCTGTTGAGGTGTTCTTGGAGCAGAGAAGGTGTGTTTAATACCCATGTTTGAGCAAAAGGAATTAAATTCCTGGTTCTAAAATTCTCCACCATGATCACTTCTCAATGAGATTATATTAAAACCTTTTTCATTTTGAATAGATTTTCAAAAACCTTCAAATAAACTAAAAGCTTCACTTTTAAATTTCAAAAAGAAAATCCAAGTAAATCTAGAATAATCATCAACTAATACATAAACATATAATTTACCAGCTAAACTTGCTACTCTTGAAGGTCCAAACAAATCCATATGGATAAGTTCTATAGGTTTAGTTGTAGCAACTTTATTAACGGATTTGAATGATGATTTGTGTTGCTTTCCAAGCTAACATGCATCACAGAATCTGTCATTTTCAAATTTGAGACTAGGCAAATCAGAAACTAGATGTTTCTTAGATAATTTATGTAAATCATATATATTGCAATGACCAAGTCTTCTATGCCAGATCTAGGATTCACATATATTAGCAGTTAAGCAGTTTACTTGTTGTTTACACAAAGAATACAAATCCAAAGTATAAACATTATCAGTTCTGGGTGCTCTAAACTTAAACAGTTTATCTTTAGAAATAGTATAACTATTGTTAGTAAAATCAACAGTGTATCCATCATCACAGAGTAGAGAGATACTTATCAGATTGTGTTTTAACCCTTGTACATAAAGTACTTTGTTGATTGAGACTGTCTCTGGATCTCCAACTGTTCCAATACCAATAATCATTCCTTTGGCATTGTCACCAAAGGTGACAAGTCCTCCTTCCTTTCGAGTAAGAGAAGAGAAATTAGCTGAAGTTTCACTCATGTGTCTTGAGCAGCCACTGTCCATATACCATATTTCTTTCTTTCTTTGGTGACCTGCTACCTGCAAAGACATTCAAACAAATTGCTTTGGTACCCATATCTTGTTGGGTCCAGGAGTGTCAGCAAGCGTGATCTGGGTATCCAGATTTGCTTTGTTTTCTTAAAATTGATTGAATCATATAGATCATTGGAAATATAAGCTTTCTTAATTACACATATTTGAGGTTGTCTTAGAAAACAGTTTTTAGCTATATGACCTTTTGTTCCACAGAAGTTACAAATAACCTGTTTAGTGCTAGGAACAAAATAATTTTTGTATAACTTAGGTTTTTCTCCTTTACTTCCAATTCCAAACCTTTCCTTTTTAATTACAGTTTTTCCAAGTATCTCATTTAAGACGTTTTCTCCTTTTGTAAAAACTAATGCAGCCTTTTTATAAGATTCTACTTCATCCTGTAGAGTTTTTATTTTTGATTCAAAATTAATTTTATTTGAGTCAGCAGAGTTGTATTTGTCAATTAATTCATTATGTTGTTTTAGAAAAGTATTTCTCTCATCTGAAATAGCTTTATGCAAGTTCTTTATAGATTTATATTTTTTAAATAATGAGTCATACCTTTCTTCAAGCATATTGCAGTAAGCTGCAAGTTTTTTATTTGAGAAGCTTGTTTCAGAGTTTGATTCATTATTTGAGTCAGAGGAGTAGTATGAGTGTACCTCATCAGTTTCAGCCATGAAACACATATTTGCTTTTAAATTGGCTTCCTCCTTCTCTGAGCATGATTCAGAAGAATTACTTGAGTCTTCAGAAACACTCAAAGTAGCTTTCATAGCTTTCTTGTCTTTCTGCTCATAACCATCTATTTTGAAGAATTTCTTCTTCTTTGCATCTTTCAATTTTGGGCAATCCGGTCTGATATGTCCCATCTTTTTGCATTCATAACATCTCACTTCCTTGCTATCCTTTTTGAAGGATTTCTTGAAGTCTTTCTTCTTACTGTATAACTTTCTGAATTTTCTGGCTAGCTGAGCCAGTTCTTTATCCGAATTTGAAGAATCAGAGCTTTCTGATTTAGAACTTACTTCTCTATTCTTCATCTTTCTATCCTTTTGTTGAGAAGTCGCTTTCAAAGCAGTATTTTCCCTTTTTATGTAGACTTTATGCTCATTTACCTCATCTTGCATTTCAGCCTCGTACATCATCAATGTACCAATCAGCTCTCTCATAGTTAGATCTTTAACATAAGTTGATTGTCTGATTGCTGCAGAGATTCCATTCCATCGAGTAGGAAGTACTCTCAGTACTTTTAACGCTTGATCAGCCTTCTTGATTGGTTCTCCTAGAGCTGTTATATTATTGACAATTTCTGTCAATCTTCCATTCATCTGAGTGATGCTTTCTCCTTCAATCATTCTGAAAGTATCGAATTTTAATTTAGCAGTTGCATATCTCATCTGTCTTACATTATCTGTTCCTTCATAAGCAACAGCTATTGTTTGCCACATTTCATATGCAGTCGGGCATTGAGATACTCTGTTAAATTCATCCGGTCCTAGACCACATGATGATTTCATTCATAGCTTTTGAATTCATGTCATACTCAGCCTCTGTAGCAGCACTCCATGTATCGGGATTTTCAGGAATTTCATAGGGAGTCAGAATCTTTGAATAGACTTTGTAACCAAGATTTTTCAGATAAATAATCATACGTGATTTCCAGAAGCCGTAATTATCTCCATTAAAGTAAGGTGCTCTGACCATTGACATTCCCTCTCCCGTATAAGCCATGATACACTATGTATAATCTTTAAATACTTCTAGCTTGACAATACTTTAAAAATAAGAAGCTCCTCCTCTGATACCAATTGTTGGATCTGAATCTACGGATTACACACAAGAGGGGGGTGAATTGTGTCTTTTCGAAATTATTACAATCTCTTCAGTTTAGACAAATTCTGTCCACTATGATTTAGCACGATTAAATATGCAGCGGAAAAAGTAAAAGCATGAAAACACAGATGTATAGTGGTTCGGGGAACAGAAGGCCCCTATTCCACTCCACCAACGCTCAAATCTACGAGCTTGGCGATTTTCACTATCTGGTCCTCGTTTCCACAGATCTGTTCACAACTGAGTACAGGCAGTTGATACCTTTACAAGTTTCAGGCAAACACAACCTTCCTGGTTCAAACACGAACCCACACAGCTTAGAACGAGAAGCTGATCACTCAAAAATAAAAAAGGGTTTCGATAAAGAAAACACTTCTCCAGTTTTCTTCACAATTGCAACAGAATGCAATTGACAGTAGATAGATCGTCGTCTTCAGAAAATAAAAGATCTGTAATCAAAATAGTTCTGAGTCGATCTAGTTGCAATAGATATTACAAGAAACTTCACAACTTCAGTAGCAGTAGATTCACAACAGATAGTCGATGTAGAACACGTGAATCTGCTATCACGATCTTCCTTTGGTAATAAAGGTTTTACACTTCTTCTTGATCACCAGAAAATAACGCCTTCACACAGTCTCTATTTCTTGCTCGTTAAAAGATCAATCTATATATTTCATACACTTCCCTGTGTATATATATATCCGAAGTTTCCAAGATAGAACATATATTCAAATCTGAGAAAATCTTCCGCATAAATAGATCCATGAAAATCTCCTTTAGATTCGCGATATAAATAACAGAGCCGTTGTAACTCCCCTGAAGAATCGGCATAAAAAGCTCCGTTTAAATCAATCATTAATCCGTTGAAAATCGTCTTTAATTCAGTCAAAGTCGTACTTAAGAATCGGCTCGAAATCCGCTTAATAATCCGCCTGTTTGACCAATGCAAAAGGAAATATCGTCTGTCAAAAATATCCCGACGCCAAACGTAGGGTTGATGACGTGGCTCCAAACGTAGGGTTCACAAACGTAAGGTTCACAAATGTAAGGTTCACAAACGTACGGTTGAACATACATACTTTCTCTTCAGCATTCAAACGTAGGGTTGATCATCCATACTTTGTCTTGCTTCAACTCTCCAAAGAACGTACGGTTGATTATAAAAGTAAGATTGATGATCCATACTTTTGAGAAACAAACTCAACACTGAAAACTAACGTACGGTTTCTCTTCCATACTTGTCCAATAATAAAAACGTAAGGTTCCTTCCAAACGTAATGTTCTTCTTCCATACTTTTCAAAAATGTAAGGTTCATTAACCATACGTTTCAAAATAATGTAAGGTTCCTTAACCATATGTTTCTTTTAACATAAAAAGTAAACTTTTTCATCCATACGTTACGTTCATCAACGTAGGGTATGAACAGTGATTCCAGTACGTGCTAAAACTGATCTCGCGCTACAGTGATTCCAGAACGCGCTAAAATTGATCTCGGAATAAATGAAGTATGAAATCTCGTTATATGAAATAAATAAATAAAATAAATTCCTGCAAAATACTCAACGAAATAATTAGTAAATAATCAAGGGTATTTGTGAGCATCAAAATAATCATAAATAGACAGAGTATTATTTAAAATAATCTCCCCCTTTAAAAAAACATTATTTTGAATTGTTTGAAAACAATACATTGCTCAACAATCGTGCGGTCATTGAATGTGCAGGGGTGAGTATAACGATACTCAGTATGGACCTCGAGACCCCCGAAGGTCTCCCAGAATCCACGAAGGATAAAACACAAAAAAAAGATGCAATCACGAAGTATCAACCATATCTACTTAGGTATATGCCCATACATATACCTAAGTCATAAATCCTGGTCATATCCAACTCGTGAGCCCAAGTACTACCCAGTCCACTTTGGAAAGAAGCCAATCACATTGATGATAGTGACTAAAAATCAAGACTCAGCTCACACAGGTATACATCATTCATAAAGTGATAGATATGATCAAATGTAGAAACTGACTCATCTATGATGGCGGACCCATGTAGGATACTAGTCTAGCTAAGCTGTCGAACCCATGTAGGATACTAGACCAGCTACTCTGTCGGACCCATGTAGGATACTAGAACAAAAGTCAAACTTTCAGACCCACATAGGATACAAGAACAGTAATTATCACCGTCGAACCAACAGATGATTCTAGTATAGTAGTCGTTGTCACCAAACCCACAAAGGATTTCAGTATGGTAGTCGTAATCATCGAACCCATGGAGGATTCCAATACGGTAGTCATTGCAGTCGCAGCCAGCTCTAGGGTTCCCACACACAACACGCTCGATTCCGAGAGGGTACACTCCATGATCCAAGGGGGGTTGATACATCAACTGTCACAAAGTCCAGCGTTGATGTATCCCGAAGTTCCGTCTCTTCAAAAGGAACATGGCGCGACAGACAACGCGTTAATCGGACGCCCAATCTGAGAGATATTTGATTTTCCATTCCAGGGGCCCGGTTGGAAATACGCTCATTCCAAACCCGACCATTATCCAATGTCTTCTAAAACTGACTTAGATTATATCAAAAGTACCGCCACGTCATGAGGTTCCCTATGCTGTAGACGACACGTCGATTGGACGCACTGTCTTCATGTAATTCACCTATAAGTGAATATGGGCCCGACCCGTTAAGCCCAGTGTGCTGGCGGGTCGGGTCAACCCAGTTTTGGAGGGTCCGACCCAGAAGAGGGTTAGACCGGACCGGTGAATCATCATGCCTGGCCCGAGTGGCATGTCCTGGCCCGAAGGTGCGTGGCCCGGCTCAGCACGGCGCGACCCAACCGGGGGCAGCGTGGCCTGGACCGGTAGGGCGTAGCCCGGCTGGCCGCGGATTGGCCGGCTAGCCAAGCGGTCCGAGGGGGGACCCCTGCTTTCTCGAACCGGCGGTGCCAAGAATAACCGCCCTCCCAAACTGGCCTTTCATCCTTCTGGGCGCAAGCGGCCCGCTCGGGCTGGCTGCGGTCCGGCAGCACGACACATTCGGGTGTCGCAGCATCTTCACCCGGCTAGCTGATGACCCGACCTATTCACCACCAAAGCGGCCTACGGTTTGGAGGCCCCGATCCTCTGCATTGCGGCACTGTGGTCTCCCTTCGGCCCGTCCGGCTTTGGCCAGCCGTTTCTCCTTTGACCTAGTGGCCAGTGGTTGGAGGCCGCAGTTCTCCCACACGTGGCCGGCGCACGGCCGCTGCTTCTCCCATCACCGCCTCCTCAAACGTGCCTCAATTGAAAACAAAGAGACTATAGAGGGTCTTCGTGCCCTGTGTGTTTGGCCTGATCCCTATGCTTTAGGCGGTAGCAATTGTCCAATGTCAAACTATGTTTCTCAATAATGAATAGGAACAATTTTAATCAATTAAAATCGAATATAATTCCCATACCTCAAAAAGACGTCGCACGTCGTCGAGTCATGGAAGACAAGTGTCTCGGTAGTTGGGCGTCGCTGAAGAATGGTTTCGATTCCATCGAAGCCAGCGTGCACCTGAAGAAGGAGTGTTGTTGGCGACTTCACGTTCTTCGAATTGTTAAGCATTCTTCATCAAGGAAGAAAGCGGTTCTTTGTCGGAGTCATTCTTCATTGAGGAGAAGAACAATGTTCTCTAGGACTCTCCAAAAAATCTCTCAACACAACAAGTGCCCAAAAAAAATAGCTAAGGATACTATTTATTAACAAATGTAATTCAAATTTCATAAAACTTTAATTAATTAAGTGAATAACCTAATTAATTTACCATGGTTTGGAAAAATTAATTAGAGTGAGAAGAATGTGAAGCCTTATTTTAAAATTCAAATGTGATGGGGTGTTCAATAAAATGAAGAGGAGTTAATGGGGAGGTTTAATGGGAGGTGAACGGATTAGGCTCATGTGTGTCCCACCTCACAAATATCCTCTCAATGGAGGTTATGTGGGTGTAGGCCCCACATCTAACTCCCCTTGGGAAGAAATAACCCACCTCCCTAAATAAAATTTGTACACAACAAACTTTATTTATTTCATTCTAAATCCCCAAATATTAACTCTCAACCCGCATAAAATGAAACTGCGGTAAAGGTCCCCTTTGGCCAAAACTGGCGCTGTGAGTTCATTGGTTCTCTCATGATTCAATTTCAAGCATCAGTTCAAAAGATAGAAAAACCCTCATGTACGTTTACTGAACATACCTGATCAAAACTTACAGAAATTGATTCCGGGCACACCGGGCCTCGGAATCAAGTGTTGTCAGAAACCGAAGACTCATAAAATTACAAAGAATTTAACAAAAAAATTACCTGAAATTTTAGGGTCTTTACATTACTCCCACCTCAGGGCTTTACATCCCTGTAAAGTTACAACAAACACTAGGAAAATAAATGGGGGTACTGAGCTCGCATCTGAGCCTCCCACTCCCAAGTGCTCTCCTGGAGGTTCTTGTGCTGCCAGCGAATGTGCACCATAGGAATAGACCATCCACGTAGGACCTGATGTTGTCGATCTGCAATCTCCACCGGGACCTCCACAAACGTCACCCTGTCATCGATATCTAGATCCACGTGATCAATGATTTGGGTCAGGTCATGCACGTATCTCTTCAGCTGTGATAAGTGGAAGACGCCATGCAACCAGTGCAACTGAGGTGGAAGGGTCAGGTGGTACGCCACCTCGCCTACTCTGCTGAGGACCTGGAATGGTCCGATGAATTGCGGAGATAACTTGAACCCCTACCAAATCTGTGTAGAACCTGTTGAGGTGAAACCCGTAATAAGACGTGGTCGCCATCCTCGAACTCCAGTGGTCTCCACCTCCTATTAGTATAGGACTGCTGTCTACTCTGTGTATTCTTCTTCTGCTCCTAGATGATCTCCACTTTCTCCGTTGTAGCCTGAACTATCTCTAGACCGATGAGTGCTGACTCCCCAAGATCAATCCAGCACAGAGGTGATATGAATGGTCGGCCGTACAGTGCGTCGTATGGTTCCATCCCGATGGTGGAGTGGTAGATGTTGTTGTACGCAAACTCCACCAAGGGTAGGTGATCCACCCACCTGCAACAAAAGTCAAGGACACATGCATGGAGCATGTCCTCGAGTGTCTGTATGGTTCTCTCTGTCTGGCCATTCGTCTGAGGATGGAAGGTGGTGCTCAAGCGTAGCTGTGTCCCAAAAGCCTCTTGTAACCCCTTCCATAGTCGGGAAGTGAAACTTTCATCACAATCTGTAACGATACTCAATGGCACACCGTGAAGCCGTACGATCTCTTTAATGTAGAGGCATACCAAGCTCTATACTGAGCCCTGCTCATTGATTGGTATGAAGTGGTCTGACATAGTGAGTCGGTTAATGATCACCTAGATAGAGTCATTAACTCTGGATGTACGTAGAAGCCCCATCACGAAATCCATGGATATCCCATCCCACTTCCACTGTAGGACCTATAAGGGTTGTACTAAGCCTACTGGTACCAGGTGCTCTGTCTTCACTTGCTGACAAGTGAGGCATCGTGAAATGAACTCTGCTACAGCCTTCTTCATACCTGGCGACCAGTGCTGTCGTACGAGGTCCTGATACATCTTTTCCACTCATGGATGTACCACTAGAGGTGAAGTTTGGAACTCTCTTAGCACCTCCTCATACATTGCAACTGGTACCATAGTATGTCCCCTGAAGAGGATGACGTTCTCAACTCCTTTAGAAAATCAATCGGCTGCCTGCCTTGTGGATATTTGAGCACACCGAATCTCACAGTCAATGTCTCCATGTTGTGCCACCCTGACCCACTAAAGAAGTAGAGGAGTGACTATGAGATACTAAAAAAAGGATGCTCCATCAACATCCACAAACGATATCTGCAACGCAGCTAGCTGCTCTGTCGCTTCTCCTAGCAGCTGAATACCCAATCTCTTGCTGAGAGCATCAGCTAAAACCTTCCAATTTCCAGTAGTATAGAATATCTCAAAGTCATAGTCCTGGAGGAACTCGATCCATCGCCGCTATCTCAGGTTCATGTACTTCTGTGAGAAGATGTACCTAAGACTCTGGTAGTCAATGTTCTGAAAATCTGTAAAGATTTATACTTTTCCGAAAAGAGAAATCCAGTATCATCCCCTGGTTGAACCACGTCCCTTTCCTAATACAGTCAATCCTATCATTGATAGTTATAATTCATGCCATGGATGAAATAGTAAGGCCTGGAAGATGCTACCAATAGATCCATCCATTACTCTCGCCTCCAAGGGTTGAGTCACATTGTCAGCATCATTGTGTGGTTACAAGGTCTCCTCTAGTAGGAATCTCGTATGTGAGGGTCAATTCAACGACTTTAACTGGAACATATTCATATTAACCACAATGTAGGCCGGAGATAAAACGTCACAAGGACAAGTGTCTTTTTTACAGTAGCTCAAAGTACAACGAAACAAATCAACCACAAACAACGAATCTAGAAGCAACATGAACAAAGTCCTCTATCCATGAAACTAGTCCCGCTCATGTCCACCTGCTTCCGGAGCTCCATGGTAATATTCTTCAGATTCACGAACCTGTGATCTCCCTTTTCCACCTGTTTCTTTCGGTCGGTGTGGACCTCCTGGTGGTGGTGGTGGTAGAGCCTTGAAATGTCATCCACCACCCGCTGCCCGGCCAGCTCCTCTGCCACGTCCGCCTGCTCCCGACAGACCCCCACGGTCAAACCTCTACCTATTACTAGGAGTACACTATAGTACCTGTTACTCATATGCAGTGTAGGTCATGTAGTCTCGAGCTATGTGACCCTACCTGCCACAAGCATAGCACTACCTGCCCCATGTATAGTTAGCTATGTTTCTGGTGCCCCGCACAACCAAACCTGTATCCTGAGGTCGCTCGCCTGATGGCCTGGTCCACATAGACCTCTACGACATTTTTCTACTCCAGCTGTGGAAGACTCTGCTACATGTCACCCTGTGGTGGGTCTCACTGCTTGTGTCGGCTCAGCGAGAAACCTCTCCACAAGAAGGGATCGCTCTAGTACTCCCTCCTGCGTCAGAATGCTGAGGGAGATTATCAAAGCCCTGATGTCATGCCTCAGTCCCTACTCAGAGGTCCGGCCCATGAAGAATGGGTATCATACCATGTTTGTGGAGTAGCGCGAGAGGTCAGTAAACCTCGCTGAGTACTGAACTACTGTCATGTTTCCCTTCCGCAGGTGATGTAACTCTGGATTCCACACCGCACGAAGGGTGGCGGGAAAAAACTCGGAGCAGAAGTGAATCTCGAAGTCTTTCCAAAGTAAAGATTCCTAGTCATGCACATGGTAAATCATGCTCCACTATCTACTTGCTGCTGCATGTAGGAGACTCATGTCATGGATCATCATATGGTCGGCTCGTTTCCCTACCAATATGAAGACTTTGACGACAGCCCCAAGGAAATCCTCGACTGCTTGAGGGTCCGTCTCTTCACAGAACATAGGTGGCCTCTATCACTGAAACTCGTGCAACACACACATGCGGCGTGAACTCTCTACTGCTGAGGATGGTAGTATCAGGCGTCTCTGCGGGTAGTGGTACCGCTAGTGCCTCCACTGTGATGGGGCCCTGTACCGAGGCCTCATCGCTCGGTGGCCTACAATATCATACATAACTCAAAACCCTAGCTGGCTACCTTCGTGGGGCCATCCTTAAAATAAACAGGTGCGCCACAATCAAATAGTATACCTAGTGAGCTGACACAATGTATTCACATAGAAAACTTTTGAAACACTCATGCAATCAGTGTTTTCATGCACTGAAATGGAAATCAGAGGTCATGGTCCTGGTGTATGGATATGTCGGCCACCGTACCAACACGGGACTCCCTAGACTAAAAACCACACTCAATACTCTTAACACCATTTCTTCACAGAACGGAATGATCAGAGTCCTAATTTCTGCGGTAGAACTAACTACTCTGATACCAATTTGTCACGACCTATCCTTGTGGCCCGGGTCGTGACTACCCCAAGCCCGCCTTCCGTAGGCTAGGGGCTGACAACTAGCACCAAAGGTGTAAATCCCGATAAAATAGGAAGGAATTACCTTTTTGATTGTAAAGAAACACAATAGAGTACGCAAGTTGAAGTAAGAACACAGTAATACTGAATACAAAATAAGCTATGAAGGTTAATTGGACTGAATACAAACCCAAATGAAAGTATAGTACAACTGAAAAACTAATAAATATGCAGTAATGTAAAATAGAAACCACCGAGTCATCCTCCGGGAATCCCAATAGAAGGGTTGGTACAGATAGTCTCCCCAGCACCACAGGTCCTTCCATCTACTCCATGTACGTCTCACCAAGTGTTCCACCTCCGAGTACCATCTATCTCTACAGGCATCTACCACGATCATCACTATCCATCATCTACATCCAACACAATGTAGTGCGGGCATTTCCCGTGATGGGGTGAGTATAAAGATAGTCAATAGGGACCCTGAGACCCCCGAAAGTCTCCCAGAATCCATGAATTATAAACCACAAAGAAAAGATAAAATCACGAAGTATAAACCATCTCTACTTAGGTATATTCCCATACATATACCTAAGTCATCAATCTTGTTCGGCCCCAACTCTCGAGCCCATGTACAACCCAATCCATATAGGAAAGAAGTCAATCACATTGATGATAATGAATGAAAGTCAAGACTCAGATCACATATGTATACATCTTTTGTAAATTGATAGAGATGATAAGAGGTTGTCACTGATTCATCTAAGCTAGCAGACCCACGTAGGATACTAGTCCAACTAAGCTATCAGAACCACGTAGAATACTAGACCAGCTACTCTGTCGGACCCACGTAGGATACTAGAACAGAAGTCAAACTATCGGACCCACATAGGAAACAGGAACAGTAATCATAACTATCAAACCCACGGATGACTAGAGTATGGTAGTCATCGTTGCCGAACCCATAGAGGATTTCAATTTGGTAGTCATCATCGCTGAACCCACAGAGGATTCCGGTAAGGTAGTCATTGCAGTCGCAGCCAACTCTAGGGTTCCCGCACACATCACGCTCGATTCTGGGAGGGTCCGCTCCTCGAGCCAAGGGGGGTCAATACATAAATGTCACAATGACTAGATTTTATGTATCCCAAATTTCTGTCTCGTTAAAAGGAACCCGACGTGACGGGCGGCGCGTTAATCAAACGCTTGGTCTGAGAGATATTGGTTTTTCCGTTCTAGGGTCCTGGTTGAAAATAAGCTTGTACCAAACCCAATTTTCATCAAAATTTATCCAAAACTCACCTAGATTATCACAAAAGGACCGCCACATCAAGAGGGTCCTAGTGTCGTAGAAGGCACATCGATCGGATGCGTGGTCTTCACGTTATTCACTTTTATGTGAAAACGGGCCCGACACGTTAAGCCTAGTGGGATGACGGTTCGGGTCAACTCAGTTTTGGAAGGTCTGACCCAGCAGAGGGTCGGACCAGCCCAGTGAATCGTGTGGCCCGGCCTGAGGGGTGTGGCCCGACTCGGCATGGCGCGGCCCGACAGGGCGCCGCCCGGCCGGCCGGCAGAGCGGCTTGGCCTGAAGGGGGCCCAAGCTGTCCGAGGTGGGGGGTGGGGGGAGCGGCCCCCCGCTTTCCCAAACCGGCAGCGCCAAGCAGCGCCACCCTCCCAAACCGGCTGGCAGAAGCCGACCGGCCTTTCTGGAGCAAGCGGCCCGCTCGGGCGAGCCGCGGTCCGGATGCACGGCACCTTCGGGTGTCGCAGCTTCTTCACCGAGCCGGCCGACGAGCCGGCCGGTTCACTGCTGAAGCGGCCCGCAGTTTGCGGCCCGCAATCCTCCCCAGCGTTGTGCCCCTTGTGGCATCGCAGTCTCCCTTCATCCCGACTGGCTTCAGCTGGCTGGTTCTTCTTCGGCCGAGCGGCCCGTGGTTGTGGGCCGCGATTCGTTCGCACGCGGCCAACACACGGCCGCCGCTTCTCCCATCATCGCCTCATCCAACGCGCCTCAAATGCAAACAAAGAAACTACAGAGGGTTGTTGGGTTGTGTGCATTCGGCCCGCGCCCTCCGCGTTAGGTGGTAGCAATTGGCCAAAGTTGAACCATGTTTCTCAACAAAGTACAAGAATAATTTTAATCAATTAAAATTGAACATAATTCCCCTACCACGAAAAAACGTCGCACATCATTGAGTCATTAATACAAGCGTCAAGGTAGTCAGATGTCGTGGATGAACAATGTTTATTATGTCGACGTTGGAGTGCACCTTATGATGAAGTGTCATTGGAGACATCGTGTTCTTCGAATTGTTGACCGTTCTTCGTCGAGGAAGAAAGTCGTTCTTCGTCGGAGGAATTCTTCGTCGAAGAGAAGATCACTTTTTTTCAAGAACTATCCAAAACATCTCTCAACACAACAAGTGCCCAAAAATAAAATAATTTCTAAGGATATTATTTTATTAACACATGTAATTAAAAATTCATACCACTTTAATTAATTAAGTGAATCACCTAATTAATTTACCATGTTTTGGAAAAATTAATTAGAGTGAGAATAAGGTGAAGGGTTATTTTAAAATTCAAATGTGAGGGGTTGTTCAATTAAATAAAGAGGAGTTAATGGGAAGGTTTAAGGGGAGGTGAAGGGATTAGGCTCATGTGGGCCCCACCTCAAAAATATCCTCTCATGGGGGGTTATGTGGGTGTATGCCCCACCTCTAGGTCCCCTTGGGAATAAATAACCAACCTCCCTAAATAAAATTTGTACACTAAAAACTTTATTTATTTTATTCTAAATCCCCAAATATTAACTCTGAACCCACATAAAATGAAACTGCGATAATGGTCCCCTTACGCGAAAACTGGTGCTCCAAGTTCATTGGTTCCTTCAGATTTAAATTTTGATTACCGATTCAAAATATAGAAAAACCAGAACATATGTTTACTGAACGTACCTGAAAAAAACATCATAAATTGATTCTGGGCACACCAGGCCTTGGTCAAGTGTTTTCATAAACCGGAGGCTCATAAAATTCCAAATCATTTAAGAAAATAAATCCTTGAAATTTCCAGGTCTTTAAAATATATAGAGACACCCCAATCTGTGATCTTGGGATTGGCTAAAACATATGAAATGATACATATTCCCCACTAACTTCATGTGTTAAGGACCTATGCAGTAAATGTCTTACTCGTTTTACTATTCATAAGTCATCTCTATATATGGATTTCTTATGCACATGACAAATCGATGAAATAAGGAACCCAACATATGGACGTCCACCAATAATCATGTGTAAATATAAAAGATTCTCCCTCTAAAGTATCCCTAGTGGCATCTTGAAAAGTGTTTCACATCAGTTCCCACATCCTTAGCTCATAATGTTAAACTGTAAGGAAAAAATATATACTTAACACATGATTTTAAACTAAAATAAAATGGATACATACCAACAATATGATGTTAAATTGTTTAGTACATTGACCAACACCATCCCATATCAATGGACCATGAGAGGCAAACACCGATCAACTAGTGAAAGAAGTACTTTTTTCGTCTTTTACACCCCCAACCCATAAATCACAATTCATGTCTTCAGTGCCTATAGTTAACATAAATAATTATTATCCCTTGGATAGGAAAAGTGATATCCCTATTTGACTATCCTATAGATGCATAAGGCATCATAACTACCAACCAGATACCTCTTGGCCCTATATAAAATGCTTTCTGATTCATGTGAGCCTGATGTCATCACCGCAGGACGCAACACCTTTGGGTACCCTATGCTCTACCTACCATGATTTCCCCATATTATTACTCATTTCCAATGAACCAAGAGCCACTATTTATAAAATTTTTATCTCCTTCTCATTTGGATGTCAGAGTACCCTTGACCGTATGTATCCTATTAGTATATTGTCTAACATTACCCTCATGCCAAATTCAAATAAATTTTCACCATAAACTAAATTAATTTTGTTCAATGATGTATGGCCGTAAATATTTATCCTATGATGGTCTCAATTGTAAGACCCTAAACATATATTGAAAGAGGCACAAAATTTTTGAGGATGAAAACACATAAGGGGAATCCTGACTGGATATCAAGTCACTGCTCTCTAAACTCGTCATCTCAAGAGTTAATGCAAAAATTAGGTTATTAATAAACAAGGGATAATTCACATTGGTCCTATATTTTAGCCATATTAAAATATGATCTTTTCTCATTGGACATCCACATATAGGAAAATGTTAGAGTAATGGTTTGTCACATCTTTTTTCCATGATAATGTGATGAATAGGTGGTGAAACAAATTCTAGTGTGCTCAAATTCTACTCGATGCTTATGTTTTTTCCCATAAAACAAACTTCATAATTTGAGTGACTTGGTTCAGAGAAAAAATTTAATGGACCATGAAGCGGAAAATTGATCACTCTATTTCACCATGATATAAAAGTATAAGGGATTATACCTACAAAAAAGAGATATATTAGCCTTATTTTAAGAGCATTCTAATTTTTGTGAGACTAAAATCACTATATCTGGAATCAGCACCTAAGGTTATTTTTGGATGTCATTCCTATGATTGTCCCACAACATTCTCATGACCCGAGAACTTATAACCATGATTTATAATCCCCATCACCTTAATATTAAAGTGTATTGGACATTCTTTATGTTAATTCATAGTTATTTTCCACCTTTCTCAAAGAAGGGATAAAAAACTCTATTTATGAACCATTTTGTTACCTAAAATCCATTACTCTAAATCATAGTTTATAAGGTAAAAATGTTAACATTGAAAGTAAAATTTTCTAAGGGTTTTATAACCCTTCTAGTATGGTTTTTTATCCACTACTTCCTTAATATGATGCTTGAGTATTTAAAAATTTTTCCTGGACCTTGGAAAAGAGTTGGGATAAATTCTACTTAACCATGCATGTAACCCATATGTACTCATGCATAAGTGATTTGACATAAAAATTAGAGGAATTATATCCTTATTGGAAATGAAATCCAATCCTCATGAGACTCGAGGTCATAGTATCCGAAGTCTGAAGAATTGGATTTTATTGGGTATCTCAGTTATATATTCCCCATTCCCTGATTAATATATTCAATCTTCTGGATGCTTGACCCATATTCTAGCTATCCAGGTGGACTATACTTCCCAAGTATATCACCCTCAACTGATATTAACACCATAAATCTTCTATGAATCACGGAAAATAGTGGATACCCAACTGTTAGATAATGTTATAAATGCATATTCCTTTTTCCTACCAACAAAAGGCATATCCTTTGTGTAATAAAGAAGATATAATCCTTGTGATCCCCCCTAAAAACCACGGTGAATGTCAACATCCCTAGAGTGTTTTAGGTCACCAATGGTATGTCTACCCTATTCTATATATTCATCAGACAAATACTAGAATCAGTACATTAAACTGCAGGAAATATAATTGTGATAAAAAATGATTCTAAACATAAAATATAGATTATTTGAGAAAAAATATCCTAAACTACATTAATAGATGGTTTAAGCTGAAAGACACAAAATTGGATAAATAGAATGATTAAGATAAAAGACCTAAAAATACAACAATATAATGTTTGATATAAATGAATCTAAACTAGAATAATAGAAGGTATGAGCTAAAAAACAATAAACTAAAATAATATATGTGCCAAGCTAAAATACAATAAACTACAATGATAGGAGTTCCGAGCTAAAATACCCTAATATATAACAGTAGAAGGACCATGATAAATGACCCTCAAATAAAACAATAGAATAACCTAGATAAAAAAAATTAAACTATATAAATTGATGGTTGGAGATAAAATACCATAATTTACAAGTAATACAAGTTCTGATCTAGAAGAACCTAATCTAAAACAGAACAATATTTTGGCTTGGAAGACAAGAAAAAGTCATGAAACTGGTGAGGATGAAACCTTGTAAGAGGGTGACCTAAGAACCAGCCATGTCTGAGACATCTATGTATTCCACTATTTGAATATAAGTAAAAATAATAGGGAAATATAAAATAAAAAGTTAAAAATATTAAGTCCCCAATGATATGTCCTTATAAAAAAATCATGTTATGCACACCAGGTCAACTATCTTCAAAAAAAGATTGTGTACTCTCCCTCATAGATATATATTCTACCAAACATTATTTTTCTATGAATAAGGTAAACCCATTATAACTAGAGAAGATTAATAAACAAGGAATCCTATTTTAGTGGGAATTCTTTAGCATTTATCGAGAGAATGATGTTATGATTTAAACATTCAAATATGGTCATTCAGGTTTAATTGATATGATACAGAGGTAGGGTATCGTTTATGATTCATATAACTTCATATCGAAAAAATGTCATGTATATAATGAGTGGATGAAAATGGTATGATAAAACTTCATTTTTATTAGATATATTCGTTGATATCATACAAGAGGAATCATTTAATCATTTTAGAACATCTCCCATGATTTAATCAAAAAAATACACATATATTATCAAACTACATTAATATTTGACCATATTAGTAGGAAAATTCAGAACAAGTCTATTCAGAAGAAGTAATTAATCATTGAAATTCCTCCCACCACATTTCTTCCTCAACTGCATAAGGGAAAAGGGTCATAATAGTATTAGATTTATCCTTGATTATTTTTAGAGTATTTTCTGAAGAAGATGTTGGCTCTGAATGTGCATACTTTGAGCGTGCTAAGATATACTCAATCATTTCTATATATGTGGTTAAGGCCTCCCATTGAGCATGAAACACAGTTATGAAATGATGAATCTATTCGAACACCTATAAAACTTATATCACTAGTTTATCTATGGGATTCCAATAGTGGTGATTATGAAAAACCATATATTTGGTATCCAACTCTACCCATGCTAGAATGATTTATTAAATGATTTAACATAATGATTGGTGGGAAAATCCTCACACCTACAAATCATGAGTTAAATGGAAGTTAAATTATTTTTGGTCATTACATATTAAAAGGTGATTCTCAATAATCAATATGTGAATAATCTTCTATACTAGCCAAAACTTTTTATGATCTTGTAAAGCTTCTAAAATGTGTATATCAAAAGGGGGAACAACCAGTTGGGATGATGAGGAACCAAGGGAGGAAACCCAATATATTACTATCTCAATATAAATATCATCTATTTCTCACATCGAAGTGGAAACATACCTAATGAAATCAATCCCACATATTTGATCGTCATCACCATGATGACAATTCTTCCCCAATGAGATTCCTAAATCTTGAATCTACTCCGTCATCACTACAAATAATGGGGTTGATGATGAAAATGTTTTCCCCATGATAGACCAATCAATTGGGAAAACCACACAGACAGTCTTCAACCCAAACATGGGAATAATCATAATATAGTAAAATAGGTGTTCTAATAGGAGGAAATATGATTTTATAATTGGTATCCTCACACCCCAATATCTGTAAAAACTGTTGGATAATACCGAGATGTTGTTCTCCCCACACGCCAACTGAAAGGACACAAGATACCATTTTGATATAGAGAAACTGGATAGTGAACCAGTAAGGGGTATATAAGTCATAAATTATCAACTTATCCGGTCTAGACACAAGAACCTTATATTAAGGGGAGATTTTATAGACCTTTCATCAAGAGAGCCACTGTCATTCTTAATAAGTTTCCTAGACAGTAAGATCCCGATATTTTGTGAAATAAGTTCATTGATATTTATTTAAATTATTAGATATCTTGAGTTACATAGAATTCATAGATTATATTTCATTATTCACAACCCCATGTTTATATTTAATTTCATGTATCATTGAGTTTATTTGATAACTTGTGTCACACTCAAAGTCGAGTCTTAACGAACATTAATATACAATTGATATTGGTATATAGTGTGAAGGTAATTGAATAGATATTATATTTATGGGGTTGAATAAGACTAAATATATTATGTTTACAAAAGTTTATAAAATGTTATTACATTTATCCATTAGATTTTATAGGAAAATCATAACACTAAATTACATTTTATTTTTAAAAACATCATTCTTCTAAAAAATAGTTTTACCACCTTTTAATGGAAGACATGTTTTAAAACTAAATTTTATAAATTTTATAAATTTTAATTGATAAAATTATATTTAATTAATAATAATATCAAAATTCACATTGGTTTATTATTTTGTAATTTTTCTGAGAAGTTTCATTTTTTGATTAATACTAAAAAATACAGCATTTTAATTGAAAATGACATTTTAATCAAATCTATTTATAAAGATAAACTATATTTCAGATTGGTTTTAATGTATAATTAGTTAAATTATGTATAAATAAATAATATAAAGGTTAATGGTTGAAATTCACATTTAAAATTAAAATGAAAACATTCCATACTTTTATCTTTTCTCCTCAGAATATCATTATCATGCAGCATATATAGGTTTTATTTTAAATTAATTTTATCCAATTATGAGAAATAAATTTGGAAAAATAGATATATGTATTTTTAATTAGTATTATTAATTTTTATAATAACATCAACTTATTTTGTTGAATGAATTGATTAACAGAAATAGTTAAAATTTATAACTGTTATAAATATTAGAGAAAACTTACTTAATGAGTAAACATAGAATACAAGATTTATAAATGACACAAAACAAGTCAAATACGAATGAATAATACAGAACATCACCACCATAAGATATTTTTTATGAGTAATTGGAATATATTCTTTGAAAGTCACACACACAATATGTTAAGTAAGAAAAAATATAAAAAAGGGGCCTTCATTGTAATTAACACTTATAAATCTTTGGAGTAGTGAATAATCTGCATATGTATGGTTTTAAATATTATTTTTAACGATAAATGAGTTATTTATATAATTATAAAATATATTTAAATTTTATATATGATATAAATATATTAAATTATTTAAAAATGTCAATGTCTGAATTATTAAGTTAATAATAAAATTAAATAAATGATATTTTGTTGAATGAATTAAAATAACCCAAACTCTTATCTAGTGAAAAGTGTTTTTATGATTTAATATATATCAAATATGGTCCATTAAGGGTTTATATTATGTTTTATAATTAACATATTTACCATTAAATATAAATGACCTTGTAAACCCTGTTATGGTTATAGTTGTTTTTTACCGATTACACGCATTTATGCTAAAATTAATTTCCAAAAAATATTGGTTTTTTATTTTATAAATTATATATAATATTTTAGAATTGGTGGGTATGAATTTTATATTATTTATGGCCTTAAATGAGTCTTAATTTATGGATTAAATATGTTAGAAAACTAGATAAGTAAATGAAAAACCAGAATGAAAAAAAATAAGAAAACTTAAAGACTAAGGAAAAAAGAAATAAAAATGATTTTATATTTTTGTTTCGTGACTTTTTATCAACCTTAATTCCTCTATAATACATTATTTTAAATTTTTTATGTACATGTGGTAAGAGATACCTCCCAATAATGTTTACCTTATGGTATTTACAAGAATACCACTCCTCCTCTACTATAAAATGGCATTCACTCTTCTCCAATCTCCATATCAATAAATATATCTTTATCATCCAATCCATGAAAAATAAAATCCCAAAATCTCTAATGTAATACTAGAAGCCTCAAATTTTGATTAAATCATTTCATGTCTACCCATTTGTAAAGAAAATTGAGTTACTTGAAAAAAATAACATTCTCACATGTACATTTTGTTTTATTTGATCCTTTACCCGTTCAATAAATCTTATTCAATTATAATATAATAACATAAGTATCCTAAATATAGTGAGATATCTTTTTCTAATTTTAATACTGAAAAATACACACATTACAATCAAAAGTGTAACTAAATTTCCATTTTTATGCACAGTGGAATACCGCCTCACAAAATGATGTCCTTTATTTTTCCTTTACCACATATAATGGTTGGAAATTATAATGAAAAAAATATTTTAATATTATACATTTGATATTTATTATTTATTAACAATTATTTAATTGTTATGTAATATATACCTTGATAATTTCTATTTTTGGGGAAGATGATAACATCATTTGTGGACGTGCAAACTATCGCATCCTCCAAGGGATGTGATTTGTTCCCACTTTAGATGCAATGTATTACAGATGATGTTAATATATATATTTGATATAAATAAAATTCTTATAACATTAATGACACAATTAACATTCTATTAGTATAATATATGATTTTAATTGTTACATTACCATATAGTGAAAGAGTTATAACATCATTCATGGATGTGTGGACTACCACCTCTTCATAACAATGCGATTAATTTTAGAGAATAATAAATGTATATATGATTATATATGATTATATAATAAGGTATTTATGATATAATTAAAATTATGGAAATATAAATGTCACTTAACTCCTTTCCACAATGATCATTGAAAAATGGGAACCATACTCATGTTGAGGTACAACCTTCCACCTCTTCGATTGTAATGTTGGTTCATTGTTCATAACAATAATTAATGATAGATTCTAAAAGTATAATTGATGTAAAAATATAATAATTATTTCATTATTATTACAATTATTTTGTTTAAATAAAAGACTCTTGAACCTTTGTTGTCCTACCATAGTCATTGTTAACACATAAATTCAATAAGGTCAAAACATCCAAGTTAAACGTAATTGATTAGTTAAGTGTATAAATCATTGTAATAAGAGAAATAATAGTAATAGTAACCTTTAAAAGGTTCTCAAGAAGGTAAATAATTAACATAACTTTATTATTCCCAAATATAAAGACACACCTGACAAGTAATACTCAAGGTAGGGGATTTCATCTCAATCACCGTTTATTGAGGCATATCATGATGTTTTTCACTTTTATTCATTTAGGAGCTGTATATACAGATTCACTGACATATAATAAATTTTTTTTATTTTTTATAATGTTTTTTTAATGATTTTTAAATTTCATTCTATCATAGGTATTATGATTCAATTATTTCAACCTGGTATGGGACACATTGATTCAAAAACATCTTATTTATTATTTGAATAATTAATTTAAAAATATTTCCCTCCGTGTCAATATTCATGATATTATTTTTTATTTATATTTAAATTGATATAAAAGGGTTATATAGTAAATATATGTCCATTTTTATTTTTAATTGGATGATTCAATAGGATTTTATACATGTTTTTAACAGAATGTTTTGACAAACGACAAATGAAATGCCCTATTTTTATTATATTGAGACAATGACCCTTCATGTTCTCTTGAATTTTTTGTTGATTTTAGGATTTAAATAAAAGCTATATTTTTATTAAATTATAATTCCACTTTAATTTTTTTGGATATTTTGGTATTGAAAATGGGTTTTCAAATAAATTGTAGTTTTGGTATTAAAAATGGAGTTTTAATGGAGAGAGGTATTTTTTTCTTCTAAAAGTGTATTTCATCTGGGTTAAAATGTGGTTTTTAATGTGATTTAATATGAAAGTGTTTAACTAATAATATTTAACGTGAGAATTATATCAACCTGGTGAACCCATCACATCTTATACAAGGGGTGGTCTATATAGCGGTAGGTGATCTTGTTACATATTATATGTTGGGTGGACCAAATAGCACTAGTTGAGCCCATTATAGCTTATACATGGGGTGGACCAGATAGAACCTAGTGGTACTATTATAGCAAAATGTATGGGTGGGTATGTGATATCAATGCAATGGATTTGTTTTGGAATTTAACCGTTTGGTTATTCCATTGGTAAGATTGAAATGTTTCGAAGTCAGCCATATGACTGTTGAAATTAAAAGGGTTTCAAAATGATTTAATGAATATGATGCTCTAAGTAAACAAAAGATATTTTAGTTACTTTTATGGGATTAAATTA
The DNA here is from genome assembly GCA_963277665.1 of Viscum album. NCBI lineage: Eukaryota > Viridiplantae > Streptophyta > Magnoliopsida > Santalales > Viscaceae > Viscum > Viscum album. Next base: position 259,450,856 of record OY728125.1, on the reverse strand, counting down.
TATTATTTGAGAGAAATGTTTGTTTTTGTTCATGTGGTAATGTTTTATTTCCTATATTAAAATAATTTTAAAGTTATTTGTAAATGTTATAATGGTTTCCATGTTTTTACTAGACTAATAGTTTGATTTATTTTTACATCCCTTATAGAGTAGTTTTTCTCATCCCTTGTTTTTAAAAAAAATTCATACGGTTTAGGGATGGGTAAAGAAAAAGGAATAAGTCAAGTTGAAAGTCAGGGATATTTTCCATGAATTGAATTCATGTTTTGTTTTAAAAGATTTATATTATAAAAAAATGGATACTAATCAGATGTTTCCACTTTTTATTTTTTGGTCTTTTATGTGTGACTTATATCGTATTTTTCAAAAACATTATGCCTGAAAGGATCCACTATGTGAGAGAAATTATTATTTTTTACTTAATGCAATATTATGCAATGATTAATGTTGGATATATTTATTTATATCAATGTAAAAGTTTAGATAAATTTAGAGTTTAGGATGGTGTTAATAATATTCACTTATAAGATTTTACATTATGATTAAGTTGAAATGTGAAGGTATTTAATGATTTCTTTTTAACTTCATTTGAATTATTCTTGTTCTAAATAGAATTCTATAGATGAAATATGAATGTTGTTGTAGGAAAGAATAAAGAGTAAAATATACTTTCATAATGTCATCTTGAGATGGTTGGAAATAGAATATAATGCTTTTTTGTAGCAATGGATCAGTTGACACAAGATATTAATGGTGGTGTTATCCATTCTATAGTGGATATATTAATGATACAACATCCCCTCTCATTCATTAGATTATCTGAAATTATAGTATATGATGGTTGGATCAATTCCCTAGATAAGATATTTGAAGTTAGGGTTTGTTCGAAACAGAAAAAGATAACTCTTACCATTTATCATCTTGAAGGCGAAACTGATCGATGGTGGTATTAGGTTAAGAATACAAGACTAAAATATGATATTGATTCCCTGGAATGGGAAACATTTAAGAATATTTTCCTTGAGAAATATTACCCTAATGTTGTTCGGTTTGTGATGGAGAAATAATTCATTGAATTAAATAAAAAAGATGATGATTTTTTGATGAGTTTCAAGAAAAAATCACAAGATGTATAAATATGTTTCAGGTTCAATCTGAGAAACTGGTAGTAAAATTAATATATTTTACTCAGGATTTAAACCATGTCTACCAAGAGCTTATTAATATTGGGAATTTAAATGTTAGGATAAATTGGTTTGTGGTGGAAAGAAAGATTAAATGGGGTTTTCTAACACCTATGTTTGACTATATGATAAGACTAATAAACTATCATGGTGGAAGAAAATAGTTAAGAAACCAACTAATAAATCTGGAGGTATGCCTGAAACTTGTTCCATGTAGAGAAAAATTCATTTTGGTGAATTTATTTCAAGATTAAGAAAATTTTACATGAGGTTTGTGTTTGGTAACAATGTTCATGGATATAATAAAAGGTGTCATTAATTATCAAATAATGAGATAATAGTTATACAATCAAGAGTAAGATGATTTAGCTATAATGAGTTAGTAAATTACACTAACATGTGTCCCATGTTACTCACTCAGGGTATAAATAATCATGATCATAAAGAATGGTGGGAAAATCATTTTATACTACTTCATTTGATGTAGAGACATCTGGTGATGTGATGAAAGCACCAAGGAGCTCGATATTTTGGGTAACCTTAAGTTCAAGGTTTTAGACACTACTAAGTTTTTAAGGAATGTATTCATACAGTGATTAAGTAATTTTTGGGAGATTTTTAGTAGGGTTTTACGTTTATGTAAGGATTTAGTTTAATGATTACTATGCCTTTAATTTTGGACATGAGTTTTAATATATTTATAACCACTAAGGATTATATGATATTTTCCAATTAAGGATATTTTTATGAATGTTCATCATATTTATAGAAATTTTAGGAGGATTTATGTGTGATTATAGATATATATTAATTATTTATATTTACATATATTATTAGGAAATAAAATAATTGTAAATACTTATGAATATGATCATTTCAGCATTGGGATTTTCAAATGTCTAACCATTGTTCATTGTGATGAAGTTCAAATTGCAAGGACACAATTTTTATAAGAGGGGAGGGGATGTTACATCCTATGATTTTATGAAATATATTCTTGCAAAATTAATTAAATTCAATGATATATCGAGCTTGTCAACGTGAATTTTTTATATTTCATTACCGTCAACCCAAATTTTATCTTGAATTGCACATAACAATGAGTTTCTTCGATAACTTGTGTTACACACAAGTTCGAGTCATACCGAACCATGAATTATTACTGATATTATTATTTAATATGGATTTTATTGACTGTATGTTATATTTCCAGTGTGAATAAAAATAACTATTTTTTAGTTTAAAAAAATTATAATTTTTTCATTCCTCAAATAGATTTGATAGGCATAATTTATGACTAAATACATTTTTACACATAAAAACAATATTTTTCAAAATAGAAGTTGTACAACCTTTTAATGGAATACATGTTTTGAAAATAAAATTTAAATTGTTAAAAAAATTTCTAATAAAAAATTATCTTCTTTTTTTGTAACTGGAGATCAAAATTTACATTGGGTTAATTTGTGTTATTTTTTTGAGACGTTTCATTTTTTTATGAATAATAAAAACCACTGTATTTTAAATTAAATATTCTTTTCCCTAATTTATTTGTATAGTTAAAATATATTTTAAAATGTTTTAAGTAATATTAATTAAATTATAAAATCAATAAATCTAATGTAGGTCAATATATTCTTTTTCACATTGAAATTTCATATAAAAACATTTCAATTTTTTTGACTTTTATCCTTAAAACCCCACTGTCTCGCAGCATTTGTGTAACCAAATTTAAATTAAATTTAGTCACATAAAAGATTTTAATTTTATATAAAAATATTTTTATTTTGAATCAGTATTACATTTATTTCCAAATAATATGAACTTAATATTTTGACCAAAATTATATGAGAAATAGGTAAAATTAATTATAGCGATTAAGGTAATAAGAAAATTACTTAATGATTTAGCATAAAAGTTATTGTTTATAAATGTACAAAAACATTTCCAACACACATTTTATGGACATATTTATACCCTCAACACCATTGGATATTTTTTTATTAGTTATTGTGATAATATTCAACGAAATTGACATATATAATATGTTAAGTAACAGAAAATATAATAAAGGAACTATCTTTTCCATTAACACTTATAATGATTTGAAGCTGGGATGAAGCAACATAATTTCAGTTATAAATATCTTTTTGGAATATTAATGATTAATTTTTATTATAGTATTTTAGATTTTATTTTTAGGGATGATATAATTACGTTAAATGCTTATGAAATTCAAATGCATGGATTACTTACTTAATAATTACATAAATTAAAAGATATTTTATTATATTATTTAAAATAACTAAAATTTTAACTTCATATATGTTATTTTTAATTATTAAAAATTATAAAATATCTCCCATTCATGTTTCCGATAATCTCTTATAATGAACATATTGAAACATAAATAGTAAAACCCAAGATAGCACATTTTGGGTTAAAATAATGTTTTTTCACATTACATGCTTTTTTGGTAAAGTTAATTTCCAACAGATATGATATTTTTATGTTATAAATTATATATCATATTTTCAAAATAGTGGGTCAAAATTTTATTGCAATTATCACTTTTATTTATTCATATTGTATGAATTACTTATTTTTGAAAACTAGATAACTAAATGAAAATAAAAAATAGGAAAAAATAAGGAAACTTAAATTCTAAGGAACAAATGATAAAAAATATATTATTTTTTTGTTTTGTGAGTTTTTATCGATCAATATTTCTAATTGTATCCATTTTTTTTATTTTTATTTACATTTGTTAATAGAGAACATTCAATGGGGTTTACATTTAGGTATTAACGAGAATGCCACTCCTCCTAAACTATAAAAATGTATTTGTCTACACCTCTCTATAAACCTCTAATTATTTTTGTATTGTCATTAAAATGAACAAATAAACTCCAAACATGTCTAATATCATCCTATAATCAAAAAAATTTCTTCAATCCTACCAAGGATTCCATTTGGTAAAAACTAAAATGGGTTACCCGAAAAAGAGGTAATGCTCTTCAATAAGCATTTTTATTTTATTTCTATCTTCACCAGTTCAATTAGTATTATTCATTGATTATATAATAACATAACTATCCTAAATATTCTGACATGTTTTTTATTCTCTTGTTATTACCTACACTTACAAATAGTTCCATTAAATGGGTAACAAAATTTTTATTTGTGTGTACGACGAACTACCGCCTCTCTAAATGGTGTCATTCATTTTTCCATTACTACCTCCAATAGTTGGGAATTATAGTGGAAATAATATTTTTATATGATATATATGATATTTATAATGTCATAATACTTATGAAATTTTAATATAAAACATACCTTGATGAAATCCTTTTTGTGGGAATACGATAACATAGTTTGTCGAAGTGTGAAATATAGCCTCCTCAAAGAAATGTGATTTGTTCACAGTTAACATGGAATGAGTAAAGGATTATTTTAATAAAAAAACATAACAAAAATAAAATATATACGAAATTCATGACATAATGAAATTGCTATAAATATTAAATATTATTTTATTAATACCTTTTCACACACTAAAAAAGTCATAACGTCATTCCTGGACATGTGGACTCTGGCTTCTCGAAATGATGTGATTATTTTTTCTCACAAGAATGATATATATAAGTATATATTATTAAATAATATGTTGTTTAATATAAAATTAAAATTTTGGAAATATAAATTTTACTTAACTCCTTTTTATAATAATAATTTAAAAATGGGATTGTTACTCATGTGTATCTACGACCAATCGCCTCTACGATTTTAACATCGATTTATTTTTCCTAACCATATATTATGATGGATTTTAAACATATATTTGATTTATAAATATGATAATAATTTCATGATAATAATTTTTTATATTTTTAAATAATTACCTCTTGGACCTTAGTAGGCCTACCAATGTAATTTTTGACACATAAATCGAATATGGGAAAAACATTAAACATAAACTTCATTGATTAAGTAATCAATTGAAATATTATTATAAGTGAAATAAAAGAAATAATAAATTTGAAAAAGGTTATCATGAAAATAAATATTTCACATAAGATTATTATTCATGAAGATAAACACAAATGTGAGAAGTCAGACTCAATGTAATAGATTTTGTCTCAATCTATTTTCATTGAGGCATATCATGTTGTAATACACCTTTATTAATTAATGTGGATTATATATAGCCACCATTACATATCATAGAATGAAAATTTCTATTCTTATTTTATTTTATTTTTTTCTAAATTTTATTCTTTCATGGGGCTTATGATTCAATTATTTCAAAATGAAATGCGACACTTTGATTAAAAAATCACTTTCTTAAATGTTTAAATATTTGACTTGAAAAATATTCCTCTACGTAAATATTATTGATATTATTTTATATATAAATTTACATGGATATTAAAGGATTATAAAAGAAATTTATGTTTATTTGGAATATAATTAAGTGGTTTCAAAAAAAATATTTTTACATATTTTTAATGGATTTTTTTGACAAAAAATAAATGAAATATCTTTTTTTAAGAATAAAGACAATGAAAATTCATGTCATAAAAAATTTTATTTTATTTATAGATTAATTTAGTGGACACACATTACATTTTTGGTATTTTTCTGTTTAATTTTTTTAATAAAAGGGTGTTTTGTATTTAAAATTGGTTTTAAAAAAGAGTGGTATTTTTATCCGAATGTGTTTTTTCATATGCTTTTAAAGATATTTTTATGAAGGAATTTATGACAAAATTTGTTTATTAATGATATGTTACTTGAGAATTATATGAACTGGGTGAGACTATTAGAACATATACATGGGATGACTTAGATAGAGCTAGGTTAGAATATTAAAACATATATGTGGGTTAGCCATATAGTGTTGGGTGAGATTGTTATAGATTATACATGGGAAGGCCCATATAGCACCAGGTGAGCCATTTATAACATAATGTACTGGTGCATCTTTGATATCCCTCCAATACAGTGGGTATGGAATTGGGGTATATGGCTATTCTATTTCTAAAGATGAAATCATATAATTTTGAAGTATGACTACTCCAATTAAATATTTTTTTACTGGGTTTGATGAATATGATGTTCTAAGTAACAAAAATAATTTTTAATTTTATTTTATTGGATTTTATAACTTTATTTGTGGAAAATGTGTTTTTTTCATATGATAATGTTTTATTTAATATTCTAAATGATCTTTCATGATATATGTAAATGTACTATGTTCTTTCATGTTTATAGGAGAGTAATAGATTCCTTTATTTTTATATCCTTTATGGATATTTTATTCCAATTGAATGTTTTTAAAATTTTTCATAGGTTTTATTAATGTGGGACAACAAGAAAGGAGTCAAGTTGAATGTCATGAAGATTTTACAAAAAATATTTCATGTTTTATTTAAATAGTTTTATATTATAGAAAAAATGTACACATATAGGAAGGGTCCACTTTTTGTTTTATGGATTTGTTATGTATGAATTATGGCCTAATTTTCTAAAACTCAGAACCAGAAAAGATTCAAATTATGAGAGAATGTAAAATTATTGACTTAACTAAACATTATGTAATGATCATGGTTGGGTGCTTAAATAGTTGTTAAAGGATAATGCATAAAATCAAATAGATTAGATCAGCTCAACATATCATCCACCAAATCAAGGCCTCGCGACATTCCCTCAACCCCCAAGATGTTGGGAAACCATGGGCAAGTTAAGCCACTATGGATCCCCTTAGTGTTTTGATATCCATAAGGGTGAAATAGATCAACTGTCCTATTGAATAAAAACTGGAAAAGAAAACTGATCCTATAAGGGATGTTTCCCTAATTAATATGACCTTGAAGCTGGTTATGTGGTTCAATAATTAGTACATATAGATTGAGAGGACATCCCTCTACTGACCATGCTTCCCTCACTAGAATGCCCACCTGGACTCTTGAGAGAGGATCCCCATCCAGGAAGAGCCACTTGTTCACAAACTTGTCCACAAAACCATCAAACATAATGATTGAGGGCATATCCATCCCCACCCCATATCCCCATGTAGAATATTATCCTACTTCTTTGATTTACCAATATAAACTGGAATTGTCACAGACATGTCGATAGGGGAACTGGTGAGGATGTATAGTGGTTGATAGATCTCTATAACGGTAAAGGAAAATGTTGATCCAGTATTTAAAAGAGATTAGTAAGTGAGTATTCATCTCCCTTCATACCTTTTTTTTACATTTTTAGCATGTTCCTTGAAAAAAATAGAGTTTTTGTGGGGTCATCCCATATTTCAATGACAGTAAAGAATTCATCATACATTTCAACAAAGGGGGTATCCCACCAAGTAGATAGTTCTCCCAAAGTATGATTCATGCTTCTTCTTGGGTTGGATGCAATGGACTTATACCCAAGAACCAATGGCCAACTAGTTCTCTAAGAAGATCTGATTGACATTAAATTATGAATTGGGAAACCCATAACACATCATAAATATGGATTTCATGTAGCTTTTCGGTGAATTATAAGTAGATATTACTATCCTAGAATGGTTATATCCATTTTTAAAAAACAATTCCACTAGTGCACAAATCCTATTTAAATATCTAGCTTCCACATGATATGTTTAATGAATAGAGAAATATTGTCGAATAAAATTGAGCAATGGGTTCATGGTAGAAATCATAGCCATCTAGACCCAAAGGTGAATTCTCCAGCATATAGGACAACTCTTGGGATTATTCTACAAGTAGTTGGACATCTGTAGAAACAACCACCTGAATACAATCGAGGGGAGTTTACACCCAACAAGGAGGGAGGTTATAATAAAAAAAGGATAGAAACATAATATGATTGGATAAATCCATATAAGTCATGGTATTATGATAAAGGATATTTATGGATTTTTAGGGGAGAATCCTGTTTAAATCCTTATTTTTAGAGAACAAAATATTTCAAGGGTTAGTATTATGGTTCCTAGAATGCATGGCCCTCTGGTAAGCGGTAGAGGAAGAATTAAAACAAGATTAAGAATCAATCTTCACAAAGGAAACAAGAATATGTCAGAAAAATAAAAATTCCACAAAATGAAATGCATAACTTTGGAAACATCATCAGAAGATAAAGACCTATAAGGAGGTTCATGATCCACTGACTCGATACAGGTCTTGGAATCCACCTAGTAAATATCCCACAATGTTCATAAACCTATAGGAAATCTCATGACCACACAACCCCTCATAATATTCATGATCACATGACCATGACATGGTCACATTATCCAAATACTAGTAAAGTTATTTCTTGATCAAACCAGAAGATCTTGGTAAACTATAAGAAAACAAGCATACCACCATATGGCCATGGTCCTACGACATGTTCTAGAAGGCGTTCTTGAGAATGGGTTATGCATCATAAGTATATTATAAATGATCTAGAGTTTTGGAAAATTTAGTGAATGAGACTACCCATATTCCACTATTGATAATGACTTAAATGGAATATAAATGGTCACCTGGAAGACCCAACATTTCCCAAGAAACCAATTAGGGGTATCCCGAAGGACTTATGTGGGAATTTAAATTCCTCAAAAGTTAATCCTTGTCCCTAAAAACATAGCTCCTATGGGGGGTAATTTTTGACATCCTCAAAATGATCATAAACTAATATACAAGGGAATAAATACATGAAGAATGGGTATTATTTTCCCCAAAAATAAAATGACATGAAGATGGCCAAAACTCATAGATCGAGTAAAACTCCAAATGAAAGATGATCAGATGTCCATCCAAAGGTCATGTACACCGCATAACATGATTCATAATGAGAGGATCCCAATATTTGGATTATTCAAAAGGTATCCCAGACATTCACTGATCATGTGGTGGTTTTCAAGTGAACTCCTCTGAATCCTGTATCTTTTCAATCAATTGACACCTTACATCAGTAAAAATCCCTACAATATAAATGAAATAAAATATACAAGAAAAAAGGCGTTATGTAGTGGTAGATATTTATACAATGTGTCCATGTTGTTTTCAAAACACCATAGAATCCTAGTGAAAAATTCACATTTTCTCAAAAAATCATGATGACATGTCACCTCTATTATGGAAAGGGTCTTAGACACATCTATTGGATTATGAACTCCCTATTCGATTCCATAAGGCAAGCGAGGGAGATAACTATCATAATGCTCATACATTGACCCAAGATCTAACATTGAGAACATGGTACATCAAGGACAAGTAGAGTGAATAACTAGGACATGGTTCATGTGCCATCACAAGATCCCCAATTGATCATTTGGTGTTCCCACGAGAAACCAATATGCAAGGGTCAAAAATACTTGTTAAATAAAGAATGAAAATATAAAAAATGTGGAATCCATTTAGTTAATTTATCTATGATTCACCCATGCTGTTCGCAGGACCCCACAAAATCCTTGAAGACATATCCATCTTGTCGTCCAAGAGTCTGCTAGCATGTAATAGTTATTAGGTAAAGGGTTTCAGAAATGGCCAATAGACTAAGTGATTCCACTAATGAATCAAAATAAAAAAAATATGGTTTCCCTGATAGTGGTCAAGCATAACCACAAGACCGTTTATTAGTCGTGGGATGAACTATGAATGAGAAGAGTGATTGTACTCAACAACATTCACCAAACATTGTGATATCCTCATCCCTTGTAAAATAAATAATGGAATAATTGAGGAATAGATGAAATATTACTGGAGAATGAGGTTCACTAGTCATCATAAAAATGGTTCATATTACTCAGATGATCAAAATAGAACCTACAGAGGCCCCTCTTGGAATGTCATCTCCATCGCAAGAATTCCCACTGAAATGTTTCCTTGGTCTCACAGAAGGCCCTAGAAAAGTCATAATCGATTAGTCAAATGACGTTATAAAGGTATACTAATCTCAGAAAGGCCCCTAGACATGTCATCGTAGACTTGGGGAAGTCCCTAGATAATCCAAAATGGTCTAGATAAATCCATTCGATCGACATGGGTCTAATAAAGGTGGATAATGACTAAAATTCATATTGACATTGATTATCATGTGGTGCTCCCTAGAGGGACCTGTGATGGGATCATGTGAAGCTTGTAATGGAAAACTCTTCACACAAACCTAGTATGAATATATGATATATGAACCACACAAATAGACATATATCCATGGTGGAAATGCCTATAAATACCAACCCCTTAGAATAAAAAATAACCAATCCACAATCCATAATTGATGAGAGTGCATGAGTGTATTTCTCCGAGTTGTTTTTCATGCGATCACAAGGTCTTCATGTGAGTAAAATTAAAGGAATGATTTAAGGGATCACATGACGTGCATAGTAATTTAACATGATCGACTATAGGTTACGATAATAACTTATGAATTATCATTTGATTCATAAAAAGGAGGTCCCACATATAGGTTGGGTCATGATAAAACAAATATAGGCTATTAATGGAAAAATATATGACACAGTTTCAATTAAATGACGGAATAAAGACAAAAGGATGGGAGACATATGAGTAAACATATATTCTGATCCTCATGTGTTTCACATGACTCAATCATATCACGTGACATCAGGTGGATATGTCACTCAAATATTGTGAAATTTCCTCTACATACCATTTGGATCATATGATGCACCTTGGACACGTCATTGTATGTCATACACTACCCTCTGCGCATACCACCCATGTCTTGTGAAGTCCCCTAGTCTTACCATCCAAATATTATAATGTGCTCTCGACATGTTGCACATGTTTTGCATTGACACAAGGACAAGTCTCCTTGGTCTCACATTGACAGTAAGATGTGTCAAACTAGATCATGGTACATCCTCTAGGGAAGTAATTCAGGTTATTATACATCATCAGAACAAGTTTTCTAGGTTATGTGATACCCTCCTAACATGACATCCTAGAACATATAGTGTCCTCTGAACATGTAATTTTTGATCAAATGATCTCATTCGGATTTTTTAGACTTGATCATGTGATTTCCACCGTAAAAGTCATATATAAACTGAGATACCCTCCATAAAAGGTATCCTGGTATGAAAACACCTTTGGGGAATTCATCAATTTTTTAGACAATATCTAGACTTGTATTCTAGGTCTTACAACACCATCCACACATGTCAATATTGATCATGAAATGTACCCCATAAATTTCATTCAGATGTGGAATATCATTTAGAAAAGTCAACTAGATCATGAGATTATATTTGTGCATATCTTATTGTCATCTAGTACATGTTTATACATCCTCAAACATGTCCGTAAGGCTATCAGAGAATGTTTGGAAGATGATCAGAACATGTTAGGAAGGAAATAAATACATGTCATGAAGGAGTCCTATGACATGATAAACATGTTCAGTTTGCATATTTTGGAAGCCCAATTGTGTAATCCCCAATCAATGGAATGATATTTCTATCAACGATATTAGGAAAGACTCAATGCGTAGACCTAAATCAATGGTTTGATATGACTGCAACCATAATATGGGAAGCCTTAGTGTGTAAACCCCATTCAATAGCATGATATGACAACCCATTATTGTGTCCACCCAGGCTTGTAAGCCATAATCACTATCATGTTATGGCTTCCTCTATATAATAAAATCCTTAATTTTTAAGCCTTGATCAATGTTATGATATGAATAAAATAATATAAGGCAATCCTTAGTGTGTAATCCATGATTAATTTAATGGTATGACTTCTCCCATATTATTGAAGTCTTAGTGTTTAATCCTTGATTATTGGAATGATATTACTACCCCCAAATAAGGGAAAACTCAATTTTCAAGCCCTGAACAGTTTGAACTATGAGAACTCTCATTCCAGCCATATCCATGATATGTAAGACACCTTCTTATGGTCAAAGATAAAATATGAATCCACTTTAGTTTATGTCCCCCTGTCTCTAATATTCTAATCATCGGGACACAATCTCTCATATGGAATGATCATTCTTCCTCATCCATCAGTTGGTTGAGAATTCTACGAAACTATGATAACTCTGATTCTATCTATAATCAGGATATGAAAGACACCATCTTTAGGCCCGAGAACCATATTAAACATTAAAAGGGTTTTCCTTGAACATATTCCAACATTCATACATAGTAAAACAGATAACATACTATGTAACAACCTCAACCCCAGTAGCCTAGAGTCAGTGGTTGTTTTATTACAATGGAATAGATACAAGAGTTCACATAACCATTGATCGATCGGTTTTGTAGTCTTGATGAAATTGATATACATGGAACCCATTTTACATTGGGAAAAGAAAATAATGTATAACACATAACAAAAGATAATAAACTACATCCGTGGAAAATCATTAAATTCTCTCTTTCTAGTGAAATGCGGAATGAAAAAATGGTTTAGCTCAAATGATCTGTAAAATTTAGGTGATGTGAAAGATAAATTGAATCAATAAGTTTAATCAATATGGTATGTCAATTAACTAAAAGTCACATGGCAATCGATAAACTGATAAGGAAAATGCATCAATATATTTTTCCATAGTGGAAATTATATGTATAATAAAAAAATATGACTGAATGAAGGAAATGCTTAATTATTGGAAATCATGTATCTAACATACTAACCGTAATACCATCAAGATGGTTTATGTTTGTGGGTAGAAACCTAAAAAATTATTATTGTAAACAAACGTGAAGCATTTTTCACCAATAGTTTTCATCTTATGAGACTACCGATGCAATGAGGGGATATCAATAACTTGGTCCCACCCACATGGCATGCATTAACTGGTCCTCAACCCATAGGACATGCATTACCCGGCCTCTAACCCATAGGGTTTTAATTAATTGGTTCCCAACCCATATCATACCAGCCCAAATCATTTCTCATAGATTCAATTCATTAACAATATGACTTATAAAAATATCTATTTTGATTACAGGATACTGATTTATTAATATTTCCCAAATTAAAAGAACATTATAGAAAAACCCATATGTAAAAATGGTACTTGGCTAAGTAAATAATAATATCCCTGATATAATAAGTATTAATATTTAATGACTCGTTAATGAATATTGATCACATATTAAATTGATGTATAAATACACCACACATTAAGAATAAGTGGTGAGTCTCTCATAACCAATGAGAATATCATAATGGTTTTTATTATAGGATGAATTTAAAATCATACATAGACCTTAATAATGTAAAATAGGCATATATCTGTGTAAATAATGTCAAACTAAAGAGAAAATATATAAAAATAGTTTTCAATAATCTTTAGAATAATTCCCTTTTGTTGGTTTTTTGGGAAACTATAAATGAGAATTTAAAACATAAAAATGAATAATTATTTTTATAAAACAAAAAACTAATAAATAAAGTTATTCATGATAAAATGAGTAATTTTAAAAAATATTGATATTTTAAAGAAGATAATTGTCGTTATTTAACACAGACTTGTTGTGAGCTGTAGAAAAAAAATAACGAAATCCCAAAAGGGTGTAGTTTGAGTGGTAACGAAGACGCCTTTATCTAATGAGAAATGTTTAAATATAGGTGAAACATAGGACCATAAAAATAATAAATTATAATAATTTTGGAAATATATATATTTTATAGATTTTTGGTCAATTTATATTGAGAGATATATGGTCAGATTCAATTTGATGTAATCATATTTTTTTGCAGAAAAAATCTTTTGGTTTTAAATGAAAATAAGTAAATTAATAGAATAATAATTTTTTGATTCACCGTTGATTTAATTATTCGTCAAAGTTAAGAAATCTTAATGAAATTTTTTTAATTACTTAGGAAATAATAAATCTAATATATATTTTACGTAAATAACTAAATTAGTTTATCCTCATTTTTTCACACTTTTTAGTAATGACTAAACCACTCCTTTACTTTATTATCTTTAAAAATTAACCGAATTGTTTAAAAAATAAAAAAATCAGGTAATAGTTGAATACTATTTAAATCAATGATATATAATATTTAAGAATAAATTAAAAATATAATTTAATTTTATTTAAATTCAAAAATAAATTAAATTTAATACCATTAATTTAGAAGAAATTAATTCATTTGGATAAAAAATTCAGAAACCCAAACATCACAAAATTTAATCCCACTTTCATTACATGACCACTAATAATTCTACCCCTCCATAAAATAATGTTCCATCAAATTTTTAAAAAAATATAACTGGAAGAAATAAATGTGAATAAAGAAGAAGGATGAAAAAGGGATTTGTGTTGTCCTCTTGGATTCTTGACACAAGATAGAATATAATGGATTGAAATGATATGGTAAAGAGGAGCTCTCATTATTTTAATCTCCAGAATTTCCCCTCAAACATTCTTATGTGTTATCCCTATCAACTAGCTAATTCACATCTGAAATCCTTCACGAATATTGTAGATAAATTTCATTTTCACTTCAAATCCAAATTTCTGAATATTTGGACATGTGTATAGAGAGTTATGCCTTTTTCACAAAGACAATTTAATCACCCCATATAGACTTTCCATATACCAAGTTTTTAGTTTCCCATGCATTAATGGCCTTCCAAACTACTGATTCATGCATGGAATCCTTCATTAAAGTAATTAAGTAATGTCATTAACATCTCCACTCCAAATCTCAGAGAAATTGAGGAGTTAAATCTATATATATGGTCCCACCATCAAAACTCCTATGATACGTGAAGAGGTTTGAATGTCCTATTTCTAAGATGCTTTTTGGATTTGAAATTGTAGATTTATCTTTTGGGCCTGAAGAATGAAATTAATCCTAGTATGTATTGAAGCCTAAAAACAAATAAATTCTTTATTTTGATATTTATAGAAAATTTTACAGCCTAAATACAGAAATTATTTAAAATATTTAAAATTCCAAAGAGGCGATTTTTATGATTGATCTCAAAATAGAACTAAAATCATAACATGAGAGAATTTACTTTAAAATAAAACTATAGAGGTAATAAAAACATATAAATTCAATTTTACATTATGTAAAATTATTATTTTTGGATATTACCCCACACATATACCATGATTGTCCTCACGTATAAAATCACAACAAAGAATCCAAAGGTCACTAATGCTACCCATATTGAAATTTCAAAGCAATAAAATAAAATGATTTCCAATATCAAATAAATTTTCAAATTCAATAGAAATTCACAATTTAATTTCAAAATTATCAATGAAAAAAATCATTTCATGTATTTTACCTTTCCAATTTGAAAATTATTATAACTTTTCCTTTCATTCATTAATTCTCCTAAATTAGTTATTATTATAAATTCCAAATCATAACCAATTTTCTAATTGTTTTATCTAATCACACATAATACAATTCTTGTAGAGTTAAGATTATATAATGTTAAAATCCTCCTTATACATAGTCTTGTAAGAGAGATAATTTCCAAAATTTATAATGACCAAAAGTAGTTAAAATAATGAGGACATGCAATTAAGGTTCCCATGTCTCTCACTCTTATGGTGGGTAGGATTTGACATTTAAAAAGAATGCTCATGGATGAGGATTAACTCTTAAAGAATAAATCATGATATTCAAAGTAAAATGTTTAATGACATTCCCTCTCTAAATTTTAATAACTCCTAACTTTCCTCATGACTCAAACTGATGTTCAATATAACTTTAAGCATAATTAATTAGTTGGGCCCTCACTTGAATATTTTTTTACTTTTATTAATGTTTTTCTTTTTCAATTATCATTTATTATTTTTATTCATTTTTGAAAGTTATGATTTTGAATAAACCAATCATCTACTGCCTAACCACACATGATAGATATCATAGGTCGAGTAATGGTGATTTTTGGTTTACCAAAATCTCAACCCATTTTTATTATTTTTTATTATTTTTGTCCGTTTAATTTTCTTTATATTTATTTAGGGAAAAAATATTACAATTAATGATTTACTTAAATTTTATAATTACCCCAATATAAACCCTCAAACTTCTTCCTTATATTGTAAATCAACCCATTTAATCTGATTCTATTTACCCCTAAACAGAAAATTTAATATATCATGAAATTACAAATAGTATGGTATTAATGGAAAAAAATGGCTTATAACGTGGAACATCCCTAAAAAGTTCATTAATGGTATCTATGGGATATCAATTATATATGTAAAGGTGGTATTTCATTTATTAGTTATTTATGAAATGATTCCCTAATTATTTTATGTGAGTTTTTATACAATTATAGCTTTGATAATTAAAATCTCATGTTTTAGCTGGTGGGATGCCCCTAACTATTTTGGGAATTATTCTCAAGATAAAATATAAATAACATGGTATAGAAATCTTACTCGGAAGGAGACATTTGATTTGGGACTATCACACAAGGAATGATTAATAATAATAACTCAAATTTACATGAATTTTAGAAAATAATTTCAAGAAAAATGGTTTTGAAATTTCATTTACATGAGTAAATTATTTCTTTCAAATCACAAGACCTCATTTTAATATCCAAACTTCACATTAGTAATTAAATTCCAAATTTTACTCATTCAATTTCATTAACATGGAAATATAAAACTTGACATCAGCATATTCTTATGAAACATAGGTCTCCTAAGTTAAATTCAAGTGTGTCCATGGAATTTTTCCTTTAAAGTTAAAAACATGCCTTAGATAATAAAAAATACACCATGTTTAAAAGAGAACACTCTTTTTTACATAAAGCATTTGGTCCTCATCCTCTGCTTCATGGGATTCCCTTGTGGTTTCCTTTAATTATGGTTTTTGAAAAAAATGCCTCTCATACCAATGTAATAACCATTTTATTAAAGCTAAAAGGTGTGATTTAAGAGGTAACTGAGTCTGAAATCCTTAGAAAACTGTGAAACTCAGGTTTCCTCCCGAAATTTCCTTTGGTTAATTTTGATTTCTCAACCTCACCGCATGAGAATAAATTAGTAGATAGGGTGGAGAAGTTTGATTTCCTCAAATTGTTCTTGAGGTAAATATCCATAGAGATTTTTCATACATTAAACATTTATATGGAATGTATTTTTCTCATTTTTTCTTGATCTTAATGGCACCAAAATTATATAAATTAGTAATAAGAAATTGTTATTATCACCCATAATGATGATTACTTAGAATTAACTTCTTTACAAAATTATAGAATATAACATGGTCTATTTTTTTAATGGTATTTGGTGGAATCGGTTTGCATATGCCACCCTAGTACTTTTTTGGTAAATTCATGAATTTTCAAAATATTCTCCTCTGATTTCTTCATGTTATTGAAACTAATGTTTTCTCTATTTTACTACACTCTCTAAATCCAAATTAATATTTTTTATAGCCCAATAAGCATGGTTCTCCCTTTCAACAGGTAGGTGACATATTTTTTCATAAATCAACCAATATGGACTCATACTAATTGGCATCTTGTATGATGTCTGGCATTATTATAATTTTTCTTCAAGCCTTTGGTTCCAATATTTTTACATTGGTTTTATTGTTTTCTCCAAAACCCCTTTAATCACTCCATCAGAAACATTATCCTGGCCTTATGTTCTGGGATGGGATGGTGTTGATGTTTTATGGTGCACCTTTTACTTTTTTTGACACATCCTCTATTAATCTATTGAAAAAATGTGTCCCTTGTTCACTAATGTTGGTTTTGGCACTGTAAACATACAAAAATGTTTTCCTTGGAAAAATCACAAACAACATTGGTATCATCAGTCTTGGTCGTTTTGGCTTCCACCCACTTTGAAAAATAATAAAAAAAGTAAAATAAAATATTTCCCAAAATAAATGGGAACGGTTTCCATAAAATCAATTCCCGAACATCATAAATTACAAAAAAAATGATGCATTTTTACAGGATTTCTCATTTTATTGAAATGTATCCATAAAATTGTCATTTTTAATTTAAAAAAACATGAGAATAATTAAATAAGGTAGGGAAATGAATCCCATATTCCGAAACAGTACTATTCATTCTTTGTGATCCCAAATGGCCTCCATAAGAATGTATATTGAATGATTTAAAAACTAATTATATTTCACTTGTCGAAAAACAACTTTTTATGAATTGATCTTTGACAATTTTCTAGATAACAAGATCCTCCAAAAATAGAATTTAGATTTAGAATTGAGTTTTTGATTCTCATCAGAGTTAAGGGATGAAGGTACTTGTGATTTGGCCAAATAATTTAGTATGTTATCATACCATTGTCATTGATCTTCTATGATGTAGAGATGCTCTTTGAGTCTATGATCATTTAGTAGGACCAGTTCAATAAATTTTATTTTATTAGTGTTTGTTAGCCTATGGATATGATCTGCTACATATTATTAAGTTCCGTTTTCATCTTTAATCTCTAAACTAAACTCTTACAAGAGTAGTATCCATATCATCAGCCTTGGTTTGGAATCATCCTTCTTTATAAATCACCTAAGTGATTTATGGTCTGAAAATAACACTAAATTTTTCAATGTAAATATGAAATGAATTCATTTATTGTAAAGACAACAATAAGCATACGTTTTTAATTATTGTGTAGTTTAATTTATTGGAATCTAGATTTCATCAGGAATCGGTTTTGAATTGGGGGTTTCCTTTATTTCTTTGGGAAAGAATTGCTCCAACAACTTGATTTGATGAATCAGAAATTAACTCAAATGGATGTTCCCAAAATGGAGGCTTCTTTATTTGTGGGGTAATTAACTTCTTCATCATCTCATAAAATTCCTTCATTTAAAAATCACTATAAAAAAGATAGCATCTTTTAAAAGTAATCATGAGAGTGGAAGAAATATCTTACTAAAATATTTGATCAATCTCACATAAAATCACATATTACTTATAAATGATATAATGTATCTCACCAAGGTGGGGTAAGGAAAATAATTGATCACCTAAATTTTATATATATCCACCTTAATTCCCAATTTTAAAATGATATGTCCCAAAAAAATTCACTTATAAATAATGAAGTAACACATTTCAAAGTTTAAACACACATTTTCTTGATACATATTTTCATTTCATTTTCATTATTTCCCAAGGAATGATAAATGAATTCTCAAACATAGTAAATTAATTGTTAAATATCTTCCTCTAGTCTTCTATGTAAAGTTAGAAAATGATTACTTTACATCGCTGAAATGTACATGGGGGTATTGAACAACTCAAAAAGAATCATCCTGTACATAAGGGTCAGGAAAGGACATGTGAATTTTATCTTCTCTTGGTCTTTTGGGGAAATTGGGGCATGAAAATATTTAAAAAATCCATCAAAAAAGCATTAATTTGTTATAACTGATACCCTTTCTAACATCTGATCAATAAATGGAATTTGGAAATGGTAATTTTAGGTGACTTAGTTTAGCTTTTGGTAATAAATTCACACCCTAAAACTATTTTGGACTCTCATGGGAATTAATTCATTATTCACATTTTATAGAATGGTCATGTCTATTTTCATTGGAACCAAATTGATGGGGTCGACCAATTGAGAGTCATAAATTGGGTAAATTATGTTGGCCACCAACAATTTTTCATCTTCATTCATTTGAACATCCATGATTGTGGGGTTCAGTCTCCATTGGGGATGACTCTATGGCAAGAAACTATTCAAAAAATATTCTATGAGAGTAGAAATTTGGTTTGATCTTAGGTATATTTCCAAGACTCCATTATATAGATCTAATATTTATTTTTATAAGGTCAATTAGTGTTTTCCCATTGGCCACATATTGTTTATCAGAAATGGTTATACGAAAATTATATCCCTCTAATAGATACAAATATTTAATATCACTTTTTAGGTGTTTTAATTCATGACGTTGTGGTTGATCTATGGATAAAAATGAATTCAATTATATTATATCAATAGTTTGGAATCCCTTGAAAAAAGAGATTATATCAGTTTCTTACAATAAATTATTAAATAAATTAGCGGGGATTTTAGTATTACTATATTTTTGAGTACACTCTCCTCCCATGGAATGATCATATATAGAAATGAATTCTTGAAGCATACCTATGTCAACATTAGGATCAATACATTCTTCATTGAATATTTCAAAGATTGAATGGCTGTTTGATGGGTTTCATTTTGATTCAAGGACATTGATGCTCACCATTCTATCTGTTATCTCCACATTCAGTGTTCCTTCTTGCATAATTATGATATTTTTCTATTTCATCAGGAATTGTATTTACAAAATTATTCAAAATTACATGGTGTGTTGTCTTTTTTCCATAGAGAATACATAATAGTATGCAGAAAAAATGAGTCTTTCAACTCCCACTAGAACATCCTCTATAATTCCAACTGGATAAATGGTAGATCAGTATTCTAGTTGGTCTACCACTCTAATGGATTCAGTTCATCTATTTTCAAAGATGAAAAGAGATAATTAGATCTTACCTTTATGTAAACACCAAGTTCATAAAAATAATAAGAAAAAACCAAAAGAACCCTTTGTGTATGGAAGAGGAAATGTCCCTAGATCTTTATATTTTTTGGGTAAAGGTTGTGGTGATCACGAGTGAGACAATCCATTAAAAGATGATTATTTCATCCCCATGATGATTCATTCTATGTGTGCATTATTCAATGAGATAAATTTCATATTTTTGGATGTGGTGGTTTCCCTACAATAAGGGAATATTGATATCAACATCCAAAATGATTCAAGTATCACTTTTTTATTTTTTTCCTCTCAATCTTTTAGAATTGAGTCAATGGAGAGGGTCATGGTACCTTATTGAATCCTTTAACCCTTTTTCCTTTTTAATTGATTAATAGTATTATTTTTTGGGTTGATTAATTTTTATTCAGGTTACTTGAAAACATCCATTATACATTGCATAGGTGGACGAATCTCTTTACTACTTTGATTTTTGATTCCAATGACATTCTCCTTTGGATTAGGGAATGATTATGCATGAATTTTTACATGATTCTTTTTTAGAAGGTACCAAAGTCTTTCAAATTTATTGTCTAAATATTTCACTATCTTCTTTAGAACTTTTATCTATATTTCATGGTGGTTCTTTTTAGAAATAGATTGGGGTTATTCACAATTCTTTCACCGGAAAGGTGGTTTTTGAAAAGTTTTTTGTTGATGGAAGGGATGTTTATATGGTTGTTTGAATGGGGTTAGATTCTGATATTATTGCTAAAAATGTGCCATGTCTAGGTTCTATTGAACTCCAAATCCCTATCAGGTTTTTTCATCTCCCATTGTTGATTCTATTGGAATAGAGATATATAAATTGTAGTTTCTTAACTTTCTATACTTTGTATCTTAGCACATTGATTAGTGTAATGATTGGGTGATGAAAAAAGTCAACATGCATGAGGTGGAGTTGATTTCTCATTTACTTTATTAATATCCAGTTGTCAAACATGGCCTATTAATTATTGATTTTGAGTTCTATGGAGAGGTGTTGATTCAAAATTCCTTAACTCATTTATACCAATTGTATCTGTGCCTCTTATCCTGAAATGATATAAACTCTGAGATATCTTCTCAATGAGGTTATTCTCATCTGCAGGTGATTCATTAATCAAATATCTTTCATAGGATGAATCCAAGAGGATTATATCACTTTCCAACTATCCATGGTATATGATGAATAAGATGTGGTGCTCCTCTGCTGTTGTATGTTGGAAAAATATACACGCTTCTTGAATTCTTCTCATAATTCATAAAGAGTATCCCTGGTATCTTGTCAAATAGAATATATCTCCTTCCTAATTGTTGTTCTTCTAGAGGTCGGAAGAACCTATGCATTGAAAAATGTTATAGATCATCTTAGTGTTGTATTTATCTCGATTTTATGTTATACAATAACTCCTTATCTTCTCCCAAAAGTGAAATAATGAATTCCTTCCACTTTAATTGCTTCTCTAACACTCCTCTTTGTTTAAAACATAAACAAACACAACTGATTTCTTGATTATATAGACTGGGATCCTCACCTAATGTCTATGAAATTTATCTAGAACATTAATCATGTTATCTCATAACTCAAAATAGATATGGGGTTTAGTCATGGTTGATTTATTTGGTTCGTTAAAAAATTGTGGGGTGTATAGGTCCCTGATGGTTTATTGTGGGTCCCGCACCATTACTGGTGGTTATAATTGGACACATAGCTCTTTCAAATTCAGTTCTTCAAATTTGTTTTCATGATTAAAATTTCTAAGACTTTCTAAAATTTTTTATTTATTTTATGGTTAAAATCGAATAGTTCCTCATTATAGGTTGTTGTCTTGTAAATTTAGATTCACTCTTACTCACAAGCTGTGATTCAGTTTTGACCCATGCTTTTCATGATGTGTGGAAAAATCAATACAGTCCCATAAAGGTTTTGTATGAGTGGTTATATGGATTTCATTATCAAATGAGTAGTGTTTCAATCTTGGTTTCACTTAAGTAGAAAAAATAACAAATTTGAATGATTTAAGAAAATAAGAGATTTTTTTAGAAGTTTGGTGGTTTCATAGTGTGAGATAAGTGATTGGATTCAGGTTGGGGTTTCCATCTTATTAGGTAATCATTGTTTTTGAAAAAAAAATGAATCTTTTGGTTTTAGATCAAAATAATTAATGGAATTGAATAATAATGTTTTCCTTCATTCACCTTTTATTTAATTATATTTTAATGTTTATAAATCATAATGGAATATTTTTAATTACTCCAGAAATACCAAATTTGGTATTGATTGTACCTAAATAATTAAAGTAGTATATCTTAATTACATCACATGTTTTATTATTCACTAAACCACTCCCTCAACTGACTTACCTTAAAAACTAACCAATTGGTTTAAAAAATAAATAAATAATGTAAGGGTAGAATAATATTTAATTCCTAGAAATTTTATATTTAAGAATAAAATAAAATACAATCGTATTATATATAAATTTAAAAAAATTAAATTTAAAATAATTATTCTAAAATAAATTAATTCCTTTGAATGAAAACATCATAAACTAAAACATCACAAATTTGGATCCCCCTTCCCTTCATCCAATCACTATGGATTCATACCCACTATAAAGGAAGGGTTCATAAAATTTGAATAAAAAATTAAATTCGAAGAAATAAATATCAATGAAGGGAGGATTAATTTATAATCCTTATCATCATGGATTATTTTCAACAGATAGAATGGGATGGATTGGAATGATTTGGGAATGTGGAGCACTCATCCTTTTATAGAACATAATTTCACATCAAAATACGATGTGTATTATCCCCATTAAATTTGGGATTCATGCATTGAATCCTTCATGAAAGTTGATAAGAAATGTATTTAATGTCTCCACTATAAATTTCAGAGAATTTTGGTGTCCAATAAAGATATATGATCCCACCAAAAAAATCACTAAATCTGTGAATAGTTTTGAACTCCTAACTTGTGTGATGGTTTGGGTTTCAAAATGGTTGATTTATCTTTACGTGTAGAATAATTAAAAGAATAAAAGGATTCATAGATGCCTAAAATGAATGAAAATAATAATTTAGATATGTTTAGATTATATTATATCTTATATACATAAATAATTTAAAATAGTTAAAATTGAAAATAGGCCATTTTTTTAATTGATAGCAAAATAAACATGATATTATAAAATGAGATAATTTACCTTAAAATAATTATTTTTCAAAATTTAAAAAATTGAAATATAATTTAAAATTATGGTTTTTTGTTCTATTATTACCTGAAAATGTGATTGTTATTCTGAATTCCCATTAATCGGGATTGCCTAATGGGAGGAATTGGGAATACATCCTTATAAAACATGTGTTTCTACATAAAAGAAAGATAAAATGATTTTGATAGTTGTGTTTGGAGAATATATAAAAAATTTATAATAAGTATCTAAAAATAATAAATAATTATATTAGGTTAAAAAGAGAGAAGGCATAACTCAAATGAAAAATACTGGTTTGAAATAAAACCCATACCACATTGTGATCAATTAAATCATGTTCCCTATAAAATTAATGATCATAAAATGAAACATTTAAAACCATTAAAACAAATATATATAAATCATAGGGTATTATAAATTCACCGTAAATGATAAATTCTGGTGAATATTGAATATCCCATAGAAAGGAAAGTGATATGAGAAAACCCATACCTTCTGTTCAAAAGAGTTATGAATTTTTACTTAACATCCTGGATAAAAAAATTAGATTAATTTATAATTTAATTCATTACCCATTAAAAATTTATTTTACTTAGCATAATTTTATTAAGTTCCTGTATAGGTTTTTTTACAAGTGATATGATTCAAGTTTTTCATGTGAAAGTGTTCGTTTCCTTGGTTTTCACGATTGATAATCATGTTTACATGTACTAAAGATCATATGAATTTAGAATAATTATATATAATTAAAATTATTTTTTATTAATTAAATTAAATAATATTAAATGGATTTATATGTTATTTGTTTATTGGTGGTGAGGTTTAATCATTAAATATGACATTAGTAATAATCATTTTGATTATTTTGGTTGTTTTTCGATCATCAAAAAGTAGTTTTGTTTCATAAATTAATATTATATTTATATACTAGTTATAGAACATTAAATAGGATTTAATAAATATATGATAATCTGGTTTAACCATCAAAACGGTTTTATAAAAAACTATGAAGGAATAATTGAAAAGTGAAAACACATAATCTATGAAGGTGGTAAATCGGCACCGTACAAAAAATGTTTTTATCTTTAGAATAAAAGGATGAGAAAAGGAGACCAGATAGTGGATTTTAAAATTAAAATAATTAAATTATAGTATAAATATTATACTCGATTTTTCATTAATTTTAGGTTACGGGGTGAAAGGATATAATATGATAAGAAAAGAAATTAAAAATAAATTAAAAGAAAAGGAAAAAGGGTTTTACCTCTTCAATTCTTCTCCTTGAGAACCTCGTTAAGAGACATTGGTTTTGTTAATTTTTAATGAAAAAAAATTCTTGGACATAGGGATGATCATTGGTAAGAGTATTGGGTAGGAGATGGAAATAATTTCTGGCTTAAGATGTGTGAGAAGAAGATGCCATGAGGGGTGATGTTTATAGTGGAGGACAGGGGTGTTTTTTGATTATTTTTGGCATTATTTTAATCATATGGCTCAAATCAATAAATAGTGATGATATAATAAAAAATATTTTAAATCGAGATGGATATTTCTAGTATTTGTTCTTACATCTGTGATGAATCAATAAAAATTGAACTTAACTTATAAATTATCTAAACCATAAATTAGTGTATTTTACTATTCACCAAGAAATCTACTATTTTATAAAAATACCAAAAATTAACAAATACTATTTTTTATGTTTATAATTAAAAAATTAACACCATTTTATGTAAATAATATTCTAATTATGAGAAATTTAGTTATTATATAAAATCTTCATTCATTCGAAAAATATAGATTTTAATATGATAACTGATTTTATAAATCTTTGAAAATTTAATTATGTCCTCATTAAATCATATTATAATTAGAACAAAAAAAAATTAATTTAATAATCTTTTTCCTAAATGTAATTTTTTTTCAAATAATTATTTTTATTATAATGTTGTGAATAATCATTTATTTTTCACAAAAATACCAATACATAATTTATCCTTTCTATAACAATCATTTTCTTTATTCCATGATATAAATATATTATATCTTCATTTAAAAGGTTCAAAAAATTTATTTACTTTTTTATAGGTTTGTTTTATATTCAAATCATAAATATAATATTACTATAATGAAAATGGAAGTTTTACAAGAATCGAGATTTTTCAAAATTCACTAGAAAATAAATTTTTTTAGAAAAATACAAACAATTTACCCTGATCTAATTTTGACATTGAAATTCTAAAAATGAATTTAATTATTCTATATTAAAATTTAAAAAAGTTTGAAAATTTATTTTTAAAACAAATGTTCCATTAAAAGGATGTAAAGATGCTTTTATGAAAGTAGGTCTTTCATGAGTAAAATTAGATTTATTCTTATATTATGCCTATAAAATCATTTTTATGAATTTCAAAACATTATATTAAATGTATCAATTTAAAAAAAATATCCATTTACACAAATATAACTACTAGGTTATAATGGTAGTTTCAAAATAACAATATTTTATTGTGTATTATTGTGTTTTAAACATGGTGTTAGGTAAATCATAGTGTCAAAGAAATTAAATTTATAAAGATACATACCATAAAATATTGGGGTGTGACATTCTCCCCGGATTTAATAAATTGGATCCCCACAATTCATAATTTTACTTATAAAATCAAAGGTTGATATATCAATATTATTTTGAGGGAATCCCACATAGAAAAAAAGTTTAATAAAATATCCTCTTAATAATAGGGAATGGGAAATGAAGACGTCACCCAAAAAATAATAATTAATATTGGATAACATTAGTGAAAAGTGAAAATATGTACATGAAATAATAATATCTCCATTAATTCTTTATGGATAGAGATGGAGGACTTGGTCACT
Source organism: Viscum album (assembly GCA_963277665.1). NCBI lineage: Eukaryota > Viridiplantae > Streptophyta > Magnoliopsida > Santalales > Viscaceae > Viscum > Viscum album. The sequence goes on along the minus strand of OY728125.1, from coordinate 259,424,063 downwards.
ATAATGTTAAACATCACAAAATCGTAAGTTTGTTGATCGGTTAAAAGAGAATTTATTTCTCAGAAATAAAAGTAAAAATAGAAAATTTTTGTTTCAAAATATATTTCCATATGGAGTTGGAGTATTTCAATATCAATATGAGCACTTAAGAATATAAATTTACATGATTAAATTCCATTTCATAAGAAAAATATCATCATTTGGTTACACTTTGATCTATTTTTACATCACCCCTTACACATTTAAATGAAATTTCAAGATGGAAATTTCATGCGGGAAGAGCTTTTATTGAATCATATAGTCCATAAATTATTTAATTTGAATATTAAATGTTTACTAAACCAGGAAGGTTATCACTTGTAATTAATGAACAATAACATCCAAGGTTTAATATAATCCATTACACAATTAGTTAATCTTAAGACTGGTCTAAAACATGTTTGTCCAAATTCAAAGACCAAAACATTAGAAGGAAGGTCACTATATTTCCAAAATAAACATAACATAATATTTTCCCAAAAAATGTAGATCTTATTTTCACAAAGAAAATATATCAATACCTTAACATACTTTAAACCATTATGAATATGTGTATGCTTCCAAGAGTAAAATCTCATGTTTTTGAATTTATTTCTTAAATACAAACCTATAAATTAACTTGAAAAGATACCATAAAACATCAAATCACTAAACAATTTATTATTCCCTAATAAATTCCAATAAAAATACCTTTTATCATTATTATCTTGAAATCAGAAACACATTATGGGTTTTCTTTCACTCAACCATGTATTTTACAAAATGTTCCACTTGCTACTAAAAGATTTTTTTGTACCCTTCAATATATTCTTTCAAATACATCAATAAGATGTAATGTAGTAAAATACTTATATATATCATGATTTTTATATCCATAATATCATAACAAAATTCTTTAATCCAAAAACACTGATATATTAACCATTTCTCTTCATCTGAGGTAGTAGTGTAAGCTTGAACATGATCCTTTATCATCTTTTGGGGTATATTCTGTTGATGATTGAAAAATTGATTTAAATAGTGTCCCATTTCCTTAAAGTTTAATAATTTTACATTGTAAGACTTATTATTACACTTTAAATCACCAAAATGGTGGAATTTCACACCACACTTATATCAAACTCTCATTCCTTTTAAGAAAGCATTATAGTGTTTTTTCCACAATTACCACATACTAAAACGTAATTATTCATCTTATTTTCTTTATCCAACTTTTTCTAGCACTACACTTATTATCATGCTTCCCATTTAAGCCTTATACTTAGATAATTCTTTTAATACCTTGTTAGAATGTGATACTATGTACACAGATGATGATAATGTTTTGGAGAGTTTGTCCCTTCGAAATATTGGCATAATACCTTAAAGGATATGATAATTCTTACTCATTGGATAATATGAATCATGAACTTCACATTACTTCTACTTGGAACCACTTCTAAAAAATAGTATACACTAAATTAGGTTATTAATCATAATGCTTAATCTTGAACTAAAAAACAAACACTTAGTATAAATAAAACATTTTTGCATTTCTAATCTCAGAATCATAAATATTGTTTTTTTGGAGATGTATTTACTTTTAAATCCTTAAAAATGGGTTTTATTAATTATTTTAATAATCCTATGAATATACCTTATAATTTTCAAACTAGGTGTGCAGTAAGGACCATTTTTGTGTACCAGATTACACTGGGTCAGGCCCGACACACCTTGTTGGAGTTGTTAACCCAAGATACATCTATGCCAGAACCAAACCAATGTGTAGTATCAAGATAGAGATGTATTTATATTAAGAACCATATAATATATTTTTAAAAAAATTCTAGGTTATTATTCCATAATTATCCTCAAAGTCAATATTAGGGTTATGTTCCCTAAACTATGTTTTCTAAATCTAGTTCCCAAGGTTTCTATTAAACATTATATGATACCAACTGTAACGAACTCGACCCCAGTAGACTAGAGTTGGTGGTTACATTATTACAATTACATATACATAAGATATAACATAACCAAGGAATGACCAGTTTAGTAGTCTTGAGGAAATAGATAATACATGGAACCCATTTTAAATTGATAAATGAAAATAAATTATTATATGTAACAAAATCTAATAAACTGCATCATTGAAAACTCATTATGTGATATATTATTCATAACATGGGGAAGGAAAAAAATAAAAGGGTGAGTTAAAATTATTATGAAGGGTTAGGTAGAATATAATATAACATGAATCATTATGTATTATCAATATGGTCTGGTAAATAACTGAAAATCAAATTCCAATCAATAAACTGAAAATGGAAATGCCTCCATAGATGTTGGAATTGTGAAAATCCTATAGATAATAATAATAGATTAACGAATTAAAAAAATTCATAATTACGGTATGTCAGGTATATGTCACATGAACCATAATTCCATCAGGAGGGTTTATTTCTGTGGGTAGAAACCCATTTGATTCATCTTTGAAACAAACATGAAGTGTATGTTGCCAACTTTTTGAATCTCATGAGACTACCGATGCCTCAAGGGGATATCTATAATAATTCCCCACCTATATGGATTTCATTAACTGGTCCCCAACCAATAATAATTTCATTAACCATTCCCCAACCTTTGTCATACCAGTCCAAATCCTTCCTCATAGATTCAATTCATGAACAATATGGATTCTAAAATATCTATATTGATTATAGGATAAAATTACACAATATTTCCCTAATTAAAATAGCATTAAAAGAAAACATTATATATAAAAATTTAGATGGAAAAAGTATTAATAATATCAATGATTCTAGAAATATGGATATTTAATGAAATATTAAAAGAATTTTGATCACAAATTTAAGGAAAGTATACGTACACCGCATACAAGGATAACAGTAGAATAAGGAATAACAAATGAGAATTTCATAATGGTTTCCATGAATGAGTATATTTAAATCAAAAATAAATATTAATAATTCAAAATAGGAATATTCCATGATAAATAATGTTCATCTGAAGTGAAAACATTAAAAAATATTTTTTAATAAGCTTTAGAAAAAATCCTCATTACTAAGGTTTTAAGAAAAATATTAAAGATTATTTAAAAATTAAAATGGAATAGTTGTTTGTATAAAACAATAAATGAAAAATATATATATTTTCTTGATAAAATGAGTGATCTTATAAAAATATTTGTAGATTAAAATAGATTACATATGGTTCATGAAAATGGGTAAAAACTTGGGAAGTTCCCTTTAGTCTGGGTAACTTTACTAGATGATTTGGGAAGGGAACCATATAAAAAAATATATTTAACCATAAAAGAAATATTAACTGATCTAGAAACAAGATTTTGGATAATATAAGAATTATTTTTGAAAATAATATAAAAATAATAAATAATTACATTTTGGTAATGAGAGAGAAAGCGTAAGTCGAATGAAAAATGGTGGTTTGGGAAGAAACCCTTACCAATATGTTATCCAACAAATCATATGACCCATAAAATTAATGAACATCAAATGAAACATTGAATAAAATGATACTAAATAGATTCATGATATTATATATAATACGGAAATATACTTACACCACTCATGTGTTATAGTGGTGAATAAGCCATATCTCAATGAAATTAAAGTTTGATGTGAAACCATTACCATATGTAATAAAGTGTTCTACCCTTGTAATTAATATATTCGGTAATGAAATAAGATTAATTAATAATTGAATAAAATACCTATTAAAATTTTATTTTATTTATTATAATTTTATGAAGTTCCATTATGGTATTTTTGATGAGTTACAATATTCAATTTTTTATTTTGGTAGTGTCTGTTTCCTTGGTTTTCACAATTGGTTCACTTGTATACATGTAAGAAAGATCATGTGAATTGGGGATAATTATATATAATAGAAATAATATCTTCTTAATAATATTATAAAATATTTAATGGCCTTATAATTTATTTTCTTTTTTTGGGTGATGATGAATCATTAAATAAGATGTCAGTGATAATCGTTTAGATTATTTTGGTGGTGTTTTGATCATCACAAACTAGTTTTAAATTCTTAATAAACATTTTTTATATATACTAGTAACAGGACATTAAATAAGATAAAATAAATATATTAAAATCCATATTAACCATAAATATGGTTTTATTAATATCCTCAAAAGGATAATTGAAAAACAAAAATAGGTCGTCCACGAAGGTGGTAAATCGACACCACACAGATGATGGTTTCATATTTAAAATAAGAGTAATAGGAGAACAGTATTGAAGGTGGATTTTACATTGAAATAATAAAATTATAGTTTATATTATACACTAGAGTCACCATTTGTGTTTCAATAGAGGAGTTAAGGAGATAATAAGAAAAGAAAAGAAATTGAAAAAAAAATTAAAAGAAAAGGAAAGAGGGTCTTATATCGTGAATCCTTGTCCTTGAGAACTGCCTCAAGGGGTTTTGGTTTGGGTATTTTTTTGAGACCATAACCTCTTGGAAATTGAAAAGAAGCTTGGAAAGATGACATTGTATGAATTTGGAATGAATCAATATTAAGAGGACTAAGGAGAAGAGTTGGTGAGGGGTTGTATTTATAGTATAGGAGAGGGGTGTTTTTTGATTAGTTTATTCATTAGTTTATTCTTTTGGAACATGACAAGAAATAGTGTGGATTCCCTGACTAGATATAGTAAATATATATTTATAATTCCATATTATGGTTCATACATCATCGACGACTCATGGAATAGTGAATAAATCTAATAATGTATATATATCGTAAATTACTGAATTTTAATATTCACAAAAATTCAATTATTTTTAAAAAAATCAAAAAAAATACACCTAACAATTTTCTATGGTCATAATTAAAAAATTATCTCCATTTTATGTGAATAATTTTAAAATCACAAGAAATTTTATTTTTAAATAAAATAAGCATTTTCTAAAAAAATACAGTTTTTAAAATTATAACTGATTTATTACACTTTGAAAAATTAATTATGGTATCATAAAATTGTATTATCATAATTAGGAAAAAAATTATTTATTATTATATTTCATGAAAATTAATTTTCTTTTAAATAATTTTTCAATTATATTATTGTAAATAATCATTTATGTTTCACAAAAATACCATTACATAATTTATTATTTCTAAAACGATCATTCACTTATATAATGATATAAATATACTATATTTTCATTGATAAGGTACCAAAACATTATTTACTTTTTCATATGTTAGGTTAATGTTCAAATTATAAATATACTATTATTATCAAAAATGACAATTTTATAAATAGCAGGATTTTTCACTATTCACTAGGAAATAAATATTTTATGAAATGTACAAAAAATTCACCCTAAGCTAAATTTAACATTCCTATTTTAAAAGTATAGTTAATATTTATCTATATAATTTATTAAAGTCTCAAATTTTAGTTTTAAATCAATTTTTCCATCAAAAGGAAGTAAAATTACATTTAAAAAAATTATAGAGACCCTCACTTTTAAAACACTAACATTACTCAACATTTGAGAAATAATTAAACATTATACAAACAGACAACCAAAGACTGTATTTGGTACACTGCCTATGGAAACATGGAAACATAACATTGGTACATTTGTGAGTTACATCATCTCCCACTAGGTACTTATTGACTACCAAAATTCATAGACATATCAAACATAGTACATAGAATCACAACCAAAAGAAGGAAACATAATAATGGGTGAGCTCAAGTGCATAGTAGGGGTAAAAAAGGGAGACATGTAAGCATTAAAATGATCATAAGGGTATGATTATGTGATCATGAAAATAGAAGATCATATCGTACATATCACAAATCATATACATGAATCATGGCATAATGATTGGTAGTTCATAAGACATGAATATAAAGGAAGTAAAGGAAATAATCCCTAAAAGAATAAAAAATGGGTAAGATGTGGAATTGTGGCAAACACATAAGCATATAATGTTTATCATAGTAGCCAAGACATCAATTACAATACCATATCAGCAGTATGGGTTCACTCCTCATACCATAATCTTAGTCATGGTCCACTCCCATGACCATCATAGTTGCATCAGTTCACTCCTCATACAATCATAGTAGACATGGTTCACTCCCATGGCCATCATAGTATTTATGGTTCACTCCAAATATTATCTTAGTTTATCTCAAGAGATATAAAACCTTAATAATTGAATTTAAGGGAGATATAGGTCCCAACCATCACAAAAATAAATCGCAAATACATTTTTTTTAATAAAGACTAATATTATTGATGACAATGGTCAGTATACGTACAAGTGCAAAACCATGAAGGAAAATTGTCCATCCAGAGCTAGTTGGCATTGAATGGGCTTGAGGCATCTAGTTGATGGGCTTTATTTTTTACATCCCTTTTGGTGAAGGAGAAGGTGCATGATGAGAAGAATTGGAGAAGTGAGAGAATTATCCTGATGATGAGGCCAAATGACTGGATTCCACCATGGAAATAGAAAGGTTTCAAAAACATTTCATCATAGGAACAACCCATGAAAATAATAGATTTTGAAAAGCATATGACCCATAAAAAAGATAAAATGCCTCATATGAATTAGACCCTAAAAAATAATAATCCATTCAATGAAATAATATGAATGTATACATTGAAAAATATCCCTAAAAGGTCAGTAGTAACACCAATGGATTTTATCAAAGATGGGAAATAATTTTTTAATGTTTTTTTAAAATCATTTCTTGAAGAAAATATAATATCTTCTTTGAAATAATATTTTTATAACATAAAACCTTTTGAAATATATTTTATTTGAATATTTATTTGAAAAATTATCAAGGAAGATTTGAAAAAAAAATAACAATCCATTTTCATTGAAAATTTTCTCAAGGATCTTTTGAAATCATTTTTGAAATCATTTTTCAAAATAAGGGGTCTGAATATAATAGATTTTTATCTAAAGGAAGATACAATCATATTTTACATAAATTTTTTTATTATGTGACAATGAGTGTAAAATTTATACTAATAAATTAGGATTTATTTGATATATAGAGGATAAGGAAACTCATGAATAATCTTGAGTGATGGATCATATTATTTCATCAATGGAATCATAAACAAAAACAGTCATGAAAAGAAATGAGGTTATCTAAATAAGCTCTTATAACATGGTACATCAGATCATACTATCCATCTAAGAAATGTAAATTACATGAAGCTTAATATATCATGAATATAAAGATATTAATGATATAAAATATAAAATGGAATTGTATACACCTCCAAAAAGAGTTTAGGTGTATAACAAAACATGAATTCCAAAGAAGAAAAATTTAGACAAAACCATTTTACCAATTTGGTACCTTCTGATAGTTAATACCCATGAAATAAGGATCATCAAATGGGCATGTTAATTCCCATAAATTTAAGTGTAAAATACATATAATACAATCATGGCCTACATATATACCACAAAAATGAAAAGAGTGGCGAACACAGCTTGTATTTGAATAAAATTAAAAGTGAGATGAAATCCCATTACTTTGTGTCTTGACTCTCGCTATAATCATACAATATTCATATATAATAATAATATTTTTATTATAAATATTGTAGAGAAAAATATTATTATAAATAATTCAATATATGTTTTTTTATGTCATTATATTACACACTTGTTAAACATTCTATGTTAGAGTTTCACTTCGGTTAAAATTATCTTTGTTCTTCACATATCTCTTAATTTGTTATATATTTGGTCCTTATAATTATATCATGATTAAAAAATATATATAATGATATAAATATATTTTATATCATACATATTTATGTTATAACAATCGATATATTAATGAATTGTGAAATGGAATACACTATTCATAGAGACGATAAGCCATACATTTGCATGAACATTGTTTCTGTCTTTATTGTCCTATTGAAAGAATATATATAAATGTAATATGTATATATATTTACATATAAATACATATATATCATTATTACAATAGAATTAATATATCATATATATCATATAAGTTCACAAGACCAATCCTAAATACATTCTATGTGGTGTGTGAATAAATCACATCACTTTGAGCAGGCGATAGTCCACACTTCTTCAAATGAGATTATCATTTTAAAACCCAATGGAATATAAAGATATTTTTTTTGTAAAAGGAATAAAAAAGCATAAATATGTAATAAATATAATATATTACACATATAAAAAGATTTTTTGTCATAATGGCCTTCATGATTGGTGGTAATGGAGAAATGAACAATCCTCATTTCGTGAAGCAGTTGTTCTCCATAAACAGAAATAGTATGTTCAATATCCATTAGATGATGATGTGTGTATGTGTAGGTCGAACCCTTTACATAAAAAAATCTCAATATATTGAGGTTACAAGTTTTGTCACATAATAATGGAATATGTAAAGTGTATGGGGTAAATAAGTAAAATTAAGGAAAGGATCTTGATAGAAGAAATAAAGACATCCAAAGGGTGTTTTACATGTTTCTAGGTAGTTTGGATCTTGTATTTATGATTTAATACTTTATTAACCTAGTTTTTTTCTCTTAACTAGTGTAATTAATTTTAATCACCTACAATAATATTTTTCATCAAAAACAATGTTTAAAATATTCGAAATTATAAATTATGATGATTTCAAATATTGAATCCATTTTTCCAAATTCTAATCACAGGAGTGGAAAATCATACATTAAAATTAATCCATGTTTCAGGATGACACTGTGGGTTTTTATAGTAAAATGGATAAAAATATTTCTAATTATTTATGAATGTGGAATTGGATCCAAGGACCAGCATTGTATTACTTGATAAAAATATTATCTAATTAAAAATTGTAGCAAAATTAAAATATATTTTAACCTTTAAAATAAATTGATTTAAAAAAGAGTTTGGAATTAAAATCTAGTATTTTACACTTTTCATCCCAAAAATGATGTTTCTCATAAAAGAACAAAAAATTCACCCCAATATAATTTCGAAATTATAAATTCAAAAATCTAGTGTATTTTATCCAATTAAATTTTAAATGTGTCCAAAATAAATTTTATTTTATGTTCATTAAAAACCATATTTTTAGACATATAATGACTTTACCAAATATTATATCTTTCATTATAAATATGTTTAATTTATATAAAAACTTGTAGAAAATATTTGAAAAGTAGTTATTACTATTCAGATAACATGGTTTAATAGATATGTTATGAATATCTTTTTTATTCAATTAAATGATGTTTCCTAGAATCTCAGTGTTGCATGTATCGTATGCCAAATCAATATTTCATGTATCGTACACTAACTTAGTGTTTTATTTAATGTAAAACAATACGTTTTTTGTAACGTATGACATGTTGGTGTATTATGACTGGAATATTTTAATTAGTGCACTATTGGATTGAAATTATAGTCATTTAAAAAAATAGCTCCATAAAAACTAAGGGTGTTACATTCTACCCCCCTTAAAATAAATTTCACCCTTGAAATTTATCTTGTGGGTAAAAAATGAGGATAAATTTTCTTCATCATATACTCAAGATCCCATATAGCTTCCTATAACCGGTGATTTCTCCACAAAACATTGACTAGGAGAGTGGTCTTATTTCAGAGAACATTCACTAATCGGTCTATAATTTCAACAGGTTTTTATTTAAAAGAATGATATTTGTCCTACAGAATTCCCTTTGAGTTCTACACATGTTAAGGGTTAGGTATGTGATTCCGGATGAGAAATACATGGGTCACATCAAGGAAATCAGAGAGATTTAGAGGAAGTTCCAAGCGATAGGCTATTATATTTATATGATTTAGAATTTCAAAGGGGGTGATATACATATGGTTTTGGATCCATTTCATCATGAATATAATAACTTTTTTCTAGGGTAAGATTCATTGAAACAACTTTTCACCAACTTCAAATTTTTAATATTGATGAATTTTATCATTATAACTTTTATTCCATCTTTGATATGCTTTGATATGCTGCTTAATAGTTATAACCTTCTTAACCATTCCTTCAGCAATATTAGGTCCCAATAGAATTTTTTCTGCAACCTTACCTCATCATGTTGGGGCTCTATATTTCATTCAATAGAAGGATTCATAATGATCCATCTGAATGATTGAGGTAAAGCTATTATTTAAAGAGAAAGAAACCTGAGGAATATATTGATCCATACCACCATTGATATACAGAGAATAAGATATCAACACACCATCTATGGTTAGATTTTTTCTTTTAGAAATACCATCTATTTGAGGATGATAAGTTGTGATAAAGAACAATTATGTATCATGTAATTTATGAAGAATTCCACAGAAAATTGAGGTAAAATTAAGATCCCAATATGAAATAGTTGAATGTGGTACTCTGTTCAACCTTACCACCTTCATAATGTATATTCTTGAAATCTGATTAAGAGGGAAATATTCTCTAATAGAAATAAACTTCACTGACATATAAAAGAGATAAATTACCACCCATATAGCAATAAACCCTTTAAAGGTTTTTGGCATTCAAATGAAAAAATTCATTGTGTTTTTCTCCCATTTCTATTCTGGTATGGGAAATGGAAGTGACATCCCTTTTGATTTTTTTTTACAGCTTTAACAAGATAGCATACCAAACACTGAGATACAAACTCTGCTATATCGATCATTATTCCATCACACAAGAAGTTTTATTTTAAGTCCCTTTACATCTTTATACCTACATGATGAATAGAGAATGACGAACTATGATCATCCTCTAATATCACCTTCTTTAAATTTCACATGGAAGGAAAATATACATGGATCTTGAAGCCTATCATTCCATCCTGATCAAGGTCAAATTTGGGAATATTTATAACCATATATTTTTGTTATACACCTTCCTTTTGTGCCTCCTCATTCTTAAATTTAATAGAGGGTTGAACAATCATTTAAGAAAGATAAGTTTTTCCCCTTCCTTCAAGATTCATAGATTGATAATTTGTAAATCTATAAATATTGCATCTTTTGTGATCCACATCATAGACAACATAAAATGATGTTTTTGACTCAAATAATTAGCCACCTTGTTCAGTTCACCAGGGTGGTAACATATTGAGTATTCATAATTCTTTATAATCTCTAATAAGCTTCCCTAGAACATATTCAACTCCTTATATATGATTATATATTTGAGACATTGATGATCGGTATATATATAACACTTTTTACATAAAGATAATACCTCCACGTTTTTAATGAAAAAATTACTACTGGTGACTCCAAATCATTAGTGGGGTAATTGTTCACATGAATCATCTACTATCATGAGGAATTTGATATAATATGTCATATTTACTAAAAAACAAACCAATAACTTCTTGTATGCATCAATATAAATTAAAAACCCTTATCAACTATTGGGTAATTTACGAACAGGTTCAGTGACCAATCTTATTTTTATTTCTATGAAATTTTCCTCAAACTCATATATCTAGAGGAACTTAACACCCATTTGTGTTATATTGGTCAGAAGATTATATAGTCATGAGAATTTATCCTAAAACCATCGATAATATCCATCTAACCCAATAATTATATGGATCTTAGTCACTATGGTTGGTATATTCCATATTTCAATTTACTCCTCCTTTGATGGATCTACTTATATACCATCTATTGAGATTATGTGGCCCGAAAATGAAACATTGTGTCTCCAAAATTTACAATTTTTAAATGTTTCATATAACAACTCCTTCCTCAGGGACATTAGTACAATTATCATGTGATCACCGTGATCTTACATTCTATTTGAATAGATAATAATATCATCTATAATTACTAGCACAAACTGATAGAGGTAATATCTAGAAACTCTATTAATTATATCCATGATGATAGAAGGAGCATTAGTAAGAACAAAAGGAATCACTATATATTCATAGTGATTATAACCAGTATGGAAATATAACATGGATATATCCTACTTCCTGACCACAAATAATGAAATCCAGAATGAAGGTTAATCTTAGAAAAGTATTGATCTCAATGTAGTTGATTAAACACATTATCAATACGGGGAAGATGATACTTTTTCTTGATTGTGATAATGTTTCACTCCTGATAATAAATTTATATCTTCATTGATCCATGTTTATTTTCTTAAATAAAATAATCATTGTACCCCAAGGTGACACAGATGGCTAAATGAGTCCCTTATCAAGGTTTTATTGGAGTTTCTTCTTCAATTACAAAAATTCAATCAGCTTCGTTCGGTAAAGACCCTTTGAAATTTGTGTGGAACCAGGTACAAGTTTTATCGAGAACTCAACATCACATTTTGGTGGATGCCTAGGAAACGCTTCTAGAAAGACGTCCATAAAATCACAAACAACATGGGTATCATTGATGTCAATCTTCTCCCCAACAATATTAGATAACAACCATTTTTTTGGGAATTAATACCAAAACACTGTTTATAATCACCATAGGAAGTTCCAACAAATCATTAGACATGGATGATCATTTGAGGGTTTGAAATATCAAATTTAACATCCCGTCCTTGATAGATGTTGTGTTACTTATGATGTGAAAGCCAATCCATGCTGAGGATGATGTCAAATTCATCAAAAGGAATAATGAAATGATTTTCAAGAAGCACATTCTCACAAACTAAAATCAAAGAGGAATCATAGACTTGATATGTAATCATCATACCATTATGGGTTTGCATGGATAATTCCACCTTTAATTTTTTTGGAGGAATCTTGAAACCCTTAAAACAATTCTAGATAAGGAAGAGTGGATGGATTTAGAATAAAATATGACATTAGCATTTCTATAGTGGATGGTAAGTGTACCTTTCATCATGTCGTATTCACACCCCTAATTAGATATAGAGATTTCATAATATTTCTCTTTGTCCCTTAGCTTATGAGGTTACTAATGTTTATCATCATCACCAAACCTTGGGTTTGTGTAGTTGTTGGTATAATGCTCATTCTCTATACACTTGTAGAACTAAATTGTGGGAGATGTATTATGTGTGGTTATTACCCATTTAGCATTTGGTGGATAATTCTTCACATATCATCGACAATAAATTTCTTTATGGCCTTCTATTATTCACATAAAACATTTATTAGACCCGTTATGGAAATTTTCTCCATGATTCTTCCCTCAGAATGAGAATAAAGAAAATTTCATCTTTATTTATCCTTGATTTTTGAAGCTTCCTTTGTAATCGATCTTCCTCTTCATTTCAAAATCACGATATTGATACAATAATCTGTCCTCTATTTCAACTTTGATTGAACAACACACAATTTCTTCATATCTTCCCTCAATTTTCAAACATTAATATTACATCCCTTTTTTAGAATACGGAAATATTATACAAACAGATGACCAATGACCATAATTTGTTAGTGCCTTTGGAAACATGGAAACATAACACTCGTACATATCTGAGTTCCATCATTCCTACCATGTTCTTCGTGACAAGCCCCATTCTTAGAAATATATAACATAGTACATTTCATCACAAATTAGGGTTGAATACATAGAAATTTGTGAGCTTAGATGTATAGTAATGGTAAACAAGGGAGACATGTAATCCTAAACATGAGTATAAAGATTTGAGTATGTGATCATGAAAATAGAGGATCATACCCTACATATTAAAGATAATATACATGAATCATGGCATAAATCGTAGTAGATAATAAGACATGAATTAAAAGGTAATTAAATGACATAATCCATGAAAGAATAACATAGGTGTAAGACTTGGAATTATGGAAAACACATAATCATAAAATGATTTATATAGTTTCTAAGGAATTACTGCCGAGTCCAACTTAGTAGTATAGTGTCACTCCCCACACCATCATAGTATTCATGGTTCACACACATGGCCCTCATAGAAGCATTATTCCACTCATCATACCATCATATTAGTAGTGGTTCACTCCTATGGACATCGTATATTCTTGTGTTAACTCCTAAGACCATGTTAGTTTATTTCATGTGATATAAAACTTTACTTAATGTATTTTATGGAGATATATCTCCCACCTATAACATTAAGAAAATTTTCATAAATATCCCAAAAGATCATAAATAATCATATCATATTACATGAAATTAAATTGGTATAAAAAAAATGTAAAAATAACATAACCAATAGAAATAGATAGGATTCATAATAATATGTTTATAAGCACAACTTGTGTAGAGAAGTTGGATTCAAAAGCATATAACACATGAAAGAGATACATTCTTAATAAGCATCGTGACATAAAAAGATTAATTAAAAGAAATAATATGAATGAAAACATTGAATAATTTCCCCATAAATGAATGAGTAACGCCAATGGATGATATATTGGTTGGGAAATAATTTTTAATGGTGTATTAAAAACATTTATTGAGTAAATATCATTACTTATTTGAAAATATATTTTAGTAGTATAAAACCTTTTGAAAACCATTCTATTTGAAAATAGATTTGAAAATGTATAAAGGAAGATTTCAAAACAATAAAAAAAATGAAAATCTATTTTCCATAAAAATGGTCTTCATGGGCCTTCTGAAATCATTTTTTACATCAATTTATTAAAACATATGTTTTGAATAAAATAGATTTTTGACTGAAGGAAGAGATGGTCCGATTTTAATTAGAAACATTATTCTATGTAGTAATGATTATAAAAATGGTACTAACACGTGGGGATATCTTTAATAAACATATTAGAAGGTAAAACATTAATATTATTGAGTTATGGATAATAATATTTCATCAAAGGAAGTATTAATATAAACAATCTCGAAAAGCGATGAGATTGTCACAATAAGATCTTATAATAAAGTAACTTGGGATCATGCTCTCAATGTAAGAAGAAAATTTTAATTAATAAAATTATATCAAGAAATTAAGGATATTAATGATACTTAATGTTGAATTTATGTATATAAAACTAGAAACATATTCTATGTGCATAAAGAAACATGAATCTCAAAGAAAGAAATTTGAAACAAAACTGTTTTTCGAATTTGGTAAATTTTGAAAGTTAAACCCCGTGAAATAAGGATAATGAAATGGGAATTACAATAACCATACATATAAGTAAAAGATAAATATAATAAAATAATTTTCATTACATACACCACACAAAAGGAAAGAGTGGAAAACATAGCTTGTATATCACATAAATTAAAAGTGAGCTAAAATCCCCTTACCTTTTTTCTTGACACACTCCGTACAAGGACATTATTCTTGTATAGTATATATAAGTTTGTTAAAAAAATTAAATAAAAATATTATTATTCATAATTCCATATTTTATTTTATTATGACCTTATATTACCCTCCAGCTAACGATCTTATGTTAACGTTTCACTTCGGGTAAAATTCATTTTGTTAATTGCATGTGTCTTTATTTATTATTTATTTTTTTCCTTATACTTATATCATGATTATTGAATTTAGATATTTATTTAAATATATTTTATATCCATTATATTTATGTTATAATAAACTATATAATAATTTTTTATGAAATGTAATACACCGTTTATGGAGATGGTAAGTCGTACAAACGCATGAATATTGTTTCCGTGCTTATTGTCGTACGGAAAGAAAATACCTAAATGAAATAAGTATATATATATATATGTATATATATATATATCATTATTTTAGTTTCATGAATATATAATATCTATCATACAATTTCATTAAACCCCTCTATAGTACATTCCATGTGGTTTGTGAAGAAATCACATCGCATTGAAGGGGCAGTAGTCCACACTTCCTCAAACGAGATTGTCATATTAACACCAAATGGAAAGTAATGTGATGTGAATTTTAAAATGAATAAATAAGAATAAATACATAATATATGTAATGTATTACATATATAAATATATTTTTCATCATAATGTCCACCATGATTGGTTGTCAAGGAGAAATGAACTATTATCATTTATTGAGGTTGTAGTTCATCGTACATAGAAACAATAAGCTCAAAATCTATTATATGGAGCAGTGTTTCTATGTAGGTCAAACTATTTTCATAAAAAAATCATATTATATGGATTATACTGGGTTTTCTACCAAATAATGGAATAAATAGAGTGGAGGGGATAAATAATAAAAACAAAGGAAAAGAGCTTGAGAGAAGATGTTGCCTCTTAATCGGGGAACCCCTTTTGCATTATGCCAAAAAAAATTTGGGAGGATTAATCGACAAAGGGTGGATTCAGGGGAGAAGGGGGGATTTTCGTGAGGCTAATTATCTAGTTCTTTACTGAACTTCAAAGGTTGGTGAGGATTTAGGAATGGGTAGATGTGGTGGCATTTTATAGGGATGAAAAATGACTCTCATGGAATTTTTATTAATGAGTTCGGTGTGAACATATTCATAAATAAAAGAAGACATAAAAAACTAAATAATTTAAGATATATTGTATAAATATGGAATTTTAATGTGTTTTGGACATTACAATAAGTCTTTTTTTGTCTTATATTTATGTTTTAGTTCTTTATTAACATAATTGTTTTCTTAACTGATGTAATTAATTTTACTTACCATCATTAGTATTATTTGTAAAAAATAATGTTTAACTAGTTATAAATTATAAATAATGATTATTACAAATATTGAATCCATTTTTCCAATTTATAATAATATATATAGAAGATATTAATTTAAAATTATTCTTGTTTTCAGGAAAACACTGTAGGCTTTTATAGTAAAATGAACCAAAAGTTTCCTATGTATTTATGTCCAATTTAACAGATAAAATAGTCACAATGAACACAATGTATTACATGATAAAAATATTATCTAATTAAACATTTAAATAATATAAAATATGTTTTTCCTTATAAATAAATTGAATGTATAAATAGTTTTGAATTAAGAACCAGTATTTTTCATTATTAATCCAAAATAGAATTTTCTTGTGAAAAAACCCAAAAATGTACTCTATGAAAATTTTGAAATTATAAATTCAAAAACAAAATTTATTTTATCAATTTAAATTTATAAATTTTATTAAAATTACATTAAAAAGGGTATTTTAGACATATAAGGACGTTACTAAAAATAATTTAATTCATTAAAAATATTGTTTATTTATTTAAATCAATTGTATATAATATTTTAAAAGTAGTTATTAATATTTATAAACACGAGTTTAATGGATAGGTTATGATTATCTTATTTAAATAATAAAATGATGTTTCGTAGAAACTCACTGTTCTGTGTATCATATGCCAACCCAGTTTTGCATGTATCGTACCAAAACTCATTGTTGTGTCTATCGTATTCCAACTCAGTGTTTCATGTAATCTATGAAAATATGTTGTTGCATGAAACTTATAACATGTTGGTATAGTGTGAAGGTAATATTTGATTTAGTTAATTGCTAGTTGTAAATTTTAATTTATTTGAAAAAATTAGTCCATTTAAACATATGGTTTTACATACATTCATGTGTAAAATTTTATTTATTATTATCTTTTTCCAATAATATCATTTTGATTAATGTTAAAAAAATTGATTAAATATATAAATTTTTTAATTTGGTTTTTACTATTCATTTAAGCAAATTTAATGTCATGGTTATAATGACCATTAGAAAATAATGATATTTAATTATATGTCATTGTTTTATTAATCTTGCTATTTTATGAAACCAATACCACCAAATAAATGGAATTTAAAAAGATACATAACATAAAATCATGGGGTGTAACATAACATACCTTATTTCACACATCACGCATGGATCACATGGGATTAGGGTGTTACAATGATCATATCACTAAAATCATGAATCTTTAACATATTAGGAAACCTCGGTGTAATTCCCGACCAGTGGAATGGAATAATTGCCCACAATTAAGGGAATTTACATCAGGGAAAGTACAAAAGGCATGATTGTACAATGATAAATTTGATTCCTTCTATAATAAGGATACATAGGACCCTCCCTGAGGTTCATGCTCAATACCTATTGTCAAAGAGCCCTCATATATGTCTATTCTTAATGATGTTAAACATTACGAGTCTTGCAATATACATGTGATTTTATTCCTATTATAAATAGAATATGTTGTATAATTTATAATTGGTCTATCCCACCCACAAAATATTAATCTCCTTTTTAATGATAATACATTCCAAAATGGATGATTATATGGATTTAAAATATAATTACATACCCATTAATGGGAAAATAATGATGAACCTAAGATATATACATATAGAAAGAATACTAGACCCCCTTTTAATATAATAGGGTTCCGCACTTGATTATATTGGTAGAGAAAATAGTCGTATATTTTGATTAAGAACATATTTTCAAACATATATTAAATACATAAGAGAGTCTTGGAGTAACAAACAATCCCCCCCAAGGATGAGATGAGTCGAACCTCCCATCTTCTTGACCAATAAAAGTTCCTTAGTGACATTAGGTCTAAAACCCCAATTATCCATGTACTGTTATAAATAAGGTCTTTAATAAGTAATAGATATGCGAATCCTTGATAGATTATATGAAAGATAAAAATGGTGATGTCGACATGAATTACTGTGCTATATATTCAACCCCTAAAATGAAACCATTGAGATAAGACATTGCACATTTTCTGAAGAAACGTGATCTTCAATAATTTAGGTTAATTTAACATATGTTCAGAATATATCCAAGAATGTTATAAATATTTTTTTAATATAGTGTTAGTAAAAAGGAAAACATGTTACTTCCGGAAAGTTCACGAGTCTTGAACCTGCACCCAAAGAAAAATAATGGTGCAATTCCTACCACTAGAATACATGATGTCTTGGGAATTATGATTTTTTATAAAAAACAATTTTGTGATACATATAGAATAATTTTGGGAGATATCAGATTAAAATGTGATTTGGTGATTAATTTTATCATTATAACATGTTTTTTATTTTGGGAACCTTATATGATTAATGTAAATAATACATTATAGAATTTCTTTTGAGTTAAAATGGTTGAATTATCTTTTTGATGTGTGTATGATTTTAATATGGCTCTATGAAAATTAAGATTATTCATGGAAGTTTTTATAATAGCAATAAGACTATATGATTCCTTCGTATATATTTTTTGTATGAGGCATTAAGATAGATTGATAATTATAAGATAAAATGTTTTAATTATTCTGGAATTAATATGATATCAAATCATTCTAATATTTCTGTTCCCATCCTAGTGTAGAATAATTTGTGTAAAATTAAGTTTATTTATTTATTGAATGATTTATGTTCAACAATTTTTTTTATTATTTCTGTTTTTTTAACTTAATAGTTTCTAATCATTCATATTTTATAACATCTATTAATAATTTTGGTTTTGGAAAATATACTAAGATGGGTAGAATAAATTTCCATCCTTTTATGGATATTATGATCAATGAAAATTTAATTTTTTTATTTTAGGAATGGAAAAAATCATCTTGAATTTTCATTTCTTAGAGTAATAGATGAAGTGGAAATTGATCTAAACACAACCTAAGGATGATATTTTGAAAACGAAATGGAATTACACAATGTAGGAATATAAAATCATTATAATTAAACATATTTACAAAAAATATCTTGAAATTAAAATTTTACATATTTAGATTCATTTTTAAAGAATGATTTTACGTTTCACCTATCATGGACTTGTGGTTTTATGGTGGTTAAATTTCTACTGTCCATGTTCTCTATTACTCTTTATTAGTATTTGGGTGTTATGTTTCCCTTTCATGTCCATATTTTCACTTCCCACCAATTTTATCTTATATTAAATCCTAGTAATGTGTTATTATAATTGTATAACAACACCTAATTTTATGATATATATCTTCTGAAATAAATTTAATTTATTTAATTGTTTATGCTGCAAAAACGAACCAATATATAATATTATATAATAACCGAATAATTGGAATAACAAAGTCACCATTTGGAACAATAAACTGGGCTATAGAATATTAACCTCACCAATGAAACTAATAAAATTTAGATATCTTGACAATGGAAATTTGATATATTTATATAATGGAATTAGTGAATGAAAATATTTAAAATGATAAATTAAGTGTTGTTAATTTTGCGAAATGTAAATATTTATTTAAAATATTATAATTAATATAATGTTTTTCAATAATAATTATTTTCATAAAATTGATTCATAATTTAATATTTTGTTGTCTTATTATTGAAACATAATTTAATGAGACCTTAATTAATTTTTTAAACAATTATAAAATCGATCCTAATTTTTAAATTGGTATTTTTTTTAATAAATGATGGTTTTAATTAAAAATCAAATTTCTAATATATAGAAAAAAAAATTCAATAACTACAGTTAATTTTTAAATTATTAATTTAAAAAAAAATCTAGGGTTAATTTTTTGTATTTGTATTTAATAGATTAATTTTTGGTGAATGGTGAAATACGACGATTTATAGTATATAACATTATAAGTTACATATAATATTTCTTGTGTAATTTTTGATGTAATAAAAATAATATAAAAATAACCTTCTATATTTAATTTATTTATTACTAGAAATCATCACTATAGATAGTCATGAGCCAAAATAATAAAATAAATAATATAATAAAAAACACCCATCTCCTCTACTATAAAAACAACTTCTCACAACCCCTTCTCCTAACACCTTAAATACCTTGAAGCTTTCCCAATTTCTTCCCAATAATCTTTTCAAGTCTCTTAATCATTTAAATTGTCCATTTGTCTCAAAAATATATCAAATCCAATTTCTCTGAGGAGATCGTCAATGAGAAGAAATTCAAGAGGTAAATTCATCTTTCGTTTTAAATTTCATTTCGTTTTTTATCCTAAAATCACCCTCATAAAATTGGAATAGAAACTACATTATGTTATATTTACTATTATGTTATAATGTTAATGGAATATCCATCTTCATAACACTTCTTATCTCCCTTTTATTTTAAAAATTCACTTATGGTCCCTGATGTGTTGACTTACCATCAACATGGATGATGTGATTTCAATTTCTATTACTTCCATCATGGATGGTCATAAAACCATTATTACTGATACATAATATGTCACTATACATATTAAAAGTTATATAATATTATGGAACTATTATGTATACATAATATTAATTAATACAACAAAACTTGTTCGTGATGATTGAAATGTGCCAATAATAATCTAAATGGTTATCATTATTGTTTTATCTAATGAATCTATCCCATATATAGAAAAAATGATATATAAGTCCATTTAATAATATAAAATTTCATTAATAAATTATAATTTCATTTCAAGATATATATTCCCATTTTTCAAGATCTTTTAAACTTGTGTACAAGTGAACCAATCCAGAAAACCAATAAAACAAACACTCACAAATGATGAAATTGAATCTTTTAACACATCAAGAAGGACATATATGAACGTAATAAAATTATAATAAATTTAATAAAAATATTATTTGTTATCAATTTAATTATTAATGAATCTAATTTCATTATCGAATAAAATAAGTGCTAGTAAAGAACAATTTTAGACCTAAGGTAGAGATTCTCTCTGAACCCCTATTTCTCATTCGGGTTTCATTTTCTCTCTATTTTACCTAATTTAATTCCTCTGTAACTTGATAAACCCCCTATAAATTCTATTTATATTGTCACAACACATGTATCCAGATCAATTCTTCGTTTTTTTATTTGAAATATGTTTTCCTCTAAAAACCCCTTTTTAAATTCCTCCCATTAAGCAAGCCCGATAAAAGGGAACTTCCAATTTTTGATCCATTACCATTTACACTCCATAATATATTTTCTACCACCATTATTTTCCATAAAAAACTCATTTTATCATGAAAAACTATATTTTTTATGTATAGATTTATGAAATCAATCATAACATTGTCTGTTTTAAAGAATCATTAATATTTTCCCTTAAATCACACTCTAGTGGCTCGCTTCTAATGTTTCATAAACACTGTTAAAACTTATTTTCAATTTAGTTGGACATAATTTATCATTATATGTAATTATTATCCATTATGAATGTACAAGTTTATTTAAATGCGTTATTTCATTGACACCATTATGATATTCCCTTTAGTTATACTCTATTCACCACTTTTTCATATTGTGTGGTGTATGTATACGTCCATTTTTAATTATGATCATCATTAAATTATGATTTAATTAAATATTTTTATATTTTTCTCATGTATGTGATTACTGTCTTAGTAATATAAAAATTTAAATATGTTGTTTATTTTGAATATTAGTGATGAATATGTATCATCTACTCAATATAGATATTTTGAAAAGGCATATTGTTGTTAAATTATATCTTGTATGAATAATGATTTGAACATATAATGACAGGTGGTGTTTGGTGTTATATATCCCCTTGATTCATATATAGGTATCATGATACAATATAGTTAGTGATAAATCAATTGTGATTATTTCCATGTAGAATAAAATAGATCTCTACACAAATACTTAGACCATCTTGACATAATAATGGTTCATGTTCTAGATACATGACATCCAATAATTAATAATTTTATTTACTTTTTATTCCATTTTTATTTTTGAAATGATTTTCACTGGAAAAAATACCTAATGATGCATTTTCTTCCGCATTTTATTAATGGTATGTGTTTTTAGTTATTTTTCATTCCCTAATAATTAGTCCTTATTGACTTTGATTCACTTTTTATTGATTCATGTAACCATTACTGATAATTTGATCTCACAATTTTATTTATTATTTTACTTCTCATTGTTATGAAGATGATATTTTTTAATAAGTGTGATGAATCTTTTTATCTTCCACTATTATGTTCTATGTTTAATTAGAATTTTTGTAAGGTAAACATGTATGTATCTAGTTATTAAAGAATACTAAACTTATAGAACCTTGGTGATATGATATCCAGTTTTTTTTCCATTAAAATAAATTGACCTATGACTCTCGTATTCTAGGATTGGCGTTGTTGAAGTAGAAATTAGAGAATATTTGTTATAAACCATGGGGAATAGAGGACAAGTAAACCTAATAATTATAATAATTACTTTTAGTGAATTTTTCAATCAATTATCATGATGATTATGAACCAATATAGTGTGTGCCATTATTTAGTGATAGTGACTAATGGAAGGAAATGAATCAGTACCCTTAGACAAGTAGGGATTTCCCTAATTAGCATGTCAATAAAATAAGTGTTTCAATCATAGAATATCATGAACATATTAAGATAATGTACTATGGTTATGATGAATAAAAAGAATAAACATATGATGGATTGTTTCTCGTGTTATAATCCACGATATTTTAGTTGGACTACTAATCTAATGGTAGCTAACAAGTGGACAAAGTCCCTTGAAATGATATTTTTAGAATAAGGATGTAATGAAAATGAAAATATATAAATGGAATTATATGGTCTCAATAGACATACTAATCAATGGTGGTTGTTGATCTAGAATACTGAGGAAGATGTTGAAATATAAGGCATGGAATAAAGAAATTTAAAAATCAAGTATTATTTGATTAATAATGAGCTCATGAGAAACAAAATGAAATGAATAAAAAATTCCTCAGTATAAAAAATTAATGATGAGAATCTTGATGAGTACAAGGATACCTTCAATAGTATAGATAGGAATTTTATAAATTATATATGTTATTCAAAGGTAATGATTTATCATTTATTTGAAATTATTAAGCCATTTATTTGAAGGGAACTTTCTTTTAAAACATTTTAATTGTATGATGAAATAGTTATAAATTCCCTCAAAATAAAGATTAAATTTATAGATCTTATATTTTCATGTGAAGTTCGGATAAAAATAGTTCTTATAATAACCATGGAAAGGGTAATGTTTCGAATAAGAAGAAAGGAATAACGCAATTTTCATTATGAATTGTTTTTTTGAATGAATCATTCTAGGGAATTCATGGAAGTCATGAGAGTTTGTTATCAGGTCGAAGAAAATTGTCATCAAGGTAATGAATGAAATGGTAGTAAACAAATCTATTATGACCAATGCTTCAACTATAATCAAAAAGGAAATTATTACAGTAATTTTCACGAGCAATAAGGGAATTTACCAATGTGGAGGCCAAGGGGAGATGACCGGCCTTATGTGATCACCAATGTTGAAGTAGATGTACCCAATGATGTGGTGGTAGGTAAAATAATCCAACGTTCAAATTTACCCAATGGTTTATTTTATTTTGGAACATTACAAACTTTTATATCTACATACTATTCTATGAAAATTATATATTTCCATTATGATTTAATAAGGTTTATGTCTATCAAAACCTCTAAGGGAAGTCTTGTTTCATCTAAAATCTGTTGGGTAATTCCAATTATTAAATAAAAATGGTATTTATCTGTTGAACATATAATCATACCTATTGAAGAAATTTACACAATCATCTGTATAGACTATTTAAAAAGTATGATGCTATAATTTATTGTAAGAATAAGTAAATTTCCATCTGTGAGGAATATATAAAATAACATATCATAAGAGTAGATACATCATCACATAATTATTATCCAGATCCACCATCAATATCTCTACTAAATTATATTATTGGGGTTGAAGAAAAAACATATAGGGATGAGTAAATTTTTCTTAAAATTAAGAATGTAATAATTTTATGGTAATAAAATGATGTATTTCTTGAAGAATTGCTTGGACCCCCCCCCCCAAGAGTGTGAAGTTATGTTTACCATTGATTTAATATTTAATTAAAGAACAATATAATATTCCCCTAAAAGAATGACCACTTTAGAATTTTTGGTGCAACAAAAAAACTACATGATTTCATCAATAATGGATTTATTCACCCTAGTGTTTCCCCATGGGGATCTCATATTCTCTTTATTAAGAAGAAAGATGTATCCTTAAGGATCGGCATTGACTATAGGGAAATGAATGAAATTATAATACAGAACAAGTATCCTCTACCATGAAATTGTGATTTATTTAATCAACCTCATAATGCCCAATATTTTTTAAAGGATTAACATCATTCCTAGTATCATTAATTACAATTTAATAAGGAAGGAATTCTGATGACTTGTATTTAGACATGGTATGAACATTACGAGTTCACCATAATGACATTTGGATTGAAAAATACACCATATATTTTCATGAATCTATTGAAATCGTATTCAATGAATATCATGATGATGTTATTATAGTATTAATTGAAGATATTCTAGTATATATTAAAAAATGAAGACCCTGAGAATCACATCAGAAAAATTCTCAAGACTCTCATAAAAAAAGATTTATATAGTAAATTTATAATGTGTGAATTCTAGTTTATAAAATTTCTTTTCTTGGCCATATTTTATCTAAGGATGTAATCTCAGTAAACCAGAAAAGGAAAAGGAAATCCCGGAATGGACTCCTTAATGAACAATATCGAGGAATATATTGTTATTGGTTTAGTAGGTAACTATTGGTGATTCATTCCGAATTTTTTCTGATAGGATAACTAGTTATCCAATCTCATACGTTAAGGGGATATTATGTATAGAAAAAATATTATGTAGATTGATTCAATGAATAGAAGAGAAGATTATTCAATACACAGATTTTGACTCTACCATCTGAAAATGATGGTTTTTTATGTTTAGAGATGCATCAAGGAATGAACTGGGTTTTCTACTTATGAAAAATGATAAATTTATTGCATATCCATAATGGTTGGTAATGACTCATGAAAAAAATTATCCAACTCATGATATTTAGTTAGCAGCTATAATATTTTTTCTGAAGATATGGAGACACTATCTCTACGGAGAATGTTTTAAGATATATAAAAATCACAAGTGTCTAAAATTATTATTTACATAGAATGAACTCAACATGAGAAAAATATGATAGATCGAGTTACTCAAATATCATAATTTCTTAAATCACTACCAGCCAGGAAAAGAAAAAATGGTAGAAGATGTGTTAAGAAAGAATGATCTGTGAATCATAACCAAAATGAGGATTGAAAAATTCCTAATATTCTTGGATTTAATAAAAATAGATATGGAAATATTCATATAAGTGGAAACATAACTTATTTTTTAAATTATTGATGACCCGACTTTATTGGATAAGAAAAGAATTTATCTATCTCATGATGATAATTTTTTGATGAATATTAAAGCCACTAGGATGGAAGATTGGTAGAATTAGTGTATAAAGATGGAATTATAAAATTTTAAAAGAGTTTATGAGTTCTATAAATGATTGATCTAAAAAGGGAACTATTAGATGATTCTCCTATCTCAAATTTCCTTATACATCCTATTAGTAACAAGATGTATAATGATTTGATGTAACATTTTTGTGGGATAATATAAAGTATGAAATAGATGAATTTGTGTCAAGATATTTTTTTCAATAGGTTAATGGTGAAAGATAACATTCTATAGGAGTCATGAAACCACTACCTATTCCTACATGAAATTGGGATGACATTACTATGAGGGTTTTCAATATATTACCAATGTATCGAAGAAATAATTACAAAAAAGGGGTCATTTTTATCAAGTTACAAAATATGAAAATTCTCTTATAATAATAGAAGATTTACCTCTTGAATTCCTAGAAATAATATATTTTAATGAAGTTTTAATATTTCATAGTGCATCTCTATCAATTCTATCTAACTGAGATCACCATTTTAC
Source organism: Viscum album (assembly GCA_963277665.1). Classification (NCBI taxonomy): domain Eukaryota; kingdom Viridiplantae; phylum Streptophyta; class Magnoliopsida; order Santalales; family Viscaceae; genus Viscum; species Viscum album. Next base: position 259,397,234 of record OY728125.1, on the reverse strand, counting down.
ATCAATATTATGGAATCATCTTCAATTAGATTTGGATACCAAGCATCATTTGAGTACTTTGTGTCACCTTTAAACAGATGAACAGTCTAAAAGAACTAATAAAACATCAAAATACATGTTGAGATCATGCTCACATGACTTTAAAGGTATGTGGGATCGGTATTTTCCTTCAGTATAATTTTTCTACAACAATATTTTCCAATTTAGAATTCAAATGGTGCTATATGATGAAATATATGGAAAGATATGTCGAAATCCAATATGTTGGGGTTAGTTTTTAGAGAGGAAACTTATAAAACCAAATATTATTTATGAGATAATGTCAAAGTTAAAGACTTTTTAGGTTCATATTAATAATTCTAAAAGTAGGAAAAAGATTTATACTAAAAACCATAGTAATGATTTATAATTTCCTATGGGAGATCAAGTATTTCTACAAGGATATCCATGAAATGTTTTTTTAAGGTTAAATATTAAAAGGAAACTGATCCCTCAGTATATCATACCATTTGTATTTCAATAAATTATTGGATACATAGCTTATCAATTAATAGGGTATCCATGTCTCTCCAAAGTGTATGATGTGTTCCACATATCATTTCTAAAGATGTACATACCAGACCCAACACCTCTAATCATCAATGAATAAATAACATTGGAACATTATTTTTTATACTACGTAGAGCCTATCATGATTAGTGACATGAGAGAGAAAGTATTGATAAATCTAATGACTCTATAGGTAAAGGTTCTTTGGAGAATCCATAAAATGGATGGACCAATGGGGGAATATGAGGATGTTATGATGAAGAAAAATCCACATTTGTTTAGAAATAAATAGTCATGAAACATTTTGTGGAAAAAAATTCGGAATGATAGAATAATATAATACCCCATGATTTTATTGTATGTATCTTCTTAAGTTAATTGAATTTATTCGGTAGTTTACTTTTCCCCAATGAACAATGATATACTATTTAATATTAACATTGCCATTGGAATATTTATATGACAATTAGGAATATTAAACCACCTAATAGAAGAGTAACCTCACCAATAAAATTATAAATAAAATTTAGGAATCTTATGAATTAAAATATGATATATTTATTTCAAAGAATATGTAAATAAATGTTCTAAAAAGGATAAATTATGTGTTGGTATTTTTATTAAAGAATTATTTTTATTAATAAATTTTTATTAATATAATAATTTAAAATAAATATCTTTTCTAAAAATAGATTCGTAATTTAATTTTTTTTCTTATGATTATATGATAATTTTATGAGATCATAATTAATTTTTCAATGTGTCATAAAAAATGTAATAATTGTAAAATCGGTATTTTTTGAATAAATGATGATTTAATTTAAAATTAAATTTAACATAAACATAAAAATATTTTCGAAAAATAGAGTTCATATTTGAATTTGAAATAATGAAAAATGATTAAGGGTAATTTTTGGGATTTTTTTTATTTTGTTTAATGTTTTGTGAATAGTGGAATATGGTAATTTAAGGAATATCACATTATAAGGTTTATACAATATTTATTGATTAATTTCGGATTTAAGCACAATATTATTAGAATATTCATATATAGATATTGTATTATATCATGATAATCATTATTATAGATGTCCTTGATCGACAATAATAGATTAATTAATAAAATCATAAAAAACACCCCTCTTGTCCACAATATATACAACCCCTCACCACCCCTTATCCTCACACCAACAAAGAGTCCAATATTTTCAAATTTCTACCCAATACTCTTCCCATGTCAATACTCCATGTCTATTAGTATTTGGTATCACAAAAATTCCAAATCAAATTTCCCTAATGAGATTCTCAAGGAGAAGAAATTGAATTGGTAAAATCCCCTTTTGTTTTCCTTTATTTTCATTTCAATATATTTTCTTTTCCTATCCTCAACTCACCCCAAATCATCTAAGTGGAATGGTAACGAATGTGTATTCTATATACTATATCTTTATTATGTTAGTGGAATATCAATGATAAAACCACTTCTCCTATCGCTTTTATTCTAAAAATGAAAACATTGTCTATGGTGTTTCGATTTACCGCCATTATGGACGATGTGTTATCAATTTCTATTATCACCTTAATTGTGGGTAATAAAACAATAATTATGGTTAAATAATATTTTATTATAATTATTATAATTAAAATAGTGTAATGGAACTATCATATATATATATATACGTAGTTAATAAAATAAAACAAGTTAGTGCTATTTGAAAAATGCCAAAAATAATCTAAACAGCTATAAAAAATGTTATATCTAAGGAATCATCCAAATATCTAGAAAAAACATATATATAAGACCATTTAATTGTATTTACTTTCATTAATAACATATAACTTCTAGTCTATATAGCTATTCCCATTTTACATGACATTTTATACATGTATACAGGTGGACCAATCATGAAAACCAAGAAAACAAACACCGAAGAATGATGAAATTTAATCTTATAATCCATCAAAAATGACATATATGATCCTAAAAAAATTATATTAAAAAATATAAATGTTTATAAGGTTTTTAATTAAATTATTAATAAAACTAATTTCAATATCGATGACTGTATGTGCATGTTCATGTCACTTCTAGAAATTAGGTAAGGGGTTCTCTCCAAACCTCCATTTTCCCATTGGGTTTTGTTTTCTCTCTATTTACCAAAATTTAATTATTATTTATTTTTATAAAAACATATAATTTTTTTAATATTTTCCAAACATATGTATCTAGATAAATTCATCCATATTTTATAGAAAATAATTGTTTTTATCAGGTTACCTTTTTAATTCCACCTGATAAGCACACCCCATTAAAGGGAACTTCCCCATTTCGTATCCACTAAAATGTAAAATCCAAAATATGTTTTAATAAACCATTATTTTTCTAAAATAAAACATTTTATCATGAAAATATTTTTTTATGTTTTATGAAAACAACTATACCATTTTTTTTAAAGACTCTTCAATATTTTCACTTAAACCGCACTAAAGTGGCTCATTAAAAAAGTTTCCTATACACTATTTTTAAATGTTTACACTTTAGTTGGACATAATTTATCATGATATATTACTATTTTAACTTATTAATATCCAAGTATTATTTAAATCCATTATTTCCTGGATACCATTATGATGTTCTCTTGGGCTATAATTTATTCACCACTTATTCCTTATGTGTGGTGTTTGTATACATCAATTGTATTTGTGATCCTAATTAATTAATGATTTTAAAAAATATTTATCTTTATTGTATCATGGATATTATTATTGTTTTTTAAAGATATCATCTTACCAATGGTGTTTATTTTTAATGTTCTTTAAGAATATACATCTTGTACTTAATACATCTATTTGGATAAGGCATCTTGTTCTTGAATTAAAACATAGTATAAAGAAGGATCTAGAATTGCATTGACGGGTGGGGAATGATATTACATAGAAAATTAATGCATATATAGGTATTATTATGAAAAATATTTATCGACAAGGCATTCTTGTTTGTTTCCAAGTAGAATCAGATGGGTTTTACCAACATACTTAAACCGTCTTGATTGTATAATGGTTCATGTACCTAATACATGACATCCAATAATTATTTAATTTATTTTTTCAGTTTTTAGTTTTTTACATTACATACTATTTTCAGTTTGATAATATATATGGATTCATTTTCATTCTCATTTTATTGATTTCTTGTGTTTTTTTGTTATTTACCTTCACATAATAAATTTTCCTTATTTAATTTTCATTACTTATTATTGATTAATGTAACCCTTAATGAGCATTTGAGATCAACAATTTTTTCCTTTTCCCTGGTTATGAATATTTATTTTTTTTGTTATGTTTCATGAATCAATATTTTTTCCTTTTTGATGTTATATGTTTAATTACTAATATAATAATAGAACCATGTATGTATCTATTTCATTAGGACTACTAAACTGATTGATCCATGGTGATGTTATATTTCATATATTTCCCATTATAATAAAACAACCAATGAATTTTGGATACCGAGGTTGGGGTTGTTACAAATTTTCCTTAATAATTTCTCTTAAAACATTTCAAAAGGTTGTTTCAAGAACCTTTTTATGATGAGGATTTTCCACAATAGAATTTTAAATTGTAAAACCCACTGAGAAGAAGTTCAATTTGGGTGGATTGAAATTATTAAAGCAGAAATAATGTAATACAATCATAACTTATGTATTATTTTCTCCAAATATATTTACTTTCATTAATATCTTACATTACACGCATCACTGACTTTCAATGATCTTCAATACAATGTTAAAATTTTAAGTGTTACTATTTGAACCAGGAAAATAAATTGTGGGATATGAAAAGGAATAACTAAATCATGAATATTATACAGTGTACACATATATAAATTAAATTTATTATCTATCAGTTGTTTAAAATGATAATAAAATATATTTTCATGTAAATGAATTTTTTTTGTAAAAACTATTTCAGACACACAAAGTGTTTTTATATAAATAAGATAAATTATTCACTCTTGGTGAAAGAATTTTAATAAAAAATTTATATTATTTATTAAAAAATAATTTCTTATAATTAATTTTATATTTTTTTAAATTATTTGGAAAAAATATGGTTTCATTCCTACAGGAATATTTTTATTGAAAGTGGTTATGTCACACACATATAATAAATTAAATTTTTCTAGCTTTGTGGACATGTTTTTGAAAAAAAAATTATTTTCAAAATGAATATTTCAAAATAATCTTATAGTAAATATTGAATAATTTTATGAAAAGAATAATTTTTTTGAATAGTTAAAAGATAATGTTTTTTATTAAAATCTACCTCTTAGATTAATGTATTTACAATGTGGTATATTATTTTAAAATGATTTAAAATTTAACATTGTTTAATTATATAAATATTAATTATATTTAGATAATTTTATACAAATTTATAATGAATCCTGTCATAAAAACATTATTTACTCTTGAAAGGATTTTCTTTGGAAATCCATTTTTTCATCATGTATATAGTTTTAATTTGATGTTAAATTCTCCCACTTTTTTGAATTGAATTTTAAAATACATTTTCTTCCACATTAATTATTTCTATATATTATTTCAAGAAGGATTTTAACATTATTATACTACTTTTAAATTTCATTATTTCTGTGATTGATGTTTATTTAAAATGGTTCAAAATCTATCTTTATGTCATTTTCCAACCAATATACTTTTTAACTTTTTCTTAAAATGTGAACTTGGTGTTTTCTTTTAACATGTAAGACCATAACCAAATTTTCAAGCATCATAAACTCTACATGTTTTAATGATTCCATTATATGGTTCTAAGTATATTTTCAAACAATATCATTTCTAAAATATTTTGTGAATTTCAAGTTTTGAAAAGGTGATTTCCAATTGAGAAAGGTTATTTATTATCAATTTTTTAATAAATTCATATTGAATTTATATTCATCTATGTTAGAAAAAATCAATGGTGTTTATTAATTACTAGGTATATGATCAAATGAATACCTATTGATTCATTACTATAGATGGTCTATGATTAAAATGAAAAACTAATAATGAAACCCACTCATTTTCCACAGGTTTTTCTATAATGAAATGTTGAAATTTTTATTGAACTTATTCCTTATCCCTGGTTATTCGATAATAAAATGATTATGTAACAGATTTATTTTCATTGGATATAATATGATGATTTTTTATGATAATCACAAATAAATATTTATGATATTCATTATGTGAGGGGCGATACCTATATCTCAATCCGATGAATTTGGTAAAGACGGAAAAATCATGAATAAATATTTTATGCGTGAACCAAATTTTATGTACACAATGTTATGTTGTGACATTATTTTCATATCCATAATATTAAATGTGGTATTGCATTTCATGTACATAAGGTTATAAGTGGACCTAGATGTCATATCCTAAAGGTTACATGTCGATGTGCTTTTTTATCCATATATTTTTTTGGGCCTGGTATCATTTCTATAAAATTATGAAATGACCTAGTTTTCTTGTCCATAGTTTTATGTGAGGTCCCGATTTTATGTCCTTAACATAATTAGTGAACCTGTTTCTATTTGTACGTCTTCACAATATTAACACCTATGTTTTTTCACATTATTTTTTCTATGTTATTTTGTCATGGATCAGGGATCATGATCATTAATTTCCTTTATGATTCATTTATTATGAACTAAAAATAATAAACACACAACATATGTTTATGATCATTAAAAAAATTGGGTATGAAATTTTTGAAATATGTTAATGATGTTCTACTCTTATTATTATCTTATTACTTCATATGATAATTGATTTATATCTCCCATGTTTACCCTTATCAAGAATCAGAGATCACCCTTTCTTATGTTTCTATTCCCCCGGTTATAAATAATTTTTTTATTAATGGTATGTTTAGGATGTGTACTCTGTGGGAAGATCATTGTGTGTGTTGTTGAAGATCTTTCAAGAATTAAAATTATTTTTTATCAAGCCAAAAAAACATAAAACTTTAATAGATGACATGATTTTTTTTATAAGGTAAATAATATTCATCTATTTATATTTAATACATATATATGATTTTCTTTGGTTTTTATAGTTGACATCATAGGACAAGTTTAGTTATCCTTTTGAACTGTGATGATAAAACATTTGTTAGACTCCTCATGTATTAATCATGTTTTAATGATCACAAATCATACACATTTTATAAAGCTTGTTAATCCTGTTTAATCTATCCAAAATCATGTGTACCGATGATTAGATTCATTATTCCATAAATAACTTATGTAAGTTATTTTTTATAATGAAATTATCTCCTGAATAATTACTTTTAATTCATTCTATGAATTGCATAGTTTAAGTCAGTGTATAGAGATTTGGCTAAGTCTGAGAAACTGTGCCCATCTAGGCAAATTGACCATCTAGAAACCATGGCCATCCAGATACTGTGACCATCCAACACTGTGACCATCCAGACAATGTGACCATCCAGACACTATGACCAAACATAGTGATCCTAACACCGCATCTGTGCTACTGGTTCATGATCTCTATAAAACTATGCCATCATAGCTATCTCAACGCTCAAAGAAAAAGAAGGAACCAACATTTCAATGAGACACTATGTCATGGACACACCATTTACAGATATATTGTGACACTATTTCTTAATCTGTTTTTTCATTTTCCAATTTAATTTATAACGGTCATATTTGAGGATTTTTAATGCACTGACATAATTATTGTTTCTTTATAGACATTTCACCAGATAGTACGAGGTACGAGGTGTATAATACATGCATAATGATGGATCTAACACATGAATTCTAAGAATAAAACAGAACAGTCTGGCTAGAAGAAAAGCATGTGACAAGTGAAAATAGTGGCAAAAAAACAAGTGTGTGAGAGATAACTAAGAATCACAAGAATTCATGAAAGAATAACTAGTATATGAAACCTGACACTACTAAAGAACACACGAAGCTTACTCAAATCCTTGATTCAATAACCTTTTCTCACCATAAACCCCACGAAGAACACGATCCTGATCTACTTGACATGCAATACTCTATATTCCACAAGATGGCTTGATTTATACTTATTCTTCATCCTAGAAGTCCATTGCTTCATAGACTAACAATCAGAGCACTTAGAACCTTATCTCATAATTTTTTCTCTATCGTGTATTATTTTTATATTTTGAGCAGTGTCTGTGTGTGTCTGTATAAATCCACGCATTATCACTTGAATTAATCTAAAGGATACAAAATATCCTTTCTCATATAGCTTTTTACACTTGTGTATTCTCATAGATAAGTGTTGGAAGAGGTCCCTGTGTGGCCTAAAAAAGTTCATACCCATGATGAACTATGGAAGAGGTTATGTGACCTAGAGATTCTTGTGTACTATTGTTAACCCCGGTCTAGGGTGTGTATCAAGTTTATTTATATAAACTGCGCGGTGGAATGTGATCACCAAGTAGAGTTTATTAGGTCTTGTCTTGAGACTGAACCACTTTTTTTTTATCTGATGTGCTATTTATTTAAGTTTTCTCTATTTTACTATTTAATTTTGAAGTCATTAAATTTTCTTTGATATTTAATCTTTGAAAGAAGTTATAATTTCTATTCCTTATTAGAATAGCTTCATAAGTAATGTTAATAACTGATATTTAGATTATTTATAATTAATCATTATTTGGAGATGTTATTCAAACAGTCAAACTTTTAAAACTATATTACTCTAATTAACTGGGTTGTATTTAAATTTATCGAGGGAACCTTTTATGAATATTTTTTTATAAATTGTAATTTTTATATAATCTCACTTCATCGCCCCCTATTGATTACTCAACTCCGTCCATCATTTGGTATTAAGGGATTGTTTATTAAGAATCTGTTTTGACCCTATTCAATTGTGATTATAGTTATACATTAATGATCTATAAATTTTTTTTTATTATAAATTTATAGCTCTTTTATAGTATTTATTTTTTATAGATAATATATTGGAAGGTTCAGTAACAAACAAACCCCCATTATTTAACAGAACCAATTATGCTTAATGGAAAATTAAATTGAAAATTCATTTATAATGTATGATCTTTGAAATCTAGTCTTCAATTATAGATGAATATAAGATTCCTGCTACTGATAGATCATTTACGATGAACCTACCAAAACAGCCTAAAATGAAAATTTCAAAGCTATTAATACTTTATACTGCTCTTTAAGTGATGAGGAATTTAATATGATCTATACATGTAAAACTACCCATGAAATTTTGGGTTCCCTTTCAGTTTCACAAGGAGGAACTTCTAGCGTGAATTAAATGAGACTTAATACTTATACTATTAAATATGATAAAATTAAAATGAAACCTGATGAGCCTATTTCTTACATGTATCTTGTGATTAACAAAAATATAAACAAAATCATTTCTCTTGGAATTGATGTTCGTTCCAAAGAACAAATCCGTAGGATTCTCATACACCTACCTGACAGATGGATAAAAACCTCTATCTCTATTAGTGAGTCTGGAAACATCAACAGGCAACCTGTAAATGAAATATTTCAAAAAATGATGATGTACGAAGAGGATCTGATATTCAACATGGAAGAGGAGGATGAGCCCAAAAGAAACACTATTGCATTCAAGACCACCACCTCTAAACTCAATGAAAAAGGGAAAATGGAAGTTTCTGAAGAAAGTTCTAGTAGTGAACAATCATCACCTAACAGTGATGAGGAGATGGATCAATTATGTAGATGGTTTAAGAGATTTTACAAGAAGAAGAACTTTTTCAGAAATCCGAACTTCATGGGAAGTTATGATCAAATAAAAATTTAGAATAAATATTGGATAAGAAGTGACATGTCTGATGGTATTGTATACTATGAATGTAAGAGAAAGGGACATATCAGGTATAACTATCCCAAGATCAAGTAAAAAAAATATGAGCACAATGATAGAATATATAAAAAGGAAATGAAAGAAACATGGAGTGCTTCTGAGGATAGTTCAAGTGACTCATAATCTCCTCATGATGTACATGATAACAAAGACAATATGTGTTTTATGTAAAACACATCTTAGTTAACACAGGAATATCCTATGCACAATTACTATTATTCTGGAGATAAGAGTGAATTTGAAAATATGTCTAGTGAAGAAATTTTTTATTACTGTAATATTCTTGTAGAAACATTCAATGAACATAAAGACAAATACAAGTCATTAAAGAAACATCATGCTATTTCCTCATCTTTTTAAACTGAACTCACTATAGAAAGGGATAGAAATTCTCAATTAATCAAAGAGAACAATGAACTAAAACAATCTAATGAGATATATAAAAAGGATCTTTAATGGTCTACAAATGGTAAAGATACATTGGTACAAATTCTAGGTAAACTATTTTCTCCAGAATTTAAAACTGGCCTTCGCTATCAACCTGGTAAAAGAAATTTTGGTAGAATTGTTTTTTAATAAGTTTAGGCCATATAGCATTACTCCCAGTTCTGGAAAACATTCATCTAGTTTATGTTATTACACACTCTCTACTGTTTTGATATTTTCTAGACCAAATAGAGATTATTTTTCAAATACCTTACATAATACTTATAAGAATCCTATGTGGTAGATATGGGTTCCTATGGAACTAGTCACTAATATTAATAGACCCAAATATGTATGGGTACCAAAATCAGAATTTATTTGACTATTTTGTATGAATCTTTCATAAAGAGTTCATGTAAAAGCATATGGTACTTGGATAGTGGGTGTTAGAGAGACATTACAAGAGACTATTCATATTTCTAGAACATAATAAAAATTGATGGAGGATATGTCACCTTTGGAGACAATGAAAAAGGAATGATTATTGTCCTCGTCCAAATGGGCAACTCTAACTCAGTTTTGATTTCCAAAGTTCATATTTTTTTATTGATTGAAATATAATCTACTTAGTATTTGAAAACTATGTGATGATTGATTTCATGTAAAATTTAAAAATGATTCTTATAAAGTTTGTAATTCTAAAAATTAATTAGTTTTTATACATTAAGAAATGAAAATGTATATTCTGTTAACTTACATTCTTTATCTTTTCAAAATGATTCATATTTATGTTTGTTTAAAAAGGAGTCATGGATTTGGAATAGAAGACTAGGACATTGTAATAGTCACTCCCTTATAATGTTAAATAGAAAAATGTTATTCAATAACCTAACCAATCATATCTTTCCAAATGATAAAGTGTGTAATCCTTGTCAAAAGGGAAAGAAACTCAAAATTTCCGTCAAACCAGAGAATGAAGTGTCAACTTCTCAACCTCTATAAATGATTCACATGGGTTTGTTTAGACCATATAGAGTCTTTAGATTGAATGGGATGCACTATTTTTATGTTCTTATAGATTTATTTTCTAGATATACATGGACATTCTTTTTAGATCACAAAAGTGAAGCCTGCTCTCATTCTACCAAATATGCCATAACTGTAGAAAATCATAGTGGACTTAGAATTAAATCCTTAAGAAATAATCATGTCCATGAGTTTGAAAATCAATAGTTTGAATCCTCTTTCTTAAAAAAGGCTATAGTCATAATTTATCTTCCCCTAGAACACCTCAATAGAATGGAGTTATAGAAGGAAGAAATAGAACCCTGCAAGAGATTTCTAAACATATTCATAGTGAATATGACTTACCTATTTATTTTTGGGCTAAAGCTATAAATACAACATGTTATATTATCAATAGAGTATTAATTAAACATATTCTTAAATGAACTACATAGTAGTTGTGGATCAATTGAAAACTAAAAGTTATCTACTTCAAAGTATTTTGTTGAAAATTATATATCCATAATACTAAGGAATATCTTGATAGATTTTAATCCATGAGTGATGAAGGAATATTCCTTGGATATTTAATTTCTACAATATCCTATAGAGTGTTTAATAAAACAAAAAAACGTGTGGAAGAATATTTTCATGTTTAATTTGATGAAATAGATCAACGAGGGCCTACGACCACTCTAGAGAACCTGGAAGATAATGTATCAAGTTTGCACATTAATTCAAAATCCTCTTACCATCCTGTAAAGAAATCTATGAAAACTTCCAGTTCTGGAAATTCTTTAGTTTCAGGTTACATTGAACATGGTCCTGTTAAAGAACCTCAAATAACTGGTCATTATTTTTTTATAATTGTTATAACTCTTAAGAACCATCCTTTAGATTCTATTATAGGAGACATAGAAAAAGGAACTCAAACTATATTTTCTCTTTGATATTAGGTTGAACATCAAGTCTTCATGTCACATCTTGAACATAAAAACATTAATGATGCCATCAATGATGAATTATGGTTAATAACTACGCTAGAAGAACATAATCAGATTTAAAGGGACAATGGTTAAAAACTTGTTGATAGACCCAAAGACGCATTCATAGGCACTAAATGGGTGTTTATAAATAAGGTATATGAAGATGGTAATATACTAATAAACAAGGATTGATTTGTTGCACAAGGCTATAGTCAATCGGAAGGAATTGAATATAAAGAGATATTTCCACCAGTAGTTATCCTGGAAGCCATCAAAATTCTTCTTGCTCATACTACACAACTAAATTCTAAACTATATCAAATGTATCTCAAATGTGCATTTATTGATCGCTATATAGATGAGAATGTCATTATTGAGAAACTCCTGGTTTTATAAACCCTCATTTTCCAGACAATATTTTTATATTATAAAAAGAATTATATGGTTTAAAAAAATATCCAAGATATTAGTATTATATATTAAGTACTTTTCTTATTTCCAAGGTTTTACAAAAGGAATAGATGATCCTACCCTTTTTATAAAATGAATTTCCAATGATGTTTTAGTAGTTCAAATCTATGTCGATGACATTATCTTCATATATTCAAAAAATTCTTTATGTATTGAATTTTCTAATATGATTAAAAATGAATTTGAAATGTGTTTATTCAGTGAACTCAAATTATTTATTGGATTTCAAATCATTCAAAATAATAATGGTATTAATTTGAATCAAAAAAAAATATTTAATAGATCGTTTAATTGTTTTGGGATTTGATAGCACTAAAAGTTGTCACACTCAAATGAGTACTACTGGTAAGATGGATCTTGATGAAGATGGAAAATCTATTGATCAAACCACTTATAGGGGAATGATTGAAATATTACTCTACTTAAATACTAGCAGACCTGACATTATGTTTAGTGTCTTTATCTATACTCATTTTAAATAAAATCATAAGGAATATCATTTAAATGTTGTTAATATAACTTTTAAATACCTCAAGCATACACCCAATCTATGACTGTTCTATCCCAAAAGACAATCATTTGAGTTAGTGAGTTTTTCTAATTCCTACATCAGTGGTTTTAATTTAGATAGAAAAATAACCTCTAGAACATGTCATTTTTTAGGCATGTCACTTGTATCATGGTGTAGTATGAAACAAAACTCTGTAGCATTATCTACATCAGAAGCTGAATACATAGCTGCTGGAATTGTTTGTGAAAAACTTTTGGGGATGAAACACAAATTACTAGATTATGGTTATCAATTCAGGCATGTACCTATAAACTGTGACAATACAAGTGCAATTAACATCTCAAAAAATCTTATTTCACACTATAGGAAAAAACATATTGATGTAAGAAATCACATCTTGAGAGATCATTATCGAAATGGTGAAATTACTTTTGAATTCATTAGAAATGAATATTAGATTACTGATATATTCAAAAAACCATTAACTAATGAAATAATAGATTTCATCATGTATGAATTTAGAATGATAAATCTTAAGTATTAAGTATTTTGTTTCACAGTTTACGGTTCCACAAGTCATTGTATTAAGATTACTATTTATCTCTAACAGTTCTATAGTTTTACTATCTTAGGAGTCAATGTTTCATGTTTATAGTATCATTATTACAATTTCTTGGTTACTATATTGAACTTATTGTCTCAAACAATACATTCGCACAGTTTAGAAATCAAACTGTTACAGTCTCACCGTGAACACTTGTGACGGTCTCACCGTGAAGTCCTGTTATGGAATCATCAAGAATTTTGATTACAATCTCACCGTAAATATGGTTTATTGTTTTATTTATACATTATAAACCATATCATGATAATTCATTATTTTATTCATTTTTACTTTCTTGAACTTTTGATACCGCGGCACTTGATATTGCGAAATGATAAAATAAAATAAGTTTCACTTGTTCATCACTCAAGATATCTTCTCTCAGACCGTAACCACACTTTCAACCCATATCTCTCTCTAACCATTGGTGAATTACCCGGATGAAACACCCATCGATGTCTACTTTTTAGAAGCCTAGTTCGAAGAAGAAATTGAAAATCCTGCCCAAGATAGCACCCGAAGGTCCTCTAAATCCGAATCTGGTGAACAGAATAGTGGTACCTGAAAAGCAGATATTCCATATGTGGCTTCAATAATGTATGTCTTTTGTATTTAAAGTGCTAACATAGCAAGGATGGCTGGATTTGTTCACAAAAAAAAGATAGAACTATTTACCTGAAGCTTGTTGCATAATTTTATCAGTATGTTTTATTCTCTTTTGATTCAAAAGATTGCTATGTTTTACGAATTTGGATTAATTGATAGATTTTTACCTTTTCTTTGAGTTTTTGGGATGCATGACTTAGGATACCTCATGAGGTTATTTGCGGGGACTAACAAAGAGTTCTTCCACCTCTAAGTGATTTCATTGTTTTGGAAGAATCGTTGAGAAGTTTAATTGGAAATGAAACTAAGAGGAGATCCATAACTGCCAATCTAGATGGTGAAACGTGGCTTCTGTTTAAGATTGTTCAGAATTTTATTAGTCCAAAAAAGGAGATTTTTCTATACTCAAGTATCATGATGTATTTTTGATACATATCATGAGAAATGTACATAAGATCAACCTATGAAAGTATGTTATAATTAATATGTGTGAGTTGATCCATACAATATCCATATCAACCTCCCTATTATATTAAAGTTTTATCTCATTTATACTTCATGAAAAAGGATTGGATGGGATGAAAAAAGAATCCATTATGTACTATGAGTTCTATCATTTGAAAGTTACAGTAAAGAGAATGAAAATCAGTTGGAATCCATGGAGAAAAGCATGGGTGTAAGATAATGATAGGGTTTATGAAAAGTTTAATCCAGTCGATCACCCTTCAAATCCTAAAGATATTTCTGATCCTGTTTTGGAGAAATATGAACGTTTTGAGTATTCTGATGAGGAAGAAGAAAAAGTGGTTATTGTACCTCTGAGAGAAACTGTTCTGATTGAGGAAGACAATGAATCTTCTCCTCGTGTCATATTTGAGAAGGAAATTTTTATTCAATAATAAGTTGTTGATTAGGAAGATCAAATTCCACAAAAAGAAGAATCTATTTCTAAGGTAAGTGAAAAGGATGTTGTTAAAGAGAATATAGAAGAAGATCTTTATGTTGTACAAGAAACTGCTCTTAAAGAACACCCATAGGAGCACTCTATTGTTGATGTTATTCCATCTGCTGAAGAGAGAATAGAGCAAGACTTCCAGTTAGAGATAAAGTAAATGGGTGATGAAATTAGGGATGAAATCATTTAAATAGATCAAGGATCAAAATCTCTCATTCCAGATAAAGATGCACCTATTGAGGGGGAGTATCCCCCCAATCTGAAATCTGTTGAAGTCCCTAATCTGATTGATCCATCGTTAATGGATGCATTTTATAATTTTCCCAGTTATTTTGATGTGACTAATTCCCAGGATGTCTCAATTAATGGAATTGACTTGACTACTATGTTTCATTTGAAATTTTCATTGACCCCTAAAGCAATATCTGCCAAGGAACCTGAGCCTATGTCATATTCTATTTCTGAACCTTCACAAGAACATTCAAACTTGGTGAATAACGATGATATAGATGCATTTAGAGCTACCCAATTGGATTTAGTTGAACAATTCATTAATACCCAACTGTCTCATCTAACCAATTTAAGCGAGAGAGATGATGCATTGTTGTTGGAAAAGGATATATGAAAGATTCTTACAAAGATGCTTCATGAGATTCAATTAGTCAGAGTCGATAACAAATAAATCATTGATGAAGTAAAAACACTCGTAAGTATGGTTGAAGATATGCAGAGAGTGATAACCTCAAGACTAGAATCTGTTTCTTATCCAATTAAGGATATAGTTTGTCAGACCCCAAAAAAATTAGCCTCATTAATTCAAACAAATCTAACATCCTTAGCTGATAAGGTAGATGAGGGAAACAAGAAAATTGTTCAAGATATGTGTGAACTTATTATTGGTCTTAACAAGGTTACTTATGAGTATAAGTTTTATATCATGAATGTACTAAATAAACAGAAATCCCTAACCATGGCTATCCTAACTTCTAGTACTTCAGGAAAATAACCTCATCCTTCTTTATACAATGATTGGCTCAAAATAGTTATCAAATATGAGCATAAATCTGTGCTCAGTGTCTTTGACAAGGAATATCTATATAAAGTTATCAAGAAACGTGATAGATTTCTTGATTTGGTGGGAATATATTCCATGATTTCCAATGATGCTCTCCAAGAATTTTCTATGAAGGTGGACTTCGACTTCAATCCGATCTTCTCTAAGAATGACTTAACTAACCACTCCATGTATGTTGTGGAGAATATAAGGATTCCTCCTGTCACTCAATATTTCTAATCTCATGTCCAAAAGCTCAATGATTTCATTCTTTTGTTGGATAAGGTTATAGAGAACAAGGATAATTTTGAGAACTACAAGTAGTATGGTGGTGAGATCATTGTTGACATCATCATGCTTTTGAGTCCTTATCTTCATGTCAATAGTGTTGAAATTGTCACTCTTGTAGTTACAACCCTGAGATCTAGTTTACCTACCATCTCATCCTCCGACCTTTCCTCTACACATATGTCTTTCTCATTGGCTCTGAGTTAGATCAGGCATGTTATCCTTGATCAATAGTTGCCTCTGACTTCCACTATACCTACCTTAGCCCCTTATGTTTTTGAAGGACTCCCTTTACCTTATATGTACACAGTTTTGCTCCCTTCCTCCACATCTAACTCTCCTCCTATGTCTTCTTCTACTGACGTTTTTACCAAGGGAAAATAGAAGACATGCTAGTGCTAAAGAAGAGTGACTACAATCTATTGATAGGGATGTTATCTGCATTCTTGTTACGTACGGTTTATAATGACAGTTTTTATCCTTCTAATTCATTATTCACTTTTATTTTCTATTACTTATTTTCTCATTTTGATAATCCATAAAGGGGAGAAATATGTATTCTATATAGACACTAAGTAATAGGTACATTCACTATGAATACATATCTCACTTACATGATTTTTGATCATCCAAAAGGGGAGATTGTGTGACTCCTCATGTGTTAATCTTGTTTTAATGATCAAAAATCCTACACATTCTATAAATCATGTTGAACCTATTTAATCTATCTAAAATCATGTGTATATATGATTAGTTTCTTTATGCCTTAAATAATTATTGTTAACTATTTTGATTATAATGAAATTATCTTTTGAATGATTATGTATAATCCATTCTATGAATATCATTGATTATGTCTGTTTACAGAGATTTGGCTAATTCGGAAAAAATGTGACCATCCAGACACCCTGACAGTATAGACATTGTGACCATCAAGACACCATGACCTTCCAGACACCGTGACCATCCAGACACTATGACCATCCAGACACCATAAACAGACACTGTGATCCAAACACCGCATCTGTACTACAAGTTCCTGATCTCTATACAACTATGCCATCATAGCTGACCCACCGCTAAAAGACAAAGAAGGATACACCATTTCAAGGAGACAAAATTTCATAGAGACACCATTTATAGACATACATTGACACCGTTAAATAATTAGTTTTGTCATTTTTCAATTAAATTTCTAGTGGTCATATTGGAAGCTTTTAAATAAACTAATATAATTAATGTTTCATTGTAGACATTTCACCAGACAGTATGATGTATGAGGTAGAGAATACATGATTTCTCTCAGCTCCAAAACATTCATTCTAATAATAAAAAGAATAGTGTGGCTAGAATAAGAGCATGTGATAAGCAACAATAGTGGCAATAGAAAAACTAGTGTATGCGTGATAATGAAGAATAATGAGCATTCATGAAAGAAGAAATGATACATGAAATCTTAAATTGATAATGAGAAAAAAAAACATACTTGAATCCTAGATTCGTGAAAATGTTTGCACCATCAACACCAGGAAGTACATGGGCCAGATCATGCTTACTTGTAATACTATGGTTTCCGCAAGAGGACTCAATTTTTGCATCTTCTTCATCCTAGAAGTCTAAATCTACATCGACCTATATTGACAGCACTTCTAACCTTATTTAATCATTTTTTCACTGTTCTGTATTATTATTATCTTTCGATCAGGGTATGCATGTGTCTGTATAAAACCATTCATTGTCTTATAAATTGAATTGAATGATAAAAGATATATTTCCTCATATATCTTTTTACACTTGTGTATTCCCAGATATAAGTGTGGAAGAGGTCCTTGTGTGGCCTAAGAAAGTTCATACCCATGATAAACTGTGGAAGAGGTCGTGTGACCAAGACAATCTTGTGTACTGTTTTTAACCCCCATCCAGGGTGTGGATCAAGTTTATTTATATAAAATTCTTGGTGGAAGGTGATCACCAAGTTGAGTGGATTAGGTCTTGGCTTGAGACTGGACCACTTGTTTTTTATCAGATATTATGTTTATTTTAGTTTTCTCTGTTTTTCTGTTTAATTCATAAATCACTAAATTTAATTTTATAGTTAATCTTGGAATGAAGTTATAATTTTTTTCCTTATTATAGTAGCATCAAAAGTTATGTTAATAACTGATACTAAGATTACAATGAATTAATCAATCTCCTGAGAAGTTATTCAAACAGTCAAACTTTCATAACTATATTACATTGATTAAGTGGGATGTATTTAAATTTATTGGGGAACCCTTTTTTGAATAATTTTTTAAAATAGAAAATTATATATATACTCAATTCACTATCATCTTAAGTAATCTAATCCGACCAACAACATTAGTTATTTACCTAACCATAAGTTTAAGGTGAATTCAATGTATAGGAAATATACAAGAATTTATTATAAAGGATATAGTGAGTGGTTTCTAAGAAATTACATCCATTTCAATATACTACATGTGGACTCAGATCTTGCATAGATGTACCTATAGAAAATATCTCTAAAAAGGGTGTATTGTCCTTTGACTAGATTATCACCTGGTGTATAAAACAGTCCTATTTCCACACCTAGTTTGACACTCTTACTGTATATGTTTTTAAAATTAAAAAAAAACACATTACAAACCACTATAGAGGATATGAATAGATGGTTACCATGAATTAAAAAGTATTAACCTATAGTTCAATTGATAGAAAATAATAATCATTATTTAAACACTATATAATTGAATTCTCCTAGTAATGTGGTTTCCTACTATGACTATTATTGCTCACATTGGGCCTTTAGGTTTTAAAAAATGGATGGAACCAAAAAGGAACACACTAACATTGAATATAATTGAAAATGTTATGATGTGAAACCAAATGGTATGAATACTTGATTGAAATATGCGGTGAATATTCCTATTCATTTTTCATGATATATCATTAATAGAACACACCTTAATCAACTCTGGGGTTCACTAATGAAGTGATGGATAGAGTTCTCTGAGTTCTTAGGTGGTGGAGACTATAGATGACATATGTTTAAACTTCTTATATGACAAGAATATGGGAAAAAGAACTCAAATTAATGTATCACACAAATGTGAAAATTATTTCTATACAAGAATGAAGAAAATAGTGGAATAGTTTTATGGGGAGTTCAATGTCTTGTGTGTGAAGAGTCTAGACATTATCTGAGTCAATACCCTAGTTTAAATGTTAACTAATAGACCATGAATGAACCTACAAAATTCTGGAATTATTTCTGTATTGAGGCTCATGAATTATATTTTATAATTATTATTAAATGTGTAATGTTTGTTATAAGAATAATTAACCAGATAAGGATTGTGGTAATTTTTTAAGAATATACAACTTTATGAAATATTAACTTTATGTGTCATGGAAACCATCATATGTTTATGAATTTACGGTTGGTCATAAGTTTAATTTAATAGAAACCCCTTTTGATGTATTAAGTGATGGTATTTTAATGTGATTAATGAAATTTGAGGATATGTTTTATTGGGATAAGATATATACAATCCTTAGATTCACCATGAAATATTATTTGGGAATAATTGTCTTTTTATAGGTTTAATGGAAATGGTAACCTTTAGGGTTTATAATATATTTGAGAAGTATGGTTGTTTTAAGGATTTTCATCATATATATAGAGAATTTATAAGGGTTATATTAAAATTTATTTAGTAAAAATGAAAAATTTGTATATCTTGAATGAACGCAGGACTTGAACCCATAACTTTTTTATGATAAGGGTGAAGCACCTACCATTGGACCATATGATGTGTTGGTTAGTATGGAATTTATTTTATACAAATTATTTGATAGATAAATATAAATTTTTTTAGATAAATATTGTATTGAAAAGTGACTTTGTGATTAATGTTATTTGGAAATAATTTTACTATATTGGGAACCTTATATGATTAAAGTAAATCAAAAATTCTTGAATTTTTTTTGAATAAAAGATGAATTATATTTTTTAATCCGGTATTATTTTTTTGCGGATTTATTTTTATCGATTTTTTCATGGAAATGATTATAATTTCTTCAAAATTATATGGTAAGGATATCTATATTTGTTTATGAGGAATTAAGAATGATTGGTATTATTCAGATATAAAATTAATTTTTTGGAAATAATAGGTTATCAAATCAATCTAATATTTGAATTTCAATATTAATTTTTAATATTTTTTATAATATTAATGTTAGTTATTTAATAAATGATTTATGTTGAACTTTGGGTGTTATTTTTGAGGTTTTAGATCATAATTCACTGTATATATAAATATTTTATAATTTTTGAACACCATATTATTTTTTAAAATATAGATGGATAGGAGGAATAACATTCCAACCATTTAGGGATATTGAAATCTATTAATAATTAATTTTAGTGCATCTATCATGAAAAAAAAATCATCTTGAATATTCATTTCTTGGAGTAAGAGATGATGTGTAATTTGATCAAAGAACAACCAAAGGATGAGATTGTGCTTACAAAAGAGAATAAAATCATATATGAATATCTTCTATTGAAAATACCTCATCATTAATAAAAATATCTTTAAATAAAAAATTTATAAATTTTCTTTCATTTCTAATTAATAAATGGCATCCTCACCCATCACCCATTTATGATTTAGTGGTTGTTTACTTTGTCCTGACAATGTTTTTTATCACTATCTATTATTGTTTCGGTGTTAGTATTCTATTTTAATTCCTCATTTTTAATTCCCACCAATGTTATCATATTTGGATACATAATTATTTTTTATTCGATATGACCTCTTTAATATTATTTCCATATTTTTAAGAACATGTTTTATATTCCCATTTTTTGATGTGGGCTTTCCATAAAGTAATTTTAAAATTTCATTCCCACCAAACACAATATATAATTTTGAAGACACAAATTATTAAATGGTTGGTGGTGGAGAATGTTACATTGTAATATTTTAGGAAATATATATATTTTATATAAATTTAATTTCATTGAAAGCTTCTGTTACACACAACACTAAGTTTGAACGAACAATGATATACTATTAAAATATTTAAACGAGACAATTTTAACATAGATATTAAATTAGAGGTTTTGAATAAGAATAAATAACTAATTAAAATTATATAGTGTACATCTGTTTAAAATAAATTAATTGGTTATCAATTTATTTGAAAGAAAAATAAAAATAATTTGATAGTAAAAGAAATGTGTTTATGAAAAAACTATTTTTGGCACACAAAGTGTTTTTATATCATAAAATGAAATTACACACTTTTGGAGAAGGATTTAAATTAAATATATATATCATATATCATATGTAATGGTATATAATTCATATAATTGTTTTAATAAATGTGATTTGAATAAATCGTGTTTTATGATTAACCATTGTAATTTTTAAAAAATTAGTTCTGTCGTGAACATAAAATATTTTTTTTTATAATTTTATAAAATTTGTTTTATATAATGATAATAATTTTTGAAATAGACTTTTAAAAATAAACTTATTGTTATTTTTACAATTTTTTAAAAATATTAATGTTTTGATGTGTAGTGAAAGCCTAATGCTTTTTTATTTTAGAAATGAATTTTCATTCGAAATATTTAAAAGGATTCATATTATTTTAAAATTATTTAATATTAAAAATAGATCAATGAACGTATTATTATTATAATTTATGTCTTTTTAATAAATTGAAAATTATATTTTGATATGAAAACCTATTATAATTTTGAATGTTTTTTCTTTGAAAAAACATTTTTTCTTCATGTCTTTGAGTATAATTTTAAATAATATTCCACCAATTCTATGAATTTAATTTGAAAAGATATGTTCTATATTTTGAATCATTATAATTAAAATTATATAATAATTTAAACTCAATATTTTCTCATCATTAATTGTAGAAATGGTAAAAATCAATTACCACATTTAAGGTTAAAATGAGTTTACATGGAGTTTAAACTAAAATGATAAGGATTAAAATGACCAAGAACGACATCCAATTTAATGTATATGGAAATATATGGATATTATATAATAAAGTATTTATTATGATATGTTTTTTTTATTAGTTTAATTAAATACATTGTAATACAAAGCTATTTTCTGAAATTTGACGTTTGTCCTCTCTCCCACATTTAAAAGGGAACCAACTCTTCTCTCCTGATCACACATGAAATGTTTTTTTCATCCCATACCGGGCCAAATAAATTCACAAATTCCCTAAAAAATTCCTAGAGTGGTTAGTTTTATTTTTAACCACTTTTAATAAGGATTTTGGTTCAAACCAAAGGATGTTGTCCAAAGAATAGGTATCGTTATAAACCATTATTTTTTATTTTATATATTATTCAAACCCCATTAAATATTTTTAAAATATAATTATATAATAAAATAAGTATCTACCATATAATGAGAAGTTATTACATATATTTCATAACCTACATCCATATCCTCTTCTATAAAATTAGAAACGAAGCTATCAACCGTGTGTATGGTGGACTACCGTCTCACGAACCAATGTAATTCATTCTTTGTCACCACCTATCAGGATAGAATATAATTATGTATATATTATATTTATATTATATTTATGAAATAATTATAATTTTATCATTATAATATTACATAAAACGTCTTACCTTACAATCTGTTGGAAATCAATAACATTGCTCAAACGTACGTGCAGACTGCTGCCTCCACGAAGCAATGTGATACACTTGTCATTTTACATTGAACATGAATTTAATAAAGATATATTAAATGAATATATATGATATAAATTTTATAAAAATTATTTTTTAAGGTGAATTAATATTTAACATTATTTCATTCAATCCGTCATGAAAATGGAGACAACGTTCATTTTTATGTACAACCCTATGTCTACACGAATAGTGTCATATATTTTTATGTATATAAAATTTATGGATGAATATATATATATATATATATAATGAATATATATTATTTTAAGTCATTTATAATATTCTAGAGATAATGGACCCTTTATCAATGTACAAGTACCAAAACTATCAAACCAAAACATACATGGAAGACGAAGTAGATATCACACGAAATTATGATTTTAACAATGAATTATTTATAAATAGGTGGTGGGAGTTTATAAATAAATAATATATTGTATGTTTTGTATGATCATGGTTCTATAATTTATTTATAATTATCCTATATTTATTATATATTATGTTAGAGCATTTATGAAGGAATTCGAGACATAAGTTATTGGATTTATATTATCTATTTTATATCAAGGAGATATATTCCATATTACTCACTAGTTTATTTTATTTGATATATATACTACCCCATTAACCTGTTATATAATGAATATATTTAATTTAAGGGTAATTAAATTTAAATTTAAATTTATAATTTATCAGTTTTTATAGTTTAAAAGTTACCAAGGTGGTGATGGGTTTTCATATAAATTTTATTTCTATAGGACACATGTCAAATTGACCACTTTTGTTTCTTTTTTGTGAGGTATATACATCACAAGATTGTATTTTATGATTATTATAATGAAAATTATTTTATATACATGTCCATCTAATAGTATTTGTTTTATGGGTATTATGATTCAATTGATTCACTATTGTTAAGGTTTTTATGTTACAATCTCACTGTTAATGTTTTTTAAAATAGGTTGAGTGTCAATCAATCTTTATTAAATGAAAACATTTACTTTTGAAAAATATGGAATGTGGAAAGCCATTACAATAACCATGATAAAATGATAATAAAAAAATACAATCAGAGTAAAATTGGCCATAACATCTAAAAAGAGACAAGAAAAAAATAAAAGTAAACGAAGTGGTTTCAATGAACCCCCAACCAAAAAATGACGTAGTTGAATCAGAAAAAGATAAATATCACCTCAAGTAAAAAGTTTTTTTGTGCTGGAAACACAATGAGGCAGATCACCCTTCCAACATTGAGAAGTGAAGGAAGTACTAGACAATCGGTTCTAGCACACCTATTTCTCTTTCGATCCTCCCACTTAATGAAGCTTGTGAAACAAAATCACAACTAGTCAACACGATGCAACAAATATCTAGACCAAACCCCCTATGGAAAATCTAGTTAGAGTACCCATCCATTACAAATATAAACATATAGCTAATGATGATTGTCAACACACACATCCCTCATGTGATCCCACCCTCCCAATTGTACCTACAAAAAGCAGCACCACACCAAATGTTATGAAACCAGAACCAAAAATAAATTGTCACTTGAACCTTAATAAAACAACCAGTTCCAATGTGCAAAAGGCCTCCAAAAAACAATCGAGGATAGTTTAGATAATATTTATTTAAATATTTTATGGAATTAAAAAAATCACCATTACGATGAATCAATGATCTAAAGATTCATTTATATTTTTTCAAGTATATTATCATATAAATCAATTTTTGTAATATTTTTTAAATTTTTTGTTTTAAAATGGTCATTTCAAGATTATAAAATTTATTTTCCTTAATGAATATTTTAATGATATTTTATTTGAATTTCATTCCATAAACAACAACATCAATCAATATTTCTTATGAAATAATTTTTATATGATCCAATGATTCTATTGAAATCATTTTATCTAAATGTGTGATAATTATAATCAGATAATGATTATGAAATACGATACTTTTAAATGGGTAGTGTTATTATGAAATGATGAAATGTTTTTCCCATTTTTCCATGGGTTATGCCATGATGAAAATATTATAAAACTAATTTCTTTTAATAAGAAATTATATAATGAATGTTTTATGATCATTTTTCATAAATATGTATTATTTTCCTTATGTGATGGGTGGGTCCTATATATCCATCTATCTTTAGGTAAACATGGATAACTCATGAGTAAATATATTATGTGTGAATATGATTTCATGTTCACATTAATATATATGGACTTTGTTTTAATGTCCACATGATTATGTGTGGGATTATCTTTCAAGTCCATAAGTTTATTTACATACCAAGAATTTATGTCTATAAGGTTATGTGTTAACATAGATTCCATGTACATATGGTTATGTGTGGACCAAGATTCATTTCCAAATGGTTATGTGTGGACTAGGTTTCATGTCCATAATATTATTCATATACATGGTTTTCATGTCCATAATTTTATATGAGGTCCTGATATCATTTCCTTAACATAGTGAGTGAACCTATATCAATTTATACAAGTTCCAAATGTTATAATACTATGTTTCTTCACAGTCCTCTGTCTATGTAATGCTCTAATGGCTATTGATCACTGTTTCCTCACTCAAAATGGGGATGACCTCGTTTGTTTAATGTTCAAACATTCCTATCGGTTTCTAACGGGTTTGTTCTTAGAACCGGAAACATCCAATGTTTCTATATCAATTTGGACATAGTTTCCAAAGGTAGGTGCTCATTAGTTGTGAACTGATGAGGCTTAAGAAATTTTATTGGTCGAGAGGATGGGAGGTTGGACTCATCACACCTTTTTTTGGGGAATTATTGTCTACTCCGGGACTCTCTTTATATATTTAAGTTATGTTCGTGAATCCTTATTACATTACCAACTACGAAAATTCACTTTCCTTTATATATGGAAATCAATTATTAATATGTATGAAATTTATAGAATATTTTATTTGTATTTGAGGTTCATCATCGATAGAGAATCATCTTTATTCGTTAGATATTCTTAGTCAATGGTATCCTTTGATACATTTTATAAAGGTGCCTTGGTTATTATGATAACCATACTAGTTTTAAATCCACTCAGCGGGGAACATGTAATTTATTTTCGTTCAGGAGGACATGGATTATTTCAGATTTGGGATTGTACCTGTGGATGGGCTACCTATGTATCCTTTTTTTAGAATAAGGCATTAGAAACCACGTAGTTCAAGAAAAGAAGAAATGGGTTTATGCGTGATTGATGGCTCAATGAAAGATGTCATAATTATTGTTACACTATAAGCTCACGTGAGTCATGCTCGGTGTGAGAAACAAGAGGTATTGGTAAATGCAGAAAATTGTTCCATGAAAGATGAAATAATGTGGGGCTTATGTATGTATGACTGCCCAGAAAGATGAATACTTTGATTTAATTCAGGGTAGAAATCTGGGAACATGGTCCATAAAGGTATATGTATATTTATATAGATTTGGATACTCTAACTTGGGGCCTACTCTTGAGGAAGATGCCCAAATTAGGAGGGGACTTAGGTATTACTCTTAAGGAGGATGACCAAATCAAAAGAAATTAACACTGGTTATGAGAAATTATGACTGGGGATTATTCTTGAGAAGGAGGCCCAGGTTAAAGGGACTTGAGAAATGGGTCTTATTCTAAAGAAGGAGGACCATATTAGGGGAGTTATGACTGGGGCTTACTCATGAAATGGAGGCCCAGGTTAAGGGAAATTGGAATTTGGGGCTTACTCCTATGGAGGATGCCCATATTTGGGAACTTGAAGACTGGGGCTTACTCATGAAAAGGAGGCCCGAGTTTGGGGACATGGGGCTTACTCCAAAAGAGTATTCCCAAATTAAAGAAGCTTATGTTTGGGGCTTACTCATAAGGAGGATGCCCAAGTTATGGGAATTAAGACTGGGGCTTTTTCCTGAGAAGGATTCCCATTGAATATGGAATTTTGGGTGACTCCTAAGAAGGATTCTCATATTTAGAGAACTTGGACTAGGGATTACTCCTCAAAAGGAGGCCTAGGGTAAAGATCCTCTCATTATAATGGATGAGGTTGAATGAATAAAATCACTAACCTTAATGATATAAAGATATGTAAATCACTACGTTTTGAGAGATGGTCCACATAATTCCTTTCAGATAAGGAAGCCAACCAAGAAATCATGAAATGGATGGATTTAAAGAAGATTTTGAAGGATTAATCATGAAGAGGATTGGTGGATATGAATAAGAGAGGTGAATAGTGCGAAGGGGAACCCAAAAAGAGAGACATGTGCAAGTCCTATGTGGGCGCACATGTCTTGCGTGAGCGCACAAGTCCTGCGTGGGCGCGCAAGTCCTGGTCACGCAAGTATACTTGCGCGAAACCTGGGTACTTGCGCGATGGTCCACCCTTAAGGTAAGACATGGGTGGTACTTGAATCAAGAACTTATAATTATCCCTACAGGCTTCCACAAGATTGGTGCACATGTTTTATTAAAGGGACAAGGAGGCGCGCAAGTGTGGCCATTTCCCTTAAGGGATGGCCACTTAGGCATGAAATTTTTGATGAGTTTCAACACTTAGGCCTTGTTTCCCCGGTTTAGAGCTTCCATTCAAGGTAATAAATTACCTTATAAGTGCTCAGAAGACTTATAGAAGAGACTAGGGCGACCAGAGCTTAAATATGACTATTTGAATCATTCTGTCCTTGAAATGGGGGTCCCACCATGGGTATTTATTGGCCAAGGAAGATGTTGGGAGAAAATCAAAGAGGGCGCGCAAGTCACCTGCATGACCACTATGCGGCGTACAGGTATACTTGCATGACTATGATGAAAATTTCACGACCCGTGTGTGAAGAAATCATTCATCATGCCTTTGTCGTTTTTTGATGTTTCTTCAATGGATGAATCACTATGGACTAAAGTATTTCCATTCTTTAGTCATTAGACTCTATGACGGAAAGGAGCGTCAAAAAAAGTCCCCCCTCAGAGTTGGATCAGGAGTAAAAAGAAGATTTGACTCTGAGCTGAGAAGAAATATGAAATCTGGAAGTTTATAGTCACGCACGTTGGACATAAAAAAGGGCTAATGTTTAAGGTCAAAATAGCTTTGACCGAATGGATAAAAATTGACTCAATTCCTTGATAATTTATCTGAAATAATATTACCATATTCAAGTATGGGGGAAAAGAAAAAATGTAAACTATGACTTATCAAATTTTGAATCCGAGGAATGAAATGATAAAAGGGATAACATGCATTAGAAGAAGTATTTCTTAAGAGTGAATTTACCATTATTTAACAAACCTGTTAGGGGGTTGAATTATGAAGGGAAACCTAAGGGAATTGGCTGCATAGTCAAATAATAGTATATTTTAGCTGACAGGTCTGCTATGTAGACTACTTCTGCACGGCCGCCTAAGGGGACGTGCTGTATATTCAGGCATAAGAACTCTCAGAAATTTACTTTTCTACTCATAAAAAGCTAGTGGATGTTTATGGAGATTCAAACATTCCAAAGCATAAAGTTTTCTATATGGAGAGAGGTACTTGAATATGGAGAAGATATTTCCAAACAAGATTTTCTAAGAACTAGATGAATGTCACTCTTACAAAGGTCTGACCCAAACATAGGGAAGAGAAATATAAACCATAGACTTGAATACTTTCAGATCATGAAAAAAAACGCAGGACAAATATGTTAAGGATGGCTCTTTTCTGCGGATCCTTACATATTGTCGATAAGACCAAAAAGGACAAAAGAGGTTTTTCTTCCCAAGAATGAAGTTAACTTTATTAAAAAACCCATTTGGGGGTTTAATTATCCAGGGCCGCCTAGGGGAATTTGTTTCATAGTCAAATAATAGAATCTTTTTGCTGACATGTCTCTTATGTAGACTACTTATGCAAGGCCCCCTAAGGGAATGTACTGCATTGTCTGGAAAAAGAACTCTCATAAATTGGACATTTTGTGACCAGAAGTCACGAAAAGGGTTATGGAGATCTTGAAGTATTTAAGGTTACGAGTATGACACAGGAAAATGGGTATTTTCCAATGCATAAAATAGATACATAGATAAATGCTAACCATAATCATGTTGTGGCTGGGTCCTGAATTGAAATGTTGAACTTCACTATATATCCCATAAGTATGGGAATCAAGCCATACGTAGTTCTTGAAATACTGTTTAACGTCATGTGGGATGAATGTGTAGGAAATCTTAGTTTAGGGTCATAGAACTCGGACCATAATAATGAATACACAGTGTGTGTTTTCACAGGGGCTTTTCAGCCAGGGGACTGAAAGTGGAATTTGGGGTTAGGCCCAAAATACTTGGGGCTAGATTCCAGGGAAGCTCGAATGTTCCTACGTATCCCATAAGGATGGGAATCAATCCCACATAGTTCTAGAAATACCCTCTGTGCAGATTTGGTTCGTACAAATGAAGAGAGAAAGGGGAATTTAGTGCAATGATGGTTTGACCCAAGATAAAAGGTTCAGGAATTTCCATATATGCATGTAGCCTTTGGAATATAACATGATTGGAGATCAATGTAAATAATGATTCCCTCTCAGTTGAGGGTATCAAAAAATGTTGTAGTTTATTACCGTACCAGACAAAAGTGTTGTACAGTTTAACATCATATAGCAAGGACAATGGTGAACCGATGTAAAAAAAATTGGTTCATGGGGAGGTTTCACAAATAAACATCATATGTGACGGAGGTGAACCAATGCGAAGATATTGATTTTGAGCTTGAACCTCAAGAGGTTTCCTACGTACCCAGTCTAGAATACAAGGATCAATGTTCGCGTATTTCAATTAAAGAATGAATTTGTGATCAAACTTTTTTTTAGGAAAACGATCTAAAAAGAATGTGTTGGGACTTATGCATGGTTAGCCGCCCAGAGAATGAGTTATGGTTGATGTTTACTCTAAGCTCACGTGAGTTGTACTCGGTGTGAGAAACAAGAGGTAGAAAAAACCGTAATGATGCACAATTTAATGTCATGTAGGATATATAAGGGACTGTGTAGTTTAATGTCTTGCAGTGAGGACTATTGGTTCTACATAGTTCAGTGTCATGTAGCAGGGAAAAAATACAGTTTAATGTCATGTAAGATGTATTAAATGACTTTGTTCAGTGTTACGTCATATAAGATGAACGAGAAGTATAGTTTAATGTCATGTAGGACAAATATAGGGACCCAATTTAACATCATGTTTGACGTGAACACATTTTTGCATCATGTTGTACAATAAGGGTGCTATACAGTTTAGCGTCACGTAGCTAAGACGATAGGGACAATACAGTTTAACATCATGTTGGACGAATGGGGGACAATGTAGTATAATGTCATGTAGTAAAGACAAAATAGGACATATTTTAACATCATGTTGGACGTATTAGGTACTTTTTCATAGTTTAACATCATGTTGGTCGATGGTGTGAGTAGTTTAAGGTCATATGCATGGACCAGAGACTATTCAGTTTAACATCTTGTTGGACGTAAGGGACTTCTATACAGTTTAGTGTTGTGTCGCTAGGACATCATAGTTTAACATCATGTTGGACGTAAGTTCAAATAATTTATGTTAATATGCATGGACCATCAATGGTGCAGTTTAACGTCTTGCTGAACATAAGGGACTATGCAGTTTAAAGTCTTGCAGTAAGGACAACAAAGTTTAACATCATGTTCGACAAGAGAAATGAAAATATTTTAAGGTCATATGCATGGATTGTGGATGGTTCAGTATAACGTATTTCTGGATGTAAGGGACTTTGAAGTTTAAAGTCATGAAGTAAGTACTTAAGAAGGGTTGTATAGTTTAATGTCATATATCAAGGACGACAGTTATGCAGTTTAACGTCTTGTTGGACGTAAGGGACTATGAAGTTTAAATTCATGCAGCAAGGACAACACAATTTAATGTCTTGTTGGACAAAAGAAATTAAAATAGTCTAAGGTCATATGCAGTGAGCATTTGATGAATTTGTATTATACAAAATAATTCTTTAGAAATCTATCATTGGTTGTATTAGTGATGAGTTCTCCATCCATTTAGATTAAAGAATAAGCTCCATTAGAGTAAACCTTATGTATTGAATAAGGTCCTTCCCATTTTGGCTCAAGCTTGGGAGGTTTATTACCTGGTATCATTGGGGTTCTGAGAACCAATACCAATTCTCCCTGAATGTATGAAAGGAGACGATATTGTTTGTTGAAAGCTCGTGTTATTAGAGTTTGATAGACTTCCAAGTGGTGCAGGGTGCACAATCTTTTCTCATATAATCGTTCCAATTCATCCAATTGCTTTTGAGATTGTTCATCTATAGATGAATGATCACAAATGGATACCCTGAGTGATGGTAATTGAACTTCAACGGTCAAGACTACTTCTGTTCTATATACCAATGAATATGTAGTTGACCGCGTTGCAGTGTGGGTGGTGGTCCAATAAGCCCTTAAAGCATGAACGAGTTTATCAGGACAGTATTTCTTATCTTTATCCACCATCTTTTGCAGTATATTTGACATAGTCTTTTTGAAGGCTTTTATCTGGCCATTTTCTACTGCATGATACTGAGAGGAATGGTTGGATTTGATGTAGTATTCTTGATACAACTTCCTCACCTCAGATGAACAGAAATTGGTGCCATTGTCTGTCAATATGGTATGAGGGACACCAAATCAGGTAATGTTGTTAGACTTGAGGAAGGTAACAATGAATTTAGAACTGATTTCTTTGAGAGGTATTGCCTCTACCCATTTGGAAAAGAAGTCAGTAGCATTAAGGATATACTTAAAGTGCTTGGCTGTAGCTGATGGGTATGGTCCCACTACATCCATTCCCCATGTGGAAAATGGACATGAGTATTTAGCTGTATGAAGCAACTCTGGGGATTGATGAATGAAGTTGGCATGTACATGTCATGAATGACACATATCTATGAAATCAACACAATATTGTATCATTGAAGTCCAAAAGTATCCAAGCCTTCGAATTTGATCAGATAGTCAGTGTCTAGACTGGTGGGCACCACCGACTCCTACATGCGCTTCTTTCAAGACATCCATTGTCTCTTCATCATCAATGCATCTGAATAGAATTCCCTCAAAACCATTTTTTAGAGTATTTTCTCTAGATAATCTGGGCTATCCTAAAGAGTAAAATTGACCACATGTCACCATATTTTCTCTTTCCAGGCTCTATCAGGTGGAAGTGTTCCATTTTGAAGGTATTCCCTGATAGGTGTCATCCATCCTATAGTATGACCATATGGTTCATGAATGGGACTAATTTCATTGATTTAATTTATTATGGCTTGAACATAAGTTGATATTGTATGACGGTGGGCAATACTAATGATTTTCTCATCCCGATTTGGATCTGCCAAGTTTGTGGCTATATTATCCAGTGCATCATCTTGGGCATTTTGCGATCGCAGGACATACGAAAATGTCGGTCCCGAAAGGAATTCCACCATTAGCTCTCTGAAGTAATCTTAAAAATGTATTATTTCTTCTTTTCTAATTTCATAATCTCTATTGACTTGTTTAATTAACAGGTCTGAATCACCTTTCACCTTTAAGTGATTCACTTGTTCTTGAAGCGCCAACACCAATCCCGCGATAAGAGCTTGGTATTCTACTTGATTTTTTGTACCGCCTCCCAACAATGAGAAGGAATAAGGTAGCACTGCCTTTTCCGGGAAAATGGTTAGAATTCCTAAGCCAACATTGTTGAATTTAGGATCTTCCATTTTCTTCCCTGTTGGATTTCTGGAAGCTCAATCAATGTACATTTCCCATGTTTGAAGACTATATTTAATAGAAAAGACTTCCTTATTAGGAAGTTCAATATCTGAAGATGTATCTTCAACTGAATTATGTTCAGAAAGGAAATGATCCAGAGCTTGGCCCTTTATTTCCTTTTGAGACACATACTGTATATCAAATTGCTGCAAAATAACTACAGACCTTGCCAGATGTCATTTAAGCATTGGACCACTAAGGATGAATTTGAGCTAGTTATTGCGAGATACCAATTGGACCACATGATGTTGCAGGTAGTGTCTCAACATTTGAACAATAATGATTAATTCTAGGCAACACTTCTCGATACTTGAATATCGTGCTTCTACTTCAAGCATTGTCTGACCGAGAAAGTAGGGGTTGCTTTCAATCCCATCATCATTCTTCTGGGAAAGAAAGGCACCCAATGATCGCTCTAAATCTATCACATAAAAAATCAGTGGTATTCCTTCAACAGGTGTCTTTAGTACCAGTGGACTCATGATATATTTCTTGAGAATATTGAATGCTTCTTGACATTCTTTATTCCACAGGTAAGTGACTCCCTTCTTCATCAATTTGGTGAAGGGTAGAGTTTTGCCTGCTAAATTGGCGATGAAACGCCGAATATAGGCTAAGTGTCTTTGAATTCCTCTCAATTCATTAAAATTTCGAGGAGGTGACATACCAAGGATTGACTTTTTCTTCTTAGGATAAACTTCAATACCACGATGGTGTACAAAAAAGCCGAGAAAGTTTCCTGAGGTTACCCCAAAAGCACATTTTAAGGGGTTTATCTTCAAATTATGTTGCCAATGTTTGTGGAATATGATTTCCAAATAATCCAAGTGATTATAAAGTTTCTTGGATTTAACCACCAAATCATCCAAATAACATTCAACACACTTCCCAAAAAAGGGATTGAAGATATGATGGATGGCACACTGATATGTTGTGTCTGCATTCTTCAGGACAAAGGGCATTACCCGATAGCAAAACACACCCTGAGGGGATCTGAAGGCTGTAGATTCTTCATCTTCTGTAGACATTTAGATTTGATTATATCAAGAATATCCATCCATGATGTAAAGTGCTTTATGGCAAGCTGTTTCATCAATTAAGAGTTTGTTTATTGGAACTGAAAATCATCCTTAGGACAATGCAGATTAAGATCTCTAAAATCAATGAATACTCTAATTTGTCTGCTCTTCATTTTCACAGGGACAATAGTAGCCAACCACATGGGATATAGAGCATTAACTTTGGATTTGGTACTATCTTATCAATTTGAAGGATAGGCAATAGATAATCTGTACTCACATGTGTGAATGGATTTACTGGAATCTTTTCCAAACCATATAGAGCATTAACTTTGGTAACCTCCCTTGTTGTGGATTTCTCCTTACCCTTAATGTGATAGAATTCCACATCAATGTTTTGGGATTCACATTTTTTGAAGGGGGATTTATCACCATAAAATGTCCCAATTTGTCCATCGAAACAATATTTGAGGCATTGATGGTATGATGAAGGTATATCTGCTTGTTGATGTACCCAATGTCTTCCAAGAAAATAGTTAAAGGCTATATTTTGATCAACAACCATGAAATCTGAATTAGATACAAGGTCTTCAAACTATGTTCGGAGTGTAATCTCATGCAGTGGTTCTTATTAATTTTTATCAAATCCTTGTAACATCAAATTAGAAGGAGATAAATATGATTTTGTGAGGCCCAATCGACAAAGTGTACGAATGGGGATGAGTTTGACTTCTAAACCATTATCAATGAAAGCTCTTCGGATGTATACACCATTGACCTTGCCAGATAAGTACAAAGGTCTAATATGTCCATGCACGACATCATCTTCATCTTTATCTGTAAAAGATATCACTACATGGCATTCTGCAGGTCCATTCTCTACATGGTAGACATCAGCCACATCAATTTCAGTTTTGAACTCCTGAGGACTTGAAAAAGACTCAATGAGTGCCTCCTGATGATCCTTGGATAGATTCAAGGCATCTGGAATTGATAACATGGCCGGTACTTGGGCCAAATGTTACAAGACATCATATTTTTGATCCAAAGGTCTGTGTTTTTCAACAAGAACATGTGGTTTCACAGTTTTCTTTAGAGGTTGATGCTTTAGATGTCGATTCTTCTTGTATCAGGGAAGGAGTTAAAAATACTCCTGGCTTTGGAAGATTAGACCAAATAGGTAAATTTACTTTCTGAGAGGAAGAAGTTGGAACCCCTAACCGATCCTATAGAATAACTCTGCTAGGACTGAATCTTCTATTGATGGAAAAATTTTCTTGTTCTTGTTGAGCCTGCTGAAGGGCTCTACCACGAGTCTCTACTACATATACAGTTCTAGCAGTTGTAGAATTAGAATAGTGGCTTCTAAGATATCCACATCTTCTTCTTTACCCCAGACCTATGGAAATACATCTAATTCCTCTATTTGATACAGAGAACTCAGGATCATCAAGATCAATGTTGTGACTGGAATAAGGATATGTTAAATGAATCATGTTAACAAGATCAAAGATCAACTCTTCATCTGATGAATACTCTACCTGATTAGCCCGTTTAGGCTGTGCCATTTGGTGGGGAGATGCTCGTGCCTTCGAATTAGATGGCATAAAATATGCCAGAGTCAAAGAAAACTTGGGCTTTGACACGATTTCATCTTCTTCTGATTGTTCCTCTTTCATTGAATTATTCGATTTCTTTGAGGATTTTCCCTCTGATGAAGAGGGTTTTGTTGTGGAATTCATAGTAGAATACACAAAGGGTTTCTCAAATTTTGTTCGCAAAAAGACTTCAGTTTGGTTGATCGTTTTTCGGACCATCCAATCATCATATTTCTGTGCATTTTTGTTTTAGAATTCATGCCACTCGCCTTCTTCTTCTAGATTTTTAGCAGTAACACATGATACTTGAGTTGAAAAACATTTCAGTTTGACTTTTCCCGAGTCCACCATTTTTTGCAGGAGGATATTGAAGACAAAAAACTCTTGAATGGAATGCCCCAATATCTAATGAAATGGCAAATATTTGGGACAGTCTTCATCTCCTTCCTTGTTCAGCCTTTAGGGCCTTGGCAATTGAACCAATTTATTTTCTAGAGCCGAAATGAAGTAACGCGGAACTTGTTCATTTCGAAAAGAATAAACTTTTATCATCAGATCATCAAATTGTTTCCATCTTTGATCTCTTTGATCATCTTTACTAAAGGTATTCTTTTGTTGATTCTAATGAGGCGGATCCCTTCAATAAGATGAAGGTTTTGAAGTAGAATCAGGTACAGGTGCTGGTTTAAGAATAACTGTAGAAGTATCTGATTTACCCATTCTCCTTCCTAGAGCTAATGAAATTACATGAGCATTATCCTTAGTCTTCATAAGAGAGTCTGCAATCTGTTGATTGATTAAAATAAGGTCCTGAAACCCTCCTATGTATTTCGCATGGATCAACGGTGTGCATAAATAATCACGGAAATTTTCTACACAGATTGGAAACAATTACTCTTGAAGGAGTGCTATGATTAGGGAATATGTTAATCCCTTCCAGCAAGCAATGAAATATGAAACCCTTTCATTCTCCATTTCCTTAAAGTTTGTATGATAAAAAACTGTAGTTTTTTCCAAATTTGAGCTGAACTGAAGAAGGAATTTTTGACGGAGATCCTCCCACCCGTTAATTGACCGCGATTGCAAGCTTGTATACCAAACAAAAGAAGGTCCTTGTAAGGATTGTACAAAAGAACTGCGCTTATCTACCTCTTGTTGTTGAGGGGTTCCCATCATAGTATCGCAATGAGAATAAAAATGTTTTAAGTGTTTCTCTGGGTCTCTCGAACCATTAAATATTGGGAATGTGGAACTTTCAAAATTTGATAGGGGAGGAATTGCATCAACCCATTCAAGGTGGGATCTTTTCTCTGGTTGAACTGGCACATTTTTTCCTTCCATAGCTTCCAACTGATCTGTTAATGACTCAATAGTATTTATTAACATTTGAGAAACATCTGTTTGAGCTTGGACTTGTGCATGTGTAATAACTATAGTTTGGACAAATGTGGTGGTTGGTACTGCAACTGATGATAACACCACCGGTTGTTGTTGCATCTGACCCATAGGATTATACCTATGAGGGTGTACTGATAATGGAAGATATTATTGATCCATATCAGTAATGGCAACACATTCCCTTGGCTGACTGACTCCAGAATTCATAGGAGGAAGACTTCCTTGAAGTAGTTCTGCATTCAACCTCCTTAACTCCTTCATTTCCGCCTCTTGTTGTGTGAACCATTCCTCTAATGAGATTGATTGGACTTCTCCAGAGGTAGGGTGGAATACAACCTGACTTTTTTCCTTTCCCCTTATTGGATGCCTTTCAGAGAGGGGTGAGTTAGTTATTTGAACGATTACCTAGATTCTGGGTAAGCCGTTGATTTCATGTACGCACGCCTTCTTGATTTTTGTCTGTGCGTAAAACTACATGAGCCAGAACCACTTCATCTGATCCCTCTGGGTGAGACTCATCTAGGGGATCAGCAAATACGACATTGATGACATTAATCAATTCATAATGCATTGAATCCCTTCTATCAGCATTTCTGCGATACTTTCTTTTTCCATGTCCCAGATTAGACACTGCCTTTTGTTGATTTGATCCCTCAGAAACTTCTTGACAAACCATAATTTGGAGGGAATATCTTGATAATTTGGCTCTTTGTTCTTCTTGTGGCTTCTTCCCTAATCGAGAGAAGATTGACTTTCTGTGAGGGAGAGATTGAGGATTTGAAAAAGTCCCTAGTCGTGTGGACTGGGGTTGTTCCTGCTGTTTCTGCTCAACTCCTCGAATCCTATTTGATGATTCTGAGGTTTGGGTTAAAAGAGTCACCATTCTGGCAATATGGGGTTGTTATTGTGCTTCTACATCTTAGAATTTTCTGAAATCTCTCATGATCTTATGGTCTTTAGTCCAGAAATTGGCTGGATGCATCATCCTACATCCACTCTTATCACCCGGCTCAAAACACCGTTGGATGATTTATGACACTTCTGTCAGTTCATGATGTGCACGCTCCAAATGAGAAGCCTGTTCAATATTCTCATTTTCTTGATGAAAGATACATTCAAAAACCTATTCTCTGTATGATTTATTTTTATAAGAACTATATGAGGCCTATTCTAGAGAGATCCTTTGATTAAAAACAAATCCAATTGTTTGTGGCCGGCCATGGGCAATAAAATTTCATGAGACCATTTTCGGCGGGCTTTTTTGACTGGAGAGTACAGTGAAATGTAGTGCTCCATGGACACCCCATCCCCTGATATGAATACTAGATGGGGCATTGGAAATTAACTGGTGGAATCTTTTTAGTGCGCCAAGGCATGAACGCTGAAGGGTTCTCTACTGCTTTTCAGCCTTCGGATATTGAGAAACTGAGAGAGATTCCAAGTTAATTTGGCAATGTAACCATTCTATTATATTGACATGATTTTCATATTCATCATAAGATAATATTTTATTCTTTAATTGAAAAATATTTTTCCATATGTTGAGATGAATATCATGAATTCCATTTTCCGTCAACATCTATGGAATGTCATACTGATAGTCAGCCAAAGGCCAAAACATGACTGGCACTTCACCTTTTTTCAATTGTTTTCTCATATTCCGCATTTCCTCTTTATCATTTGATAATGATTCTTCTACCTAATTATACCAAAGCTGGTGCTTCTTTATTGCATCATCAAATTCAACAAGATTGGTAGAGAATTCACTGATCAAACTAGAAGATGAACGACCCCGGGGTGGTTCGGGGAATGAACTACACCCTAGGTTATCTTCTGATTGAGAAAGTGTTTCACTTGCTAGAAGTAAAAAATTATACATGAATGGATTCACATTTTGAAGTGCCTCAAGATAAGATGGATTTCTCATCACTACATATTCCGTTGGAGTATTTTTCAGGCAATGTGAATTACTACTGCGGAGAGGACTTTCACAGCTAAATTCATCATCATGGGGAGGACCACCATGTAGGGTTATAGAAAAAGATGAAACATTTTACTCCTTGGTCTTCT
Source organism: Viscum album (assembly GCA_963277665.1). Classification (NCBI taxonomy): domain Eukaryota; kingdom Viridiplantae; phylum Streptophyta; class Magnoliopsida; order Santalales; family Viscaceae; genus Viscum; species Viscum album. The sequence goes on along the minus strand of OY728125.1, from coordinate 259,358,181 downwards.
GTCCACACAGAGTGTTCTTGTGGATATCATATGAAGAAGAAACTTTGAGATCGAATGATTGTCATGAAGCAACCCTTCACGAGGAAGTGACTGATGATGACCTTTGGAATTAATGTTCCCACTATTGGGAAGAGAGGGAGTAGAATCTTGAATTCCAAAAGATAATTGTCTGAGGGATTCAAGAACTCCAGTATCGAACAAGGCCTTATTACAGATTGTCTCATGATTTCTTGACTGTTTTGGGCGGGTCTCCTTCTTAGACGCCTTCTTACTCACATATGGAACCACTTGTTGATGAAAGTGGTTATTATGGGTAGGTTAATGTGCCTGCTTAGAATAAATGATCAGTTTTGGATGATTATCTCCACTCAAATCAGGTGTATGTGCCTGACTTGGTTGTCCATATGACGTGGGTGAGTATGCCCCAGAACTCTCTTGGACTAGAATAGAGGTGTGAGAATGTTCCGAAGTGAATTGTTGATGTGTCACTACACTAGTAGGGATAGATTTGCATTTCTTTTGCTGTGATGCTGCTGAAGCTGTTATAATATCCTAGCAGGCATCAAGAATATGAGCAGGAATTTGCTTCTGGTCTTTCACCATTGACAGAATATTCATCGTGACTTCACCTTCCAGAATGAGGATATACGTCCATTCCGTGCTTGGCGTAGGTGTGTATTCCTGCTCATATTCTCCTTCTCTGGTCAGTGAATTCTGACAGTACTCATGTATGGGGGTAGAGAGTTGAGTCTGCCTCCTGATTGTCATTGGGGATTTCCAATTAACTTTTCCGGGTGCAACCAAACGAGGCTGTTGGTAGGCTTGATCAATACTATCAGGTGTGTGTTCCTGCTGATTGCACTCCACTGAATGTGGCTGACGAGATTCCTTCAATACTGATAGACAAGGATGCTTGTAGGATTGATGAGTGAAAGTAGGTGTATGTGCCTGTTTACCAGTTGTAAACACATTTGGTTGGCGGGCCTCATCGTATGTATTCAGACAAGCCTGCTGACTAGATGGTGATTTATAAATAGGTGTATGTTCCTGTCTATATTACTCCACCAGAATTGCCTGCTGGTATTCGTGTGCTGCTACCAGAGGAGTCTTCTAGATAGCAGAATTAAAACGGATGGGTTTGTGTGCCTGCTCATTGCTTTCCACCAAGTTAGGTTGGTGGACTTCTCTGAAAATGGGAGAAATGAGAGAATTCTCATTGTTGACAGGATTTCGTCTCTGGTGGTTCGTCTTGCCTGCTCGGGTTTGAGGAACCAAATCCGAATTCCTGGAGACGTTACCCTCGTCATGTTGAGGGCGCACTGTCGCACGAGTCTGGTGGGGATTGTTGATGGGAGCCCTCGGGAAGGACTCATGTTTCCTTGAATTATGGTCTTCAGTGACCTTCTCATTCACCTCCCCAGAATATGCGTGGGAATGGTGACTGTGTCCTGGGAATAATGACCCGAAACGGTTGGAGATGGTTGTTGTAACCACCTATTTCTTGATCGATGGTCGTCGCTGTCCGGATGACCAGGGTGAATTACATACTTGGAGGGTTTGTCGAGCAGCCTCCAGAGTCATAATAGTATCGTATCGATGATATTCCTTAACCAGTGCATTTGATACCTAGAATTGAAGACACTGATTCGGTGATGTCGTCCTCAGAGCAGACGACGATCCAGTAGGAGTAGCAGTAGAGGCATTCACAGCAGAGGTATTCACAGGCGTGAACTTTAAAGAATCCATTTCTGTAATGCATAAGATCTTGGAAAAGAGTGCATGTTTGATATAACAGATGTAATCAATATATGTTTGGCCACTACATCTTTTGGATGAGCACATATGTTATTGATTGTTTTGTTTTCCCTCACATTGAGTTTTAAATAGGGCCCTAACAAATGAGAAAAACATCATTCTATCATGGTTAAGGATTCGCGTCAGGTTCACCATTTTTTGTTTCCTCTCTTATAATAGGGATGACCTCATTTGTTTTAGGATCAATCATTCCAATCGGTTTCTAATGGGTTTTTTTGTAGAACCGAAAATGTACAATGATTATATATCCATTTGGTCCTACTTTCCAAAGGTAGGTGCTCATTAGTTGTGAACCGATGAGGCTTAATAATTTTCATTGGTCGAGAGGATGGGAGGACGGACTCATCACACATTTTTGGGGGGAATTATTTTCTACTATGGGACTCTCATTATAGATTTAAGTTATGTTCGTGAATCCTTATTACATTTACAATTATGAAAATGAGATTTACATTAGATCTAACAATGAATTATTAATATGTATGAAATTTAGAGAATCTTTTATATGTATTCGAGGTTCGTTATTGATATAGAATCATCTGTATTTGTTAGAGATTATTAGTCAATGGTATATTTTAATACATTGTATAAATATTTCTTGGTTATTATAATAACTATATAGGTTTTAAATCCACTCAGTGGGGCACTTGAATTTTATGGTCGTTTAGGAGGACATTGATTATTTCGGAGTTGGGATCGTACCCACGGATGGGCTACCTACATATCCTTTGTTTTAGAAAAAGAAATCAGAACCCACATAGTTCGAGAAAAGAAGAATTAGGTTTATGAAAGATTGATGGCTCAAAGAATGATTTCATAATTACTTTTACACTCTATCTTCACATGAGTCATGCTTAGTGTGAGAAACAAGAGGTATTGGTAAAACCGGACAATTGTGCCACGAAAGATGCAATAATGTGGGGCTTATGTATGTATGACTGCCCAGAAAGATGATGATTGGGATTTACTTCAGGGAAGAAACCTGGGAACATGGTCCATAAAGGTATATGTATTTTTATGGAGATTTGGATTCTCTAACTTGGGGCTTACTTCTGAGGAAGATTCCCAAATTAGGAGGGGACTTCGGGCTACTCAAAATGAGGATTCCAAAATCAAAAGAAATTAGGACTGGTTAAGATAAATTATGACTAGGGCTTATTCCTGAGAAGGAGGACCAGGTTAAAGGGACTTGATAACTTGGGCTTATTCTAAAGAAGGAGGCCCAGGTTAGGGGAATTATGATTGGGGAATACTTCTGAAAAGGAGGCCCAATTTAAGAGAAATTGGAATTTGGGGCTTACTCTTTAGGAGGATACCCCTATTTGGGAACATGAAGACTGAGGCTTACTCTTGAAAAGGAGGCCCAGGTTAGGGGACTTGGGGATTACTCCTAAGGTGGATTCCCATATTAGAGAATCTTATGTTTTGGGATTACTCCAATAGAGGACGCAAAAGTTAAGGGAATTAAGACTGGGGCTTATTCATGAGATGGATGCCCATTGAATAGGGAATTTTGGGGACACCAGTGGAGGACGCCCATATTTAGAGAAATTGGACTGGGGCTTACTTCTGAAAAGGAGGCCCATGTTAAAGATCCTATCATATTAAAGGATGAGGTTGAATTAATGAAATCTCTAACCTTAGTGACATAAGGATATGTAAATCACTACGTGCTATGAGATGTTCCACAGAATTCCTTTCAGATAAGGATGTCAACCAAGAAACCAGGCCATGAATGGCTTTAAAGAGGATTCTGAAGGCTTAATCTTAAAGAGGATATGTGGATTTGAATAAAAGAGGTGAATAGGTAGGAGGGGCACCCAAAAAGAGAGAGTCGTGCAAGTCCTGCGTGGGAATGCAAGTCCTGCGTGAGCGCGGAAGTCCTGCATGGGCGCGTAAGTCCGGGTCGCACAAGTATACTTGCGCGACACATGGGTACATGAGCGACGGTTAACCCTTAAGATAATACTTGGGCGAGACTTGTCTCAAGCACTTATCATTATCCCAATAGGCTTCCAAAAGTGTGGCGCACATGTTTTATTAAATGGACAAGGCGGTGCGCAAGTGTGGCCATTTTCCTTAAGGGCTGGCCACTTAGGCGCACAAGTGTTGATGAGTTTCAACACTTAGGCCTTGTTTCCCCTGTTAAGAGCTTACATTCTAGGTAAGAAATTACCTTAGAAGTGTTCAGAAGACTTCTAGAAGAGACTAGGGTGACTAGAGCTTAGATCTGACATTTGGAATCTTTTCTTCCCTGTAATGGGGGACCCACTAGGGGTATTTATAGGCCAGGGAAGACCTTGGGAGAAAATCAAAGAGGGAGCACAAGTCACCTATGAAACCACTATGCCGCGTGAAAGTATACTTGCACGACTATGTTGAAACTTGTGTGACCCAAGTGTGATGAAATCCTTCTTCATGCCTTTGTTGATTTTTGATGTCTCTTCAAAGGACGATTCACTTTGGACTAATGTATTTCTCTTTTTTATTCATTAGACTCTGTGATAGAATGGAGCGTCAACAATCACTGATTTCCATTATGATTCATGTTTTATGAGATACCATGATTTTTTCCATGGAACATGTTTATAATCATTGATATAATTTGGTATGCATATTTTAATTTATGGTCATCATATCATACCCATATTCTTAACTATTCCATTCATGAAATCATCAATTGGTATCTACCTTGTTTACACTTATGGAGAATCTAAACTAACCCTTTATTATGTTTTCTTTCCCTAGGATATGAAGAATGGATATCAGAAGTATATTTCTAAGAAGAGTAAAATGTGGGAAGATATTTGTCATAGATATTAGATATCATTAATGAAATAAGAACATTGCATATCTACCCCCTAAAGTCATTTAATTATAATGGTCCTTATGCATTTTTTTGTATAATGAACCGAGTATTCATCTATTAAGATGGAATAACTATTTAAGAAATTACAAGGACTCTCTTGATAATTATTTAAAAACTATTATTAAATTAAAATATTGGAATGGGAGATTTAAACATGATATTATAAATAAGGTATGGATTGATAGGGGGATATGATAATTATTTTAGGAATAAAATATCAATTTTTTTTAAAAAAAATATATATTTAAATCTTATTTTACAAAAGAATATGTGAATTATTATATTATATATAGATGTGGTAAAATTAATGAGTTATTATATTCTTGTTCAATATACATACCATAGAGGTGTAATGGATAAATATTGAAAGGTTTAGTGATATGTAATTATAGTTTTCCGTTCATACAGTCTCTTGATTTTATATGTGTTATTAAAATTTCTTTAATGGATAGATCAAGATTATCTTTTCTTATTTAGTATTTTTTACTTAAGTTATTGAATTCTATTTCCCTAGAATTATGTTATCCATCTCATATGATTGATAAGCTACAAGGGAGTGAATTCATCAAATATGCGACCTCCTTGACAATATCTTCAACAATATAGTGAAAATTTCATGTACATGACATATTGTAATTATAGATAAACACTTTTCTATATTAAGTAATTAATATATATATTTTTGAATTTATTGGGGTTTAAAACTGGTTATCATAATTACTGGTGAATATGATTGACTTTGTGGGTTTATGAGTAAATTAGGTCGGATTATGTGATGTGAATATGTTACTGAAAAATAATTATTATTATATGACCTAAATATTTAAAAGAATTGTAAAACGTGTTCAGAAATTAATTTAAAAACCCAATTTTTGGAACCCCAGGGTTTATAAGGTTGTACCATGATTTATAGTAATTAAATTTTTTATTTGGGTGAAGTCTACGGAAACACTTCTTACTATAATTTGTGATAATATGTGCATGATATTTTATTTACAAAGATATATTGTCAGTGAAAAAACTATTAAAGTGAATATTTATAAAAATATAGTTAATGATAGATATATAGTTGGGATTATAAATAATATTTACTTGTTGAACTATTGATTAGATTGGGTGTCTTGAATACATTCCTATCAAGTCCCCTTTTTTTGGCTTCATTATAATGGTATATGAAATTTTTTGCATCCCTTCAAAGGAACATCATTTCAATTTGATTTAACTAGAGCACAAGAAGATTTTAAGGGGTTTATTATTGTTAAATTGATACAATAAAAACCGACTATTGATTTATATTATTAGTTTTTTTACGAAAATAATAGGATGATTTGTCATTAATTTTTTTCCTACTAATGTTTTTATTGCTATGGATTTATGCTAATGAGGTGGTGATGTATCTCTAAATTGTATTAATTATCAATAAGAGTTTTATTTATATATAACTATTTGATGATGAGAATTTATATAATCATATATTCATGTGTGAAACATATTTTGGTTTCTTTATAATGTTTGGGAGATTTATTCTCTCTTATAGAGATGAAAAGAGTTGTTTAACAAGATATTAAATTAAATGTTTGGAAGGTTTCTCACTTTTGGGTAGTGTCATTTATAGATATGGTGAACTTATATCTTGAATTTCAAGGATTTCATTATTTTGATCATGGTAATTATTATCATGTTATCATCCAAGAAACATATATTTTAATTATTAGATTGATCAATAAGGTTCTATAGGAATAGTAAATCAAAAATTTACATTTTGAGGAAGGGAGTGAAGTTATTTAGTTAAACTTTTAATACCAACCATTCATGTGGTTCTAGAAATGTAGTAGTGGTTAGTGTTCTTAAGATTAGTTAATCCACTGAAATATTATTCATGATCTGGGATTTTCGTAATGTTAGATAGATGGTAATTCATATATATGGTTATTTTATGAATGGAATAATGTTTATTTAAATTCAAAGAGGTGTAGAGTAGATTCTAATGGTTTTGGGAATATAGATACGTTATATAAGTATTTTTACACATTGAATTCATGACCAATAACTTCTAAGTGTAAATGTGGTTGTTTATTTACTATGTTATGATGTTAGATGGAAATGAAAACATATGTGTGATTTTATGGATAATTAATTGAATGGTTATACAATATGGGATGTTATTATAGTAAACATGTGTTTTATTATAGACATTATTATTGGAATGGTGATGATTCATTTCTAGTGAACACATTGCAAGTTTTTTTGAATTAATTGTTCAATCATTATGATAATCCATTTATAATGGTGTTAGATCCTGATATATATTTTCCCTTCAGATCATGGAAATATTTGTAATATAATTTAATGTTAGTCTTTTCCTAGATACGTATTTCCAATTATATATTATTAAATTGATATAGGTTGTTTTATTGTTTGAAATTAAAATTATGGAGCATATAGAATATGTAATAGGCAATATATTAATACATTGTTAACTATTTAAAGAAAAAATGTTTTAATATTTGGAAAATTTAATATCCCATTATCTGAAACATATTAAGATAGATTATGGTTGTAATGTGATAATCATTTCAATTTCATTATATTCATTGGCTATCATATTAAAACATTTTTTATATTATTTTTTATAAAATTTACAAAATCTCTACAAGTGTTAATTAATATAAAAAAATAATATTATTTGACAATGATGAAATGAATCTAGGAGAGTGAGAATTTGATGATTTGAAATAAAGATTATATGTTATTAATGTGAGTAGATTTTTTGAATCACACATATTCTATATTATTTCATGGACATAATATATTTTTCAAGAAATATAATTTTTAGTTCTCTGTTCCACTTGAAAACATCATTGTTTTTTGATAATTTGGATGCCAAACATGATTTTCACTTTTAGGCTCTAGGACACACATATTGGATCATATTGATAGGTTTTGGTAGTGATATGAAAAGAGTTTTTTCCCATCTAATTTATGACTACATGAATATGAAACTACAATGTGGGTCTTCCCATCATGTGGTCAATGCACACTACCTGGGCAGTAATCATCTATTTGATTAAATGATCATGCTATGATCCATATAGCCACATGATCATAGAGTATATATTTGGTGTGGGGGGGTATAATAGGGATAATTAAATGTCATTAAAAATAAATATTATATATTTAATGATCGATATATCATATATATGTGAGGATCATGACATGGAAATATTTGGACCATTTAATAAATTGAATCAATTATATAGGCTCACTATGGGGAGACACGATATAAGTTACATATAGAAACTCGTGATGGATTTTTGTGGTTACACTAATAATTAAAATTTCATTAGGTGTATAAGGGTGAATGCATATTCTATTTTTCACATAAAAACTATTTTATGGGACACCCATATCTAATGAAACGTTTTTGGTATATTTTGGTGATGTTTCATAGTCACATTTGTCTAATTTACCACTAACATGGATATTGAGAAATTGAGGACATTATTTATTTATACAATATGATTAGTTAAATAATTTTGTGATATGGAAGTCACACATAGATGTATGTGTCTTATCTAGTAGTCACACTATGAACTTATGATGAAATATAGAATTAATGATGTTAATAATGAGAATTACTTTAGAAGCTATCATTTATATTTAATAGAGATGATTTTAATGTCCAATGACATCATGAAACTAATTATTTGATGATATGGATTACTCATGACGATAATATAGATAAATTATGGTTATTACAATAGATTACCTAAATTATGATGAAGATGAATTTTGAGGACATAGAAATGATTTGATGATGTGGATATCCATATTATTATGAATATATTTACCTAGAACAAATATTATAATGATAATGTCCTTCCATTAAACATCCCTATGATATATTCAGTATGAATTGATATGAGATATTTTAAATAATATGGTTATGGTTAAAAAAGAAAACACTTATGATTATATGGGTTTAATATATTTTAGAGGATTTTATAGTAGTTCTGAAATATAGAATAGTGATTAATTATAGAACATGTAATGATACATGGATGTGTAATGCGACATATATTTTTCATCATCATGTCTTTATATCTATGATTTAGAATAGTTATAGTTTTATTTTATTTGTGACGACTCATACTTTCATATATTCTATTTCTTCCCCATAGTCCGAGGATTATGAAAATTGGTGATATTATTTAGTATATATTATCAATCTCAAAAACTATAATATTATATATATATATATGATTATTCTACCACATGATTGCATTTTTTCTCTCCCATAGTCATGGAATTGAGGTAGATGATGATGCAAATAATTATTTACTCAATTCTCACCCACAACATCATATTTCAGGCAGACAAGTCATAGAGGTACATCTCAAGCATGAGATAGTGACACATATGTACATGACCGATTTAATTAATAATTAGTAGTGGGATGTGTGACATAATATCATTATTCTATCATATTTTTATCATTTAATTTAGTTCCATTTCTATTCAAGTGGGTGATGTTAATGAACAAAATTGGGGAACTTAATGGAACCTCCAACATCGTTACTTCTTACTAGTGATCAAATATATAATTTAATACTATGATGGATCATTAACTATACTACTAATGTGTTGAATAATGCAAGTTCTAGGTATTTCCTACAAAGAATATGATTGATCCCCCTGATCCTTGAATAGATTTATTGTTACTGTAATAGTATTTAATAAAAATAAAATCAAACAATATTTCAAATAAATATTTATAATGACATTTAAAACAACTAAATAAAAAATAATTGAAGAATATATTTATAATGATGTATTAAAAAAAATGTGACAGCATCAATAATTAATAAATTGATATAATTGGCTGGATAAAATATTTCTCTAAGGGTACTATTCCTTTATGGTTAATAACATTGATTCTACCTATATTATTACTGATCCCTTGCTTATTACTAAAAAAATAAAATAACAATATTAGGTTTTATGTTAGTGAAGAAGAAAAATAGAAACTATTATTCATCATTTTATTCAATCAATATACTTGGAGTTTCTCTGTTTAAAAATATTCAAGTTGAATAATTAATAAATTTTGTGATAATTATGATATCACAAGATATTTAAACATGAAAAATTATTCATTAATGAAATTCAAATAAAACGTCAACTATTCATCCTTATACTCTTGATCCATCACTCCTTAAGCAATGAGATATTAATGGTTGAGAGAAACCAAACCATGTTTTATTGTTTCACTCTTATATGTGACTAATACAGAAGTAATAAAACTAAACGAATATGGAAAATAATATAACATATAATAATTGAGGGATATATTAGGAAAAATAATCCAACATTATAAAAAATTTGAACAAGATACAAAAAAGCTCCTAAAATTTTATTAACATGTATTATTTATATAATTTTTATTATCCTTTAGACACAAAGTTGTGGAAGGAGAGATCAAATATCAACATGATCAGTGCATATTACTTATAAAACCTAAATCCACCAAATATTATAGTGAAATGGCACATATTAATTGAGTTATGATCCTATAATTCCATTTATTTTTTGATTAGCATGAATTGAATGAGGAATCGACTATGGAATGATCCTTTGGATTTTTCAATTGAACATCCCATCCCCACAATAATTTGTAATATGTTTCAATTATATATTGATTATATAAAGATCCTTAAAATATGCATCATTGTTCCACAATTTCGATGCATGAAAACAAAACAACACTCTACAATATAATGAATCTATCATCACATATCTGATATCTATATGGTTAGTGTGATTCTATATAATATTGGATACACCACCACACTACAATGGATCACCCATGGTGAATCCATTCTCTATGAATTTTCCTCTACCCCTCTTGTATATTTGTCCGACCACCCTACATTTTTTATTGTTTCAATCACGCTATTCATTACCCATATTGTATTGAATCAGCTCTGATGACCTAATATATACATGGTGTGTATACTATCATTGGAAGGGGGTGAAACCCTTCCCCCATTATTTATTAAAAAAATTATTTTTTCATAGAATAAGGGCTTTCAGGGGTGGATTCTTCAAAGTATTCATGTATCCTTTTTTATTCATGCTCTGGAATAGAGGAAACAAATATTTCATAAGGGTTCCTGAATAGAATTTTTTCATGCCATTTTATGTTCGTTGGAGCTTGATATTTCTTTGATTATTTAATAATAATCTCTCGCTTCACTTACAACACCATGAAATTACGTTTTGTGTCCATATCATTCTGCACTATCTTTGGAATTTTCTCCAAATTTTCTAAAACTAGTATTTATCTATATTCTTCAATAAACAAATAAATTAAATTAAATCAGGTATTAGAAATTTCATTTAGAAGGGAAAATAACCATGAAAACAAATTTAAAATTCATATATATTAACTTTGATAGGACCTGAACATTTTCTTTTTCTCATGAAAAAAAATATTAAAAATGTTTTCAAAGGAAAAAAGCATAAATCAAGAGAAAAGAAACTCCAAGCATGTCCCTAAAACAAAGGATTGACTAAAAATTATTAAATTATAATATATTTATCCTCTATAAGTATATTATCATGTTTTCTTATTAAATTTACATTTTAATTAAACTTACCCTACAAGGTTATTACTCAAAATATTGTTATACATCCATTTCCAGGTTGTGATCATCCTTTTTAAAAATTGTTTCACCCAACACTCAACAATAAGAAAAAAAAGAGTTATGAAAAATCTCATATGTATACAAGCTACACATAATTTTGAATAATATCACAATATCTAACTTATAATAATTCGACCGTGCTAATAAATGTGGATTTTTAATAAGGTTTACATTGCTTTGTGGTCGAAGGCGGGTAGTTAACTATACAATAATTGATAATTAAAACATGAAAATGGGGGATCCATTATATAATAAAAATTAATTATATTCTATTTAATTTCATTGAAAAATATTTATTTATCTCCATAAAAACATCTAATTCCATAAATGTTTTATTCTTTTAAGGAATATCATCTTTAACATTTAAACAAAATTAAATAATTTTTTCCCTTTACCCTTTTTCTTATTTTTTAAACACTAATTACACAATGAATAACTTTCATATCAATTAAAAAAAGAATTATTTTATATCATTGTGAAACTAATTATAATAGTTGTAACAAGGTCATACGTAAATTTGGAGTTGTCAACAAAATTTCCAAAACATAAGAAATTATTTCAATATTCCATCAATAATAATATTGCAATATGATAGGCATAATCTAAAATATCATAGAATAAAATACCCAATAACCAAGGGAAAATTAACATCTCCCCATACATGGATTTACCATTGGATAGTCCATGTATCCCCAATAGTCCTCATGAATTTAAAGATAAAATTAATAAAATTTTATCAAAATCATTTTGGGTAAAATGATATTTTAAATTATAGTGTGGATTTACTATTATGGAATTTCATGTCAACTAATGGATTAATTTTTTTTCAAATTTAGGGTATTTACAAAGCTATTTTTTAAAACAAATTGACATAATCATTTAAAATTTGTTTTAAAAACAATCATTATAATCTATGATTGATCTTCATGTTCTAGAAATGTATCAAGTGTCATGTTCTCTCAAGAAAGAGGGTATCATGAAGAAAACAAAAATATTGACCATAATACCTCATTGGAATAATATTTTTAATGCATTAAATTCATTCATGGTAGTAATACTATGTTTTTATTTTATATAAAAAACATCTGATAATTACAATTAGTGGGAAATTTCAATTATGGTTTAATTTGGGATTTCAAACTAAAAATAGAAAATATTTAATTTATAATGCATTCTATGTAATAATATCACTTTTATTTCCATGGTTATTCTGAATTTTTCAATTCAAAAAGTGTTTGTTATGAAAAATGTTTCATAGATCAATGAATTCAAGAAAAAAGTCAAGTGGGACAAAGAATCCCTCCCTCAAAATTAGTATCGTTGAGTATATTCACTATTTAAATTCATGGTAATTGATATATAAACAATAAATAAAATAAATTTAGTATAGTAATGTCTCAAGATTTTATATAGAACTAATACTGTACATTAGTTAAGAAATACTTAATTTAATGAATCTTTGTTGTATCTAAATGTAGTGAAGTGTTAGTCTATTGGTAGTGATTTTAATTTTGATCTTGAATAATGTGATTCATATGAATTTCTCTCAAGGCCTCTATTATAGGCCCAAACATATCAATATACTTCATAACATAGATATAATGTGTTTTGGTTGTTCAAATTAAACTTTTTTAATGTCTTCCTGAAATATCCAAGTGTATAAGGTAAGTGAATCATTGAAACTATTGAATGATTTTCTATAAAGTTTTCCTACACAGAGATGATTGGGGGATTGTTTTTTTAGATTGGAATTTTATGGGTGATTTATGGGAGTATGGTCTATATGAAGGGACTAGGAACGTCTTAGGTGATGGTGATAGTTTTCTATCCTTATTCTGTTTTGTAGGTTGATCAGGTCATTTCACGATCCTATAAGATGATTTCTGTTTGTTTATGGATTGAGTGATCATTTTTTTGTTCAAAATTTGGTTTAATGAATGGAAGGTATAATTGATTTAGGGGTGAGGGTATACAAGAGTTTTAGGTATGGTTTGTAACATAGGTGTTGATTAAAATGATTACAGGTCAATTTCAGGATATTAGTTGGGAATGGGTGAAACCATTATTCCACATGTGGTAGAAGTAAAAATAATAAAGAAGAATAACAAAAGGGTTATGTCAGTCAAAAAAGATAAGAAAATGTTTACATTGTTAATATGATATTGAAAAATAGTTCTCTTGGAGAGGGATAAAAGAAATCTCGCAACCTTTTTTTTGTGTTTGGTATTGAATATTTATATAATTATAATTTATTATGGAATGATCCCAACTGTTGTAGCACGATGGGTTTTGTATTAAAAACCTTAAATTCCTAAACAATTGTCTTTTGAAGACACTATCACAATGTAAAATCCATCACAATGCAATCATTTGGTACTTTCCCACAAGAGATGGATTGCAGTGTGAGCTTCAAGCATGATGTTGAACCCATGAAAATTAATAATTTATCTATTTTTCAATATAAATATGTAGTGGAATGATTCATGGTTTAAATAATTTAACGAATTTGGTTATATTTGAAGAAGAACCCATAGGGTTCTATTTGTGTATGGTTCCTACCCCATGAACGTTAGTCTTTTAACTTTTTTTGGCAACATTCATCAATTATGATATGGTAAAGAACCATAAAACATGATTTTAATTAAAATATTTGGATAGTTATTTGTTATAACATGATGTATATGGATACACTATGAGACTACCTCTAAAGATCAAAACTCCTCATACTTATTATGTTTTTCCAATTTGAGATTGTGTAGGGGTATGATATAGAGTAACCAGGCGTCTCAAAACTAGTTTTAAATAATAATTCCATATCTATATTAAATAAAATGAAAATTTTAAAATATATACATACCTAGATATCCATCACTAATTCTCTTCATTTAGATTCAGCATTATGAAACACCATTGGGCTATTGACCAAATTTTTGTTATAGAATTTATTACTCTTAAAATCTATCTATTTAGAACTTTGATCATTATCCATTGTCATTGAATAAATGTCCATGTGTTAATTGGATCTCAATATATCCATGTAGATTTTTTATCAGAACTAAGGGTCTTGAATATTGTGACCATAATTTACAATGAAACAATATCAAAGATGATTTTAATATAAGTACCTAATATTGTGTGAATGTTAATTTATTTCTTATTTGATCATTAAACTTCTTAGTCTTCTCCATATATATATTTTCATTCTAATTCATTTCTATTTGGATCATGTTGAATTAATCTACCAATAATATACTTTTATTTATATCTTTATGTCATTCAACGTTGCCTTTCCTCATAGAAAAATATTAGATATTCTCATGATCCACCCATAAATGAAATACATTTCCAAGAGTGACCATGAAGGGGCCCATAACAAATACTTTTTTAATCATTGTCATGTGATCTTATAAAGAATCATCAATATTATTTATCCAACCACTCTAACTTGAAATCACTATTTTCTCTAAATTTTGTTTGATCACTTAGTTAGATAATTCCACATTCCATCATGTTTATTGGTTAAAATGTGTTACTTTTTTTATCAAAACTATGTATTTCTTAAGTGATACCATCAACAAGTGATTGTTAAAATGTGTCTCTTCATCTCTTTGGGGTAATCCTATCAGTCATGTGTTGAAATAATTTACAACCACTTGTCACCATGGATCTAAGCACGTGTCCCCAAATTATTCCTTCAAACAATTTACTTATATTCCAATAAAAGACACATTATAGTTTACTAAGAAAGTAAAAAACCAAATATCGAACCAAATGAAAAAAAACCTAAATAAGTAGAACAACCTACTTGAGAATTAAAATTCTAACCGCATCCATCTTTAAGAAGAGAATCTTGATGGGGAAAATATCTTGATCCTTGTGTCCATGTATTAACTACGGTTAATAGCCTATCCAACCCACACTATAGTGACTGGTGAATCAATAAAATGTGGAAAACAAGACCTAAATTTCATTATTGAAGTGGACACTATTAGAAGTGATATGTATGTTTTGTATCAAGTTATTGAAGATCCACTGACAGAAATAGATAGTTACATGGACAGTGGAGCCAACACTGGGGAGCAGGGATTGGGAAGGTGATAAAAATTAAGTCAATGTTACAATTGAAGGACACTTATATGTGGATACCATAGACCTGAAATCCCACTCATATTGAAAAAAAGGAAGATAAATAGTGGGTGGATAGAAAAAAGGTTGATTACTCATACTCGAATGTAGTGGCAAGGTTGAAAACCAACTTCTTATGGAACAACATGATTCATACAATACATGTTATATCCTAAATAAAAATTTATATCTGGAAAAAAAATTGTGCCCATCAAAATAGTTGTATGGAGAAGGATGAGTGATGGATGAAGATTTATCAAAAAATCCTATAAAGTGATACCACACTGAGAATGTGGAATAATAGTGAAAAAAAAAGATAAATGAACACACCTACTAGAGAATTATAAAAATACCCCCAAATTATTGAAGTATCTATAATATTAATAAAAATATCTAAAATGGATATTTTCCATGAGATTGTACTCTGATATAATCCATCACAGAGTAAGGAAGATGATACCACAATAGGGATCCTGTCTAGATACCACTAGGTGGAGTGTGGAAGGATAACACTAAGTATGTCATACATCTCATCATGTTGGCTAAGTATTAATCATAAATTGATGGTGTAAATCACCTATGAATGTATGAAATCATTGAACTTCATGACCCCAAGACATTGACCTCAAGAGAAAATTGAAATATCATGCTTGGATAAACATATACTAGCACACTGAACACGAGAAGATCAAACTACACCACCAATTAAATTAAAAAAACTAAAAACATAATACCCTAACCTAGATATTTATGGAAATATATCATTGATTAAGGATGAGTTATTCTTCTAGCTGAACCTTAAATTTCATTTGTTATAGTTCCCCCATCGCTTCATTTCCCCTCACCCATAAATTATTCTATATCATCATTTTATTAAATAATAAGTTTTCATCCATGAAACAGTCTGTTACAATGTCTATAAATATTTTCCTCTATTAACATGTTATATTGGAGTAATTTTTCTCATTTGATAATAAACATTCTATGTTTAAAAAATGCACTTACATACAGGCCATCGGAGAAAATGTTCTGGTCATATAACTCTTAACCAATTTCAATTTCATCATCTTTTTCTATATTTCTAAATTTAATTTATAATAAATTATGATACATGATATTATCTAAGACCATTTATCTTTTATGAAGATATAAAACACTTATAGTAATATGATCCACCAATAAAAATTTTATTTTCATCCTTTTTAACAATGAGTTCCTCTAAGTGGATTGATCAGTGTAGATAATTACATTAGAGATGAACAAACATGATATAAATTTATGAAAAAAAGACCACTCCAATAACTTTAGTGGGAATGGTATTATAATCAATTATAGAATAATTTAGTGTCTATATTAAATTTTTCTATAGATCGAGAGTAATCATTCCAACACCCCATAATAACTCCTAAAATGAAATCACTTGTGTGACACATTAACTCAAATGTGGTTTACCAAGAAGATGAAAACATGATGGGGGTGGCCAAAAATATGTTTTCCTGAGTAAGAAAAGGATTGTATGCATGATTCAATGAAATTTAATAGAACCTAATTCAATAGGATATGAGTATGTGTTCTAGATAACATTGATAAATCCTTGTAAAGGGGATCATATAAACCCACATATCCAAAAAATCTTCAAATCCCCATCACTATAGTTGGATCATAATGTTATTATACGATCGTTATCTTGGAATGATCATCATTAACGTATAATTTGGATATTCTTTGCATTATAATGATCCCATTATAAACCATAAAGTTTAATTATTTCCAATTAACCACAAAACACATTTTCATACATTTTTTTGTACAAAATATTGATTCTTCATGCATATAGTAAAACATATACTACAAAAAAAAAAATTCTTCGATAAAAATGATAAGAAAAATCTATATTTACTTTATTAAACATATGATTTATATACCATTTATGAATTATTGGTTAATTTCACATATCAAATGGAATGTGATGTTAGGAATAGTTTCCTTATACTCAAGTGAAATTTTACTTTTCTTAGTCAATTAGATCGACTGGTATTTGATTATAATCTATGTATCCATCTATAACATAATAACTCTTGGATTGATAAATTCTTTAACATTTGATCCATAAATTGTTATGGAATTTAACCCTTATTGGTTGTTTTACTTAGATCTTAAAAGTATACACACACTATCCATCCTATGGTGATTCTTTTTTATATAATCACATTCTCTCTATTTTTGAATATGTTGATTTTTCCCTTTTTAGCATAACTTTTAATGGACACAACAATTCATTATCCAAAAATGAAAAACTAACGCCCACATGGTGGAGTGAGTATCATTTGTGGTTATCCATTCGGTTTAATTCCATCCCCCACCAGTAATTTATGTCACAAAATCATAGGGATAATTCATTTGATGTTATTAATTCCCATTGTGATTTATATCATTCTTTTAATTGACAATTGTAATTGTTTAGTCCCTCTTCCTTAATCAATTAATATTTAATAATCAGAAAAATGTTTATTTATCCACCAAACTTATTATCATATAGTACGAGGTAGTAAATATAACTCAATATTTTGTAGATGAATGGTTGAAGGGGGAAATTACAGACAGAAATACTCTCTCCCCACTAAATAGATTTAGAGTTTTATAGTCACTATGCTCATATTTCCTTATAATTGGTAAAATATCTCATTAATTAGTTGCCACATATTTTCATATTATTCCAACTAAAAACAAAATTTGGATGGTTATTAATCATTTGTATATATGGAATGGATGATCTCCATAGTGGTTCCATGATTTGTAACAGATATTAGGTAAAAGATGAATTGTTTATCCCCAACTCAGAATATTATCCTTCATTGAGTGAAAATGATTAATGATTTTGTAGTGTCTAAGAATATCCCCACCAAAATAATTTTAATGCCTCCTTCTTCCAGAATAAGGGTTAAAAATTAAGTAATTCAATCCATTTTTTATTTTAAAAAAACACTTTTAAGGTTATTCGAGATCCAAACAATCCTATTATCCCCTATAGATTTAATACCCCAAATAATATTCAATTACACAACCAGAAAAAATTTTAAATTTCATCCAAACTGAGACATAAATAGAATAACTTGTTTTAGCATCACATTTTTAAAATCATTTTTATGAAATCCATCTTTAATAGCAACACATGAAGGGTATTAATGAAAGTTATGATAAAAATGACATTTATAGTGAATTGGAATGACTTTTAACATTTTTTTTCTCATAAACCTATGTTAAATGTAATTCTGAGGAGCTTTTATTGTCAATTTTAGTGTAATGGAAATTAAATGATTTTAAAAAATCTAATACACATGTATTCTCCTAAAATTTTGGATTCACTTTTTAGGAAACCCTCATCCTCTAAACTCAGAACTACATTCCACCCAAAAATGATCCACTTCATTCATTTGATATATATATATATATGTATTATTTTTTCTCCTCAACATTTCATCATTTTTTATATTCTCATCACCCTTGAATTTATTCTATCCATGAAAACTCTAATCCCCATTATTTATTACAAGAATAAATATTTTTTCTACTTTATTCTTAAAATAAAATTCCCATAACTTTTCATTTTTCACCCTACATAATCCAACATTAACTGCAGTCTTCAAAATTCAATATCTAAATTCCTTCATTGGCCACAATATTTTTTTTAAATTTTGTTATATTTATTAATTATTTATTAGTTAATAATTACATTCATTATTAAATTTGTTATATATATATATATATAATTTTCAATTATAATATTTTTAATAATTAGTTTAAGGTTATAATTGTTTAGTGATTACAAATATTTTATGATCGTAAATTTATCGTATATTTTATTTTTGGCTGTAACTTTTTGTATCTATAACTATTCTTTTATAAATTATTTTTTGTTATAATTTTTATGGTGAAAGTAATATTTGATCACAAAAATTTTATGAATATAATTTTTCATTATTGTTTAAATTAATTTTTGTTGTTAATAAATATCTATTTTAATTTTTTTTTAAAATATAAATTTTTTTCCTGATATAAACAATTTGTTGATGAAATTATATATTTATATATTTGTAATATTTTGGGATTTAAATATATTTTTTATATATAGTTTTAAATGGATTTATGTTTTTTTAATAAATGGAGTGTAATTATACAAATTCACAAATAGCTAGTGATGAAAATGGGAAGGGGTAGATGATTTCTTTGAATAGGTTAAATGAAGTGTTGAAAAAAAATTGTTTCTATATGTGAGGTTATTGAATATGATAAAATTATGTAAAATTAAAATCAAAAAAATTTTATTTTATATTATTTTAATTGTGGTAATTCTTGTAAGATTTGGAATGGTGAAATAATAAATAATTCAAGATCAATTGAAACCAAATTAGGGTTTGAATTATTTTACAAATATGGTAAAAATACATGTTCCCAAGCTTCACAAAATTTATAATTTTATATAAAATGGTGAGATTAGTTAACTTGAATGAATTAAATGGTTAGAGTGATCATGTATCACTAATTTTTTAAATTATTAAATGAGATACTCTAGAAGGATAAAAGCTTATTGATTCAAATTATGAGGGAGAAATATTATTCCCAATAAGGTTTGAGGTAAAAAAAGAATCATTATTAACCCAACATATGCATTATATATATCTGATAGAATATTACTCTTTATCTGAATGTACTATATAAGGGTCATTGTTATATAAAAAGAATGAAAAATCCAACCATGATTCAATCTTAATAACACACACCATTCCTTTTTCTATTAAAATATAGTGTCTTCTAATAATTACTCTTTTGTACCATCTATTTTCTAATTTCAATGATGAAAATAGGATATGATTGAATAAAAAAGATCACATCTCTAACGTAAACCCACACCCCCCTACAGATTTATTACAATATAAGATACCTGATAAAAAATTTCTTGATTTTTGAAATAAATATATAAATAATATAATGATACTATATGTAGATAGAATGAATCCATATTAGAGCCTATATTGATAACATAGTTTGTGTCGTGTTATATGTGTTGTTTATAAATTGATCCCACATATATGTATAATGATAAAATATGTAATGACTACCTCTATTAATTATATATCAAAATATCCTGAAAATGATAATGATGTTTATCTATAACCATTTATTTATGATTTGAAATTTCTATTTGTCACATGTGTTATAGTATTTTATGCATACGAAAAAAAGTAAATTCTTTTGAGTGTTTTGATAATGATAGCTATAAAATAAATTCATGAAAATTGAAAATTATCTTGATATAATGTTATGTGATATAAATCATTTTCATTTTTTGCTTAGGGTACTTCATGTAATGAATTTATTAATGGAATAAAGACAATGTACATGGGTAATCTGAGATTTATATGAATGGTTAATCTTTATTAATGATTTAATAAGTAATTTACTTGTTTAAAAGTGTATCATTTTCCCAAAAAAGATTATAGCTCAATGAAATTAGAAAAAGTTGGAAAATATTGATGTCAAATTTAGAAATAAATGAAGTTATGGTCATCAATCAAATACATAGAAGAAATTGTCCATTTAAATAAACATTACTTATTGGGAATTTTTAGAGTTTAAACATAACATTGATGTAATACATATTGAGAAAAACATATATGAATGTTTGATTGTAACATTTTTAAAGATAAAAGGAAATAAAGCATATAGATTTATTGTATGATTGGACTTAATAACCATGGTAAAATGGTTAGAGTAATATCGCACTATGAAATGAATTAAAACAAATTTACCTCCAACATATCATATATTAATAAAGGGTAAGTATATATTTTTTTGAAGTTCTAAATGGTATTAAATTACCTAGTAATTTTTAATTAATTTTTTTTTATAATTTCTATATTTGAATTCAGAAGGTACGAAATATCATTACTGTCTTGTATTAATGTAAAAAATTTAAAATTGGTTTCATTTTGTTTCATATTTAAAATACTCATCACAAAGCCTATCATCAGGTTTTGTTACATTTCCAATTCTATATATAGAAAATCCATAGATATAAATTTGTTAGATGTATTAGATAATGATGTTTTCCTCATTATTTAACAACTATTATTGAATTTTACCCCAATTTTTCATTTATATAATGGTTTTCCTATAGATTCATTTTGTGTGAGGGATATGAATATGAAGTCATATTTATTTATATAGGATTTATAATTATTATTTATTTATGAATATTTTGAAGGGATATATTGATAATCTATATGAACGAGAGGCCTTTATTGGTCAAAAATATATGTTATAAGTGGTAATTGAGTTAAGGATTTTTTTTATGAAGTGGAGCATGATATCTTCCATATATCATGAGATTTTATAGTAGATAGTGAATGAAAAGGGTGGTATGGGTTATATTCAATGTTAATTTCATGGTATGATGTAATATATAAATTGTTATTCACATTGAACCACACAACTGAGGTTCAACTATATATATCATCAAATATTATTGAATTTATGGTGCAATATCAAAAATGAAATGATATTTGTTTGACAAATGAATATAAAAATACATTTTTCTTATTATTTAAACAGAACTCCAAAACTGAATTATCCATATCAAAATCATTGAAATGGATTACAAGGGACTATGTATTATTATGATCACAATATCTTTTTTTGATATTAATGGTCACTTATTATATAAAAAATATAGAAAACAGTAGTACCATTATATAGTATGTGTTAATGTTAATCATTAATTTAGTTATCATTTTGGGTGTCAAATATAAATATCAAAAATATTTATCAAGAATAAATTTTGAAATGTTTTATAATATATGGTACATTGATTATATTATATTTGAGTACCAATTTTAATGTGTAGCTTGGTAGATAGTAATAGTGGTTTGAATCATGATAACATTAGATTTACACACATTTATTTTAAAATATTTAGTTGAAAAGTGTAATGATTTCTCATGGTGGTGCATAAAATAATTATTTTATGTTGTCAACCCATTAAATGATTAGTGATATTTAATATTTTAAGGGATAAAAAGTAATTTTAGCAATGATAATGTTGATGATATTGATGAATTACATCTTATTTATTTATCTATTATATTATTTCTAGAGGATACATATTATTATGATGTAAATATAGTCTATATAACATCAAATGATCATATAAAAGGGACATGGGAAAACACACTATTGCTATCATAATTAATCAGTTAGAAATTTTTTTAAACTTATGTCATTAAAAAATTCATTTTTTAACATTGATATATTTAAATATATTGTTTTTTATCATTTTTTCCATTTTTTAAATAAATTTCATATTCATTTGATTTATGTATCAATGTTTTTGATGAAAAACAATTTCTTTATCATTTTTGTGACTATTTTCTTTATATACATCAGTTTTTGGTATACACATTTATTCAAAAAAATATAATTTACTACCTAATTTGAACAATGACATTTTTACTTTTAACATTTGTTTGTTTATAAATAAATTATGGTAAAAATTACACATTTTTAGATGATAAATATTTATGTCAATTTATGGTTAATTTTTAAATTTATTTTTTTATTTATCAATATTTAGTTTGAAATGCCTATTATTCAATGATTTTATTTATATTATAAAAATTAAATATAATTTTCATTAAAATAAATTAATAAAATAAATTATCGGTCAAAAAATTACATTGTACAAGAATACATATTTCTAAATGAGACACATTGATGAAGGGGAATTGAAGTATGAACATTTCTTTATGTGTATATATATATAACAGTACTAATTAAATTATGTAATTAAATTAAAATTATTTCACATTAAATTATGTGCAATCATTCTTCTCTATATAGGTTTTCACCTAATGTAGTTTGATGTGAGATTATATGTATACATAAATGTTCACTTTCTTGGGCAGAGAAAAAATTGATAATTGAATTTAATGATAACAACCATTTCGTTGGACCACATGAAAATAATTTTGGAGCTTTATGTCTTTGAACAGTTGTTATACGATATGTAATTTATTCCTTTATTGGAGGAGCATCAACCATTCCATAAAATATCAATTAATGGAGTCCATAATGGAAAATATTATAAAATTATTTATTTAGTTTTCAAATGGTTTATACATAATATATTTGATATGACTAATATTTAACATATCCAGTTACAATTGAAATTTAACTTTCTAGAGACTAATGTAATTAAGAAAATGTCTATATACATTTCTTTAAATATATGATGATATTTTAAGCCAAATTTTACTTCATATTATATTTTCATAAGTAAAAGTAATCAATATCAATGAAATAAGTATGGGTTTATAGATAATGATGAATGGGAAAACATTTTCACCAGTTGGAGTAATGTTTACATTATGGTATTAAATTAGTATTCAAAAAATTTCTTTGTTAAATTAGTCTTAATTAAATTATAACATATCTGTTTGTTCTTATGTAATAGGCCTCGAGGAATGTTTAGTAAGAGAAACAATCCCAAATTTTATACCATAATTAATTGTCACATGATGTATCCTTTAATATAGAAGTAAATTATTGCATAAATATTTAATAAATTATGAACCAAGTCATGTAGATACTCCAAATGGGTTCAATATGGCCCCCCATTTCCTCCCCATAATTATAAAAAATAAACGGTGATGGCGAAATAATGGAGAGTTTATTACTTATCTAAACAATGTAGTAGATGAATAAAATTTATGTAGTAAAAAAATATTTTTATTTATTTTTATCATATTTAAATTTATCCCATGTAAAATTAATTTTTTAAAATATTAATTTAGGCATCCCTTTATGAGAAACTAACACTAGGGAACTTTATCCTCAAGGGAATGATGAATATTAAGGCAATTGCTTTAGAAAGAACAAAATACTCATGTTGTGTGAGAGGATATAAAGTGGGTATCAATTTTAGAAAAGATTTTGGCCACCCAAGTATGACACCGATGAAGGTAGTATACAATGGAGAACTAGATTTGATGAATTAAGAGATGAAATAGTTCAGTGGGTCTATAGATGATAGAATTAAATCATATGTACTAGCTCTCTCTATGAAAAAATGAGACCAAAAGAACCTATATATACTTCCTACCTATATCTTCAAACTCCTCATTTAGACCCAACCATTTAATATAAGTTCCATGTTTGGGATCCTCATATAAATATTATTGTATAAAAAAGTTAACATATTCTAAGGGATTATGTACATCATTAGATTATGCATTCATGTAAGGTAAGAGTAGTGGTAAAATATATTATTGATTAAACTAATATAGGGGCACTAAGTTCTAAGGAGGAAACCATAGATGGAAAGTGTAATGGTTATTTGTTAATTTTTTTAGGTAGTCTTTGTTATTAGATGACATATAAGGTATCCATTATTTTTTAATTTTTATTTAACATTAAATTAAAATTAATTATAGTTTTTTATTACACATAGCATATTTAGATGAATCTGAAATTGATGGGAAATTTCTAAAGGATCATAAAATTTTATAAATCAACAACTTATGATACTCTTTATGATATTGATGGGAAATAAATGTGAACTATTCTTTATTATATATTAGATTAATAATCTTCATTTAAAATGACTTATAATATTTGAGGTTGAAATTATACATTAATATATTTAAAAATGAAATCATTGATTTTGTAATGTTTGAGGAGCTCGTTACCCCAATGTTACAGATGTTTACTATGTATGTAAATAACAATTAAAAATTTAATTTATTTAAGTAAACAAATGTTATCTTAACTTACATACTTACTTTAATATTTAGGTATGCACAATATCTATATATAATATTAGTGTACTTATTTATATGGTTTTATGGATTCAGAATACATTATAACAACTCTGTGTCGCCCAAACCAACATTCTAAAATTGAATATAAATATGAAATATTAAAAATCACAGAAATTATGTGTTTCTTTCATCCATTATTCTATAGGTTGGAACCAATATATAACTATGAACCATTACTCTTTATATAATTATTATTGTAGGAATTTTTATATTTCAGTGTAAATTGATTTTTATTCACATTTTTTACATGAATGTAAGGAATATTTGTTATACACTTTATTTGGTGGTATTCCAAGAATATTTAAATCATTGTCAAAGAGGTAAGACTTATTTTATTATTCCAATTCTTTAAAATTAATATATTTATTTAAAATATGTTCTAATAGTTGAAAATGTAAGTATTAATATATCTTGTATTGAGCTCAATAGGGATGACTTTTCAATAATTGATACAAACAAAATTGAAAATGTGAATGTTCTAGATAACATTTATATAAGAAAACATAAATTTGTTCTTATTCAAAAAAAAATTTCTATTTAATAAATATTGTTTTGTAAATGAAATATTATTATCATGGAGGTGGTTTTGGATGTTTGAATTATGTTTTTCATTTAACTTATGATATAATTATTAACATATTAGTAAATTATTTTCAAAATATTAGTTTCATTATAACAAGTTTAATTTTAAAAAATATGTTGTATTTTTAAATACATAAATGTTTAGGTTGTTTTTTATTTATAATGATGCTTCACTATATACACCGAACACAATGGATCACATTTAAAATTTATTTTTCAATAAATTTTTTCGTTTGATTAATTTGAATATGTAGGTTTATTTATCTCAATATTATTTGTAAAAGATAATGTAAAAAATTTTAATGTGTTTGTCGGCTCTTGGTTGTACTGTTTGGTGAAACTGTTTGTGTTTTTTAGTGTTTTCTTAATTTTTGTGGGTCTGAAATAATGTATTTTATAATTTTAAAAAATAATAATGTTAAAGTTTAAATTTTCCAAAACCCCATATTTAAAGCATTTAGAGAATAACTTTCTACATTTTTTAGAAAAATCTAAAATTAAAAGACTATTTGTTTTGGTTTTA
This sequence comes from Viscum album, assembly GCA_963277665.1. Lineage (NCBI taxonomy): Eukaryota > Viridiplantae > Streptophyta > Magnoliopsida > Santalales > Viscaceae > Viscum > Viscum album. Next base: position 259,331,685 of record OY728125.1, on the reverse strand, counting down.
TAAAATTCCAATATGGAAAATCATGAATGGGTGATTTCAAGACGGATTTTATTTAGAACTATTATTGAAATACATCTTGTATATAATTTTTTAGAATAATGTTCAATGTCTATTTTAGAATATTAAAAATGAAAAGTAATCATTTTACATTGTCTAAATTAAAATAACATTTTAACTATTATTAAATGGGAAAAGGAGTTAATGTTAATGGTGTTTTTCTACACTAGTGGGTTGACTAATCTGAGATATCAATCCATGTGGCCCAAATTCGATCAAATTGAACCTATCGATACATCTATTATTTGACATAGAGTTAGAACCACATATTCCATATCACTAGATTGGAAATTTAGAGAAGAATAAATTTATTTTCACTATAAATAAAATGATCACTTAAAATCAAAAAGGGTCATTCATAGATCGATGGGTGAATTACCATGATAATCCTATTTTTTTAGTTTCATATAATACAAACATTGAGAACACACATATGGTTATCATATTTTACATTTTGTTATAAGACAATGTGTCGTATAAAATGTTAAATAACCAATTATGAATAGGATGGAAAAATAAATCTATGTTGAATATTTATAGGGGCCTTTCATTGAACCACCTATGTACACTAAAATATATGACTCCTTGAAAATCCTACTTCCTCTTAATGCATAATATCTCCTTTATAAATTTTTCATAATACATCATTTTAAAAATATCATTTTCAAAAGGTATGTTTATAGTGAGTTGTCAGAAAATATTTTTGAATTACCATATTTACTTTCAAATATCCATGAATCATCCTCTCAATGAAATAAAGAGTGGTTCTATATAGTTCTGACAACTTTTACCCTACATTATTCTCTCTTTAGAATACTTTTTATGAATTTTTCATTATCTCATTCTCATTTTATTTTTTATTTTTATCATCCCATTTATAATAATACTCATTCTTTTAAAAATTATCCACTTCATTTTACACCATAATATTCATTTTTATCAATTTTTACTTCATTTATTCTGATCAATTCTTATTGGAAAGTGTCACAGCTTCAACCTACACTATTGTATTTTTCTACATATTAACTAGATGTGTACCATGTAATATTTTTGGTAATTTTTAGGCTATTCAAACGACTTGGTGCTCGATTTTTCAAAGAAAATATTTATAACTAATAAAATAATTTTCTTCGGTTTTCAACTACTAATATGAATTCTAAATGAATGAATTAAACATGGAATTTGGGGATTTTTTCTATTTTAGTGAAGATTATTTTTATGAAAATTTTCTAAAGAAAGATTAATTTAAGGTTGAGGGGTGACAAAAAAGGAATTGTCATGTTTTTTTGGGTAGGGGTGAAAATGAAGGCAGGTGATAATTTCAATTGAAGTATTGGACTCCTAACTATTGGATTCAGTAAGGATTCATTTATATATTAGGTTGAAAAGAGAACCCTTATTGTATATATTTTGGTACTATTGAGGGACGTGTTTATACCTCACATAGTTATAATCCAACAATTTGTTTCATTATTAGATGTCTATATATTATTTACATTCGTGAGGTCCTCATTATATAACATAAGATTGTGATTTAAGTGCAGGAGCCAGTGGTGGTGGCTATTGGGATTGTGTAGCTGGCATGGAAAATTGGAAGTAATTAAATTTATGTCTCAATGAAACTACTATGTTAGACTAACATATAGTTGGGTACACATTATATATTCTCATCCTATGTGGTAACCTCTCAATTTTCTATATAATGGCATTAAATACACGTAATTGTTAAGTTATTCTTTAACTTCATATGTTTTCAGCCTATGGCCACCATTGGTTCAAGCATCAATCTTGATTTGAACTACATTATATAAATTGAAATACATTTCTTTAAATTTTATTCAAAAATTGAGTTCATGATGTGGTAACTAGTTTCATATCTCTTTATATCTATCTTTCATTAAAACATTTGGGACACTATCCCACATGGAGCCTGACCCGGTCCGTGGCAAGGCCTGAGGTGTGTTCCCAATCACCACAGGCTAGCATAAGGGCTCAGGTATCAAAATAATACATGGGAATGATTTACCCGAAACATGATATATAAAAACCACCAATGAATAAATAAAAAAATATTGAAAAATAGAACAAAACACGCCCTTTCATTTGACCAAATTTAATGTTCAAAACATAACAAAAAACGCAAATAAAATTGAAATGATGAGAAAACTAACACATCTACTCCAACCATCATGCAAAATTAGGTGCCACCAACTCAAACCACCACCAACAAACTAGAATTGGAAGACCATCGAGAAACTGAACCACCATTTTTAAGCATGAAGCCTTAAACTAGAATACAAAAAGAATAAGGTATACAATCACACAAAGGTGTATGTAGGGTTTGATCCAAATGCCTGATAAGATACTAACTAATATAAAGGTTCAATGCCACAACATCTAAGTGATAATCTAATATGCCTATTCCAGAACATGATTTTAAAAATACTTTCTTGGGAAGAAATTTACATGTTAAAATAAAAAATTAATACTTGGAGAGAAACTATTATACAAACACAATTCTATAGTGGAAGAGAAAAATTCATAATGTACACAGATACATACGCCCAAGTGGTCCTCTGTATGCCTACAAAGGGTACCACGTCATAAATATTGATGAAATTTGGGTAAATCCACTTAGGTAGCAAGAACACATGGGATGCTAGAGACATCATACTTTAGTGTAAATGTGGTATAAGAATCAAAATGATATACGTTCTCATGCATGAGCCACTAGTAGAGAAAGACATCCATAACCTAGTGGTCTCCAATCATCACAAAAGTTTTGTTAGTGTTGTAACATCAATCCTGATATATGATAGTGGTAAATACCCCTTAGGTATCATCTAGCATAATAGTCCTAATCCACCCACCTAGGTACCAGGTTATTCCCTTTTTCTCAATCATGTTTAATATTCACATAGTATATTACATTCACATATCAAAAACCAAACAAGACATTAAACACAAACGCCACCACTAGCATACCCAACCCCCATTTCAAAAACACATGGAAACCAAAACAAGTTCACACCATAATTTTCAACACTTTAATGAAATGATAATTTATTTAAAAAATTTAAAGAACATTTCTAAATATCACAACAAGGGTTTCCACATGAAAGATGCCCATTTTCACTTTTATGAATCCCATTAAAAACCCTGAAAACATTTAATACTATAAAATAAAACTCCCTCACTCCCAATATAATTTAATAATTCCAGTTAAACAATTTATGAAACACTTAAAATTAGGAACATATAATTAAATAAGAAAAACACAAACAAAATTATATAAAAATGTCACTTTAAATCCAAATGTACAATATATGCATATTAAATCATGCTTTCTATTGTTAAAAAAAAAATTCAATTCAGTTTAATGGGTGTAAAATAAGCTTAAAATTCCTAGGAAAAATAATTAAAAAAAACTTTATTCCCAACACATTCGCATATTATGTGATCTGAAAACATGACCCGCACTGCTTGGAAAATTAATAAATATGTTTCACATGTTATAAACATTTTATCCAAATCATTTTAGTCATGAAACAATATGGAACATGTGAAACACAAATAGGACATAATCCATTTTCCATAGAATTTCACATTTCAAAATAAGAGGACATTGAATCTTTTCCAAAATACTCAATTTTCCCCTTCCAAAGATGGCGTGAAACACCATCCAAAAGAACTAATAAATTGAACAGACTAAAAATATAACCATTTACTTTATTAAAATCCATTTAAAAAATATATGAATACAAACCACTTCTTAAAAAAATATGTGTGACCAATTAAATTAAAGAGCATGCCCTAACCAAGAATAAACCCTAAAAATTTTGAATCCCTACAAACACATTAAAGGGATTTCTAGAAGGAGAGGGAAGGGTGGCAGGGCCGTGGTCACTGTTGGAGGACGCCCGTGGGTTCACTATAGGGATAAGGGGGTGTCCTAAAATGACAACTATAATGGGATAACGTCTGGTGGTAGGTTGTCACGATGGGATATGGGGAGGCTGGCGTATGGCGTGCGTAGGAGAGGAGGTCAGTGCAAGACAGTCTCCAAATTGGAGGAAGGGGATGCGGCTGGATATGGGTGGGGGAGGGCGGCCATAATCATGTAATGAGGGGGGACCAACGACATCATGGGAAAGGGGAAAGTGGGGGCGAGGGATTTCCAACATTAAGGAAAAAACTAATAAAATAAAAAGAATGAAATAATATTATTATTTTTAAAATAATAATATGTTAACAATAATAATAATAGTTAACAAATTAATTAATTAATGGGAATCACAATAATTCATTATGATAATGATGATCACAATAATAGTAATAATAAAGATATAATAAAATTATTATTCTTAGCACTAATAATAATAATAATAATAATATCCTCAAGTAATAATATTATTATTACTAATAAATCAATTCTTTATTTCATTTTTTTATTTTAATCTATTTTCATTTTATCAATCACTTAATTTTATTTCTTTATAATTAATTCATTTTATTTAATTAATAAAACATCAAAAGGTTACACTGTGGCCCATGTGAGGCTGTGTGGTTTCCAAATCATGCTTCGACCTAGAATCAAACACTATCTACCTCAAAAAACTCATTTATTGAAAAAAACTCAAAATTCAACATAGACTCACCCCCATACATTGCCTAAATATTTTAAATCCAACCCAAATAATAATGTGAATATAACTTAATATAATATTAATAATAGTGTTAATTATTATAATATTAATAACTACTTAATAAAATTCATATTATTAGTGTTATCGATAATAATAATAATAACAATATTCTGAAAAGAAATTATTATTATCATTAATATGTTCCCTTGAATTTTCTTACACTTTTTTTATATTTTCATCTTATTATTCATTAAATTTTTTTCAACTTTCTTGATCATTGAGTAGGTTGTTCAGTGAACCAGGTGAGGTCTTGCGGTGACCCAAGCAAGGCCACAGAGCTTTGACAATGGGGCACCGAATGCTGTTTGGGCCAAAATGATTGTTTTTAAATAAGAACCCAAAATATTAATGTCGGGCTTAAACCCGCACTACCCGATGCCCCATAAAATTAATATAATAAATAATTTATAAATATTATGTGTGATAATTCTCCCTACCATAGTGATTTCCATCCTTATAAAGCTATAAATATGGTTGAAACTCCAAATAAGATACAGATACCGTCTTAATGTTCAAATAGGATCCCTACAAAAAACTAGTGAATAGAGGAAAATCCATTGTTCTTAGAGAAAGTGTACCAAATAACAACCTCAAGAAACTTGTTAAAATACATTCCTCTATGTGTCACCCTCCCCAAAGAGCTAGAACACCACCGTTTGATTGATCAAATATAGGAACTCTCGCATCCCTAAAACATAACTTCAAAAACCAAAACACCTCAAGCACCGTTAAAAGAAAACCACACTATTTGACTAGAACCAATAAACAAGACCAACCATGACCAAGAAACACTCTTACCACCTACAACCAATCTGTATTTTGGATCAATTTCAAAAGGACGACATGGGGAATCCAGGTGAAGCTCTCGGCCCTTATAAACCTACCAACGCCTGAGATGAGACTAGAAAAATGACAAGGGGAGGCATATGCAGACTCCCGACCATTACGAAAAGGCCAAAACTGATTCATTCTAGACACAATTGAGCACGACCAACCGTGGGTGTCCCTATCATTTGAACTGTCATAAGATAAAAAAATTTAAATTTCCTGTGATTGACCAAACACCCCACGAGAAGTAGTCATGAGGGACGTGGCCAACTACTGAGGTGTCACAACCCTAGACAAAGACAAACTAACTTCTTCACATCCCTGGATGATCACTAATCCAACTTTTGTCTGATTTAACTAATCACGCCTCATAAATAATAATAAAATATATCACCTCCAGTGGGACGCATCCACCGAGACATTAAGGTATGAGCCAGCCACACCTCTCCATAGTCACCGGAATCCTCACACACAAAACTGAGTGATTTGGAATGGAACAACTATAGGAAATGATTAAAACTGCCTTCACCTTCAACACTAATGAGAAAAATAAACTGTGGTTCTATAAACACCAAAAGTTCTTGACCATGAATAGGCTTCACTGTAATGCCAATGGTTGGATCCCTGATATTCAAAGAATATTCTATCACACATTCAGACATTAATAACTCCCAAATGGAGCTTCTCCTTTTGGTGTCACATGAAACCCCAATGCAACCTAGAGAACAAAAACAAAAAAAAAACACAACATGATATCCAACTACCCCTACCAAAAATTACACTAGAACGGGGGTTTAGATGATGCACATGCATCACCTATTCAACGTAACCACGAAGCAAAACCAGGAAAGATGCACGTCAAACACTCCTCAATGAACAGAAAAATAGAACTCCCTAGGAGGAGGACACAGTCATATGAAAACAGGGATTCTAGAAGGATTGTAGAAAATCCAACCTTTCTATTCAAGTAAACTCAAGATGCGAGACATCACAAAACATGGCCCTTGTGGCCGATGAAAGCACAAAAATCCTTTCATGACATTAGTCTGCACTGGAAACTCTAAAATGCTTTCACCATTCTCCACTATAATTCATTTCTACATTTCCATGGGGACCATCAAACACAATAGTGTCGAAATTCATAATTGACGACTCAAAAAACTCAAAGAGGCCAACATTACCTTCAACAACCATCACGTTTGTCATCCCTATATGTGGGGATCCACTTAACAGTGAAGGAAATAGGGATATACTTTTCACTATCACTCAAAAGGAAGAGTCATTACATTAATCAATTGGAGGGTTGGCCAAAGGAGAATTGCGGATGTCGACACTTCAATCACATGTTAACATGTTTTGGGGGTATACAGTAGTCATGAAAGAAAACAATGGACCAAATCAAACTGGTCCCATGGACAAGAAATAAAGAAACTGAACACACAAGATGTAGGGGTATCACATGAAAGGGCTTCCCAAAGAAAATTTCAAAAGAATCCACTAACCACAAACTTTCACACCAACTGACCAATAAGATATCAAATTCAAGACACAAATCAGCTAAAAAATATTCTCTTCCTGAAAAGCCTCACATAAAACATTTACAAAATACAAGGACACAACACAAAATCACTAGTTATTAAAACATCAAATTTTTCTTTTAACATAACTTTTTAAAAATAAACGAAGCTGTTTGGTTGTACAAACACCAATGGTGTCCCATGGGCCTCACACAAGTGTGTTCCCGTGCCACCCTAGGCACCCACCTCATGTCTATCAAAAAACTCATTCTCTTACACCATTGACCATTTCTCATTCCATATATACCATTCATGTGGATTCCCATGAGAACACCAAGGGTCAAAACAAGACCTTTCCATTTCTCAAAAACAAAAACTTTAACCCACATTTTTCATACCTCACAAATCATTTTATTTGTATAGCGCTTCATTTCCAAAACATTTTCTAAAACCCAATCATTTTTAAATTAAAACCATATTTCCATGATTCCAAAACAAAGATACAATAAATGATGTTAGAGGAAACCAGTGTTAGCAGGTGACTAGTACATATGGTTGTCGGCCATGTTCCACTCATACCACCACCACAGAGAGTGTTCTTGGAAAATGTACCCAGCTCCACATGGATTTCAAGGCCCTTTAAGCTTATTGAGGCCGCTAAACCCAACCACTTTTCATTTCCCCTTAAACTAGATTATCCAAAAGGATCAAGGACTCAGACAAACCACAACTTCCCCAGTACCTTGAGTCTCACCATGAGGTGTCCTAACCAGGGACCTTACATGCTGCCCAGACGTTCAGTCCCAAGAACCTTAACTCTGGTATACTATGACACTTCATAATGAAAAATGACCTAAAAGAGAAAACCTACATTGATACCATTTTTTAAGAAACCATGACTGGTCGCCATCTGACCCATTGCCCAACCCGGTCTATGGCATGGCCCTAGGGGATTTCCAAATTTCCATGGGATGGTACAAGTTCCCAGGTATTAAAATAATACATGGGAATGATTTACCCAAAAATTATACATAAAAACAACCTATGAATACAAAAATATAGAAATACCAAAAAACCCCCCCTTAACATTTGACCATATTTAATTATCACAACATAACCCAAAACACCAAGAAAAATACAATTATGAGAAAACTTTACCATCTACCAAAACCTTCATGAAGCATGAGGTGCCACCTCCTTGAACTACCATGGTCAAACGTGCACAGGAAGACCATCAGAACCCAAATCACTATCACTAAGCATGATGCCTCAATATTGAATATAAAAAGAACAAGGTATAAAAATACCCAACGGTGTATGTATGGTGTGAGCCAAAATCCCAGTATGACACCACCCAATAAAAAGGTTCCATGCCAAACATCTACAAGATAATTTAATATACGTATTCAAAAACATCCTTTTCAAAAATAATTTTTTAGGAAAACATTTAAAAGCTAATAGTTAAAAAGGAATACTTGTAGAAAATCCATTATAAAAAACTATTCTAAATTGGTAGAGAAAAATTCATAAAATACACACACACACACACACCCAAGTGGTCCTATATATTCCGACATAGGTTACAATGTCTTAAATACTAGATCACTGTGGGTAAATCCCCTAAGGATTATAGAATGTGTGGGACTCTAGAGACATTGTACCGCTGTATAAACAGTGCATAACAACCACAATGATATACATTCATGTGCACGATCCACTAGTAGGGAAACACATTCATAACATTGGGGTCTCAAAACATAACAAAAGTTTAGTTGGTGATGAAATGTCAGTCCTTCAAGATGAGACTTGGACGAACCCCTTTTGTATCATCTAGTGTACTAGTCCTAATCCTCCCACCATGGTACCAAAAGTTTTCCCTTGTGCTCAATCACATTCCACAATCACATAGTATATTACTTTCACATATCACAAACTAAGCAAGACATTACACACAAAAGAACCACTGGCATACCCAAACCCCATTTTAAAAACAATCACTCACAAAACCCATTTTACACCATAATTCCAATCTAATTCATGACATGATAAATTATTTATCCAATATCAACAACATTTCTAAATTGCATAACAGGGGCTCACACATAAAAAATTCCCAGTTTCACATAAAAGAGTCCCTTTAATAACACAGCAAAAATTTAAACCTATCAAATACAACTCCCATACTCTACATATAATTTAATAAATCCAGTTAAACAATATATGAAACACTTAAAATTAACAAAAAAGGTTTACACAATAAATACAGAACTAAATTCATATTAAAACACCACTTTAAATCCAAATGTACTGCATATGCATATCAAAATATGTTATCCAGTCTTCAACCAATTTGAAATTTAGATTCAATGGTGTAAAACAAGATTAACAGGATAAAGAAACATAATTAAAAAACCTTATTTCTAAAACATCTACATCTTATTTGTTTTGAAAACATGACTCACTCTACTAGAGAAAAAATAGTAAATTTGATTCACATCTTAACACATTTTTTCAATGACTTTTATGGTATGAAACAAAATGTCACTTGTGAAAGCCATAAAGTAAATTAAAAATTATATATAGAAATTAACTTTCCAATAAAAGAGCACAATGATTAATTTCGAAAAAACAAAATTTTCACCTTCCAAACATGGCGTAAAACTCTTCCAAAAAGGAAAAATTAAAATAACACAGACAAAATATAATAATTTCCATTACTAATATCAATTTCAATCACATAGGCATACTAACCACTTTAAAAAAAATTCACAACGTAATTGATTTACGGAATGTGAAAAAATTAATTTGACAAACATATTAAATCATCGATAGATTCTAAGTCATGGAATCACCTACCTCAGTGTCGAAACATCCAAGCGTTGGGGAAGAACGCTTTTCGCACCCAACTCACACTATGTCTAAGTCGATTTAAACCCTAAAATAAAGATGTTGAACCAATGAAAATAAAAAACAAACCCTAACCATGATGAAACCGTAAATGAAAATAAAAAACATATATTGAAAAAGAAGGTTTTACGGGAGGGATAGGGTAGGGATATGGGGTTATGGTTACTAGATAATGAGGCCAGTGGGTTCACAAAGGAGATACGGGAGGTGGGTGGGGGCAATTTCGATGGAAGGTAGAAGGGTTGTATGTCTCCATAACGGGAGATGGGGAGGTCAGTGAACGACTTGCACAGGTGAGGAGACCGGTGCAAGGTGGTTTTTGGATGGGAAGAAAGGGACGCAGTCCGATGTGGAAGGGGGAGGCCGGACTAAATGTGCGTAAGGAGGGGGTGACCAATGACCAGACGAGAAAGGGGAAAGAAGGGTGGGGGCACTGGCCAGCCCAAAGGAAAAAAATAAAATAATATTAATATTAATATTAATAATAATAATAATAACAACAACATAATAGAATGTTACCAATAATAATATTATTTAACAAATAAATTAATTGATGGGAATAAAAATAATTATTTATATAAATGATAATAATAATAATAATAATAACTTAATAAATTTATTAACCTTATAACTAAAAACAACAAAAACAAAAACAATAATAATAAATAATAATAATATCCTAAAATAATATTTTTATTATTAACATTAATACAATTTTTTTCTTTTTTTCTTTTTTTATTTTATTTTCATTTTATCACTCAATTAATTTTATTTCTTTATTATTAATTCTATTTATTTAATTACATCCACATCGGCAGGTCACATGGTGGCCCTGGTGTAACACCCCGACCCTAGATACCCAGAGTCGGTGCATTATTACATAACATCGGCATGATCACAAAGGATCAAGTCTCGAAAGACCGATTAGTTTAGTAGTCTTTGAAACACTATATATATTCATAAGTCTTACATTACATCATAAGGTAAAAAAGCTACAACAACATCTTGTCTTCATATCCCCTCATACTATCCCTGCAGGTCATTCATAAATTACTTCTTCATAATCCTGGAGAAAATAAAACATTGAATGGGGTGAGCTCAGATGCACAGTAAGGATAACATTATAGCAGAAGCTTTCATAGATAAGCATAAACACTTACGGCAGTTTATAACTAAAACGAAATCCTTTTAAACTTGAACTTCAACATAAAATGGAAAAGATAAAATAAAATAATGCCATTTACTTACTCACATTGATATTCAACTAGTCGAACAATCACATGCAATATCAATAACCACTTTCATAATGATGGAATGCATAATGCCAGACTATCATAACCACATAGCCAAGGCCTCGTGCCAAGACTACAAATAAGATTTTAACAAGGACTTGTGCCAAGACACAAGTTTGTCTCATCAGACCTACCGATGCATCGAGGAGCTATAGCGGGCTCCACCCGTCACATATTAAGTCCAATGAATTCCTCATATGAACAGGTTTAAACATAACATAATCATTCGTATTAAATCTAGCATACGAAATGTCAATACTTTAACCACAAACCGTCAATGGTATAAAAATAGCACATCCACAGTCATACATAACTCATTCGATAAAATATGGAAGATTTATTGTATCACATTAACCTCAATCAATAATAATGAAGGATATTGACATAGATAAAAATAATCATCAAAACTATTTGAGAGAAATATCCCACTTTTTCTTGAAATCATTTAAAAGTCACACTATTTGTCAAGAAGCCATTTAAAAATAGATTTTTGAATCAAAGTGTCCCATACCACTTTGAAACTTTTAAAAGGAGTTTTAATTTTAAAACTATAAAGTCCATATAAATAAATCCTTAAAACCATTTTTAAAACATGGACATTAATGAGCAAGATTTACATGAATAAGTCTTCAAAACACATAAAAATGTATTTTAGTTAGAGTTTCTAACCAAAAGATAGACACTTGAATACAAATAACATAGGTAATAAAAACGTTATAATATCATGAGAATAAAGGGATTCATGATATAATATGTCAAATTACATTATATACACCACATAAAAGTGATTTGGTGTATAAAAACAAAGAAGTCTCAATGGAATGTAAATTGAGATGAAATATCTCATAAAGGTTGTATCCTTAGGTTAAGGATAAATAAATGACATAATTATGTGTGACTAATATAAATACACTTAATATGATTTTATATTCAGTGTAAAACAATCAAATGACATTCACACATATTCGATTAAAAACAAGACCAATGAATTGGATGTATAACTCAACAAATGGAGAGTGAGTTAAAATTACTCTTATCAAATTCATATCGATGACTTGAGAAATTATCAATTGAGTTATTATGTGTATCAGAAGTATATCCAAAGAAAAGGGGAGTGGAAATTTTGACAGAATCAAATGAATAGTGTTTCCACACATAATCTTGGAGTAAAATAATCAATGAAGTATGCGTAAAGCCGAATGAGTGGAAATTGAAATTTCAAATTCCCTTATTGATTTGGTAACATACAAAACATACACCCATGAAATAAGTATCATACAATGATGATGAAAATATAAATGAACTAAAGTATATTACACAATGAATACAAATATGGGCAGTACACACACCACATGTAATAAATAAGTGGTGAATAATGGAATTCTCACGGAATTAAAAGTGAGATAAGAAACCCCTTACCCTGTACCTTTCCTTGGTTGGGGGTAGGTTAACCTCCTGTATAATGTTGAAATAATTGTTATTAAATTATTCATGAATCATATACATTAATATGATATCATATATGATCTTTTAACATTGCTTTGTTAATAATATCTTAGAATTATCATCGTTTCGGGTGTTAACTTAATCGTTTTCTTTTATATGTTTTGTTACGTAAGCCATGTTTGTCATCGATAGGTTGTATCTTATTCATATCCAGAATGATATAAAGTTCTTAAAAATTATTTTTATATCATCAAATGATAATTATACTTGAATGGATATGATGGAGAATGAATCTCATCGCGTTCATGGAGACGGTAGTCCGTACGTACGCACGAGCGACAATAACATTCTTTTGATATTAAAATAATATATAATTGGATGGTATATCATATATAAAGAATCATTATCATGTTATATATATTATTTAAATGAGTTACACATCATTATTAAACCCACCCAACTAATAATATATTGAATAACAATTACACCGCGACGTGGAGACGGTAAGCCGTACGTACGCATGTATGGGGACATGTTATTCAAAGGGTAGATATAATACTGAATATGGTTGTAACATATTTATAATAAAATAACAGCATATATATGATACTCGAGTTATTATTTTAGAATGGTAATAACAAATAAAGAAGAAGTGGAAGGAGAAAGGAACTTGAAAAGGGGTGGTGAAAACATTACCTCTTCTTTGGGTTCTTCCTTTTCATTTGATCAAAAGGGATCCTTAGGATGGATTCCTGATCAAACTAAGGCCTCTAGGTTGTAGTGAGGGAACTTGAGAGAGTATTTGGGAAGGGTTTGGCCGAATCAAAAGGCTTTGAAGGTGTGAATAAATGAGAAGGAGGAGTGACCTTTTATAAGAGGGGTGAGGGGCACCTTTGGGAATGCAAGAAATATTAATTTATAATAAAATTCATATTCAGTTTCTAATGGCTCCAAAGTTGATTATTCAAAGGTTAATGTGTGTATGGGTCGGAAAACATTCAACCAATAGAATTTAGACAGGTTTTGGTCATTATATTAACCTTATCTTTTAGTTTTAACACTTAGTTAATTAGTTTGACATTTACCATGTGACTTTGTATTTTTATATTATATAGTTAATAAACATACAATATACATCCAAGAGACCCCCAAGTGGTCCATTAATGATACACCTATCATTATATAAGTCTCTTGGCGGACAATTATATTTTTAGAAATTTAATATCAATTAATAATATAATATATGTTTTAAAAACTCTTTTATGTCAATTTTGACACTATTCAATAGTTGATTTTTGTAAAACGCATAACAGAATTATTACTTAGAAAAATGTTAATTAAATCATTAATAACTTGTCATATTAACCTAGAAAAATAGTTTAATTCATTTAAAGTCTCAAATTATATTTATTTGGGTATTTATAATATCAATTATTTTAATTTTTCACTATTATGGTAATTACTGCATCATCATTGTGTCATAAATAAATTAAATTATTTAATGTCTAAAAATTATAAATAAAATACCATTATGTAGGAAATCGTTTTATCTTTCTAATAAATATTTTTAGTCGAAACTCCAACATATATAACCCTATGTAAAAATTGATTATCTAAAAGATATTAGCTTGTGTCCTTTTTGTATTTATTTTAACATAATTAAAATAAAGTGTCCCTGTCACTTACAAGTGGCTCCATGGGGTCCCAAAATCGACCCCAAGATGCCCATGGTCGGACATGTACCAACCAATAAGGTTAGGACATGTTTTAGTGTAATTTTTTATTATTATAATATTATGTTTTTAACCCTTATTTACCGGATTTACCTTTTAACCATGGTAAATAAAATATTTACCGAAATAATTATTCAAAATGTCTAAAAATAAAAGTTACCTATTTACACAATTTGAACATCCTGGATCCAAATATTGAATCCATTTTTCCAAATTCAATACACAGAAGTGGCAGAAATTAATTTAAAATTAATTCCCGTTGTTAAAATAAAAAGTGTGTTTTTAAGAAATAATAACTATCAAAAGATTGACAGTTGTTTCTGTTCAGTTTAAATGTGAAATTATGTTCAATGAAAAAAATTGTATTACATTGTAAAAATATATTTTAAATATAATTTTAAACCACTCAAATTCATAATTTATCACTATTAATTACTTCGATTAAAAAAGTTGTTTTTAATTTAAATTTAGTAATTTTTACTATTCATCAAAATATAAAACTTATCCGAAAAGTACCAAAATTTCACCCTAGATTAATTTCGTTATTAAAAATCCAAAAATGAATTCTATTTTACCAAATTCAAAACATAAAAGTTGATTTTATTAATTTAAAATTGATTACCGCTTTCGAAACCAAAAGGCGTATTTTTAAGAAATAATAACTATCAAAAGTTTGACATTTGTTTATATCCAATTTCAAGGTGAAATTACATAAAATGACCATCATTAGATTAAATAGTAAAAATATAATCAATTTATACTTCCAAACCATTTAAATGTATAATTTAACAATATAAATTATTTTTATTAAAAAAGTTGTTTTCAGTTAAAATATAGTATTTTTCACTATTCACCCAAATATGAAAGTTATCAGAAAGACACCAAAACATTATTGATACTAAATTATTATGTCCTGATTCTAAAGAAGAATTTCATTTTGTCAAATTGAATATATAAAAGTTTCAAATATTGGTTTTAAAAAGGCTTCGCTATTAAAAGGTGGTAAAATTTCATTTTTTTGAAAAATACTTCTTTTATCTGAAAAAATGAATTTGTTCATAAATCATGTCTTAGAAAATCATAATATAGATTAAAATTATAAGGATAATATAATATTTAAAATTTAGTTAATACTATTCATAACCTCTTTTGAACGTCTAGTTTGGTAAGTCGTGGTGTACATGAACTTTGTGTTGCGTACAACACACGCTAATGTATTATTCAAAGAGAAGTGTACCGTGGAAGATTGGGGTGTTACATTCACCCCTCCATCAATAAATTGCATCGTCACAATTTTAAAAATTGGGCCTGAGAATGGAAAGTCCCACATCGGAAAAGAGTCAATAAAACTATCACTTTAAAAGAAAGAAAGAGAAGTCTAAAGGTCACCCAAGATAACCCATACTAGGATTCCAGGTAGGAAAACATGGATGTGGATGATAAACTAGTTATCAAGTTCTGCTGGAGAGGGATAGAAATCATGATCAGGAGAAAGTTAACAATAAAAAAACCACAAACTTGTGTTGGAAAAAACGATCATTAGTCTCCTAGTAGGAAAAGTAAACAGACAACATTTTTTTGTTTTAAGTTACATTACATAAGAATGAGGAATTAATTTATGATATTGACTAAGAATATAAAGATATATACTTACTTTTTAAGTAGAGTTTTATTCTTTAATAAATTTCCACCAGTAACTCATTTTTTTAAACGATGATTATTCAAGAAGACTTGGTCACACTGGAAGAGATAGAATAAACTTCTATAGAATCACATGATCCATGCAGGATAAACTACATATTTACATTGTCTTTATAGATTAATCAAAACCAAAATGGTTAGTACAAGATCTAATGATCCCCCAAAAGGATATTCCTTGAGAGAAATATACACTAATCTTAATTTCTAAAATTAAACCAATAATACCCCAAAGTTAAATAAATACCATTCAATAATCAATTTTCCATAAAATCCTTCAATATAATCCAAACTAATATTGAAACCCAAAACATAGAAGAATTTGATTATGTAGTCTCCCATTTTAAATTGTATCTCCAAATGACATTAATTACTCTTAAAGTAACATACTTAAAAGTAATTAACCTAATAATTTCCATAAATAACCCAAATCATTAGAAATCCACAATAAAAACATAGATAAAAATACACCATTACTCCTCAAATGAAATCCCGTACTACTCTATTTTCCTTTGGCATATAGTGTTCTCAACAAAGCGAACAACTTCCAAAATAACATTTATCACTTAATCACCAAATCATTTTCCTATACTAAGGGTATTCATTTGGTAAGAAATAAGATCCCAAATCAAATTATTATTCGTCAATAAAATCATTTAACTAAAAATAATAGTCACACTAACCAGGGACGTCACGTAGTCCAGTGGTAGGCGATAAATCCCAATCACACTTTGGTTGTGGGTTCGATTCCCATAGCTTTGTCCGACGCGACAGGTTGTCACACGGTCTACGTGTTGTCCTTTTTCAAAAACTATATTTTATAACATTACCAAAATGAGATAAATTCCTCAAAATAACCATAACATAATTTAACCAAAAATGTTATCTCATACCTTGCATTTTCATCGCAAATTATAATAATTTGTAAATGCCACAAACCCAATGATCATATCAAACAAAATGGTTATTTATAACTATATCCTCAAGAGAAAAGATAATTCTTCCATAAATATCATTCTCACATGGGAAACGTTAGGGTTACAAAGACAAGAGAAAATTATTCCAAAGTAAACCCTTCAACAAGGATCAGTAATAATTTTTAAACATTTATCCAACCATTTATTTCCACATAGCTTCTTCTTGGACCAAGATAATATCCTATAGAATAGGACACTCACTCGGGTAATGGCCAGGTCCCCTACATTTACGGCAAATGATTGTAAATAGATTCTTGGGACCATTTTTATCTTCTTCCATAGTACTCTTCATTTTTTTCGGCAATTATTCACTTTATGTCCTTCCTTCCCGCACGTAAAGCATTTCTTTGTGCCATTGAGACACTTTCCTGGGTGTCTCCTTCCACATTTCTTGCATGATGGAAATTGAGGATTTCATTCTCCATGTTCTCCACTTCTTGAGCTCTTATCATTCATCACCTTTCTCATATTTGTTGAGTTTGTTAATTGGTTAATATATATATTGTTGATCATATTTTTGGAAAACTGATTTGGCATAAAGACGATATATTTTACGCCTATCAACATTCCATTTTGTTGCTCATTGCCACCACCGTTCCCACCTTTTACATCATTCTCAAAGTCACTATGACTTTCTTGGAATCTAGCCATTGACTAAAACCAGAAATCATTGTGTGAGTAACAGTAGTCATAAAATCATTTAGAGATTAACATGTCACCATATTCTCTATTAGAAACATATTAGGATTAACCAAGGTCATTTACTCTCATCTTATATATATATTACTTCAAATTGGTTTGTAAATAAAATGTAAATTATCCTAAGCATATCCCCCGGGAGTGTCGTAACCAAGAGTGCAGCAAGGCCCATTGTTGTGCACCAGTTCCCGTTCGAGTCCAGCTCAAAGCGGTGTTTTCGGGTTTTACCCCTTGGTACATCTGTGCCAGATCCACCTCTACCTGCTCGTATCCATATAGGGATGTATTGCTCGGAAAACATACAAAATCCCTACAATACCAAAATTCTAGGAAGTTATTCTATACTAATCCTCAAAGTTCATCTTAGGTCTACGTGCTCTAATCAGAGTTTATCTAAATCTAGCTTCCAAGGTATGTACTAAACTTTCTCTGATACCAACTGTAACGCCCTGACCCTAGATACCCATAGTTGGTGCATTATTACATAACATTGGCATGATCACAAAGGATCAATTCTCGAAGGACCGATTAGTTTAGTAGTCTTGGAAACACTAGATATATTCATAAGCCTTACATTACATCATAAGGTAAAAAAAACTACAACAACATCTTGTCTTCATATCCCCTCAAACTATCCCTGCAGGTCATTCATAAATTACTTATTCATAATCCTGGAAAAAATAAAATATTGAAAGGGGTGAGCTCAGATGCTCAGTAAAGATAACATTATAGCTGAAGCTTTCATAGGTAAGCATAAACACTTAAGGCAGTTTATAACTAAAATGAAAGCCTTATAAACTTGAACTTCAGCATAAAATGGCAAAGATAAAATAAAATAATGCCATTTACATACTCACATGGATATTCTACTATTCGAACAATCACATTCAATATCAATAACCACTTTCATAATGATGGAATGCATAATTCCAGACTATCATAACCACATAGCCAAGGCCTCGTGACAAGACTACAAATAAGATTTTGCCAAGGCGTTGTGCCAAGACACTAGTTTGTCTAATGAGACCTACCGATGCATCGACGAGCTATAGCAGGCTCTACCCGTCACTTATTATGTCCAATGCATTCCTCATATGAACAGGTTTAAACATAACATAAACATTGGTATTAAAACTAGCATACGAAATGTCAATACTTTAACCACAAACCATGAATGGTATAAAAATAGCACATCCACAGTCAATCATAACCTATTCGATAAAATATGAATGATTTTATTGTATCACATTAACCTCAATCAACAATAATGAAGGATATTGACATAGATGAAAATAATCATCAAATCTATTTGAGAGAAATATCCCCCTTCTTCTTGAAATCTTTTAAAAGTCACACTATTTGTCAAGAAGCCATTTAAAAATAGATTTTTGAATCAAAGTGTCCCATACCAATTTGAAACTTTTAAAAGGAGTTTTAATTTTAAAACTTTAATGTCCATATAAATAAATCCTTAAAACCATTTTTAAAACATGGACATTAATGAGCAAGATTTAGATGAATAAGTCATCAAAACACATAAAAATGTATTTTAGTTATAGTTTCTAACCAAAAGAGAGACACTAGAATACAAATAACTGAGGTAATAAAAACTTTATAATATCATGAGAAAAAAATGATTCATGATATACTATGTCAAATTACATTATATACACCACATAAAAGTGATTTGGTGTATAACAACAAAGAAGTCTCAATGGAATGTAATTTGAGATGAAATCTCCCATAAAGGCTATATCCTTAGGTTAAGGATAAATCAACGACATAATTATGTGTGACAAATATAAATACACTAAATATTATTGTATATTCAGTGTAAAACAATCAAAGGACATTCACACATATTCTAGTAAAAACAAGACCAATGAATTGGATGTTTAACTCAACAAATGGAGAGTGAGTTAAAATTACTCTTATCAAATTCATATCGATGACTTGAGAAATTGTCAATTGAGTGATTATGTGTATGAAAAGTATATCAACAGAAATGGGGAGTGTAAATTATGACATAATCAAAGGAATAGTGATTCCACACATAATCTTGGAGTTAAATAATCAATGAAGTATGTGTAAAGCCAAATGAGTGGAAATTGAAATTTTAAATGCCCTTATTGATTTGGTAACATACAAAACATACACCAATTAAAGAAGGATCATACAATGATGATATAAATATAAATGAACTAAATTATATTAAACAATGAATACAAATATGGGTAGTACACACACCACATGTAATAAATAAGTGGTGAATAATGGAATTCTCACGGAATTAAAAGTGAGATAAGAAACCCCTTACCATGTACGTTTCCTTGGATGGGGGTAGGTTAATCTCCTGTATAATGTTGAAATAATTGTTATTAAATTATTCATGAATCATATACATTAATATGATATCATATATGATCTTTTAACATTGTTTTGTTAATAATATCTTCGAATTATCGTCGTTTCGGGTGTTAACTTAATCGTTTTCTTTTATATGTTTTGTTACGTAAGACATGTTTGTCATGGATAGGATGTATCTTATTCATATCCAGAATGATATAAAGTTCTTAAACATTATTTTTAAATTATCAAATGATAATTATACTTGAATGGATATGATGGTGAATGAATCTCATCGTGTTCGTGGAGATGAGTCCGTACGTACGCACGAGGGACAATATCATTCTTCTGATATTAATATAATATATAATTGGATGGTATATCATATATACAGAATCATTATCATGTTATATTTATTATTTATATGAGTTACACATCATTATTATACCCACCCAAATAATAATATATTGAATAACAATTACACCACGACGTAGAGACGGTAAGCCGTACGTACGCACGTATGGTGACATGTTATTCAAAGGGTGGATATAATACTGAATATGGTTGTAACATATTTATAATAAAATCAGAGTATATATAAGATACTGTAGTTATTATTTTATAATGGTAATAACAAATAAAGAAGAAGTGGATGAAGAAAGGAACTTGAAAAGGGGTGGTGAAAACATTACCTCTTCTTTGGGTTCTTCCTCTTGATTTGATCAAAATGGCTCCATAGGTTGGCTTTAGGATCAAACTAAGGCCTCTAGGTTGTAGTGAAGGAAGTTGAGATAGTATTTGGGAAGGGGTTGGCCAATACAATAGGATTATAAGGTGTGATGAATTGAGAAGGAGGTGTGCGCTTTTATAAGAGGGGTGAGAGGCACCTTTGGGAAAACTAGAAATATTAATTTATAATAAATTCATATTCAGTTTCTAATGGCTCAAAAGTTTATTATTAAAAGTTTAAGGTGGTGATAGGTCGAAAAAAATTCAATCAATAGAATTTAGACTGGTTTGGGTCATTATATTAACCTTATCATTTAGTTTTAACTCTTAGTTAATTAGTTTGACATTTACCATGTCACGTTGTATTTTTATATTATATAGTTAATAAAATTACTATATACATCCAAGAGACCCCGAAGTGGTCCATTAATGATACACCTATCATGATATAAGTCTTTTGGCAGAACCTTAGATTTTTAGAAATTTAATATCAATTAATAATATAATATTTATTTTAAAAACCCTTTTATGTCAATTTTAACACTATTCAGCAGTTGATTTTTTTAAAACTCATAACAGAATTATTACTTCGAAAAAAGTTAATTAAAGCATTACTAACATGTCATATTAACCTAGAAAATTAGTGTAATTCATTAAAAGTCTCAAATTATATTTATTTGGGTATTTATAATATCAATTATTTTAATTTTTCACTATTATTGTAATTACTGCATCATCATTGTGTCATATATAAATTAAATTATTTAAAGTCTAAAAATTATAAATAAAATACCATTATGTAATAAATATTTTTACCTTTCTAATGAATATTTTTAGTCGAAATTCCAATATATATAACCCTATGTAAAAATTTATTTTCTAAACGATATATGCTTGTGTAATTTTTGTATTCATTTTAACTTAATTAAAATAAAGTGTCTCTATCACTTACAAGTAGCTCCATGGGGTCCCAAAATCGACCCAAATATGCCAATGGTCGGACATGTATCAACCAATAAGGTTAGGACACGTTTTAGGGTAATTTTGTTTTATTATAATATTATGTTTTTAACCCTTATTTACCAGATTTACCTTTTAACCATGGTAAATAAAATATTTACTGATGTAATTAATCAAAATGTCTAAAAATAAAAGTTACCTATTTACACAATTTTAACTTCATGATTCCAAATATGGAATCAATTTTTCCAAATTCAATACACATAAGTGGCAGAAATTAATTTAAAATTAATTCCCGTTGTTAAAACAAAAATCGTGTTTTTAAGAAATAATAACTATCAAAAGATTGACAGTTGTTTATGTTCGGTTTAAATGTGAAATTATGTTCAATGACCCACATTTTATTACATGGTAAAAATATATTTTAAATATAATTTAAAACCACTCAAATTCATAATTTATCACTATTAATTATTTCGATTAAAAAAGTTGTTTTTAATTAAAATTTAGTAATTTTTACTATTCATCAAAATATAAAAGTTATCCGAAAAGTACCAAAATTTTACCCTAGGATAATTTCATTATTCCAAATCTAAAAATGAAGTCTATTTTACCAAATTCAAAACATAAAAAGTGCATTTATTAATTTAAAATTGATTCCCGCTTTCGAAACCAAAAGGCGTATTTTTAAGAAGTAATAACTATCAAAAGTTTGACACTTGTTTATGTCCAATTTCAAGGTGAAATTACTTAAAATGACCATAATTGGATTAAATAGTAAAAATATAATCTATTTATATTTACAAACTAATAAAATTTATAATTTAACAATATAAAATATTTTGATTAAAATGTTTGTTTTCAGTTAAAATATAGTATTTTTCATTATTCACCTAAATATGAAAGTTATCAGAAAGACACCAAAACATTATTGATACTAAATTCTTAAGTCCCGATTCTAAATAAGAATTTCATTTTGTCAAATTGAATATATAAAAGTTTCAAATATTGGTTTTGAAAAGGCTTCGCCATTAAAAGGCGGTAAAATTTCATTTTTTTTAAAATACCTCTTTTATCTAAAAAATGAATTTGTTCATAAATCATGTCTTAAAAACTCATAATATGGATTAAAATTATAAGGATAATATAATATTCAAAATTTAGTTAATACTATTCACAACCTCTTTTCAACGGCTAGTTTGGTAATTCGTGGTGTACTTGAACTCAGTGTTGCGTACAACACACGCTAATGTATTATTAAAAGAGAAGTGTACCGTGGAAGATTGGGGTGTTACACCTGGTGAAGCCGCAAAATTTCCAAATCGTGCTTTTCGAGGGCGTTAGATGATGTCAATCAGTGAAAACTCATTTATTGACAAAAATTCTAAATTCAACCAGGAGTCATCCCATACCTTGACAGAATATTTTAAATCCAAATAAAATAATAAATTTATATTAACATAACATAATATTAAGAATAATATTAATTATAATAATATTTATAAAACCAAAAAAAATTATTTTATGAACATTTTCGATAATAATAATAATAATATTCTCAAACGATATTATAGTTATTACCATTCAAATAGTCCCTTGAAATTTATTATGTGTTTTATATTAATTTTATTCTCATTTTATTATTCATTAAATTTTATTCATCTTCTTTGATCATCGAGAAGACCGTGTGATGAACTGGGCAAGGCTGCGCGGTGACCCAGGACAGGCCGCACGACTTCAACCATGGGGCGCCGAATGATGTGAAGACCAAAACATGAGTTTATAATGAGGAACCCAAATCTTTTAAGTTGGGATTTATCCCGAACTACCAAATGCCCATTAAAATTAACAGAATAAATAATTTAAAAATGTATGGTGTTAAAATTCTACCCACCTTAGCGCTTTCATCCCGAAAAACATAACAAATGCTGAAACTATAAAGAAGAAACTGATACCCCAAAAGGATCAAAGAGGATACATGTGAAAGGCAATTGAAAAGAGGAAAATTTACCATGCTCAAAGAATGTGACTTAAATTTCTACCTTAAGAAACTCGTTAAATGAAATTACATTAAGTGTCACCCACCCCAAAGAGCTAGAACACATCCAGTTGGTTGATCGAGGAAATGAACGTCTGCACCCCCATAAGACAACATCTAAAACTGAAACACCTCAAGAACCGTTAAAATAAAATCACACCATTTGACTGGAATGAATAAAAAAGACCAACCATATCCAAGGAACACTCTTATCACCTACCATCATTCCATAATTAGAAATAGAACCAAAAGTTCTATAGGGGAAAGCCTATAGGGGCTCCCCGCCATTATAAACATACCAACACCTGAGACGAGACTGGAAAACCGACATGGGGAGGCCCGGGCAGACTCCCCACAATTATGAAATGGACAAAATCGATTCATTCTATACATATCAGAGTGAGACCCACCATGGGTCTCCCCACCATTAGAACATCCGGAAGATACACAATTAACAATTTGCTATCCGTGACCATACACACCACCACAAGGGGCAGGGAGGGAGGGGCCCAACTACTGGGGAACCCCAGCCGAAGAAAAACTAACTTCTTCACATCCTTGGATGAGAATTAATTAAAATTGAGACTGATTTCCCCAAACATACCTCATAAAGACTAATAAAAGAGATCACCTCTAGTAGGATGCACCACTTTAAGGTACGAGACGACCACCCCTCCTCATAGCCATGGGAAACCTCATGCACCTAACCTGGTCATTTAGAATAGAATTGCTATAGGGAACAATTAAAACTAATTTCACCTTCAACACTGAGGATAGAAAAAATGACGGGGTTCCATACACTCTGGAGATTTCGGACCACGTGCTAACTACATTCTGAGGCCAATGGCGAGAGCCCTGATGTTTTGACAAGCTCCGGCCACATAATAAGCCATTATAGAATCCCGAGTGGATATTCTCATTTTCGATCAACACACAACCACACTGAAAAAAATACAACACCATCAAAAATAACACACATTGAAATCTAACTTCTACCTCTCCACACTTCCACCTAAATAGGGGTTTAGATAGTGCACATGCATCACCTCTTCACCTTGATCAAGAAACATTAGAAGGAAAGAGGCACGGAAAATACTCCCCATTGAACAGAAGAATTAGAACTCCCTAAGAAGAGGACATAATTCTATTAAAACCGGAGTTTCAGAAAGAATATAAGAAATCCACCCTTCATCTTCAAAGAGAACTCACCCTGCGAGACATCACAAAACATGACCCTTGCGGACAAGTAAAGAAATACAAGCCTTTCGATACATCAGTTAACACCGTTAACTCTAAACTGCCTTCACCCTTCTCTTCTATAATTATTTACCCCTTTTCCAAGGGGTCATTCAAACACAATTGTGCCAAAAACCAAACCCGATGACTCTGACAACTCAAAGAGACCAAAAATCGCTTCAACTCCCCTCACGTCTTTCATCCCGCTGTGAGAGAATCCACATAAACCCGTCATCCATCTTGATATTAATGACTCATGGTTAATAATAACTCAATTAGATTTCACATAATCATTTTATGAAGTGAGTATGGATGAAATAATGAGTCACAAATAAATTATTAAAAAATATCTTACATAAATTGAATGCAATATTAGTAAAAGAACTCATGGAATCCATGATAATTAAGTTAAACTAACAAAACTAGCGTAATATATGAATAGAATGTTTATTTATAGTCATTATTTTTTCTCATTAATAAATAATATACAACATTATAGGATGATATAATAACTATAGATATAACTTATATATATTCTCTTAAGTTAACTTAATCATTGTGTGAAAAATTCTATTCTGATATGATCTAATTTTCATATTTTAAAAACACAAATCCATTGGTTATACCAGAAAAATCCTCCCATTTAATTCACCAAAGATATTATTATTCCATTAATCTAACACTTATAAAAATTGGAATGAATAATAATAATTTGTGATGTTATTAATTTTGATTAATCTATTAAACACCCCTTTAGCACTTTCTGATGCATTAATATTTGATTGCAACATAATCACATACAACTCATCTGAAGGGTAGTCAACTTGTAAGGACCATTTCATTGTGAATACAACCCTCATGGTTATTCACAGTATAATTATTATCCCATAACACACATACACTTATGTAGGACTATTTTAAATAAACCTGGATATGCAACCCCACTACCATGGTTCTCCCATGGTTGCACCCTTTGTTATCGACACTCCTATACCCCTCCTGTATAACCAACATGATTCCTAGTGTTCTATATTGTTACTATTATTCTAGTATATTCCTTTATAGTACTATATATACATTAGTTACTATTCATTTACATGGTGTGTTTGTGTGTCACAATAGGGTCTATGGTACATTGTTTTTCTTTTTCTCAAACTGAAATTCATTGTGTATTAACAGTATTTGCAATGGTGTATTTTTCTTAGTAGTTCTGCATCCTTTACATTAGTAGATTGTAGCGTGGGCGAAAAGCATATACTATTATTATTCCTAACATAATATCACTCAATTCATATTTCCTTATTTGTAATGTGACATTACATTATTTTTTTAAAATATTTAGATCCAGTTAAACTATTCTTATAATGAAATTTCATGGTAAAGAATAATTATTATATGACTTCTTTGAAATATTCACTAAATATTTTAAAATCTATAATAATACCCATTGTTCAGAAAAATAGAAAAATGAATAAAATTAAGTTGAATTATGTCCATTTTGTAGTGAAAATATTCATGAAAACATATAGATAATTAAGAGATATCAACATTATGTATAATATTTGTGTAGTGTGAGTTATTCAAAACTCGTGTTGTTGAACATTAACATTGAAGCACATGTAAAGGTATAAATCTAGGTCATCTACTCAAGGATAAGCCAAGGGTTTCAATACTGATAAATTATATATGAATTATGAAATAAAATGTACATGATGGGTTCTTTGTAACATGATAGGTATATAAGGCATTGGTGATCCATTGATTATCACTAGCACAACAATAAGGGTTCCCCATCCATGGTCTAAAAACAATTGTCTATGTATGAATATTCCAAGGAACATGGTTAGGTAGGCTGCATAAATGATGTCTCATACAATGTGTATGAAGTATCCTTGGTTATGGGGGATCCTATAAATATTTTAAAATAATAACTGTATGAGGTCTACTAGAATAATAGATTAGTGTCTCAGGTACAAGATCCTTTTGACGGTATGATGAAGGTGATACAAAAAAAGGAAGTCAAAAAACATTTATATAGAGCTCATTCTTCTTTCTGATGAATATATATAAGAGGATCTTATCACTGTCAAAGAATATCAGGAGGATTCTAACAGAAAGTTTGATATTTTTCATCAAGGTGCTAACAAGGAGACGTAGTATTTTGGATAAAAAACTATTTTTTGACATGAGGCTTAAATTTAGGATATATTAATCTAGAGGAGTATTTTCAGAAATCGAATTGGATTTCAAAACACTTTTTGGATTTTATCAAGGATGAGCCATATACAAAGGTATCCCCAATTAAATGGAAAATATATAGGTATATTGATTCCAAAACACTGAATCCTTCTTATAATAGTCTTATGACTATTTTTTGATGTTTCATGTTCTTTTTTACACAATTTTTTAGGGTTCCCACATACCCATAAAAAGTGATCTTTGGAATAAATATTTTAATTTGGAGTTAGACAACATCCCCAATTCCTAGGATGCACCTCTCAAAGCCATACATGACATACTCCTAAGATCAAGATTCCCTCCAAGGTTTATCTTTTATATTATGAATAATGATTCAATAAAAAATAAATGATAATGATACTATAAATATTCAAACAACTTTAATCACTCAGGAGTTATTTTCTAATACTACAATACTCAATGCAATCTTCCACTCTCACAAATTCACATTTCCCCTTGTTCTTCTAATTTATTTTTAAAAAGTTAAAGAATTATAGAAATATGTTTGAATGTCAATAGTCCAATATTCAACTCTGTGAAACATATCAATGAGTTAAATACCATCTATTACCACTACTATAATCTATCAGCTCATTATAGAAATTAAAAACGAATATTAAGGAAATATTTTCCAATGTGAAACTAAATATTTAACTCCACCTTAACCATAACTCCCTACACAAATGAGCATACCAAATACTGATCTCTAAATTTTGGATCCCTTAATTTAATATCAACTTTATTTTAATAATATTTTCACCATTATGAACATGATTTACTCCTTGTTTTATTTTTTCACATGTATTTTTAAACACAGAACATTTACTTGAAATTTTATTCTTCTAGATTATTTTTTTATTCATATTACTATATTGTGAATGTACCATAAACAAAAAAATTATAATAAATATATTTATACATTATCAATGAAATAAATCTATTATAATCCTTTAAACATGAACATTCATCACTTATAGAATCTTCCTCACTCTAATTAAGATATCCTACAATATTCTCTTTCCATAAAAACATAGCATATTTTGGAAAGCATTATTGTATAAATTTTCATTATATTTTCATACATCCCACATGAAACATAGATTAGATGGATGGATTGAGTTTCTTTTTAAATAATTGGTCAACTATATATATAATTTAATGTGAAGTAAAAATACGTACGCAATTATGTCATGAAACATCGTATTTACAAGATCATTTTACATATATGAACATCATTAAAAATGTAAATAAAAATATAAAAAAATTGTATTTTTAACTAATGTGGCTGTTTGAAATCATAATTTTTAATCTCAACCAATTGAGTTATTCTTATCTAAGAACATGTTATTATTTTATTGAATGTCAATCTCAATATAATATTATAGATCAAGCCCAATCATTTATTTTATTAACATAGTAAAAAATCATATATTGAATGCCTGATCATTTGATTGTTCCTATTCTATTCCATTTCAATCTAACACCAACAAAACAATTCTCATTTTTATCTTAAATAGGATGAAATATTTTTTTTCTATGTATTAAATTTTATGAAGTTTCTTAAAAACATAATGAATCCTTTTAAATATCCAAGATATTCTTATGTGTGCATGGAATTACTCATGTTTATCTAATGGTTATTCATAAATGATACATCCCTATTTCCTATTAATCTTTAGTAGCTAGTATTTATCATCTGTTGAAAATTGAACAATTGAAAATAAAATTTCAACCATTCACTTAAAACATTGAATAAATTTAGAAGTGAATTATTGAAATTTATTCGATGAAAATTCATAAAAAAACTAGTTTAAATAACATTTAATAAATCCAAATTTAATTGAGGGAGCCCCAAATATATCAAGTATATAGGGAATATTCAATTAATATAAAGCATTAATATTCCTAAAAATTTCATAAATCCCTTCCCACACACATTTCAACTTTCAATTTGGATAAAGATGAATTTGAATCAAGTGAAATATCAAAATATCAATCTAAGTGAGATTCCCATTCAGTCTATCATAGACAAAACATATCATGAATCCCTAAAAAATTATTGCAATTTTATCTTCATAATCGGTTCAAATATTCGACACTTATAGTTTCCATCTATGTCCCCATATTCATACCTTCCAAGGTATGTTTCCATCATAGTCATTTTGTTTTTAAGTATGGGACATTCTCAACTAAATCTAATGTAAGAGTTACCACATGCTTTCTAAATATTTACATCCCCAAACTACTGAGTTTTAAAATTTCAATGGATTTTAGTTTTGTTTTGGGGATTAAGGTGGGTGGATCAAATGATTAATCATATTAAGAAATACGAGACATGTTTCATTTTTAATAAATTGAATAGTAAAAAGTGGAACACTCATTCAAAGGATATTTCTCAGTTTTGTTTTCAATGTATCATCATATCACAAAAATTCCCATGAATAATTTTTGAAATTTAGAAATTTATCATTTTTAGAATAACATTTTTTTCAATCTTAATTAGTTCATAGAGAAAATAATAAATGACCCATATATATATTGGAGGCTTAGAAAAATGAAAAATTCATTTGAAATTGGGAGAAACATGCAAATTGAGTACACAACATAAATAAATTAAGATACAACATAAAATAAGAAAACTGAAATAAATTGCATTAAATGTAAAAAATGAAGGAAAAGGTAATCCTAGGACTATAAGGATTGCATATAAACATACTAATAAAAAAATAAAATGTGATCTCAATAACTACCTATCACCTACAAGTCCCCCCTCATTTGTCCCTACATCTATATCTTGTTCAAGAAATACAAACCTGAACATCAATCAAGAAAAATGCTATATCATGAAAAACCAAAAATTGATAAATAATATTTATATACAATAATTGGTGCATGTATGGTGTGAGGGAAACTGAGCCATAAATAATTACACTAATTATTTTTCAAAATTCTGTTCAAATGATATTTCATGAATGAAAGTTTGAATAATATTTAGAAAATAAGTTTATTGTGAGTAAGAATAGAAAAATAAATAAAATTTCAATTATTTTATCTATGAAACATCCCTTTTCATTTTAGAAAATACAATTGACACAAAAACATAAAAACTATTATTAAATTTTCTATAAAATATCCCACATTCACTAAAATCCACTTCTTTTCTTAATTTTTTTTATAAAACTCATTTATAAAAAATATCTTTTAAATAAACAAATCACATAAAAATATGAACACATCCATTAGGTAACATAGAAATAATGGACCAAAATAAATACTACAGACACATTCATAACATATGATTCAAACAAACCAGGTGATGCAATAATTCTATTATAAATCCCCTATATAAATTGACAACCAATCTAGATATAATGGGAGAATAATTCTGAACTAATATGGGAATGTATTTGAAAAATTATTTTAGTAAAAATAGTCAATACTACATTGTAGTTTAATGATTAATAGAGTGGTGTTAATAATATCACCAGTACTATGTATTCTCCTCTAAAAGTCCCCAAGACATTACCATATGTTCAAGATTCTCTATTAGGATTATCTCATCATTTAGAAATAATGACTAAATCAATAACATGTTATTATAATAACACTGAAATCCCTAATAATTTGATCTTTAATAATTAAAAATAAAATTCTTAGTATATAGGATAGATATACCATTTTTTTCTATCTCATTTTCCATAAAGTTATTATAATTATGGATCTTGCAATTAAATTATTGAAAACAATATTTTGAATAAAATTTGTATAAGACTCTGAGAAGTGAAATATAAAAAATAGATATGGATGCTTAATTTCAACCATATAAATATATACTATAATTATAATATAAATAAAGTAATACTAACAATATCTTTTCCATCATCTACCTCAATCTTCAACCCCTTTGTAGTCAACACTTCTAATGAAAACAAGCATCACAACTATGTATATAAAGAGTTTTTATAAAATAAATCACACTCATGATTCTTTTAATAATATTCCACAATTATAATCAAGATCTCCCCTAATATTATTCTCATATATATATTTTTATACAAATATAAATTCCTTATAATTTTATTCTTTTTAATTACTTATTTTTATTTCATGTCACCATCTAGTGTACACTCCAAAAACAATTCCACGAGATCACTGTATGTGTTTTTTTTAACATAAATTACATAATTTTTATCATTCAAGATCTAATATAAATCCCCAATTGGATCATCCACTCTAAAAATCACTAGGATAAGCTAACATATATACTTTTTAAAATAAAAAAACTAGTTCGACTAATCATTCATGTATAATTATTATATATATTTTTAGGAAACCCATGTGTAACTGGAATATTATTGAGGGTTTATGTTTCTTTTTAAATATTACATAGTATTAAAATATTCAAATTATATAACCTCTTGCTGTAAATAAAATGGAATGTTTTCTTCACATGTAGTTTTTAATCCTATATACCTCCTCAAGAACCAAAATTAAACTTATATAAGTGAAGTTTATACTTGTGAATTATTTTGGAATCCTCATATATAGACACTATTTAATATTTTGTAATTATAATTTTTTCCTTTGAAAACTTTTAAAATATCTAATAAATATCACATTACAGTTCCAAGGTATTCTGAGATCATTGAGAGAGTGAGGGTCAAATCTTTGATTCCTTATATGTTTATAATATATTCTATTTTAATAAACATCTCTGATTAGGTAAGCTCTAAATCTAATCATTATTTTTCTCTCACCCTTTATTTCGAGCAAAAAGATATAGGAAAAGATTGAACATGAGTTTTTAAAAGGTTGGGCCTCCAAATCAACTCCATTCATAGTTTGATTTTATTTTTAGTACATGGTTTCTTCATTATAAAACTTAAATTAATGGTATAAGATATCTATTTAAAATCTTGGGAGTTGTTATCCTAAAACTCCTTAATCCATAGTGACTACAATATTCACCTCATGAATAGTTCTTTATACAAGATACCACATGTCCAAAATATCATCTAAAAATATTCTTAACCATATATTGATAGAGTCTTCATTATAAATCTAATAAGATATTCATGGGACCTCCTAAAATCCTCCTTTAAATTGGATTTTGAATTCTCTTATCTTCAAGTGAAGTGTGTGTGCACCATTATCCTTCTTTCAATCCCCACATCTAGGAATTCTTTAGGATCATATATCCTTTCTTATATGATCTCTTTATTATAATACAATGGGATTTGAGAAGATTTTCTCACTTCTTTCATTATCTATGGGATTTGATATAGTAGGATAGGTGTTCAACACTTTTCTTTCATTTTCAATTCAAAGGTGGTTTTAGATGCCCTTGGATTATTTTATTAATATATTCTCTCATTCAAACTCATTTAAATTCATTCATGGTATCTATTTAACACATAATTGAAACTCAACTACGTTAATTTTTTTTCTTGTTATATTAAAATAACCCATCATTATTTTCTATCATAATAAACACTTTTGATTCTGTATAAATATTAATGCATGTGATCATGCTTTTGTGTTGTGGAATCCTCTCTTCTTCGATGTGAAATTGTATTGTAGTATAATAAAAACTCTCTATCTTATCATATTATTACCATCTATTGGAGGATTTTAACTCACAATGAATCATAAAGAATCACAATCTCATTGTTCTATCTAAATATTTCAATAAAAGTTTTTATCAACTGAGTTAATTTTTTTCTTTATAATATGAAAGTCAATATTTTTCAAAAGATAATTCATAAATGGATTCTCATAATAATCATACATGAATCCACCCAAACATGGCCCACTCATATATTAATTATGGGTACGTGCATTTACTCTTACATTGATCTGCACCCCTCTAAATATCATTATATTCCATCATTTTGTATCTTTTAAAATGAAATATCCTAAAAAATAGGTTATCCTACAAAAGAAACCACTTCTAAATCAATGTTCATGAATTCATAGAATCTTTAAAGAATTAATTAATTAAATAATAAAATTTTTCTGATGAGATTGAATGAGTTTCTAGTTATACATAAAATATTTAGCAAATCCAAATATAATTGTAACATCATAAAAAATAATTTATGAGGAAAATTTTATAATGAAATTTAACAAAAAAAAGTTCATAAAAGATCAATAATCATATTTGTTACATTGCACTACTTCTTTCCAAATTTTTTGTTAATGGGTTATAATATTAATTGAGTGTATATGGATTTGGTTTATCATCAAATTGTTAGGAAGTCATCACTGTCAAACTTATCCCAGTATTCAAGGAAAATATTGAAGCTTTCACATAGAGTCAGGGTCCTTGGTAACATGATGCTAGAAATAGATGATCGGGGACCTTCATAAAGTGATATTATGAGGTATGTGATATATATTTATATTATTTATTTATTTTACTACATAGATTTGTGTAGACACTCCTTAGGAAGGAAAACCAATTATCAATAAACACTTTGGGAATTTCAAATTATCAAAGAATGTTAAAGGAAGAGAAGAAATATAGTTTATGGGTGCTATGTGCCACACCTATGAATCAAGAAGCCATCATATTGAATACCCATAAAGAATAATGAATATCCAATCGATGTAGAGGACCTATTTTTAGACCCTCCGTCAGGGACCTACACGATTGTAGAATTTCTACACCCCTGCACGAATATTCTACAATCTGGGGATACACTGAAGACCTATGAAAATATCTCCACTCGACCAATCCCCCTCCTTGCCTATAAATAGGACCCTTGGGCTCATCATTTGTTAACTAAAAAAGTTGTAAGAACTCCTGAATTCCCCATTGCTTAGATCCTTTTCCCATGTCCCCCAAATTTTATTAAGCGGATCTCTAAATCATGAGTGAAGAGATAATTATATTAGACAAGAAAGATAAAAGTAATTTCCGAGTTTTAAGTACAACCCATATTATTAAGGATCCTCCTTCCAAAAGATGTCATCTATGTAAGGCCATTTACTTAAGAAAAGACTAGCATGGGATTCTCCTAAGGATATCAATGGACACACGAGGTGCTTACGTTAAAACCTCACCCATGATTTGATATCCCTTGTCCATTTCCCAATACATATCAATATCTAAGATACTTATACATCCTATGATAATGATTTTTTAATTCCTCTTACGACCCATGTGGTACACGAAAAAGGTACACCTACACTGCATACCAACATAGAAGAACTATGTGGACCCCCTATGTGATCCAACTTTAAAGGCCTTCACTAATCCACCTATGGAGGAGGGGCCTCTTTTTCCTTGTCTCCCACATCTAAAAGGTAAAATTTCAAACCTCCACCAAAACAGTCTGACTTACCAAACCTTTTGGAAATACACATCCCTATGTCTCTGATTTTGGTTTGTATATATACAGTCAGAGGTTTCTCATAGTTGTCTAATAAGGTATTCAAGATCATAGGTTTTCTATAGGTTTTTATTTCTAAAGTCAAATGGACACTTACCAAGGAGGAATTGTTGGGAAGTTCCCAGTATTTAGGATTAGGGCTCAGGCCAATTCCCCCCTTCTAGTCTCTACAACTCGTAACCTCAGTTCCCTAGTAGGGAAGGTACATTTCACACCTACTTTTCTTTTAGACAAACGAAATGTCTCTCTACTCTAAAAAGATCAATTTTAGGTTATACCTCCTAGAGTAAATACCATATCATTTCGGGCCAGACCCAATGACCATTACATTCGTCTCACATTGAATGGTTCATTTCCCTATGCCCTCTCCCAGTATCGCCTTGGCTTGTTTTTTCATAGGACCAAACTCTTCCATTAGTGAAGAAGAAGGTGTGGGGTGTTTGAGTCTTTCACACCCACTTATTTCTCACACTGAAAATGACCCATGTGGTATTAGATATTTGTGATGAGTACAACATCTGAACAATCCATGACAATTCTTGGACTATGATAACTCTGATTCCTATTATAATTAGGATATCTAGGAAGCCTTCACCCAGGTCTAGAGCTCCATAGACATCGTCCTCGTGATTTAAACCCCAAATCCCTTATGTGGGAATCCTCCATGGATGTAAACCCCAAATTAATCCCCCCTAAATCTCTATCAGTTATGATATCTATCATGGAACCTATTACAAGGGGTTATTCTTTATGACTAAGCCCCAAAAATATTTTTCTCAAAGGGGCATATTCCCTTGTGAACCGTACTAAACTACACAGGTTTTGATTACCATCCATGTGGGATATGTAGGAAGGCTCTCTGATGTTTAAACTGAACACTCCATATAAACCTTATTATTTTTTAATACATTACCTGTAGTGTCTAATAAAACATGGAATCCTACATCATATCCATGTTCCATAGTCTACATAGGCTTATGTATCACACTAAGCATTGACTAGAAATATTCTGTCTAATATTTTCTTACCAGTTGACATTAAACTATATGGTTAGGTCTTTATCACATGAACTTAAAAGGTATGATGTGTCCTATTAATTACCACCAAATGATAAGGGTTCTGATTCCATTCATGAGGATACGTAGGTAGCCCATATATGGGTACGATCCTAATATAAAAACAACTATTTTTCTACCTAGATGACCATAAATTCTAGAGTGCCCCATCGAGTGGATTAAAAACCTGGATCATTGTATCATCTACTAAAATAATATCTAAGTAGTATATGAGAGGATTCCATTGAGGGATAACATCAAATACATAATGATATAAACATTAATGAATAACCTCGAATACATTGGGATGATTCTAAATTCCACACATGAAAATAATTGAGTGAAATTATCAAGGGAAACCTACATTATACATAGATAATTATTAAGGATTCATGAACATATCTTAAATAAATAAGAGATTTACAGAGTAGGAAATAATTCCCCCCAAAAAGGGTGGTATGATCTCTACCATACATCCTCTCAATAAATGTGAGTTCTTAAGTATCATAGGTCCAATACTAACAAACTCATACCTTTGAAAAAACGGATCCATTGGATACATAGATGTTAGTAGTTCATAAATAAACCAAATGGAAACAATCAAGATGTAGTGAATCCTAATAAAAACATACATTCTAAGGGTAAAGTGCTGAACCTGACGTGAATCCTTAACCACATTACTATTTTACGTAATGAGAAAAACTATAAAAAATACGATTTGTTATTATCTATTTTCCATTTTGTTTTTACCCATAAGAAAACAAAAAATAGTGAACTCTATGTGAATAATTAACCAAATGATATTGTTTCCCATTTATTTGGCTCCTATCAATTAATAAAAGTGGTCCAAACAATGGAATCCATCACACATTTGTTTATCCAAAATATGGTGCTTTGTTGGAGTTCATTGATTTTATTTGTCATATAGACATGAAATATCATTCCATTAACTCCATTTATTCCAAATGGATTCCATTTATTTTTCACCCATGAATTCTAAGGTTGATACTCAAGTAGGATCACCATCCGCTCGAAAGACGTCATCACCAAATCAACGTATTGAATTTCGGGTCTGCATTGAATTGGTCTAACAATAACATCAACATGGTATTATCCTGACTTTGGAGGCATCCTGATAGGCCCTCCAAATCAAAACTAAACCCTGATCGTCTGGTCAATGATGAATAGTGGTTTAGAAAAAAGAAGATCCAACGATCATCCTACCCTATTTTAGGAGATTATCCATGGACCACAATAATCAATACCTCCCATATTCCTGGTTGGTCGATGAAGAGGCCTTCCATTTACTTGTCATGATGAAACAGGGGTCCCTTCCAATAGATCCTACCAATAATCACCGTCGCCAATACCGCATTGTAGAAAAACCTCACAATGATGAGGGTTTCATCTTCTGGTGTTCGACCCAGGTACCTCAGACACAAGTATGTTGGACAATCTGCTGAGGATAGAAATTGGCCAAAAGGGAGAAGGTTACTAACTTTTCAACCTCTAGAGAGTCCCATCAACCCAGATTGATGGAAAACAACAAAAAGTCACATACACATATACTCCTTAACATCTCTACCCAGCAGACTTGTCTGGTGTCACCCATCCAATCACACAGTTCAAATCTAGTTGAGTACTATGATTAGGCACACACACCAACTTACAGTCTATCTAATAGTGAACATGCTCGTCTGACTACATTCAAGAAATCCAGTTAACCAAATGAGGGGGAAATTTTCTTGAAGGAACACACACCTTCCAGCACCCATCAAGTCTGCCAAAAGCCTCATTTAGTAGCACTCAAATTAGTCAGTCAGAAAGCTCTGATGATAATCCTAAGGCAGACTCAACTTTCTACCCCCATATATGAGTCCTTTCAGTATCCATTGATAGGAAAGGGAGAACATCAGAATGTATGTAAACCTACTCCCAATATAGAATGGATGTATATTACTATTCCAGTCGATGATGTTACAAAACACATCTTTTCAATGGTGAAAGGGTAGATAAAAATTCCTACTCTTATTCTAGATGTTTTCTTGAATATCATAACAGTAGCATCAGTAATACCAGAGTGACAAACGCATAATTATGTCCCCACACCTGGGATGAATCATCATCAATCTATCCCGGAGCAGATACAAACCTTTGTTCTTTTCTAGGGGGTTATGGGTCATACCCTCCCATATCATATAGACAACCAGATTGGGAACATACCACCATTAAAATTGGAGATAATCGGTCAATTCGGACAGCCACTCCAATGAATTCACATGTACCTATTCATGTCAATCACTTTCCCAGCATGTGGCCCCAAATACGTGTAAGTTAGCATCTAAGAAGAAGTCTCACCAAGGAGAGTTGTAGAATGAAGAGTTGATATATTATCTAGATCATCTTTATGTTTGAGATCTTGAATCAATCATACATTTATATATTTCATCTTAAAATCCCCCCATCCCATTACGAAAATATGGGAGTTTTAGCACTAGTTATGTCGTTCTTTATTGGATACTTTATCCTGGATGCTTTCTTCATGACAATTTGGTCAATCTAGAGAACCTATCTTCAGATGAGAGCCACGAAAACCCTCCTTATAGTCAGAAGACCAATGAGCATGATGATTTATCCCTTGTTGTAATCCACCATGATAGTCCTCTCAATGATAGAATTCTTTGTCAAAATTACCTATACAGTTGTGTTTCACATTATCAGTAAAATTCTCCAACTAACAATGTAGTAATGAGAAAGACATATTTTCTTGACGCACTTGCAAACATAAGTCCCGTCATGTTTTATGCCATGTTATTGACTAGTGAATTGAATTCTCATCCAGAATACATCCCATGGTGATTGTCATAATCTAAACCTCCTTGGGTCATTTTCCTTCTAATATAGTTGAGTAAACATTAACTTATCCCATTTCATGTGATAAATAAATTGAATACATCCACTTTGGTTAGACCATGTAGAGAAACCTCACGAAAAAATATATTGAGGATATGTTGAATATCAGAAAACAACTAGATAAGGGTAAAATAATAGTCATGTTTTGGCCTTTGGAATCCTCTCTATACAACATTCTAGAAATGATAGAATAATATTACTTCATGATATCCCTCAAACCTATGGAAGACTCTTCATCATTTAAAAATAAATTATTACCATATGATGAATATCATATCCATGTTAAGGTATGAGAATGGGTTTAGTTCCTAATTGACTTAGAATATCTCTAGTATTCTCGATATCCAGCGATTGAGAAGTAATACGAGGCCCATCAATGTGAATTCCTCAATGTATTAAGGAGGATGGGGAAATTTATTATAGAAACCCCATCTGGTGTTCATAATAAAGGATGGGGTGCACCTGGATCAGTGTATTCCACTACGCTCCAAAATCAGCATTGCACTCCAAATGTTGTCTCATGAAATTTTGTTTTCCCATGCTAGCTACCACAAATAAATCCTAGTCATGATTAATGAATTTCACTGCAAGAGTAGACCATGAATTTTTTTACCAATGTGAGGCCCAAAGAGAGAAATATATTTGAGATGTTTCAGAATCAATGATATGAAAACATTGAGTAGGATTCCCTTATAGAGGATCTCATCCATCATATTGAAGGACCCCGGGACACCCTGAGAGGGGAGGGGTGAATCAGGGTGACCACTTTTTCTTTTAATGTGATGGATCTTGTTCCCACGATGGTAGGAACTTGTTGAACCTGTATGATGATTATGATCAGAAAGACAACATTCACATGCACAGAGAAGACACAGCCATTTTTACTTGGTTCACCACTAAGGGCTACGTCCAAGGAGCATACGCCGACAGGTTGTCGGTCGTACCAAAATCCACCATGCTTCACTAGCTGTAGATTATAAAGGTTCGGGTAGAGACACTCTGTCCCAGGCTCACTGACTTTACAAATGTTCAGGGATAGCTCACTGCGTCCCTCGGGTCACTCCCGTTGACTCCCCCTAGCTCACTGCCGTTGGTGAAGTCTCACTCAGTTTATAGACGTGAAGGTCTCTTCATCATTTTCATAAGAATGCATCCTTTTTTTATGTAGATGCTCTATTGAAGTACGATTCTCACCAGAAGCAGAATATAACTTTTCCTCGAATGTATCAGGTGGTCTCCTGGCTTTCGTGCAGCTCCAAACAGGCCGGCGGGCTTCAGCAAAACCTAACGCGCTTCTCCAAGCCGGATGTGCAAGTCCCAACACGGCGCGCAAGTACAGACTGGCGTGCAAGTGTCACCAACGCACCTGCACGACGCTTCCTTCCCCGATAAAAAACATGCACGGTCCACTTCCTTTCTCTCCCAAACCGCCTTGGGCGCTCATCAGACAACCGGCGCGCAAGCTCTACTTGCGCGACCAAACTACCACCTGCGCGGCTCAACCACCTGCGCGACGAGAGCTCGAACAATCTCTAAGACTCGAACTCCACTTGAAATGAGGAGGGTTTGTCCAGTATTTATAGGCAAACTGGACCCCCTGCGTGGAGGCGTGCAAGTCCTCAGCGGCGCGCAAGTCTTGTCTCCAGTATCCTCTGTCGCGCAACTCACTTGTGCGACCCAACCAACACTTGCACGACCTTCTTTCCTTAGCCAAATTTTGATGTTCTGATCCTCAAAAACATATAGCGCGCAAGTCTTTTACCCTCCAAGATCTCGGCGCGCAAGTACCTTTTCCAAAAACACTTTACTTTATTGGCCGATTTTGAAGCCCAAAAATGTGACAAACACTGGGAAACGGCGCCACCTTCACTACTGTTTTCTGCTTGGACGGTATGATCTCATTGTTGGTACACATCCTGAACTTCCACTGAGGATTGACAACAAACACAAACCATACGCCAAATCATGCTTTGAAGACCCTGGTTCCAACACATATCACAAAAATTTCTATAATAGTACAACAATATTTTGAAATTGGTGATTTTAGTCGGTGTTCAATATTCCACTGAGCCAAAGATCATACCAGAATCCATAAAATCTAAAGAGAAACTACACTGATATCATCTATAGTAGTTAAAGAACCACCCTAGCCTGTGAGTTTTGGGGTTATTTAACCAATCCTTTAGAGTCAACCAGAAGATCCCAAAGGGTGCAGGAAGAGGAACATGAACATACTTAGACTACAGGGCTATGGACTTTTTCATATTTGCAATCGCCTTCTTAGCGGAAGTCAGTTTTCTCCTGATTCTGGAAGAAACAATAAGTGAATGCCCCACTGAACAATTCAAGGACTAAATTCAAATTAATGTCTGTACAGATGTCTCTTGGAAACCAGAAAATATGAGAAAATTATCTCCAAGAGGGTGAAGAAGAATACAGTCATAAAACAATGGTTATAGAATAACATTAATTCATTATGTGTCAGTAAATTTCATTAATGCCATTAGAGAAGATGCACCAAAAATTGAGTCCAATTTAGGGGAGTTAGAGGATGAAGTTCTTATTCAAAATTTTGTACACATAGAAGTAAATGATGGAGTTTTGCTTACCGGAAATCATAATATTACCTTAGATTTAGGTATTCCCTCAAATAAACAATATCCAACTCTTCAAAAGGCACATAACAAGGGGAAGAGTAAATATCTGATCATGTCTCACTTTTCCACTGGATAAGGTAAATCTATTTTCCATGAATAAATATTTTCCTATCAGGAGGAAATGATGAAGGAGTTGAGAACACTCAATGTAGAGTTACTTGATGCATCATTCTTGCCAGACATGCTCTACAAAAATATTCTCAATTTGTTCTTATAGTATGAACTGCAGAGAAAAGAGGGTTTGTTGCTACTATTGATGTGGATAAAGAATTCACTCCATTGGGTACACATCTATAATAGGTTCAAGAACATCATTACAGGCCTATCGACGTGGGTTATCAAAGACAAATACCATAAGTTCCCACACCGGTGGTTTTAGTAGTCACCACAACAGTTCAAGCTCCAGCTGTTGTACCTATAAAGGTAAAAGTTCATCCTGATATTCCTTAAATTGTTATGAATAATATTGAGTCATTAAAAACTCTATTAAAATATGTGGAAGAATGGTGGTCACCAGTACTAGTGGAAAAGAATTCTAACATGGAATGGGTAGATCCAAATCCTCCATCACCAAATTTTGTGAATACCATATTTCTAATAATTAATGTTTCAGGAGATCTATATTAGCACTTAACACATTTCATTTCTCACTGTTATCACTTGATGTGACCCCTCAAAAATAATAAGTTGTAAATCACAGATGTTTTGTGCAATCACTACATGGCCCAACCTTTTTCTAGTAAAAAATTTTGATGTCTTGATCAATTACTGGATAGGAAGATCTTTATAAAAAATACATTTTCCAATTGAACTCAAAGATATAGATTAAAACATTCATTGATCTTATGAAATTCAAACAAAGGGAGAATGAAAATGATATGGATTTAATTTCATGATGGAATGGAATAACATATTCCTAAAAACTGCCACTCCCTCAAGAAGAGTTGCAGCTAATCTGTGTGGAAAATCTATGTGATGAGTTGTGCACACCACTAATACCTATTAAATACATAAGAGGGTTTTTGGAAATTACAACAATCACCTAAAAGAAGGATAATTCCATCATGGAAACCAAATCTATGTCTCGTGTAATCCCATAAACTTTAGGAAGGAGAACCATAAAAGCATATGATACCCCAATTACACTCATGTAATCACATATACCTACTTATACTTCAAAGCTATCATCCTAACATAGAGAAACTCATCCTGAGCATCAAAATGAATGAAATCCTCATAAATGTGCTAAAAAGATCAAATTCAACAATAGTTTGAGGAGTTAGATAACTAATTTTACACTTTTTGGAGTGAATAGGTTTCCAGTTACTTCATTTTTCCCTTGGAAAAAAACATAGTCCAGCTGCCAAAACCTAATAAACCAAACAAAAAAGGAGATGAGGACCTCCTATACTAATGGACCTTGAATAAAATTCCGGGGATCCCCATCAAAGAGTGTCTTGTTTTTAATGATCTCTTATAAATAATGGTTGACTATGGATAAGTGGAAATAAAATGTTCATCAACCCAAGTAGTACGTGTTATTGTTACAAATCCATAGGAGGAAAGAGAATGGAAGAAAGTCCAATGAAAGAATGTGAAGATGTATGATGAATTAATTGTTCAAAAATAGTCAGTAAAACTCATTCCATTATACAAAAATAGTTGAAAAAACAGTCTGTGACTCCTACCAAATCCGCTGCAACCATGCCATCTTCATAAAAAGATCAGTCGACGAAAGGAAAATCCTCCAAGAAGAGACATGGTAATGAGGATAAAGAGCAGCTATAAGAAGATGATATAATGCAAAGGAAATTGTTTTCCTTAACATAAGTAAATTTCTATCTAAATATTTGAAAATCATGATCACTACTCCACCAAATAGCACAACTATAATTGACCTATCAGAAAGAATGTTCATAAAATGAGGCGTGGATATTTAGTTCTGTCAATGTTATCCAATTAACTGACCCCTATGAAAATAAAGATTCTCTTTATGAAACAAAATTACCTTAAAATTATTGGGGAACTATAGGAAGAATTCAAGGTTGAGGATATAATTTAAGACATGGGCATGCTAGAAGCCACTATTTTAATTACACCCCAAAACAAACCATTTGTGCAATAGAATCTCATGGAAGATCCCTTCTGCAGGCTTAACAAAAACAAATTAACTCTCCCACACAAGACAAGAACAACCCCGACATGATCATCATGGAAGACCGGTTAGAGGATATACCACCACTCTATATGTAGGTAGATAAACATTGTAATACTTAATACATGGTACATCTACATCGAGAGCATCAACTTCCAAGGAACATGCAATACCGCATATCCATGCTAGGAAACACAGACCTTTGGACCAGAACTGTGACATTTTTAAGCAACTGGAACACATAACGGCCATGTTATTGTTCTTGGATGCTCTAAATCTATCAAAAGATCTTCAAGAAGCACTTATTGAGGCTTATTCAAGTCCACAAATGTTTCAAACTAAGGTTTGTTCTATTAAGGTCTTCTTTATATA
This sequence comes from Viscum album, assembly GCA_963277665.1. NCBI lineage: Eukaryota > Viridiplantae > Streptophyta > Magnoliopsida > Santalales > Viscaceae > Viscum > Viscum album. The sequence goes on along the minus strand of OY728125.1, from coordinate 259,287,732 downwards.
GAATAATCCTACAGAATTTCATGAAATTATATCTTTCATGGACCAAGATGAAGGTGATTTTGTACATGGACACATCATACCCTTTTATTTATTGTCCATGTTTAATGATACAGATATATGATGATCCTTTATTGATAATGAATTAAGAGTAAAACTCATTCCCAACTGTACACTTTATCAGTCTGGTTATACTAAATATGACATATCTACCTCCAATATGATGTTCCAAGGTTATGAAAGTAATGAACATTAACCTATAAGTGATATTACACTATGAACTCATTTGGAGAACTTTTATCAAATTCGGATTTCATGGTTTCTAGTAGGATGCATCTTTCAATATTCTTCATGGAAGGCCTCGGCTACATCAACATGCGTTCATCCCCTCTTCACACCACAGTTGTCTTAAGTAAGCTTTAAAAGGTAAAATTTGTGCATTTCATGGTGTCAAGGACCCATTAAAAACAGGTGAATCTTAATATATTGAAGCAGTAGTTCTATCACACAATGGGAACAAAGCCTGTGTAAAAATAAATAATAGGAATCAATGATACGAATGGTATGGAAAAAATCCCATCATACACATACAATAATCTCAGTGAAATTATGTTTTTTTATAAGTCAAATGTTAAGGATAGACCCAAATCCAAGAACTCATTTAGTTTCTTCCATAACATCAGTTTTTACAATCGATCCTCATAGCACGGGTAAAATTGTCGATTTGACAAACAGTGTTGATAGCTTAAATGGATATATCGTCATTTCATCCACCAAACTTCAGAAATTATTTTTTCGTCATCTAGGATAGGATATGTTGGTGTATTAATAATTTAATGGAAATATGAGGATTCCTAACCCATTATTTTGACTTCAATTCTCTCATAAAAAAATTCATCATTGGTAGGGTCATAAAAGGTTTCTTTTTCTTCAGGATTTCCTAATACTGACTCCTCCCCTTGCTCTGAGTGTCTTGAATAATCACCTAACCTTTATGAATATTTATAATAAGAGACACATGAGTAAGAGGACGATGAGAAAGATCTGAAGGATGACCACTGAAATTCGTGGAAGGCGTCTCGACCACTATGGATGATCTCGGAGAACTAAATTTGGGTATAGAATAAGATCCATGCCTCACTATAATTAGTGTCTACATGACATCCAAAGTGAAATAGATGTATACTTAATTTATAAATAAAACCTGAGATGTATTTTCATGAAATTATATAAACATTCCAAGACTTTACCATGACATAGACACTAATCATTTCGGTTTTCTAGAAGTGCATCGGGTATTTAAGCATTAAGCAAGAAGAATGCACCCCACCCAATCCTAACAAATTTAGTATCAAGTCAACATTCTCATCAATGATAACTTTATCTTGAAGGTAAAATAACCCAAATGGATGTCCAAAATTTTCCCAGTGAAAAATAAAAATAGAAAAATTAGGGTTAGCATTGATTTTAGTTATCTTAACCGACATTGTTCCAAAGATGACTTTTGGTTCCAATCATAGAACGTTTTCATGATGAAACCTATGGATAAAGAGATCTCTCCATCATGGATGGATACTCTCGATATAACCAAGTTCGAATATCTCGAGAAGATGAGTTATCTACAACTTTTACATCCCCTCAGGGTATATTTTTCTATCAAATAATTCTCTTTGGATTGAATAATGATTATGCCACATATGAACGTGGAATACGCCATATTTTAAAACCTTTATTGTGTAAATTTATTTAATTCATTGTGGATGATCTAGTGGTTAATTACATAATGCATTTATCACATATTTGAATTGGAGACTATAATCATCATGCTTAGGAATTTTTTTTGAAGATGATCCCCTTGAATTGTGATTTTGGGTCAACCTTAAGGAAAATTATTATGTTTTTGGTATGACAACATGACCTCAAAGTGGACAATGAGTATACTCTTTCTATCAATAGCATGTCTCCTCCTAGAAACATGAAGGAATTGAGAGGAATGTAAGGATAAATGGCTTTTATTTGGTGCTATATAGCCATTTTGGAAGGAAAGATTTTTCCCTTCAATAAATTGATGAATAAAGGGGTCACATATCAGTGGACCAATGTCTTCAAAGAAGAATTTGATATCCTTAAGAAATTCTTCTTGATCCCATTGTTATTGATTCCACCTGTTGATGAAAATCCACCCATTCATTATCTTACATCCTTTGAGTGGTCACTAAGTGCCTTCCTTGCACAAAACAACGATGCTGGGAATGAAATCAGCCTTTATTATCTTAGTCGAACCATTCTGGACATAGAGACTCGATATTCAGATATTGATAAATGTTCCCATGAATTAATCATTGTTGTTCACAAATTAAGACTCTATTTGAATCATCATGAGGTCCACTTGTTATCACACAATAACCCACTTAAATGTTTCATCTGTCATCATATGATTACAGGGTGACTACTATGGTGGGAGGTTATCCTTCAATAGTTTGATATACATCTTGTACCCCAAAATCAATATCATTCCACGCTTTAGCATATACCCTTACTAAGAACCCATATTCAAAAGATACATAATTGAATATTTAATTTCCTAATGATGATATAATCTATTTTCATGAACGTCCTCGAATGTGGGAAATGTACATTAATGGTGCATCTAAAATTCCCACGAGAAAGAGAATGGAAAACACTATACTTAAATATGATGGGTTACTAATTGTGCTTGGCTCCATAGATAAGGAAGTGTTTCCATAATTTGTTCACTTTTCATAAGGTGGTACTAACAATGATGAAAAATATCATGTTCTCATTATAGGACTAGAATTAGCAATGCTAGTACCAGGGAATTACCTGGAGGTAAAAGGTGGTTCAGAAATGGAAATCACACAAATCAATGGGGATTACGCAATTATAAAAAAATAAATAATTTCCCAATGTGATTATGTTCTAGGTTTAATGAAATAATTCTTCATGGATCCATCATTTTCTAACATCCCATGATCAATAAATAACCAAGATGATAAATTTGAAAATTCACAGAGAACCATGGTATATCCAAATCTAGATGAAACAATCAATATAATTTCTCATAGTTGAGTGGTTTTACCATTTATTCATATAAAAACATAGTAAATCAATGAAATCTATCCCATTCATTAGCCATATGGTCATACCATAGGATGGATGAATACCATCATGTAATATCTCCAAAATGGGGTACTTCTACTAGATAGACATAAATAAGAGAAGATTTTTTGATAAGTAGTTAATTTCACTCTTTATAATGGTTCTGATCACCCGAAGAACCTTTATAGATGAGGCATAGATGGAATTCTACTGACCTAAATTTATGGAAATGAAGTTGTAACTATTATTAATGAAGTACATGAAGGAGCCTATGGTGCTCACTAGTATGGGTAATGGATTTCTGATCACATATGAAGTTTGGATAATTTTTTGCTTCAATGACACAAGATTTCATAGATTTATCTTATATGTTTCATCCTAGACAGATATATGAAAACATCATTCATCAACCTTTAGAGTTTTTAAAAACTTCTAAATACTCCAAAACATTCTCTATAAGCGGAATGAATGTCATAGGAACATATCCTCCAGCTATGTCTATGCAGTTCAAGTATATTCTTACTGCTACCAATTTATTCTCTAAATGGTATGAGGCAACACCTCTCAAAAAAGTCGGGGTGAAAAGAATTGTTACCTTTTTCAAAGCTAATATCATTACCATATTTGGCGTCCCTCGTTCAATATTGATAGAAAACTACACCAATTTCTATTCAGATGAGTTAAAAAAGCTATATCAGGGGAACAATATCAAATCCAACCATTTATCTCACTACCATGAAGGGGCCAAAGGATAGACAAAGGTTTTCAAAAGACCCAATATAATATACTCCAAAATATGGTGGATAAATATAATGAGTCTTGACTTGATATGCTATTTCCTTCTTTGTGGGGTTATCAGACTTCTACTTGGACTACAACACGATCACCCCCATAATCGTTGGTGTATGGGGTATACGTAGTTATGCCTTCTGAAATTCAATTTCCTTCACTCTAAGTTTCCATTAGTGACCAATTATATATATATGAATAGTGACAGAAGTGATTTTATGAGCTGTAATGATTGGATGAAAAGATATTACATAATTTTCATCATTTAGAAGTCAATCGGAAAAGAATTTCATGAGATTTTAATAATAAAGTTAACATCCAATAATTTCTTCAATGAGAATTGGTATTAGTTCTAAGGACTCAAATGATACCAGGGAAGAAGACTAAAATTCTTTAACCAATGTGGTAATAACCTTACTGCATACATAATGTCAAATGTAATGGATATTATTCTCTAATCTCAATAGATGTTGAACTTATTACAACTCCAACAAATGAAATATTCTTAAAGTAGTATATTGTGTAATCACACTAATTAATTAACTAGTTTAAAGACATTAAACTACATAACAACCATATGAATCTATGCTACAATATGTTAAAATGTGTAGTATCATTTTTTATTATTGCATGACCTTAAACTCTATGATAATATTTCTCCTCGCTACATGACAATAAACTATACATTTAATATCTCCTTCATTTGAAGTTAAAAAATATTCCTAGATTCCACAAAATAGGTAATCCATATTCATATTTAAAAAATGATTAGTTTCTATGCACAATCATTACTCACACCAGTGATATTACATAGTGGGACATTAGTTCCATTTCTCCCTTTGTTTCATTCGGGTATTCATAGAGATCCCTTTTCAAGTACTACGTATGGATTTGTTCTCATTATAATGAGATACGTAGAGATTCCTAGATCTCAAATCCTGGTCCCAACAACAAAAAATAAAAATTCTATCATTCCTTGTGTTTATTATTGAAATATTCGCAGGGAATTCTATTTTCAAGAACTACATGTGGCATGATTCATATTCCAATGAGATGCGTAGTAATTTTTAGATCTCAAATATTAGGACCAACCACATACATATAGAAATAGATTTCTCATTTTCCTACTTTATATGAACCAAATCTACAGAGATTACTCTTCCATAATACATAGTTTGATCTTCATATCATCTTGTGTCTTAATTTTAACAATTATTTCAAAATTAATTAAAAGCCACAATCTCTCACTTAAAACTAAATTGGTGTGTGGAATGAGTTTTTAATAACTATTTTTGGCATGATTATCATTTCAATTGGATTCGTACAGATTTCTCGATCGCCAATATTGGTCCCATCCATGAAAAATCCCCTTTATTCTATGTGTGTATGAATAATACCTGTATCGGTAATGTTTCATGAACTATGTGTGTCTTGATTCTCACCCATATGAGATAAGTAGTAACACCCAGATCTCCAATCATGAGTCGAGACATAATTTCATGAAAGAAACCGCTCTTTCTATTACCTTTTCACAAATAAAATTTGTATAGGGACTTGTTCCAGGACATTAAGTTGATTATCATTTTAATGAGATACATGGTGATCCCTATAATTTCTTCCATAGGCTCAACCTTCAGCTTATAAATTAAATAAAACCCCATATTCCCCAAATAAAAACATGATTGATATGGGGAACAATATCAAGAACTATATGTGGATTGATTCTTACTTCAGTAAGATACATTGGGATATCTAGGTCCTATAACATGGTTCAAATACCATATAATTATCATACCCTTATCCTTCACTTGTGATACCTTTGTTTTGAATAAGATTCATTTTACCACTCCTTGTTTCTCACACTTAGCTAAACTCTTGTTGGAATAGTAATTGGTTAAAAAAATTATCTACATAAATTACAATTTTCGATTCATATTTTAGGTTATATGTCCTAATCTCATTAATATAAATTACATGATCTCCTTAAAAAATAAATTTATTTTGATTTTCATTTTTATGAGATATGTAGTCATTTCATGGTATATCACCTTCGTCCTCATAGAAAGAAATTAAACGACATGCATGGTGGCATGATTATCATTTTAATGAGATAGCTAGAGATGTTAAGAATCTAAATCACAGTACCATCTATAGAATGTTAGTAAAAATACTATTCTCACCCTTGTACAAGTTATATATACATGAAGAGATTTAAATTCTATTTATATCGAAGCCCGTAATTTCCTTGTTATATGACATTAAACTACATGGTATCTAAAGAACTATGTATGGCTTGATTCTCATCCTATTGAGATATATAGTGAAAGCTAGGAAAAAAATCATAGTTTTATCTACTAGATAAAAGATAATTCCACATCTCCCACATATAATTAGAAATCCATGTAGGAGCCCTCTATTTTGGGTCATATCTTTATAGAGTCCACTAAGGAAAGAAAATACATTCCCATTAAACATTTGAGTAATATCTACGTAAGAAACTAAAAACTCATGGCCAATATTGATTCAAATGTTTCTCTTCTACATTGAATGTAACCCCATTCACATTTCACACTCTTCATCTTGAATACTTTCAGATCTTTAGAATCTTTCTTCAGTTTCCTATAAACGATTTTCAAATACCCGAGAACTATTTTTCCTAACTATGAATTATGTTCCCCAAGGTGGCCTTTCAAAAAATTGTCTTATATAATGAGCATGTAAGCCAAAGGATGACACTATTTTTATATACAGCACATACCCTAGATGGCCCTTCATAATCCAACCCCCATTACTGATTTTTTCAAACAGTAGGAACATAATTCTTAGTAGAAGTCGCTTATGTCCCCTTCAAATGTTGATAATGATATATAGGAACCCATATTTTAAAGTGGCCATCCATTTAATATTTGTCTTATATAATTTATCTCGATATAAAATCCTCCAAGACCATTGTTTACACATTTTCCCTCCCCATGTGATCAAAGCATATTGAAATAACCATTAATCATGACTTGAACTATCCCTTCTATATTAAATATGTGTCCCTAAGATTCCCTTCATATGTAGTCCACATAACAGGCATGTCAGCCAAAATATGTCTCCATTTGTCTATAAAGCACATTCCTCATTTGTCCTGCCAAATATAACCACCATAATGAGTATTTTCAAACAATGGTAACATCATTCTTGGAAAATTATACTTGTAATGACATTATCTATTTCCATATTAGTTTTTTGAATTCATAAAACCATAAATCACACTATACAATTATTTCATTCCATACCTTAGTATGGTAATATATTTCTAGATAAATTACCCTGAAATTGGATATTCAAAAACCACATGTCAAATCTAAAGACCTTAAAATAAATCCCCATGTGTTCAAACTATATGACATAAACCTCCTCAGTTTAATTTCCTAGATTCATGACATAAAACTTCACAACCTAATGTCCCAACTACATGACTGTAATCCACATAATAAAATATAAAAAAACCAATTTCTAAAAAACATATCCTCTTTTATACACCATATTCAAATAGGAGTGGTTTTTCATTCATGACCTATATTGGCACAAATGACAGATTTTATTCTCAAATACCTTTCCTTCGGAAAGCCACCCACAATGGTCTTCAAGCATCAAACTTTTAACCCCCTTTTTATCAATAATAAAATGTCAGAATTCATTAGATCTCTTTTCATGACAATGTAGCTTGTTACCCTAGGTGTCCTTGCATGATTCACCACTGTAATAGGGTTTTCAGTCAAAAGATGCCACCGTTTGGGTATGAAACACATACATAAGCTGGTCCTGCATAATTCATCCCCAATAATGGGTTTGTAAAATATCTGTAACATTGTTGTAAGAGGATACCTCCACTAATATGATACGTAAAAGATTAGATTTTCTGAACATAAAAATAATCCAATCACGACTCTTGATTTTCTATGGAAGTATCTAAAAAATAATTGGGCATTCCTAGCCATCACTATTTTTTAAATTTATAACCTCAAAATTTATGGTCCAATATATTCAACCTAAAACACAATATTTAGAGGTCTGACATGGATAACATTAAAATGCCTACCAAATAAGACATGATAATCACTGGACTGAAAACCTGCAATGGGAATTCAAAATAAAAGTCGAGTCCCATCTTGCTAGATCTATAATAAATGTGGTCAAGGAAATATCAAGAAATAATAAAATATTTAAAAGAATAAATGTTTGCAGTGTTGTTCATATGACCCTAACAACTGTCAAATTGCACATACCCATTTTATTGGATTAGGTAAATGTTAAATTGCACTCATCCCTATTATTGTAATTATGATTATCTAACATGAAGATTCCATGTTTTGAAAATCATCTTTAATATTGTAAAAATAGGAAGAAAGGTGGGATGAAGATGTATATAAATAATTGGAGAAAAAATCATTTTCATTTATATGGTAAAATGTGAATAAAATACATATATTGGAGTATCCATGTCATGTATTACAAGAATCATTCAACATGACTCTTAACTTGTCATATAGCCTCCTAGGCCTTATTAATCGCATGTTGAAGATCGATCAGTTGATCATCTTCAGCCTCCTTTGCATGAGATTGTGCATCTTTGGCACCTGAAATGGTAGTTACTCCTTATAATTAGTATTATCCCAATGATTGGTTCAGTTTCACAAACCTATGCTGAACAACATCTATTGTTGTTGAAGATGTTCTATTTCCTTCATTGTCTCCTTAATTTTCTGATTGAATTCTGTCAATTTTGTTTACTATGGTTGGCATCTGACATAGATATTGAAGCTTAAAAACACTCAATATTGGTGGGATGTTTGGCCTTTTAATGGTCTGTCTACAATTTATGTTCCTTCTCCTGATGGAGAACAATTTCTTTCACCTCATTGTAAACTAGACAAAATCAAATAAAAAATCCCAGTATGCTAAAATGTGTTGTAAGTTGTCCAAAGTATGAAGCAAACTCATTCAAAGGATTTTTAGAGATTATATCCCAAATAGTTCTCCATGTTTTCTACCACATAATACTAAGTGAAAATAGAAACACTCTGTCTGAATCAGAATCAATTCCATGAGGCCGAACATATTCTGAAATCATATCACTCATGGAGGTTCTTGGTTCTACTCCTTTAAAAGTAGCAGGTTCTCTATCTTTTATTGTTGGTTGTGCCAATGCATGAACATCACATTCAAACCCAACCATGGGTATTGATAGCACAAAATAGTGTATTATAATGATTATTAACTCCAAAAGAATAGTAATAACAAAGCATTATCAAGAGAGTAATGGTTACAATATCAACAGAGGCTTTATAAATTTATCCTTAATACGATGATAAATCAAGATTTGTGATTTATACTCTACTATGTCCCACTATATATTTTCCCACCCGATGTAATCATTTAGATCACAATATTACTTTATGATTACTTGGTGAATTGAGAATGTAGATAAATGCACGTCATTTAAAATCTATTTCCTATATTCTTTCACGTGTACAATATATATATATTTTCCTAATGTTATAATTCCATCATTTTCATGGTTCAATTATTTAATATTTATAACCTAATTTTATATCTTAATATAATAAATTTATGCCTCATTGATATTTAAATATATAAATGTCTACAATAATTATTTTGTAAATGTTTCATTTTATCCCATCCCTTAATATTTCCACGTCTTACTTTTCATATCCATATTAATTGATTCTTTCTTAATATTCATCCCGAATAAGGTATAATGATCTTTTCTACATTGATCATCAACCACCTTGTTTTCCTTCCTAATATGGTAATGTATACACCTATCATAATTCTTGATCCAATATAACTATCTCATTTGGAATTTTTATCTCTTTCTATGTGAATATATAATTTATACTATTTTGATTAGTTTATATATCACACATCTAACTATAAAGTAAAATACACTGAATCATTTATAATGAAATTATTATTAATAACTCTAGATCATCCGTATTATAATTTTTATAATGGGTATTTAATTAAAGTGAGGAATAATATATCACCTTTTTAATTTACAAATGAACACAACCAAATACCTTATTTAAAGCATCATGTTATGTCACAAAGCCTTCTATAATATATGATAGTGTGATTTTATGTTCACTAAAAAACCTATAATTAAGATATCTGAATGTATCATCACATTAATCCATCTATTGAAACATTAATATCTTTATCGTTATAATGGTTAGTGGATTTCAAAAATAATAAAATTATTCCCAAAAAATTAACAGTATGAAGTTAATCCTTGAAAACTATAGATCTCTATCACATATTTTATTCAGGAACATTCTGCTATCACCTCTACCATTAAAGGATTCATGTATTTACATTCACATGTGACAACATATCTAAAGAAAGAAACGTTATTATCCAGAACTCATACTTTATGAATTTAACATATAGTTTCTCTTATCACAAGAACATTAACACAATAATAAATCTTGAAAATATTCCAGAAAAAATAATTAGTCCCTATTATTTAAATGCATAATTATTTATAAGGGATTTATAATTCTCAAAGGCTTAATAATAAATTCATAGAGGTTATACCGTGTACAAAAGTCTATCCTGGGTATACCCTACAGTTTAATAATTAATTCATGATATCATAATTGAAGATCCAGCATCAATAAATATTGATCCCCTCTATGTAATAATATATATCACCAATATATGGGAGATGATGATATTTTTTGTACCATGATCTTGTTAGGCTGATGATAATCAATGTAAAGATTCCTCAACTAGTCCTTCTTTTTAATAAATAGGGTCAGTGTATCTCATGGTTTATCACATGGGATTATAAAACCATTATCTAATTTCTCTTGATGATTCTTCAACAATTATTCTAATTAAGAAGGGGTTACACAATAATAACTATTTGATATTCACATTTATCCATATTTGTGTTCAATTGAAAACTCAACCTAAAATTTTTGGGGAAGTTAATGAAGCTATTTTGAAAATAAATATATTTTTTAATAAATAGAATTCATTCAATAATGAGTTAGATCCAACTATCTAACACATGTATCTATATTTAATTCCATGACCTACGTTAAGAAATTTACTTTGAACATAATATCTTAATCATCATTTTATAAATATTTGATCATTGAATGATTTGGGACATGGAATGAGACTTCCATATCCCAAAAGTTTCTATGATATATATAGACTAATATATTCTACACCCAATATCATTTTGTATTCAACGAAGCTAATAATTTATATATTTTAGGGAAATGGATTCCCAATTATTAATCATTAACTAATATTTGATGTCATGAATCTATCATCATTGTCATCATTTTTGTAATGATTGAATGTGAGGAACCAAAATCATTTAATATATTAATAGTTAGATATTTAATGAAAAGTGTAACTTTCACCATAATTTCATCATGGTACTCTTTTTTTGTCGTGATTTAAAAAGTTCTTTATGGATCCATTGGATTTCTTGATTTTGTTGTTGATTATCCTTATTTGCAAGTATATTGTTGCATTAATTTAAAATTTCCAAAATTTTATAAATTTCATTTGTTGAATGGTGGTTGGTGAATTAGATGGGACATTATTATTTCCAAATATGTTAACATGAATCTTAATGCCTCATTAAAAATTGTTTTCCCATTTTCCTCCTCTATATTCTATAACACATTTTCTTATTAATTTTATTTAATTTACCCAATTCTACTTGCCATATTTTTAGAATGTAGAATTTGAATTTTAATTAAATCATGGGATTTAACATTAAAGTTCCCTTGATACATTCATTTCCATTTCTAATCATGAAATACATGATAATAATGAGTTTCACCATTTTTATATCATCATCAATAGAACATGGAAGAATTTATTTATCAGTACCAATGCCTCTTAATGTTATTTTTGTTGATACCCTATTTTAATACACATAATAAATAAAACATGTATCTTTTTGGATTAATTAATAAACTAAAGGAGTACTAAAAAAGTCTCATATAGTTCACTTTATTGGTAAAAAATGATTATTTACCCTTTTTTCCTAAAAATATTTGGATAAAAATAATGTCGAAAAAATAATTATTAATGTATATTCTCATAACACAAAACCAGTTATAAAGATTCAATTTCATTCTTTAGCCTCATGATTTTTATTGAGTCTTATTATTGGTCTATTTCATTTTAAAATTGATAAAAACCCAAAATTATCTTCTCACTCATGAAGCATTAAGTAATAGATATTATATTTTTTATGATGAAGCACTGTTCAATAATTTGTTTATATATAGGGAATCCAAAGGATGGGGGCCATCATTCATGATGAGATTGATAGTGATTTATTCAATATTTGTTGCATTTTGGATATCAATATAGTTATAGTAATAACTATTAACCTGAGATATAATTTCCTCAAATTTTCACACTCAATATCCCATACAATTTATTTATTCATTGGGATAGCCCCAAAATTTTCTATAACACTCTTTATATTCATAGTTCACCCAAGTTCCAACCATTTAATAAAATAAAAAGGGTTAATGTTTGTACAAAACACCAATATCTTTATAAAATTTGTGTAAAAAATAAAAATATCAATACTAAAATTTATTATCATATGACACCTTCATTCCAACTTATAAAAAAATCAGTTATTAATATAAATCTATTGTATTAGCCTTTAAATCATTAATTAATCAATGAAACTATTGGTTTAACTATAAAAATTATAAATTAATCATAGTTTTATTTACTATTTATAATTTTATTTTCATTAAAATGACCCAATGAGATAAAAAATACTTCACTAATGTCAGATATGATTTCCCAAACATGGTATTAAAATATATTTTGCATTAATTCCCAAAATAATACATTATATACCTAAAACAAAACACACTTCTAGAACCTAATGGATTAGTGTCTTTCAATATTGTCTACAAAACTATCTTATGAAAAAATAATTACTTAATGTCTCCCACACAATTACCAAAATATGATTTTCTCTTAAACATGTTCCGATATAAAAGTTTTCATGGGACTAGAAAAAATAATAAATTCCTCTTCACAAATGATTTGTAAGGGAATAAATAATCTAAATAAGTTAGGTAGAATATATCGTTAGATCATAAACATAATAAAAATATCAATTTAGTATAAATGAACTGATAAATGGTATAATATCATAAAAATATAAGTATTAATCATGAGGCGTTATAACATAATCATAGATCAAGGAAGACATACATGGAAATGTAAATTAATCATAATAAAAACATAACATATTCCAAAACAAAAAAATATAAGGTAATAACAAAATAATCATGAACCAAGGTGACATAACGTAAGAATATTTCAAAATTATAGTCCTAGAAAACAATAAATTTTTTCAAGGCTAATAACAAATACCATCATAACATAGAGGTTTAATAATCACTTTATATGATATATAAAATAGTTAAATTGGAATCACTACATTAAAACTATTAGAATAATGGATCAAAGACCACTTCCATTTTCTCTTAAGATTAGGGAATATGCCTCAGTATCAACAACCTATAGTATTCTCCCGAGATATAAATCTTCAGATGATGTGTTATAGATTTATATAATTTTTGTCTAACTCATTACATAATGATAGACAAGTCATCTATGTACCAACATAAATCACCCATAAAACAGAGGTTTACTTACCCATGTAAAAAAGATTTTACAATACATTCATATGATGTATCATATTTTAATACAACAATAAGTATAACGAATGACACCTGAAACTAAATAATAAAAAAGAATCATGTCTTAATAGTATTTTAATAGACCAAAAATGAAATAAATTATAGATGATGGATATTATATCAAAATAAATTAAATTGTAATATGAAACTAAAGAATAATTGTCTTCATTTTTTTGTATCATTGTGATATAAAAAATGTTTTATGTAACTCTAAAGGTCGTTTTTAAAAGGTGAAAATAATTATTACTAAATTATTTTAATAATAAACATCTAAGAAATGAATCCTTGAAAAAAAAACGTAAGGAAAAATAAATATATACCATAAAGTATAAAATTTTTGGATGTTGAAAGAAGTAAATTTTTAAGTATTATTAATTGTTTAAAAGAACCAAATTTTATAAAATATATGTAAAACATTATTTAATAAAAGTGAAGAGAAATAGGATAATTATATAAATGAATAAATATTTTAAATTATGAATAAAAAATATTATTTTTAATAAAGAACATGTGAAATTAAAACATAAGTAACATTATTGAGTGTGTGAGTTTTTTGTAGTGATGTAATTTTATGTTGCATGAATCAATAAAAATTATTTTATTTTAAAAAATTGATTTTGTGGTGAGAAATCGATCAAAAATTGTATTTTGATAAATGATATATTATTTATCTACAATGAAATAGAAAATATAATGTGATATAGGGACATATAATAATGTATAAAACATAGAATATCTATGTAAAATAAGATACAACATGAGTTAATGAAAATAAAATGAGCCAATAAAAACCACTATAACTTTGGTATGACATTAATAAAATGACAATGAATGAGATAATTTGATATATAAATATAAATCCAATGAATAATAATATAACAATTTTAAAACATGTTAATGGGGTAAATGGACATCATATATGTGAAAATGTTTTCATAATATGAAACATTTCTAAAAAAATTAAATTCAGATAAAAAACTATTAACGTAAATTCGAACTTTTTCAACGATTCTATAATATTTTTAACACATTGAATCAACCCATAATAACCTTATTTGGGATGATGTATTGGGGACTTCCTCCTATGTCTGTATGTAATCAAATTATAGACACTTATTTAAGGTGGATCTCAATTTGGGTAGGGGTTTAAGATAAAAGTAATGAAGGGAAGTGCCTTTAAATGGGTAGAGGAAGGGTCAACTTATTAATAAAAATGTGGATAAGTTATTTGGAAATAGATTTTTTTTATGGATGAACATGGTATTTTCATGGAATGTGGGTGACTTAGATAAGTAAATGTTTTTTAGAATAGTCAGATTGACTTAACATTAAACAAACATATTCTAGAATTCATAAATATCAATATAATTAATTAAACTTTGTTTAATGAAAGCAGTCCCTTCTTTAATTCATTTTAAGCGATCTAATTATTTACCGAAATGATTATATTTTATCAAAAAATACAATTTGATACATATTAGCTAATATTTATGTGTTGATTCAATATTTAGAGTCTATTTTATTAAATTCAACATAAAAAAGTGATAAAACATATAATATAATGAAGGGAAAAATATATTTTCAAATTATAAAATGAATTTATTCTTATTACCAAATAATAATAACTTAATGAATTTGGATTTATTTTTAAATATATATAATCTGTAAATTAGAATAAAATCTTTAATTAAATTTTATATATTTAATAAAAATTATATAAAATATAAAAAATTAAAAAAAATTATAGTATAATATATGTTTCCAATGAATTATTATCTTTTTTATTTCATTCATTAATTATTTAATATATGAGAATTTACTATTATATATATATTATGTTTCTAATTTTTATTAATGATAATAAAAAATAATAATATTTTTTTGGATATTTGTATATCCAATGACTACATATCAAATGACAATATAAAATTCATATCACCCTTTCACATTCCTATATATAGCCTTAAATTCTTCTCTAAAACAATTTATCATATTCCATAATTTATTTAAAAATATTTTTTTCATATTTCCATAATGTTTTATTCATTATATAGTCGTCATTTTGTTTATAACATGCATAGGTGATAAGGATTATTCCTATTTCAATAATATTGTTTTTCTATTTTATGATGGTTTTAATACTTTTATTAATTTTATATGTTTATTTAGGTTATATCTAATTTATTTTTTTCGACATTATTATTATTCCATGATGGAATAAGGTATTATTTATAAGTGTATTTCGTTTCATGTAAGATAGGTTATGAAACACATTGCGAGTTTTTAAAGGAAATTTTTCACAAAAAAGATGGTTGTTATATTCTTACCAATAAAGGTATAAATATTTTTGAACTATTACAATGAATGTTTTTGATATTTGGGGAATTTGCATAAGGATAAGGGAAGAAAAATGGCACTGTACATGAAATCTGTACTGTAAAAATGCATTACAGTGTGTCCTAATGTGTTTCATTATGAATAGTAAGAGTATATGGTTGTCTTGTAGTTTTGTGTGTCATTCCATCAAAGGTTGTTTTTAGTGTGTTTTTTGTATTATTGTGTGAATTATGAAATTACATAATGAAGGGGTTTTCATGTTTTAGATAATATTTCATGGTATGAAATATGGAATGTATCTTTTTTATGTTAATCATACAGTGGTATTGTCACAGTGTGATGAATTCAAATACATCGTGATGGTTGATGATTTATTATTACAAAGGAGGTTTCTAGGTTTTAATTTGAAATGATAACACCATGTTAATCTTCCATGGGGTTGAATTTTAGTGTGACCCTTCAACTTTTTCCCTAGGGTCCTTGGAATTTGGTTCTTTAGTTTTACCTATATGTAGTTATTCATATCAAGTTGTATTTCACTTTTCTATGGTTTGGTTTTGGGTTTTATGGTAAAGGAGAGATGGAAAATGATAACATTGAAATTCATGAGAGTTCATAAATTATTGTGTGATCACCAAGGTCACACATTCACCCTTTTTATTATTGTTAAATTTAATGTGGTTTGACCCAAAGGAATTGGGAGATATCATGTTTTTATTTTGAAATTGTAGATTTATTAATGAGTAATTACCTCCTTCAAGTCATTATTTTTTATTTTTCCCAAGTGATTATAAAATTGATTTTTTTCTACATTTATCTCTAATTTTTTTAGTTTCAATCATACACTGGGGTGACTAGATGTTATCTATTGGAGATCAATAGGCATCTTTGATTTGTTTTGTCGCTTTACCATAAAAGATCAATCGCATTTTGATTCAATTTGTTTTTATCTTCATTATATTTAACATTTTCTTTATCCTCTTATCCATTTTTCATAAAAAATATTTATAGTGGGTTATATATTAGTTTATTAATCTTCAGTGACGTCTTTTGGTAAATTGATTTGTCATAGGGTATGAAGAATATTCCAAGGGTGTTCTTGGTGGGGTGTTCATCAATTTTTTTATTTCAAAATTGTTCAAGTATCAATTATGTTAAGGCATTAGAAACATAAAATTTTTTATTACATGAAATTATGGGATAATATTTATTTTTATTTAAAAGGTTTTAATATATGAATTGACCATATTAAAATAAATAACATGAATAATAAAATTAATAGTGAATGTGGTAAATCTTATGGTATGTATCTAAAATTCCTGTTATTGGAACATATTAACGGTCTTTTATTGACATTGTTATTGCATCGATTCTTTTTATATTTCACTATTCGAATCATGCTTAATTATGGGTTAATTATTTAATGGTGGAAGGGGATTGTTTGTTAATAAATTTATAATTATGGTTTTGACATCAGAACATAGAATCCTGGATTAATTAGAAAGAAATCTTAAGTGTATTTTTATTAATGTGAATTATTGTTATGTTTTCTCTTTTTTTATATTTTATATGGGGTATTTATCGATATTTTAACATTTGTAAACAATATTTTTCTTAGTTGGTTGGGATGGTGAGGTTTGGATTGTCTTTCGCAGTAGTGGAATGGATTGTTATAAATGAAGGTGTGGATTTTATTGTTGGTTTAGTGCACTAGACCCTCACTTCAAGATATGTCAAAAAAACCTATATGTATATATATATTTTTAAAAATAACACAAAAATATACAAATATTTACAATTGAGGATCTTTATCGATTTAGGTTTTGTAGTAAAACGACCACCTTTAAATGTTATCAATGATAAAACATAAATAAAAGGATGCGATGAAACTTTTTTAGAATAGCTCTTTGTTGAGCTAAACTCCATGGAAGCAATATATGAACTTGAAAACAATTTATAAAAACATAAGGTGAGAAAAAAATACCCATTAAAGTTTTTTTGAAAATCTAGTGAAAATCCTTTTTAAAAATAAATATATGTTTAGAAAAAAAAATTAATATTTTTTTAAAATTATATTTGAAAATAATTTTTAAAAAATTTAGTTTGAAAAATGATTTAGAAATAATTTAAAATATAATTAAAATTATGAGAAAATAATTTTGAAGGCAATTTTCAAAATATAATAGATTTTTGAAAACTCTTTTGTAAAACAATTGAAAACATGGTTTTGAAAATTCATTTAAAAATTCATATGCCCTTGAACACATATAAATATATACTTTTGAAAAATACTTATTCTTTTAGAAATGATTTCAATCCTATAAAAATAATTAAACTTTTGAAACCATTATAATACATTTATAAAATACAAATTCTTGAAAATGATTTAAAGTAATCCTGTGATTTTTCATAAAATACCAAGAAATCATTTAATAATAAAAAATTTGGTCCACTTAAACATTGAAGGACCTCTTGGGCCTACCAACATGTATTAGGAATAGTTTCACTATCCAATCCCCTTCTTGTTTACAATTTTCAAGTGCCATTGTTTATAAAAATAATTATTTTTCTTTATATATATACATTTTCCACTTGGGTTATTATTCTAAAAATACAATAGTACTTTAAATGAACATGTGCATTTATTGTTTTTAAATATTAATCTATTTAGGAAAATCACTTCTAAAATTTGGCACCACCAAATCTCATATAATTTTTTATTTTCATGGTCTGTCAATAAAATAATTATCAACCTTTTAATTAAAATTTCTAATAAATTACTTCTCATTATAACTTTTTCTTTTAAAATTTATCCCTAAAAAGTATTAAATAATCATTTTATAAAATAAAAACATTTTTTAAACGCAATAACGAATATATAAATAAATTCACATAATAGACACTTAATATTTCGATCATAGAATTAGTATAACCACATAAAATAAATGAATTTAATATAATGGTGAGCATAATAATATTTATAAAGTTACTATTTTCACAAAATAAACCCATTTGAAATATATTCATATATATAATCTTACTCTCATGAAAAATTATAAGTAAATTTAAATACACCCTTAACATAGAATATTAAAATAAAAAACAATATAGAAGAAATAAAAAATATAAATGTAATAATTTCAAAATAAAAAATTCATCATTGTGTAATTTAAAAACATTAAGTTGTATAGTTTCAATTTTTTAAATGACTTATATATTCATTTTGAAACATGAAATGAAAGAAACAAATATATATATATTTATATAATCAAATAAACCCTTTATATTAATTTAAACAATATTCAATCCTAATTATAATATTTGATGAAGATGTAATAAATATAAAAAATTGAAATTTATAATTATTGTACATTTATATATATATATATACACACATAAAGAATATAAACATGGAAGTTATTGAGGATAATATATCACATGCACACCACAATTTCTTAAATAAAAGTATGAAAATAACTATATCATATGAGGTATATTCTCATAAGTAATTACATATATTTGGTTGTTAAAATTCAATTACATTATTATATATATATCATATATTTAAATTCAAAAACATGAACATGATAAAATTGAAAATCATATACATTCTAATAAAATATGTGTGTGTGTGTGTGTGTGAAAACATGAAATTATAGACATTATATATATACATGTATATATATTCATGGAAAAAAGAAAATTTGGAATGATAGTATAATCATACTTGAATGACTTGAATAAAATGAAATTATCACATAAATTTGTATATGAATAAAATATGAAAATATAATATATATCGGAATATTTTGAAAAAAAATTATTCATTTTACATTGTTTTAAACTAGGGGTAATAAGATGGGGCACCCTGTGTATGGTGTCTGGACATGAGGTAGATGAAGTTTTCCTACCAAATGGAAAATAAAGTAGGTTAATGGAAGTGGCCTTCTGCTATGTCCAGAAGGTTCGAACAAAATGTAATTATTAAGGGAGGAAGATAGAGGGTGGAATCCTATACTAAGGATGTCAAAACAGTGATTCTCCCTCTATGTTTCATATGTGTGTGTTTGTGTGTGAAAAGATGAGTAATGTAGATGTCGTGACGTGGAGGTTTTTGAGAAACTATTAAGGTGAAATTTGATTGTTTTTTGAATGGATCATGGGCGGTGTCATGGGTGAGGGACAATATTGGCTGAAGATGAAGAGGGTGAATGTTTTGTCATCAGTAAGGCTTTAAAAAGAGGAAAATGTACAATGTCAGTCAATATGGATTTATGTAGTTCGCAGACAAAAAACATAAGCATAGAGAAGAGGTGACAACATCTAATGGCTTTTGGGGAGATTCACAGTGACGATTGATTACGATTTATTGAAAAATGCTGGTAGTGTGGTCTATTGGGAGACTAGTGGTAAGCCGTGTTCGTCGAAGGGTGTTTGTCAGAAACAATCATAGATAGTACGGTTGGCTTCCAGAAGTGGAGTCTTGAGGAAAATGAAGCATTTTCTCTCTTTTATTCATTATATATATATATATATATACTATTTTATATATAATCATATATATATATATATATATATGAAATAAATAAAACAAACTAAATTGTTTTCTTAACAAATATTTATTAATTTGAATTTATAGATTATTTTTTTCATATTTGATTAATTTTTTTTTGTGAATTTATCTCAAACCATCATTTTTTAAAACTTTTGTATATCTACAATTGTGTGTGTAACATAATATTTCATTTCCCAAATTAGTTTTTATATAATTATTTATTTTATGTTGGTGCAATTAAATTAATCTAGAAAGAACAACATTTCATATATCACCATCAAAATTAATATATATATTTTAGATTAATATCTTACCCTTTATAATGTATATGTTATTACACTATGTACAGAATTTATATTATCAAGATATATATATAAATATATAATATTTCAATAATTATTTTTTCTATGATTCATAATGTTTATATTTTGTATCTCCAAGAACATTTCTTTCACTTTATTCTTATCATTTAATATTTATCATTAATATTTTATAATCCCCAGATTGTATTATATATTTTATCCATCATCTTACAATCTGAAATTTTAAAATCAATGATTAACATATTTATCATTTAGTTTTAAATTATAAATCAATAAATGAATATAAACGTATATATATCGAAATAAAATAATGGGAATATATCATCTAAATTAATGAACAAGGATTATTTTTATAAAAGATAACATTTAAATTCATGTTAGATTATTATTTTTAATTATCAAACAAATAATTAAATAAATAAATTATAAAATATTATATTTTTGGGCTGTTACATTCTACCCACCTTTATAAAAGTTCATCCTCAAAATTATTTTGTTATACATAGGGAAAACATATAAATATCCACTTTCAGAATTTAGTGAACTATAATTACTAGAATTATATATTTTTAATGGTTACTCATATTTCTAGGATATAAAAATTTTATTAGTATCTCTTATATTTTTCCTCAATCTAAAATAATATAATAAAGTGTTCTTAGTATAAATTATTCTTAGAAAACTCTACTTAATTTTAACCAATTTCCCACTTCTCCCTTGTTATCTAAACTCTTCCTTTGATACCAACTATAGCACCTTAGAACAAATCTTCCAGATCCTGTACAAAAAAAAAGATGTATATTTTTTTAATTATTTTTATTTAACTGAAAAATATACAGACATTCTCAACTGATGAACTTTTTTGGTTTAGATTTTATGGGAAAATGGATAAGTTTAAATATTATCAATGTTAAAATAAAATATAAAATGATGCAATGAAACTTTATTAGCACTATATCCTTGTCATGATAATCTCCTTGAAACCTCTATATGAACCTACAAATATTTTATAAAAACATGGTGAGAAAGATTTCCCAGTAAAAGATTTTTGAAAACCTAGTGAAAAATATTTTTAAAAATACATATACCTTTTGAAAAAATATAATAGAAATAATTTTAAAATTATATCTCAAAAAATTAAAAAATAGAATTCTAAAAACACATTATATATCCTTTTGATAATACTTATAATTTTGAAAACATAAAATTGAAAACACTTTTCAAAATATAATAGCTTTTTGAAAACAAATTTGAAAATCCATTGAAAACATTGTTTTGTAAATTCCTTTGAAAATATATATTCCTTTCAAAATATATAAATCTACTCTTTTGAAAAATACTTACCCTTTTGGGAATTCTTTATATCCCATGAATGTAGTTATTATTTTCAAACCATTATTATAAATTTTTAGATACAAACACTCTAAAATGCATTAAAATAATCTAGTGTTTTATCATAAAATACTAAGAAAGATTATGAAAAAAAACATTTGGGCCACGTAAACATTGATGGTTTTCTTATTCCAACCAACCTTTGTTAGGAAAGGGTTCACTCACCACTCTCCTTCTTTTTTAAAATATCATAGTACAACTTTTTATAAAAACATTTTTATATTTAATTACATATATACATTTTCCAATGTTGTTTTCGTTATAAAAGCATAATCTTAGTTTTAATAAACATGAACATATATAATATGAAAATATTTAACTTCTTAAGAATACTTCTTGTACTATTTGTCACAACCAAATTGCATGTCATTTTTATTTTATATTGTATTTCAATAAATTATTTATCATCCATTTAATTATAATTTTCTAAAAATTACATGTCATTAAAACTTTGTCTTTTTTAATTCATCCCAAAATAAAATGATTAGATAATAATTTCATTAAATCACAATTTTATGATTATAATAATTAAATAATAAATAAATAAACTCAAATAATTGACACTTAATCATTCTTTCTTATAATTATCATGAGCACTTAAAATAAAAAAATATAAAAATATGGCGTGCATAATAGTAATTGCAAAATTTAAATTTTCAAAAAATAATCCAATTTAAAGTATATGAATATATATAATTTTACTCTCATGAACAATTAAATGTAAACTTAAATATTCCCTTAACTTATAACTATTAAATATGAAATATATAACATGTATAATAAATATAAAATTAAGATTTCTAAAATAAAATAATCTTCACTAATTCATTTTAAAATGTTAAGTGGGATGTTTTTATGTTTTTAAATGATTTATATTTCCATTTATAAACATGAAATAATGGAAAGTAATATATATATAGAAAAATATAGATAAATATATAATTAAAGAAACCCATTACTTTGATTTAAACAACACTCAATCCTAATTAAAATATTTGAGAAATATTTAATAGTTATAAAAATATGAATTTTTTTTTGGTATACATTCATATATATATAGACATATATATAAATAGACACATAATGAATATAACTATTGAATGTTTTGAGGACAATGTATCACAAGTGCATTGAAATTTCTTAAACAATAGTATGAAACTAATTATATCATATGATGTATATTATCATATGTAATTACATATATTTGGTTCATAAAAATGCAATGACATTATTGTATAAATATATAAAAATCATAGATTTAAATTATAAAACCTGAACATGATGAAATTGAATATTATATGCATGCATAATATATATATATCTCTGTGTGTGTGTTTGTGTGTGTTTGAATAAATGAAACTATAAACAATATATATATATATACATGTACATATATACATGGAAAAAATTAAAATTTGGAATGATAGTGTAATTATACTTGAATAACATAAATACCATGCAATTATAATATTAATATGTATATGCATGAAATATTAGCATATAATACATATCTTTATATATAAAATAAAATTATTCCCCATACATTATTGTAAACCCAAGGGAAGAAGAGGGGGAACCTAGCTTACTGGGTCTAGACAGGAGGTAGACAGAGTCTTCCTACCTAATAGAAAATGAACCAAGTTGATGGAAGTGACCATCTTTTATGTCATGATGGATCAAAATAGATGAGATTATGAAGGGAGGTAGAAAGAGGGAGGAACCATCAACTTAAGTTATCCAACCACTGATTTTACCTATAAGATTCAAATATATGTTTGTGAAAAGTTGAGTACTATTGATGTCTTGAGCAGGATGGGTCTTGAGAAAATGTTGAAGGTGACATTTGGTGGTTTCTTCATGACACACGAGTGGTGTCATGGGTAAGAGAAAATGCTGGAGGAAGACAAAGAGCTTGAAAGTGTCAGTTTTGGTGTGTCTTGTAGAAGATGCCAATGTATAGTAACGATATATGTGGATTCTCGTAGATCACGAAAGAAATATCGAAGCATATAAAAGAGGTGACAGCATCGAATAGCATGTGGGGAGATTCACAGTAAATGGAGGATGAAGGTAGATCATATGACATTTGTATGGTGGTTTACATGGAGACTAGTGGTCGGTCGTGCTTGTCGAAGGGTGTCTTTCGGTGACTGTCATAGGGTGTACGGTTGTCATGTAGGAGAAGAGCCCCAAGGAAGATGAATCATTTACTATTTTTTTCTTTATTTTATTTTTTCTATTTATATATATTATTTTATATAGAATCAGATATATATATATATATCTATAAGAAATAAATAAAACCAAATAATTTTTTTCATAACATATTTTTGTTATGTAAAATTTATAGATTATTATTATTATTATTCCAAGTTCTATAAATCATTTTTCTTTGTAAATTTATCTCAAACCATAATTTTTTAACTCTTATATATATACAGTTGTGTGTCTGTAACATAATATTTCATTTCATAATTTAGTAGTTATATAATTATTTATCTTACGGTGCGACAATTAATTTAATCTAGTAGGAACAACATTTCATTTATCACAATCGTTTTTCTTATATTTACTTTAAATTAACATCTTAACCATTATAATGTACATGTTATTCTAATATATAGAAATTTTATTTTAACAATAGAAATATATACATAATATTTCTATAATTATATATTTAATGTCTCATAAGGTTTATATTTTGTAATTCTTTGGACATTTGATTCAATTTATATTTATGAGATTTTATTTATCATTAATATTTTATAATCTCTATAATGTAGTATATAAGCATAGCAGAAGCATGTTTGGTCCAACAAACAACATTAATTATTACCATGATCAATGATTATTCTGAAATCAATACAACGATGAATTCCAGTATCCATGGAATAGCATAAAATATTTAAATAAAGAAGAAACAGTCCTGAAACCTTAAGAGATAATCTTTCACATCATGTTTATAATTAATTTAATTAATTTAATAAAAAAACCAGTATCTTCATAATTTTCTTCGTTCATGATGTTGATCGTCTGGTATGACCCTACTGTATTATCTTGTTGTGGTTTCTTGGATCCAAACAAGAATCCCTCTAGTGGTGGTCAACATGTGATGTGATGCCTTCTGATCGACATCACTCATTCTCAGGGTGCAAGCACGACGAAGAAAGTGTCTTGGGTCGGTTTTTATTGATCTCTTGTTCTAAGACCTTGAAGAACAACCCTCATTCTTGAGAGGGGCGAGAAAAGGATTCTAGAGAGATATTGTTTATCTCAAAGAAATTCTCAATTCACCGGGTGTGAGATTCGGTGCATGGCACAATAGACGAATGTGTCTATTTATTGACAAGGTGATTAGGTTACAATATTTAAATTCATAACAGAAATTATATACATTAATAACCATAGAGAAAACCCATGCTATTAATAATAATACCTAAACTTTATTTATGGTGCCCCAGTATGCGCAAAATGAAATAATAAATAAAATTCCACATCACAAAATAATTATAGCATTATTTTCATTTGTTCCAACTAGTTTAAAAATTATTTATCATCATGAAAATTATTATTTTACTACTGGATTTGACAAGGTCAAATAGAAATCCACTTCCATTTATTGAACACCCAAATAAATAAATAATTTATTTATTCTCTTAAATAAATATTTTATTTAAAAACTAGTAAATATATATTTATTAAATGTTTAATAAAATAAATATATATATATATATATATTACCCACAGACCGATGAATAAATATTTATTTAATTTATGAAATTATTTTAACTTGAATAAAATTAATCAACTTAATTGAGAATAATATTTATTAATTAATGTAAAATAGAATTCAATGGTCACCACCAGAAACACATAGTGTGTGACTCTCTATAATTCTTTCTCGTTGGCATTAGACAGGCTTGCCTAAAGTCAAAGAGTATTGTTTAGCAATGAGTCAAGTAACCCAAAAATATAAAGTAATGTTCCAATAATGACATCCACATATAAACACTCACTGTGTAATATAATCCTTTCGTCACAATATCTCATCAAATAGGTTACATGATAGTGTCATCAACATTTATGCCTGATGCGTCTTTCTTTGACTACCTGAAATAAACTCATCACTACACCATTTCCATGGAATTTTGTATTACGGTACTTTTTCAATCAAAGGGAAAAGATATCAACGTCCATAAATGGATGTGAGAAATTCTTTTCCGACATAATCATTAATAACATGACACTCATGACACACCCAACATACCAAACTTCCTGCCAACTGTCTTCACGATGGTTTTTGACAGTAAATAAAAGTATGTATGTCATGATATGTGTTAATGATATTCTTAATTTCTATGGATCATTACACACACTTGCAGGTTGATATATATGATGAATCCAAAACATGCAGAATTCCTACGGGTGGGTCTTTTCTCATAATCTTCTATCTTGGAGATTACCAAGTTTAAACTTCATAAGAGGAATTCTCATTTAATTATGAGTAATCAAACCTGATAGTCTGTATGATATGTGTACCTTCATAGTATGGAATCCAACTACAATATTTTTTTTAAGAATATTGTTATAGTATTTAAAATTTCTCATCATAGCGGGGAACTTACATGACATTATCAATGCAACAAATACCCTTTTTCATTATTACATCATATCTATGAAAAATAGTAAACAACATGTAATAAACTAAAAATTAATGTAGTAAAAGTAAAAATATCTGGTTCTAGGAGACCAACTCTAACAAACTCCCACTTAGACTAGATGCAACAGCCTATGAGATTCAGTCTGCTTGACCTCACATAATGATCATGTGTCAGTTGAGTCAAGGCTTTAGTCAAGGGGTTCACCACATTGTCTTTTTTGGAAATACTACTCACTACTACTTCCCCTCTTGGAGAAAAGTCCATTAAGTGATGATACTTCTGAATTATGTGATTCACCCACTGATGTGACCTAGTCTCTTTTGTGAGAGCCCCTGCTGCAATATTATCACAGTACAATGTTATGGGATCATTACTGCTAGGTATCACATCTTGCTCCTTGATGATGATTTGTATCTGAACTACTTATTTATTTATCTCAGAAGTTACGATATACATAGACTATACTATAGAATCTATGACCACACTCTTCTTTGAGCTCTTCCATCTCACTGCACCTCCATTAAAAGTAAAGATGTATCCTATTTGCGACATCATGTCATCTTGATCAGTCTAGAAACAAGCATGTACATATCCTATGATGACTAGTTCCTCATCTCCTCCAAAAACAAAGAACAAATCCGTAGTCCACCTTAGATATTTTAGGATCGTCTGGACATCAATCCAATGGCAGTCACCTGGTTCATATTGATATCTACCGACAACACTCAATGTGTAGGTGACATCCAGCCTAGTACATAGCATGAGATACATGACTGAACCAATCACTGATGAGTATGGTTTCTTTTCAATTATATTTCTTTCCTCATGTATTTGAAGAATCATTTTCTTGGAGCGATGAATGCCACGTGACGTTGGTAATAATACCATCTTGTATTGTCCCATAATGAATCTATTTTGTATCTTATCAATGTATGTACCTTGAAATAGGCCAAAAAATCTCTTGGATCTCTCATGTTGGATATTGATCCCAAAAATATATGTTGCCTATACAAATTCCTTCAGGTAGAAACATCAATTCAACCATGCCTTAACATATTGTAAGACTGGTATCTCATTTCCAATAAGTAATATGTCATCGACATATACTATTAGGAAAATGACTGCACTCCCACTAAATGGTTTGTAGTCACAAGGCTCACATTCGTTCTTTATAAAACAAGATTTTATTATCGATTCATCAAAACAATTTTTCAATGACCGAGATGACTTCTATAATCAATAAATGGATTTCTACAACATTTATACCTTATTAGCATCCCATGGAGTCATAAACCATTCAGGTTGTGTCATGTTTACATCTTCTAAAGGGTTCCAATTAAAGAAGGATGTTTTGACATCCATTTTCTAAATCTCATAGTCATGGTAAGTGGAAATGGAAAATAGAATTATTATGGATTTCAGCATTGCAACTGGTAAAAAGGGTTCATCATAGTCAATGCCTTGATGCTGTTTGTACCCTTTTGAAACCAGACATGCCTTATAGGTTTTGACTTGTCCTTATATGTTCAGTTTATTCTTGAATACCAATTGTTAACCAATAGGCATTACATCAACTAAAGGATCTTCAAAAATCCATACATGGTTTTGGTACATGGAAACCATTGCAGAATTTATGACTTCTTGAAACATGGAAACAGCTGGGCTAATAACTGCTTCCTTGTAGGTTATAGAATCATTATTACCAACTAATAATGAGACACCTTACTCAGTAACTATACAACTATACCTTTCATTTTCTCTAATCTCTCTTTCACTCCTACAAAGTTCTTATGTCTCTAGATTAGTTATTTCTTCCATGAGGCTTTGTGGAATATGTTCATGTACCAACTCTTGTTCACCTTGAGCCTTGACATCATCGAAGTCTATCACACTCCCACTATCTATTTTGGATATTTCTCCATCTCAAGAAATATAGAATGTCATTCCACTATAAACTTTTTTTAGGAGGGGTTGTATAGGTAATATCCGATAATTTCCTTGGGGAATCCTGTAAAGGTACACTTTGTGCCTCGGGGTGCAGGTTTCTTACCTGAAGAGGACTTAAAAAACATATCACTTCCCCACATTTGTAACATTGAAAACAAGGCATTATTTTCACTCCTGAATTCATTAGGAATACAAGTTATCAATTTAGTTTGTAGTTTTTTAGTATATTTCCCACTTTTGTAACACATATCCCCAAAAGGTTAATAGAATACTCACATGACTCTTTGTTGATATCACCATGTCGAATAAGGTCTTGTGCCTTATTTTTCTCACACCATTCCACTAGGGCGTGCAATTATAAGTGAGTTCGTATAGGATCCAAAACTCCCATAAGTAATCAATGAAGTCTTGATTAAGATATTCTCCACCTCAGTCTGAGAAGAGTTTCTTAATTTTTTTACCATGAGGCTTCTCAAATTCAGTCTTTTATTCTTTGAACTTATAAAAATTATCTGAATTATAAATCATTAAGAAGATATATCCATATCTACTAAAATCATCATTAAATGTTTGGATGTATGATTACCCTCTTTTCTTCGAATAGAAATAGTCCACAGACATCGGTATGATCCAATTCAATAAGCTCTTTATAACTTCCACTTTTCCAAATAAATGGAGATTTGGTCATTTTTATTTGTAAACATGCATGACATATTCCGATTGTTTTTATTTTAAAATAATCTAAATATTCTTCTTGATGTAAATTTGTTAATAATTTCCCCTTTACATGAACTAGCAAGTGATGCGAAATCTGGGTGTGTTCTGAGTCATGTGAAGTATCTTTTTTATCGATTAGAATTACATGGTTTGTGTAATCCAATGCGTAAATCCCATTTTATAAATATTCCCTACCAAAACAAATTCTATCTTTTTAAAAGAAGCAACATTAATTTTAAAACTTCAAAACATATCCATCTGTATCTAATCTGGATGCCAAAATAATGTTTATAGTAATAGAAGACTAATAATATCAACTCTTTAACACTAAGATCATCCCAATTGGTAACATTAGTCGGTAGTCCTCAATAGCTACTCCAACAAGTCAAGATCTGTTGGTTGCTCATAGATCTACCTCCCCTCCATCAATCTTCCAAAATCTACTTGATTCCTATATTTGGATACATATGTGAACGCCAAAATCTGTATCTAATACCCAATTTTTATAAATAGATATATTGGATTAGATAAAAAACGCACCTTAATCATCACCATGCTTCTTAGACTGGGTACAATTCACCATCTATTATCCTTTCTTACCACATGTGAAACAAACAGCCTCATGTTTCCTTTCCCCCCTAATCATCCTTTTCTTGGATGACTGTGAGGAAGCTTTGGTCTTAAAGCTCTTCGTCTTCCCTTTCCTCTTATCCACAATAAGGAAATAAGGATTTTTATTATTCATATCATTTTCCACATAGATAATGAGGATAATAATATCATATAGAGACTTCTCTATGTTGTTCATGTTGAAATTGACTACAAAGTTAGAGAATATCTAAGGGAGTGACGTGAGAATGAGATCGTTGCCCAGTTATTTGGGAAGTTTAAACTATAGAACTTTCAGGCACTCAATGTATACTATGGTCTTATATAGATGGGTCCCAGCTGAGGCACCCACTCCAAGAATACTCTAAATGAGTTCCTTGTAGATCTCAAACCTTTCATGTATTTCTCTATCCTGGTAATGACCGCAGAGGTTCTCCAGCATGCTATAAGCATCCTTATTTTCATGAAACTTCACGACATCACTATACATTAATGATTGTATCAAACATTGAATGTAAACCATGTCATTCATATGTTTCTCATATACCTATAAATCCTCATCACTCACCTCTTTGGTAGGCAGATCAGGTAATGCTGACTCCAATAAGTAAGACATCTGTTCATGGAGTAGGATAACCCTAAGGTGTCAAAACTATTTCTGAATGTTACTACCGGTGATGCTTTTGTCCTTATCCAAAATTTAACAAAGGTATAGTGTGGTTGATGAGATTTTCATTTTTTTATACAACTAAAAGATCAGATCATTATTATATTCTTGATTAAATTTTTATGATAAATAAAAAATTAATTTTATTATGTCTCCTACTATTTTATCAAGTCCTAATGTCCCTCACCATTGATCTTAGAATTTCTAGATTCGGTGAAATTTTAGTGGATAGGATCCATATTCGCCTTCGCATAACCACATCAAGGGTTTCTTATTCCATTTGAATGTATTTAGGTTGGTAGGTCTTTTCCAACTGTGGGCTTGTAGATCCATTATATGTTGAGTGGACTCTCCAATCTTGAAATCCTAACTTTGGATTTCCTCAACTCTTGCTCCAATATTACAACAAGTCTAAAAAGGGCTAATCCTTATGATATAATATCGTAAAGTCAATCATAAACCCTTTATAAGGGCTTCTTATATAAAAGTATGTTTCCCCACAAGGGTTGGTCAAAAACATAGTTTTATTGAGTTTTTTACATAATCATGTAACAGAAGTCTTGGCCTGGCCCAATATTTAATTTGAGGGATTTTTATCTCTTATGACTGAATTTATTATTATCATTATCACATTCCTTTTAAAATGAATTGGAAATTACTTAGTTGATTAACCCTGTCTTGATAATAATTATGCATAAGCCTCGTTTCTTTTAGTTCCATCTTGCATTCTTTTTTAATACATTAATTTTGTGATCTTGACAACCCAGTGATAATGATAAACTATGAAACTAAAAGAAATAAAATAAATCAAATGGAATGACCATGATATTTTATAATATATAGTTTATCTAGAGGTTGGTAAACTAACCATAACCTATGGGAGAAGCACCATAAACCTTTGGGGTTCATTTTTATGGTTTTCCACCGGTCCACCTCTGTATCTCTTGGGTTTGGTTTTGTTCTGGCTATAGCTTGAACCGCCTCCTCTAGCATTGGACATGCAGCCATTACATATTCTTTTAAACTCACATGTCAGAGAGTGGTAAAAGGGGGTTTATATAAAAGAAATCACAGGCACAAATGCCCTATATATAGATGCGAAGAGATGGCTCACAAGACAACAATTATTTTAAAAAATTAACTAAAAGGAAACCAATCCCATACAACAGTCTTGGAATAGATCATGATCTTACATACATGAAATGATATTTATGCTTAAATAAAATTATTATTAAATTAATTAATTGTTATTGTTTAATATAACTCATGCTAGAATAAATAAATTATCATCGTTAATTAATCAATCCCTATATCTTAAACCCTTTTCTGAAGTTTCATGAGAATCGCATCCATCATAATTTAAAACAAATAAATACATTTAAAATTATCATTGTAGGAAACATGTACTTTGGAGGAAACCTGGTAAATTCTAATTCAAAACTACCAAATGTGTACAAATTAACATTACACAGATGTTAAATTAAACACATGTATATAAAACGCCTATCATTTGTTTTGCCTCCGCATTACGCCTGCACGATGGTACACATATAAAGGGTTTGTATAATATAATAATAAAGTTTAATAAATCGTCATAATTTGTATGTGTACATGAGGTTTTGTTCCAACTACACGTAATGTGCTATTTTTCACCACCTATACAAAGTACACACCTGGTGAAATGGAGTTTGTGTGTAGTTCAGACATCTTCATTGTAAATTTCACGTCGATTGGGCCACACGTCTTGTGGTTCCTCATTACGTTGTCTCTAACTGAGAAAGCCATGTATGAGGTATATGGTATAACCCTAACCCAATGTGACTAAATTTCATGTCTAGTTGGCCACACGTTGTGTAATATGAAAACCGTGTGACACTTGTTCTTGTTCGACACGCGAAGTCATTAAGACATAGACAAACACCAATGACATGGCTTGGTTTGGTGTTCCAAACCTGGTGCATTGAACCTTAACTACACTGACTGTACTGCCTAATACACACCATATGTTTTGGTGTTATACGAAATTGAACCTTTGTCACCTTTAGATGAGATCCCCTATTTTATTTTAATCAAAATTCAACGAAAATATCATTTCGGTATTGTGAACGAGAAATTAAAGAGGAGGAATAGATCCTGATATTCAGATATGCAGAACAATTAACTCGAATTGAAAAAACTAAATTATTAAATGCTTAATTCATCAAAAAGATATTTAAATAATTATAAACAATGATGTAGCACCTATGATACCCCGTGTAGGTTTTGGGTGCAGTGGAAGCATGGTTGGGCCGACACCTAACGCTAATTTTTACCAAGATCAATAATTATTCTAGGATCATAATGACGATTAACATGAGTCTCCACTAAATAGTGTCAATGTTTTAGATAAAGAAGGAAGAGGCTCGAAATCATTAAAGAGGATATTTCAAATCATGTTTATAATTAATTTTGATAATCTCATTATGAAAATAATACATTGATTTTTGGTATTTTCATCATTGATGATGTCGATCATTCAGAATGACCCTTCCGAATTATATTGTTTCACTTGGGAGAATCCAAAAAAGAATCCCTCTGGGGGTGATCCACACATTATCGGATATCCTCTGAAAGACACAACTCGCTCTCTGGGTTCTAGAGCATTGAAGAACTTTTCATGGGATGGTTGTTATTTATTTCTTATCTATCATCCTTGACGAACTCCCCTCATTCTTGAGAGGGGTGGAAAGAGGATTTGAGAGAGAAATGTTTTATCTCGACAATTCTCAATTCACTGGGTGTGCAGTTTGGTGCATGGAACCATAGACGTATGTGCCAATTTATTGACATGGGATTCAGTTAAAATATTTAATTTCATAAAAACAATTAAAGACATTAATAACGTTGGAGAAATCCCATTTTAATTAATAATAACACCACATCATTGTTTATGGTTCACCAACTTGTGCAAAACGGAATTATAAATAAATTTCTGCAACACAAAATAAATGTAGTGTTATTTTAATTTGTGGAAAATTGTTAAATAATTATTTATCATCTTGTAAATAATTATTTTACTATCAGAATGGACATGGTATGATCAATTTCTACTTCTCTTTTTTTCAACACCCAAATAAAAAAATAAATAATTTATTCTCTTATTCAAATATTTTATTTACAAACCACTAAATAAATATTTATTAAATGTTCAATAAAATAAATAAATATATATTACCCTAAATCCGGTGAATAAATATTTATTTAATTTATGAAATAGTTTTAACATGTATAAAATAATTTCTCTATCTTGAGAATAATATTTTTTAATTAAGTTCAAATAGAATGTAATCGACACCACTTGAAACACATAGGGTGTGACCATCTAGGATTATTTCTCATTGGCATTATGTGATATAGCCTAAATTACTAGATTATTATCCAGAAACGGGTCAAGGAACCCAAGAGAATGAACTTAAGGTCGAAATCCACATATGAACGCTCACTGTGTAATATAATTCCTTTGTCGCAATATCTCATCAAGAAATTCTCATGATATTGTCACCAACTTTTATGTTTGATGCATCATTCTCTGACTACCTGAAATAAACTCATCATTACACCATGGGCTTGGACTTTCCAGATATTTTCCTATTTCAATTAAAGATCTGATATATCAGATTCCATAAAGGGAAGGGACAACTTATTCCGTGACTTATCCATTAACAACATGCCACTTGTGACACCCCCAACATACCATACTTCCTTCTAACTGTCTGCCTGATGGTATTCATCAGTAAATCAAAGTGCATGAGTCATGACACATATTAACGATATTCTTAATATCTAAGGATCATTACACATGCTCATAGAGATAAATATCTAATGACCCCAAAACATGCATATTTCCAACTGGCGGGTCTGTTCTCATAATCTCTTGTCTGGAGAATACCATGTGTCAACTTCATGAGAGGAATCCCCATATTCTTATGTGTACTCACACCTAATAGACAGTATGATATGTGTCCCATCATAGTATGTCATACAATCATAGAAATATATTTAATAATATTGGTATATCATTTCATCGTTCTCATCATAGTGGCAATATTTCATGACCTTCTCAATGCAGCAAATACCGTAGGACATTATCACATTATAATTATGAAGAAAATTGAACAGTATATAATACATTAAATATACATGTAATCCTTGTAAAAATAGTTTTTTTTCACAAAAACTCAAACATATACTGTATTATATATTTTTCCTATCATCATACAATCTAAATTTATACAAGCGAGTATTAAATTTTTTCTAATTTAGTTTTAAATTATAAATAAAAAAATGAATATACACTTATATATTCCAAAATAAAATAATTAGAATATTTCATATAAATTAATGAACATGTAAAATTATATTAAAGATAACATTTAAGATCGTGTCAAATCGCATTTTATTTTTCTTTAATTTTCAAATAAATAATTAAATAAACAATTATTAAAAGATTAAATTTTTGGGTTGTTACTGTTGTTATAAGGGATATTGGAAGGATTTGTATAGTGGTTGTTGTGGTTATGGGATCAATAGTAGTTTTTATGTACTAGTTTCTTTATAACATGGAATATGGTTGGAATTAGTGAAATCTGTAATGGTTAAGGGGATGGAATAGAATTATGATGTGTTGTCAAATGAATAATGACAATTTTGGAAGGAATAATTATATATAATAAAAGGTAAAATGATATGTATATATATATATATATATGAATTTCTAATTATGGGATTAATTATAGGGATCATGGTTTAATGACATAATTGATAATTAATATGTATAAATGAATTAAATGTAACTGATAGTGATAAATCTAAATTTCATGAATGGTGGTATAATAAAAATTTAAATCGGTTAGTTGTAATGTTGAATGATATGGGAAGTTTTTAAAATTTTTAGAACTGTCTTTTGTAAATATTCAATAATGGTTTAACAATAGTGATATAAACAGTTGTTAGTTTGTGAGGAATGATGAGGTGATTATTATGGGTGAAGGTATTGTTTATTTATAGTGAACCCTCAGGTTGGGCATGTGTGAGACTATTAAACATAGAGTATTTTCTGGATTTTAATGTATATGGATGCATAATTACCTATCCTCTCTACTCTCCCTTCTGGTACATTTTGGACTAAAATAGATCATGGATCTCGATATATATATCTGTATGTTTTTTTTATAAGTTCTAGTCGTTGTAATACATATATATTGTCTAACAAGGTTTATGGTTATCAAGTGGTTACATAGTGGGGTACATGCATGGAAGTAGTAGGGTGTGAGGTTGATATTGATTACATACACAATATCATACTATTATGTTTATGTGATTTGTGTTTTTGATGTGTTCATGGGGTATGTGGATATAGATATACGGTTATATTTTTTGATATGTTATGTTCTATGAGGGTACGTTGATTTGGAAGGGAATGGAATAGAAGACGTATGCCACTAGGAAGTGAGAGAAATTTATTTATATATAAGTTGATATAGGGTAGCTTCATGGAATAAATTATTTTGATATTTTATTTTTTCATGGATGAGATATTTGGTGGGTAAGAATTGGTGTGGTTAGGTAATACATGACCAAACATAGGTGCGTGTTGGTTCAATTGTTTATTTTCAATGGCACCATTATGCTTCTTCTAAAATTTTAAAGATGTTTTTCAGGAGGATCCAACTAAGTGTAATTATATTCTCACCCATATATATATATATTTAAATCTATTTTTTTATTTCTTAGAGGGATTTGATTATCAGGATAGACATTAATAGCTTTATTATTGGAGTCTCTATTAGATTCACTATTTCTGTAGTAGGATTTTGGTATTTTATTTTTGATCCCTTGTTTATTAAAAATTTATTCATTCATTACTAACTAGGGTTATTTTAGTGTATTTGGGGCATATTGGTGGTTTTTCAACATGTTCCTTATATTATGATTGTAATTAATAACATTAATGTGTTTTATATCCTCAATTCTTGTTGAAAACCCATGACTAATAAGATGTGACATTCAAGGATCACACTCATCTTCACTATAGGAAAAAAAGAGGTCCCCAGGGGTGGGATGTTATGAAGAGTCATAAAATATCAATTATTAGAGTTAAGGTCAGGGATATAGTTAGAAATTAGTGAGGGTGTATGAGTTTTTTTAGGATGTGTTATTTTAAAAAACATGGCTTATGATATATGATGGTTGGCCATCTAGGAAGCCAATGTATAGTAATCCCCATGATCTGATGCTATGAACTTAATACTACTAAAAATGTTATTCAATATAATGTTTATTTTACGATAGAGACCTTGGAAATGTGTATTATTCATTATATTTATCAATGAGATTGGATTAAAATGGTTCTAGGTATGTTAAAATGTATTTAATTATATATTATAAAATGAATTCAAATTTTTTATTCATTACGTTTTTCTTTATTTACTATTAAAAACTATTGGTGTTCAATTTCATCATGTTTTTTTGTTAGAGTGGTATTATTGGATGATATGGTTGCCAATAGGAGGGTTGAACCATTTGAGAAGGTTGAGACATGAATGATGTCATTGTGAACATTTCATCATCAACGCATTGTGAAGTATAATGGGAATACATTTTTTTTTTGATATAGAGAATTGGTTGGAGAATGTATATATCACATTCACGATGGTATGTTTTTGGAAGGAGTTTTGTATCCCAGTGGAAGTTAGTAAGTTGTGAGGTGTTTTTTATTTGTGGAGGATTTTGATTCTCTGGGAGCATGTGGAGATATCTATATCATTGAAATATATCTAAATGTAATTTTGTTTAAAGTTTCATTCATTAAAAATGATGGTAGATATGTGGATATATTTTAGTTATTTTCACCAAGGGAGAATTAGAATGTAGTATATCGATAAATGATTCTAGATCCTCATTATAAGAGGTTTCAATGAAGTCAAAATAAATCCATTAGAATATCTTAAAATTTGGTTCACTACATATTCCCTCTTAGAGGATCTCATTCCTTAAGATCCTAAATATTATAATTTTCATTTCTAATGGGATCCCAAAATGGATCATGGTTTTAATAATTTATTGTTTCATTAGATTGGTGTGATATATCCCATTTTGGTATATCGTATTTGAAGATTCTTTATGATAATTGTTTTCTGTTTTTCGTGAATGCTCACAAATAACTTTTAAATATGTATTCTTTAATGGTAAGATAGATCAGACTGAGGTATCAAGAAAATGGGACATGTTTTAAGGGGGGTATTGCACCTTGAAATTCAGATTTAGGATACCCCATTTATGTTTCCAATATATATGGAGGTTATAGTTAAGAAAAATTAAATTTAGAGGATTCATGTATTATCAGATCCATCTCAAAAGGTAGTAATAAAAGATAATCAAGGAGTAGAGCAATAGATGGTTAGTTTCAAAGATCTCGGTAGTTTAGGTTTCAAATATAGAGTATTTAGACTCAGTATTCTTCTTCTATTTTTTTGTAATTTTGGGTATTTCTAATTCTTAAACTAGGAGAACTATTCTTGTGTTATTTTGTTGTGGTGGTCTTAACCATCATATATTCCATTGAAGCCCATTCGTGGTGTCTAACACGATGCAAATTGGCATGTTATATCATAGATCCTGCTAAAAATGTTTTCAAGGCATTTTACACAACTATATTATTAATATAATGGTAAATATAGGTAAGATAGTTTGTGTAATGGATATACCCATCATTTCCCCCTCCCACTACAAAATAGGGTTGTGTGTGGTCAGGGAGGTGTTCGTTAGGAGGGACTATGATGAAAATGGGTAACAAAAGGTCAATTTCATATTTTGGGGCTTCCATATAGATACCAATTGGTAATAGATAATTCAAGTAAATATATTCACATTTTCCAATGTTGAATTCTCCAATTTTAATTTTTAATCATTGTAATATTTTATTTAACCCATGTTTTATGTGATTTAGGACTAATGGTCGAGAGGCTTCTCATGGCCCTACCATTGAGTATACAATAAAAATTTAAGTCATTTTTTATTAACATTTTTCAAGGTTGTGATCATATGATGAGGTATCATCAATCATTGGGTCATTTATTCTAGTTTCAAATACCACCATATGATATTATTCTTGATATACACTAGTTCTACACATTTTTTTATTATTATAAATTACTTCTAGATGAGAGTATCATTATATGATCTAGAAGAATACATTGTGGAGCTTATTAGTGAGTGGAACCATCATATGGGTTAATGGAAGTGGAATCCATTGTCTTCTTAGATAGCATATCTAACATGACAATGGTTAGGTTGTTTAGAATTGGTGATTCCTTAGGTTTTAAAGATATTTCTTTGATGATTTCATAAATAGGTTCTGAGATTACTACCTCAATAAGATATCATGTTCAAGATAAAATTCCTGACCTCTATCATCCCAATTTTTATGGATCCATATTGGATGGAATATTAAAATATGTGAGTGTGGAGGAAACAAATTGATGATTTTTGGAAGATTTGTTTGATCTAGAATAGTGTGCCACTTTTGATTCTTTGGTGTTATATTCAGTGAAGGTATATAATAATATGTTTTTTATGTAGATTAATGATAGTCGAACTAGGTGGTGATCAAGAATCCTTATCCCATTCTGAGGATATTTTGTCAATTAGATCAATTAAAGCGAGATATAAGGTATTTAAAGAAAGATGTGTTGTTTGGATATCATCAAATAGGGGTGAAAGTGCAGTATTTCTTGAAGAATGCATTAATGTGTTTTTATGGGAACTTATAATTCCTAGGTATGTCATTTGAGTTCCTCAACACCACCATCAATTTTCATGGGACTCAAGGGTAATATGATCTATGAGTTTTTGTATTAATTCATATTGATTTTCATCAATGAAATTTTCATATACTCAATGTGAGAGGATGATAAAGATTAGTACATACAGACTATTTTGAAAGAAATTTTACATCATAAAATATATGGGAAGATATGAATGTATATGTTTTAAATATATAATGTACATTTTATTTTAGATTTTTAATATTAGTAGGGAGTGATTATGTATCCTTTAATGATTGAAGTGGTTGTAACTTGGTAAGATCCCCTGAATTTCCTAGAGGTTCATAGTTTCCTTTAGGTTACAATATATAATTAGAGGGTTGTGTTTGATTTTTTTATATAATTTCCCCAAAAATAGCCTTCATTAATAATGAAAATTATGTCATATAGATTGATCAATGTTAATTGTAATACAACTACCTGATGGAGGAGTTAATCGGTGCTCTTTTTCATTAATTTCTAGATAATGTAGTCATGTTTGAGGCCTTCTATGATTCATCACTTCTTAGTTTGGGGGTGCATTTTTTCAATAGTGGTATATTATCAAACATAGGTCATTGAATTTATGTGTTCATGAGGGTAACTATTTACCCCATTTCATTATATTAGTATTTTTGGTGTTTTATCTAATATTATGGTGGAATTAACTCATTTGTA
The DNA here is from genome assembly GCA_963277665.1 of Viscum album. NCBI lineage: Eukaryota > Viridiplantae > Streptophyta > Magnoliopsida > Santalales > Viscaceae > Viscum > Viscum album. Next base: position 259,247,318 of record OY728125.1, on the reverse strand, counting down.
AATTAAATTTGATCTTCATAGATAACAAGATCATCTGTTATATATTCTCTTATTAGGATTTTAATAAACATTATTGGTGGTTTATAAAGATATTTCAAGGACATAACACTGAGTGTACCAAAATCATGTGGAAAGGGATTATACGTCCCAAGGAATTTAGCAGAATGACTCAAGGAGATGATGATCAAGAGTCCAAAATGGAAGAAGGTTGATCGAGGGTCTTGTAGCATTACATCATGATGTATAAGACGATGATTGTAATTGTTTCATATACCATTTGATGGTGTAATATCCGTTATTTTAGTAAGTTAAGGAGTCTCAATAGAGAGACTATTAGGTATTGGATTTTATAGATCCCATCCTTTATTGTGATACTCTAAAGAGATGATTGGAGGAGGACTGATATCAACCATTGTTTTAAAATCAGTTATTACATTTTATTTGTAACAAGGGGGCGGTTCTTCATTAGTTTCCAAGATCACCCCTATTTGTTATCCATTTATATACATGATTTATTATTCCATAATGATTATTTTTTGTATCTAAGGATAATGTGATTAGTAATAGACTTCATTTCACTCTAATTATTCATTATATAGTTGAAATTAGAGATTCATGTTCTGTAATGTTTATTATAGTTATTGGATTTGTTCAAGTGAAAATTGTGTGACATTTCAACGGATATCGACATCAGTATTCCTAAAGTTCTAAATGGATGTGACACTATTTTTGTGATTCTGAATCTATTGAGAAATTCTTCTTGTTTCTTTTCATTCATCGTATTTCTCATAGTGGAGTCATTGTAAAGATAGTATGTGGATGATGTATGGAATCTTTATTGGGTTATAAGGATTATCATCTCCAATTAGGATCCAATATTTATCTCATGAGTCTAGGGAGGTCTTCATAATTAGTTTTCCTTCATATTTATGAATTAAAATTATTTTTCATTCTTAAAATGATAATGAAACAAATTTTACAATTTGAAACTATAGGAAATGTTACAATTAAGAGATTTATATTTTTGAGGTTCATGGGTGTTTCCTCACTGGAAATAGGGATGACCTCATTGATTTTAAGGTTCAATCATTCCAATCGGTTTCTAATGGGTTTGTTCGTAGAACCGGAAACATCCAATCATTCTATATCCATTTGGATCTACATTCCAAAGGTAGTTTCTCATTTGTTGTGAACCGATGAGGCTTATGAATTTTCATTGGTCGAGAGGATGGGAGGTCGGACTCATCACACCTATTTGGGGGGAATTATTGTCTACTTCAGGACTCTCTTTATAGATTTTTGTTATGCTCGTGAATCCTTATTACATTATCAAGTATGAAAATGATCTTTCCTTTAGATCTGAAAATCAATGATTAATATGTATGAAATTTATAAAATCTTTTATATGTATTCGAGGTTCTTTATCGATAGAGAATCATCTATATTTGTTAGATATTATTACTCAATGGTATATCTCAATACATTTTATAAATATCTCTGTGTTATTATGAGAACCAAACTTGTTTTAAAGCCACTCAGCAGGGCACTTGATGTTTATTGTCATTCAGGAGGACATGGATTATTTCAGAGTTGGGATCGTACCCGCAGATGGGCTACCAACGTATCCATTGTTTTGGAAAAGGAATCAGAACACACATAGTTCGAGTAAAGAAGTTTTAGTTTTATGCATGATTGATGTCTCAAAGAGAGATTTAATAATTACTTTTACACTATAATATCATGTGAGTCATGCTCTATGTGAGAAACAAGAGGTATTGGTAAAACCAAAAAATTGTGCCACGAAAGATGCAATAATGTGGGGATTATGTTTGTACGACTGCCCAGATAGATGAATATTGGGATTTACATCGGGGAACAAACCTGGGAACATGGTCCATAATGGTATATGTGCTTTTACGGAGATTTAGATACTCTAACATGGGTCTTACTCTTAAAAAGGATGCCCAAATTAGGAGGGGAGTTAGGGCTTACTCCAAAGGAGGATTCCCAAATCAAAATAAATTATGAGTGGTTAAGAGAAATTATGACTGGGGCTTATTCCGGAGAAGGAGTCCTAGGTTAGGAGAATTTATGACTGAGGCTTATTCTAGAGAAGGAGGATTAGGTTAGGGGAATTTATGACTGGGGCTTCTTCTTGAAAAGGAGGCCCAGGTTAGGGAAACTTATGACGGGGGATTATTCCTGAGAATGAGGCCGAGGTTAGGGGAATTTATCACTAGGACAAATTCCTGAGAAGGAGTCCCAGGTTAGGGGAATTTATCAATGGGGATTAATACTGAGAAGGAGGCCCAGGTTAGGGGAATTTATGACAGGGGATTATTCCTGAGAAGGAGGCCCAGGTTAGGGGAATTATGAGTGGGGCATAATCCTGAAAAGGAGGCCCAGGTTAGGAGAAATTGGAATTTGGGGCTTACTTCTATGGAGGATTCTCATATTTGGGAACTTGGAGACTGGGGCTTACTCTTGAAAAGTAGGCCCATGTTAGGGGACTTGAGGCTTATTCCTAAGGAGGATGCCCAAAATTAAAGAAGCATATGCTTGGGGCTTACGCCTAAGGAGGATGCCCATATTTAGAAAACTTCGACTGGGGGTTACTCTTAAGGAGGATGCCCAGGTTAAAGATCCTATCATCTTAAAGGATGAGAATGAATGAATCAAATCTCTCTCTTTAGTGATATAAAAATATGTAAATCACAATGTTTTGAGAGATGTTCCATAGAGTTCCTTTTAGCTAAGGAATCCAATCAAGGAAACATGCCATAAAATGGCTTTGAAGAGTGTCTTAAAGACTAAATTTTGAATAGGAGAGGTGGATTTGAATAAGAGTGGTGAATATGCAGGAGGGGCACCCAAAAAGAGAGAGGAGCACAAGTCCTGGGAGGGCGCACAAGTCCTGCATGGGCGCGCAAGTCCTAGTTGCGCAAGTATACTTGCGCGAAAAATTGGTACATGCGTGACAGTCCACACTTAGGGTAATAGTTGGGTGAGGCTTGGTCAAGCCCTTAGTATTATCCCTAGGGCTTCCAAAAGAGTGGCGTGCATGTTCTATTTAAGGGACAAGGCGGCGTGCAAGTGTGCACATTTCCATTAAGTGTTTCCCACTTAGGCGCGCAAGTGTTTATGAGTTTCAACACGTAAGCCTTGTTTCCACTGTTTAGTGCTTCCATTCTAGGTAAGAAATTTCCTTAGAAGTGTTCGGAAGACTTCTAGAAGAGTCTAGGGAGACAAGATCTTGAATATGAGTTTTGGAATTTTTCCATCGTTGAACTGGGGGGCCCACCGGGGGTATTTATAGGCTGGTGATGACCTTCGGAAAAATTCAAAGAGGGCACTCAAGTCACATGCATGACTACTAGGCAGCACGCAAGTACACTTGCGCGACCTTGGTGGAACTTATGCGACCCAAGTTCAAATAAATCTTTGTTTATTCCTTTGTCAATTATTGATGTTTCGTCAAAGGATGAATCACTTTGTGTTCAAGGTATTTACCTTTTCATTCATTTAGACTCTGTGACGGAAAAGAGCGTCAACAAAGTTCCCCCCTCAGAGTTGGATCCGAATGAAATGAGGATGTGACTCTAAGGTAAAGAAGAATGCCAAGGAACATGCGGCGCGCAAGTGTTGAGCGCGCAGATGGCATCACACAATTGAGAGTCACGCATGCATCGACATGCAGGGGTGCAGCCTGGCCTATATATATGTGGTCATTCCTCACGCAAAGCACCAAATCTCAATGACTCTTTCTCTCATTGTTAAAGTTTCCTTCTCCACGCAAGTTTCTCTGTTTTCCGCTGTTTATTTGCTGTCGCGCTTCTATAGAGGTATTTGGACTTGCGCAGTGAAACCTACACACCAAAAGTTTCACGACACACTGATACTTGTGCGCCAATTTTGGGACTTGTGAGCCTTAATTCCTTAGCATTTGTTTCACTTTTCTTCACAAAATTTATGAAAAATCATCTTACTTAAGAGTTAATTATTCAACTTTTTCGCAGATTAAATGGCTCCCAAGAGAATCAGAACAGCTGATGAACTGGCTAGAAAGCGAATTGATGATATGATGAGCATCATTGGTCATGATTATTATACTACCTACGATATCACACTTCCAGATTTGTCCGAGTACCTATATAAGTATCATCTTGATTTCCCACAGAGTATTTATCTACATTTTTATGGCTATGGTCATCTGCTAGAAGTCACCATTCCAGAGGAAAAGAATTATCTCCCAAAGTCCTGGTTTTATAGTTACACCAATTTTTCTTTAGAAAATATCTCAAGTGGAGGAACATTTGTAAATACTAGAATTGTAGAGAAGGCCTACATAATTCATCATAGCCCATGTACCTCAGATATGAAACTTCACAAGCCTGAGCTGCAACCACATTGTTTTCCCTCAATCTTCTGAAACTCTCAGATGGATCACTCCAAAGGCTGGAAGAAGAGTTGGGACTTTCATCCTAGAGGCGGTGTGAAGCCATCATGGACGTGGGCATTCTGGGTGTGACAATACTGTGCTGATTATGTTGAGGATTTAAAAAGAGCTATAATATATGATGCTTTCTGGGCTGGGAAAACATATGTTTATAGGAATGATGACTTTGTGCCAGAAATACTCAGCCATTGGAGTCCAGAAACCAATTCTTTCCATCTGACTCAAGGAGAAGTAGGCATCAGTCTGTGGGATGTCCACAAGATCTCAGAGGCTCCAATTTTGGGTGATATGTAAGATGAATGCATCCCCCCAAGGTGACTTGGAATGATTCGGAGAAGACCCCGACTTTGGATCGGGAATTATTGAAAATCTTTCACAAGATCAAGAGTTCACAGACCTCTTTAACTCATTCTATAAAGGATATTCATCCAGAGGAGTGGATGAATATGTTTCTTACCAAGAAGTAGGAGAAGGAGCTGAAGGAAAAGGGATCGAAGGGGAAGGGGCACAAGGATAAGGGGCCCACCTGTACTCGTCCTACCACCTACCCCAAAACATAGAAGAGGGGTTCTCCTGGCACATTCTGTCTGACTCTAAAAGCATGATAATTTGAGAAGTGGGGATACAAAGTGAATCATAGAATCCCAAAGAAGACTCGTCTGGCGTGCTTCTTGGCCTTGTGGCTCAGTGTTTATCTTTTTCCAGTAAGAGACTCAAAGGGAGGTGTAGGGCCAGGGACCTTCGTTGTTGAAGCCATGTTAGCTGAGGGAAAATGGTTGGGTTGGCTATCCCCATTTTAGAAAAAATATACAGGATATTACTTCATGTTTTCATGGGTAAGTCTCCATTGAGAATAGTGGGACCATTCCATGTTTTGTGGGGATGGATAACTACTCACATAAGAATACATAATGTATAGAACAGAGTACAGGTTCCTGGATGTTCTTTCTAGCCATCAGTGCAGGCATTCTCTGGAATCTCATTGTTAGCCCTCAATTCCTATGAAATGAAGGTGAGTCTGAGCATGCATAAGGAATTCAATTTCATTCCATTTGGAAATCCTCCATCCGTGAATTTTGTTGATGATGGTACAACCAGTCTAGAATTAAGGGGATACATGCTAGCCTACAAAGATGGTGTAGTAGTCACCAGGATCGATGGAGAGATTATATGAGAGGCCTATGCTCCATATATATTTTCACACTAATTCAAGTGTTTGATGAAAACTATTTTATCTCCCCATGTGCATGTCAGGTCAGAGCAACATCTGATGGTTGCCCGACAACTATAGTTGCTGACATCTAGGGAGAAAACCGGGGCAGTGTTTGATCTACCAGTTGATAAAGAGGCAAGTAACATGACTACATGGTATGCCGAGAACTAGATAGCATCATACTCTGGAGGGGTGCTGAATCACCCGGTTTATCAGGTGGGGAAAAGGAAGAGAACCATAGAGGATGAAACCCTTAATCTGGAAGGTGTTTCTTCTACACCACTCGGAGCTAATTCGCTGGGTTCTTCACTTAAGGTCGATTTTTCGGATTCCCAAGATGGGTATGACGAGGTACAACATGTGGTATAGCGTCCTCACACCAGATATAATCCCCCTGTCAAAATCAAGAGACCAACTCAATAGATTCCCAGTAATTTACTTCATTGGGGAACTTTAATCACCATTACATTATAGAGAAACAAGTCTTATTCTTTTATCCTTTATCTATAGCTGTAGGAGATAGGAAGAAGCTGATGTCCAAGATTTTAGGACCTTCCTCACATCCTCTGGTACACATACTGAATATCTATGACCAGAGGCTATCCATACATGGAAAAGTTTATACTGCGGTGCTGAAACTGCCTGGATGGATTTGTGCGAATGGTTACACCTCCCAGGAATAGGGAATCATCTGGCTTCTACAGATATCCATTACAAGGATAAACCTGATGAAGTGCAGGCTTACATTATAGAGCTGTAAATGTTCATATATGCTACTGATGATTCCATTCCTGTCACCAAGTAGGTGAAAGAAATGATAGATCGTGGCACCACTGCGGGGACTGGTGCTTCTAGAGATGAGGAGTTCCATGATTACTTGTCTCTTGAAGATGTAAGTATCTTTCCTTAATTGCTTTTTAACTTGATTCCAGTTAAAACATTGTTACTCAATTTAATTATTCCATTCATACCGAAGCTTGCAATGAATGGAACTCTTAAGGTTCCTTCACTACATTATATCCCTAGTGGTACTTCCATTGGGGTTAATGAATCTCCTCACAAGTCAGGTGAGATATCTCCTAGCCAGCAAGCCATGGATGAGGAGTTGGACATGGCTTTCCATTCTCCAATTCATGTACCTATAGCTGATATTTCCATCACTCCCAAAAGACCAAAGAAAAAAATCATCGAAGGAGGAAGTCCATATCTAAACGCTTCATTAGTAGTGGTAAGTCTTTCGGATAGTAATGAGTCTTATCCCATGAAAAGATTACTCATACATTTTGGGAATTCAGGGGCTTCTTCAATTTCACCTCTGAGGGAGAGGATTGACCTTCCTTTGAGGATCATGGAGGGTACATGAGAATAATCACAAGTTCAGACTGACTTGGCTGCTCCTGGAGAAGATCCAACGCCTGTTCCCAGTGACACTACTGCTGTTGTTGCATGAAGGGAAGAGTCTAATTTTGGTAAGTTAACAATTATTCATAAAACTGTGGAATTAAACTTCAACTAAAATCCATTCTGTGATACTTAAGGTTCAACCCCTGCACTGGAGATTTTGGAGGCCATTGCAACTGATGCGGAAATTTTAACTGAAGTAGCTGTCCAGGGTCAGAGGCTACAGGATAAAGGTCTCCAAGAAGACATATTGAATGCTCTCACTGGTGATATTAACCAGGAATCTGAGATATCATTAGATGACATGATAAAACCTGGCGCAAATTTTGAATATATGTTAGAACAAGTTAAATTACCAAGTAATATAGAGGATTTTGGACTTGATTGTTATCCTACGTCATGTTATAATAACTTCTTATTACATCTCTGACCATGACTGGTTCAAATGTGCATTTCCATCTGAACAAGCTATCGAACTGCCAATTCCTAAAGGGGGTACAAAAAAACCCTACTATTGGAGAGACATTATCTCAAGTGGAGCTTAACCTAGCAGAGCATCCTGAAATTTGTCCTGAAAATCCTGTTGAATCTAGGAAAGATGGGTAGGATCCTTCTCAAGTGTCTGATCTGCCATTGGGTAAGTAATAAAAATATTTGCTACTGTACCTAATTTGCAAGACATCAGATTAACTTTTTATATCCCTTGAAACTAACCATAGATTTCAATTGATTATGCAGGTCCATCAATTTTAGTGGCTAGATCTTGAGGTGAAGCTTCAGCCTCCACCCCAATGGGAATAGAATGTGAAATAAGATGGGTCAGGGGGAAGCAGCAGAACAGGGCACTTCCCTAAGTGCATTAATCCCAGATTATATTCCCCCTTGTGACAGTGATGCCGAATCAGTCCCGGAGATACAAAAGATGATCTAATTTTGACGACGCAAGGCATGGCAGAACAAATGGAAAATCATACTTGAAATGCCTCTAGAAGAGTTGTCATCGAATATTCCACGACTGTCATCCATGTTCTTCATGTTGGGACTTGGCAGTTTTGGATATCAAAAGATCTATGCCATGGTAAAATAAGTCATCTTATGAAAGGATCAGGAGAAGAAGTACCATCAAGATTTGACCATAGTAAGGTTGTCAGCCAATATTAGCGAATTTGAGGATGCGGTATCCCGAGCTGACGCTGATCATGCTGCTAAGTTGAAGGAGCTGAAGCATAAGATCAAGGAGACTGTTTTCCAGCAGATGCACCTTCAGCAATAGTTAGATGTTGTTACTGGGGAACCTGACCAACTGAACAATTCATTGGAAGGAGTTCAAACAAATGGTATGAAATCCATTTTTGATGCCAAGAATGCACTCCATCAAGCTGAAAAGAGTGAAGTTGGTAGAGTGCTTGAGCTTCAAGTGGTTTCTAATGAAGCTCGAGATGCTGTAAATCAATTTATGATTTATGTTGACAGCCTTTTTTAATTCTTGGTGAAGATACTACATTCTATTGATGTCCTTCTAACTTTTTTTCATCAAATGAAAAACAATTTCATCTTCAATCATTTGTTCATGCTTTCTTTTGCTACCTGCTTTAATGTTTTATCAAAACCAATTGGCCTAGTAAGCATAGATTTGGTTTTTTCTACGATTATTATAAATATCCCTACAAAATTTGAATCTTTTAATTGCTCAATATTACCTAAATCATACAAAATGTATGTTTATAGAGTTGGAACATGACTTTTGTTCAGAGTTCCCTTGCCTATTGTGCGAATTTTAAAGTCATGTATGTCAGACATAAGAAGGATAATGTTTAAGGTCGAAATAGCAATGACCGAATGGATTAAAATTGACTCAATTCCTTGAAAATTTATCTGAAAACATATTACCACACTCAAGTATGTGGGAAAATATGTGAACTATGACTTAAGTCATTTTGAATCTGAGGAATGATATGAAAAAAGGGCAAAAAGGCATTAGAAAAATTAGTTCCCAAGAATGAAGTTACCACTATTTAACAAACCCGTTAGGGGGTTGAATTATGCAGGGCCTCCTAAGGGCATTGGCTGTATAGTCAAATAATAGTATCTTTTTTCTGAAAAGTCACTTATGTAGAATTTTTATGAAAGGACGCCTAAGGGCACGTAGTACATATTCTGAAAAAATAACTCTTAGAAATTTACTTTTCTACTACTAAATATCCATTGGAAGTTTATGGAGATTCAAATTTTTCAAAGCATATAGTTTTCTATATAGAGGGAGGTACTTGAATATGAAGAAGATATTTCCAAACAAGATCATCTAAGAACTGGATGAATGTCACACCTACGAAGGTCTTACCCAAACATAGGGAAGGGAAATATAAACCATATACTTGAATACTTTCAGATCATGAAAACGAACATGGGACAAATATCCTAAGGATGGATATTTTTTGTGGATCCTTAAATATTGTTGATAAGACCAATAAGAACAAAAGAGGTTTTCATCCCAAGAATGACGTTACCATTATTCATAAAACCTGTTAGGGGGGTGAATTATGCAGGGAAACCCAAGGGCATTGGCTTTATAGTCAAATAATAGTATCTTTTGGCTAACAAGTCTATTAGGTAGACATTTTATACAAGGCTTCCTAAGGGCACGTACTACATAGTCAGGTAAAATAACTCTCAGAAATTGGACATTTTGTGACCATAAGTCAAGACAAGGGTTATGGAGATCTGGAAGTATTAATTTTTAGGAGTATTAAACATGTGAATGGGTATTGTACAATGCATGAAAGAGATACATAGATCAATGCTAACCATAATCATGTTGTGGCTGGGTCCTGAATTGAAATGTTAGACTTCACTACATATCCCATAAGGATAGGAATCAATCCAAACGTAGTTCTTGAAATACAGTTTGAATTCATGTGGAACGAAAGTGTATGAAATTTTAGTTTAGGGTCATAGAGCTCGGACCATAATAATGAATACATAATGTGTTTTTTCACAAGGACTTTTCAGCCAGGGGACTGAAAGTGGAAATTGGGGTAAGGCACATAAGACTTGGGGCTGGATTCAAGGGATGCTCGAACGTTACTACGTATCCCATAATAATGGGAATCAAGCCCACATAGTTTTAGAAATACCCTGTGTACATATTTGGTTCGTACAAGCGACGGGTGAAATGGGGACTTTAGTGCAATTATGGTTTCACCCAAGATAAATGTTTCGGGAATTGCCATTTTTGCACATAGTCTTTAGAATATAACATGATTGGAGAACAATATAAATAATGATTCCCTCTCTGTTTATGTAATCAACGAATGTTGTAGTTTATTATCATATAGGACAAAAGTGTTGTACATTTTAACGTCATATAGCAAGCACAAAGGCGATCCAATGTAAAAAATATTGGTTCTGGGGGCGGTTTCACAAATCAACATCAAATGAGACGAAGGTGAACTGATGTGAGTATATTTTTTTTGGGCTTTACCTTGGGAGGTTGCCTACTTACCCAACCTAGAAGGCAAGGATCAAAGTCTGTGTAGTTCAATTAAAGAATGAATTGGTGATCAAGTTGTTTTTTAGTACAATAATCTAAAAATAAAGTGTTGGGACTTACGCATGGTTAGCCGCCTAGAGAAGGTGTTATGTTTGAAGTTTAATCTAAGATCATGTGAGTCATACTCGGTGTGAGAAACAAGAGATTGCAGCAACCCTAACAATGCACAGTTTATGGTCGTGTAGGACATATAAGGGACTATGTATATTAAAGTTTAACAGTGAGGACTATTAGTGTTTCATAGTTTAGTGTCCTGTAGCAGGGAAAAAATACAGTTTAACGTCATGTAGGAAGTATATGGGTCTTTTTTCAGTTTTACTTCATGTAGGACAAATATAGGGACATTGTTTAACGTCATGTTGGACAATATGGGTGTTTTACAATTTGGCGTCCTGTAGCTAAGACTATGGGGACAATACAGTTTAATGTCATGTTGGATGAAAAGGGGGACTGTGAAGTTTAATGTCATGCAGTAAGGACAAAAGAGAACATAGTTTAACATCATGATGGATGCATTAGGGAATTTTTCATAGTTTAACGTCATGTTGGACGTAAGGTACTTCTGTACAGTTTAGCGTCATGTAGGTAGGATGTCACAGTTTAATGTCATGTTGGACGAAGAAGAGACTCTGCAGTTTAAAGTCATGCATTAAGGACGACACAGTTTGACATCATGTTGGATGGAAGTGAAAATAGTTTAAGGTCATATGCATGGACCTTCGACTATGAATTTTAACGTCTTTCTGTATTTAAGGGACTGTGCAGTTTAAAGTCATGCAGTAAGGACTTAAGAAGGGTTGTATAGTTTAACATCATATAGCAAGGACCAATGTTATGCAGTTTAATGTCTTGCTAGATGTGTAATTATGTTCGTTAAACAAAATACGTCTTCAAAAATCTGGCATTGGTTAGAGTCGTGATGAGTTCTCCATCCATTGAGATTAAAGAATAAGCCCCATTGAAGTAAACCTTATGTATTGAATAAGGTCCTTCCCACATTGGCTCAAGCTTGGGAGATTTCTTTCCTGGTATCATTTGAGTTCTAAGAACCAATACCAATTCTCCCAGAATGAATGAACGAATGTGAACTTTTTTGTTGAAAGTTCGTGCTATTCGATTCTAGTAGACTTCCAAGTGGTGCAGGGTGCACAATAATTTCTCATCTAATTTTTCCAATTCATCCAATTTCTTTTGAGATTGATCATCTAAAGATGACTGATCACAAATGGATACTCTGAGTGAGGGTAATTGAACCTTAATGGGAAAGACTGCTTCTGTTCTATATACCAATGTATATGGAGATGACCGCGTTGCAGTGCAGGTGGTGGTCCGATAAGCCCATAAAGAATGAAAAATTTTATCTGGACATGATTCCTTATCTGTATGCACCACCGTTTGCAGTATATTTGAAAGAGTATTGTTAAAGACTTCTATCTGGCCATTGGCCAATGCATGATACCGAGAAGAATGGTTGGATTTGATGTTGTATTCTTGATACAACTTCCTTACCTCGTATTAACAGAAGTTGGTGCCATTTTCCATCAATATGGTATGAGGGACTCCAAATCTAGTAATGATGATAGACTTGATGAAGCTAAAAATGAATTTTGAACTTACTTTTTTGAGAGGTATTGCCTCTGGCCATTTGGAAATGAAGTCATTAGCAGTAAAAATGTACTTAAACTGCTAGGATGTGGCTGAAGGATAAGGTCCCACTACATCCATTCCCCATGTGGAAAATGTCCCCAAGTATTTACCTGTATGAAGAAACTCTAGGGGCTGATGAATTATGTTGCCATGTACATGGCAAGAATGACACTTCTTTGTGAAATCAACACAATCTTGTATAATTGAAGGAAAAAAGTATCCAAGCCTTCGAATTTGATCAGATAGTCTGTGTCCAAACTGGTGGGCACCATAGACTCTTGCATGCAAGTATTTCATGACAACCATTGTGTCTTCATTGTCAATTCATCTGAAGAAAATTCCATCAAAACACTTTTGTAGATAATTTTCTCTAGGTGATCTGGGTTGTCATAAAGACTAAAATTGACCACACGTCGTCAGATTTGTTCTTTCCTAGCTCTATCAAGTGGAAGTGTTCCATTTTGAAGGTATTCCCTAATAGGTGTCATCCATCATGTAGTATGACCATATGGTACATGAATGGGAGTAATTTCATTGATTTCCACTATTCTGGTTTGCACCTAAGGTGAAATTGTACGACGGTGGGCAACAATGATATTTGCCTCATCCTGATTTGGATTTTCCAGAGAGGGGGCTATATTAGCCAGTGCATCATCATGGGCATTTTGTGATCTCGGGACATAAGAAAATGTCGGTTCTGAAGGTAATTCCTCCATTAACTCTCTGACGTAATCATACAAAGGGATTATATCTTCTTTTCTGATTTCATAATCCCTATTTACTTGATTGATTACCATGTCTGAATCACCGTTCACCTTTAAGTGAATCACTTATGCTTGAACCGCCAACTCTAATCCTGCGATGAGAGCTTGATATTCTGCTTCATTGTTTGTACCACGTCCCAATAATGAGAAGTAATAGGGTTGCACTGCCTTTTCCGGAGAAACGAGAACAATTCCTAACCCAACATTGTTAAATTTAGGATCATCTTTTTCTTCCCTATTGGAATTCTGGAAGATCCATCAAAGTATATTTCCCATGTTTAAATATTATCTTGAATAGAAATGACTTCCTCATCTGGAAGTTCAATATCTGAAGATGTATCTTCTAGTGAAGGATTTTGTGTAAGGAAATCATCCAGATCGTGGCCCTTTATTGCCTTTTGAGACACATATTGTATATCAAATTGCTGCAAAATAATTGCCCACCTTGCCAGACGTCCTGTAAACGTTGGACGACTATGGGTGAATTTGAGCGGGTTATTACGAGATACCAATTGGACCTAATGATGTTGCAGGTAGTTTCCATCTTCTAAACTGCAAAGATTAATACTAGGCAGCACTTCTCAATACTTGAATATCAGGTTTCTGCTTCAAGCATAGTCCGACTGAGATAGTATAGGCTGTTTTCATTCCCAACATCATTCTTATGAGTAAGAAAGGAACTCAATGATCGCTCTGAAGATGCCACATAGAAGATAAGTGGTCTTCCTTCACCTGGTGGCATAAACACTAGTGAACTCAAGATATATTTCTTGAGAATATCGAATGCTTCTTGACATTCTTCATTCCACTGTTAAGTGACTCCCTTGTTCATCAATTTGGTGAAGGGGAGACTTTTTCCAGCCAACTTGGCGATGAAACGCCGAATATAGGCTAAGTGTCCTTGAAGTCCTCTAAATTATTTCAAATTTCGAGGAGGTGACATATCAAGGATTGAATTTTTCTTCTCAAAATTGACTTTGATATCACGATGGAATACAAAAAAGCTAAAAAAATTTCCTGAGGTTATTCCAAAAGCACATTTTAAGGGGATCATCTTCAAATTGTGTTGCCGAAGTTTGTGGAATATGAATTTCAAATCTGCCATGTGATTATAACATTTCCTGTATTTAACCCCCAAATTTTCCAAATAACATTAAAAAAACTTCCCTAAAAAAGGATTGAATATACGATGCATGGCCTGATGATATGTTGTGCCCATATTCTTTAGGCCAAAGGGCATTACCCGATAGAAAAACACACCATGAGGGGCTCTGAAATTTGTATATTCTTCATCTTCTGGAGCCATTCAGATTTGATTATATCCTAAATATCCATCCATGAAGTAAAGTGTTTCATAGACAGCTATTGAATCAATCAAGAGTTATTTGATTGGAACTGGAAAATCATCCTTGGGACAATTCCATTTAAGATCTCTAAAATCAATTCAATTTATAATTTTTATGTTCTTCTTTTTCACAGGGAAAATATTAGCCAACCACTTGGGATATTTAACTTCTTTGATGAAGTTAGATTTGATAATCTTATCCACTTTAGCTTAAATTTTGGAACCATAGGTTGGGTGTGTTCTTCTGGCGGCTTGTTTAAATCTTTGATGTTCTTCTAGAAAACCCAAGCGATGAGTAGCCACATATGGATCACGGCCTGGAATCTCTGTATAGTTCCAAGAAAATATATCTCGATTTTTCATTAAAAATGAAATATTAATTTCTTGCTCTTCAAGAATCATGGTCGCACTAATTAAAGTGGGGTGTGGATCTTCTTTTCTACCCAGATTTATTTCTCTATGTTCATCCACGGTGGTAGAGATACCCTCTTCAAATGCTGGAGGAGCAACTCTGGGATCTTCCTCTTCATCTTGAACAGGTGTTATCTCTTCTGGTCCTACTTGCATAGTAGATGATGAAGCATAATTTTCATGATTAGGAGAGATGTGAAAATTTGAACATCTCAAATGAGAGGCATCCATTTCTGACCCTATTGATGATGAAGGGTGTTCCTTGGGTAATGAAGAGGAGACGATGGATTTAGAATCGACATCATCATTTACCTCTGACATTTTAATAACATATTCTGGCCTAGTTGGTGATGTATAGACTTGTTGGATTTCAGTAGATGAAATGAAGACATCTCCATTTGGGCTTTCATCATTGCTTGGTGAATCACCAATTTCTCCCATGTTGACTAGCTTGATTGTTGTAAATGAAATTATAGAAGTTTCCATGAGAGTATTTGGATTCAGGTCTATCCAATCAATTTGACTGATAGGCAACACATAATATGTACTCACCTGTGTGAATGGGTTTTCTGGAATCTTTTCCAAACCATATGGAGCATTAACTTGGGTAACCCCCCCTGTTGTGGATTTCTCCTTACCCTTCATGTGATAGAATTTCACCTCAATGTATTGAGATTCACTTGTATTGAAGGGGGATTTATCTCCATATAATTTCCCAATTTGACCATCGAAACAATATTTGAGTCATTGATGGTATGATGAAGGGATTAATGCATGTTGATGTAGCCAAGGTCTTCCGAGAAAAACGTTGAAGGCTGTATCATGATCAATAACCTTGAAATCTGAATTGGATACAAGATCTCCAAACTGAGTTCTGAGTGTAATCTTGCCCAGTGGTTCTTGTTAATTTTTATCATATCCTTGTAAGATCAATGTAGAAGGAGATAAATCAGATTTTGTGAGTCCCAATCGACGGAGTGTACGAATGGGGATGAGGTTGAATCCTGAACTATTATCAATGAAAGCTATTCAGATGTCTACACCGTTGACCATTCCAGATAAGTATAAAATTCTAATATGTCCATGCACAACATAATCTTCATCTTCATCTTTGAAAGATATCACTACATGGAATTCTGCAAGACCATTCTCAACATGGTAAACTTCAGCCGCAACAACTTCAGTTTCGAACTCCTGAGGACTTGACAAAGCCTCAATGAGTGCCTCCCGAAGATCCTTGGATAGATTCAAGGCATCTAAAATTGATAACATGGCCGGTACATGGGCCAAGTGTTTCAATACATCATACTTTTGATCCAAAGGTCTATGTTTCCCAATAGGAATATGTGGTTTCGCATGTATCTTAGAAGTTAATGCT
Source organism: Viscum album (assembly GCA_963277665.1). Lineage (NCBI taxonomy): Eukaryota > Viridiplantae > Streptophyta > Magnoliopsida > Santalales > Viscaceae > Viscum > Viscum album. Next base: position 259,231,153 of record OY728125.1, on the reverse strand, counting down.
TTGGAAGTAGATGCATCTTGTATCAGGGTAGGAGTTGGAAATACTCCTGGATTTAGAATATTAGACCGAAGAGGTCTATTTACTTACTACAAAGAAGAAGATGGAACCCCCAACCGATCTTCCAGAATAATTGTGGTAGGACCGATTCTGCTATTAGTGGAAGAATTTTCTTGTTCTTGTTGACCCCGTTGAAGGGCTCTACCATGAGATTCTACTGTATACAAAGATCTAGTAGGGGTTTAATTGTAATAATGGCTTCTGGGATATCCACATCTTCCTCTATATACCAAACCTCTGAAACTCCCTCTAATTCCTCTTTTTCATATAGGGAATTCAGGCTCATCAAAATCGAAACTGCGACTGGCATAAGGATCTGTTAAATGAATCATATTAATAGAACCAAATATTAATTCTTAATCTGATGAAGACTCTTCCTGATTAGCCCATTTAGGCTATTCCGTTTGGTGGGGTGGTGCCCATGGATTTGAAGTAGATGGAATAAAATCTTCCAGAGTCAAAGAAAACTTAGGCTTTGACACGATTTTCACCATCTTCGGATTTCTCTTCTTTCTTCTAATTGTGTCGTTTTGTTGAGGACTTTCCCTTTGATGAAGAGGGTTTTTCTTTGGAATTCATGGTAGAAGACACAATTGGTTTCATAAATTGTGTTCGCAAAATAGAATGAGTTCGATTGATCATTTTTTGGACCATCCAATCATCATATTTCTGCACATTATTTCTTTTGACTTCATTCCACTCACCTTCTTCCTCTGGATTTGTAGTAGTAACACATGCTACGTGAGCTAAATAACCTTTCAATTTGACTTTCCCTGAGTCGACCATTTTTTTCAGGAGTTCCTTGAAGACAAAACACTCCTGAATGGGATGTCCCAACATTTGATGAAATGGGAAATAGTTGGGACGATCTTCATCTCCTTCCTTGTTCGACCTTTTGGGCCTTAGAAATTGATCCAAATTATTTTCCAGAGCCAAAATGAAATAACTAGGAATTTATTCATTTTTGAAAGAGTAAACATTGCTCTTAAAATCCTAAATTTTTTTTCTTCTTTTATCTCTTTGACCATCTTGACAAAACAGCCTATGTTGTTGGTGCTCAAGAGGTGGAGCCCTTCGATAATATGAAGGTTTTGAAGTAGAAGGAGGTACAGGTGCTTGTTTAAGCATAACTATAGAAGTATCATCTTTACCTATTCTCCTTCCTGGAGCTAGTGGAATTACACGAGTTTTTTCCGTAGTCATTATAAGAGAATCTTCAATCTGTTGAGTGATCAAAGTAAGGTCTCGAAACCCTCCTGTGTATTTCACAGGGATAAACGGTGTGCGCAACTCATCACGCAAATTTTCCACACAGATTGGCAATAATTATTCTTAAGGGAGTGTTATGCTCAAGGAATATGTTAATCCCTACCGGCGAGCAATTAAATCTGAAATGCTTTCATTTTCTCTATGCTTATAATTTCTAAGATAAAAAACTGTTGACTATGGAAAAGTTGAACCGAATTGAAGAAAGAATCTTTGGTGGAGATCCTCCCATCCGGTAATTGACCAGGATTGCAAGCTTGTGTACAACACAATAGCAGGACCATATAATGAATGGAAAAAACACATGAGCTTAATTGCTTCCTTTTGCTGATGGGATCCCATCATAGGATCACAACGAAAAACAAAATGGGTTAAGTGTTGCTCTGGTTCTCCCGAACCATTAAATTTTGGGAATTTGGTGCTTGAAAAATTTGATGGGGGAGGAATCGCATCAACCCATTTAGGATAAGCACTTTTTCTGGTTGAATTTGAGCATGATTTCCCTCCATATCTTCTAACCGAGTTTTTAATGACTCAATAGTACTTATTAAGTTTTGAGAAACATCCAATTGAGTTTGGACCTGAATAGGTGCAATTAATGGAGCTTGGAAAGATGTGGTAGATGGTACTGCAATTGATGGTAGCACCGCCGATTGTTGTTGCACATAACCCGTAGGATTAGACCCGTGAGGGTGTACTAGTAGAGGAGGATATTCATGATCCATCCCAATAGCCACAACAAATTCCCTTGGATGAATAACTCCAGCACGCTTAGAAGGAATACTACCTTGAAGTAGTTCTGCATTCAAACTCCTCAAATCCTTCATTTCAACCTCTTGTTGTGCGAATCTTTGATCTAATTAGAGTGATTAGACTTCACTAGAGGAAGGTTATGTTACCTGATTCTTTCCATTCCCCTTATTGGACACTTTTCAGAGAGGGGGAAGTGGGTTACTTGAAGGATTACCTAGATTCTGGGTAATTCATTGATTTCGTGTATGCACACCTTCTTCATTTGTGTCTGTGTGTACATCATATAGAGCACGAATCTCTTAATCTGAGCCCTCTGAGTGAGCCTCATCTGGTGGATTAGCAACAATGTCCTTTGATGACATTGATTGATGCATAACACATTGCATCCCTTCTATCAACATTTCTGCGATATTGTCTTCCTCCATGTCTTTGATGAGACATTGCCTTTTGTGGATTTGATGCCTCAAGAACTTCATGACGAACCATTATTTGGAGGGAGTATCCTGATAATTTGGCTCTATGTTTCTCTTGGGGATTCTTCCCTAATCAATATAAGACAGACATTCCCTAAGGAAGAGATTGAGGATTTGAAAAAGTCCCTAGTTTTGTGGACTGGGGCGGTTCATGTTGTTTCTGCTCAACTCCTCGAATCATATTTGTCGATTCTAAGGGTTGGGTTAAAAGAGTCCTCTGTCTGGAAAGCTAGGGTGGTTCTTGACATTCTATATTTGAGTCTTTCATAAAATATCTCTTGATCTTGTGGACATTAGTCCGGAAATTGGTTGGATGCATCAACTTGTATCCACTTTTATCACCCGGCTCAAAAGACCATTGGATGATTTCTGACACTTATGTCACTTGATGATGTGCTTGCTCCAAATGAGAGGCTTGTTCATTATTCTTGTTTGATTTATGCAGGAGTAATTCAACAACGTTTTCTCTATATGCTTGATTTTGAGAAGAACTGGTTGAGGCATGTTCTTGAGCAATCCTTTGATTACAAACAAAGCATATTGTTTGTGGCCGGCCATGGGAAATAACATTGCATGAGACCATTTTCGGTGGGCTTTGTTGGATGGAGAGTACAGTGAAATGTAGTGCTCCATGAACACCCCATCCCCTTATATGAAAACTAGATGGGGAATTTGAAATTAACTGGTGCAATCTCTTTAATGCGCCAAGGCATGAATGCTAAAGGGCTCTCTTATGTTTTTTAGCCTTCGAATATCGAGAAATTGAGAGAGATGCCAAGTCAATTTGGCATTGTAACCCTTCTATTATCTTGAAATGATTTTCATATTCATCATAATATAATATTTTCTTTTTCAACAGACAAAGAGTTTTCCATATGTTGAGATGAATATCATGAATTCCATCTTCCTTCAACATCTCTGGAATGTCATACTAAGAGTCAACTGAAGGCCAATACATGATTGCAACATCACCTTTTGCCAGCTATTTTCTCATATTCACTACTTCCTATTTATCATTTGATGATGATTATTCTACCCAATTAGACCAGAGTTGGTGCTTATTTGTAGCTTCATCAGATTCAACATGATCGGTAGAGAATTCTCTGATCAAACTAGAAGATGAACGACCCAGGGGTGGTTTGGAGAATAATGTACACCCCGGGCTATATTCTGATTGAGAAAGTATTACACCATCTAATGATAAAGCCTCAGACATGACTGGCTTCACATATGCATGTACCTTAAGATAAAAGGGATTTCTCGTCACTAAATTTCCCATTAGAGTATTTTCCAGGCAATGTGAATTACTACCGCGGAGAGGTCTTCTGCAGCTAAATTCATCATCATGGGGAGGACCACCATGGTGGGTTACAACAAAAGATTAAACATTTTTCTCCTTGATCTTCTGGTCATACAGAGGGTTATCATGACTCTAATATGAAGATGATACTTCATGATCGGCCGAAATGTCATGAAGCAAGCCTTCATGAGGAAGTGTTTGATACAGACCTTCAGAATTAATGTTCCCACTATTGGGAACTGAGGGAGTAGAATCTTTAATTCCAACATATAATTGTCTGAGGGCTTCATGAACTCCTGCATCGAGCAAGGACTTATTACAGATTGGCTCTTGATTTCTTGACTGTGCTGGATGAGTCTTCTTCTTAGACGCCTTCTTACTCACTCGAGGAACAACTTGTTAACGAAAGTGCTTTTTTATAGGCAGCTGTATGTTCCTGCTCAGGTCAAATGATCAGGTTAGGCTGATTATCTCCACTCAATTCAGGTGTATGTGCCTGACTTGGTTGTCCGTATGATATGGGGTAGTATGCCCCCAAAACCCTCTTGTACTAGAATAGAGGTGTGTGTCTATTCTGGAGTGAACTGTTGATGTGTAACTCCACTGGTAGGGATAGATTTGAATTTCTTTCCCTGTGATGCCGCTAAAGCTGTAATAATATCCTTGAAGGCATCCAAAATATGAGCAGGGATTTTCTTCTGCTCTTTCATCATTCACAGAATATGTTTGGTGACTACAGCTACCGGAATGGGGATATACGTCCATTCCATTCATGGATAAGGTGTGTGTTCCTACACCTGTCCTCTTTTTCCTGTCATTAAAATCTGACAGTACTCATGTATGGGGGAAGAGAGTTGAGTCTGCCTCCTGTTTTTCATTGGGGCTTTCCAATTTACATCTCCGGGTGCTACCAAACGAGTCTGTTGGTACGATTGATCAATACTATCATGTGTATATGCCTTCTGATTTCACTCCACCGAACGTGGTTGACTAACTTCCTTCAATACTGGGATATGCGACTGCTGGCAGTATTGATGATTGTAAGTAGGTGTATGTGCCTGTTTAGCAGTTGTCAACACATTGGGTTTGCAAGTTTCATCATATGTAGTTAAACGAGTCTACTGACTGACTGATAATTTATAAACATGTGTATGTTCCTGTATATAGTACTCCGCTGGAATTACCTAGCGGGAATGGCGTGCTGCTGCCAGACGAGTCTGCTGGACTGCAGAATTAAAAAGGACGGGTGTGTGTGTCAGCTTGTTTCATGCCACCAAGTTAAGTTGGTGTAATTCTATGGAGATGGGAGAAATGAGAACCTACTCATTGTTGACCGGATTTCATCTCTGGCAGTTTGCCTTGCTTGCTCGGTTTCGAGGAACCTGAGCCGAATGCCTGGAGACGATACCCTCATCATGTTGAGGGTGCACTGTCACACGAGTCTGGCGGTGATTGTTGGTGGGAGCCCTTGGGAAGGACTCCTGTTTCCTTTAATTAATAAGGCCTTCAGTGACATTCTCATTCCCCTCCCTAGAATATGGAATTTAATGGTGATTTCGTTCCGGGGATAACGACCCTAAACGGTTGGAAATGGTGGTTGGAACCACCTGCTTTTTGATCGATGTTCGTCACTATCTGGATGACCAGAGTGAATTATTATGTTAGATGGCTTGACGAGCGGCCCCCAGAGTCGGAATAATACCGTGTCGACGGTATTTGTTAACAAGTGCATTTGATACCTAGCGCTGAAGACACTGAGTAAGTGATGTCATCCTCAGAGCGGATGACGATCCAGTAGGAGTAGCAGTAGAGGTATTCACTGTAGAGGCATTCACATGCGTGATCTTAAGGGATGTTATTTCTGCAATGTAGAAGATCTTGGAAAAGAGTGCCTATTTGATATAATAGACATAATCAAGAGAAGATCAACCACTACATCTTTTGGATGAGATCATATGTTATTGATAGTTTTTTAGCCCTCTTATTGAGTTTTAATAGGGGCCAAACAAATAAGAAAACCATCATTTTAACATGGTTAAGGATTCACATCGAGTTCACCATTTTTTTTCCTCACTGGAAATAGGGATGGCCTCATTGATTTTAAGGTTCAAACATTCCAATCGGTTTCTAACGGGTTTGTTCATAGAACCGGAAACATCAAATGATTCTATATCCATTTGTTCCAACATTCCAATGGTATTTTCTCATTAGTTGCGAGCCAATGAGGCTTAAGAATTTTCATTGTTCGAGAGGATGGGAGGTCAGACTAATCACACCTTTTGGGGGGGAATTATTATCTTCTATGGGACTCCCTTTATAGATTTAAGTTATGGTCGTGAATCCTTATTACATTACCACGTATGAAAATGATATTTCCTTTAGATATGACAATAAATGATTAATATGTATGAAATTTATAAAATCTTTTATAAGTATTCGAGGTTCTTCATCGATAGAGAATCATCTTTATTTGTTAGATATTATTATTCAATGGTATCCTTCGATACGTTGTACAAAGATCGCTTGGTTATTATGATAACCATACTAGTTTTGAAGCCACTCAGCGGGGCACATGAAGTTTATTGTCATTCAGGTGGACATGGATTATTTCAGATTTGCGATCATACCCGAAGATGGTCTACCTATGTATCCTTTGTTTTGGAAAAGGAATCATATCCCACGTAGTTCAAGTAAAGAAGTACGAGGTTTATGCATGATTGATGGCTCAAACAGAGATGTCCTAATTATGTTTACACTCTAAGCTCACATGAGTCATGATCGATATGAGAAACAAGAGGTATTGGTAAAACCAGTCAATACTGCCACGAAAGATGCAATAATGTGGGGCTTAAGTATGTGTGGCTGCCCAAATAGATGAAGATTGGGATTTACATCAGGGAAGAAACTTGGGAATAAGATCCATAAATGTAGGTGTGCTTTTATGAAGATTTGGATACTCTAACTTGGGGATTACTCTTAAGGAGGATGCCCAAATTAATAGGCGACTTAGGGATTAATCATAAGGAGGATTCCCAAATCAAACGAAATTAATACTGATTAAGAGAAATTATGACTAGGGCATATTCCTGAGAAGGAGGCCCAGGTTTCGGAAAATTATGACTGGGGCTTATTCTTGAGAAGGAGGCCTAGGTTAGGGGAATTTATGACTGGGGATTATTCCATGGAAGGAGGCCCAGGTTAAGGGAATTTATGACTGGGTCTTATTTTGAGAAGGAGGCCCAGGTTAGGGGAATTTATGACTGGGGCTTATTCCTGAGAAGGAGGCCTAGGATAGGGGAATTTATAACTGGGGCATATTCCTAAGAAGGAGGCCTTGGTTAGGGTAATTTATTACTGGGGATTATTACTAAGAAGGAGGCCCTGTTTAGCGGAATTATGACTGGGGATTACTCCTCAAAAGGAGGCGCAGGTTAAGGGAAATTGGAATTTGGGGCTTACTCCTAAGGAGGATGCCCATATTTGGGAACTTGGAGACTGGGGCTTACTCATGAAAAAGAGGCCCAAGTAATCAGACATAAGTCTTATTCCTAAGGAGGATTCCCATAATTAAAGAAGATTATTCATGGAGCTTACTCCAAAGGAGGATACCCATATTTAGAGAACATGAACTGGGGCTTACTCCTAAGGAGGATGCCCAGGTTAAAGATCCTCTCTTCTGAAAGGATGAGATTGAATGAATCAAATATCTCTCTTTAGTGATATAAAAATATGAAAATCACTATGTTTTGAGAAATGTTCCACATAATTCCTTTCAGATAAGGAATCCAATCAAGGAAACATGCCATAAAATGGATTTGAAGAGTTTCTTGAAGACTAAATCATGAATAAGATAGGTGTATTTGAATAATAGTGGTGAATAGGTAGGAAGGGCACTCAAAAAGATAGAGGTGCGCAAGTCCTAAGAGAGAACACAAGTCCTGAGAGGGTGTGCAAGTCCTGCATGGGCGTGCAAGTCCTGGTCATCTAAGTATACTTGTATGACACATGGGTAATTGCGCAACGGTCAACCCTTAGGGTAATACTTGGGAGAGGATTGGCTCAAGCCCTTAGTATTATCCCTAGAGCTTCCAAAAGAGTGGCATGCAAGTTCTGTTGAAAGGACAAGGCAGCGCGCAATTGTGGCCATTTATATTAAGGGCTGGCAACTTAGGCGCGCAAGTGTGGATGAGTTTCAACACTTAGGCCTTGTTTCCCCTTTATATAGATTCCATTATAGTTAAGAAATTACCTTAGAAGTGTTCGGGAGACATCCAGAAGAGACTAGGGTGACAAGAGCTCGAATATGAGTTTTGGAATTTTTCCATCGTTGAAATGGGGGGCCCATCGGGGTATTTATAGGCTGGTGAAGACCTTGGGAGAAATTCAAAGAGGGCATGCATGTTACCTGTGCGACCACTAGGAGGCGTGCAAGTATACTTGCGCGACCTTGGTGGAACTTGCGCGACCCAAGGGCAAATGAATCTTTCTTCATGCCTTTGTCAATTTTTAATTTTTCTTCAAAGGATGAATCACTTTGGGTTCAAGGTATTTCCATTTTCATTTGTTTAAACTATGTGATGGAAAGGAGCGTCAACAATGGGTAATTCAATATCCCCCTTTTAAATTATCATGTAACAATATCTATCAATATTCCATAAAAATATATACATTTGAGGTGTTGTATAGATGTAATTGTAAATATTATCTATGAATGTATAATTTTATAGGGTCAGTGGTCCATGGACTAATGTGGTGTAAATCATGATCGAGAAGGTTTCGATGATTCAAGAGATGATGAAGGTGGAGTAGGACCATCACATGTCTTATGTGTACTGGGGGAGGAGGCCAATATAGTTTTCTATTAGTGACCACATATTTTTGAATATTTATCCTCATCATTGTAAATAGAGTTTCAGTAATGGGATTAATCATTATCTGCAATTTATTGGGACCTTCATTTTTTGTGTCCATTGGATTATTGGTGTAATGGTTATCCCGTGCTCCATAACTAGATAAAATCTAGAAACACTCCCTTGGGTTGATTATTTTTTGGAATCATTATAATAAATCTTATTTCATCGATTAGTGAGAGTTAGATTTTAGGGATGATGGGATGTATGTTGAGTGACCAATCATGGTTCGTGATATAGAATATAATGTTCTACGTAAGCTTCGCATTCCATGAATTTTTGTATCATTGAGTCAAAGAAACATTGATAAGTTTATAGGATAATGTGAGTGAAAAATGCATGATAAATATCCCAATATATTTTTAACCATTAATTTTATCAATATTGTTATGCTTGATTTCACATTAATTTGGTGAAATTATTTATCCTTGTGTTGTGTTAGATTTTTATATTGTCATTGTTCCTATGTGAGATGCATCATATAAAGGTTTTTAAGTTTCATAGGTGATGATTTCATTATGATTTTTCATAACACTTGATGATGTGAGTCATTTTAGGGGAATCTAGTGTAATTTCATAAAAATTCTCAGAATGTTACATTTCATTTTTTAGGTGTTGATGGTGATGGGAGAAATAAACTTGAATTAAAATTGTGTTAAAGATGGTATTTCAATAGTAAGTATGTGTTTTTTCATGTCCTCATATATTTCAACATAATTTGTCGGTTGTATTAGACTGTTTTTCTATACTCTTGTGTCTCATTCTATAAAGGGTTGTGCAATGCCTGGATTTTTGTTTTTTAGTATGGTTTATCTTATTTCATCCTGAATAGTTTTCATGTAACACCTTTGGTTCACATAGTTTTATCCTTTGAATATTTCATTAAGTATCTATATATTTTTTACATGAGTTGGTACTATACTTTTGGTGTTGCATGACCTCATAATTTATATATTATATATATTAAAGCATGCATGAAATCATTTACAAGATAAATGGAATTCATGATGATTTCATCCTCTTACGGAGAATATTAGTCCCAATTTATATCGATAATGTTTTATTTTTCCTATGAAATACATATGTTTGGTCATTGTTAAATGTTCTATTTGAGGTGTTTGTTGGTGGGTGCATTGAAAATTTGAAAATTTTATTAATTTAATGTATTAAATGTTAAAACTATATATCTTCACTTTTAATATACTATTATAGAAATTTAATAGGGTTATCAAAATAACCTAGAGAGATTTAAGTGGCAGATGAGGATATCCATTGTGGGAATTTATGAGCTTGAGATCCTGCACTGATGAAGAAAAATTGAGGCGATTATTGGGATGAATGAAAAAACAGTGCAGAAATGTCAATGAAATTTATATAGAATATTTTCTTCACCACTGATTGAACTTTTCACAATTTAGTTTTGCTTATTTATTGATTCCTTCCCATATTTATGATTTCTATATTGAAATTAATTTTATAGAATGATATTTGATGTGTGTTCTATTCTACTGGTCTAATAAATTTGTATATGATTATATCCCATTATGGATGAAAATTATTCTCTATTGTTTTGTTTATAAAACAAAGATAATTGGTTGTGACTCTTTTTCCAATGATGATATTTATAGTGATGTTTTTCCTTTATCACACCATTATTTATATTCTTTACTACAGAACATGATTCAGGTGGAAGTTCCACTATTGTTGGACTAGTTCGAAATATGATGAAACCTCTAGATTAGGATATTCTTTCATGTGGATCAACATGATGTATGTGGTTCTTGAAAATTCATGATATGTTTATGAAGAGTGATAAATCTAATAGATGGGAGTTATTATTCCCATGTTTTTTCATATGGTAATTACAAGAAGTGGTAGAAAATCGATTTTTTTAGAAAAAAAATATAGTACCCTTCTTCTGGATAGCCATTGATAGCGGTCAATTGAGGTGTGGGAATTTCCACATGAAATTTACGATTGATTTAGAAAATCTGGAAAACATGTGAAGACATTGAAATTAGACTTCATAGTCTTCAAAAATACCGGCTACACACCATGTGTTTGGGAAGAACACAAACCATTTGTTCATCACTCTGTGGTGTCTAGGGATTCAATGCCACAAAAAATATCACAAGCCTTTTAGCTGGGATCACATTCGATGTGATACATCCTAGGTGGTCAAGTCACATTCCATATTAACAATCCCTAAGCCACAAAAGAGTAAACATATTTTATATTAATAAGGATAGGTTGTGTGGAGTTTCATAGCTACAAGAGTAGCGTCACAGGAGTAACACACCATATTCTTTAGGTAGTGTCACAAAATATTTTATGCAATACCTGTGTCTCGTAGCATAAAAAAACCTTTTACCTTTCATATCTTATTCATTGAGACTTGGATTTTGGTCTATGAGTAGTCCATTATAATTATTTTTCCATGTAGGACGTGATGGGGTCCATTGCTTGAGAATTCAGGATACGAAATGAGGTGACATAAGGGGGACACTTATTTCAGTAAATTTCAATTGATGTTTGTTATGATGTTTGATAATCAAAGTAATGTTGAGGCCATTACACCCTAACACACTAATGCATGCATCCAAATACTCTTTATATAGTTATATTCAATACTTCCCCACACTATATACGGTGTGATTCCTTTATCATTGAAGTTTTACTCCCCTATCATCGAGCCCTATCAGGGATATGGTCTTCTATGGGATATAGTTCACCCTCGAATGTGAAGTATAGTACTGAGCATCAGGACCTCCATTCTGATTCTTACAAGGATTCATGTTGTTTTTGGAATCATATACCATACTTTTGAGCTCTAATAGTATTCATTATTATTATCATGATATATATATTGAGAGTTCATTCATTTTCTACTGGGGGTTTATTATTAGTAAATCTAATATTGAGTTCCTTTTCCCTCTTTTACTAATTGGATTAATTAAATTCTTTATTATTTTTCTTACATATTTGATTATAGGTTTTACTACTATGTATTTTTATACTTTACCCTACATGGGAAATACCCATACATTTTTCATCTTATATGTATGATAGGTGGATCAATGGTGATTTTGGTTTAACTAGAATTAGAGGATCGTAGCTATACTTGGAGGTGCTGATAGTATTTAGTGGTCATTCTTGAGTATTATGAGATATAACCTCTTCATTTTCCCCCGTTTTAATTGGGGTGAGGTTGGGGCCTCCCTTACCTCTGGCTGGACATGTTTTTTCCCTTATAAGATTATATTACATTGACACACTCGGATGATTTCCTAGAGGATTCAAAATGCATTATTTAAACTATAGAGGAATCGATTTTAATTTACAAGTATATAGTTTCATGCATCTAGTTTTGTGCATTTTTATAGGTACATTAGGATAACACCTTACAACTCATTCAAAAGAATACATGATGAATTTCATAATTGATACCATATTAGAGGAATGATTGGGGTGTTACTCTTTCTTTTCTTACGGCCCAGGTGGGAACTATTTTAGTAGGACAATGATAGAGTGGTATCATATCCATGTTCATCTTTGGGATGTCCTTTTTGAGTTATTCATTTCATGTGGGCTGGTATGTGAACTGAGGGACATAATATTGACCTCTTTGAAGTTGATATCTCAAAATAGAGAGTCTAGTGATGGTGTGGAAATTGATGTATCCATGCACCTAAACTCTAACAACCTGCTTGTTGACTTAGCAAATTGAGGTAGAAAATATTTGGAATCCAATGATACATGAATCATATAGGATCTTATATTTTGAAATCTATGTCTTTCTAGAGTTAAATCCCAAGATATGATAATCTAACTGATTAATGTATTTTTATTTTTAAGGATACCTATGTAACCAAAACCTACAAGGATTCTATGATTGAGTATGATGATGACCTGTAAATCTGTGAAGCCACAGTAAAGGGACCTATTCTATTGGATTCACCTAAACCAAAGCATATTTAAATTCTTCCCCTTAAATGGGTAGCGTTTAGTTCTACCTCATGGTGTTATGGTATATGATCAACTGCATGTTGGGTAGCTGATAGCTCTAGTAGGTCAAAACGATGATGGGTGCTGGCTCAACATGTTACGCGATTCTGGGCTATAAAGACTGCTCAGGATTCATGGTGATCCATACCCATAGGTATTATAGGATTAGATAGATTAATTGTTTTGAGTTTTAAATCTTATACAGACTTCAATCAATCATATGTTTGTTCTTGAAACTAGTCTTCTTTGTAGAGAAACATTTTTCTAATGGGATTTAGTCACATAGACCCACGACGAGATGATTCTCTCATGGAAAGATATATAATATGTGTTTCATGAAAAGTATTATCATTTGATCTTGTGATTTGGTTGGATCCCTATGATAATTGAGATTAAGTAGGGAAATATGATAGTTACTAAGTACGCCTCAAGGTTTAAAGACCTCACATGATACATGCTTTATATGGCGTGAGATGGATTCATTCATGCATATAAGTTTTAAAAATCTATCTAGAGGGATATCTGGGCTAGTGTGTAATTTTATTTCATTTCCATATATACATAAGTGATTTAAAATTAAATTATGACTAAGATCCTCTTGGAAGAGTGGTGTTGGGTAGATGAAGTCTGCAGTGAACAACATTTAGCTAAGTCTTCTACAAAATCATGCAAGTATTAGTATTTAGGGTCTCAGCATACACGGCATACTTATACACTGGCTCATATAAAAGGACCTCGAGTATTGGGTTTGGGAAGGGGGACCATTAGAAATGGTAATGGATGATGCTATGCTTGGGATGGGTGGGGGAACATAGATCTCGATTTCCCAACTCAATACACTGTAGATAGTATTTAGATGCTGGACATACCATCATTTTAGAGGAAACATCATGGTTAGGGGTATCCTAGGCATGGTTGGGGTAGCCCCTAGGGAGGTATATAAAATAGAGGGATAATAAAATACACATAGGGACGATATACTTGTGGAGGTTTAATATGTGACTGACTCTCACAACCAAAAGGTATATATGGCCCAGTCTAAGCCTAAGGGGATGATGGTAGAGGTGTGGTCAGTTGTACGCTATAGAGGGTTTTAATTAGGCTGCAGATGAAATGATTTGATGTACAATATATGTGTTCTCTACTTCATCTCTATTACTTATCGAAATAGGTGTGTATCATTATTTCATTGAAATATCCCTTTTTCTAGTGCTGCAAATTTCTATAGAGTATTTGGCTAGTTAGTTATGGATATAGGTTCATATAGGGTTTAATTATTATATATCACACATATATCGATTGTATGAGTTTTTTCGTAGTGGAGAGAGTTTCTTGTGGTACCACATGGTCTTTTATATTAAACAATATGATGTCACACTTATTATATAATACTTATCCATAGAGTTTTCCCTAATAGACTATCACTATTTTATAGTTATATTCCTTTTTATTGATGGTAAAAAATTATCCTTCATGGGGGATGGATTTTTAGAAGATCGATTGGAGCTCATGTGTAGGAATCTGTAATATATAACCCATCATTTGGATTGTTTAGCCTTTAGAGAAGTTTTATCATCCTAAATTTGGCTTCCATATATAGTTTAGGTTTATAGAAACAAATTTCCAAAAGATATTCTAGGTGTACCTATGTGGTTGGAGATTGAAATTTGTCTTGAAAAGCACATTGGGACTACACTGATATTTTTTATGGAATATTGAATTCCGCCTCTATGCTTCAGGAGATGATGGTGTAGTTGTATGATCATGTAGAGAATGTTTTTATCAGACCCACTATATCCCTCTAGGTAGATCCAATGTTTTTCATGGAAAAGTGAAATAGGATCTCGGGTCTATCCATTGATTACCATCACCAAAATTAGGTAATGATCATGAAAAAGTACCCATATAGAGTATTGAGAAACGTTTCAACAATTAGAAAGGTGCAAGATTTATTTCAAAGATTTATCTATGGTCTGACTACCATTAGTTGAGAATTAAAAATAATTGTATTCCAACTAATTCATTTTCAAGTCACTAGGTGTGTCATGGGTTTCTTATGATACCTTTTTTGTGAAGAATATTATTGTAGTGTTCATGGAACATATGAACTAGATATTTCTTTTATTCTTAGAAAATCGTGTGGTTATATTTAAAAAATACATTATCATTTACATTGTTTTTGAAGATGATCATGTAGAGAATTTGATTATGGTCTTAGAAACACAGCGGGAGAACCAATTAAACAGATATATATAGATGTTTTAGTTTTGAATTAGTGTGGTTCACTTTTTGGGTCATTTCATCTCTAAGCATGATGTAGTTGTGGACCCAGAAAATATTGTTGTTTTGCTGACATAGGAACCATCCATGTACACAATCATGGTGAATAGTTTCCCTTATTTGGTAGGGTACTATCAAATGGTTTTGGATTAATTTTATAAGACTACGGCCAATTTAAAAACCATTTAATGGATAGGGAAAAAATTTCCCCTAACCTAGAAGCGTTTTAGGGCCTTCAAGTAGTTGAGGAAAAGGATGAAAATTTCTCTTATAATGATTCTCCCATAGGAGGGAGTTGAGTACATGGTGTATTTAAATTCCTCTAGAGCTATTCCCCCATGAAATTTTATTAATTGTAAATAATTGATTGATTATCGGCATAGGATTTTGAGACACATCATACAGAACAACACAACCCACAGAAAATAAATGGTTGCATTAGTCACCACCTTAAATATTCTAAGGCATTATATTTTGGTAATGTTTATTATTGTTTACCCAGAACAATAGATTCTCTGGTATGTTTATACCTAGAGAGACCTTGCATAGTGGCGGTGGTGTCAGAATAGTTTGTCTTGTTGTAGTTCACCCTGATGAAGGAGAGAGGAGAATCTCATATTCATCTTATGGTCGTGATTCTACTGCTTCTTGATCATATGGTAGAGGATCGGTTGGGTGAAATATAATGTTATGTTTTGTGGGGATATCAATTCTTAAGAGATTTATTATAAGGATTTTCTAAATGTGGGGAGCACATTATACTTTTTATGTATGCATAGTAGTTTTAGTCATATTTCATGCAGAGGTTTTGATGAAATTTCATACATCATTCTTTATGGTAAATCCTAGAGTGGAAAAGAATTACAATAAAAATTCATTGGATGTTTTGGTGGGATGGAATGAGGTAGAGCCCTACAGATTTTCTTTATTGATGTCTTATATATCAATAGGTAATGGATTAAAATAATGTTCTATTAGGTCCATCTAAACTTATTGAGATCCTAGAATGGATGTGGGATAGAATATCAATGGATTTGGTAATCAGGATTCCATTACCAATGAGAGAAAATGTTGATATCCAGGATATTATTGATCAACAAACCTTGTTGGAACTCATTATTTCCATTAATTTTTAGGTTTTAGTTAATTTTTTTGGGATATTTATGTATTAAATAGATAATCTGATTTCATGGGGGTAACCATGATGATCATATTCGACCATAATTCTCAATTCAACGCATGGTTTTTGAAGTGTTTTCAATAGGCTTTTAATACCTAGTTATGGATAAAACATTATTTCACCCCCCAAATAGATGAATGAACTATGTATACCATCTTTAATTCAGAATAATTTATAAGGGACTACATTTAGGACTTCAGTTAGAGCAAGGAGGATCACATTCCATTGGTGTGGTGTTCCTATAATAATAGTTATCACTCTGCTATCAACATGTAATCATTTGAGGATCATTATGGGAGAACCTATTGGGCACACTAGTGATGGGTTGAGTTTGATTGGAAATATATTATTAGGAATCAATTGGTGTTGTCAATAATGGAGAAGGTTCATGTCATCCATGACCATATGAGGACTGCCCAGATTCAATATAAATCATATACAGACTGACAACATAGGCCATTGGAGTTTGAGTAGGGGGTTAATATTTTGCTAAGAGTCTCCCCATGATGTGGATTGTAAATATTCGGTTGTTTATCATGCTATAACAAAGGTTTATCAGGTCATTTCATATTCATCATATGATTGGAGAGTTTACATACCACTCCTCCTTTCTCCCATAATTGGACCAGGTGCATAATTTATTCCATGTTTATCAGGTGAGGGGATATGTAAATTACCTACCACATTTTTTGACTAGGGAAAGATGGACATTGAGGATAGATCCACATTCTTAGAGTACATTAAGGGTATTGGGGATCATTGGACAAGATCCTATGTGGGAAGACTATTCCTCTATTTTGAGTTCTTGTGTGGCACCAAAATATATAGAAGATACCTTGGTTGAATGAGATCTAGATGTGGGTTCAATAGCATCAACTTTATTCTGAATGTCCTGTGATTTTTTGGGTGATAGTAATTGAATTTAGGGATAATGTAACAACTCTTGATTTAATATTGGTACACTTTGAAAATATTTATATTTATATAATTATTTTTCATAGAAGTTGGTAATGTGTTTTGCGGGTCTTAGGAAACCATAATTGATATTTTAAATATAATAAAAGAATTAAATCATGTGTGTAACTCTTATAAAAAAATGGAATTTAGATTAATAAGAACTGTAAAATGGGAAATCAGCGACCACATTTTTTTCTAGAACATGGGGTTTACCATAGGTGAGATATTGTTTTAGTGATATATGTTCCTTTTAAGGAATTCATTAGCACGATCATTAAATAAACTATACGAATACTTTTTTTAATTTATAAAATTATAATCCCAACCCACTTATCATTAAATAAACAATTTTAGAATATATCTATTTTTAGTCTTGAAAACCTAGGAGATTAGTGATGAGGAGGAGTCGATCCATAATTTTCCATGTTGATTTTGGTATCTCGGATTGACAACAAACGATCGAATTGATTTTGGTAACAATAAAAAATTCAATAAAATCATCAACTAAATTACTATATAATTTTTTCTTAACTTGTGATTTATCTATTCTATATGTAGGACATTGTTATTTGAGGATTCATTATCATTTTTATGTTTTGTAGAATAAAATTATTTAACATTAATGATTTTCTATATGTTTCTATATTCACATGGAATAATCAATTAATTATTTTATCATTTATATTTATTAATAATAATTGTTATCCATCAATTTCTTTCTACAATAATGATTATGGGTTGTGATGCTTTGTCCAATTATGGTCCTAAATTTGATACTTTTTTTCCTTTCTCCCACCATTATTCATGTTTATAACTACAAACAATGTTTTTTGTGGAAGTTTGACTATTCTCGGACTCGTTCAAATCACGATTAATCTACCAGATTTTTATTTTTCTATGTGTTGATGAATGTGATGAGTGTGGAACTAGTTTATTTGAGATATATTGGTGGGATAAAGGTCAATGGAAGTCTCTAGAGAGACTCTACTTGAGATTGAGTGTACTATAATGAAATTAATTGGTAGAGAACCCATTTTCTAGAAAAGAACATCCTTCATCCAGATTCAAGTCAGCCTTTAATAATAGTAAAAACTGGATCCTGAATTTCTAGGAGAGACATGTAGTAGATTTATTGGATCAAAAAAGTCATGAAGACTAATAAACTACACTTTATTGACTTTTAAAACCATGAATACATTCCAGGTCTTTTGAAATAAAACATTCCAAGTGGATTGTTTCATGCATCTGCTAGGGTGTCAATGCAAAGATAAATAGATTGTGTTGTATGGTCAAGCCCACATACCATGTGATAATTCCTGAGATTGTTCAATCCCCATATCGATAGAACAGACCCATAGCCCAAGGAGATCAAACAAACCATGTCCATATAGGGACACACCATGTGGATGAACATGGTTTGTTGGGATTTGTTCAGGAAGGTACATGCCCGGGTCCTTAGGTAGTGCCACACATCATGTTCCCCAATGTATATACCAGGTACCATTCCATGAATCATCAACCATTAATCTATTATTCTTTTAGTCTTGGTTTTGGTCTCAAAAGTATCCAATTACTTGTAGTTTTTAACATAGGATTCAACAATGGAATTGTTTGGGCATATGAAATGTGATTCGAAGTGATGGGAGTGGGTAGCTTTTTTTTCAATGAACAAAAGATTTAATTGAATGAGTTTGATCAAGGAAGTGATATACTATTCCTCACTCCAATAATTCACTATGGCATTGTCCCATAATATTTAAATAGGTATGGATGGAAATCCCCGACACTACAAAGGGTTTGTGTCCATAATCTATAGAATGTTAATCCCACATCATCGTGCTCTAGTGAAGAGTGGGTGCTTTATAGGAAGAAATTATCACTCAACATTGGAATGTTGCAGTGAGGAATGATCCCTCCATTCGGATTCTTTATAGGTTGTGTGTTGTAAATGGAATCATAGATGTGGTCTTTAGCACATTAATAAGATTCTGTATTCTTGGTGGGTTGTATAGACTGAGATTCATCTCCTTTTTGAAATGGGGGTTTAATATGGGAATATAAAATGTTGGGTTTCTTTCCCACTATTTAATTATGGATGAAATTGACTATTTTATTATATTTATTTGCTCTTTGTTTTTGAACAATCCCAATAAGTTTGTGTATACTCACCCCGATATGGGTTTTCTATAAAGAGTTGTATCCTATGCAGTATATAGATAGTTCAGTTGTGATTTTAGTTGACCAATAATCATATAACCATAACTGTAATTAATGGAATTGAATGTGTTCATTGATATCTATCATAGAGCAATGGCATGTAATGGTTTTGGGATTTGACTCAGCCTAGGGGTTCCCCCTATCCTCCCCATCCCACCCTAACACCCCAGCACTGTCTCCCCTCCAAATTCCTTTTCCTCATCTTCTCACCCCGCCTACATCTGACTTCCCAATCGCGTGAGGTATATATGACGACCACAAGACTCCAACCTCTTTCTATATGACGAGATTCGATATCTCCGTCCCAGATTTCACCGCCACATGGCAGATTCCATCGATGGATTATGTTCCTCCCTTCTTTTTTTGGCATGGGTATTCACCTGAAGTAGGAATCCCTATGGCCATTGGATCCCCTACAGGTGATTCCTTTCTAGATGCTCCTACCCCATTTTGTGTGTCTCTCCCTTCGGTGTGCATTTTCCTCCGTCTAGGATCATTGTGCCGCCCTTATGGACCCAAGATTGATTCAGTCCATATCGGTTATATTTTTTTCATCTCTTCGCATTCAGATTCAAATCAAAATCATTTTATTCATAAGATCATCACCTCATGTTCGTGGTTAGCCACGGTGTAGAACCTTTGCCAGCACATACCCGACTGACAGTGGTTCAGCATGGACTACTTTGTGGAGTCAGCCGATGTTGAGGATTCTATGCCTGGATTGTTCTATTTGTTCTTGGTTTTCTCTTCCCTTTCATCATGTTACATCATGAATGGCACAAATTTGGTCTTGTTTAAAGAATTCAATCATGTTTCGGATGGTGATGGTGGCCTTTAAGGTCAAAATATTTAGGTGGTCTTTTGGTTTGTTGCGTTATCCAAGGCGGCTTAGTGGCTCTTAGTTCCTCATTCCAGAGCACTATAGATGAATCCCTCACCATAATGAATCCTCTTTCAAAGGATCCTATTCATATTAGATTATTTTTTGTTGTGTTCTATGAGTTTTTTTTATTTTGTTTGGGTTGGTTAGGTAGTGTGTGCAATGGTGGATCCCCTTGGGCACACTGCCTCAACTTTTTTTTCTTGTTCTCTTTTCACATTACCATAAAGTGATTCTTCCAGAAAATACAAAAAAAAATTAATGATTAGTACCAATTGTTTTTATCTAGAAACTCTTCAGTTTTCTCCATCTTAGTTGTGATCAGGTTAGGAACCCCACTATCCCTTTTTAGGAATTTAGTTCACCAGTTTAAAATTTTGAATTGTGTTTTTTCACATTGATTTTTTCCCTATAGGTTTCTACATTAATTTCTTACTCCCTATAGGTTTTATTATATCTCAGTATTGTTTCATGGAGTCGGTCGTGTATGTGTGTGTGTGTGTATAATTTAGTAAAATGCATCCAAATTAAATTATAATCCTTCTCAACACTTGTATTCGGCCCTATCCTATTAGAGGTAGGCCCGAGGTGTCACTCCCATCATGTTGTTGTCCTAGTTCAGACCCCATTATTTTGGGTCATAACATTTCAGGAGTATTAGTTTAATATTTTATGGCATGAATTATGGTATCAATCCATTTTGAGTTACTCTTACATGGTATTTTTCTCTATGTGAATAGTTTAGTTGTTTTATAAGGTTAGTGAGTTGTTCTTATTAGGGATGCTTCATGGGTTTAATCGAACATGAGTTCCCAAATCTAATCAATCATTGTGTGTGGTTTCATTGTTAACTATATCATTATTCTATTGAGTCTTGGGGTGGTTTCATGTTGCTATCTACATGAAGTATACTTCACCATGGTCATTTCATTAAATTTTGGTCTAATTTGGGTTTTATCAGGTTCAAGATCAGAATATCTAGGATAATTTCATGATTCGTAAATGTTCATGAATTATGGTATTATCACCACAGTTTAATTGTGATATTTTTTTTTATGTTTGTTTTAATGTGGTCTAATCCTTGATATTTGGGGTTATCACACAATGTATTTTGGATTGGGAAAAATTTTAGCATGATTACACCCATAATGATGTATTATTTATTTTCCTACAGTGATTATATATTTTAGAAACCTCTTCAATTACTATTTACAGATTTTGTTTTTTTTACATTGTAGTTTTCCAAAGGTGAATCTTGGAGAGTCATGGCCATCCTTTATGGGTTATGTCCTTAAACATTTGTAGATCAACCTCTTCCCAATGAAATGTGATTTTCGTCTTTTTTTCATTGAATTTATTTATTCTCTTCTCATCCCTTATTTTTGGAAGATGTGATAGCTATTTGGATTCAGGTTTATTGTCAATTGGCTATGATTTTGATGGAACCCGATTTTTATACTATATAAAGGTTATTCCTTACGAAGATAGAGTGTGGTATTCATCATCGTCATCTCATTTTCTCATGGAATAATTAAGGATTCAATTGAGGTAGGGTATTTGATGAATCTTACTCATTATTATGTGAAATTCTGGATTAGTAATTCATTTATTTCATTAGATGGATGGTATTAATTGACTCAATATAAATAAATACCCAATATATGAAATTAAAAACGATATAGGGTGAATCATAGTGATTTTGTGTAAACAAATTCCATTATTATATATTTCTGATCCATTATTAATAATACTTATATGTAATCCCAGTATGTTGTTGTTGATATAATATAGTAACCATTCATAATTTCTCAATTTCATAATGTTAGTAATGAATTAGTCCTTTGGAAATATGTAATTATCGTTTTATTTATTTCAAATTGAATTCAAATTTAATATCAAATAAATATTTAGGTGAATTTATTCAATTTAATTTTTTTTCTAAATCCTATCATGCTTATTATTGTGTATTATAAACTTATTTCTATTATTATAGAGGTAATGGAAGTTTATTATATTTGTGAGTGTTGAATATGTATATATTGGTTTTGGTAGTGGTTCCATGGCTGTTTGTGTGTGGAGAATGTTTTTTTTGGTCATTGTGGTTGCTCTTTGTGTGAGTTTTATGATGGAAACAGGGATAATAAGACTTGTAATAGTAGGATATCTTGTATTTTTCTAGTATCATGGAATTTGGTTTGAATTAATGAAATTGGTATACAATAATGGACAATATTTGAATATTGATGGGTTGTTAAATTAACAATGAAGATAATGGTTGGAATGATTGTATCACATGAATGGTAAATTTTACATTAAATATGAATGATTAATAATGGGTGGATTATTAGAGAATATTTATTAATAAATTTTTTGACATTAAATATGTATAAATGAATCAAATGTTGACATTAATGATTAATCAATAATTCATGTAATATTATATGATAGAATTAAAAGACAAGTAATTTTAATGATGAATGAAATTAGTTGTGATTAATATAATATTGAAAGTATTATGTGAATTAATAATAAATTTTCATGATAGAATGATTGATGTTTTTATTAGAGTGAAAATGAATGATTTAGTTACTATTTTGGGTGATTTTAGTGTTGTCATTGAATAAACCCTTAGGTTTGTCTTGTTTGAGACTGTTATACCTCTCGTATTTTGTTGATACTTCTTATACACCCCAACTCGAGTCAGGTAACTATACTAATTCCTATATGTATTTTCATTCTGGGAGTTTTCCATAATATCATAGCTATAGAGGATACTGATGGTGGAGTACTCTCAAATCCACTCTCTCCATTTAGATGTTTTTTTTGTAGTGATATGCGACCGAGGTTCATATATGGCATGTTGTGGCATGTGGTTATACAATAAAAAATAGTTTGAATTTATGATGTGGTTTCATTATAGGGGTTATTAAAGGTAGTCCAAGGGCATGATGTTGATTTCGTTCATATTCACAAAATAATACCATGATGAGGGTGTTTTATGTAGTTGTGATATATTGATGTCATATGGTGAAATGGATATATGGTAATGGCTATGATGGTGTATGTGGATATATGGATATTTTTATTTGAAATACATTGTAGAATATTACATATTTCATTGTGTTGTGAATGTGATCAAATTATTGAGTAAGTGGATGTAGGATACCTTCTGGCCATTTTTTTCAATATTATCTTATTATACATTGATGAAATATTGAGGGAGTGAGATATGTTGGGGTCATGTAATAGTTCACATAGAGAAGGTGCATATTTTTCAAGTTTTTTAATCACTATCGAATCAATATGCTTCTTTCATATTTGAATACGAGGATTGTGGGAGGATCCTACTAAGTATACTTGTATTCTCAACCAAAGTATATTTACATTACATGTTTGGAGGAGGTTGTTTCTGATCAAATTTAACAGTGTTAGATTGTGGATTAGATAGTCTGTTAGAGTCTCTACCATTAGAGAGGAATTTTCGTATTTTATTTTTGTGACCTTGTTTATGTATGAAATTTAAATGTACTGAATAATTTTATTTTTATTTTTTATATGATGTTTATTGGAGGTTTTGTTATATGTACTCTATATTATAATATTTATGTATATTTTTTTATTTCAAACCCTTGATGAAAGATTCCAAACTATGGCCTATTGTAGGTAGGTTTTGGGGTCACAATCTTATACTATGTAATCCTATAAAGGGTTTCTATAGGTTTTTCTCATGAAATATACATTTTTTTGAAACATTATCATGATATTTAATTTAAATATACATATATAAGATATGATGTTAATATGTTGAATTTTAGGATATGATATTAGTTATTAAAATGGGTGGTTGGGTTTATTGGATATATGGGGCCCAGTACTACATTTTTTACACAATGATGGTATGAGAAATGATTTACCATTATAGTAAATTAAGGATTATAATTCATGGAAATCCTTTTTATTTATTTATTACAATTGATGGAATTACTGATATTCTTCTCAATGTTTGTTTATGTTGGATAAGGATATTTAGATACAAGATATAAATGATTACATATTTGTATATTCTATAAGGATTCTATTTTATATATCTAACTTATAGCATTACCATTGAATATATTATTGAAATGGCCATGACTGTAAATTCTTCTAGAATTGTTCTAGAAATGATATTATCCTTGATCTTTACAATCTTGGTATAACCTACAATGAGGTTATGAGGATGTATGAAGAATATTTTTAATCTATGTATAAACAATTATGATGATCTTATCTATCTAATTAATCTAGTCATGGACCATAGAAATTATATGGTTTTAATTGTGTATTTTCTAAGATGAATGAGTGTTTACTTCATTTTAAATATTATATTTCTTGTGAGTTAGATAATTTATATTGAAATATTTCTTAAATTGATTCTTATCAATGTGAATTGGTTTATGAATTTATGTGTCTCTAATAAAATGATGGTTCATGTTTCATTAGATGATCATCATTTTTATCAGTTTCTTGTGAATCGATATCAAGTCGAATATTCCTAACACACCTACACCTCTTTTGAATTTTTGTTCAATAATAGGGTTTGATGCTTTCGTATCACCTCAATTAATGTATTATTTTCTTTCAATGTAGAAACATACTCTGTTTCATGTCATCATTCCGGACACATTCATGTAGATTCATTAATATCTGGTCCTTTTTTATCCTCCTCCTCCCCCATATTGCTTTTTTCATTGACTCTACCATTAACCACTAGGACATCAAGTCGGGATGTCATTGCTTCACCATCAGTAGTCGGGGTACGCTCAGTGTCTTCAGTAACCCCACCCCTCAAAGTGAAATTGGATCTAGTTTTTCTACCATGTGGGTCCTTAATGTCAATACTCATTGGTATTCATCTAATCTAATAGTGGATCTTCTTTCTATTATACTGCATATTGATATGGAATGAAAATTGTGGGAATCTTTAGAGGGTCTCTCTATTCTATCAATATCCTTTCATGATGTTGAGGTGGTAAACAACTACCATGGATGGTATCTTATCTCCATGTTTGGTATAGATCACAAATATCTTCTTGTGTTTACTCTTATTATGGTTTCTCAGAATCTTGATGGCCTTCTTCCATCTCCAACATAAATCAATGATCATATTTCATCCACCTATTCTAAGAGATCAGTTTTATCCGAACATCGTATAGGGAGTCTCATCTATTTAATTGGGGGTATTTATCTTGTTTGATTGGTCTTGGGACTTCGAAACGTGTAGTGAATCCTCCTTGATGATGATTTAGATTCTACTACAAAGTCTCCCTTTACATATTCGCAGCCATATGATTCTTATGGGAATTGGTGATGCTTTTGGTTTTTTTCCTTACACTGATGAATCCAGTTTTCATATGGTTCATACCATGGTTTCATGGATTTGTATTGAGATGGATTTTTCAAAACAATTCTTGTACTGAATCATATTTCAGGATGGATCTAACATTTTTATCAGGAAGAATATCTTCTATGACAAGCATATTGGTTTTTGACCTATTTTTAAATTAAAGGTCTAATGACCTATACTTATAGAAATATAAGTAAGTATCCTTCCCACTCAAGACGAGTGTAAAATAGTGAAACTACATAACCCTCATAGATATACCCCCTTATTCACCAAATTCTAGTCTCCGTCATTTACAGAATATTCTACCTTAGGACCCTGTTGATGTCTGTTACAATGATGGTGGGTATGACTTTAAGATTTATCCTCTATCAGGTCCCACGATGTAATATTTGATCTTATATGGTTCACAATATATTGAATATGATCCAAAGGTTGTTATTTCATTTTATTTTAGACTACATAATCCTCTTTTTGAACCAACTATATAGGTAATTCTTATAGATAATTTTTATTTTGTTTTTTGTTCTCATACTCGGGTTATTCTTATTTTTTATGGTGAAAGATATCCAACTAAAATTTCAATTTTTTGGTGTTCTTTTAATTAGGTAACATATGTAATATGGATAATCATTATTTTTATGTAATGATTTGGTTGTCTCACTATAGTTCTTGTTTTACAATTCCATGATTGATTTGGTGCAAGGCCTCAAAATCATGGATAAACAGATTTTATCCACTAATTCCTTATGGGTTTTAGCTTTTGGAAGTGATGAACTTTTGACTTCTCCACCTTATCAGGTTTTCATAGGAATAACATATGTAATTTAACTTTAAGGGGTGTTATTTTCAGATCAACAACCAAATCATGAACAGTTCCACAATCCCACAAAGTAAAATTCATCTCAATATTTGGATCATGTCCCTCTTTCCCATCATGACTCCCTTAGTTATTGTAATTTCAATGGGATATAGTTTCTCCAAAAAAATTGAATCTCTATCACAGGTACTAAGATGAAATCACTTATCCTTTTTATCAATTTTGTAACTCAAGTATATGGAACTTTCTATTAAAGTGTTTTATAGGGTACTAACTAGGAATAGTTTCATAAAGGGAGTCCAAATAAATTATATATGGATCTTATGGAATAATAATCTATAATTTCATATCATTAATGTTTCCACCCATTATATATTCATCATAGTTAACAAACCACCAATATAATTTTATGTTACCATCATATATGATAAATTTGAGGATGAAGAAACTGGGGAGTATCAAAATGTAAGTTATTCATTGAAATAATGTTCCAATGCATGCTTACATGGATGATATATTAATACTATCATTGATTGAACCGAAAATAAATAATGAGACTTAAAATAATAGAGCATGATGGAGGGTTTACAATTAATTACATATCAAAAACCCTATAGACTTGGTTTTGAATAGATATAGATAATTTTAGTGTAATAATAAAATAGTAGTATTTGTACATGGAATCACCTATATATGTGATGATAAAAGTTTCTAGATTTATACATGACCATATACACATTAAACATTCCTTTTCCAGGGAACTTACAAGAAAACTTACCTTCACATCCACATATCAAATGTTATATGATTCATGTTGGAAATTAAAATCCCCATAACATTTAATAGAGGTTTATGGATTCATGGATATGGTTAACTTATCTTGTCATGCTACAATAAAAGTGAATGCATGGGTAATGCATTATAAAAAGATTAAAAGGTATAAATGTGACATCTGTGAGGACCACTTTAATATATGGTCAATATTGAGTGGTTGGGGTTGAATTAGTGTTGGGGATTTTTTAATATAAATCAATGTACATGTAACTCAAATAACTATAAGGATCTTGATTCACTTATTCCTTTTCAATATAATGTGCATGTATTTAAAATTATGTAATGGATGATGAAAAATATTTTTATAAGGTTCACCACCTATTGTGAGTAAACAGTTGTTGTTGTGTATAGTGGGTAAAAGTACATAGATTTTACACTATAATGAGATTCCAAATTATACTACATTGTCTTAGAAATATTTATAATCCCATCTGTGGTTCCCTACACTATAGGTGGTGGATAAGAAAATGTCCTACTTCATTAAAGTAGTGTAAGATAGATCCAAAAATAAGTTTCATACTTAATATTTATATTTATTATGTAGAAAAGATTATACTTATTTAGTTTCATTAAAATACCATGAAATTAATATAAAAAATGATACTTTTTTTGAATGTATTGGTACTAATTTGTTCTTTAATATATTATTCTTCTATAGATAGTTTCAAAAAATGGGAAATAAACTTTTTTTCATCATCCCATGATTGAAAATTAATGACTAAAATCTTATTCTTCCACACCAAAATAAAATAGAATGTTTCTTTTCTTAAACAGGTACAAGAAGTATTCATTCCATATTCTTCTTCAATACAAAATGAAATAGAAGGCTACTATTTTATTCTCTTCTTCCTCTATCCACAATATGTTCTTCAAATTCATTTGTTCGAAACATATCCTTGTGATGTTGTTCTTGTAGAACTAGTTCACACAATCCCTTATTCTCTTACTCATTTAAAACCTCTGGTATGTTTTCATTTTATGTTGTTCATCCAGAATCTGTTCATCTGGTACTTCACTTCATTATCCAATGATTTGTTTCTCGATCTGGTGATCCCAGTCTATTCTGTACTTAATTCTCTATATGATTCCTTCTTTTCCATCCAATTTTTAATGGACTTTCGGATACAAAAACCCATAATATAATTATTATCACTCTCTGTGATAAATATATAACTACAACACTTTACATATTTAGAAAAAATCATAATTATAATAACCCGAACAACCAGTACCTCGATCATTCATTCCATCGCAGTCTAGCTCCCCTAAATACAGTAAAATTTTCTCCAAAAACCAAGGGATGAGAAAAAACATAAAATTTAATTTTCTAACTGAAACTTTGAATATCATAAAAAATATTTCTTTTTTTGATAGACTTCAAACTTCATATAAGATATTTAAAAACATCATAAAAACATTCTATAAATCAAGGTACTAATGATCTCCTAAAAATTCTTCATATCGTAGCTATAATCACTCTCCTTATACCATGATTATTAAGGTGATGACAATATTTCTCAACATCCTCATATTTAATGACATTGTAAAAAAATTATGTTACTTTAAGTGAAATACAGTACGTCATTGTAGGTATTACTCTTTCTCATAGTAATCTATATGATGTACTCTTAGAGGCCTATATGAATTTTTTATCTAATTAACTCAATAGATCACTTCATGTAATAACTTTGATTTCCTCCTCATTCATTAAAATTATCGACCTATAATATTTTTATTCTTCCTCTACCAAATTTATCTACATTGGATTTATACATAAATATTCTATTTGGTACAATGTTCCTTAGAGTTCTACCAGATCACCATGTCTACAATCTTCTATTTGATTCATTCTCATGGAAACCTCTATCTGATTACTATAACCATAAACCATCTTTCTAATAAAACCTCACTCCGTTACTTTATTCTAATGAATTAATTCAAAAAATTCTATTCTGATGAAATAATTTGGAAATCATTATTTGTTAACTTTATTTGGGAACTTTTATAAAAAAACATCACTTCGAATATTCTAAAAGAATTTTCTATATCATGGTATTATAGACATTAATAATCCATTGGACACTTTCTTGATTAAATTTTTTTGATCATATCGATCCAATTAACTTAGTCTAGTGGATTTTTAGGAAGCCTCTACTTAAAAATCATATCTCCACCATGTCACACCAAAATATTTCTTAATGACACACTATCCAGAATCATTAATAACTTCATATAAATATATTTTTCTGTACATAGAATATTCATAAATCAAAACCTGATTTTCCTCCACTTCACATAGGGTTTTATTCTTTCATATTTTTTCTTGAATCATATTCTAAAAGAATCATAATATTTAAAAAATGATAAGAACATCACTAAACATCTACTGGTGTTGTTTGTCTGATCATCCTATATCTAACGTAACTACGAATAGAATTGGATAAAAAATTAGTATCTCCCTCGGTTTGTTAATCTACGTACATTAATATCATCTATATCCATTTGATAAACTTGATCCATTGAACACTATAAGATAACCTCAATCCAGTAAATAAAATTTTATATTTTCATTCTCTTGGACTTTGTCAAATCACCGTAGTCTGTTGGGCTTCCTATGGACACCGTAAGTAGTTGGACTCTATATATTTTTCTATGTCCATTATAATTATCCCAATCCATTGGTCTCTTGATTCTCTATCAAAAATATCTAATCTATAAATTTCATTTTTTTATTAAAAAAATGTTATTCCACATACATCACTACTATAACATTATAGACTTTTCTAAGAGGTACGTATTATTTATCTAATCTTCAATACAAATTTATTTATGCTAGTAATATTTTTATGAGGTGAATGAGTTGTTCAGAAGTGTCCGAGGGTCTTTCAAAGTCAAAAGATCCATATTATAGAAAGATAGAGTAAGTCAAACACATAATGCATGGTAATTTCTAACCATGTGACTCAACTGTGTGGGCATTTCCAGAAATTGAAGAGGGGTATATGGTTAGTTATTACCATGACCCATAGGCTACATAGTCGTACATGGCTATCCAATGGGTTGGAAGGGGCTGTAAGGTTGGACCAAGGTGTACACACCATGCCACACTCTATGTTCCACTTAACTATTATTGGCATATTGGAATTCGCATCATTAGGTACAGGACTATGAAAACAATGCATCCAAACCATGCACCAATTAAAAAATGGAATAAAATAATAATTTCCCCTTTTCACCTTAAAATCTCTAGGTCCCTCTTTCCCCCTTTGTTTTCTTCAACACCCAATTGTGTGAGGAGCTCCCCCCTCCCTCCTTTAAGGATGTGTTCTCCCATCTACATTTGAAATTCAATTTCATCAAAATCAGTCACATTTAATGTGTATCTATAAATTATTCACTCCACTTACTTCTATTCTTCATTCATTCCACCATCATTGGAACCATTCATATGCAAGATAATATGACCTATTTTAGGGAATTTGACTATTTTTATAATTACATCCATTCTAGATGAAATCAAAGGATAAAAATGGATGAGGAGTCATCTACTTCAAAAAGGTATGTGGTCTAATACATTCCCCCTAAATCCAAATCATACTATACCGTGATCCATGGTGTCACAATACATAATTCCAACATGATTCCATAAATTTACCATTTTTATAATCTAGTTTGTTAATAATTATATAATTGGACAATATAACCTTAATTATAGATTATAGATGATAGATATTTACTATTTCCACACCCATAGGGTGTTCTTATGTGATTCCAATAACTTATTAAATGTCCTTATGCCCAAACCACCTTCTATGTGGTCTTGGCTTAGAGACATATTAAAAATGGATACTTGACTTGAAAGAAATTGAGTTTCATCAAAAATTTAATGGTGAATCAATGAAATTAGTGTATTAAACCCTTGTTTAAATAAAATAAAAATTGTTTTAATTCATCCTTTACCTTTTATTAAAGCATGAATAGACCTTATTTTTATAAATGATGACTATGGGCTTGGTGTCAGTTTTATTTTTGATACTCATGAAAAGCATCCCATATGGATGTGATACATGGGAATTGTGTCTTGTATGCTTCAAAAAATATGTCAATGGCATCCATTCTGAAATGTTATATATGGGTATGGCATCCCTAACTAAATTTGATATACGGGCATGGAACCCCATAGAACCATGATATATGGGAATGGTGTCCCAAATGAAATGTGACATATGAGAATGGATTCCGGAATGAAATCTGATATAGAGGCATGGAGTCCCTAATTAAAATTAAAAAATTGTCATAGAACCCCATATGGTTATTCATGGGCCTGGAAACCAATAATATTCATAATTTTGGGCATGGAATACATTTAAATTTTATGAGTCATTCTACTATCCATGGATGCCTAAGTTAAGCCATGGATCCTAGATAGTATTAGTATTTAATATATATTATTTAAAAATCATTATGCATATGGACCATATATATAGATACACATCCATATATTTATAGACACAAGTCCCTATAATTTTTGACTTAGGAAGAAGTAGTTAGTTTCATACTAGTTTCCTTTAGGAATCAGAGGTAACCCATTTAAATTTTATATTTTTTTTCATTAATATATATAAACAATTATCATTTTATATGTACAAGATAGGTTTTAATAGAAACAATTGGTGGAATCCATTTTAGTATATCTCACACCATATTCAAGACACTGGTTGGTATAAAAAATATTCTTATGGATGTAGGTAGGGACAAAGGGAAGCTTATGATTGTGGGCACTTGACTACCTTATTAGGATCGATTAAAGGATCAAGGGAATGATCTTATGTTCATGATGCCAGTGGAGAATGTTTTTGGATTTTTTATAGCATGGTTTATATACTTATACTCTTACTCACATTTTATGTATATCACATGACATGGTTTTAATTTTTGATTATGATATTAATTCTATTCCAAACTTTTTATTTTATATTAAAGATATATTGTTATGCTGCTATTTATTTATTACTACTTCCAATGTTTATCATTACTTTATACTAATTTGATATAATATAATATGAGTGCATAGTCTCCCCAATAACATACACTTGGCCCTCAGTTCTATTTATCTTCCTATGGTGTTTGGGGAGGCATGCTTGAGGCCATATGGCCAACCGTGTTCAGTTACATATGAGTTAAGTGGGTCCGAGATGCTACAAACTGGTATCAATGATTTATTTTTTCCTTTAGTATTAATATTTGGGTATTATACATAATACTAGAAATGTGAACGAATATTTTTCATGATATTTTTCTTAGGAATATATTACCAATGTATATGGAAAATAAAAATTACCTAGGATGGAAGTTTTTTTTCTGATATTTCGTTAACTATTAATGTTATACTGATTTCACTGTTGGGTGACATACATGAGTTATAATGTAACATATTATTGTGAATTTTCCATTACCCCTAGCCCAGTATGTCAGAAAGGTACTACCTCATGCATCATTACAGGCTCCTGAGGATTCATATGTCATGCATATGTCAAGTTATATTTATATTACTACATGTAGTAACTATTATATATCATTGTTTCCTTGAGTATTATATTTTGAAATGTGATAAAAATTATATGGGGGTAGAATAATTTGACTAATTAATGTTTCAACATCAACCTAAATGGTGATTTACCATATTGATTGATGGTGGAAGCATAGTTATCCAATTATTCCTTGTTTGAGCCATGAACCACTAGTAACATAGGTTTAAATGTGAGTTGATTTACATATATGAATGCCAAATTTATTTTATGAATCCTGAAATTTTATAAATTGGAAAATGATATTAATATAATAAAATCATTTAGTATGAACTGTTATATCCTGATATTAGAAATAAGTTTTGGGTCGTAGTTACATGACAAGTCAATTACAACTTATAATGTTTATGCCCTTAGAAAATGGTAATTGTAACTCATGTAACTGGACTATGATATATATACATACATAAAAGAGTATATATGAAAATTTATATAAACTTTTGAATGGAATATATACCATTAAATGTGATTCTAATTTCAAATTAAATGTAGTTTTCCTCTATACCATGCAATTGGCGGTCCATATATCATGACCTTTTTGTGCTAATTAGTATCAATTGTGATCTATTATTATATTTCATGTCACTTATACCTAACCATATGAGGAGAAATAGAGGTGTGACTCATTTATAAGATTTTTGTGAACATAAACATTTCTGACATAATTGATCCTATCTGTTGTGGAATCTTGAATGAGGTCTGTATTTAAAACTTTTATACTATGCTTCTCTATCCTCCTTGAGTAATACACCATAAGGTTAGTGGTGATCATTCTCTAGTGGTGGTGGGAATTAATCCAAAAAAATTAACTCTGTTGTGCCCACTAAAGGCATCTCTATTTATTTGTAATCTGGGATTCAATATTATGTTCATAGAGATCTTCATGTAGTTTAAGTTGTATGTGAAAGGAGCTCTATGACCTTTTCTTACTATTCCATACTTTATGTGATATTTCCAAAAGTTTCCCGCACCCACCTTCTCATTTTTTGGTGGCCCTGAGGTTTTTTATTCATGGATAGAGGGAATGTGTGAAGTCATTCATCATCTTTAGACACCTTCGGAGAGGTTTATCAATATTGTGACATATTTTCATTGTGATTCCACCAAATGTTGGGGGGATGTGACTACCCAGTATGATTATCATCAACATATAGTCTGGGTGGACTTCAAAATGACCTTATATGATTACTTCCTACCATATACAATAAGATTGGGGTGTGCTACTGATTTTATGCTCTTAAAGGATGGTGATATTTCTGTGATGGAATATTCATCTTGTTTCTCTATTCTTTAGTGAATCACAATGACATTAATTTGTTTAGAGTTGAGGATAGTGAGGAAATTCGATAATGGTAATTCATACTCAATTCGATAATGGGTGAATTTGTTCTAGTAACATTTCCATGATTGTGGGTCAGGACCTCATAAATGAGTTGAACCTAAGGGAAGATGATGGTGTAGGAATGGGTGGTTCTGTGCCAAGAAAGGGAAGTGGTTTTTTGAGTGGATGGAAGAATATCTTCTAGTATGCATGCATGGGTAGAAGCAGTTAGTTGAAACCTACCAATAGTTTTTTTTGTGTTTCCTGTGGGAATGTTAAGGGAAAAGAAACCATAGTGTCCAATAGAACACATACAGTGTAGTTGTTGCCGATGTTTGGGGAATCTTCATTGATTTCTCAGGACCATTCCACTTAAACCTAGTGGTAATGGCTCTATATCAGCTCTGTAATTAGGATCATGATTAATGGATCAAATCTTGGAAGGTTTATTGATTATTATTGATCATTAAGGTATATAAGGTGGTAGTGGTTGAGGTATCAATGTTCCCAAAATTTAGCTCCAGCATAGTGGACCTATGTCGGGTGCCAAGTTGTATCTCGGGGCTGTGATTATAAGGCCCCAGCCTTAAACCTTACTTAATCTTGAGTTATTACAAGATTACACATTGAGGATCTTTTCGGGTTTATAGTTTTAGAGAATTAGATCATAAAACTTGCATTACATTCCACATATAAACAAAGTGGTTACATAAAGATAGTATTCTTCATTCCCATCAATGGAACACACATTTAAAATAAAACATGGATTAATTCCTGACACATCCTTGACTCTATCATCTTATCATGTACCTTTCCCTTGACCTGTGAAAAACATTTCAAAAACGTGGGATGAGCATAAAAACTCAGTATGGGTTATAAAAAAACATTGAAAGGAAACATGAGTTCATATATAAATAAGAATGAAATCATACTTTACCCATAAAACATAGGCACTTTAACATACCTCATAAAATCATGAATAAATCATAGAAATCATAAGACATAAAGGTAACTTGAGGCATTCATAACATTCTTACGTAGGGAGTAACCCTCTTGGTTACGTTTGGAATACCCATCACAGTATATTCCCTAAAATCTCTTCGGAGAAACCTTAACGTTTCACTCCTTCGCGTTACCCAATGCATTAGAGAGCTATAACGGGCTCACCCGCCCTTAGTTTATCACGGAACCACCTGTTTTCATATTAATGACCAAGAACCATAACATAATCATATCACATAAAACATGCATAAAGGAAACATAAAATTTCCACATTTCAATCACGAGATATCAATACAACACATTGATATAAAAACATTATGAAAACCATTTTCAATACCAAAGTAAAACATGGTATTTATTTTTCTTTTAAAAAAGAAGGTATGGCTTGTAGAGGAAGCCAAAACTCAAATAACGGTTACGACGACGGAGAAGTCGTTGTCGCCGCATACGTACGAAAAAAACATTCCCTTTTGTCGTTTAGTAAATGCTTCGTATAAAAAAGATTCCTTTTGAATAAACTTAAAAGTCAAAGGGGTTTATACACCGTATAAAAGAAAGTTGTGTATAAAATAAAATATGCCTCAACGAAAGGAGATTGAGACGAAGTACCATACAAAGATAATTTTTAAAATAAAATAGATATATTATGTGCATTCTCTATAAGTACACATAAATAAAGTACAAATACAAGATATGACATAATAATATAATGACATACTTTGAAAGTACGAGATTAACCCAAAGAATGGAAATTGGGTTAAGAAGTTCCCATACCTCGTATCTGACTTGACCCGACCGTTCTTTAATCTCCTGAATAATAAACTTGAGTTAATCTCTACATGCTTATGAATCTTTTTCAAGTTCATTTTTCCTTTTATACCATGTTATGAACATCATGTAATCAGTTAAGTTAATAATGTTCATTTTGTCGGTATTTGGTTCTTAAGTCAAAAATAGACTTCTTACACTTACATGTTGTTAATTTGGTCAAAGTTTCATTATATCCAGAATGGTATTCATGATGTAGATATCATATATGTCATATATATCCAG
Source organism: Viscum album (assembly GCA_963277665.1). NCBI lineage: Eukaryota > Viridiplantae > Streptophyta > Magnoliopsida > Santalales > Viscaceae > Viscum > Viscum album. The sequence goes on along the minus strand of OY728125.1, from coordinate 259,194,874 downwards.
TAAATACATGCATTTATAATATTACATAATCATTTAGAGGTAAGAAATGAAATGCACCGTTCATGGAGACGGTAAGCCGTACGTACGCATGAACGCTACTTTCATTTCTATTTCATATTTTATAGAATGGAATCATAATGATATAAGAGTATATTATAATTACAGTATAATAACATTTATAATATCCTTAACTTTATCCTTTACACATCCCACATATGGTATTAACGAATCAAATCACTTTTAGGGGGCGGTAGTCCGCGCTTCCTAAAATGAAGATATCGTGTTTTACCCATAATGGAAACCATAAAGGTATGCCAAAAATGAAAAAACAGAAGCTTAAGGAAAACATAAACATATTATATATCATATATAAAAATAGTGACATCATAATGGCCACCTTTGAAGGTGTTAAATGAGTGTTGAACAATCATCGTTTCGGGAGGCAGAATTTCGCCATCCACGGAAACCGTATGTTCTTTAACCATTTGATGTAGTTGTGTGAGAGTGCAGCTCAAATAAATCTTAAAACAACATCCTAGTATATTGAAGATACTGGTGTTGTTACAAAATAAGTAAATAAAAAGAGTTTATGGGGTTGGAGAAGCAAAATAAAACAAATGAACATTAGAGAATGAATTACCTTAAAAAGTGTAACTCCTTTTGAGTTGAGCCTAAAGGCTTCCTTTGAAAGGATTAGGCCCAAAGGGAATCCTCTAGGATGAGGAGAGGGATGTGGAGAGAGCAAATGGGCAGGGGTTGGCCGAGCCAATGGCTTGAAGAGTGTGTGAAATGAGGTAGAGTTGGGGGCCTTTTATAAGAGGAGAGGAGGGGCACTTTTGGAAAGTAAAGAAAATTACTTTATTTGAAAATGTGTTTCGGTTTTAAAAGGTCCCACATTGATAGAATTCGTGGATAAGGTGATAAGGCATCGAAATCCATTCATCCAATTGGTTTTGGACATGTGTAGTTCATAGATTTTATATTATCTTTCCATTTTATTTAAATCGTCAAATAATGATGTCATCGCTGCATCATTATTATGTCATAAATAATTAAATTTATTTAATGTCTAAAAATTATAAAAAAATTACTATGATGTAGGAAATCGTTTTAGCTTTCCATTTAATATTTATAATCAAAATTTGGACTTGTATAACCCCACTTAAAAATTGTTTTCGCAAAACATATTATGTTTGTGTCATTTTCACTTTAACATTAAATAAAAAGTAATTTATGTCATTTCCCAACAAAAGTGGATCCATGGGGTCCCCAAGTTGACCCATGGCTTGTCTTGGTCGGCCATGACACAACCAATAAGGTTGGGACATGTTTCTAGGTCATTTTATATTATTAAAGCATTATTTATTCCTTAAACTACACTAATTACCACTAATCGCGATTAAAAACTTAATAAGTTACTATTCACCAAAAAAATTATTTTAATCTCATTGAACCACATTTTACTTCTTAATGACAACCATGTATGTCGGATTTTCAAAATTCAATACACATTAGTGGTAAACTTTCATTTAACTGAAAAATCAGTTTGCTTGATTACCACTTAGTGGTTTCACTATTCATCAAAAATTGAAGTTTTTCAGAAAATTACCAAAAATTCACTCTAAGCTATATTTGATATTCCGAATTCAAAAATGAAGTCTATTTTACAAAATTCAAATCATATAAGTCACATTAATTAATTTAATAATTAATTCCCGCTGCCAGAGCAAATAGCGTGTTTTTACAAAACAATAAGTATCAAAAGATTGACACCAGTTTAAGTCTAATTTCAAAGTGAAATTGATTCCAATGACCACCATTGGATAAAATGGTAAAAATAGATTCTAATTTTACTTAAAAACCAATTCAAAAAATAATCTAATCATATAAATAAATTAGATTAAAAAGTAGTTTTGATGTAAAATGCAGTATTTTTCACTATTAATTAAAAAAATGAACATTGTCAGAAAATTACCAAAAATTCACACAAGGTAAATTTTGATGTCCCAATCATAAAGTATAAGTTTATTTTGACAAACATAGTTTATAAAATTGTCAAAATATAGATTCAAAAATGGTTTTCCATCAAAAGGCACTAAAACAATCTTTTAAGAATATTAGTGTATTCCATGCATAAGATTGTATTTATTTTCATTTTAGGCCTCTAAAACACTATCTTTATCATTAATAGACATAGATAAAAATATCTATTATTCATTACTTACTTGGGATGTAACATCCTTCCCCCCTTTGGAAATTTGTGTCCCCGCAATTTATTTACTTATCAAATAAATGGGGGTACTTATCCCTCATTGCATTTTCAGATTCCCATGTTGCCTCTTCAATCATGTGGTTTTTCCACAAAACCTTTACCTGCTTAATCACCTTATTCCGTAACACTTGCTCCCTGTGGTCAAGAATCTGGACCGGTTGTTCCTCATAAGATAGGTTCTCTTCCAGCTGAACTACCTCTGGACTCAAAACATGAGATGGATCTGGCATATACTTTCTCAACATCGAAACGTGAAAAACATTGTGTACCTGAGATAAACTCAGAGGTAAAGCCACTCGGTATGCAACTGATCCAACTCTCTCCAGAATTTCGTATGGTCCAATGAACCTTGGACTCAACTTTCCTTTCTTACCAAATCTCATCACACTTTTCCAAGGAGAAACCTTGAGAAAAACATGATCACCTACCTCGAAAGATAGATCCTTCCTCCGGTTATCCGCATAACTTTTCTGCCTGCTCTGAGCTGTTCTCATGTGTTTCTGAATCAGCTGAACTTTTTCTGCCATCTCTTCTACCAATTCTGGTCCCATCAACTTTCTTTCACCCACTTCATCCCAGAAAGCTGGAGTTCGACACCGCTTCCCATATAATGCCTGAAATGGTGCCATCTGTATACAGGAATGAAAACTGTTATTATATGAAAACTCAACCAAAGAAAGATGCTGGTCCCAACTTCCCTGATAATCCATAGAACAAGCTCGTAGCATATCCTCCAATGTCTGAATTATTCGTTCTGACTGCCCATCTGATTGAGGATGAAAAGCTGTACTAAAATTTAATTCAGTACCCAACGACTTCTGAAGGCCTTTCCAAAAGTTAGAAGTAAACCTGGGATCACGATCCGATACAATGGAGAGAGGAACTCCATGTAACCTGACTATCTCTTTAAGATACAAACGGGAAAGTTGATCAAGAGAGAAAGTATCTCGTATAGCAAGGAAATGAGCAGATTTGGTCAAGCGATCAACAATAACCCAGATTGCATTATTACCTCGAGATGTCTTCGGTAATCCAACAACAAAGTCCATGGATATATTCTCCCATTTCCACTCTGGCACTGGTAAAGGCTGAAGCATCCCTTTCGGTAACTGCTGCTCAGCTTTAACCTGCTGACAAGTAAAACACTTCACAGTAAAATCAGCAATATCTCTTTTCATTCCATCCCACCAGTAATACTCCCGCAGATCTCTATACATCTTAGTACTGCCCGGATGAACTGAAAACGGAGAACTATGAGCTTCACATAACAACTCTCTCTTCAACTGTGAATCAGAAGGCACACACAATCTCTTCCCAAATCTCAAAACGCAATCACTATCAATGTTGAATTCAGGAAACTTACCTTTCTGAACCAGCTCTACCCTTTTCTGCAACTCACTGTCTTGCTTCTGTGCTTGCTTGATTCTATCTGATAGAGATGATCTCACTGATACCTGAAACAAAACAGAAGGACTTCCTGCACCAACAACTTCTATGCCAAAGTTCATCAAATCCTTAACCAAAGGATCACGTTCCAAACGCAACATTGTTAATGAAGCATTACTTTTTCGACTCAAAGCATCAGCCACTTTATTTGCTTTTCCCGGATGGTAATGAATTGTACAATCATAATCCTTGATTAATTCCAGCCATCTCCTTTGTCTCGTGTTTAACTCTTTCTGAGTGAATATATACTTTAATCTTTTGTGATCGGTATATATTTCACACTTTACTCCATACAAATGATGCCTCCAAATTTTTAAAGCAAAAACAACAGCAGCTAATTCCAAATCATGTGTAGGGTAATTTACCTCATGAGTTTTTAACTGTCGTGAAGCATAAGCAATTACCTGATCATTCTGCATTAGGACGCAACCAAGTCCTTTCAATGAAGCATCACTGTATATAACAAACTCACCATTCCTGGAAGGTAGTGCCAAAACTGGAGCATTCACCAATCTTCTTTTCAATTCCTGAAAACAATCATCACATTCTTTTGTCCAGATAAACTTAACACCCTTCCGAGTTAGCTTTGTCATTGGACTAGATAACCGTGAAAAATTTCTAACAAACCTTCGGTAATAGCCCGCCAAACCAAGGAAGCTACGAATCTCGGTTACATTTGTGGGTCTTGGCCATTCTTCCACAACTTTTGTTTTTGCAGGGTCAACAGTTATTCCATCTTTAGAAACAATGTGACCAAGGAAAGATATTTGTTGCAACCAAAACTCACACTTGCTGAATTTCCCATACAATTTCTTTTCTTTTAAGGTTTGCAAGATAACCCTTAAATGTTTTTCATGCTCCTCTTTACTTTTATAAAACACCAAAATATCATCAATGAAAACCACCACAAACTTATCCAAGAACTCATGGAAAATTATATTCATTAAGTCCATGAATACAGCAGGTGCATTGGTTATCCCAAAAGGCATTACTACAAATTCATAATGGCCATATCTCGTACGGAACGCGGTCTTCGGAATATCTGCCTCCTTTACCTTCAGCTGATGGTACCCCAATCTCAAGTCAATCTTTGAAAAAAACTGAGCTCCCTGGAGCTGATCAAACAAAATCATCGATATGAGGCAAAGGATATTTGTTCTTAACAGTGATATTATTCAAGGCTCTATAATCAATGCAAAGTCTCATAGAACCATCTTTCTTTTTAACAAATAAAACAGGAGCACCCCATGGTGATGTGCTAGTTCTAATGAAACCTTTCTCTAATAAATCTTGCAATTGCTCCTTCAACTCTAAAAGTTCAATTTGTGCCATTCGATAAGGGGGTTTTGAAATTGGCTTAGCATCAGGAACTAAGTCAACAGTAAACTCACCTTCCCGATCTGGTATTATTCCAGGCAACTCATCAGGAAAAACATCAGGATACTCATTTACCACTGGCACATCATTAATCTGAACAGTTCCTTTATTTTCAACGACGTGTGCAAGGTAACATTCATTTCCATCTTTTACAAGTTTCTCGGCCTCTTCATAAGTTATCAAAAGTAATGGTTAATTCTTGTAAACAAACTAAAAGTCTTTCTGAAAAGAAACTTCTTTATCTCTACAGTCAATCTTAGAATGGTAAATAGAGAGCCAATCCATACCCAGGATAACATCAAACTCTACTAGAGGTAGAACAATAAGGTTTGCAAGTAGGTTCTTTCCACAGATAAGGATAGGAAGATTCTTATAAATTCTTTTAGCCTCGACACTTCCCCCAGGTGTTTTTACCAAAAGTTCAGGAGTCATTTCTTGAGATGGTATTCCCATTTTACTAGAAAAGGTTTCAGAGATGAAAGAATGTGTAGACCCCGAATCAAACAACACACTGGCATAGTCTGAAAAAACAAACAAAGTACCTGATACGACTTCATTTGGTGGCCCGACATCTGCTGAAGTAGTTGCAAAGGATTTCACCACCCCTTTCTGCTTGTAGTCTAACTGCTTCCCATCACTCAAGATCCTTGTCGGACACTCGTTTGCATAGTGACCCATCTCATTTCACTTATAACATTTCACTAACTGTAAATCAAATTTGTTCTTACCTTCACCTTGATCCTTTTCAGCGCAATCACGAGCCTTATGTCCCATCTTACCACATCGGTAGCACTTCCAAGAATTCAGAAGACATTCCCCAGCATGCCTTTTGCCACATTTATCACAAATTGGAAACTTAGTTCTCTTACCATCAGACTTCTTTGAAAAATTCTTACCTTTCTCCTGCCACCTCGGTCTCTTCTTCTGCTGGTTGTTATAGAACACTTGGTCATCGGCAAACTCCATTTCCACCTTCTCAGCACATCGAACAAGCTTTTCATAACTTTTAAACTCACGAGAAGCTAATGCCCTTCGATACTTTGGCTTTAATCCTGAGTAAAAACGATTGATTTTACTATCAAGGTCCCGGATAAAATTGGGAGCATACCTTGCCAATCGAGTGAACCTTTCTTCATAGGCAACCACTGAGTCTTCCTCTTGCCTCAATTCCAAGAATTGCTTTTCCATCCTAAGTCGAACAGCCTTAGGAAAATACTTCTCAAGAAACATACCTTTGAATTCATCCCAGTCAAGAGCATCAATCTCATCGGCATCCCTGATATTTTTAACCATAGACCACCACTGATCTGCTTCACCCTCCAAACGGTAAATAGCAAGACAAACCTTTTGATTGTCTGAACACCCCATGACATCAAAAATCTTCTCCATTGCTTTAATCCACCCTTCAGCTTGCACAGGCTCAGATGATCCTCTGAATGATGGGGGATGTTGCCTCATGAAATGTTCCACCACTGACATGTTCCTCTGCGGTTGATCTGGCTGATCTCGTGCATGGATACCACCACCATTTATCACCTGAGTCAACTGCGCCATTACTGCAACAAACTGTTCAGTTCCAATTCCGACCATTTCTGGATGCTGATTCGGAAGATTATTTCCTTCTGTATGCCTTCCTAGCACAGCTTCCCTGTTTCCTCTGCGGAAAACCATTCTGAACAAACATGTCTTAGATGAAGAAACATGGTAATCTTTAAATGCTATATCATTTCGAAAAAGAAAAACAAATATTTTTGGATAATCATTTAATAGAATTCTAACTCCTAAAGTTATCTAAACCGACCTTTGATACCAACTATAAGGCCCCAGCCTTAAACCTTACTTAATCTTGAGTTATTACAAGATTACACATTGAGGATCTTTTCGGGTTTAGAGTTTTAGAGAATTAGATCATAAAACTTGCATTACATTCCACATATAAACAAAGTGGTTACATAAAGATAGTATTCTTCATTCCCATCAATGGAACACACATTTAAAATAAAACATGGATTAATTCCTGACACATCCTTGACTCTATCATCTTATCATGTACCTTTCCCTACACCTGTGAAAAACATTTCAAAAACATGGGATGAGCATAAAAACTCAGTATGGGTTATAAAAAAAACATGGAAAGGAAACATGAGTTCATATATAAATAAGAATGAAATCATACTTTACCCATAAAACATAGGCACTTTAACATACCTCATAAAATCATGAATAAATCATAGAAATCATAAGACATAAAGGTAACTTGAGGCATTCATAACATTCTTACGTAGGGAGTAACCCTCTTGGTTACGTTTGGAAGACCCATCACAGTATATTCCCTAAAATTTCTTCAGAGAAACCTTAACGTTTCACTCCTTCGCGTTACCCAATGCATTGGAGAGCTATAACGGGCTCACCCGCCCTTAGTTTATCACGGAACCACCCGTTTTCATAATAATGCCCAAGAACCATAACATAATCATATCACATAAAACATGCATAAAGGAAACATAAAATTTCCACATTTCAATCACGAGATATCAATACAACACATTGATATAAAAACATTATGAAAACCATTTTCAATACCAAAGTAAAACATGGTATTTATTTTTCTTTTAAAAAAGAAGGTATGGCTTGTAGAGGAAGCCAAAACTCAAATAACGGTTACGACGGCGGAGAAGTCGTTGTCGCCGCATACGTACGAAAAAAACATTCCCTTTTGTCGTTTAGTAAACGCTTCGTATAAAAAAGATTCCTTTTGAATAAACATAAAATTCAAAGGGGTTTATACACCGTATAAAAGAAAGTTGTGTATAAAATAAAATATGCCTCAACGAAAGGAGATTGAGACGAAGTCCCATACAAAGATAATTTTTAAAATAAAATAGATATATTATGTGCATTCTCTATAAGTACACATAAATAAAGTACAAATACAAGATATGACATAATAATATAATGACATACTTTGAAAGTACGAGATTAACCCAAAGAATGGAAATTGGGTTAAGAAGTTCCCATACCTCGTATCCGACTTGACCCGACCGTTCTTTAATCTCCTGAATAATAAACTTGAGTTAATCTCTACTTGCTTATGAATCTTTTTCAAGTTCATTTTTCCTTTTATACCATGTTATGAACATCATGTAATCAGTTAAGTTAATAATGTTCATTTTGTCGGTATTTGGTTCTTAAGTCAAAAATAGAATTCTTACACTTACATGTTGTTAATTTGGTCAAAAGTTCATTATATCCAGAATGGTATTCATGATGTAGATATCATATATGTCATATATATCCAGTAAATACATTCATTTATAATATTACATAATCATTTATAGGTAATAAATGAAATGCACCGTTCATGGAGACGGTAAGCCGTACGTACGCATGAACGCTACTTTCATTTCTATTTCATATTTTATAGAATGGAATCATAATGATATAAGAGTATATTATAATTCCAGTATAATAACATTTATAATATCCTTAACTTTATCCTTTACACATCCCACATATGGTATTAACGAATCAAATCACTTTTAGGGGGCGGTAGTCCGCGCTTCCTAAAATGAAGATATCGTGTTTTACCCATAATGGAAACCATAACGGTATGCCAAAAATGAAAAAACAGAAGCTTAAGGAAAACATAAACATATTATATATCATATATAAAAATAGTGACATCATAATGGCCACCTTTGAAGGTGTTAAATGAGTGTTGAACAATCATCGTTTCGGGAGGCAGAATTTCGCCATCCACGGAAACTGTATGTTCTTTAACCATTTAATGTAGTTGTGTGAGAGTTTAGCTCAAATAAATCTTAAAACAACATCCTAGTATATTGAAGATACTGGTGTTGTAACAAAAGAAGTAAATAAAAAGAGTTTATGGGGTTGGAGAAGCAAAATAAAACAAATGAACATTAGAGAATGAATTACCTTAAAAAGTGTAACTCCTTTTGAGTTGAGCCTAAAGGATTCCTTTGAAAGGATTAGGCCCAAATGGAATCCTCTAGGATGAGGAGAGGGATGTGGAGAGAGAAAATGGGCAGGGGTTGGCCGAGCCAATGGCTTGAAGTGTGTGTGAAATGAGGTAGAGGTGGGGGCCTTTTATAAGAGGAGAGGAGGGGCACTTTTGGAAAGTAAAGAAACATTACTTTATTTGAAAATGTGTTTCTGTTTTAAAAGGTCCCACATTGATAGAATTCGTGGATAAGGTGATAAGGCATCGAAATCCATTCATCCAATTGGTTTTGAACATGTGTAGTTCATAGATTTTATATTATCTTTCCATTTTATTTAAATCGTCAAATAATGATGTCATCGCTGCATCATTATTATGTCATAAATAATTAAATTTATTTAATGTCTAAAAATTATAAACAAATTACTATGATGTAGGAAATATTTTTAGCTTTCCATTGAATATTTATAATCAAAATTTGGACTTGTATAACCCCACTTATAAATTGTTTTCGCAAAACATATTATGTTTGTGTCATTTTCACTTTAACATTAAATAAAAAGTAATTTATGTCATTTCCAAACAAAAGTGGATCCATGGGGTCCCCAAGTTGACCCATGGCTTTTCTTGGTCGGCCATGACACAACCAATAAGGTTGGGACATGTGTCTAGGTCATTTTATATTATTAAAGCATTATTTATTCCTTAAACTACACTAATTACCACTAATCGCGATTAAAAACTTAATAAGTTACTATTCACCAAAAAAATTATTTTAATCTCATTGAACCACATTTTACTTCTTAATGACAACAATGTATGTTGGATTTTCAAAATTCAATACACATTAGTGGTAAACTTTCATTTAACTGAAAAATCAGTTTGCTTGATTACAACTTAGTGGTTTCACTATTCATCAAAAATTGAAGTTTTTCAGAAAATTACCAAAAATTCACTCTAAGCTATATTTGATATTCCGAATTCAAAAATGAAGTCTATTTTACAAAATTCAAATCATATAAGTCACATTAATTAATTTAATAATTAATTCCCGCTGCCAGAGCAAATAGCGTGTTTTTACAAAACAATAAGTATCAAAAGATTGACACCAGTTTAAGTCTAATTTCAAAGTGAAATTGATTCCAATGACCACCATTGGATAAAATGGTAAAAATAGATTATAATTTTACTTAAAAACCAATTCAAAACATAATCTAATCATATAAATAAATTAGATTAAAAAGTAGTTTTGATGTAAAATGCAGTATTTTTCACTATTCATTAAAAAAATGAACATTGTCAGAAAATTACCAAAAATTCACACAAGGTAAATTTTGATGTCCCAATCATAAAGTATAAGTTTATTTTGACAAACATAGTTTATAAAATTGTCAAAATATAGATTCAAAAATGGTTTTCCATCAAAAGGCACTAAAACAATCTTTTAAGAATATTAGTGTATTCCATGCATAAGATTGTATTTATTTTCATTTTAGGCCTATAAAACACTATCTTTATCATTAATATACATAGATAAAAATATCTATTATTCATTACTTACTTGGGATGTTACAGTGATTCAGGTAATATATATGCAATGAAGCCTATACCAGAAGAGAAGTGTGTTAGGAAGTTTATAGTTAGAATTCTATTATATTTGTCTCTACATTATTTTCTTAATTATTCTATACAACCATTTTACATTTCTCCAAATCTATATCAATCATGGAATGTTTGGGCATATAGATAGATTAATTCTACTATGTGATGACGCTTAACACACCATTAAGGGTTTCTTTGGAGAGTGTATTCCAATGGAAGGTTAAAATATTTGAGGTAGGTGGGTATAATTTCTTATGGAACATATTTTTCTTATAGATGATATGGTTTGATTTCATACACCAGAAGAACTTTTCAGTGTCTTTCTGATCTCACAATGATTTCTATTGTTGGAAGTTTTCTTTCACATCACCCAAGGGAGATTCATACATTCATAAGGGGGAATGGGATGTACATGATCTTCGAGATGGAATCAAGTATCATGGGTTCGGTAGAGTGACTTCCCAAATGTATAGTCCCTTTATGAGTGATCAGGGGACAAAAATTATAGAATTTCCACCTATTGTGGATTTTTAGGCAATATATTCCCTGCTGAATATTATTTGTCTACTTTCTAAGAGATAGGGTCAGTTCAACATTGAGTTAGTTCTACCAGTCGAACCAGTTTTCATTCCTCCTTATAGGATGGAACCTATAGTGCTTCAAGATCTCAAGATGTTGTTATATGATTTGGAAACTTAAGGTTTAATATGATCCATTACATCATCTTGGGGATCTCCTATAATATTCACCAAAAGGAGGACAATACACAAAAATATTTTGTGGATTATTATAAATTAAACCATATTTTGGTAGAGAAATGATATCTAATACCACATATAGTTGAACTCCATGACCATATACACGATGATCATGTATTCTCATAAGTCTATTTGAGGTTAAGATATTATCATGTGCATGTTACACCATTAGATATACCACATACAATGTTTCAAAGTAGGTATTCCTTATATGAGTATCAAATTATTCTATTTTTTCTTAAGAACAACCCAGTATTTTTCCTGGAACTGATTAATAATTTTTTCCACCCTTATATAGATTCATTTTTTGTAGTTTTTATGGAATAATTATTTGGTTATTCATGTGCTCACCACATCCATGCTAAACATTTGGAGTTTTTGATGAATACACTGATATCACCTCAATAGTATTCTAAGCTCACTAAACTCCAATTATGGATTGACAATGTATAATTCTTGAGTAACGTCATCTCAATGGAAGGAGTATTGATTTAGACAGGGATGGGCAGTTCTTTAGTTTCCGAGGAGCATCCCAAAAATGAATTCTACATAAGTATTTTTTTGGTTCTAGCTGTATTTCATCAGAATTTCATTAATGCATTCTTATATCTAACAAAGACCATCATAATCTTGAATAAAATGGTTGTTATTGTTTTTTGGTCTAACTCCTACAAAAAAGCCTTTCATTATATGAATGGAGATAAACTTCAACAATGATATTGATAATTCTAGATCTAGGATGAAGCTATACATTATATTTTATTTTGATAGGAATAAATCTAAGAGAAATTCGAATTCAAGGAGTTCGAGTTATAGCATATGGGTCCTGCCATCTGAGACCTAATGAGTGGAATTAGCATACACATTATGTTGATATTGAATATTTGTCTCATTAAATTTTTTTTGGTGGTTTTCTCTATTAGGGGATCATTGTTTCATTTAAATACAACAAATAATCATAAATACATATCCACATATTGTTACATGATCCTTATTTTGTAAAGGTGAGTAGAATATATACAATCATTTGACATTATGCTTTCTTATAAACCAAAAAATAGATAAATAGTAGTTGAAAGCATAATCCAAAAGATTCAAACAATGTTCATTCAGGAGGCTTGTAGTGAGTGGACGTTGATGTCCATTTTTTCTAAGATGTACCTAGATGTTATTGAATATTAGGAGAATCATATTTTAGTTGGTTTTAGAGTGAAATAATCCCAATTAGAACAGATAAGTATGAGACATCTTTTAGATCCCTTTGTCTTTAAACTGATGTAGGGTGTTTCAAGTGATGACCCCCTCCTTGTTGAGGTGTCGATTATGATTAGATCATGCACCTTGAAAGACATTTATGGTTTCCTATAGACACATGGGACTAATTGATGTTGGAATGAAATGCCTCTTTTTTGTAATTAAACCAATGGATTTCCAAAATTTACCATTACGTATGATGTAACTATTGGTGGACATGTATGAATAGTCATATTACTGGTTTTATCACATGATGTTTCACTAGTCAGCATGGGAAGAAAGTGCACTAGCAACCTGTGGGACATTTTTTCAGCCTATTTACATTCCTACTTGTAAATGATAATTTCATAATGGGATTGACATGATCAACTCAAATAAGTGGTGTGGTATGGGTGATTGTTGATAGGTTTAACATGGTCACTCACTTTATTACTATTAAAGATCACTTTTATGTATATGTGCTTGGCTGGGTTTACATGTGGTATATTTTTTATATTTATAGTGTTCCCCATTTTTTTGTATTAGACATGTATTCTGAGTTTATACAACATTTCTATAAGGGTTTACAAAATCCTCTCAGTACTAGGGTTCTTTTGAGAAAAACCTTACCCCAACAAACCAAAGGGGAATATGAGCGCACAATTTAAATTCTAGAGGATATTCCCTGAACATTAGTCCTAGATTTTGGGATTTAATGAGAGAAACAAGTACAAATTTGGGATTTGAATGAAAATAACAACAATAATCCAACTATTCAGATGGTTCCCTATGAATCCCTATACAATAGACCTTGTAATTCACCCCTGTGCGAGCTAGAGGTAGGTGAGGTGGTGCTACTGGGACTTCATCTTGTTTATGTGAAATTAAAGTAAGTTCATCTTATATATTAATATATGATTAAAACATAGTCTATGAAAAATTATTATACTGATTTTCATCACCAAACTCTGTAGTTTGAGCTGGGATATCAGTTAATTCTATGAGTTTCAACTAGGATGGGTTATTGATGGATTTAGAGATAGGGTATGTTTTATACTCATTTGGTTGGGCCTTTTGAGATCATATAGAGAGTCAGACCATTACACTTTTGGTTGGACTTAACTCAATCGTACTAGTCCAAAAATGAAATGTTTCATAGATAAATGCTTTTCCATTACAATTATGAACTATATCATTAATTTGATCTAGAGGATATTGAGCTAGAGGGGGTTACATCCTTTAGGAGCATCTGGTATGTATCATAAATCAGATCATGAAGGATATTGGAAGTAGGTCAGTTCCTCTTGAAAAAGTGATATAGTGGAACAACTGTGTATTAGATAGAACCTAGGAGAGAGAGTTCTACCTATGTGATCAGTGGGATAATCATTTTCATATGATGTTTTACCACCCACTAAAGTGAAACTCGGGGATGAGGTTTTCAAGGCGGATAGGTTGTGACATCATGATCATTTTAAATACGTACAGATACTTAAGATATGTTTTAAAAACTATCATTTTATACTAGTGATGTGATTAAATTCAACGGAGTGGTTTAAGATAGTCTAGGGATTTTTTGTAGTATATAGATCCAAATATATGAAAGTAATAACGATCTTCATTATTATGTGCTTGATTAGTTCTAACCGTACAACTAAACAATGTGGTCGATGTAAAAAAATAAAAAGTCATACATGGTATGTTTTAACCATTCACCTAAGTCTACATGACCATGCAAGTCTCTCTAAGGAAATAGAAATAGTTGTACATTTTTTCCAAACAATGTGCCTAGGGCCATATCATTAGTTCTACCTAACCAATATCAGTGCACTATTTGGTGAACTATTTCGTAAACCATGTAGCCCAGTAATGAAACCCATGAAAAATGGTATAAAATGACATTTTTCATTAGGCTTTGAGATTCTATCTCAATCTAAGACCTTATTTCACCATCATATATTGTGTTGGATGAATATTAGTTACAAATTCACTCTTATTTATTCATTTTTTTGTTCATTCCACCATATTTGGTTCTATTTTATAGAAAGATCATATTAAATATTTCAGTACATTTGTCTCTTTTTTAAAGTTATTTCATTATATCTCAAATTAATGTACAATAGAAGATGAGGGGTTATCTACCATCACAAGGTTTTCAGTCTAGTACCTTTTCCCTAAACCAGATTCATTCTATAGAACGTGTCTTCATGATGCATGTTGGGATTTATAAATAGTTCCTTAAATATTAAATTACCATAACCTAAATTATTATTCATGGTTGAATTTCCCATTACAACCTTAATTTTAGATTAGGGATGACCCATATCGACTAATGCCACCCCATTGTAGATTTATTATGCGATGCCCTTGAATTATTAAATTCCTATGTGGCCAACCCAGATTCAATGTGGTCTCAGCTTGGTGCCTAATTTATAATGAATACTTGAATTGAATGGATGTGAGTTTTATGAGCACAACACATGACTTATAAAAAATAACTAGATTAAGAGCCTTATTATATAAAATGTAAATTCATGAAATTCAACTTTTGACTTTCATTAATGCCTGACCAACCCTTATACTATAAATGTGTACTACAAGAATGAAATCCCTAATATTTGATATTACCAGGAAAGGTATCCCATATGCATTTTATACTCATTAATGGGGTCTCATAGGCCTCATGATACTTGGGAATGGTGTCTGATGAGAAATGTGATATGCGGGTATGGAATACCTAGATAAATGTGATATACATGCATGAAATCCCATGGAAACCATATATATGGGAATCATTTTACAAATGAAATGTGATATATCCGAATGTAATATTTAATAAAATGTGATAATTTGTCATGGAATCCCATATGGTGATTCACCAGTATGGCGACCAATAGGATTCATATATTCTAGGAATGGAGTCATTAAACAAGTTTTTATGCTCATACTATTATCCACGGATCCTTGAGTTATGCTCTGGATCCTATAATATACAATTTCTGTGTATATATATATATTTCTATAAATTACATTAAAAGTATATACCGTATATAGTGATACACACCCATCTACTAATAAACATATGGCTTGTGATATCTAAGATTAGACCAAAGCATGCACGGTCAGTCTATTATTCATTAGGAAATAGATCTTACTTGTTTACATTTTATTTTTTTCTTATATTTTCATACATTAAAATTTATTATTTTATATGCAACAGCTATATTTTACTAGTCACCACTAATGGAGGCCTACTAAGAATATCTCACACTATATTCAGGCCACTGGTTGGTAAAAAAGATATTTTATGGATATAGGTATGGCTATAGACATGTTTTCGGTTAAGGATGATATAATATTAAATTATTATGTAGTACAAGAGAATATGACTGAGCATATTCTCATTATACTAGTGGAGATAGTTTTTGGCCTTTTTTATTTTTGTATATCATAATGTATCATCCTATACCCATGATTTTTTATATCACATGATATGGGAATCATTCTAGTATTTGATATTGATTTTGTTCCTGTCTATTTAATTTATATAGATAATTTATTATTATGAAGATGGTTAATTATTAATTTTTTCACTACTTACAATTATTTTATACCGATGTGATACAATCTAACCACATCAAATTTTCTCGACACTGACACACTCTAGGGCCTTATTCCTTGTCAACATCCTTTAGCCTATGAGGAGGTGTACTTAAGGACTTGTCTCAAACTGGTTTCGGTTACTTATGAGTGTACCTGGTAAAGGATGATACAAAAAAATGTTATAGACATTAAAATAAGTTCACCAATCATAAAATAAAATCTCCAAGTTTATAAATAATCCTTAAACATCATGACATGAGTATATTATAATTATTTCAAATGAAAGATCACCATTTATCTTCTTCCAAAACAAAAATACTTCTTCGAATAATATCCCACCTTAATGTAATGAATATATTCCAATTATTTTAAAGAATGTAACACCATTTATATTATTCTAAGATAACAAGAACTGATCACTCGTTATCCTCTTCCAAAATCTTGGATTCTTCATCATCACCATTTTCATTTGACTCTAAGATACTTTTTATTCAGTAATAGACATGGCTAATTAAACAAACATTCCAAAATAAATTTAATTATAAATTTTTATACATATTGACATCAATTAAATCTCTATAGTTCATTTAAATTCATTTATAACAAATAAAACTCACAAAATATGGTATCTTCAAACTCCCACCATTTTTATTGGAAATACCTTCAAAATAATTTTTTAATGAGTATTTAAATATTTGAATATTTATCATGTATCATTATCTATCTTCTCAATTAGTAATTTAACATTATCTCCAACTTATTAAAATGATATAACAAATACATTGGAAAAGTGTTGTATTTCGATTTTAATTAATTTTTTATCAATCAATTTACTTTATGTATATTTCATACAACCTCAATATATAAAATAAGAGGATTTTGGTTTGAAACAACAATAATTTACCAATTTATCTTGGTACCACCTGAAATGAGAACTCATAATATATTCCTCTAGAACTGTTCTTCAATATTCTCCGATGAAGATACCAACTATGAAACTAGACTATTATAGAATGAATAAACCCTAAATTTATACACATACATCATAAAATGGGTCAAAACATTCAGTTACTAATTTTCAGGAAATACACCCTTGGTAAATTTGAATTCATATACATTAATTATGATATTGGTTAATTTAATTTCTCCCTCTTGGTGTTAGGATTTTTTAGCATCCAAGGATGATATATTAGGAATGACACTTCTTTTATGGTGAAATATCACTAGTTGTATTCCAGAATAATCAGATTTTCTGGAAATAATAATTATGTTGGATTCTCCACCAATCTCCCCTCAATGAGAAAATTATCAAGATATTAACAATGATAAATATATTCAATATATCTTCTTTAGGATCCCTATATTAATAATACAGAAAATGGATCTTCTTTATGGGGTTTTTAGGCATTAATTTTTTGAAATCTTCACAATTAATGATCATATTCAATACATTTCATTGGAATTAATTTTTGTATGAACAAACAAATATGGGACCTTGTTCACTTTTTATGAGATGTTTAAAAAACCAAACCAAATCAATCAATGATAAATCCTATATTATAATTTTCATTATACCAATTTAAGAAACATTCTAGGATGATTACTATTTTTCTAATGTTATATAATATTGGCAGTTCGTCAACTATCTCACCCCCCCAGGATAATTCTTTATCTTTAATTAGCTATATTGAAATAAAAATATAAAAAAAAATTATTAAGGGAATAAGGTGGACCTTTAATTATTTTCAGTGTGGAAAATAGTGATGAGATTTTTTTCTCAATTAAGTTGCTATGATTCCTCCATTATTCAGATCACATATCTAAATATTAATTTTGGTATACAGTAAATGGATATTACCAACTTTTCAATTAAGTTGTGTGTAAATTTTCTCTTCTAAAGAACCATATGTTAAATGTATCACTTGATAAAAATTTATATTCTTTTAGAAATCTCCTAATGCTGGAATTTTTGTACCCAAATCATAATTAGTGGGTCTAGACATGTTTCATATCACACCCAACACTTCATTGACATAAGATTTTATCTCTTGTTTATATCCTCGTGAAATTTATCTTCATCATGTGGGTCCTAATATTATCCTAGAGCATTGTCTTCTACCTCTATATCAATCATATTTAATTCCATCTCGAGATCTATGGGAAAATTATAATATATCATTGTATTCATTTCGAACCTTCTTGGTTCCTCCTCATGTATTCATCTATTTGAATTTCCGATCATTATCTATTTTTGGTATATAAATCCTATTAAAATTAATTGATCGGTAATCCAAGGTCTTGTCACCTATATTTCTTAGAATCTTCTTTGGAGAGTTCTAGTTTGAAACATTATTTTTCGTACATCCCAGTGTTACTTATTCATTTTCACCAACTTATTTTTTAATATCCACTTATCATATTTTGATACTTGTTAAGATGATAAATATCACATCTTGTGACCACTTTTTTTATATACATCATATAATTTTTCAATCATTTTAAATCTATTTGAAATATAATTTTTTTCTTAATTAGTTGTTGTTTCTATTTAAACTGTAGAATGATCTCCCTTGAAATGGCCTTCCATTTTTCGTTTTAATTAAAAGAATTTTAACAAAAATACAATGTATAATAACTGAATCGGTTGCAACACCAACATTGAATAAAAACATTGATCTTATTATATTTAATACATTTATTCTAGACATTCCATTGTTATGAGGATGTTGTGTTGTGGTTTTATTCACAACATTTTGGGATATTCTTAGGGAAATAACCTCTACATTAATTAACCTATCTACCTTGGATATGGTGGTATGATTATCACCACTTTTCTTCATCCAAACCTATTCAAAATTTTTTATTCCTGAACTATTCTATAAAATGGATTTAGATAAAAAAAATATAAAATATTATGGATGATATATAATTAAAATAAGTTATGATATTCTTGTCACAACATAGAGTTTTTTTGACATCTAAATCCCCTATTAAGAATTGTCTTGTGGAAATAAATTCAACGCCATTTTTTGAAGACTCAATATATGCATTTTCTAGAGTGAATAATTTGACTTCTAACACCATGAACCTCATATTATGGTTGTTCTAATGATCTCCAATTATACTCACCTTCCCATCAGTGTCCTTTATTCTATCGCCTTCTTCATCATGCATCCCATATATGTTTGGTATCAATGATTCATGTACAATGACATTATTGTATTTCACTTATAATAAAACATCATTGAAAATTTACTATTTTTAACTTTTATTAAGGTTTATGGATATTGTTTTTAAGAGTTTACTAGACTTTATCTTTATCAACTTCTTTTTGATCCATTTATTTTAAAATTTTAGAAACTTATATAATGTTTCACATTTATTTTCTCAGGGGATCCAACCTTCTTGGAGTAATTTATTCAACTTTAAATTTTTATGGAAAATAATCTTCAATATTACTTGTTTCTCCTTTAAACTAAGTGATTTATTCCTATATAATTTACAATAATCCACAAATAAGAGAAACTATTTATCATGGAATTTAATGAAAAATTTATATAAATTTACTACCTATTATATATTGTGAATTGGTAGACAAATCAACATCACCACTTATTCTTGACTTTTATTCTTGAGGATGTTTTATACATGTATTTTTACATATTTCATGAACAATAAACACTCATTACTCATTTGAGGTAAGAGTTTTATCCTTATCCTTAGTGGAAATTTATACCATATTTTCTTAATTTTCTGATCCAGATCGTTAATTTTTTGTAACTATGTAGTGGTGAAATTGAAATCATTTCTTCTACTTAGCATATGTGGGATAACTTCATTATCTTTTATTTCTCTTTCATTCTCTCATTCATCATGGTATTGGTATAAATATACATGTAGATTGAGATAACTAAATCATTATCAAAACTATACTTCAATTTAATTCATTAAAGGAACTCTAATAATAAAAATATCATCTAGTAGAAGATACCCTTAGATCTAATAAAAATATTGAGGACTAGTTTAGTATATAATAAAAACTGAGGTTGGGGGTCAATCAGTATTGGGGGAATTTTTAAATCAATTAATAATTTTAGGATTTTACCTATTAGACATGTTAGGATCTCAATTACCTTATTTCTCATGATTATCATATGAAAATATGTGAATGAAGTGGAAGATAACACATAAATGTGTTACAAGGATCACTACTCAATAGGATTATTGAGTCTTGGTTAGGAATGGTGGTGAAAAGTACACAGATTATCCATAATAATGATATAAATCTTTATAGTGGTTCAAAATAGAAATAATTGTATTACTAAGTTTGGTTCCCTCTTCTATTAGAGGGAGGATACAAAAAGATCAAACTTCCCCATACTGATCAAATCCTAGTCTAAACTACATATTATTTCAGGATATTTATACTTCATTCATATAATGTCTACAACATCTTTTGTTTCATTAAAACTCCATCAAATTCATCCTATAGAAAAGAATAATATTTAATATTATAGTTCTTTTATGTTATTAAATCCTTTTTATACTATTTTTAGTATCACAGTAGTGATCAAGAAGATTTTCTCTTTCATCCCATGTATATAATGTAATGAACAAAAAATTATTCTTCTTTATAGAAAAAAATAGAATGGTTCATTACATTAATTAGAAATATTTTTCTTCATTTCATATTCTTCTTCTTCTTTGCAACAAACTAGAATCCATTATTTCTTTATCTTATTCCTCTATCGAGGACACTTCTATATGGTTCTTCCATCCAATACTTGTATGTCAAAAGTTTTTCATCCAAACCATGTTCTTTAATTCATTTTTTTCTTATTAATTTCGATAATATTTATAAATTTTTTATAATATAGAAATTATTTGAATGGAACATCACTTCTTTATCTGGTTATTTATTGGTATGTCCTATACTCCCACACTATCTGGTATTTCCTACTCAATCTGGATCCTCCTACTCTTGTTGGTTCCTCCCCCTATATCATTTACATCCATCCAAAAGGTAATTAAACTCATTCTTTGTGGTCGACACTTCGTAGGGGAACTTTACTTATTCATCAATAATCATAGTCTCTACATCTTGAGGAACCAATAGCTCTATCAACCATTATATGACACACTATATCCCCTTTATACATGGATCATTTTCCCAAAAAATTGGGGTCATGAAATTAAAATTTATATTCCATTGTTGAACATTTAATATTCAACTAAAATATTTTTTTTACAACCTTTAAACTTCCAATAATATAGTAGTCAAAACAATTAATAAGAATATTAGTTAAGCATCATCATCAATGGTCTCATAAAACTTATGAAAATGAAATATTGAATCATGATTCTTCATTATTGATCATTAAAGTCATTTATTTAAAACTCATCATCATATATTTAATAATATTATGAAGTCTTTGTAAATCACTTTGAACCTTCTTCCAGCACTTAATTATAGTAACTACTCTTTCTAGTATTACTTTAACCAAGGTACTCTCATAGGTATATCTAAATTATTTTGATGGATGCACCCAATAGATCACTTAATTTAGAAACATTGATTTCCTATACCATCAATAAGATCTCTAACTATAATATTTATAAGATTACTTCATCCGGTTCTAATTAAAAAGATTTATTTTTCCTTCAATATTTTTCTTCTTAAAAAGTTCCCTAACATTTTATCTAATGGATCTATTGGAGAAATTATGGCAAATGAATTCACATGGAAAAAAATATCTAATTATTGTGATGGGAAACCATTTATCTGATTAATCCATTTATAAACTTATATCAAATACCTTCATTCAAAAAAATTCTAATATCATTATTTCAAAACATTTATTTCGTGAGATAATTTCAAAAACATTTACAACACTTTTCTTTCTAATGATCTTAAAACATTATTCATCTAGTAAAAAATATCTAAAACAACATTGTCTAATCATATAGGACTATTAAACTATGTATGGTGGCTTTTCCAGGAATTATATAATCACCTTGCTTAGCCCCACTAAGCCACATCAACATCGTATCTTGACCACCATTAAATAGAATCCTGAATACCCTAATATAAACATGAATTTTTGTACTTTGAAGATCAATTGATCAATGAAAAAATTTCCAATACTTCATAGAGAATTTATTTTTCCATATTTCTGCTTGAATCATAGCCATGATGTGTTGGGTTATATAAACAATGAGGAAAACCTCACCAATAATCTACCACTCTTGTTTCTTCTATCATTCTATGTCTTTTGTAACTGTGAACATAGTCAGTCAAACAATTTTTTCCACCCTCTGTGTTTTCATATACATATTTTCCTCTCAATTATCTCTGTCTGATTATCTATGTGCATTAGTCTTTGTCTGATCACCTCAGTCTATTGGACTCTGTATGATCATCTATGTCCAATAAACTATTATTGATCACCTCGGCCTGTTAGACATTATCCCTTCACCTTATTCCATTGAACTCCATCCATTTTTCTCTATTCATCAAAAGTCATTTGATCTGTTGGACTCTTATTTTTCAATCTGGGACACTCTATTCCATAATATATTGTGTTTTTAACATATGTTCTTAACTAAAAATAACAACACTATTCATATTCAATAATATTAGCTCATCAATCATCATATATAAACTCAAAGCCCTCTTATAATATTTTTTCCTTCATGAAATGAATATATTCCTAAGTATACAAAGGAAATTACCCCATTTCTATTCTTCCATGATAAGAATACTTCTTCAAATATTCATTTAACATAATTTAGTTAATTTACTACATGTTTTCTAAAGGATGGAACAATATTTATCTTCTTGATATATAAAAATACATGAACACTTCTCTCATATTAAACAGGCTTGGATTCGTCGTCATCACCATCAACATTTGACTCCAACCAATATATTCATCATTAGAAATCCAGGATATTTCTAATAAACAACTATGAAACTTCTTCAATACAACATCTTAAAAATATTGAAATCAATGAAATATTTCTAATTCATTTACAACCAATGACCAATAATACAACATAAAAAATTAGGCTCTATAACTCATCTTTTTGAACAAAATTCATGAATCCTAAAATTTGTTTATAAAAGATTTTTAGTTAGATATTATAAAATTGGATAAATAGTTATAAGATCAATGTTATGGGAAAATATTTACTCTCTTGGCCAATAAAACCAGCTACCCAGATTATTTGTTTTCTTATCGAGGAGAGCAATAAGAGAGAAATATGGAGACCTAGGTGGTGCGGTGTGGGAGACCAAAATAATTCTTATTTTCATTCTTCCATTGAGAAAAATACATTCCAAAAAATTCTCAATTTTCATCTTTAATATGGTTCTTTAAAAAATTTGAAAACATAATCTGGCTACTTATTATTACCTATTTTTTGGAATAAATTTCATCAAAAATATGTTATATAGGATATTATAGTGGTTGATGTTGATGATAAATTCTTTTGGAATGTTCCTAAGTTAGTTGAACAGTATGATACTAACATAATAAAATTCATTCCTGAGGAAGAATATATCTTCTAGGTAATTAATAGTCATGATCTAGATAGTTTTGTAGGATCAGATTTCTTCTCTAGAATAATAAACATTGCTTCATGGGAATACATCAAAAATAGGTTATCAAACTTGTATAATAATTTTTAAAAGGTGGTACTCTCTCTATAGACACCATAGTGAAATTTTTTTTCTTAATCCCAAAAGTTTACCAACCAAGAATGTTTTTTCAATTAGGTCCCATTAATATGTTGAATTTTTTTATAAATTTTTTTTATGTTCCAAACAGAAGTCTCTATAAAATTCGTAAAACTTGAATTTTCAATGAAAAACAAGACTTTATCAAATGTATAAACATAAAATAGGTGATTGGTTGTTCTTGAAAAATTATTTCACCTTCAATAAGTGGTTCATTGGATCCAGCATCCTGGTCAATTTTGATATAAAATAAAATTATGATAGAATTTAATAATGTTTTATATTGAAATTCTAGAGGAGGTGTAGCTCCTTATAGTGGGTCTATGGAATTTTATTATGATGTAACTATTATCCATCATTCAAGATATATCTTATGGGTAAATGTTTCAGTTTTGTATCATCAACCTCAGACATTTATCAAGGAGCACCTATATCTCAGTTAATGATTTTATTTCCTCATGAAGTTCCCAGTAGAAACCTAAAGTATGATATTACCTTAGGGTTTGTTAAATCATTCCGAGGTCGTTATGGATTCATTTGAATCTCTCACTTGTTTTATTGTTAAGGGAATGTTGTTGTTTATTATGGATAGAATAAATTCATTTTATATGTTTAAGGTAATAATTTATTATTATTGTAATGTTAGTGGTAAATATATGAATGGGGGAAAATTTAGTGTCTATATATATAATAAATTCATAGGTATATGATATATTCTTCTTTATGAGTGACTTTTAATTTCTTAAATGGACATTACAATTATTTAAAATAATTCCATTAATTAAAATGTAAGGATATAAGTAAATTAATTTGATGATATTATTTCTATAATTTTGATTTGAATCATAAATATAAAGTTCTTTCTCCTCTATTTTAGACGTAGGATCAATTCTGTTAAAAATTTACTTTCTTCTATTCTAATACTTATCCTATCAGTAATTCAAACTATAAATGTTATGCTAAAAATAGTGGAAATCATTATCAATAGCTTCACATGGGACTACCAAAATAAATTAAGACATAATTGGGACCAAAAACCTAGTCTAGACAAGATTATTACTAAAGGATTTATCGATCTTAGAAGGAAAATATAAGAATATTCAGTCTGTGCAAGCCTAATAAGACTTAAATGTGTTCATTTGTAAATTTATTTTATACCATATCATCAAAAAAAATGTTTGTGGTTCACATATCAGTTTCCTTAAGATGATAATCATATAATATCATTTATGGAGATGGATTCCGGATTTTATTTCTTTATTATCTGATAACACAAGCTGGATTGTTAGTAAGGGTGACCTTTCCATCTGAAAAGAACTAGTCATTTATTTTTTTATACTTTCAAGGATTCCATTATTTTTATATCACCTTCAGGAATTTGGTAAAATTCCCTAGAATCATTGAAACTATAATAAATTATGATCAATATTTCAAATTAACCAACATTAAAATTGTTTTGGAAATGAATCATTGAATCTTCGCTCGATCTATATAAATATTATTTAGCATATTATAATTATATAACTTAATGCATTGGAATTTCAGCTATAATGAAGAAACCAAAAAAATACATATATATATATCCCAAGTTAAACTTCATGATATTTTAAATTCATACATGATATATCCCCACAAACATTGATTTTCATAACAATGGTACTCATCTTTCTTCCAAAGTCATGTCTTGTGTGCATGAAATCATGTATTCATCCAAAAACATCATTGAAGGTGTTTAGATGAACTTCATGTAGTGTTATCTATGGGAATGAATGAGGGATGTGGGAATTTAAAATCATTAGATAAATTACATAATGAATCGATACATACTAATGTTGATAACTCCATCAGTTCGCAAGCCCCTAGTATGATCATCATAGTTGGATACTATGTCATATGGGATTCATTCCATGTATTTTGGAACCATAGTATTAGTACATAAAAAAGATATCATGAAATTAATTTTTTTTAATTGGTAGTGTTCCTCATTTATATATGTAAGAAAATTTATTTAATTTCTTTATTAGGGAACACATTCTTCATTATACAAAACATGATAAAAATACTCTCAAATAGGGAAATGGGAATTATGTGTGTTTGATGCATCATAGTTAGGGCCTAGTGATGAAATTCGGAGGCTCCAATATGAAATAATAATTTGGATATGAGTTCTTGTTTATGATTACCAGGGCTCAATGCTTTTCAGATACTCAACTTTCAACAGTGAGGGTAAGTCTCTTCTTATTAAATATCACACACACTTTACTAGTTTTTCTATTTGTATCATGCATAATATTATTCTCTCAATTGTTAAATTAGACTATTGCTTGATATTTAAATTATTATTGGGAGTCTCCCCCAACAGTTTTAGGAAATCCAATATCATTACAACATGTAAAAACATTCTTCATAAAGAATTGTAGATTCGTTACATATAGTATGAGAAGTCTATTGTGGCTGATATTTTTTCTTCCAATGGTGACCTGGTAGATATTATTATTTATTATTTTGTTATTTTTCCCTTACTAGATGATAATAAGAACATTGTATATGGGTATTATATTCATATTTATTATTTTAGACTATCTTTATATGTAACAATCTAATTTATTTCAAGATAAAAAACTAAATTATTAGTCCCGTGTCACTTCTAACACCCATATATTAAAAAATGATAAAAAATGATATTTGATTCAAACTCTTTAATGTCTATCTATTGATTTCTTTTATAATAACACCCTGTATTTTTATTTTGTAATTCATAAAAATATTATTGATGTGAAAATCTATGTATAGCATGGAAGATGTTTTAAGATGTGTCATATGATATCTTTTATAGATCAAGGGTGGGAGATGGCTACAATAAGTTTAATTTGATTTTATTATTTTCCATTTCATGAAATTATAAATTTTTATAAAGCATCAATGGAATTATCACTGGAATAATTAATTATAGTAGTTTTTATAGTTTAGAATTTATGAATATTTTATAATCATATGCTAAACTACTAAAGAGAGGAACATTAATATTATTTGTTCTATCCCTTCAGTAATTAGAGTAATGCCTAAGAGATTTTTTTATAAAACTATTAACCAATTCATTTGTTTAAAAACCTATCATAAAAATTAAATGTGAAATTTTAAAAATATTCAAATTAATAGAAAAATAAATATGAAATCAATTTCATTGGATTTTTCAATTGAAGAAAACTACAACATTCCATCATTATTAAACAAATTAACTACTGAAAAATCAATCTAAGATAAAAATCATCGTTATGGTCAATTATATATATCCACCCTATGTATAAATAATTATATTAGTAAGAATGAAATATAAGTTTATCATATTTATTTTCATCCTATATACGGAACAAAAATCCAAACTACAAGTAATTATTCAATTCACTCATTCACCTTAGAGATTCTTCTTTCATAAATATTTTTGTTCAAAATTTATTATTGATTCAAATTAATATTATGTATCTTGTTAATTCCTAATCAAAATGAATATTCATGAATGAAATTTATATAATAAAGGAATCCCCAACTCTTCTACTATCAATCTATTATCCCTTAAGAGACTGGCCACATAACATTAGAATAATTTCAACCATGACTCTCTTGGTCGTCAATAGAAGTCAACTATAAGATTAAAAAATGAAATAAAAAAACATAAAAAGTTTAAAATAATTTTTTTCTTGATTCAAATTACATAAATCATTATTATGAATGAAAAATGATTTAAAAGTGCACAAATAATGTATATAATTTCTAAGATAATTCTCAATTACAACATTCAAAAACACCAAATATTTAAAGAAATTTCCCCCTTAATAAAACAATTCATATTTAATTGTTAATGTATAAATGTATGATAAAATTAAAAATCAAATTTCTCTGAAAACCTCCTTCATGGTGAAAAACATGACTTCAAATCATAAATTTTATATCCCCCAAATCATCAATCTTCAAACTCATAGTGAATGTAATGTGATCTATAAACTTTTCGAGCATGATACACAATTCAAACCCACTCTGGTAAACTTTTATGGTGTTAATGTTCTCCAATCTATTGAATTAAAAGTTTGTTATCTTTTGTAACATTCACTATGTTTGACTAAAATATGTGATTGTCGGCATCACCATGAAAACTTTTGTTTTTCTCTATTTTAAACTCTAGTGAACATTAATTTTCTACAACCCTATGATTAACATGTAGATTCTTTGTAATCCTTCAAAAAATTAACTAAAATATCTCACACCCTATTTTATTATTAATCTTTCGTTTTCATTAAAAAAAATAGATTACTTGTACTAGGCCCATAAATTAGTTGAACAATAAAAAAATCATATACATTATAAGTCATATCAAATTCTACAAAACATGATCATTCTCTTATCCCCAAGACAAAACATCGAAATACGGATTATAAAAATGAAGAAATCTTTGAAGAAGAGAAACCAATTACAAATCAGGTTAATAGAACTAATTATTAATTTTAGATTATCATGTTTTTATATGGTCATCCTTTATAAGTATGTATTAATGTATTATCATTGAATTAACATTCTAATTTCTTTCTTTCTTCAATAATCACCATTTAACATTTCCATAGAAATCCATACCAATATTATTATCTGTATTCAATATTTTTTAACAAAATATTAATGATCCTTGAAAATGTTGAGCCATGATCAATCTCATTTTCACACAATCTATACATAGGATTTAACAATTTTTCAACATCTACATTAGGGAAATAAAACCATACAAATAAATAAATATTAGTGATAATATTTTAATTACTCTAAAGATACATTTGGATAGTTTATGAGGTATATATTAAAATAAAAGGCTTGAAAATTAGGTTTCATTATTTAAACAATTTTTTTTATTATTTATTAATGTTAAATGAAAATTTTTACTTCTTTCGTTTACTCAAAAAATAACATATCCCATCAATATTCTCTTCTCATTATGATTATCAACAAAAATAATCGATGTATTGACAATATGTTGATTTATTTTTTAAATTATTTTTCATTAAGATTCTGTTATTTTTAAATTATCAATGTATATGTATAACATCCATAAAATTACCTTATATAATCTTATCATGACTTTTTAATAGTTATTACATGATCATAGGTCAGCTATGGGTGATCACCAAAGAATCTAGAATGCATTTGATTTTTTTAATTTCCTTCTAAATAAAATAGAGTAACCATGTAAGCATAATTTAGTGTTTCTTGGAACCAAAATATAATCCCTAAAAAAAACTTCAAAACCATCCTATTTAATAGAAATATTACATAGTAGTTCCATGCATCATCATTCTGCTTCATGAAACATAAATTAAAAATCATTCAATTATACCAAAGAATAAATGGAAATAATGATAAATTTGATTGAAATGTTTTTCTTTATCAATCAATTTCATGTATTTTAAAGGATAAATAGGTCAATAAAATTATAAATACATTGATAAATGGGATTAATAACAATAAAATATAATCATCCATATCAACGTGATTTCAAATATCAGTATTCTTGGAAATTATTATAGCACATGTTATCGTAGTTGTGTATATCATCATTTTACTCAAGGAATAGTTTCTTATAAAGAATTTGAAGAATAATTTTAGAATAAATTTGAATAATGAAAATTTAAAATATTCCACAATAATTAATTTAATTAATGATAAGTAATCAATTAATTATTTAAATCGTACAAAAATAAGACAATAGAAAAAACAAAAGTTACAAATCATGAGGAATTCCAACATAGAGACAAATATGAATATGATATTCAATAATTTCTGATCAATACTTTTAATATAATATACATGAATATTTTTTACTTTTTTCAATTCAGGTTATTTTTCTATAAAAAATGTCTCCAATAAAAAAAATCACCAATAAAACATGTGGGTACAATGATCCCTCCAAAACACATAACATCAAACAAATTCCCTCAATGATTGAAATTCAAATGTGATAGGAAAATGTTAATAAAATAAATAATATTTTGAAATTTAAGGCTAGAGAATATAGGAATTAAATAAAATTATTCACTAATATGATAAATATTCACATCCTCATTAATTTTTTAGAAGTGAGTGAATTGATGTATGGTTCATGGTGTTAGTGTTTGGATTGGGTACTTGAAAACCCACTTATTCATTTAAAAAATAGATAAAAATAATATATCCAAGAAAACTATCAATGAAATTGTTTTATTTGAAATAAAGGATACATGTATTCTATAATAATATTAAAAATAAATAATGTAATAATATTACGATGAAAGTAAATACAAGGAGATAAAAAAATATGATAAAAACATATCAAGATGGAAAAAAATAAAAAATGGGTATTGATAAAAATCATAGGATCTAGTGGTATCTTTTTTTATTTTAAATAGTATTTTCCTCCTGCTTACAGTTTTCAATCTTAGGTATTTGGATTTCATGATAATTTCCCTCCTAGAATTAGTATAATCATTTAATGTTTTACCTAAATTATTTCCCTAGACACTGATGTTTTTGGAAGGGAATGTATTTTAGTTAAATAGTGGGTTTTTCAAGTATCCTCCTATATTTTTTCCAATAATTTATGAATGGAATCCCAGATTGGTGTTGGATGCTTGTTGGAATGATTATTCAATGAACTCTCTTTTGGATATACGTAAATTTGTAGAATATCTCTAGAATAGGGTTACTATGTATCTACTACGGATGAGAAAATCATTAAAACATTTCCATTTTATGTACGCATTGGGGAAGTGTTCACTAGACTATCATTTTTTCTAATGGTTTAGTAAATGGGGTCATTTTAGGATGTGTGACTTCTAGATATCATGTTGTATGGTTGTATAACAAAATGAGAGTGTGTATGTTTTTCTTTATACTAAATCAACAAGATGAACCATATTTAAAAATTTTGTCATAATTTTCCTTTACCTTACATTATTCATATAAATTTAATGATTTTTAGGCATCCGTATCTATATTAAATATCATAATCTCATGTGGAATCAATTTAGGAGGGGGTGGTCTGTGATGATATATGTTAACCATCAAGGATTGACTCGTATTAGTTGTTGATTCAGATGGGTGGCCATGGATGAAAGCTTTTGTAGGTATATATCCCAAGGATGTGTCCTGGTATAGTGGTTATGTATGGAATGGAGAGGGATTTGGTCATTAGACATGTGGTGGGGCAAGTGGAGTTAAAATGAGTAACTACAAAAAATTTCACATAGTATGTTGGAGCTATCTCACATGAAGTAAAACTATGAAAAATTATTAATTACACTCCTCATAAATAATAAATGGCGATGTAATATCTATAGGTGTTGTTATGTGTCTGCGTCACAGTTTTGGGGATGATCATAAAGTTGATGCATCCAACGAATGAGAATTGGAAGCCTTATCCACATTTGAGTCAAAAGAAAATTCTATACCATATCTATATCATTTCCATTCCTATTTTAAGAGGCCCATTTTTTATAGAAGGGGCATGTCAATAAAAAGAATATTCTCTATAGAGGATATAGTTATTGATGGCACATATTCTCTTAAATTTTTGGTGATAGGGGTAATGGAATTAAATCATTTGATGGTCCCCATTTTCTTATTCCACTAGACCTTAATATATATGTTGAGTTTCTATGTCATATTTATTTTCATAGAACTGAAAATTGATGTAAAATTGATTTCATCTATCTTAATTTTAGATACCATAGGCCACCCATATATATATAGGCATGTGTGATGGAATGATGAATAATTATGAGTAAGTAATTTTTCAACTAGATTCACTTTGGCATCACTATATTCTATAATCTATTAGATTCCTTACCAAAGGAAACATAATTAAAATAGATGTCAGTCCTAACAAAATTTACAATTAATTGATCATTGACATGTTTTTTCTTAATATTTACAGCAAAAAATTATTATAAAAACATAAAAATCATCCACTGAAGTACTCAAAAACTAATTACCTAATTTGTGATGAAAACCCTTAAGAGAAACAACCAACTAAAAAACACTATTATATGTTCATAAAATTCCCTATCTCTAAAAAAATCTTATCTAAGTGAAGATCTTTATAACATTCCATTATACTCATATTTCAAATAAATGTGATGTATAATTGGAATTTCCATGGTTTTATTTATTTGTATTCACCTCATTCTTGGATTTTGGAACCTCTCTCGTTGGGTATGATGAGTAAAATAATGGCAATGATAGCGGTGATGTTGTGATAAATCCTTACCTGAATATGTGTGATGAGCATAGCCCATTTCCTAGGTATGGGTGTAATATAGTTAAGGAATAATGGTTGTGTTGTATAATGTCCCGAGTGGTGGTATTTGTTTATTAATATGTTTCTTATTAGAAAAAAATTATATGTAAATTTTCAGTTCCTTGGTGTGGTCCTTGTTTGAGGGGGGGTGGTATTCACTCAATAAATTATGAGAATGGTTGGTAACCGGATTTTAATGGTATCGTAATGGGTTTTAAATTGGATTATGTTTCTTTTAGAGTGGTTATTGTCTTTTTTGGTGGATTTTGGGATTTAATGATTTATAAATTTTTCAATGGTTGGGAAGGGGTGTTTTAGGTCAATAGAAATTAGAGTAGCATGGAAAATCAGTAATGAATGAAGTTATGAAGGATTATATAAATGAATGGAGGGAATGGATGAAGGTTTGTAGAAGACTATATTTGATTAATCAGGAAACCAAATTACCCTTGTGAGAGAGGTTTCATGCCGTAAACTTCGGTTTGTGATGGATTTTCATAAAATTTGAATTTATTATTGTGTATCAATTTTTGTTACTATATTACACATATTTTGATTAGGACCAAAACTTTTAGTAATCTCCAGTTTGATTCAGTTAGAGTGTAGATATTTCACTACATAATTAATGTGGTCTACTATTTTTCCATTAATAGAGTAATGTCGACACGTCAGGTTAGTGCTAGTAATTGTAAAGTCTATTTTAAATTTTTGATTCAATATACCAAAAGGAAAAGTTCATGAAGGAATAAAATACAATTTTTTTAATTTTTTATTAGGAATCATTAGTTGATGTGTAATCTGGTTAGATGTCCACAACTTCTGATGCATTTGAAAAATGGTCTAATTGTTTTATTATGGATAGTGGTTGTGGTGGTAGAAGAAATAGTAAATATGAGGTTAGTAGTTTTTGGGTGGGGTGTTTCATAAACATTGGAAGTTCATGAAAAATATATTTGTGGTTTAACACTTATATAAAAGTGAGGTGTGATAAACTACGAAATAAAATTTATAATTTTTACTTGAATTGGATCACCTATTCATGTAAAATTTATTACTAATTCTGAATTTTAAAATCATTTTATCTATTTTTAATAATATTTGGTAGTATTCTCCATTATAAAATAGATTATTGTCTAAAAAATAAAATTATTTTTGGGTTATATTTAAGATCTTAATTTTTTTACATTTCCCTGGATATTTATTATGTACTTTATTTTAAATAGTGTGTGCACGGTTTGAAATATTGTAGTGACTGGGGTGAAATAAATTCACATATTTCTATACACTATGATCATGTAATGATTTAGTGGTCATGTTTCACTATGTAGAGCATACATTGTGTGTTATATTCTGGTGGCCTAAATTTTATAATTTCGATGATTGAATCAATTTAGATAACAAAAGTGGTATAAAATCATACAGTTCTCTCTAATATCTCACTCAATTGTAGTTCAAGGGATATTATTATGCCTTCTTGGAATTATATAAATTATAAAATGTGTTATTTTCATTAGAAGGTATATCATCAGGATAAACAATGTAATTTACTAATAAATTCAATGAAACCAACATCATTTTCAAGAGGATGTAGGAGGAATAATATCTCATCCAAAATAATTTAGATATTTTTTAGTGGAATCAATCCATATAATGTAGATAATGATTATTGGGAATGTTTATAATGAAAATAACATAGATTTTTGAGGATATCAATGATCTATAGCATGTAATTTAACTTCCAGGAGGAAAGATGATGTCGTAGATAATGGAATCCCTTAAGCATATTTAAAAGAAACAAACCGAACATAATAATTTGTTTCTAATTTAATGGTTATTCAACTTGTGGTTATTAAAACATAGTCCTATGAGAGATCATGTGAATTATTTCAACATTGTTCAGAGCTATCGGTGAATTTAACATTCATGGATGATGATTGTGAAATTATTTTGTAGTCATCACTATCAGAATATTAGGATGGATGGGTCGCAACAATGAGTAAATCCTATAGAAAACAATACATAGTGTAAAAGGTCAACCAAAAATTGATCCCAAATAAATATTTTATTATAATTGATTTTTTTGTTCCCTCAATAAATTTTATATATGTTGAACAATGGGGGGAAGCACCTTATATGAGAATTATATAGTGATTGAATGATATATATCATGAAAAAACCTAGGGA
Source organism: Viscum album (assembly GCA_963277665.1). NCBI lineage: Eukaryota > Viridiplantae > Streptophyta > Magnoliopsida > Santalales > Viscaceae > Viscum > Viscum album. The sequence continues at coordinate 259,160,383 of OY728125.1, read as the reverse complement.
TGTTAGAAAACCACTATCCCTATATATTAATATTCTGGTAAATGGGTGCATATCATGAATTACTCTAGTAGCTTCAAATATTACCCCAGAATTCCATTTTTCGAATCTTAAATTCTATAAGCACGACTATGGGTGGAAACAATATATTAGTTATTGTCAATTTTCTAATGTATTTAAGGGTGGTTGAATTGGGGGAATCTTTCCACTCAATGGATAAACGTGGGTTCATGATCAATTATATATCTCAATGTTTTAATATAGTTCATCTAGATGATTTGGGGGCTATAGTGGTCATCGAAAAGAGAGATATGAACATCTTAATGAACAATATTGGATTTATGATACTCAAATTATTTATCCACATCCCATAGTTATAGATGAACCTTATTTCCATAGGAAAACACGATGGGGAAGGATATCGAAGGGTCATTCTCAATATAATATACTAAATGAATCGAGTGAGTATGATGGTTGTGTGTGGAGTAAATGATGGAACATTCTATCAAACAAAATTTTTTGATGTATATTTAACCAATAAAATAATAACTTATAAAGACCCTGAAGTTTATCATTACAAGGTCGATCATCTCATTGAGAAGAATAGAATTTACTGTAAAGAAAAATATATACCATATCTCAATTATATGGATAATAGACATTATGAGTGTTTTTTTTGAGACAAAAATGTATGATTCAATTAATTTGAATGGTTAAAAACCTATATTTTAAAAGATAGAACATATTCATTCAGACCTATGGAACCCATCCAAATTATAATCTCAAAATTAATTTCATTATAGTTAAATATTTATTAATGATGTTATTAAATATATGGGTGTGTTTCCTAAATCATATATCAGATTACTTTAGTGAGTTTATTGTGGAAATCCCTCGATAATAGGTAAAATAGTTAAAATTTAATCTGCCTAAATTTTGATAATGTACGAGACTAAAATGATAACAACATCATGAAATTTTTTCACATTAAAGTGATGCAGATAGAGAATTATATACTTGGAAAATTAAATAAACAATGAGTAGTAGAAATATTTAAATGGACATTGACTGAAAATGCATTATGAATGAAAATTAACTTGAGAATTCCAAAGGCAATGTGAATGGAAAAAATCCAAAAAAAATTATCTTCCATGGATCAATGTTTACTAGAAGTTATATGTTCATAAAATCTACATGATTTAATCAATATTAAAGTCTACTGAATTTTGGCATATGTTCATGTTGACTCCAATGAAAGAGATATACATGAATCCAAGTTTAGAGGTGTTTTCATTGTCGATTATGGAAAAAATACATTAGATTTTGACTATGGGATTATGATAAGTATAATTTTATCATGACTCAAGATTTTCTATTCAATGATAAGGTCCTATGGAATATATAATAATTTTATCATATGTATTCAATGATTGATGTTCATGTCAATATATTTTAAAGACATAATGATCAAAGGTTGTGGTGAGTCTAGCCATTATCATTGATTCCCCCAAAGTATGAATATAGGTAGATGTAACCAAATGATCAAGGACCATTTAAGATCAACGGAAATCTAAAAACAGTGAATAGTTAGAGGATTATTGTTTTCAAGGTATATCCCCATACATAGAAGTTATAAAAATGGATGAATATGAAATTTAATTGAGAATAAATTGTAAAGTTGTGAGACTAATACAAAGATTTGGAGTTGATGTGAATTTCATAATTCTAATTTTTAAATGAGAACATAAATAACCATAAGAAGTGATAAAACTCCATGAATCATAATAATGGATCACATTAATGAATAATTAGATTAATTTATTTATGTTCACAAGAACATAGTATTTGATTAAAATAATGGAAGATAAATGAGAACATGATAACAAATGTGTCTTTTGTATGAAGGAGGAAGATGATAGAAAAATAAGATACAAAACATGGTTGGTGGTGAATCATTTCAAATAAAATGAGGGAATAAAATTCTTGGATCTTTTTTCTCCAATTTTAAAACATACTACAATCTATATAGTGAGGATTTTAGTTTCTTTCATTGATCTATACATTGATAAAATGGATGCATAACCTTTATTTCTTCATAGTGATTTAAATTATTATATATACAACCGTTAGTCAATGGATTTCAGTATAATTAAAATGAGGTGTTCTTTTAAGTTAACGTGAAGAATCTATGGCCTGAATCAAGATCCTCATTAGTGGAATATAATGTTTAATATATTCATGAGTGAAAATTGTTTCATGTAGAGTGAATATGATAAATATTATTATCACAAGGAATGTAATGATGATTCATACATAGTACTTATTTTTATATAGAATAAATGTAAATTGTATTCCTTGATGTATGGGAATAAGAATCTTTCAACTCCACTCTCTAAAAAATTCATTCCCTCAAAAGATAAGATGTTAAAAAATAAAGAAGAAACTAAATACATGGAGAAAGTTATATTTTCAATAGTTATCAACAATTTTATGACTGTGATGATATATTCATGATAAGACATTGTACGATTTCAAGAGTATACACATGACTATAAGAGGGGGGATGAATTATATTTTATAAAACAAAATGTAAAATTTAATTAACTTATTTTTGAAGGTAATTAGGAAGACGATTAAGTTCAGTTTATTAAAAAGTATTCTGAAATTATTTTATACCGAGGTAATTTATAATCAAGTTTTAGGGCAATATTATAATATAAAAAATAAAAATTCTTTAATACAAGCATAGTGGAAATAAACTTACAAAACAATGTAATGAACATATTATAAATTGAGTGAGGAAAAACAATTAGAATATTATAAAAAACTATCCACACTTTATCCTTAAGTGATTAGGAAATTAGAGAATGTTTTCTTAGGAATCCATGGTTTTAACCAAACCAAAAAGTTATATATTAAACAAACAAGGGATCTTTTGATACTAAGAATATAATAAATTATATTTTCTTTTCCCCCAAAACCCATGATCTAGGAGATCCAAATAACCATTGTATTCCTAAAACCTGTAATCTCTCTATCACACTGGATCAGACAAACAAAAAATAAAAACACAAAATACTTAATAGATTTTTATAATTCCTGAAAATAAAACTCCAAAAGTAAATCTACAAAAATAATTAAAATTAATTATTCACTCATAAAAAGATGTTACATACTCTGCACATCATTATTTATATATATATTTTTTTAAAAACATCATTTTCATTAAATAATACTTATATTTAAATACATTTATCCAATGTTCAGATTACAAATTCCTCAGAGGTGGTTGTAGTGTTTTTATAATAAATAATTCTTCCCATGAACGGTTCAGTATTGACTTAATTCAATAATCAAATGGATAACATCATTATACTACTTTTGAATAGTGTCTAGTAGAATGAACTATTCTTGTCTGGTGGAACAAACTTATTCACCACTAGATTTTATAAATGTTCATCAGAAAAGAATTTATTCCTCTATCTGATGAAGTATATCTATTAGATATGGAAACAATTCATTATATTTAATTATTTATACTTTTATTCTCTATTTTTATAAATCCATGTCTGATTATTTATTTAATCATCTATCTGGCATAAAATACAAGTATTGATAATCATGAAAAGACACCATATGTCGGATTTATGTTTATATATCCATTAAAAAAGATTCTTAAAAAACCATTAGAGAAAAATAGGATGCCAGACAGTCAGAAAAAATTTTATTTGAGGATGTGGGTTGTGATTTTTAAAACTATGTTATAAAGTGTTGACTGAAAAAATTCCTCTCAACAAACATTTACTATATAGTGGGATTATTGAGACACTCTATGTCAAATTCTAAAATGGAACACCATGAATTCATGAAATGGATCATAAAATAATTGAATAGATAATAATATGTTTCTTTATGTTTTTGGAAGATAATTTATTACAAGGATTAATGTTTGAAAACTTTTATAGAGATTTAGACACCCAGAAGAGAATCAATGGAATTATGTTTTCCTTTAGTGGAAATTCAAATAAATTTATATCTATAATAAAACTCGTGGTTACATAGTATCTAAAAATGTAGAATATGTAAAAACTTTGAACTATAGAAATTATTACGTTTTTTAATTTTGCTAGTAAAAGGAGAACAAAAGGATTATTGAAGGAGTGGTATTATTTTGTAATAGTTCAAGTGCAATTAAACATGAATTTAATCTCATGGTTTCTGTATATATGAAACCAGATGAAAAGCAATTACATTTAATTATTAATTTTTTGGGGAATAAGGTGTTAGTGTGTTATATGATATCCATAATGAATAATAAAACTAAAATATTCTAATAACAATTGGTTTATTAAATTCTTATGTATAATAATGCCTCTATTATACTCGGATGAATGGAAGGAGAAATGGAGAGCACTACATTCAGATGTAATAATAATTATTTTGAGGTTTTCTAATGTGTTATAGGTTTCTATGTGAATTACATGGGAACATTATTCAAGTATGATATTATTAAAAATTATGATGTTTGGGTTCATTTATTAATCTAATCCGATGAAAGGGGAAATCATGAAACTTTCATCAACCATTATATCTTCTTCGACCATTATAATGAAACACCAATAGATGAAAAATCATATCAGAAGTCCAAATATTTCGATGTGTCTATAAAAATTTCCAAGTCTATTTTAGCAGTTGCGGTGATTGAGGAGGTAGAAAAATGGAATCAGTTGTTTTTATTTTCATGGGATATTCTATACAAACATTAGATGATGGTGTGACATGTTCAATCAAATGAGAAATTATATAAAAGTGATATGAGACTACCTTCACAATAATATTGATACATGTGACTTAATCTAGATCCAAAACTCATGTATTAGATATTAAATGTTTTTATTTTGTAGATCCTTTTATCTTTTCAATAAACAAATTCTTTTGTCACCTGGATTATGGAATTAAATTTAAAACCAAGAAATTATATTTTCTCCTTTTTTTAATTTACTTTTGAGTTTCATGTTACTCAAATATTATTTTATTGGTTATTTGGAAGAGAGTGTGCGTGTTAGAATTTAGTTTCCTGAGTACGGTTCATTAACTTCTTATCTTCTGATACACTAAGATCATACAAATTTCTAAGGGATAGGGTATATATATTTTGTAGTGTGTGATTATTTAGTGGAAAAAATTTATGGTTTTGAGGATTTCACATAGAGATCTTCCCAATAGGAAGATTTTTTCATCACACTATGAGCCTTAATTTCATGTGGTTTATGGGTTGCCTTTTTTCATGTTGCTCTTTCCGCATATAAATTTTGTGTTAGACAATTTTTCAAGCCCACTCACCTCTACGGTATTCCTATATGTATTTTTAACCATGAGTAGTTTATTTGAAATATTGTATACAAATAAATTATAAAATAGTGATTGAATCTATTTTTTTCTAATGATGTTATTTTTTCAATATAAAACATTGAAATATATTAAATAATATTTTTAGATCAATGAGATGAGTCGGTAAGGGATTATGGGGCCTCGGGATGTTTGATATATATATAATGAAAATATTATTTATATTATATCACATGCATATAGTTTTTATAAAATAATTCTATAACATCCCAATAGAGTTGTAAAAGGGGAATATGATACCTTCACTAAATTCAGAATACTAATTTTTCCATAGGTGTGATATAATATTCTCTAGTGTCTCAGGATTTGAAATGAGCAGTCCCAAGTGAAAATAATAATATTTATTTATTTATTTATTATTTAATGATTGTGACCTAATACTCTCTTATAAATTCCATTTATATGAAAATCATAGGGTTATTCACAAAACACTGGGTTCATGAGATGGACATATAGGATTTCTTTGTGGAAATAAAATATCATGGTACAATGATCGACACCTCTTGGATCTTCTACATTAGCAGAGTTCATGGATCCCATCAAAAAAATGTCCTAGAACTATTAATCATCAAAAATAGAACTAATATAAATATCGTTTTTTATGTTGTATATATTGTATTTTTTACCCAAGATGAGTGTGAATTAAGTTCCTATAAAATTAATTCACTAGTTAATTGTTGGATTTTGGTTATTGAATATATCTTCCTAGGATTATGAATTAATGATATATAATTATTATTCATTATTCAATTCATTGTTTACCACATGAAAACATATTGTGTCCAACCTTAATAATGTTTGAGATTTTTCCTTCATTATTTTGTTTTGTGAATTTCTCTCATCAGTCGTCCAACATTCATCATCAGAATTTAATTTAGATATCCACTCAACAAATACATGGTGGAAAATCATTGCATAACAGTTCTATGGTAGAACAGATAGTTACATCATATTCAAACACAACTAGAAAAAAGTCTTATATACATTGTTAAAAAATGTGTCAATAGACCTCAAAACCATGTTCATAGGTAATGTCCATGGTTTTGGCCAATTTTGGCCTCTATCACTGTGGAAGTGGGTCCCTACCAATTCACACTATTTTAAAAATCATGGCAATAAGCCTCAAAATTCTCCACCACTGTGGTTGACCTATAGCCACAGTTTAAACCAGGTTTATATGAAGCTATTTCATTGGATTTGATCCAGGATATAGCCTTGTTAAACTATGCCAATACCCTAAATAAAAAAACATTCCCACCGTGTTTCAATCCTTATACCTCCCGTTTTGTAACCTGTGACGCTCACCACTACACAACAGAATGATTCACATATATGTGTGTATATATATATATATTAATATAAACCTTGGAAATATCCCCAAAACCATGGTAGTACGCCTTCCCGCCAAATTTTTGGTGGGATTTGTTTCTCCCACAAAAGTTCTGGAACCCTATAGCCACAGTTTTGGAAAATTATGGCTATATGGCTTCGAAATAAATGGTATATTTCCATGGTTTTTGAAATTGTGGCTTTAGGAAACATAACAAAGGGTATAGTTGTGGGTTAGAGCCATTTTTATAAAAATCGTGGATATCATCCATGGAATACATACCTATAGCCACTATTATAAAACTGTCACTATTAGCTATAGAACTGTGTCTATAGCCACATATAGCCACAGTTTTAAAACCATGGATATAGGTATGTGGTAGTACCCACTTTTCTAGTATTGATATTCCAGATAAATGGATTGAAAAAAGGTGTGATAATAGCTATGAGGGTTTGAGGATCCGATCAGAGACCCACAGTTCATATGTATTGATGTTTCGGTGATGTAGAGTGATGGTGGATGTTTCTTGAGTGAAAGGGTTTCTTAGAATCTAGCTGAAACCATCAATTGATGTTTGGTCAATTTAGATCAATATTTTCCTATGAGATTGTCATCTGGATTGAAGGAGGGGCGATGCGAGAGGAACTGTGTGGAAATATTTTGTGCTCAATAAAATATTAATATACACAGTGGGTAGTCTGAAAAACACATGTGCTATGGGACCCTAGCTGTGACAGCTAGTTTTTCAGAGAAAAGTAAATTTCACAGGACATGTGGGATCTACCACACATTGTGTGGCCTCAGAATGGTGATTAGGTTCATACCTTAGGGGAACACAGTCAAGGACTATGCCAGGTACATGGGAAGGATTCTAGTATCAGAGCACAAGCATATACTATACCACTTCCTAGGTACTCAGATATAGCCATGTACATGGGTAAGACTATTGTACATGGGCACAACCCAAGAACATTGGAAAAAACTCTTGAACCTGGGAATTGACAAGGGAAATACTAGACATAGTAAGAAACCTTTTGTACTCACAGTACTTGCTGTGTAATTTCTCTAGGGTAGTTCCCAGTCCCCCTTTCTCTTCTTTATAGACCATTATATCTTGGTTTAATTCCCTTGGTCCATCCCTATAAAGAATATTTTCCTAAGCATAGAATGTGATCCCCTCCATGGGGTTTGACTCCAAACAGAGTTCAATTATCCCTCTATGAGGTCGAGTTTGTGATCTAATATCATTTCATCTTCGTCATTGGGAGGGGTTTTTGAAATCATCATGAACAACATACAGGGGGATAAGAATCCCCTACATAGAAGATAATTCTAGATAGGGTTAGGTATACTCCACTGGCCCTTGGTTAAACCCCCTATATATTAATAGAGATCTTATTGGTTTTAGAGTAGAATTATTCATACCGAGTCCCAATAGGGATGACCTCTTTGATGAGTTCCATCTATGTAATTAGACTTGTTGAGTGAGTTCTCCTAGAAAAACATTAGTTTGACGCCTCACATAAGATCCTAGGATATATATTTGTTGAAAATATTATATTGAGACTTAGTATCTATCTGGATTATATCAGGGTTATTATTATTTTATCTCATATTTTTAATGACATACCTTTGTGATGATGATCCGACTACTATCTTGATTCTTTATGTTAGGTAATTTTAGTGTGTCCTATGGGGGTATTTACACCCACCCATTCAAGGGATATTCTTGTACATGTATTCTCTTATCCAGAGAATAGGCATGTAGATAGAGTCCAAGGTTGACTAGGATCTGGTGGAGAATAGTTAAGCTACGTAGACTGTGGTTCATACCAAGTGTTTAATTTGACAGCAGTCCCCTCCTTCCTAGTAGATTGTACTTTTTTATAGCCTTGGTGGGATTGTATTTTCACTTTTTTGTTTTCTAGTAATAGAGTCATAATCATATTTTGGATATTGAGTTATTCATGCATTATGGTACTAGTTTTATGTTACCACTTAGAATGGTATGGGTGTTTAGAGATGTGTGCATGTTTACAACTTCCTCAAGATAAGGCCTCCCATGATTGTGATATGACTACTCATCATTGGTCTCCATCCCCTAGCCTATTGGATGTAGTCTTCGGGTTTCATACTTGGATTACATCTGTCTAGGAAGGCCCTAGTGGTAGGTTTCATTATATAGTGGTATCATAGGTGACTTCTATTGGGTCCAGTGTTTGGTGATTTTAATGTTCTGTTGTTTGGATTGGGAACTAGGGAAATGGAGTTAATGTGTATTGAGTTCATATATTTGATTAGGTACTCTATATTTGTTGTGATATCTAATGAATCCATTCACCAAGATTCAAATAATATGCTTGTTGACCCATTACATATAATCACAGGTTGTAGGGAAAACTTTTTCATAGGCATCATATTGGAATGGATTTTGGTTTACATGTCCTTCTTAATTCATATCCTTAGATATACTTTCTAATTGTGATATCTATTATCTTTTTCTATATGCCACAATAATGACAGCCACCTAGAATCCCATAATAGTATCAGGAGGATGATATATTTAATGATAAATATTTAGTACATGGTCTTGTATAGAACGTGGTGCCTTTATGTGGTTTTCTAGTCTGAAAACCACCAATTGATTAACACACCACACCAGTAATCCCATATAAGGATGTGGGTGATGGACCTCAGAACACCCTAATAGGGGAGGGTGAATCATGGTGTGAACTTTTTATACAGATGTGATGTATCTTGATCCCATGTAGGTAGGAACCTGATAAACATGTCTGAGAATGATCAAAAAACAAAACAATAATAGGAAAAAGGTAACATGTCAATTTTACCCAGTTCACCATTAAGGGATAGTCCATGAATTATATGTCGATAGATTCCAATTGATACATAAATCCACGAATCATCACTAGTTGCGGTGTTAAAGATTTTATACACAGTCAGTCTATTCTAGGAACACTTCCTTTATAATATTTTAAGGATATCATACTAAATCACTGAAAACACATTCAGTGACTCCCTCTATCTTACTACCTTAGGAGGGATCCATACAAATTTTATATACTTATAGGTCCCTTTATTTTCAATAAAGTATGCTTCTTCAACTATAGATATATCCTCTATTGAATTACCACTTTTACCCGTAGATTTAATCTACTTTTCCATGCTCTATTATTTCACAAACAATTCCTCATCATACTATACTTATTCCTCTTCCAATTGTGTTGTACCATGTGGAATGAGGTCTTCATAAAACACTTATTACCCCATAAAACATCCATTATTCAAAGATATATTTTTATTCCCTAAAATGCCTCTGTACTTTGTAACCTTCATTCTTTATGGGATATAGTGCCCCAAAAAAAATCCGTCCACCAACTATCTCTATGGAACTATTCAACTTTGGTGGAATCCTCCCTCATGAACCTCTTCATTTGAGTAGTTTTCTTCACATGAAACACTTTGGATGTCACCTAATACCACCTGGATTTCAAAATAACTCTTTCTAATGATTTGATTGGTGATCCTTATACAATCATATAGATATGAAAATACCGCTAATTCAAATCACCCAAATTTCTTATGCGCTACAACCTATGTTGTGTACCGCGCTCTTCTATAAAATGTTTTTTACTTCCACAATTCATTTAATGTTCTTTATGGTTTGCATTACACTTCTATGTGGAAAACCATACATTTTTAATTTCTTTTTTCATTCCACATACTCTATTTTTGATCCACAAACTTTAGTTCATAGTCTGCGAACTATGTTTTTCTAAAAAAACATCCCTTTTCCTAAAAAAATTCACATTTTGAGGCCCAAATTTATTGAAAACATTGGGAAATGACACCACCTTCAATATTGTTTTCATCATGAATTGTAATATCCTTCTCCATTCAAACTCCATGATCTTCCATTTGAGGATTGTTAAAAAAACACAAACCATACTCAATTTCTAGCAAAGAATTATAATAGTGTGTTAGATGAAATTGTTTTTGAAGCAACATAGATAAAAAACACTAAAATATTTGGGAGAACCAGACCCTCAAATACTAAGGACTGGCTTGAATAATTTACATTAGTTTCCCTCTTTGTTAAGACTCCTATAGATCTGATGGTCATCTTAGCAGCAAGCCTTCTTCATGGATCCACATTGATATGGTGGAGTTTGGTAACTCATTCCTATGATGAGGTGACACTTTCATCGACATATTTTTAGAACTATTTATAGAGTAGTTTTATTAAACTAGGTTGTAGGTGGTGTGCATATAAGAGCTTCAACAACTTCTGCAAGGAATCATGATTTAGGCTGAGTATTTGATGTTGTGCACTCACCACTCATGATACTCCAAGGATATGGATCGATATGAATTATTATAGGTATGATATATAGTGTGTTTCCTACACAATGAAAAATTTTATGTTGTGATATCTATTTTCATTCATACTTATGTTATACTTTATGATCAAGCATTAGTTTTGGTGTGATTCTTGGTGGAGGAGTAACCGATGGTTAGTAATGGTATTTCCCACTCTGGAGTTGATACTTCAGTATTTGGTTTCCAATTTTAGTCATGAGGCTATAAGAGATCTATGAATTTCTATATATAATCTTAGGGTATAGGGTTTCTAGGTTAGGGATCATATGATTGATATATTTAGTCATTAATTAATTGGTAATAGTCTTTAGATAGTTAGGTAAATCTCGTTTATGAATGTTTGGACCACTATACATTTAATAGGGAGATAGTCGATGGGCCACCTATGCAGAGGTAGTAGCTAGATTTGGGAGTTATTCTTACCAGTGGATGTGGAATAGGAGGAGGGAGAGTGTCATGAGGGGGACAAAGGTTTGATCTATTGCTACCACCACCCCAGGTAATCCACTACAGTCTTAGGGAGCTAGTGGTCAAGGATAATGATAGCTATTAGTGGGGGATTCCAATAACCTAGAGTGTATAATTATGAATAAAGCTGGTATCTATATCTCTTATAACATAGTTTTAATGATGATAAAAACAAGAATGATCCATTCATGTATTTCCACATCTCATGTTCATGGTTTAGTGATTCCATTTGAGCCTTTAGAATGACCCTTGTGATTTGATACTCCTACGTGATGTGATTCGGTGGTCATAAATATTTAACAATATTATGACCTCACTATTAGAGGATTTATCTTCCTTATGGATATTTTTATATTTGAAATGAGGATTTATGAAATCATTCTTCATATAGATGGGATCTCTACATTTCATGCACAAATTGACTATTTCAGGTGGAGGATATGTCATGTCTGTTATGATGGGATGATGTTTTCCTTTGTGGGTGAGAATGAAACCCGTGTAGGGAAGGATGGGATCACACATATGAGGATAAAAATTATTACACACTATTTAATTAGTATATCCCTTTTAATAGAATATTTTTCTTGGATTTCAGCTTCTTACTGTGGTTTATGTGTTTGAGGATGTCTTCCTTAAGGATGTGTCTTGTTACCTCCCCACCAAGAGAAATAATTATTCAAATAAATTCACCCATAAAATTACATGATATATATATATATATTCCATCATATTAGATAGATCCCATATATATTTCTAATATTAATGTATAATTGATGGTGTTGCAGAAGAATGGATTCTTTAGATCTAGTGTGTCTCCCAAGGCAACCACGATGTTGTTCTCCTAATGGTAAGATGGTATATTGGGTTTGTGTGTATATTACCATAACTTGATAAAGATGGAAATAAATAATAAGAATCAACTAAGAAGAATCAATGACCTATTTGAATAGCTGAAAGGGGAGAGTTGTTTTTCAAAGATTGACCTCAAGCTAGACTATCACCAGCTTCGAGTTCAGGATGAGGATATATTGATAACAGTATTCTGATGTTGTTATGGTCATTAAGAGTACTTTGTGATTATGTTTTTCATAATAATCACCCCAAAATTGGTCATAATTCTTATGAACAAAATATTTTAATCAATTTTCGACAATTACACTCTATTACTTTTCAATGAAATCTTAGTTTACTTAGAATAAAAGTAGGACCACGCTGACCACTTAAGGATGGTCTAAGGCATACATTGAGAGAACAAGCATTATGGGAAGCTATTGAAGTGTAAGTTTTGGATTATATAGTTCTATTTCATATTATATATCATCTTAAATGAGGGATTTATAGTGGATCTATAAAATATTGAGGCAGTTCCATCTTGGTAAACACTGATGATAGTGATTGAGTCATAAATATTTCATGGGATGGATAACTACCAAGGGAGATTCTTACTTGGTTTAAAAAGGATTACAACATTTTTTATTGTTTTTTACCTGAATGAGTAATCATATAACGTGGAGTGAGAGGTGGTAGCATGCTTTTCTAGAGTTGTGGTAGAGTTTTATGTGATCCCCCATCTTGAGACCTCTAATGGTGGGTGTAGAGTATGTGATGTTCTGTGATTCCTCAAGGAATATTATTGTATGTGTTTTGATTTAGAGACATGAATTACATTATTATGGGTCCTAAAAGCCGAAACATTATGATAATGACTATAAAACACATGATTTGGATGTGGTTGTAGTGGTATTCACCCTAATTATGTGTTGACACTCTCTTATGGGTCAGTGGATCATCATTTATTCTCACTCTAAGAGTTTCAAGTCTGTCATTACATAGAATAATTTTAATTTGAGATAGAGGTAGTGGCTAGAGTTATTCCAGGATAATGATTTCAAGATACTCTCAACTCCTAGGTAGAGGAACTAAGTGGTAGATCCTCTCTTCTATAAACACTTTTTCATAGTTATTAGGTGTGGTATTATATTAGTTGGCATCATTACAAAATTTCATAGTGGAAAAGGATAGTACAAATTAACTCTAGTTAATGGATTTTACCCCTCCATTCATATTGAATATTTTGTAGGCTCATCCTAGAGATACCGACTTTTAGAAATTTCATATTCATATATCAAATAGACATGTTATCAATGGGTTTTATAAATATTGTGAGAATTTCATCCTCTTCGATGGATGGATGAAAAAGGGTGATGTTGTGGGATTAGGTTTGGAGAAAGATTCTTACATCCCCTATGGTGGTACATCCATAAGTGGAAGAGATGTACTAGAACCATTGGTTTTGGTTTTAGAGTCCATGAATATAGAAATGTACAGCTATGTTCTTCTACTGATGCCTCACTTGCCAACAGGTGAAGGGTGGGCAGCGGGTTCTAGTTGATTTGGCTCAACCCCTTGAAGTACCATAGTGGAAGTGTTATGGAATATCTGTAGAATTTCGGATGGGGATTAAATTATCTTCTATAGTACTTGATTCTAATTGTATGAACATAGTCCAACTCAAAAATTTATTCCACCTCCTATACATCTAAGATAACAGAATAGTAGACCAATTTTGATGTCTTTACAGGCATCAAATAGTTCAGCTTCATGGAATTCCCTTGACGATAATTTTACATCATTATGCTTACATTCTGTCTAGATTATCGAGAGGATTATAAGAGTCTTTTGAGACTATTTTTTTAGAACGGCATTTCGACCCTATAATAGTGGCTAGATTGGGAAAACCATTTAGGTTTTGGAGCATGTGGTGTATGATTTTATATTTTATTTTGGGAAGAGGCTAGAGGATCACATAACCATGGTAGAGATTTTATACAATAATAGTAGCCAATAAACAATCCTTATTTAAATATTACAAGACATGTATGTGAGATAATTTAGGTCACTATGATACTTGACTATTCCAAAAAACATTACACTCATGGGTCCAAAGTTGGTTTGAGTTCCAATAGAAAAGTTTTAGATCATCATGGACTAGAAGAGGACTATCTAAAGCAATCATAAATCCTATTCGGACAAAATATTGAGTCATTTTGAGTTTTATAATGGATACCATGTGTTATTGAAGGTATCATTGTAGGAAGGGTTTGGGATATTTGAATGGGACACATATCCTCTCTTAGATCCATTAACCCTGTCCAAATACTATGTAGGGTTGGTGTGGTGGAAAACCTCTTATCCCTATCTCCATAGTAATGTTATGTACATGATTTCTTCCATGTGTCACATATAAGGTGGTATGTGAATGACCTATCACAAATTATTGATTGAGGTTACCTATTCATCAAGGATGGAGCTACCTTTACAAAATACCTAGTAAAAACCAAGGATTGGTAGTAGAATAACCATAAAGGGTGAGAAATTACATAGTTCTTTTATATTAGTAATACGTGAATCTTCTAAAGATATCATGGGAGTGGGGGAACCAAACATGACTGCAAAACCCTCACCTATAAGAGTATGTTTTTTCATTTTTTGATTAAAATTTATATGGTGGGGAGAATTTAATGCCTTTGTTTTTCCTTGTAAAACAGTTAAATATTTTATAGAATATTTTTAGAGCTATGCCCAATTTCCTTATGGGATTCCATGTCCTAGGAAGGATCAATACATATATAATAACAATTTTAAATATATTATATCGCATGCATAGTTTTTTTATAAAATAATAGAATAACTACCAAATAGAGTTTTAGATGGGAAATATAAGACCACCATTAAATCCAAAATATGAGTTTTACCCTATGTGTGGCATTATCATTATCTATGTCAAGCATTTCATTAATCTGAATTTATGCGAAAAAAATAAAATTAATTAATTAATTTTATATTTAATGATTTTGACCAAATCCACTATTATAAAATAAATATTATATCCAACCCCAAGGGTTATCCCCATAACCCTAGTTTTGTTGATAGTAATGAATATGAGAGGTTTATGACATAAACGTATCACGATCTAATGATTGGTACCACTAGGATAGCCTACATCAATAGAGTTCATGGATCTCACAAATTAAATTTACATAGAGTCATTATTCATTAATAATTGTTCAAAAATACAAGAAAGGAATTTGATTATGTTATATTAATCCCCCATTTTATTTTACCCAAATTGAAACATGAATTAATTCCTTTAAATATTAATTTGGAGGACGATCATTGGATTATGGTTTATTGATTTATCTTCCCTGGATTATGAATTGATGATATTTTATTATTATTTATTATCCACTTTGTTTTTAAACCCATTATAATGGATTGAGTCTAACTAGAACACTGTATTAGCTTCATTCCTTAGGTTTTGATTTTATGCATTTCTACCACCATTATTCACATATTTCTCTTTGGCACATTATTTAACCATTGATTCAAAAAATACCCAGTGAATTGTCATTGGATATTCATTCGTTGGAACAATGGATCATAACTGCTGGTCTAGATTTAGGATTGAGGGATTGAACTAGGTGCGATGATGAATATGGAAAATTGACATAGAAATCAATGACCCTTGATTCATGTGTATATAAATTATGATGATGTAGTGTGATAGAGGATGTTTCCTAAGTGAAATGGGTGGATCGAATTCAGCCACCTAAAATGATCATAGCTTAGTCTGGTTTGATCATTACTTCCCCGAATTAATTGGTGCCTATATAAATGTTGGAGGTGATGTGAGAGGAACCACCTGGGAAACTAGCGGGTTCTATAAAATATTGATATACGTGACATGTAGTCTGAAGAAAGAATGACATGTGGGACCCTATTTATTGTGGCTAGTATTTCTGAGAAATTAAAATATCATATATTTAATGGGACCTACCACACACCATGTGACCCTTAACTATTGAATCAGCATATAACAATAGTGTACATGGGCACAAACATAGCCGGGTACCAAGGTGTGGCTAGAGAACATGGGAAAAACCATTTAACTAGACACAACCATCTTAATCATGCATGAACAAGTCCACATATGTGGATAGTGGACACAGACATTTTCAATGTACACAGAAGTGGACATAGGCATGTTCGAACAAAGTAGGATGCAAATATTCACCCCTAGTACAGACTGTGTACTTTCTCCAGGGAACTTTGAGGCCCTTTTCAATTTTATGCATTCTATTATCTCTATTGTGTGGTATCTAGGTCCTTACCAATGTGGGTAAAATTATGCATCACATATTTAGAAGATCATGTGATCCCTTTATAGTATTACTCTTGAATAGAGTTCAGGAATACCTCTTTGTGGCTTAAAGTGTGACTCTTTATCAGTTATTTCTTCCCTAGATCAGTTATTTGGATTTTTTGTGACTAACATAAATGGGCATACAATCCCATACTTATCAATTCATTCTCTATAGGATTATGTATTCCCCACAAGACCATGGTAAAATCTCATATTTTCTATATGAAGATTTGATGAGTTCCAACATGTACTTCTTCATGGTGAAGTTAAAATGAAACAACCTTTTGGATGTGTGTTTTCGGTGTTATTAGACTCGTAGAGTGAGTTCTATTAGGTGAATTTTTGTTTGATTCCTCAATCATCATTCTTGTATTGCTATTTGGATGTAAATTTACAACGAGACTCAGTTTATATCATGAAAAGTATAGGGTAATTATTTTTTTGCCTATTATTTCTATTGACATTCATTTGTGATGATGAGATAACTACTCACTTGATGTTTTATTTTTGGTGATTTCGGGGTCTCATATTGGGAATGTATATACTTACCCTTCATGGTCATTACTCACACATGTCATGTCTTGTGCAGATGAAATCCTTGTCGATACAGTCCTAGGTACACCAACAGTAGGTGTAGCATAGTTGAGCTAGACAACCATGGTTTATGCCAAATGTTTCAATTTAAAGTCATCCCATCCTTTCAATATGGTTTGACTCTTTTTACATCTTTAGTGGTCTGGTATTTTGATCATTATGCTTTCTAGTAATTGTGTCATACTCCCATTACTGATAGATGTATGCATGCATTATGGTACTAATTTTATCATATATTTTATCATTTCATGGGTATTTGGAAATGTGTACACATGTATAGGTACCATAGGATAATGTCTCCTATGTGTGTAACATCCCAAATAGACACTAGTTTTCATACCCTTGTCTATAACATGAGGGATTGGGGTGTGCAGTTGGATAACTGTCAGTAGGTGGGACCCAACGAGTTTATTTGTGATAGTTGTGATCATCACTTCTGTTGAAGATTTTTTTACTTTCCGATTTCTACCCATTCATTTTACATTCAGATTTATATAAGAGAGTGAAAGGGAACTCCTTACGGCCTCAAGAATAAAAATTTCCTAGTAAATTCTAACTTATCAAAAAAATATAAATATTTGAAAACCTATGCATCATTGAATATTAAACTCCATATAAAATTGAAAGTTTGATATACCTTTGTGACCTTAATAAAACATGAGAGATTCAATACATCCCTCATGAAATTTAACCATGTGGATAATCAATAATTCCCCAAATAAAATATTTTGAATGTACATTCTTTCTTTAGATCTCTAAATCTCATTGTCTATTGACATTCTCCACTATGAAGGGTCCCAAAAAACATGATTTTAATTTTTATAGAAACAATTTCATACATGAGTTAAACTATAGGAAATTATAATGATCTATAAACCATTACCATTTGATGAAAACATCATGGTATTTTCATTATATATAATTTTATTATGGAATTCATATCTATTGATCCATTTAAATTAATAATGCTATAAAAATCACTTCTTATAAGTTTATTACAAATCAATGTTCACCTTTTTCAAAACCCAATATGATAGTTGTTCAACATCCACTAGTAAATTGATTGGCTAACCATATATGATAATAAATGGATTTTTTATAGTCAATTTTTCAATATAATTATGATACACCCATTAATAATTATTTATTTTTTTCATTTAAACCCTCGCATTTGAACTCAAGTTAATCTCTATAATTTTATTGATACATTGGTTTAATAATCACACATAACCACTAGTTTTTGGGTGAAAATTGGATCTACTGTTTTAGAAAATTCCATAATTTTCATGAAAATATAACAAAAAGAGATTCTTGAAGTTTATTTCTAAATCAATAAGTAGTAGATAAAGAATTAAAATGTGTGAAAATATTTTATTCCTAAAAAATATGATCACCACATTTAATTTGGTCTTCAATGTAGCCTCATATTTTACAAATATGGGAACATAATCTATAGTCACAAATATGAATGAATTTTTAAAATATTTTTGTAAGGGTATCATTAAATAAATTCTCCTAACATTATCCTCCTAATGTTTTATAGTTAGGTGTTGTTGTGTCTCTTGACATTCCAAATAGTTCTAGTTGTTTGGCATTAATTAAAAAATCTTATGAACTATCCTTCTTATCTGTACGATGGGGGAAAAATATTATACTTTGTAAGATATTTACCACTATTACAAAAATTTCATTTTTTTCTTATTTTATGTTATGAAATATGAAATTCCAAAAAATCCCATTAGATTCAAGAAAACCTCATCAAAATAATCCTTCTACACATTTCACTAATAGAAATATTTCATCTCTAAAATCTATTATTGTATTAAATAAAAACCTATACATTTGTTAGTATATGAAGTGAGGATGAGTTTTTATATTACCCAAGTAGTTATCAATGTTGTTAACTAATGGGTGAGCTTTTATGTTAGTATATAAAAACATCTCATATGGGAACTCTTACTCAATGATAATATCATCAGTTTCATCCACATTCCTCAATTTTAATCTTGAAATGTGATCAAATATTACACTTAATAAGTATATAAAGCCTTTTATTGTAATATCAAACACATTTTGTAAAAATATCCCAAATGATCAACAATGGATGTGTGTCCTTTATGTAAACATGTATAGTAACATGACCTGATTGATGTTGATTATTACTGTGGAGAGCACCAAAAATGATCTAAACATTTTAAAATAAAAGGCCATTGGGATAAATTTATTCTCTATACTATTGATTTGGTATTAATTGAGTGTATATAATACCAAAAAGATAGATTAAAATATGTGATCAACCTACTATCCCATGAAATATCAGGTAGTAAATTTTATGGCATAACATATTAACTCAAAAATGTTATCCTAAGATGGAGATATAACGATTTTTTTGTTTAAATGTTTTTTCCAATGTACTTAATCCTTCCATTCATAATTCATGACTATTTTATAGAGTCCCTTTTGATGAAATATTAATGATTATACTATCCATTATAGAGATTTTTTCGGAAAAGAAGTAGAATAATCATAGATGCCCATGAACATATTAAATCCCTTTTACCACATTAGGATCAATTTTCTCTTGTATTAAATTAATCATTATTTTAATAACATCAATTCCATTTTGGTATACTCTATTACTAAGGATTTTCTCTTATCACACTATAAAATAAAACTTTTCCTAATTCAGAACTGATAACTTTTCCTCAAAACATGTATGAACCATATTTTGGTTCTTGAGTTATTCTCCAAATGATCTCCCATAAATTGAATAATCATCCATTATTATTTTAAAAATTACTTCTTAATTTCTTTAATTTTATGTTCCATAGAAATTTTAAAATTCAATTTTTCACTAAACATGAAAAAATATGTGATGATCAGAAAGGGATTCATATGGTAGGGTAAAATGTATCTTTTCTTGGTCTGTTGGTTACATAGTTATTTGATTGTAACCCAATTATCCAAAAAGGAAATAATAAAAATCATGGCCAACAATCATTTTTGGAATTTAATCAATAAATATAATTTTAATTGGGACTATCATTGTAGCATTTACTAACTTTCAATAATTCTCATAACTATACACCCTGTAATATTCCTTGTAGGGATGATATCATTTTCTCTAATATTGATCCATAACATGGATCCATTTATGGTAATGAATTTCAGTAACTCGCCAATTCAATTTTAAATAATGAAAATATCATAAACACATCATGGATTTTTAGAAATTTATTCTTGAACATCTTATTCATTAGTGGAATTATTCTCCTTTATGATTGACAACATACTTTGCTTCTTTATTCTAGAAGAACCTCTTGTTCGAAACTGGTTGGTCAAATTTATTTTCTATCAGTGATAACTCATGAAATTTATTTCATTCTATTTTTAATGAAATTTAATTATTTCAATATGGAGTTACATGATAATCAATGGGGACGTTTCCATGAAAAATCCCTCTATAAGTACTATATCCATTATATAAATACAACATTTTCTTTATTTTATATTCTATAATTTTCTACATTTCTTTCCACCATGTCATAAATGTGTTACAATATATATTACTCTTATTACAAGAATTAACTCATGATATATGGGAGTTATTCCATATATAAAAGAGAAATTAATTCCCCTAAATTAATTCGATAATTCTAAAAATTTATTTGATCGAAGGTGACTTTTCATCACCCACTTGAAAAATTTCTCACATGTGGCGAACAATGATAAATATATACCCATTTGTTAGTAATAATCTCTAAAAAACAATAATAATTTATCCTTCTTCTTCTATATTAATGATCAAAAGTTAGTAAATAAATATAATCCATCATATATTAACAAGAATGGATTTAATATTTCTTTATAGGAGCTTCGCCAATATTTTGAAAATTAATACAGTGACTCGCAATGGATTAAGATAATACAATACCATATACTAAGGTATTATATTTAACCTGTCTCTTGAATCCTAAATTTCATTCTCAAATTATCATGAACTTATTATAGATTTGATGGAAAATCTATCTGGATCATTTATATTTAGGGGGATCACTCTTTATAATATTTCTGAAAACTCTACACCAAGATATTTGAGTCTATGATCACCCAATATCTTCTTAATTATCAGGAACTCCTTACGTTTTATTTGCATAATACATTATTTGAGAAAATTAATCCATAAAATAGATGATCATATAGTGTTTTTTGGAAAATATCTAGGAATTTTTTATATTAGTATAAAACAATATATTAACTTAACCTATCCAGAAATGTTTGATGGAATGTATATAGTTATATCTTTTTATAATTCTAATTATCTTTTTATAAATTCTTTTAATACTTTTACACCTTCTCTTTTTACTTGGATTATTATTTTATCTAAAAACATTTCTCAGATTATTCTTTTTTTACAATCCATTTATCCTTATTTACATTATTACATCTAGGTCTGCAATAACGTGTCATAGAATTTAACTCTTCCCAATGACGATTCATTTTGATACTTGATAGAGTATCAGGTAATCTCTATAAAAGGGTTTTAGAAATTTTCAGAAACATTTTTCATAATGTTTTATAGAGATAGGTTTTTATTCATCATTGAGTTCTATGGTATTATAATCAATTGATTGAAATTATGAATAAATAAATTAAGCATGTTCTCATGGATTTTTTTGGTAGTTGGAATTGTAGTTATTGTAAAAAATGCTAACGAGGCTGATTGAATTGCAATTTAGATTGTGAGAAATCATAAAAATCTATATGGACATTTAGTTGGGATGAGAATGTGACTGCACATTATTTATTGTAAATTTTTAGTCAACCAAGATATTAGTTCTACCTGGGATTCGATTACAGATTGTGTTGAAAAAACCTCCATTGGTTATAAGTGATTTCAATCTTTTTAGGGTATCAATTATATATCATTAAATTACAATCTAGTGGTTGATATTACTAATATCTATGAGGATCTATAAAAATATATCATTATTGGGATTATATTTTCAGTGTGGTTGTTGTAATAAGGAATTATATCCTACCAACCTTCATTATAGAATCCTCTTATTGGGTATTTAAACATTTAGTATACTCTACTTGATAGATTCATTTCTTAAGAGGACCCCTTTATCATTTACATAAAATATTATTTTGGATGATATTATCAAGAAGCTCTCATGAACTTTGAGAGGTTTCATCATAAGGACCCTATAAGCTGAAATGTCTATCACATCTCAATATATAGGTTGTAAACTAGAATGGATTAAAATATATGTATCCATATATATTTTCCATGATTTAGGAACTTATTTAAAATATCATTAAATCATTTCCATTCCTTGATTTCATATTTTCCATTAATGTTTGAAAAATTATAAATGTCACTTCACTACTTCCATTTTATTTCTAGATAAAAATATCCTTCATGAAATCACTTTAGGAGCTCATCTCATGTCAAAATTGGTCTATCTAGTTGGCCCATTACAAAATCCTTTAAATGATATTGCTGTGAGAATAGGAAAAATATCAATTTTATACGACCAAAATTAACTCTATTATGCCTAAATATGTCGAAATTTTCAAAAATGGGATAAATGGAATTGTGGATCATCACAGTGTACTATGTTAAATTTCCTTATATTCCTGTATATTTTAATGATATTAGAATAATTTCAATGTTTTTCTCTATAATAGGATGACTAATAATGTTCATGGTATCCCAATTAATAGAAAGTCGAGTGTACTCTAGGATGATTCTACCCCAAAACACTTGTTGGGATCTGTTTTATTAGTTCATATTAAGGAGTAAAATATTAATTCTATTAATTATAGTGCTATGATTTTATTCTACCATAGTGGATCATTAATATAGAAATAAAACTATTTAATCATGAGAAATCAATCCATGGGTTCTCATGAATCTAAAAACATTGACAATGTTTTTGGAATCATTACAATGCACCAATACTCTTATATTAACAAAAAAACATGGGATGTTCATTCTATAATAAAAACGTTAAAAGAGAAATAATTAATTAATAGAATGGGATTATCAATAAAATTATAATCCCTTAATCTCACTATGCTCTTCAAAAATAGAAAAAAATATTAAATTCCCAACGACATCGTAAATTCCACCAATCTATAATATTTATAATTTATAAAATATGCTAGATCATTAACTACCCTACTAATGAAAAAAATAATTAGAGTAAAGGATATTCTATTGAGGAATATATTTCATCCCAATAATCATTGTGTTATTTAATTGATAAAATAACAATTAAAATAATAAATAGACTGAATATAATTTACTATGAGGAATTAGATATAATTATAATAAATGAAAATAAAAGAAGGAATTAATTTTGAAGCATAGTTCAATAAAAGATAAATTACTCTTTAATGCAGATATTTATAAAATTAAATAAATTTACTTCAATTAAATGACTATTAACTTCTTTATAGCCATGTCCGTTGATAATACCAAGGTAAACATATTTATCTAGGTCATATAAATATACAGACACAAAAAAATTAAGATCCATCTCAAAGATAGAACAAAAATATATACTACAAGTAAACCATAAACTCTTTAAAAAACCATAGAGGACCTCCATTTATAAATAATTTGGTTGAACATGATTTATATAATGAAATATAAATTAATTTTAAAATCCATACATATCAAAATGGATCCTCATGAATGAAATCGTTACTATAAATAAATCACTCCACCTTCTACACTTGATCAGTCACCCCCCATGTGACTAGAAAATTATGGTAAATAGACCCAACCATGCTTCTATTGATCATCATAACAAGTGAGATAAAATATGAAAAAATTAAATAAAAATAAATTTAAAATATTGAATGTAATTGAGTTGAAGATAAAAATGACATATATAATTATTTTGATTGAAAAATCCCAGAAAAGAAATTAATAATGCAATATAAGTATAAGGATAAATAAACAATGTTAACATAAAATCTGATGAAACCTAATGTTGATCAACATATCCTCATTCAAACCCAAAAATATATTTTAAGGAATTAAGGAATAAATATATTATGAAATTTCATATATATTATCTTTGTTTATGACCTTTAAATCACAAAACATGGCTTAATGAAATAGGTATTTTATTCATTGACTATTTAATATTCGTCATCCTGAAGATGGTAATATGATTAGTAGAATATTATATAATGATTCCTTATTCAATTTCCATATGTAACATAAATTATAGCATTATTTTATTCTATGTTATGGTGAATAAATATGGTTCTCCTCTAATATTCTTCACTTTTTCAAAAAAAACACAAAATAGCTGGTTATGGGATGAACACTATTGTGTTTCCCTATTATCAAATCTAGAACAACAGGTAATAACATAGAATCTTTATTATCCTTCTAATATTATTGAGAAATATGTACATATATATTTTTCAATTTTCAATGAAATACTCATTAAAATTATAATATATTATGAGGTATTATATCTTTCTATTATTGAAAAACATGATAAAGTAATATACACAACTAAAAGTGCTAATAGAGACATTTCATATTCATCGATTCATTGGTTATTTTATGGATTTTTAATTATTAAGGAAAAAAGGATGTTTTATGGGGTGAAAATATATTATAAAGCCCATGTTGTGGGTATCACTGATAAGGGTGAAGAAATGGTATATTTTATTGAATATTCTTTTAAAATCCATCATTTACGCTAGATTAAAATAATAATAGTCCCTTTCTTGATTACTGAAACATCACATGATTGTAATGGAATTTATAGATATCATTAACACTATAATTTAAAAGTTTCAACTTAAACTCCAAATCCTTTCATGATAGGTTTGTCACACCAATCATATATTTTCAAATATATACTGAAATAATTACACCATTGACCGGTGTTGTCCAAGTACCATTGGGTCACACTTTGGTCTATCTCCTGAGTCACACTAGTGTATTTTTTATCTTCAAACTACCCATATAAAATGGTATGATCCAAAATAATAATGATCTATCTCGATTCCATGTTTATTGTGCATCAATTTGAAATTTATTCTTCCTCTATGCAAAAAATCGATCAACCAGTCCACTCATGTACACTACATTATGTTTTTACAACAAGGTTGTCTTAATAAAATATAATTTAATAATTAGTAGTATTATAAAATCACTATAGAATTTTGGTTCTACATATAACATTAAATTCTAAAGAGAAATAGATTTTTCCCTCATGTAATGATTTTTATCTTTATTCACCTTCCCCCAATTTCATATTTTGATGTATTAGTCTCTTAATTATTAAAAATTATTTCACATGGTATTTCATTGTTCTATCAGAAAATTAGAACATACCTTTATTATTTTTTATTTACATATATATTAACAAAAAAATATAATGAAAAATATTTTTCAAAATGGAATTTTGGACACACCCATGATCATATGTAGAAAACGAAATCTCATCTTATAAATTGGTCAATAGGTTCCTTATTTTTATTTCATTAAATCTCATTTTAATTATAATAATTTAATTCCTTTTAAATCATTGAATTACATGGGTTCTTCCTTATTTTAATTCTTCCATACATATTTCTATAATAATGTTGTTTTAATTATCTACATTTTAATAATACAGTGATATAAACCCTTCTTCAGGGTGTGAGGAACTCATATCAACGTCCATCATCTCAATTAGTTTGACTTCCATTAATCCCATCCTATATAATGAACCACTTAGAGTGATCATAATTTTTGAGTCTATAAATATCAGAATAATAATTTAATGACTTGTACTTATTTTATTTAGAATTATAAATTATAAAATTTCATGTTTTTTATTTCATATGACATTATAATTCATATAAAAAGAAAAATTAATACAGTGCTAAAATAAATTCATATAGTGTACTAAAATTTATAAATGGAACTTAATGTAATATGTGAGTTTCATAAGCCTAGGCTAACCTAAGGAAGTCATATGTTGCTCCACGACATAGCCAAACATAACTGCATCATGAAACATTCATGGTGCATTCTTCCAAAATGTTATACTCAACCACTAAAGTCATAGGTTGATTGAAGTACTATGTTGGAAATATTAATACATATCCCTAAATAAATATATAGAACCATATATTTTTGAAATTCAAAGGCTAATATATAATGTATATTCATACATTCAACCATAAATTCCAACATAAGCTAAAATTCATACACTATAAAGTTTGTTCGCTCAACTATCAAAACCTTATGGAAGATACCACTTCCATTCATTATTGACTCATACATATTTTCTATATTAACATTATTCATTCAAATTTCTTCAATATCTCTTCAACTCATTTTTAGGCCTTCTTGACCACTCAAAAATTCAAACCTCATTAAAATATTCTATTTTCACATGGATAGTCTTCCTATATTTTTTGAAGACTTTCCCTATCACCCATGAAAATAAATTCCAACTCTCTATTAGATAGAAACATATAACATATATTAGTGGCCTCTTATCAAAAGATATTTACCTTTTGAAAAAATTAAAATCCATCCAATGAGTCATTCAATTTCCCCCTTTTAATTTTTTGTTAATACCGCCACACACATATATTTTCAATATGTGTGTTAATATTTCACCTAATTTTTTAAATAATTACAATTAATATATGATAGGTTCTCCATATGAAATTATTAATCATTTAAAACCATTTACTTCTGTATTTACCATATCTAAATAAAATATGATTCCATTTGAGAGAGGTATGATTCCTTGTGATTTTCTTACCAGGTATCCTTTAGTTAGTAATATCAAAGTCTATATGGGATAAACCTTTATAGAAAACCAATGTGCCTAACCATGGTTTTTAATTTTATCCAAAAATATCCATAAATGTGATACCAATCTAAAAATATCATTTTAGAGATGTTCAATAAGACATTTATTAAGAAACACTTTTCAAATTCACACACTTCAATAAACATATTATATAGATCAAGTGAAAAGTATAAATCTACATGTATTTTTCATAATTTCTTCTCCAATACATCCTCCGTAATTTTTTTTAATATAAATAAAAATAAGGGTAGAAGGTTTTTTTTGAAAAAATACTTCCTCCAATTTTTTACAACTATATAGAATTTATCGATTAATTTTATTATAGAATCTTCATATAATTTATTATCCCACTCAAGTGACACACTCAACTCCTCATATTCTAGGTAGTTGATTGACTCCAGGAAGAAAAATATCTTTGTATACCATTTTGTACAATAATAATTTTTCTTCTTCTTTTACCTTCATGCCATAATAAATAAAAAACATATATAGAATTAGGATGGGAATGTTTATTTTTTAGTTCAAACACTGAATATAAGAGTTGTATCTAATACTAGGCCACTCTTTCCTTAAAATATCAACATGTATTTTTCTATTAAAACCCATAATATTTTACTTATGAATATTTTTTCCATGATCTATCCTCATATATGAGGCATTATTCATTACCATTGAGATCAATGTAACTTCACTTCCTTGTTTAAAATCAATATTCTCATTGAAACTTCTTGTACTATAATAATTTTAACATTTTTTTCATACCATTTACATCATACAATCTTGTCTCACATGAATTATCTTTGATTTTCTATTCACCACTATTGGATAACTTTTCATGTTTTTTATAAACATTATAATTTTCTTATGAAACCACTTTAATAAACTTATATAAATCATCCATCTATTTTCTCTCTGTTTTTTTATCAATATTAATTGATCTTGGATAATAAATTAATCATTCATTCTTGACCTTCACATAATTACGTTACATTTATTTTTAATTCTTCAAAATTATCTACTCCTTTACATTATATAATGCTTCAAATATTTGTATATTCATGCATTCCTGAGTTTAAAGATCTTGTTGTACACATATACAACACACATCCTTTAATGATATAAATCAATTTTGATTGGAAATATTTAATTTAGTGTTGTTCGTATCATCTTTTATTTGATAATATATTCTCAATTCTCACCTTATCTCTCTATAGTTTTATTTATTTTAATTCCTAATAAAAAATATACTATCTGTTATAGGATTCATGGTCATACTATCCAAAACACCAATAGATTTCATGAAATTTATTTTTCCTAAATTCATTCTTGATCTATCCAGAATGATTTTTTTGTCCTACTAATCTTTGAGCCTTATTTTTATAGGGGTTGTGTTATTCATTCCATTTTATTGTGTTCATTTGATATATAAGTGTATCCATCAAAATTATTCTTATTCTAAACATGATTAGTATTTTTTTTCAAGGCCTAAAATATTATATGTAATAGGAATATGTTTATAGTTATGAGATCCATATTTTACTTGATTGTTTCAACCATTATTTGGACTTCCGAAAAAAGATTATCCTTTAACATCAGACAATTTTTTGAATTCATCTTTAATTTTATTCATCTCATTTTTTTTAACTAGACACATTTACTGTATCTCAAAAAGGCCACTATTTACAATAGCTATCTTTTTTGGAACACGAACCTTCATCTTCTCATGCTCACCATTCATTATTTTTTTCCTTCTGATCTCATCAATGTGTGTCACTTCTCTTTTTACATGATATTATTTATTAGATGCTAATTTATTATTTTATTTCTCAAAAAAAATTCATTTTTGAGATATATATGTTTCATTATACTTTCTTTGAATACAATTCTCTTCTACCACACTAGTAATATCCCTTGCTCCTAATCATCACAGCTAGATATGTTAAAATCAATTCTCCATATGAGTCGAAAACATGAATTCATCATTCTATTGGATTCTTGATCATAATAAGTTTGTCTTTTCGTATTCTTCGCATCAAATTTCTCTTCTTTATAGTGAACTTCTTCTTCTTATTCCCCAATTTTGTTTTCGGGGCTTATATTATTCCTTATCTCACTTAGTATCTTATGCATAATAATATGGGAATCCATTGAAAAAGTTTCAAATGATATTATATATGTATCACCTTATTGTTTTCTATTTTCATAAATTCATCTTGTCTTTAGTATACATATTTATGATAAGATAAATATTTCTTTTGGAATTCTCTATCATCCTCGTCATCATATGAATTACTTGATTCTATAATTTCCTATAATTTGTAATTTCCTATTCTCATGGACTCAAAATTCAACTCATATTCACCAATATTTTTAAAATATTAATCCATTCTAATTTTCATAATTATGATAAGTTTGTGAGGCACATTAATGGACAATTATCCCTATCATTCAAGGATGAAATCACGGGTTCATGTCTTTCTAAAACAATTCGTTAATTTTTTCAAAACGATGGAAGCATCCAAATTCTCACCAACCCTTAGATATAACATACAATCTTATTATACCTTGTAAAGGAATCTTCAATTTTTTCATAATAAACTACATTTATATCTTAAAATATTTATTTCAGTAATTTTAAATTATCTTCGTTGACTTTGATATTTCATTTATAATTTCACTTTAATTTATCCCAATTCACATTGGTAGTTTAATGTCTTTTAGTTATATATATAATATCCCTAAAACAGGCACCAATAACCCATTTTATAGTTTCCACCAACATCATTATCTATCTTCTCGTTAATGGTTATAATAGAACCCTCAACAATTATTGGAGATCACACTATTACTGTATCTCTGGATTCTATTAAAACTAATGATTTATTAGAAAGCATGTCATTCCTCATGCTGTGATAGTTTTTTTCCATCAAATAAGGGACAAACCAACTGTTTATAGTATTCATGATATCAGTTTTCAAATACTTTATTTGATATTCAATGAGAATATATATTTTCTATGACACCAATTGGTTATCCTAGGACATGGTTAACACTGATGGGGGAATCAATTATATATTTTTATGAATATTATTTTAAAATATAAACTATGTGGATGGTTAAAACCACAGTCTTAACATTAGTTATTACCTCATACTCACCCAATTATAGTATAATTTAAATTTTAGAGAAGAAATAGTATTCAAAAGGATTGGAATTATAACCCACTCCTTTACTTGATTAGTTGGTTTCCTTAATAACATATTCTCCACTATTTTCACAAGTGATTCCACCATAGAACATTATAGTCATGTCAACATATTTTCACACTGTATTATGGATCCAAAGTCTAACATGGGATTTTTTTAGCCTTATACTACCCACAAAAATTTCATGATCCCATGTAAGAAAGATCTCTATCTATTCCCAGTTATTTTTAAACATCTTTGAAAATTTACTTTCCTCCATGATAAAACTACATCAATTAATCTACTCATATGAGATTCTTCAAGACTATATGGTCAGGTCTTCTTTAGAACATTGACTTCCTACTTTATCATCGTCGTTAAAACTTCAGGCTATCTAGTTTCTCCTAAACACTTTAAATACTCAGGCATAATATGACTCTTTCCCCTAAAAGGGTACTTTACTCCAATATCAACATTCTCCCATTGATTATGTGATGAACTATTCACTAAATTATTCAAAATTATAGCACTTGGTATTTTTAACTTATCTGAATATATTTTTCCCACCTATATTTCTCTACACATATATATTAAAAATATAATAAAATGAAAAACAATTTCAAAAATTAAATTGCGGATACTCCCATGATCTTTAGTATTAGTATAAATATATCATTTTAAATTAGTCAATGTATTAGAAATTTAAATTTATTTAAAGTATATATAAATTTTTAATTAATAATTAATTTTAAAAATCAAAAAACATTAGGTGTTCTATCTTTTAATTCTTCTATGAAATTAGTTACATCACTCTTCTTTGAATGATCAACTTGTGAATAACACTCTAACGTGGAACCTGATTCTTGTAGGGTGAAAGTAGGCTCAAAATATTGTATCTCCATTAAATGGCCTTTCTTTAATTCCATCTTTAATCATAAACCACATGAAGTGATACTGTTATTTTAATCCATGAATATTTGAATATGAATTGACTTGTTAATTTTTCATTTATTTAAAAAATTTAATACTAAAATTTTGGATATTATCATTTCATAATATATTATCATTTTTTTAAAAATGATAAATTAATAATTTGTATATATAAATTCATAAACAATACTCAAAGTTTTACATGATATTAAATGTAAAACCTGACATTGAAAGTCATACATAATCATGATGAAGTTGTAAGCGACTACAAGACTAGGACAAATTTCATTATATTAGGAAAACATTTTACTAGATTCTTCACAAAGTCATATATATCCATTAAATTTATATGCCAATAAAATTTAAATTTTTAGAAATGTAATATAGTCCCCTAAAGGTTTATTTGAAACCCTTAATGTCTTACACAAAATGGATTAAAAATCTATGAATGATTGATTCCTGACACAAAATTCTGACACCATACCGAAGTCAAATGATAGAGAGGTCATTCACCAAACACTTATGTTCTTATATATATGTCCAAATTCTTATAATCATGTCTTATAAATATTTTCTTATTTATAAATCATCCATCAAATTCCTTCAGAACCTCTTAAACTGATTCTGATGTCTTCACAACCACTCACAAAAACTCAAAGCTTCAATGCTCATTCAAATTTTCTTTTCTCATTATTACAGTCCTATAAATTAATTTAAATATTTATTTATAATAAACGACATCCAATTATGAACTCCCACTACCTATTATCTTAAAATTTCCACTCAAAACTTCTTATAAAAAAATACTGCCTTATTGACAAAATTTCAATTCATCTAATGTGAACATCATCTATTTATAACTTATTTTTGTTATTTATTAGTGGATAATTTTTACATTACATGTAATGTTTGAAATTTTTTATTTTATGGTATACCATATCAAAATAAGTATACATATTACTTTCATCCTAGTTTTAATCTAAATATAATTAAGTATATTTCAAATGACATGTTGTTGTATTTCTATGGTCTTTATTGTCAAGAACATAAATACGACAATACAAAATATGTTCAAAGATGTTGTTTTGGTATTTAGGGTTACTAGTAGACCATGAGATATGAGTTTCATATAAATAATGTGGTATACTAAATCATGATTAGTATAAATATAGTGAAACTCAATTACCAATGGTGGCTTAATAATGTGAAGATGTTCCCAAATATTGTATCTTCGTCAGATAATTGAATTTTTTAATATGATTTTGCCTTTTTTACCTCTATATGTGACATAGTGTTTTCTTTATATGCATCATTTATATGGATTTTGGGTCATTAACATGCATTATCTTCTATTAAATTTAATTTTTACATTAAAAATTTGATCATGAAAAAAAATCCAAATACGTTAATGATTCAATATTAATTAAATGTTCTGGACACATATTCAGTACTAAATTTTTTTTTATTCCTAAGAGACTTCAATATTATTGTATATAAATATTTTATATAGATTATATATCTCTCAAGAAGGTTATAAAAGTATTTTTTAAGGTTATTTCTTTTTTAAATTGTGTAGAACTAAATTTAATTATAATGTTTTAAAATATTAATATAAAAAATATATTACAATAAAAATATAGTTTTTAGTTGCTATAAACTACACTTAAATATGAAATTATAGAGAAATATTATAATTTTAAAAGAAAAATTTGATGTTTATATGTTCTATGTTAATGTAATAAGGCAAATGATTATCTACATTAAATGTGTTATGTTCACCAAACACAAAAAAACACAAATATGTCATTTGAATATGTATATTATAATTACTTTATTCTCAAAAAATATGTATATATGGTTTTATTAGATACATATATACATAAATGTGATTAAATAAACAAAAAAGGCCATTCACATAATAAAAAATGATTGGATACATCTAAATGAAATTCAAACTATAATATATGAATATCAATTGGTCGATTCACTAATATTTACCAGTAGTGAGGTTGATCAAGTTACATATGCTAAAACCAATGGGTTTAAGCCTATAAAAGAATCCACTGCCTATTGGAATCCATGAAGGCCTAGTTATTACTCTAAAAATATCAAAGGAATTTCATCACCTCTTACTCGAAAGAAAATAGATTGAAAGGAATTGAAAAATATTTGAATATTTTAATAGTCACCATGTGTAAATGAATGAGGTCTACGTACTCTTATTTATAGTCTTGAATCATTAAATAATTATCCTATTAGTATGGTGACCATATCCATTCATACAAAAATATTTCATATTGTAATATGAATATTCATTATATAACATTATGTTCTATTCCAAAATGGTAAATCAATTATGTCTTTGGAAACATGGACATGTAAATAATTAGTATATAAAATATCAACACTATCAACAACATAGTTCATCACACCTAGTACCATTTTTAGACATATCATATATAAAACCATTCTTCATAACCTGTAGAATAGAAAACATAATAACAGGTGAGATCATATGTTAAATAATGGTAAACATGGGAGATATTTTTCAATGGTCATTTTTAAGAATAACATGATTATAAGAGTATGAGAACATATTATTAATATTTGACAACCATAACCAAAAATTAATATATCATAATAATGAGTTAGAATATAAATAATGTTTTTCCATAAGATTTTAATCACAAATAAATCAAATAACATGATCTAATAGAGAATAATATGTGAACAAGATCATAAAATAATAGTGTGGCACAAAGTGTGGCATAATCAGAATGATATAAATGATATATAGCGGTTACCCACATTGTAATTAATCACATGTTATTCTAGGGATAACTTTTCATCTACATGATTAGGCCTTTGAATAACCCCTTGTGTTCCATATATTATGATTGGGGTTACCTTCCATATAACCTCTTTTTGTTATGCGATAACCTCTTATGGGCTCTCTTTAGGGCATAGAATAACCTCCCATGTACCATTTGAGATAATAAAACATTATTCTTTACCCAATAATTGGATTTATATATAATATCAAGCTCACTCACCACATATTCAAAATCCACTCAATATGTATTCTACAATATAAACAAAACATTTTTAAATCAATCAATACATAACTCATGGAAAAAATTGGTTTTTTCAATATTTGATCATCATAATCATAATCCAAAAATATAAATATAAATGATGGTCGATTTTATTAATATCTCATATTCAGAATATGTTAAATCAATGGATTTCCCCATTGATGTAACAATCATTTAAAATTTCACGTGAATATTTCATGATGAAAAAACACTTTCAATTGTTAATTCACATAATTAAAAACTAGAAATTTAATAAAAATTAAAGTAAATATCTTCTTTGAAAATAGAAACTTGAAATGAAAGGATAAAAAATTTATATTTCACAATGGTTGGATATTCCACTCATTTTGTGATAACTGATATAGATATTCCTTTCAGATTTTTGATAAAAAGGAACAAAATTATGTCATTCGGAAAATGACAAGAAAATTATTTCTATATATTATAATCAAAAGTTAATATGGGTAACAATGAAATAAAAAATTCATAGAATAAAAGTAAAAACCTTAATTTATAAATATCAATGAAAACATAGATATGAGAAAAAATTATTGACCAAAGACGAAATAAATTCTGTTTTTCCTAAAATAAATTCTTGTTAATTTTAATTACCAATGATTAAGAAATGGAATTGTTACATGAAAATTAATTTATTGAGAAATGAAGATGATAATTAAAGGTTTATATTGGATAAGTATCAAATATTTTCTTCAATTAAAATTCAATCATAAAAAATCTTGATGAACATTTATTTAATGAAAAAATCCC
Organism: Viscum album; assembly: GCA_963277665.1. Lineage (NCBI taxonomy): Eukaryota > Viridiplantae > Streptophyta > Magnoliopsida > Santalales > Viscaceae > Viscum > Viscum album. The sequence continues at coordinate 259,125,155 of OY728125.1, read as the reverse complement.
ATACTCAAGTTTGACATGTTTCGTAAGGGATCTAACATCATCTTTGTTATGAAGCTTTCTTTTTGTTAACCCTAAATCCATGAAAGGATGATATTTTGAAAGGATTTTAATCTCTATAACATGTATATGAATGATTTTATAGTATTATGGAAGATATGTTTCAAGATATATTTCTCAAACTTTTAGAATGATGGAGGATATGGGGTTTTTTTTATAAGTAAGGGGAGGGTCTCCCTTGGAATTAATTAAATGATAAGATTAATATAAATTTATTTTCAGTTAATGTGGATCCAAAATGAAATGTCTATAACCTAGATTTATGATAACATGAAATAATCTCATACAATAATATTCATACAAGTTTAGGTGATTTTAAACCCTCATATCTTAATTTTACCCCCTAAATAACCCTTTTGAAAATACCATGATATCAATGTTTTATACCATTTAGAAGTCAATAATGTTACTCAAGATTTAAAATTGACCCATAAGTGGAAAAGTATTGATAATATTGACCATATACTATTCAATTATCCAAATATAAAATTTTTATCAATTTTAAATAATTTAATCAAATATTATATAACTTAAAATATCAGTAAAACAATTTTAAAAACCATTCACATATCTTGACTTTAAAAAAATAAAGTATAGAATGGAGTTAAAATATAATATCTTTAAATGCAATATAAAAACTATTATTAACTCTAAATTTTATTTTACACAATAATTCATCCAAATAATATCACATTTTATGTTTTCAAAATCACATTATTATTGTACTATTTTAATAAGCACTAGGTTAGTGTTGTGTAAACATTTAAGTTAATTATTCCACTATTAAAATTTAAAAATAAATTTCAAGGGTAAATAAAAATTCAATATTTTTAGTAACTGTTTATAACCAAACATAACCTAATTTTATCCGTTGGATAACATAATGTGGATTTTAAAATAAAGAGGGTGACATTTTGTATTTATTCTAAACATAAAATAATATAAAAGTCATTTTCAAAGGAAAATGGCACCAAAATGACATATATTTTAATTTGGGATAATTATGGTTGAATAAATACCATAAAATTAAATAAATAAATGTATTGGGTTTATTTTGAGACCTTTTCTGATTATTTGTAACCTCAATTAAATGATCTATCCTTACTAAGGTGACAATTATTTTCCCTGGTTACTATTTACAATGATCAGAAATAAAGTTACCCTATTTACCAAATTTATACATGATTATTAAAAACATGAAATAAATTTTTTCACACTCAATCCCTATAAGTATTATAAATTTAATTTAAAATAAATTTAAAAAATGCAATAAAAACTAGTTTTTAAAAATTGTGTTTTAAGCCTAAAAATAAGCATATATAGAATCCAAGTATAATTCTTATTCCTATGTAATTAAATATACTATTTACAATAAAATATACTATTTATAATTGAATGAGTCTTATTATACTTTATTATCCTTTTAAAAACGTAATTATATATTTAAATTACATGATTTAATGGAAAGAAGTGGCAGTTTTATAAAAATTTCTATTTTTCATTATTCACATAAAAATAACTCTTTTCATGAAAATGCAAATATTTCATATTAATAAAATTTTTTGATTTGCTAATTAAAGTAATTGTATCCTTTAAAAAATATAATTTCTTATATTAGAGTAAATAAATTATATTATCTGAGAACAACAATTTATGAAATCCATTTTTGAAAAAAAAATTGAAGCCTAATATAAATTTACTATAAATTGAGTGCCTATTTCCTATGAATTTATCCATAAATTTGAATTGATGGGGACTATTATACATATATTACACAATTTTTTAACTTATATTCATACCAAACGAATTAACTATTTGGTTAATTGTCATATTGAAATAATATTATTATTATATTATATTACAATTCTCCTAAAACATGGGTTTCCTGTTAAGAAAGTTATCGATCTTGTTATACTTTTAAACGAATTTTTTGTGTGTTTTAATTTTAAAATATATATTTATACATGACCATACATTGTATTTTTTATTATATTTCATATTTAATCCACAAAAATGATTATATTATTTTTAAACTTCATTAATAATAAAAATTATATCAAAAGATAATAACATAATGTGTCAGTAAGATGAATCTTTATGATAATCACAAAAATAACATTTCCAAAATGATATCCTATAGTATTATAATATTAATATTATGATGTGTTTTCATAGATCTTGAACAAATAATAACTATGGTATCATGATCCTCACTATGTCAGGGTTAATGGTTTAGTATATATTTTTAACATCCCCCCACTTTTCTAACAACTCAAAAACATTATGAAAAACATTACAACTCTTTATAAATCTATAAAAAGTTAATTGAACAAGATTATTATATAAATTCTTTCAAATATTTGAAAAAAACTTTTTAAAAATTAATGATCATTTTAGGATCTTATGTGTGACCCTACATTCCATTATCAAATTCAAAACAATTATGATTTCACTCTTTCGTAATTTAATTAATTGGTTTTCCTCATGAAAACCATCATTAATACTCAAGATATAATTCTTTCCAGCATGATCTTAATCAAAAAAAATCATATATTCATATGAACATTTTGTATAGAAAATATAATTTATACATAATTTGAATTCCCATGTAATCAATTTTTCTAATACAACAAATGGCCATTAGGAATGAAACATGTAAATCTAGTGTCAAAAACCGGACCGGCTACCTGGTAACCTATTAACTGAGCTTATCTCGACATATCTTGATGGTAATTCTTGATCCCTATAGGTTGGCAAGAAGAACCCGACATCATAAAAAATGAATGTGGTAACGAATAGTCAACAAAACACTGGAGAATAAAGATAAACAATTAGTATAGATACAATTGAAACTCTACTGGGAGAAGTGTACCAAATGTAAAAATGGAAAAACAACCGGATGTACTATCGAAAAGGTCTATTAAATAGTAAGACAATTTACCCAAGTCCCAACAAACGCAACTCTCCTAGTCCACAGGTCAACATCTTGAACTAACTCTAAGTTGTGCTTTACCCATGTTCGATCCTTGAATGCGATAATCTACAGAAACCCAAAGGCACGTATTGGGTGTTATCTAAAATCCCAGCATGATATCACCATGGATACCCTAATAGATTCCAATGTCAAATAAGCCAAATAAAATTCTTTCAATTTTCAATTAAATAGGCTCAGCATTTAAATAGAATATTTCAATGAATTAGGATTTACATTTCAAATGATGGAAATGTATTTCAAGTGATTGAAATATAATAAAAAATTAAAATTTACACAAATGTGTTAACTAAACACTTTTATATAAAATAGTTATTATAAATCAGAAGGAATGTTATACATTTTGTAAGAATTGGAATAATTTTATATTTCAAATATAAACAAGAGAGAAACATGGTTATCTTCCAATATGTTTGGTAGTTCCAGGATATTGTATCCCCGCACACTCTTGTGATAAACCACTTTGTGTACACATGTCCATTGAAACTAGAAATATAGGACTAATATACTTCCATCTATGTAGGTATGATGTGTTTACCAATGTTTTTTAATTGTTTTAAAACATCAATCAACTACTAGGTAAATTTCAACCTAGTGTGTTTGTCCCAAATATCTCACTAACTGCATAGGATTTCATGTTCTCAAGAAAAGTTCAATTATTGTAAATTTATTTTACAAAACAACAAAATACAATTAATCTCGTTACCCTATTTCAAAAATAAAAATTTATTATTTAAAAAATTGTGTTTTAATCAAAACATGTGTTTTCACAAAGATATAATGATAAGGATTATATCAAAACCATTTTAATATATTTTCACAAAATTGGGATTTGAAATCAATTCACAATTAAATTTCACAATTCACAATCATTATTAAATTAAATAATTTAATTTCATAATATTTACATCAATGTCACAACAAAACCCCAATTCAAAGGAATTTTTTATGTCACAATTCTTCCATCATAACAATTTGAAAACATAAATTTCATTAATTTCAATAAAAACACCCCATTTCCATTGAATTGGGGGTTTTCCAATTTCTTTCCAACATCACAATTTTCTTTAAAACCCTATTTCAATGGAATTGGGTGTTTCTGAAAACAAATTGATTGAAATTTAATTAAAATAAATAAATTGTATTTAATCCAATCAATTGAAATCAAATAAAGCAATTTATGGTTAGAAAATACTAGACATCATGATTCAACCACCTTCCTCAGTATCAATAGATCTCAAGTCACCAAACCCTAATCAGGATTCGTCAATGATGAATGGAGATCATGGAATCCAGGAATCAAATCCTAGTTCAAGATCCCATAACAAGGGGTATTAGATCAAATAAGAGACACTTGGATCCATGTAATCTAATAGAGGATAAGAGAGAAAGGGGTAGATAGAGATCATGGTGAGGAAACTAATCAGTAGAAGATCAAATGATGTTCTTCCTACTTAAAATCACTCCTAGGAGTGTTTTGTGGGGACAATAACGACTATTGGGAGCTACCAATGAATGAGAAATCAATTTGGAGTTGTACCGGATTTTTCGGGACCAAAATAAGAGGGTTCTATACATTAATAAATAAAAAATTATTATAAATGCGTATACTCATTGTTTCCTGGGAAGAGAAACATAGTTTGAGAAACCCAACATAAAAACCCTAAACCCAATTTATATGGGATACACAATCCCTTCTATGGGGGTGCACAGTCTAAGAATATATGCACCAACTATGAAAAAACCCTATTTGTTGGGTTTTCTCGGTTTTCTACAATAGGTTGCACGATTTGGGAAAAGCGTGTGCCAACCATACACTAGACTAGAAACCTTAAAAATTTCAATGGTTTCACATGAATTATCCATAAACAAATCCCAACCAAAGAAGGGAAAAAGTGCAGTTTAGGAATACATGAAAATAGAAACATGATGTAACAACCGCCCCATCAATAAAACTTTATGTCCCCGTAAGTCCTACTCAGATGCTTCCATAACAATATGATGTGGCGACTTGTCTCTCATTTGGGACTCACTCTCCCTTGCTTCATGATTATCATAACCATTATTCTATATAAAGTGGACCAAAAGTGTCATACTCTCAAGTAGAACCTTGGTTTTAGAATCAACTATGTTGATTGTCCATTTAGTCATTGATAAATTAGGTTCAACTTCAAGATCACACCAGCTTAGAACATGACATGGATCAGATAGATAGTTTCACAGCTGAGATACAAGGATCACCATTTTTATTGAAATCATCTATGGTGAAAATAATAAATTATAAGAAAGCTTCCCCAACTTCTCAACAACCTCAAAAAGTCCCATAATGAGAGGATAAATTTTCCCGTTCCTCCCAATCCATTGATGACCCATCTAGGGTAAAACATTCAAGAACACCTAGTCACTAACTGAAAATTTCAACATCCTATGATGAAAATCCACATAAGATTAATATTGAATCTATGACATAAACATTATTTGATGAATCAACTAAATCATTTTAGTTATCTCTTGGACCATTATTAGTCTAACCAAATAACTTTCACGAATCTCCAACCAACATTGTAGATATCTGTATTGTTGTCCACACATTACATCAAAAGAATCAATTCTGATCTCAAAATGGTAACTATATTTATAGTAAAACTCAACCATACCCAAGTATTCATTCCATCCTCCACAAAATTCAATAACACAAGATTAAAGAATATACTTAAGAATATATATAGCTCATTATGTCTGGACATCTGATGGTGGATGGCATGTTGTACCCAAACAGACCTATGATCCCAGCTCCTCCTGAAAGACACTCAAAAAATGAGAAGTGGATCGAGGATCTATATAAAACACTATAACATATGGAACTCAATGAAAAAAATATCTTTCACATAATGATATCCCAACTCATTAACTTATGTTTTATCACGAATGGGTAGAAATTGATCTTATTGCATCAGATGATAAATCACAACCCATATCTCATTCTTGTGTTTTTGGGGTGCACAACAGCCCAACCACAAAATCCATTGAGATATCATTCCACATTCATGTAGGGATTGGATGTGGCTGAATCCAATCCTATGTTTTGTAGTGCTCGAACATGACCTTCTAGGATATATAACAAGGAGGGAAAAAATAATCAATTCCAAATCTCATACATAGATTCCAGAATATATGTTGCATGTCATAGAACATCTTCATGGTTCCAGTTTACACTACCCATTTGGGAGTTTTGGAATCTCCTTTCATAGATTTTCTTGTCTCTAATTGAACATCAAAGAAATTATTATAATATATAATTCCCTATTGGGAGAATGAATACTCAACAATGGTCCCCTGATGATAAAGAGAGTCTCTAATGGTATGGAAGTAATCATCATGATGTTAATCATAAAGAATCGTCTCAAGAAGTGTGAATATAAACTAAAAACTGGACAAAAAAACCTCATCCCCTGATTCTGGGACTCAAATATGAAACTATTCAAATAGATCTACATGTTCCAATCTTCCAGAAATTGTTTCATGGCCTGGGATGATTGTATCATGCTCAAGGCATCTGTGATGAAATTACGTTTACCTATGGTATAGGCATGGTCAAAGATGAAACATTGTAGGTGTTCCACCCAAATATTATGTCAGAGATTCAAATAGTTTTAAGAGAATATATAGCAAAATCTCTTGTAGTTAGAAAACATGATAAACTATTCTTATTAAATGTAATGCTGCTAACTCTTAAGATAATGTGTCACACCTGAAAATTCAATTTCATGGGTCAAATTAGTCCTCTCTAGTGTCCAAAACTAATGAGAACCTAAGAGTCATCATGATCAACCTTCCCAATATTGAATCCCAAACCCGAACCTGATGGGTCATAGAAGACCACATAGCCCTTCCTAACCCTATGAAGAGTCAACAACGGACTAGTATTCAAAATATTTTTCATGTCATGAAAGTAATTCTGACATTTTTCATCCCAAGAAAACATTACTCCCTAATAAGTTAGAGCAGTCATCAGAGAAGTAAATTTTGAGAATTATTTAACAAACCAGTAATAATACCCAACTAGACCTAGTACGATTCTAATCTTGAAAAAAATTCATGATTGTTCCAATATCATAAAATATTTCTCCATTTCTAGATATAATTAAATACCATGTTCCAACACCACATGGACCAATAATTTCACATCCCCAGTATGGAATCCAATGTTCAAAATATTTTCAAAGAGATAGTGATTTCTCCACATGATCAGAACTATTCTCAGATAATTCACTTGATCCTCCATAGACATAGATTAATGGAGGATTTAATCCAAAAATACAACAACAAAGGTATCAATATAATATAGGAAAATCATGTTCATCAAATCCATTACTATTGTAGAAGTATTGGATAGACCAAGAGCATTATAAGGTACTTTTTATGGTTATTCCTGCTCTGAAAGAATGTTTTTTGAATGTCATATTAATTTATCACCAATTGTTGGTAACTAGATCGATGGTTGGTCTTAAAAAACAACATCACCCCTTTAAATTTATTAATGAGATCACCAATTCTTGATATAAAATGCTTGTTCTTTACCATAACTCAATTGTGATTTTGGTAATCAACACAAAGGCCGAGTGAACCATCATCTTTTTTATAAAATAAAACCATTACTGCCCTTAGTGACACACTCATGTGTCTAAATCCTTTTTCTTATAGATCATGCAACTAAGTATTAAGTAATTTCAATTTAGCTGGAGCTATGTGGTACGATGAAAACGATGCTGGTTGAGTACCATACACTAAATGTATTGAGAAGTCTATATTCCATACAAGAAAAAAAACTAGAGAATTGAGAAGAAACACATCAGGAAATTGTATGAAAACATGATGGAGATCTTCACTCAAAGATTCATAATCCAAAGAAGAAGAAAAAATATATATTAATTTCCCCAAATTTTGATTAGAAGGTCCTTCTTTGCTCTACCTTGGATCACATTCTCCTTGAATGAACATATACATAGCACTGGTTATAGAAAAATAAACCCATTGAAGAAAACATTAAATTTGGGATTTATTGGATATTGTTCAATATATCCAAAATATGACATCAAGAGGATTCATGTTTAGAACTAGAAAACTCCAAGAAAGATTATAATCTTATAGAAAGAAAACAAAAGTGGGACTATAGAGGCTATCATATCTATTCATCCCAAGGGGTGTATTAATATCCATCACATATGAAAAAATCATCTTAGGAAGATTTAGAATATTGAAAATATAGGTTGAAGTAGTCAAATTAGATACAAAAATATCAAATATGACAGTCACTAATGACAAATCTATTATGATGGTACATCTCACAGTTGTTGGACCCATTTACCTATCCTCTAGAAACTCATCCATTATGTGAAGAAGCTTCATTCCGAATGCATGTGGCTAGAATCCTACTTCACATGAAGCCTCTAATTGCAGCAAGGTTTTAGAAGGAGTTGATGATCCTTGTGACACTACGAAGAGTGTAATAGACATTTAAGAACTAATTCATGTGACCTAAATGTCCACAATAACCACATACCATGGGTGAATCATTAAAAATCCTCATTGAATGCCCAAAATTTCAACACCGGTAGAAAATCATTGAACCTCTTCACGGTGCTTCATGAGGCATTGAATGACCATAATATTGAGATCCACCATGATAAGCATCAAACATACAACTTCTATTAAAGGAACTCAAAATACCTCTAGGAGATAATGAAACTCTCGTAACCCTGACCTTCCAGCTAGTTCTATTTCGACCATTAGCACTCTATATAGTACATCAACATAAGAAGTCATATACTTCAAGAAAACTTTAGAATGAATTACCGATAAAATTTACAAATCAATTCATTGAGCCTTAATCTTCTCATTTTATACCATCTCATGTGTGAAATTCATGATCTCATCAAAATGGTTTGCATACAAATTCATGGTCCTTTCAGCCTACTCTTGTTTGGAAAACTCCAGAGCCATGGTCAATGGCATCAAATGTTGATAGAATTAGTTTGTGAAAATAACATTGAAGTCTTTCTACTCTATTCCCTCATTTTTCCTCACTATAAACATAGAGTCCAATCATATCATTCTCATTCCTTCCATCATGGAGGTCACACACATCACCTTGATCTCATCAGGAGTATCCATGAACACCAAAAAAATTACATCCCACTAAACCATTCCTCAAACTCTTGATGATAAATTGAGCCTTTTAACTCTACCAGCTTTTGGTAATGTAATTCTTGAGAATGATTCTAATGATCATCCCACTTACATTCCATAGTTGGAGCATGAATGGGAGCTTATGGTGGATCTTATCATAGTGCTTGGGCAGTTTATATAATCAGATCAACCAAATTTGGATCTAAAAGATGATTTACTCACCAAGGTTCAGTAGAATCTCGCTTCTAGACCCAATTCACGCGTCTTGTAAGAGGAATGATTTCATAAAATATCATTAGAAAACAATAATGAAATCCTAAAAAACACTCAAATAGATAAATAAGGTAAATTAGTCCCAATATATAGAAAACAAGATTTGGATTTCAGTCCTATCCAAATCAAATGAAAGGAAAATACTAGAACTAATACTTAAGGAATATTTACCAAACCACCCATAGTAACATATGGTTTATTACTATGAGGTTATGTGAGAAAATAAATTGAAACTAACTCCTATGTCCTGAAAAGATTAAAAAGTTCATTTTGTCTTCATGATAAGAATATCAACCAAGAGATCTAATATTACTTTATCACGAATCAGCCTGAATACCCTAGTAACCTAATAATTGTGACAACACCATCATATCTAGAAGAGAATTCCCAATCACTTTTGGTTGGATAATATTACCTATCATTATACAAAATAAAAGTGAAAATGTGTTTTCTAGAAACATTATGAATTCAAGATAACAAATCAATTTTCAAACAAATTAAACTTCACTACTAGAACTGAACCTAAAGTCTAATTGGCGTAACAACCTGAAGTACTGCATCAATGTTCAAGAAAACATGAAGACAAATTACCTATATTCCAATAGACATGACTCTAAAAGTCTAGGAATCAACATATAGAATCACCTCTAAGTGGTATTTTACCCCTGTACAAACTGGGAAGGAAAATATCTATGATCGATTGAAGGAAGAGGTAAGGTGTGAGCTAAAATCCTAGTAGGTTATTATCCATGACTCCATAATAGTTTCCAATATCATGTTAACCAAATAAAGTGTTTTCAATTTTCAAATAAAAATGACTTGGAAATTGAATAACATATGTTATAAAATGATTTTTTACATTTTAAATGATGAAAATACATTTCAAGTGAAGGAAATACTTTAATAAAATGGATATTAACAGAGAGAGTTTAAGTAAAAACATTTATAAAAAAATAGTTTATATAAATCAAACTGAATGTTAAATAGTTCAAAAGCATTGTAAATCATTTATATCTCATATATAAACAAGAGAGAAACATGGATATCTACCAAGAGGAATTATAGTTTCTGGTTATGGTATCCTTACTCACACGTGTGATAAACCACAATTTGTACACACATTCCTCGACACTGGAAGTAGAGGAATCATCTATTTCTCACTAGGGAGTTAAGATGTTCTAACTAATGTTTTGTTAGTGTTTTAATACATCAATCCATTTCTATAGAAATTATAAAATAGCATGTTTGTCCCAAATAAATCACTAACTACCTAGGATTTCATGGTATCTAGTACAAAATATATTATGGCAATTTTTTAAGAATCCTTAAAATACAATTAAATCTGATTCCCCCATTTCAAGAATTCAAATTTTCTATTTAAAAACCAAAACTGGTTTTTATATAAAAAACATTCCTTTTTACGAAGATAAAACACTATGGATTCTATCAAAACAATCTTATGCCATATTCAAAAATAATAATTTAAAATAAATTCAAAATTCAATTTCATAATTCACTTTTATAATTAAATTAAATAATATAATTTCAAACAATTTACATCAATATCATAATAAACCCCTAATTCAATGGAAGCAGTATTTTTAGAATTTTTTAATCCAAACCTTTTGACAATTTAAATTATGCACTTCAAATTTCATTAATTTCCATAAACACACCCCAATTCAACGGAATCGATGGTTTTCTATTTTTTGCCAAAATACCATTATTTTAACAACCCCAATTCAATGTAATTGGGTTTTCCCCATATAAAAATTGAAATCAATTTAATTAAAATAAAATAATTTCATTTAATTCAATCAATTGAAATTAAATAATGTAATTTTGGGTTAAATTGTTTTTGGCATCATGATAGAACCACCTTCCTTGGGATCAACGGATCTCGAATCATTAAACCATAATCGAAATTCATCAATTAAAAATTAAGATCATCTAATCCATGAAATAAATATAGTTTTATGATCCCAAAATAGAGGGTATAAGACACAAAAAGCAACACAGGGATACAAAGAATCCTATTTAGGATAATATATATAGTGTGAGATAGAGATCAGGGTGAGGAAACAAACTTAGAGGAGATTGAACGACGTTCATCTAGATTTGAATCACTTTTGGTAGGGTTTTAAGGGGCTAAGAACTTTTTTTGGAGTCACCAAAGATGAAGAAATTGGTTTTGGTTCATATAGGTCTTTCAGGGGCCTAAAAATCAGTGTTCGGTATTTCATAACATAATAACAAATCAAAAAACCCCATACACATGGTTTCCTGAGAAAAATTGCATGGTTCGACAAGTCATGAACCCCATTTAAATTGGCTGCATCGTTCCTCCTAAGAGGGTTCACGGTTTGAAAAACTGTGCATCGAGTGTGGAAAACCCCATTAACTAGGTTTTCATGGTTTGAATTGAGAGGGAAAACATTTTGGGAAAACCATACACCAACCATTCACTAGCCAAGAAACTATCAAAATTTCGTTTTTTTCCACAAATATTACCCTCAAACTAAACCCAACAATATCATGGTAAAAAGTGGGGTTTTGGAATACCTGAAAACATTAACAAGATGTAACATATAGTATAGTTCAAGAAATATATTCATTATTCAATAAAATATACTAACTAGTATGAATTAATACATCACATATCATTTATCTAAGTAGTTGACCACATCACATGTCACTCAGGTATCCATAGACAAGAATTTCCTTATCCTAATTCAATCATAGGAACATATTTCATTTTTATCATATAGGAGGAATAATCTCATCTGGTTTAACCTCAAATGAAGATATGAATACTAACATACCCAACCACCTTTTATTAACTCAGTATTAAGAATGTAAATAGAATGGTATTATATAATAATGGTTCTAATGAGAAGAATATTTTCATCCTCAGGTATTGGGGATTCATATATATCCTAATTCCCCTTATATACCATTGAACATATGATAGTCCTTGTGGTATACATTCATATTCTATTCTATATAACAATATCTCGACTTATTATCTCATGAGTTTACTCTATTCTATATGTAGGATTCTAATCATTCTAATTATTAAATGTTATTACAACTAATATTACTCTAATATGATTATCGATTACGGAAAAATTATTGTCCTACATTGAATTTATTTAACATCAAAATGATTATATAATATATCTAGAACCCCTAAATGGATATTAAATTATTATTTCCATTATTAAAAATCCATCATATATTTCCATTAATAAGATTCATAAAATGAAGTCTATCATGAATAAAATTACAATAGAGTTTAAATGAATCTCATGCATCCACAATGTTTGTTTTATTATAAATGGATCAACTATCTTATCATTATTTTCTATACATAAGATCATTATATAAAGTTTATTAGTTTTTTCTAGAATGATATGCTATCTTTGGAGTTTTTTAATAGTACTTTATTGAGATCATGAATCCATGGAATGAGAAATATATATATTGTTATAACAATAAAGAATATTTTCACTCATAATTACAGTATCCACACCATGTTTAGTAATGAACATTTTTATCTAAATTTCGTCCTTTATCATATCTGGTGTAGTGATATATATTTTAGTTTTTATTGAGTCTTCCATGATATATTTTTTATAACTCTTTTTATGGGTTTGTTGTGGAAAAATATAAAACCATATTGACAGCTCATATTATACATTTTGTTATGGAAATAAGCATATGTGTAACCCATTAAAATGATATTTTTCTTTCTTTAAAAGAAAATGAAACGAATCCATAATTCCCCCTTTGGTATAGATCGACTCATGGAATCTCAAGCCTCGGCTCAGCGTGCGTGTTGTCTGTCTTGGATTAGTGTGTTTGGATTTGGTGAAGTTCAGTCTCTCGATCAAGTTATTGGTGTCGATGTCCCTTCCAGCACTCAGCTTGGCTTGGGGTATCTGGATCGGGTAGTGTACTTCCAGATCTCATTCCCTACATAGAAGTTCTGGTGCCCGAATCTGATGACGAAATATTTTTAATGATTCATCAGTGGTGATCCAATGTTTTGAAACTCACCCGTCTATTTTCGATGTAGTTCAGTGCAGTTCCGAGCTTGGTTTGGTGCGCCTTCTGACATCATCAGTTCAGATCTAGATCGGTGTGTTTGACGCAACCTAGAAGCCTCTGATGGGTTTTCATTATGGAAAGGCATTAGATATATGGTTCCTCAGAGGGGGGAGGATTTTTAATTCAACTACTATGAGGTTCTACAAGTGGTATTTATTGGTGTTCTTGGATTTCATCAGATTGGCTATGAATCCGGTGGTCTTTTGGTGTTTTGATTTGATATTGTTGGTTCTCCTCTGCATTTTCACACTGATTTTCTTTTCATCATGACTGGCCTACTTCGGAACCCGGTGTGGGTTCATCTGTGGTCTGATCAAAGTAGATCCATGCCCATAGAGGCATTTATAGTTTTCGACGACTCAGATCCCTCTATTGGTGATGCTCCCTTTGCATGATCCTAGGCCATCTAGTACTAGGTATTTATATCTCAAACTCATGACCGTTGGAATATCTATTGTTCCTTTTCAGTGGTGGTGACGGGATGTCTCATGGTATGAGGTAGTATTTTTCATGTACAATAATTGATGGTGGTTCCATTGACTCATGAATACTTCATGCTATGGAATCCAGACAGTTGACATGAATTTCTTCAGATGTGGATAGAGTTTGTGGAATTCAACGTGCATGAATTATTGAATTTGGAAGATTGAGAGGGTATGGCATTACCATCTGTACCGGGAAGTTCATTTTTTACGGGACAGATTGCTGAGCATCCATGCTCTGTTGGAGGTGTGTCTAAACAATTTTTATTATGGGAAGGGGTACCTATATAAATTCTAGTTCTGGTATTCAACCCTCTTAATTTTTGGATGATGTTTATGGTATAATTTTTTTGAAGATGTGGTTTTCCACCCTTTATCCATAAAATTGGGCTTATCCAAAATCAATAAAAATATAGTCTTTTAGGCCTTTCAGTTAGTAAAATTCTTAAGTTAGTGGATTCAAACTCCTATACTAATACAACAATTTTAGAGTATTTGTGATAAGATTAATATATCATAGTAAAAGAATTTATTAACGTGAAAAATATATGTTTGAATGTAAATCAAATAACATCTCATGAATTGATGACATAAAGGATATTAGTTAAATGATTTCTCTAAACTAAGAATATATGCACTTTGATTTTGTATTACCAACTGATGGAAAAATATTATATATAATGAGGCAAAAAATATTTTATATATTTATTGAAATTATATATGATTATTAATGAATGAGTTCAAGTTCAACATCTAGACTTAGTCATACTCATATAAATCTATCAATATTTAAACATAATATAAATTCATAATAATATAAAATAATTAATTAAAATAAAGAAGAATGTCAAGATATCCATGAAACATGAAATGTTAATGAGTTCTGGGATAAGAAATCCCTATATCAACTTTTTTTTTGAAAAAAATATCATATCTTATAGAAATATTCTCTTTAAGAAAATATTAAAAAGTTTATAAAATAACAAAATCTAGAAAACATTGACCATAAGTAGATCCCTCTTTAGGATGAGATAGTAAAGCCTTTATCGCAAGAATATTATAGATAATGGATTTATAGTATAAAATTTCATTTACGAACAATTGTTTAATAAAATATTAGAAATAGAAAATTATTCTCCTCAAAATATCATTAAATATATATAAATAGAAGACATGTCCCTAATCCTATTAATTTTTTCAATCAAAACATTAGATAATTGATTGAGTGATTATAATATATGGGTTTCTTATATCTTTCTTATATGTATACAAGATAAGTGTAAGGTGTGAATGAGGAGAGTAAAAATAAGGTAAATCCAAAATGAAATAAAAATTCTATTCAAAAGAGTGAGAGAATAATATCAAAGGGGGTTTCAATGCATGAGACATTATCTAGAATGTTACCTTTACTCTTTCTTGACATTATTCTTTTTTTTATCCTCTATATTCTTCACTATGTGAATTAAAACTTTATATATATATAATTATCTCTCCTATGGTATTTATATGGAGTTGGAATCTTACCATTGGTAAATAATATCATTTATATTTGATATGGTATCCCATCAACCCATGAATCATTTGAATATTGAGGTAATCCTAGATTCATCACTGTCTGGATATTTATAAAAGTGTTATAGATGATGTGAAATTACCATAATGATTTCTGTACTTACATCTAATTAATAATAGTGTGAAAATTATTTTATTGACTTCTCAACATAATAAATATGACATTGTCTGGGTGGTGGAGTGCTAGAAAAAATATATCCATTACAATTCCATGATCCATTTATATGATCCTCATTTTAATTTTCGTTTATTGATATTTAATTTTTTGGCCTATTAGGATTTAATTGCAAGAATGAAGTCTCAGATAATATTAAATATTTTATTATAGTATATTACTTTATTTTATTTTATTTATATTGGGTCATTTATTCTGGTAAGTGATGTTCGTATGATGGGGTTAACATGACAGATACCGTTACAAGGTTTATGTTATCCAATTTAGTGAATAATTTATATTTTTCATGTTAAATCTCCATATATTAATTTTTTATAGCCTAAATTTCATGAAAAATTTCTATTATTCTAACTTTTTTATCCATGATCCATTCTTTCTATGTTCAACTAGTACTTTAGTTTGTTGGCATAATTGGATTTTATTTAATCATATCCCTATCATTTATTAAAAAAATTATAATTTTTAATTTATAAAAAATATTATTAACTAAAGACATATAAATATCATTATTCCATAGGATGAGATTATGTAATCCCAAAGAAGTTCTAATAATCTCTTTTTTTGATGATCTGAAGAAACAATAAATAAACAAATAAAAATAGTAAAAATATATATGTCTTTTGATAACTGAAATCCATAGATCTGGAGGATAGAGTAAGTGGTATCCAAAGTATCACCCGATATTATCTCCCATTTGCAATATTGTTATACATAGTAAATTAAAGGATAAAAATAATGGCTCATTGATTTAATTTTGAGAAATTATATATTGGACAAAAAGAAGATGATAATCATGGTAAATATTCTAATTATAGAAGAATTATGGTTTCAATTAAAATCTCTACCTTCTTCTTTTTCAAAACAATATGTTGAGATAGAATTTAATAATTATATTATACCCTACAATTATGAACTATATTTCTATTTTATTAAGGATAAATTAAAAAAATATTTGAAAAAAATATTAGGATTTCTCCCATATAAAATATGTAAATCTATACAATCTTGGTGAGTTAAAAACTTTCCATTGAATGTTAAATTTTATACTAAGGGTATAGACCACTCATTAATCCACTTTCAGATAAGCTAATTTTCATATAAGAATTAAATTTATATTATAATATATTGATAGATACAATTTTTTAAAATAATGAAAATAATTTAAGTGAAATAAATAATAGATAATTTTTTTAAAATAATATCATTGAATAAAATTTACCACAATTCACACAGTTCGAACCTAATGTTTTTGATCAATATATCATAATATCAATAATTATATATTTGAAATTTTGATTTTATATTAGATATTTACTTTATTTCATTGTATATTCTCAATTTATTTCATTCTAATTCGGTATATTTGGTTAAAAATGATTAATACATTTTTTAATTTGAAATTTATCATTTTAATTTAATTATTGTTTCATATAATATTCCTACAAGTTTGAAAATTACTTTTTCCCAAAAATTATGGGTCCTATACAGTTACTCAAAAATAATATAAATGAATGCTTATTAAGTCAATTTAAGAAAACATTGATTATATTAAAATTTAACTATTGGATTAAATGTCATATAAGGTAAACATGAAAATAAAATTGATGGATAAAAACTAATAAAATGAAATGGCTCAAATATTCATCTATTCAAATATCTTATTCAATTGTTTAGTCTCTTCCCCCATAATATTCATTTATCTATTGGGGTTATATTGATCACTAAAAACCTATCATCTATATAATTCATTCCCCATTATTTATTTGAAGAAATTGGATCCAAATAATGGAGGATTTTCCAACCATCCCCACCTCTATGTATCTAATTTTCTCACCATAAATTACAAGGGATTCAGAAAGAAAAATATTATCAATTTAATACAAATAAAATGAATAAATAATGTGATGAATAAGATTAGTTTATATTCCTCATGATTTTTCACCATCTATTCATTTTATTGATCGAGTCAATTATTCAAGTCATACATAGACATTGATTGATTCCAATATTTCCAAAAGTTTTAAAAGATAACTTATAAAATATGGATGAAGTGTATTAAAATATAATATAAATGGAATAATAAAAAATATTATATCTATGGTAATTTTTAATGATATATTCATCATTAGATAGAGACATGTAAAATAATTTCAAGAAGTGGTGTTGAAAATAAATCAATAAGGGACTATAAATCCATGTGAATGGGGAACTTATCTATATATATAGATGGTTTAAAAGTTAAATACAACAATTATAGGATAATAAATGATTTCATGAGAAGTGAAACTCCACTTTGGATTTAACAGATGAACAATTTTTATTCCAATTTATTTTTTGAGAAAAAATGTTATTATTTAATATATAAAAAAATTTAATTTAGACAACATGATTTTACCTCCTCAACTAATATCTCAATAAAATTTAAAATTTAATTATACAGTCATATTTACAAGTTTGATTCATTAATAAGGATATATATTCTATATTAAGTGACTATATTTAGTAATTTTTGTATACGATGGATTTTAGAATCCATATTTTAATTGATCTAGAAGATATATAAAACAAATCCATCGAGATATAAATTTTCATTTTTATATCCAATTTGAATTATTCTTAGGTTCCTATAAAAAATTGGGTATAAAAATCCTAGTTGTCTTTTAGTTCACTCTCCCTATAGTATTTTATTTTTATATTAGCACCTGAGTGGGATTCTGGTGTACTATGATTTTTTTTCTTTCATGGATATTTCAGGATTATTTATTATATCTTACATTATTAACATTAGGATTTCATCATTTTGATATGTGTAGGGGGAGTTTTAGAGGATTCATCTTGAGATTTCATTAATTAAAAAATATATATATTATTATATTAATGTTAGTTGATTATATAAGAACATGATTTGATCAAGTATTGATTCCAAGTCCTTTAGAAGCTTTAAAGTTATATAATTTAATTTTTTAGGTTCTGGGTCAAATTTAAATATATAACTATATATTTATATTATTAAATGGAAGTAATAATGATTTTTAATTTTTTTTAGAAGCTAAATTTCTAAAATATATATTCTTATTTGAGCTCATAGTCTTTTTAAAAATTTCATTCTATAATGATCACGATGGAGGATACCCATTTCATAATTCATAATGCATTGATTAGTAGATTATATCATTTATTAATATTAAATTTATATTCTCAAGGATTTTCTGATGATAAATAGTAAATAAAAAATCCCAGGCTCACATATTACTTTAATTGATAATCTAACATAATGATTTTCATATATTTCAAAAATTATTAATCATCCATTATTGAATATTATGAAATTTCATCATAATGTTCCTGATTCTAAAAATACATAGTGGATTTCATCATAGGTTTTCTATTATTCGATATGGCTATACATTATGTTGAATCCCTCTTAAAATAATGTTAAATAAAATTCTAGATATTAGGATTAGTGTAATGTAATGAAATAAATTTATGAATATCACAAATCATGCTAGAGGTTATAAAATTGTCATCGTAAATATTTATGTTAATATTTAAAATATCCTAAGGAGTATAAGAATTTTTCTCATCCATCTAAATACAATAAGGCTATAGAATGATAATCCAAATGAAATGGATTATAAATGTATGAAATGGTCAAATCATATATATAGTGACCAAATTCATAAAAAAAATTATTTGATGATTTATTACAATCATTACAATCAATACAAACGAAAGATACAGAGGTATAGTGTATTTGGATGATTGGACACATAAATATATCATATTATTCTAAAAAATATTTATTTATTTGAAACACCACATAATTCTCCTAACTCCCATATTTATAATAAAATTTCTTTGGATTTCATTCGGAAATACATAAAGAAAAATGTTGTGTAGAAAGAATATTAATGGAATAAACAAGGAAATAAAACATAACAAGAGTAAGTAAATATACCTAACATGGTATTATACAGATAATGATCATAATCATGGAAAATTTTCAACCAGAAATGAATCCATCAGATCATGGAATTATTAAATAAGGTTTAGTAAAATAACACACAAAATCATAAACATAAGTCAAAGAATTCTCCCAAGACCAACATCATAAATTGGAAAATGTGACAGATTGTATTGGGTTCACTCCCCTTTCCCAAAAAAATATGGAACATTTTCCATTGGTATTTTGTTAATCTCTATTCCCATGAGAATAGTATAGAAAGTCTCGTGGTGGATTTGGTTCAATCCCTAATCTCTTACATAGTATCACGTGAGATATAAAGCTTTAACCAATCCATTGTGGAGATATATAATTTTCATCCAACCCATCAAATAAAAAATATCATACATATGTGTTCCAAGTGTAGAAAAGGAACCATACACAAATCATATGCATTATCAACCACATGATAAAGAGTTGGGTTTTATAATTATGATCTTTGGAATAACCAAATCCTAAATAATAATAGGTATGAGAATATGTAATTAAATAATTTTAATATTTCATAATGTAAAAATGGTACATTGGTATTGAACATGGATTTCCAATGTTCGAAATTCATGAGAATAATCTTGACGATAATGAATAGAAAACACCCACTTGTGTAGTTTTTTTAAAAGGTAATGCTTTGGTCAAAGACCAAAGCACAATTTATTGATAAACAAAAAAAGGATTACAAGAGACGAAATGATGGAATTTTTTTACAATATCTATCAAAAAGATATAGTAAATCATAAGGAATAGAGTCCAGTCATGTCATGCTTTGTTGAACTCCTTTATTGGAAAGAGCATCAGCAATGTAATTCACTTCACAGTTGGCATGAGTAGCTATATAATCGATAACATGGAGCAAGTTCAGTCAATTCATCCAACGAGTGGTAAGTGTCTAGGCCAGATGGATGTTGCTATTCCAGATGGAATGAATGATAGTGGTTCAATCACTTTCAATCCACAGCTTTCTCCAACCTCTTTGAGCGGAAAATTCAACAGCATGAATGACCCCCAGCATTTCCGCCTCCAGAGATAAAGAATGACCACATCCAACATAGAAGCAGCCCTGACACTGGCCAGGTGAGTCTCTAAAGATAGCACCACAACTGGAAGGACCTGGGATTCCTTTGGAAGCACCATCAACATTCACTTTGATCCATCCCGGAATAGGTGATTTCCCAAACACTTTAAAGGAGCATTTGGGATTTGGGTATATTCCTGGAACACAGAGATGACGAAGGATCTAAAAGTCACCAACTGAATTGTTACAACAGTATTTTTGAATTGAGGCAGCTTCATGAATCGCAAAGAGAATCCCAGATTTCCCTAAATTAAGATTGAGAGAGTGATTATTGTGAATGAGATCATTTCTATTGTACCAGATCTCATGCAGGAGTTCCGCCACTACCACAAGAAAAAGATATTTAACCTGCAGAGAAGCATCATGTCTAGTGAAATTTTTTAATAACAAGGAAATTGAGTCAGTAAAGAACTGTGTGCAATAATATAATTCAAAAATATAATTCCAAAGGGAAGAGGTCGTCGCATAAGATTGAAAAAGATGATTGGAATCCTCCCTATGCTGATTACACAGGCGACATTTAGAACAGAGTTGAACGCCAAATGTTTGCAGACCAGTTTCCGTTGGTATTCTATTATGGGAAATACGCCAAATAAGGGTGAGCCTAGAAGGTTTATTCCAGGGTTTGTTAAAATGATTAACCCATAGAAAACTAGATTCATTTTCAGAGAAATTATTCTTATAATAGTTTTTATAATATATAATTCCATTTTTAGAAGGTTCCCAAACAAGGAAATCCCCATCAGAAGAAAATATATGATTATCAATAATTTGCGCAATATTATCAGGGAGATCATGTTGATGAGATTTTAATACCTCCTTTATAGTCTGATTAGTATCTTCAGCATGATTATTAGAGAGTAACAATGTTATCACAGGGTTACCACACCATTTGTCACACCAAAAATTTATGGACGAATCAGCACTGACTATCCATATAGAATATTGCATGATCTTATGATATGAGTCCCCGATAGATGTCCAGATGGATAAGTTGGTGAAATTAAAATTCCCTTTTAAAAGCTTAAAGAGGAATCTATGGTTCAGAAATTCAATTTCTTTATAAGTGGAATTAATAATGCGCCAAGTAAGGCGGGCCTGAAGAGCATCATTGAACAACATTAAATTTTTAATGCCAATTCCACCATTAGAAATGGGTTTACAACATGATTTCCAAGGTATTGTAACAAGCTTCCTTTTAAAAATTCTTCCAGAGAAAATGATGTTTTTAATATATGTATTAATTTTTCTAAAAATGCAGATGGGCCATTTATAGACCATAAGGGAATAGACCATTTTAGAAACAATGGTCTATTTAACCAATCAAATTCTCCCAGCCATGGAGAGGGATTTCCCTTTCCAACTAGAGAGTTGATTTGTGATTTGATCAATGATGTTAGAAATATAGGATGCTTTGGGCCGACCCCAAAATATTGGAACACCAAAATAAGTGAAAGGTCAATGACCCTCTTTAATACCCAGATAAGTGGTGATACTATATTTCCTTCCTACATGAAAATTCTTTCCAAAAAAGATATACAATTTGTTCCAAGAAATTGGTTGACCTGAGATTTCCTCATAGTGAGAAATAGCTTCCTTGAGAACATGAAGATTTTTTGGATCCCCTTTTATGAATAAAATAATATCATCAGCATATAAAAGGGGGGTAGGGGAATTTAAATTCCTAGAAACATGAATAGGTTTAAGTATATTTTGATCAACCAGATTGTTAAGAAATCTGCTTAGGTAATCCTCAACAATAATGAAAAGGATGGAAGAAAGCGAGTCACCCTACCTGACACCTTTAGAGAAATTAAATAAACCTATAGGGTTACCATTAATCAGGATGGAGATATAAGCTGAGTGAAATAGATTCCTAATTATACCAATGAAAGAATCATTAAAGCCAATGTTTTTTAGGACTTTGAAAATAAAAATCTAGTCTATGGTGTCAAATGCCTTTATGATATCCAGTTTGATGGCCACACAACCCCCTCTTGTGTTTTTATTTAAACTATTGGTACATTCAGAAGCAAGAAAAATACAGTCTTGGATGGACCTTCCTTTAATAAAACCAAATTGGTTCGAAGAGGCGATTCTATTGTAGATAAGATCATGTCTATTTGAACTAACATTGGTGATGATTTTATAGATTGTGTTAATCAAAGAAATTGGTCTGAATTCATGGATCTCAGAAGCATTCTCAACCATAGGTAATATGGTTATAAATTGAGCATTGATTTCATGAGGTAGAGATCGATGGGTGAAGAATATATTAACAAGGTTACAAACATCATTGTGTTTTATATCCCAATGTTTTTGGAAAAAACCATTATTGAATCCATCCAGACCAGGGGCACTATCTGGATTTAGACCAAAGACAATTTCTTTAATTTCATGATCAAGTAGAGTGCTTAAAAAAGACTCATTGTCTCTTTCATCCATCATTAAAGGAATACGTTCATGTTTAAGCTCAATATTTATATCAGGACCATTAAAAATGTTATAAAAGTATAAGGTAACATGATCCATAATGGATTCTTGATAATTAATGATCAAGTCATTATGAATGAGCATAGTAAGAGGGCGATTGGCCTTTCTAATTATTTGAAGAAAATTATAGAATTTGGTATTGTGATCACCATCTGTAAGCCATTTAGTCCTGAACATTTGTTTACGAATATTGTCCTTAAATGTGAGTAAGGAATTAAGTTTAGAAGAGTTATTGGCTTCCAATTGAGGATCCATATTAAAATATGAATTAGTGTTCTTAGTTTGGATATGACTGAGTTCATCTTCAAGATAGGAGATATCAAGATCTATTTGAGAATTTGTATTTTTACACTATCCTTTAAGATCTTGGTTGATAATTTTCTGTTTTTGTAAACAAGAAAATGAATCTTAATGTTGTTTCATAGAGTTCCAAGTGTTATAGATAAAAGTGACACAATCGGGATTCGTAGACCAAGAATTATTAAATTTTAAAGGAAGGACAGGCTTTTGATCATTCAAAAGAATGCTAACAAGGATAGGATGATTATTCGAGTTGAGTCTAGGAAGAGTTACACATGTTATTTTGTCCCAGTTATCAAGAGCCTTCATTTTGACAAAAGCCCTATCATATTTACTAGCAACGTTTTTGTTGTAATGTTTCCTCTACCAAGTGTATTTTGGGCCAATAAAAGTGATTTCAAAAATGTTAGAATCTTCAATAGTAGATTTAAATTCCTTGTAGGATATAGAAAGGTTTGATGGTCCAATTTTTTCTGGAGGGGTAATAATGGCATTGAATTATCCCAAAACAACCCAAGATTATTTAATTTGTTTATCCATATCAATGAGTTCATGCCATTAAACTCTCCTATCCTGATATCTATTCTTGGCATAAACCATAGTGAAAAAGATATTCCGACCATTCCATAAGAAGTCACAGGTATGTTGCTATTCAGAAATTTTAAAAATGTTGATATTTGTTTAATTATTAATGAAAAAGATCCACATAGATCCAATTTGAGGACCGTTTTTACAAGAACCAAGAAAACTGTAATTATGCAAGACAAATCTCATGAAGATAATTTTAAAATTGACTTTAGTTTTATCAATGGAAATGATTTGGGATTTATGAGTGTTTAAAACCCTCCTAAGTGTTGTGGAGGTGTCATTGTTAGCTAGACCATGACAGTTCCAATAAAGGACATTCATTTCTATTTGTGTTTGGGTTAGAACCCTTCATTTTTTTAGATTTACCAGATCTCTTCTTCTTTTGGGACCTCGTAACCATTGAGAAGGAAATAGATTTTTGTTGACTCTCATAAGTTTCAGAACATTGAGAGGTATATGATATCAGATCTGCATTTCGATTACGAGCAATAACTGGAGTACTCATAGAATCAATAGTGTCCAGTGTGTGATTTTTTTCAGCTCCAGGAACAGGGGCCTGTTCAAATGGGAGCTGAAGAACCACTTGTGTAGTGTTTTATGAATAAATAAAGGAAATTTTAATGAATGAATGAGCATATTGTTCTCCATTTATACAAAATTGAACTAATATAGTTCTAAATAATGAATTTTTTAAATTATATTAATTGATTAAATAATATTTAATGGGTGATTCATCATTTGAAACAATCAATAGGAAAGTCCCCTTAAATCGAGTTTACTAAATATTGGGAATATTTATATGAATAAAAAACATGTATAATCCAAAGAATAAAAAATATATTTAACTATATATTTATAAGGGAAATATATAAAAAATATAATAATTTAATTCTAATAATATTGAATAAAATAGAGGAAGATAAATAGGATGTTTAATCCAAAAATAATGAGGGTGTTAAGAAATATCCCTTATAACATATGAAACATTATTATAAAACACCTTTAAAGAAAGTGTGACTGAATTTAGACATAAATTATCATGAATAATGATAATAAATGATACTACATATAAAATTGGTAGTATAGAAACTATTTAAATGAAATTGGGTTTATAAAATATAATGTGTCTTAAAGAAATATCATGAATAACAAAGTTTTCCCTTACGTTAGTTAATCAAGGTTGTCCAGTTAATTTCATTATAACACTTTTGGTTTGTTGAGCCTGGTAAAAGGTGAGGTTAAATATATTTATTATATAAAAAATATTGTATTATTAGTTTATTTTTTTAGATAATAAAAATGGTTTTATGGTTTAAAAATTTCTCCCAAAATAGATCCAAGTTTAGAAATGTGACTTGATAAGTCCATTTAATGATGTTAAAGTTACTATGCTATTTTCTTGTTAATGAAACATATATAGAACACTATATTATTCTTGAAAGTACTAATGGTTTTAAATGTCATATAATATAATTAGATAACCTCTTTATCCTATCATTTATAGGGAAGATGAAAAATTGAACACATCATTCATCAAGGCAGTAGTCCACACACAAACATAATGACATTTTCCATTTTTTAATGATTTTGGAGAAAAGAATAGAATTAAAATTTCGTTATTATAATAAAATTTCAAAATATTAAACATTATTTCTTAATCATACTTTCATGAATAGAGGTTATTTTGGGGGTTTATAAAAAGAAAATAGATCAAGAATTTTGGTTGAGAGTATTACCTCTCCTTTGGATGTTCTTCTTTTGGTAACTCTTCAAGACTCCATAAATTTGTCTTTTATGGAAAATAAGGTCTCAAAGGAATGGTTGTGGTGTTGATGAGATATATGGGATTTGTTTTGAATAATCCAAATATTTATAATTTGTAGATAAATTGAGAAAATTTGATCTCCTTTTATAAGATAAAAATTGAACTTTTTAGAAAACTCATTAATTCTCAGTAATATCACTGTATTATTCTAAGGAAAGGATCCTAAAAGATTCTAATAATGATTTTAGTAAATAAATAAGGCTGATAATTCATCTTACATCAAATATAATACATTTTTCACATTTTTTTAACCACTATCACTATGTTATATCATTTTTAACATTATTTACCCTTACCGTGGTTACCCCACTTTCTCCGGTAGAAAGTAATTTTAATGGAAAAAATTAAAATTAAAATTAGTTAATAAATTAAAATTTTTGATTGGAAATATTTAAATCATTTTATAAAATAAAGTTTCCTTGATTTATTTAAATAATGTTTAGTATTTCTATATATAATCCGTAAAACCCCTTTTTATAGAAAAAATGTATTTCAAGAAATATATTTAGGTTTAGGGTAAAATTATAAATGTTATTAATTATATTGGAATTAAAAAAAATTCAATATTAAACTAATATTTAATTTATATTCAAATAATTCTATAACCTAATTCATCAATGTGAACATTTTATCAAATGAAACAGATGAAAATCAATTTTCGGTAAAACATTGCCTAAATCTTTTAAGATGTTAAGGTTGGGTTTTATATATCGATTTTATTTTAAAAAATAATTAATTAAACATTATAAAAAATATTTTTATTTATAAAATGGTTTCAAAAACTTCTATTTCATTATTTAAAAATAAATGTGACAGTTTATAGAAAAATCAGTATTTTTACAATTTACCAAAAATTATATTATTTCAAAAAAGACAAAAAAAATTAAACTGACGTGATTTTTATATAATTAATTCCAAAAATGTTTTATTACATAAAAATAAAAATCAATAATTTGTATGATGATATTTTAAATGAAAAAATAAAAATTATAAATAAAACTACTCTAATTGAATAACACTAATTTTAAACATTATTGTTTCTTATTATTATTTCATTTGGATTACTAATTTAGGTTATTTTAAAATAGTAGTTAATAAAACAATATCTTGAAAATTATAATTTTATATTTTAGGATGAAATAATTAATACATAATTAAACAATTCTTAGAAAATTAATTATTACTTTTATACTATGTACAGTTTAACAAATACCATTAATTAATTATTTATATTCTAAAATTTAATTCTCACTACTCTAATAAATTTTATATATAAATCATATTATATTTTAATAATAATTATATTTATACATATTCCATACATTCATATATATATATATATCATATTTTAATACCATTTTTTTATTTCCTTGTGAGTTATATTATATTAAATCAGAAACATAACAATACGTTACATCAAAACACATATTGGATATATAAACAATGACCATACATGAAATTAACATATTTTCAATGACTATATTTTCAATGAACATGTTTATAATACCAAATTCAACTTCTATATATAGAATTACTAAAGGCATTCAACAAACTTCTCATTTCCAATAGTTTTTATTTGAGATATGAAAATATGTGTTATCAATACAGGATATGTTTCCTCGTTATAGGATTTATTTGGATATTGGTGATCCTAAATGGTGATGATGATCCAAGATATATCCTATTGTTGAAGATATAATTCTTTTTTAATCATTTCCCCAATTAATTTAAGCAAATTTAATAGATGTAATATGTCATGGGTGAGTAATATTCAATCATTTGTAGTAATTAGTTTCATGTGATTTAGATGTAATGTTCAACTTATGAATGAATATAATATTGTTAATTCATATTTTGTATGAATTATTTACTAATTTATATCAATTCCTCAAATAGATAGTAAAAAATGCTTAGTGTCATAAATAGTTAGATTACGAATAGAATATGATTTATAAAAAACCACATTATTATATTATCCCATCCTTAAATAAATTTCATCTTAGTAATTAGTAATTAATACATAATAATAGAATATGATTTATTAGAAACCAGATTGTTATTTTTTGAAGAGTCTTACATTGTATAATTTCATTATAATGGGTATTCATAAATATGCTTTTATATACAATCATGGGTTGATATAAAATTTGATATGCTTATTTGGAATAATTTGTCATCTTATTGGTGTGACCTAATCCATTTCCAAAATCACATTAATGTTATTAAAATGATGTCTAGTAATATTTTCACAAGGCGCATTCTTATAATCTTCAACTTAGAATACAATAATCATACATCTAAAATATTTATCGGAAAATAACATCATCGGGGTGGTGATTTTATGATACTTGGAATTTTTGTAGATATATGAGTTTTCATAGTATCAAATTCGAATAATAATTTATATCTCTAGGTTAGAGGGTAATTTCACATTAAAAACCAATACCCACATAGTGAGTAATGTTTGCAAATCAATTTTATTATCCTCTTGGTCTAAGTGGTTGGCGATTCTCATCATCACTGTTATTCCTTTGATTATATAATTGAAATGTTTAATTCCAGTGTTACCATACAAAAGTCAATGAATTATTAATGGTACCTTATGATGAAATATATTTATTTCAATCATATTAATAAAATTCTAAATTTGTTGAGGCCATTTTGATGCTCAATAACCTCGTCTTCCACACATAATGAATCTTATAGCCCCATGGGAAAATTCAATTGGTGATTTATTCCTCATTTTTAACATGTATCAAAATGAGTATTCCTTACTTTATCATTTTAACACATCAATATTTTATTAAAACAATTTACCTATAAATTTATTTTCTTTGATAGCATGTGTTTCACACAACACTGAGAG
Source organism: Viscum album (assembly GCA_963277665.1). Lineage (NCBI taxonomy): Eukaryota > Viridiplantae > Streptophyta > Magnoliopsida > Santalales > Viscaceae > Viscum > Viscum album. Next base: position 259,096,158 of record OY728125.1, on the reverse strand, counting down.
TTAACAAATAATGATATTCTATTACTATTTTTTTTAATGATTACCATTATAAAATTAATATCAAACTTTATAGTGTTCATAAAAATATCCATATTTTAAATAATAATTATAATGTGTTTACATTAATATAATATAATTATAAACAATTACATGATATATTTTATAGTCTTTCTATGCTTAAAAAAATTCTCAATAAATAATTTTTATTTCTTTTTCTGGAAAATTAATAATTTTTTTATAATATTATAAAATATAATTAATAAAATTAAGTAAATTAATAAAATGAAAATTTCAAAATTATCTTGTGGGAAATATTTGATAATTTTCTAAAAATATAAATTTCTTAGAAAATTGTAAATATACTGTTTTTTATTAAAAAGTATCATTTCAATTAATAGAATTTACAATATCTTATATTATTTAATAATAATTTGAAATTGAAATTATTTTAATTATATTATTATATATTTAATTTATTTCATTTAAATCAAATTATTCATGATTTTTTATATTAAAACAATCATTACTTATAAATATTTTCTCTTTGAAAAAAAAGTTGTTTCACCGTGCCTTTGGGTTTAATTTTAAATTGACTGTTCCTAATTATTTCAATTTAATTTTAAAAAAGGGATTACAGGTTTTATAATGATAATTATTAACATTATTTAAAAATTTAACCTTAATTGTTCGACAAAATTATTAGTAAATAATATAAAAATTTGTTACTATAGTTAAGGTTAAAATGGGATTACACATGGTTAATGTAAGATGATATGGGATAAAATAACCTACACACTTGTAAAATTTAAATTTTATGGTACTATTAGGACCTTATGTCATCTAAGGTTCACTAATTATCCATTTTTGTCCCTTATGGAATTTTTAAATCATTGGTACACCTTTTTGTTTTCAAATATTCTAAGTGTGTCCTCTCCCCCCACATATAAAAAGTCAACCCCTCACCTCTCATATTCACGCCTCAAAAACATTAGGTTACTAAATATATACAAATATATATTCTTTACATACCTCCCCTAATCCTATAGAATGTATATTTATTAAAATACCCTCATAATAAGGATTTATTTTCTAACCTAATGAGGGTATCTGAAAAATAGTTATCATTCCTAACCGAGAATATTTATTTTATTTATTCAAACACCGCTTAAAATTTTCATAAAATATGAAAAATAATAACCCAAATATCTCACATATGTGTATATATTACTATGTTAATATAATAACCTACATACATATCTTATTCCATAAAATGGGAAATGAAGCCCTCGATAGTGTCTACAGCTGACTATGGCCTAAAAAACTGGTATAATTTGTTTCCCATAAACACCTTTCAGTTTATGATATAATGATGGATTTAAAGTAATTATTAAGTATTTATGAACTAAAATATTTATGAAATTATAATATCATATCTAACTTCTTACGTTTCAACAAATTGTAAAATTATAAAGTTGCTCATGCTTACATTTGGACTGCCGCCTCCAATAAGAAATGCGATACTTTTTTAATTTTCCATCGAAAAGGATGGTACTTAAGATATAGTTAGTGAATATATGTGATATATATTACATAAAATTTATTTTATTAATTTTATATATTATTTACATATATTTCATTCCATACGTTGAAGAAATAAAAACCACATTCATGTGTAAGTACGACCTAGGATCTCTATGGATGGTGGAATTTATTATCTATATTTAAATTTTATAAATTAGTATAATTACATATATAATGAATATATATGATATTTAAAGTATTTTTAAAATTATAGAGATTCTGTAAAAATGAAAAAAGTAAAATTCTCTTAAATACCAATCCAAAACATATACGAAAAATGACACAGTTATAACCCAAAACGTTATTTTAACATGGAATTGTTAAGAAACATGTAATAAATGGTCATAATTAAATCATATGTTGTATTATTAATTTTATTATTATTCTGAAATATATTTAAAATAAACCTAAATATATTATACTGGATTTTCGGACATTTGAAAAAGAAGTTGAGACTTGAGGTATGGGAATTCATATCTCTCTTTTATTTCAGAGATATATTTGAATGATTCACCGCTTATGTTTTATGTATTGTTTATAATAGAAATTTTACATTATATATTCATAATATTCTTATTTTAATTATATATAAAGTTTAATTTTATGAAATTCCTAAATGGGGCTTGTGATTAAATGGTCACTGAAGTGAGTATGGTATTATTATAAAATATCATTGTTTTTAATACTTGTTTATGATTATGCTTCTAATGATGAAATAGTATAATATAACTACCTTTTTACTAATGAAATTTATTTTATTATGGTTATATATTTAAAATAAATATTTTAATTTCATTTTACTCTCTTTATGTACTAAGAAGTAAAAAATTGTTTTAAGGAAAACTGAATTTAATTCTATCTTCGGTCAAAAATCATTTTTTCTTCATTTCCAAGATTTATAAAATTTATATAAAGTAAGTTTTTAATTTTCTCCAATTATTTATTGAAGTCCTTTTTAATTTTTTTTAAATTTTACAATAACATTTAATTGGAATTTTTTTTAATTTTTAGAATGGAAAACATTTTAACTTTTTACTAAGAATGAGAAAGGAATCTTTATATTATGATGCACGATGTAAATGATATATTACATCATTATGAAAAAAATCAATTATTCTATATATGTTTTAAATATTATTTTAAATAAAAAATTATTTCACAATATTTTCTTAATTTTTGTTTGTAAAAAGATTATTTTAACTCTAAAAATATTATTTTCCACATTAAATGTCCCAAGTGGTCTTTCATATCCATTTTCCTTATATGATGACATAATTTTATATTAATTGGTATTCAATCTAACGATAAAATTATTTATCTGGACGGTTTATGTTTATGATGACAATATTTCTAAGTAAATCATTCCTTTTCTAGAGGATATTCTATGACGAATGGTTAAAATATTTAGGAATCATGTTACTTTTACACGGGTTATGCTATGATGAAATGTTTGTGAAACCAATTTATTTTCATGGTTTCTTGGATTATGAATGAATTATGATATTCTAGAACATATATTTATTGTTTTCATTTTTTTATAGTTGGTGACCTTATAAAATAAGGATGTTTATTACATTATAACCAAGGATGGTTGTCATATTAATACCAAGGGTGGTAGTCACATTATTATCATGGATGGGTGGTTCCTATATCTCCATAAAATTAATTGAGTAAATATTGATTTTTCGTGAGATATATATGAATGGAAGGGGAAGTTAATCTAGTTTAGTATGGGACAATGTCCACTACCAATGTATTTGGATTGAACTTTGAATAATCTAATAGTTTAGGGAGTGAACCCAATCCACAATGATATACATGGAAATGAGCCTTGAATATTAATAAAATTATTTTATATTCATGTGTGTGTTACAAAAATATAATTCATAGTATAATGTTATGTTTTCATGGCTAAATTATTTGATTCCTTTGCAATTCATGTCTTATGAACTACTAGTAATAATTCCAGGAATCAAGATAAAGATATTTTATATACAGTGCATGGTTTAAAATGTTAATATATTATTATCTTATACTTATGATCATTTTATGATTATGTGATTATTGATATATCCCTTTTTTACCCTTACTGAGAATCTAAGAGTACCCTTTCTTATGATTCCTTTCCCTAGGTTATGAGGAATTCATTTAAGAAGGGTATGACTACTATGGGTACTTTATAGAAATATCTTTATGGGAGATAATTAATATCTTTTACGATAAAACAATATTTTTTATCTAGTAACTAATGACATTAATCCTTTATAGACTTTGGGAAATTTTCTGTGACATGTATTGAATATTTGTCTTAAAATATATAATATATATATTTGAAAATATTAGGTCATTACAGGTATCTTCTTCTAATGGGTTGATCATTGAGGTAATCATTGAATAGTCACTTTTACTAAAGTTAAACTTGGTTCCTTCTAGTTATAACCACAACTATAAAAAATATATTAACATGAGTGATGAACCTTTAACTACTTATGCATATTTTCATAATGAATATTATAAAAATTATTCAACCTTAAAATATTTTCCCCTTTTACATCCACATGATGTCCAATAATTACCTTACTTCAACCTATATAAATATAATTTTAACATATGTTATTTTAAATTGTCTTATCTTATAATTCTCAAACTAATCATGTAGACTGGATAGAAAATATTAACATTATATAGGTTTATAAAGTGTATATATTCAACCAAAGAAAATTGTGTGGGAGTGTTTATCCAAATGTGTAGTTAGGCCTCCTTTTCATTAACAATGTCACAATTGAATTAAGACCCAACACTCCATCCTTGGTATTATCACCCCTAGGTAAAACTGCGATAGTGACACAATAAACTTTCTAGTATCTATAAAATGATTTAATTACAAAAAAACCACACAATATCTACATTAGAAAAATTTAAAATTTTAATCTATCCTTAGGATTATCCCTTGGAATTCTCTATAGAATTTTCTCTAATGTTATATCATCATAATTTTCATAAATAACTAGACCTTTCTATGATGCCAACTACCCTTACCCAATCCTTAACCATATTTTGATTCATTATTGATAACATACATTACCAGCAATACACTCCAAATATCTATCAGTATAGTATCTATGGATCATTATGAACATAAATACAAAATATTATATATAAAAGAACATATTTATTTAAAAATCCACATAGTATTCCAAAATCCTAAAGATCCTTTAAACCTGTATAGGATACCCTAGGGAAATTACAAAGTGAAAGGGTGATCTAAATAACTCTTTATAGGAATATCCATGGTAATAAAATATAACATGAGATATTTAAAATGGAATAAAATACTATCATAAATAGAATGATAATATTTATGTAAACATGTAATAAATAAAAAAAATCATAAGATCATGGAATTGTGGAATATGTGGGAACAATATTTGATATGACATTAAATACGTAAGTCCCGGGTAGCTACCAATACCATCAAATTAATTTGGAAAAATTACCATGGTGTATTGGGTTCAATCATCGTACCCAAAAACATAGTATAAGAAGTCCCCTGAGGGATTGGGTTTACTCCCTAATCTAATAGATATAATGAATAATTTCCCATTGTGTATTAGGTTAACTGGATAATCCCTAACATAGAATCCCAATAGATATAATTCTCTACACAATTATTTGGAGGAATATATACTTTTTTCCCTCCCATATCATAATTAAAATCATATATATGTGTTCCACATGAAAAATATTATATTAAAATCATAATGATGGTCAAACCCATGAGAAAAATGTGGGTCTCATAATTCTGATTTACAAAATAAACAAATGATAAATAATACGTATTCCCAACATAATATGGAATAAAATCGTTTTTATCCTTTATAATTGAAAATTATATATTTTTCTAGGACATGGAGTCCCATTTTAGAAAATTAATGATAATTATTTGGAGAATAAAGGGAAGAAAAACAACTTGGGTGGAGTTTAATCAAATTGTTAATGGATTATTTAAAGAAGTGAACAGAAAATTATTTTAAAAAAAACCAAAACATAACCAATAGAGTTATTTATAAAAAATTGTGGATTTTATAATATATTCAGTGTTAAAAACATTTTTCTGGGGTGATTATTTACATGAGATAAGAAATATGAAAGAACCCAAAAATATGGATTACCTAAAAGTGGGAATTTTCAAGGGAACTAATAACATGTATAATTCAATAAATTAAAAGAATATTTTTCTAGGAATATATGTAAGGAAATTATATAAAAAAATAAATTTTTTTTCTATGATTAATATAGTCTAAAATGGAAAAATAAATAAAATGTGTAATAAAAACTAACTAGGGTGGTAAGGAAGATCCCTTATAGCTTAAGAAACACTCTAATAAAAACCCCTTAAAATAGATAGATCATGAGTTTGAAGTTAAAACACTATAAATATAGATAATAAAATCTATTATATATCCAATTTGATGTGTAATCATCTTTAAAAATAAATGAGTTGTATAAAATATATTATGTCTCAAAGTAAGAAATTTTGAGATGAAATTCATACCTCATGTCCAAAAAAGCTTGACACTTGAACTAAAATTCATGAATAGTTAAATAAAGTTCATTATAAATATATTAATTAAAATAATTCATCCATATTTAATTTTATAACAATCCATTAATTATCTATTGAAACTTATTTTTAATGTATTTTAAGCTTATGCAGCTTACTCAGGGTTGTTTAGTGAATTTCATCAAAACACAATTGGTTTCATTACCGTGGTCAAATGTTTCATAAAAAAGCATCAAGATATATAGATTTTTTTGGATTATTTAATTTATTATTCCATTAGTATAGTACTTATATTCTTTTGAAGGTCATCCCAAAATATGTCCAAATTAATAATGGTAACTTGATACGTCCATTTGAGGTGGTTAAAGTTACTATGACCATTTATTATTAATCAAATATATATAATGAAAAATATTATTCTTAAATAATTTTAATCATTTGAAAAAACATATCAGTTAATTGAATCACCTTTTTTATCCTACCATTTTCAGGTGGTGAAGGATAATTGAACATGTCGTCCATAGAGGCGGTTGTCCACACACACACATGATGAATGTTTCTACTTTCTAAAATATTATAGAGTCATGAATAAAATGGATATTCCATTTTTAAAATAAGACATAATAATTTTATTATTATAACTTAGTCTATTGTGTGATTTTAAGTGCGTATATTTCAAAATGATATAGAGAATTCAGGTTGACAGTATTACATATCCCATAGAAGTTCTTTATTGGGTAAGTTATTAAGGCTACATAGATTTTTCTTTTAGCGATCAAAAGTTTTAAAATACATCGGGGGGTGTTTAAAAGAGAATAGGGATGCTTTTTTGTTGATCCAATGATTTTTAATTGGTATAGAAATGTGGAGGAGGTGGTATCCTTTTATAATTTAAGAAAAAGGGATCTTTTATTAGTAAACTCATAATATCTCAATAATACCACTCCATTTTTAAGGAAAAGGAAAAAAATAAAAAATATTGGTTTGGGAAAATATATAATGACAATCCCTCTCCAACATCTAATATTATAGATGTTTTCAACTTATTTTAATCAATTTCACTCTGTTGGATGTTTTTTAACCAAATTCACTATTACAATAATATGTACACTTTCACCCTTGGAAACTTATTTTGGTAAATCTCCATTTAAAGTCCCAGTAAATATGTTCCATTATATAGTGTGAAATATGGACCCATTTATACCTCCCCATATCCTAGAGTCTAATAACTAGTGTTGATAACCCATGAGGTTATTATGGGGAGACTATACCATCGTTATTTTGGAACACAACATTGAGGAAAATAGTTGCGGTATCATCCATCCAAAAATAAATTAATAAATAAAGGAGAGATATAGATAAATATAAATAGATAATATATGCTATATAAATTCACTATATTCTTTTAGGTAAGTCATAAAAGTCAGTGTCATATATACAAGTCACAAATATAAATAAAATAACAACAGAAAAAAAATTCAAAACTCACAGAAGTCCATGAACAAGCCTATCCTCAGTCATTGTGTACTATCCCAAACCACATATAAAATTTAACATAGGTCACTTTCAATTATCCAACCCTACATCTATGCAGTCATCTTGGTTACTAACCAACAACCCATGTAATTTGTTATTGAGACTTAGTAGGATACCACCATCTTTGTCAAAAAGAATATCAAATTTTGGAATAGAGTAGTTCATGTAGATCTATTTCATAAGTAGGTAAGAATAAAAAATAAATAAATGAACTCAATAATTGGTTTCCTCATTCACACCATGGTTGAACCATCCTTATACAAATAAGTACATATTTATTTGAGCACGTCTTGAGGAATCTTCCAACCATAACTGTCACATTGAATATCGGTGCTTATACTTAAATTCAAAATATCACATATAATGAAAATGAATTTACATATCACATTTTTCCAATCAACTAAAATCATGTGTAATCTATGTATATGATCCTGTAATTCATAAATCATGCACCAAATATAATCCGTGGAGGTCATCTGAATATTTCTACCAAGTAGCATCTTATGTTTCATGGAATCCAAGGAGTTAATACCAAAATTCCCATTTAGATATATTTTATGTCACTCAAAATCCAATGATATCATCTTACATTACAACATTCTTTAACCAATATAAAATATAACCTTGTAATTCATTTAGATACATTGAGGTACATGGCCAAAATTAATATAATTATCCCTATTTCAATTTCAAATATGAAATTTGATTTTTATTTTTAGTTAAAAAAGGATAAGCCTATAGACCATTTTAATGTCTTTGAAAACCCGTCAGTATATCTTTAGTAAAAAATAACTCTTACCTAAACAATATCACCCTAAAGGGGTTCTCTATGGTTGAAATTAAAAAAATTCAATGGAAAATTCAATATTTTCAAAGGTTTATAGAATCATTTTATGCATACTGTTATTTATTTTTTCGTTTGATGTATAATTCATAAAAAATAATCATTTCATCATACAATGAATAAACTATAAAATGGTGAAATATTTAAATGATATCCCAAGAACCTCTATTTTTAGGTAATATTGATTCTGCACAACAAATATCGGGGTTTTGTTGAAGTATAAAAGTTAGATTTTATGAAATTGGAAAAAACACGAAAATAGGGTATAGGAGTAGTATACAATGGTAGAATATGAGAGAATATATTTAATGATAAAATAATGAAGTAATACTGTTAGATTTACATAATTTATTCAATATATTAAAATATAACAAAAATGGATGTGAGACTAAGGAGTTACCCCATGCTTGAAAGAGAATGAGTGGAGATCCAATAGTGGGGGATGATATAAGAAATAAATGGTAAAAGTAAAATAATTAAAAAGTGTTAAAAAGTGAAAATAATTAATTTTTAACTTTTTTAACAGGGTGCATGGTTTGGTTATAAAATTAGAGAAATTGTGCACCAACTGTGTGAACTTCACTATCCACCCCCCCCCCCTCATTCTACACAATTAGGTGCATTGTAAAAACATTCATGAACAAATCATATAGAATTTATTTCTGAGAAGATTTAAGAGTTAAATAATTTTTAGTCCATCATAGAATGTTTTAACAAACCATGTTCATCCCCCTTCTAAGCAACGTAGTTAAGGTGTCCTATTATTGAAAAGGATATGCTAATCGTACACCATGTCCAACCTTAGTAAAACATAAAATTATAGAATCTTGAATAATATGGAACACTTCTGACCTCCACTAAAACCTTGGACACTAAAATAAATTAACATTATGTGGACATCAAAATAATTAAATGTGTATCATACCATCTAGTATAGAGAGGTCTTACAATCTCCCCACCATAAGACAACTCTCCCTTGAATTACACCGTAAAATGAATCTAAAGTCCTTGGTGAAAACATGAAGCCATTACACATGAACATTCAATTATTTTTCCCATGCTTCTTTATAAACTCTTTTGTGCTTCCACAAATCATATACCAAGGGGATAAATTTTCCAGAAAGTGTTTTCTCACTACGATCTACAAAGAAAATCAAATTCTCCATAAAGAACACATCAACCTCCATGTTAATTTTATCAAAATCAACAGCATGTTAGGAAATTACATTCATCTTTTTGAGATGATATACATTCCATACATATCATTGATCCAATATGGAATATATAGGCAGTATTCTAATATTCTAAGCATCTCCATTATATCAACCGTTCTAACAAACCTGGGTTCTAGATTCCATATCTCTAAAAGTGATGGTTTCCCAATCTATATGAAAGAATCAATAATAAAAGGTCAAAAATATTAAACATGAGAGGTCAATGACACAACTCTTTATAAGCCTTATACATACTACATGACTTTCCCAAACACTTACGAATAAGTTATACGTACTCTAACATTTACAGGAAGAGGCTGGGTCCAATAATTATTTCATCACATGTCCCTAATTAGTATAAGACTAAATAAATCAATAACCCCTATAATTATTCACAAGAAACCATATGATTTATGATTTTATAGTTATTTATTTTGTAAGATTATAGCTTTCCCATATACATCTCCCAAGATCCTCTAAATTCAAATACACATGTTTTAAGCATTTCCTCTAGGATATGTATTATGTGCTCAGACTGTCTTTCAATCTAGGGGTTTTATGAAGTTATCAGGACAACATCAATACCAATATATTTCTATATTACATTATAAAAAAAATATGGAGAATAATAATATTAATTTTACACTATATTGTAGGGAACACTATATTACTGTAAAACCTCATGAACATAAAGTTTCTCCATATCGTCAACTACAAATGTCTCCCAAATAACAAATAAATGATAATCCTTTTTCTTGAAATCTATAACTAAAAACACAATTTAATTTCGTCATGGTTTCTTTTGTAGACTAGTAATAAAATGTATTGTGACATCATCCCATTTGCACTAAATAATGGGAAATAACTATAGGATGACATAGGGTTATTGGTGACCAAAGATCAACTTCTGAGAAGGGGAGAAAGTTGTGATAAAAATTGTTATCTTCTTCCTGATTCATAACCTCCAGTACTAACATCATAACTCATGAAACATTTTGGTTATCTTAGGTTACACTACCCACATAGAATAATTAGACACCTCATAATCTCTTTTAGTATATCTGTAAGAACTAAGACATGTCTGTTGATATGAAGTATCTCATCCATATCAATGAACTAGTTAGGAAGAATCTCTCCCTTATAATGGATTTATCTTATATCTATACAATATTGATAATGTAATATTCCTAACATAATCTTATTTCTCAATGAATGATCTACAGATAAATATGTGAGATATTCTTACCCCTAATACTAAAGCAACCCCAAATTAATATCGATGAAGACATAAATCATCCTACATTCAGTGTTATACTCCTGAAAAAAAATTATCTTTAGTCTTCCTTTATAAATAATTAGTAATTAGTTTTCTTTTACTATGGGTATAGGCATACTAGAAGTTAACAAATTGGTGATATTCCTTCCACCTTTAACCTTTATCGTTAATTTACTACTGATAGAATATGTATTTCAGGATGTAATTATTATAATGAAACATTATCCCTTCACCCAATACACTATCTCATGAGTAGATAATATCATTCACCATTACATACAACTCTAGGTTGGGTGTGGGTGGTTTTATTTCATGTGGCCACACCTTTCTGGACTCATATGATTGATTTCGACCACCCTTGATAAGAACATCATTAGACCCAAGTCCTAAGGTATCAAAATAAACTATATAGTCTCTATTAGTATTGGGTAACTTTAGTATTTGTTCCATGTTAAGTATCATATTAATATCCTAAAATTAATTCACACATGATTGTGACACTAAAAATCCCATCCCATGTTTAGCCATTCCTGCCAAAGGTACTACAATAAATGAGAAATCCTAGGTAAACCTGTGATAGTATTCTTCCAATCCTATGAATCTACATATATCGTGTGAATTCATGGGAAGCTCGCAAGATAACCCAAAAAAACATTATTTGGGTCCAAAAATACACAATACTTGGTGATAATATACCCTATAAAGTGAACTTGGTCCATTAAAAAACTATAGTATGAGTGATTGGAAGAAAGTTAAGGACACATCAACATTCCAATAACCACCTTTAAATGATGAGTGTGTTCCAACCACGTCATAGAGTACATGAGAATATCAAAAATGAAGAAAACCATTAATATAGTCTAGTAAAAGTTGAAGACTCAATTCATTTGGTCCATTAACATGGTAAAAACCTTCATTAGGTTAGACAACATAAACATATACTCATAACTATAATATCCTCCTCTAAAATCTATTTGATGTATGTCTACGGGTCTCACACAGACCAAGTGAAAACATAGCCTAAAATAAACATTGAAAATACTTTTTATCCTCTTATTTTGTAAATTAATTTATGGATTCTTGGTCATCAGTACTGGTTCATTCTCATCATTAAGTTCAATTTCCTATAATTTACACATAACGATAAGGAACCATTGTCATTTCAGCGGAATATATTGGACATTCCCACGTGGAGATAGTTGTTTGGATGAACCCCATATCCTACAAGTCCTCTATATAATTTTTTTTAGTTCGGGCACCTCTTTTAATGAAATCATATAAGTTGAAATAGAAATAGGCTCATCATCAGGCATAAGATAAATTTTGAACTCAATTAATTGAATTGGATGTGGTCTTATGAATTCATCTAAATCTGATTTTGGAACTAATCTAAAATAAAAAGAAAGACATTATTCAAAATCCACCCTTTATTTAACACTAGTCAATGGCCATGGAATGTTCTTCGCCAAGCTACTGGGAAACTGGTCATACATGACCTACTTGTATTTCTCATTCCATAACGTAAACATTTTGATGATCATCAAGAGATGTGAACATGACCCTCTATCAGTAATAGTCAATATGGCCTCAATATGGAACCATAATGTCAATACCAAGTTGAAGGTCAAAACGAGTCACCCCTATGATAAATAGATCCAATAAAAATGATAACCTTATATTTTTAGGGAACAATCCCAATAAGAGCATATTCCCTCTTACTATACTCCAGAAGGGTATCAATAGGAATGGCACCACAAAGGTAATTCAAAGACAATCCCCAGAATTATACAACAAAGAAGATAAAAATTAATGATAGTCCAAAGTTTTAATAAATATTATTATAGATTTGATACTTCTATGATCATGCATAAGACTATGAATGGCCTGACATCCTAATCTGTGAATGTAGGTTGCAATGCATGTAACTTGTCACAACCCCCTCCCACCAAAGATGCCCCTCCTGAGCTGGCAATGGTGAAAGGGAGATAATGACCCCCCGAGTACCGCCTCCAGTAGGCCCCGGGTTGGCGACTAGCACCAAGGGTTTGAGTTTTCACAATTATGGGAGGCATTACCCTTTTTATTATTTTAATATCGGGAAATAGGATAAGTCAACCACCAAAAAGGAAAAGAACAAGTGTATAGAAATAAACCCAAACCAAACCCACATGCATGTTTAAACAATTATATAACAAGGTGCATGTAAAAGAAAGCTCAAAGTACAATACCAAAAGAAACAAGTGTACAACAACAGCAAAAATTTCAACTTTCTGACTAGTAGGGTCCCACACGGCCCTGGTAGTCCTCCTGGAAACCTGAAAATTAACATAGGGTGAGCATACAAGTATACTCAGTAGGGAAACCTAAAGCTCTCATGCACAAGTGGGGAGACATCCTAATGTCTCATGAGAACAACAGAAGAAACCTAGAATGGAATTCTATCCACCCAACCTCACCAGCCACACTCACTATTAACACGATCACAACAGGTAATAGTATATAAGAACAACAGTATTGGGTACCCCGCACCATTTCCCTTTAGTTAGATGCTCTTCCTAACAACGAACGTCCTGACGCAACCACACTCTCCCCGCCCGTACACACCTGGGCCTCACCATCATGTATCCCGCCCGCACACACCTCGGCCTCACTACCACGTATCCCGCCCGTACACACCTGGGCCTCATCCCAAATATTCTTGGGAAAACATAGAACATGCCTGAAGAGACTTGGGATAAAGCCCACCCAATCGAAACATACCTGAAGAGTCTTAGGTGTATGGTCGCCTCAAGCCATCACAAACTAGTGGAGAAGGAGCATGAAGGAGCTAGTAACTATGCGAAGAACACCCTCTCCCATGAAATGGGAGTGTTCGACACTAAGTGCTCAACATGGTTGGGGTGCGATAAAACACAAAATATACAAATATATATATATATATATATATATATATATATATAAACCATCCACACATCCCAACCTATGGCTTCTAAACAGAGAAACAGAGCACGTGCCTCAGCACTGCTACTACGAAGCATGCATACAACAAACAACTCCAACCACATTTAGGTTTTCACATTTCAGGAGAATTAATTTATTAGTTCCTTAACTACTGGGCAACTATCCACAAAAAACCACATCAATATTTCGTAAAACATATCCCTGCCATCCGCAAATCAAGTTAGGAAAATACAAGCAACACAACAAAGTCCTTCTTATTATCCAACCAAACCCATTGATTATTATTCTCGTTCCATTACAATGACCCACCATTCATTAACTCTTCCACTTTTTATTTAATAATCACAACCCACTATTCAATCACAAAATAGCCCATCCCTGTAGCCCCACTGCCAAACACCATAACCACAACCGCACCAAAACCCGTACATCAATATCCCTTTAATACCATTTATCGTAGCCCCGCTGCCCATCACCAACATAGAATTTATACCAACCCACAACCAATCCTACCGCATCCCCGCTGCTCACCATATCCACAACATCAAAAAAACACCCCCATTACATTCCACGTAACCAAGACAACACCCACATGTTCATTATTCCATTTTGTTCAACCGGGGTGATCACACAAGGGTTCCAGATTTTAAAGAGCCATCTTTACGTGATTAACCAATATCCACATTCCAAAAAGTTTACATCCACAAAATGGTCTAGAAAGTTAGGGCACCATTTAATTGCACAAGCAAAGGCCCCCAACGACCGCGATTTTCAGTAGACATAAGCCTATTCAATTCACAACATAATATCACAGGATATAAAGATAACAGCAAACACAACTTCCCAACCCAATTATATAAGACAGTTATTATCTTTATTAAACCGGTTCAACGGTGTTTCACATAAACAAGAGAACACACACCCCTCATGATGAAAAAATTAGAGAGGGAAATGTATGATACGTACCTCAACAGGTTCTGATCACAGCGATCCCCTGGATCAGCCCAGGAAGACGTATGTCAGCGTCCATCACTTCTCTCAGGTCCCGAAAAAACCTCCTCGGGTGGAAGTAGGAAAGTAAAGGTCGAAGGAAAGACAACGGACCCAGGCTCGGAAGTTCCGCCTCGTCGTTACGATCCCGAGGCCGCTGACGGATCGTATATCGGAGCTCGAATGAAGTAGTTATGGAAGAAAGATCCTTTGAGTCTATTGGGAGAACATTGCTCAGAGGAAAGGGGAGGAGAGGGTTGAGTTGAAAGGAGGAGGGGACCCCTCCTTTTATGGGCTAGAAAATAAAAAGTACATGGTGTGTAGTTTATGGTACATGACGTGTACTCGGTTATATTACACGGTCTCCATGAGGCTTCCAACACGGCTCTGCGGCCGTTTACTGGTCGACACACGGATTGAGGGTAACGCATACGCGGGGAGGGACTACATGGCATGTAGTTTGGACACACGACGTGTACCAATTTATTGCACACGGCAAGGAAACAACTCTAACATGGCACACGACCGTTGACTGGTAACGCTTACGTGGGGAAGGACTACACGGCGTGTAGAACTGGACACACGGCGTGCACCCATTATTCCACACAACAAGGACACGGCCTTCAACATGGGGTATACCTGGAAAGGTGGTACACGGCGTGTAGTTACACTACACAGAATGTACTCATTTACATCACACGGCGAGGACACGACCTGCGAGATGTGGTATACCCGGAAAAAGGGTACACGACGTGTACTCAAACTACATGGAGTGTAGTTTCAAAATTCTGGAAAGCGTGGTAAAAGTCCATTTTACCCTCCATAACACTTATTGACATTCTTTTTGACAAAGGAATGGGCCAGAGAGGTCCGGGCCATTACATCAGATACCTCTTAAAACATTCTCATCCCCGAGAATTCAAAAACCAACCCAGAGGAAACCCAACAATATACCTCATAGGGTTCTCGTTATAACAGGAACCCAACCAACAACCCTAATCATATGTGTTAGGAATTCCTTCTCCTATGTCGAGATATTATCCACTTTAGGTGGCACTGACTCACCTACACGGGTTTAATTTAATCCTAATTAATGTGTCTCAATTAAGAATTGGGTCTTCCCACTTTCATACATTAGGATTTTTTAACTCATACTACCCCTAACACCACACAACCAACACACTACCCGAACATGTGGTATTGGGAAATTCCTTCTCCTATGTCGGGATATTATCCGCTTTAGGCGGCACTGACTCGCCCGTATGGGATCAATCAAATCCACATTAATGCATCTCGATTAAGGGCCAGGTTTTTCCCTTTCCCCACACATCTGGACATGTTACACATTACCAGGGAACATGGAAACAAAAGGTCTCACAACCGACAAGCCAAGCATTCCATATATCAAAGGTATGGAGTACAACATCAACAAAAAGCTTAGAAGTACAAGGGAAAACAAAAGTCAAAACAACTCTGGGTATTGAGCCTGCATCTGGGTCTCCCGCTCCCAAGTGCTCTCCTTTAGGCCGCCATACCTCCAAAACACACAAACCAAGGGAATGGTTCATCCACGGAGCACCTTCTCTTTAAGATCATCAATTCTGACTGGTCATTCCTCGAAGGTCGCGACGTCACCCATATGTAATTATACCCAGTCGATAATGTGGGAGTCAGCGTCTAAGTACCGACGAAGCTGGGAGACGTGGAAGACATCATGAACCTTCTCCAACTGAGGTGGCAGGTCCAGGTGATATGCCACCTCACTGACTCACCTCAGCACCTCAAAAGGTCTGATGAACCTAGGGGAGATCTTTCACCCTTTCCCAAACCTCTGATGCCCCCGTCGAGGGTAAAACTTCAAGAACACATGATCTCCCACCTCGATCTCCAAGGGCCTTCTCCGACGAACAACATAAAACTTCTGTCGATCTTGAGCCGCTTTCATCCTCTCACGTACAAGCTTGACTTTCTCTGTGGTTCTCTGCACTACCTCTGGCATAAGAGCACCTATCTCACCAACCTCTGTCCAGCAAATGGGTGAACGACATGGCCTTCCATAAAAAGCCTCAAACGGCTCCATCCCAATAGTATAGTTGAAGTTGTTGTTGTAGGCGAACTCTACTAAAGGAATGTGTCGTACCCATGATCCTCCGAAATCCAGAACGCATGCTCGCTGCATGTCCTCCAACGTCTGGATAGTCCGATCTGTCTTCCAATCGGTCTGGGGGTGGAATGCAGTGCTAAGGCATAGCATGGTGTCAAAAGAATGTTGTAACCCCCTCTAGACTCGTGAGGTAAACCGAGTATCCCGCTCTGAGACGATATACTTTGGAATTCCATGAAAACGTACCACCTCGTCTATGTACCTCTCTGCCAAGGTACTCACCGAGCCTAACTCCTTAATTGATAAGAAGTGAGCTGATTTCGTCAATCGATCCACCACCACCCAGATAGCATCATAACCACCCTGAGCTATGGGTAGTCCTATGACGAAGTCCATTGAGATATAATCCCACTTCCACTATGGGACATCTAAGGGATGCAACAAACCACTAGGAACCCGGTGTTCAGCCTTCACTTGCTGACACACTAGGCATTTAGCCACAAACTCTGCCACTGCCCGTTTCACCCCGGGCCACCAAAACTGTTCCCTCAGGCCTCGGTACATTTTCGAAACTCCTGGATGTACCGCCAAGTCTGAGCTATGGAACTCACAATGAAATCCCTAACACATTATCTTTGGGACAAAAAAAATTTCCTGGAAAAGCATCCGATGTCGGTTGTCCTCTAACCATCCTTCTAGAGAGTTCCCCTAATCGACACGATCACACATCACTTCCTCCTCTATGTCCCCCCACTGAGACTCTTCCACATACTACAACAAGGAGGAATGCACAGTCATCTGAAACAAACAGCCTCTAACACCTTCTTCCCTTGCATCCAACTACAAGGCAGCCAGCTCTCCCATCACCTTCTAAGCATCAGCGGATTCCCGAACCACTTCCTGATGCGACATCCTGCTCAGGGCATCAGCCAAAACGTTTCCCTTACCTTTAGTATAAGAGATCTAAAATTCATAGTCTTGGAAAAACTCGACCCATATCTGTCGCCGTAAGTTCAGGTCACGCTAGAAGAAGATATAAAGCAGGCTCTTCTGATCTGAGAAGACCACAATGCGCTCCCCAAATAGTTAATGTCACCATAACATCAGTGTGAACACTACTACTACAAGCTCTAGGTCATGGGTGTCATAGTTACGCTCGTGAGGGCATAAATGCCTAGACCCATAATAGATCACTCCCTTCTTCTGCATCAGCACACACCCTAGACCAAGGCCAGATGCATTGCAAAACACTTCATACAGCAACCCTTCCTCTGGAAACCAGAGTACAGGAGCACTGAACAACTTCCCCTTCAGGTAGTCGAAATACTTCTTCCACTTCTCGCTCCATTGGAAAACCTGGTTCTTCGTAGTCAAAGCTGTCAAAGGAGCAGCAACTTGAGAGAAGTCTGAAACGAACCTGCGATAGTTACCTGCCACCCCATGAAACTACGAACTTCCACCATGCATTTGGTTTCCGCCCAAGAAACAACTGCCTCCACCTTCGATGGCTCTACTGACACTACATTCCGATACACTACGTGCCAAAGAAATTTTACTTATTGTGTCAAGAACATACACTTCGACAATTTCCCATAAATCTGGTGGTGCCAAAGGACTTCTAAGATTGCCCTGATATGGTCAACATGCTCCTCCTCTTATCTTGAGTAGATCAGGATGTCATCGATAAACACAATGATGAAATGGTCCATAAACTCTCGGATGACAAAATTTATAAGTCCCATGAACACAGCTGGTGCATTCGTAACTCCAAACGGCATAACTACAAACTTGAAGTCCCCATACCTGCACCTGAAATCCATCTTCGATATGTCATTGTCCTTTAACCTCAGCTGATGATATCCAGATCGTAGATCAATCATGTAAAAACAACCTTCTCCCCTCAGTTGGTCAAAGAGATCATCTATCCTTGGAAGGTGGTAATGGTTCTTGACTGTTACCTAGTTCAACCTTCGATAGTCTATGCATAGCCTGAGACCACCATATACCTTCTTCATGAACAAAACTGGAACACCCCATGGCAATACGCTAGGTCGAACAAAACCCTTATCCATCATATCATCAATCTGAATCTGCAACTCCCGCAACTCCGAAGGTTCCATCCGATAAGGGGCCATCGAAATCGTGCGGGCACCAGGCTGTAAGTCTATCCCAAACTCAATGTCACATCGGGGGGGGGGGGGTAGAGTGACAACCTCCTCAGTAAAAACATCGAGGAACTCCCCAAAATACCTCCAGGACATCCATCATATCTGTTTCTGCTAGAACCACTGATATCCCGCCTAACAAGGAAAGGAGAGGCTTCACATGTCGGCTTCCCACCTAATAGATCCCCTCGCCAACAAATGATACGTGCTTCCTATTTATGTCAGAGAACACGACTCTTCTCTGGAAGTAGTCGATAATGGAACTAAATGAAAACAACTAGTATATTCCTAGGATGACATCGTATGGATGCATCTGTAATAGAATAAGGTCCCCACTAGATCGATGTGGTCCCAACGTCATCCCATTTCCCCAGAAAACACAAGATACGCTGGTGTGGCCTCCAACTGGTGTACTCATCACCAGTGGTATGGAAATTATCTCTACGTCTAGTCCCAAAGCATGGGCTAGACCAGGTGCAACAAAGGAGTGCGAAGCTCTTGAATCGAACAAAGCAGAAACAAGAGTGGTGAACAAACAAATCGTACCTCGCACCACCTCTGGTCCTACCAGAGCTACCAACTCTGTTGCGTGCAACTGTCCACGCCCATCTCCTCTGCCTCTCTGATTTCGTCCACCTCCACGACCATGCCCTAGTCTAGGTCCCTAAGGATCACCCTGAGGTCCGCCTCCTCATGCAAAGTCCTCCCTCGGAGGAGCATGGTCATGCTGCTGCTGGAAGGGGCTCACTGGTAACTGGTGCTTCTGAGGTGGGTGCTGAACCTGCCCACCTCTACCGTACTGAGATCGGGTCAGGCACAGACCCTGAACGTGCCAGAAACATACATAAGAAAAACACTTAGGTTCTAGGCTCATGAATAAGAGACGAGGACTGGAAGATCTGAACTAGAACTGCAGGGGCCTGCTCCCCACTGGCCTGAACCTGGAAGGTCGCGTTGCAGGAGACCTGCTGCTGACTGTCTTCCCCTTCGATGAGCCTGGCTGGATCCCCTCTCGGGGTTCACCTCCCAGCGAGTGCATCCTCTCTACAACCTCTTCCTTCTTCTTTACCGCCAAGTACATCGGAAGGGTGAAGTGTGTGACATCATACTGGAGCGAAGGACGAAGCGCCTCCTCCAAACCTCTCTCCCGAGACTCCTCATCCGGAAAGAGATCCAAAGCAAAGCGCAGAAGATCCTTGAACTTGATCCCCAACTCTCATACTAACATACTCCCCTGCTGAAGGGAGAGTAACTCATGCCGCTTCTCCTCCGTGATCATGGAAGAAATGAATTCCTCTCGGAATTCCTTCTCAAAGTCAGCCCACAGAACCTCTGCCTCTATCCTCTCTCCGAGGTAGAGTGTCCACCAATGTTGCACTGCACGTCTCAGCTGACTGAACGTTAGGGGAACCCAGTACTCACTCGGAGCATGAATCAAGGTAAAAGTGATCCCTAGATCCTCAAGCCACCCCTCCATCTTCATATCCAAAGTACCACCCTCATACTTCTTGAGGGTCTGCCGTTGGAAAGAACGGAGAGTCTTCTGCCACTGGCTATCTTCCTCCTCTGGGTCAATACTCAACTGATCGACCACCTGAATCTGTTGGGCCTCGGCCGTATGAGCCACCCAGGGATGACGTCCAGGTGCCATAACTGTACAGTAAATAAAGATCACCTAAGCCTAAGTAGTAAAGAAAAGATCAAGGTTTTATTTTATCATTTAAATTCAATTTCGTTACCAGGACACCCAAATCAAGTAAAACACAATCATGATGATGCATGTACCTTCCCTAGGTTCTCTACCCCTAAATTAATGTAGTCTCACATGGTTGTTCAGTAGGCTCAGAGTCCTTGCATTGGATCACGGGGGGGCCCTAAAATCTCGTGTCTTAGCTGGTCTTCGCTGGCCTATGTCATGCACCAAGATTAACTAACATTTTCGCCCTACCATCCCATGCAATCCTCAATGTTCCTAACTCCATACTCCATGCCGTCTCTCAACCTCCCTCTGATACCATTCTGTCACAACCCCCTCCCACCAAAGATGCCCCTCCTGAGCTGGAAATGGTGAAAGGGGGATAATGACCCCCGTGTCCCGCCTACAGTAGGCCCCGGGTTGGCATCTAGCACCTAGGGTATGCGTTTTCACAATTATGGGAGGCATTACCCTTTTTATAATTTTAAGATCGGGAAATAGGACAAGTCAACCACCAAAAAGGAAAAGAACAAGTGTGTAGAAATAAACCCAAACCAAGCCCACATACATGTATAAACAATTTTATAACAAGGTGCAAGTACAAGAAAGCTCAAAGTACAATACCAAAAGAAACAACTGTAAAAAAACACCAACAACTCCAACTGTCCGACTAGTAGGGTCCCGCACGGCCCTGGTAGTCCTCATGGAAACCTGAAAGTAAACGTAGGGTGAGCATACAAGTATACTCAGTAGGGAAACCTAAAGCTCTCGTGCACAAGTGGGGAGACATCTTAATGTCCCGTGAGAACAACAGAAGAAACCTAGAAAGTAATTCTATCTACCCAACCACACCAGCCACACTCACCAAAAACACAATCACAAGAGGTAGTAGTATATAAGAACAAGAGTATTGGGTACCCCCGCACTATTTCCCTTTAGTTAGCTGTTATTTCTAACGATGAACGTCCCGACGCTTCCACACTCTCCCCACCCGCACACTCCTAGGCCTCACAACCACATAACTCGCCCGCACACACCTGGGCCTCACAACCACGTATCACGCCCGCACACACCTGGGCCTCATCCCTAAGATTCTTGGGACACAGAAGAACCTGCCCGAAGAGTCTAGGGCTAAAGCCACCCCAATCGAAACCTACCCGAAGAGTCTTAGGTGTAAGTTCACCTCATGCCATCATAGCCTAGGGGAGAAGGAGCAGGAAGGAGATAGTAACTATGGGAAAAACACCCGCTCCCATGAAATGGGAGTTTTCGGCATTAAGTGCTCAACATGGGTGGGGTGCGATAAAACACAAAAGATACAGATATATATATACCAACCACACAACCCAACCTACGGCTTCTAAACATAGAAACTGAGCATGTGATTCAGCACTGCTACTAAGAAGCATGCATACAAAAAACAACTCCAACCCCATTTTGGTTTCCATGTTTCAGCAGAATTAATTTATCAGTTACTTAACTACTAGGCAACTATCCACAACCAACTATATCAATCGTTCGTAAAACATATCCATGCCATCCAAAAATCAATCTATCATGACCCCCTCCCACCAAAGATGCCCCTCATGAGCTGGAAATGGTGAAAGGGAGATAATGACCCCCGAGTCCCGCCTCCATTAGGCCCCTAGTTGGCGACTAGCACCAAGGGTATGGGTTTTCACAATTATGGGAGGCATTACACTTTTTATTATTTTAAGATTGGGGAATAGGACAAGTCAACCACCAAAAAGGAAAAAGATCAAGTGTATAGAAATAAAACCAAACCAAGCCCACATGCATGTTTAATCAATTTTATAACAAGGTACAAGTACAAGAATGATCAAAGTACAATACCAAAAGAAACAAGTGTACAACAACAACAACAACTCAAACTGTCCGACTAGTAGGTTCCCACAAGGCCCTGGTAGTCCTCCTGGAAACCTGAAAGTAAACATAGGGTGAGCATACAAGTATACTCAGTAGGGAAACCTAAAGCTCTCGTGCACAAGTGTGGATACATCCTATTGTCCTATGAGAACAACAGAAGAAACCTATCAAGGAATTCTATCCACCCAACCTCACCAGCCATACTCTCCAAAAACACAATCACAACAGGTAGTAGTATATAAGAACAAGAGTATTGGGTACCCCCGTACCATTTCCCTTTAGTTAGCTACTCTTCCTAATGACGAACGTCCTGACGCTTCCACACTCTCCCCACCCGCACACACCTGGGCCTCACCATCACATATCCCGCCCACACACACCTAGGCCTCACAACCACGTATCCCGTCCGCACACACATGGGCATCATCCTGAAGATTCTTGGGAAACAGTAGAACCTACCCGAAGAGTCTTGGGCTAAAGCCACCCCAATCGAAACCTACCCGAAGAATCTTTGGTGTAAGGTCGCCTCAAGCCATCATAGCCTTGGGGAGAAGGAGTGGGAAGAAGCTAGTAACTAAGGGAAAAACACCCTCTCCCATGAAATGGGAGTGTTCGGCAATAAGTTCCCAACATGGGTGGGGTGCGATAAAACATAAAAGATACAAATATATATATAACAACCACACAGCCCAACCTATGGATTCTAAACAGAGAAACTGAGCATGTACCTCGGCACTGCTACTATGAAGCATGCATAAAACAAACAACACAAACCCCATTTAGGTTTTCACATTTCAGCAGAATTAATTTATTAGTTCCTTAACTACTGGGAAACGATCCAAAACCAACTATATCAATCGTTCATAAAACATATCCCTTCCATCCATAAATCAAGTTATGAAAACACAAGCAACACAACCAAGTCCTTCTTATTAGCCAACCAACCCCATTTATTATTAATCTCATTCCATTACCACAACCCACCATTCATTAACTCTTCCACTTTTTATTTATTAATCACAACCCACTATTCATTCACAAACAAGCCCATCCCTGCAGCCCCACTGCCAAACACCATAACCAAAACCGCACCGAAACCCATACATCATTATCCCTTTAATACCATTTATCGCAGCCCCACTGCCCATCACCAACATTGCATTTATACCAACCCACAACCAAGACAACCGCAACCCCGCTACTCACCCTATCCACAAAAACCCAAAAACACCCCCATCACATGCCATGTAACCATGACAATACCCACATGTTCATTATTCCATTTTGTTCAACTGGGGTGATCACACAAGGGTTCCAGATTTTAAACATCCAACATTACGTGCTTAACCAATTTCCACATTCCACAATGTTTCCATCCACAAAATGGTCTAGAAAGATAGGGAAACCATTAATTGTGAGAGCAAAGGCCCCCAACGACCGTGATATTCAGTAGGCATAAGCCTATTCAATTCACAGCATAATATCACGGGATATAAAGATAAAAACAAACACAAATTCCCAACCCAATTATATAAGCCACTTATTATCTTTATTAAACCGGTTCAAAGGTGTTTCACATAAACAAGAGAACACCCACCCCGCATGATGCACAAATTAGAGAGAAGAGGGTAAGATCCCTACCTCAACAGGTTCTGATCATAGCGCTCCCCCTGTATCAACCCTATAAGACGTCTGTCGGCGTCCGTCACTTCTGTCGGGTCCCGGCAAAACCTCATCGGGTGGAAGTCAGAAAGGAAAGGTCGAAGTAAAGACAACAGACCGAAGATCAGAATTTACACCTCGTCATTATGATCCCGTGTCTGCGGACGGATCGTAAATCGAAGCTTGGACAAAGAAGTTATGGAAGAAAGAGCCATCAAGTCTCTTGGGAGAACTCTTCTCAGAGGAAAGGGGAGGAGAGTGGTTGGTTGAAAGGAGGGGACCCCTACTTTTATAGGTGAGAAAAGAAAAAGTACACGGCGTGTAATTTATGGAACATAGCGTGTACTCAGTTTTTTTACATGGTCTCCACGCGGCTTCAAACACTGCTCCGCGACCGTTGACTGGTCAACACACGGTTTGAGGGTAACGCATACGCGGGGAGGGACTACATGGCGTGGAGTATGGACACACGGCGTGTACCCATTTATTGCACACGGAAAGGACATGGCTCCAACATGGAACACGGTCGTTGACTGGTAACGCGTACGTGGGGAAGGAATACACGGCGTGTAGAACTGGACACAGGGCGTGCACCCATTATTCCACACAACAAGGACACGACCTTCATCATGGGGTATACCCGGAAAGGTGGTAAACGGCGTGTAGTAACACTACATGGTGTGTACTCATTTACTTCACACGGTGAGGACACAACCTGTGACATGGGGTATACCCGGAAAGAGGGTACACGGTGTGTACTCAAACTACACGGCGTGTAGTTTCAAAATTCTGGAAAGCGTGGGAAATGTCCATTTTACCCTCTAGAACACTTCTTGACCTTCTTTTTGACAAAGTAATGGGCCAGAGAGGTCTGGGACATTACATAACTGGACTGAACCATATCTTTGAGATCCAGCCTCACGTCCATTCAATGAACTACCAAAAAAACTGGATCCTAAATATATGCTTCACTCCTCTTCCTCACACAAATTCACCCATATAGCTCTAACTACCCACATAACATGCGGTTACTAAGATGACCCCATAACTCTACACTATTCTACAACATCTATCCCAATGTTCGTTCTACACTATCTTATAGAACCCCTATCGGTGACCCATCTTACCACATGCATAATGATCTATTGGTGCCTGACCACACAGAATTTTAATGTGTCCTCATCAACCATATCGGTGACATGGTGTTTAACTACATCGTTGGATTCCAAATCTACAACTGGTCAGGGGATTCCCCAGATAACGATTCTCCTAGATAACTTATAACCCGCTACTTATCCTTGTAGAATTCCGCTACCTTGACCCCTTTCCATCACATAGGTTTGACTAAGATATAGTCACTCGGTTAACTATTAAAAAAATGTGTTATGCCTAAATATATTCACCTTAACATTGATGGAATACTGAACTCATCCTCAAACTACTATTATTAACCCACATCACCATCTACTATTATAGGAGAGGAACACTCAAGTCCTAATAGCAATTAAAAAACTCCATAATAGATATGATACGATGTTTTAGCTTAATGAACTCCCTAGCTATGTCAACCCATAAAGACATTATTAAAAAGTGTTCAAAGAATCTAGTCTCTAAGACATTATAGGACATGACCATATGCTACTCAGCTCAGACTATGATTTCTTACCATCATTTCACTGACACTTTCATCATATATATCTTCTCCATCACCCACCAATTGAAAAGGTAAATATTTTAAATATTTTAATTTTATTTTTTTTATTTTTAAACCCTCATATGTGTTGTTTCAAGGGAAATTGTCATACTTAATGGTTTTATTATCATTTTGAGCTTAATTGAAAAAATGGAATATTTCTGATTTTAATTATTTTAATGTATTTTTTTATTTACTCCATAAACATTTATAGACTAATAAATATTGAAAAGTAATTTTTCTTATAGTATTAAATGAAATTTTTAAATAATTTCATTCTTATTTACCCCAAGATCAATCTACCATAAGAATGTTCAAAATCAGCTCAAAAATCAGGCATCAGAATTTGTGGAATGATATTGAGATTTTTTATGTTGGGACCATATCTCAGAAATGGATGGTCAAAAGGAAAAAAAATCAATATGGATAAATAGGACATCTCGAGGAACAATTTTTATTACTATAGAAATGCATGATTCTATCAATTTAAGGCCATAAATTAATGGTAATTTGTATATGTGGAATATGAAGAGTCATCCTAGAAAAAATAATTTTGTTCATTAATGTGGCCCTAACTTCTACATCCTTTGGCCAATTAAATTTAAATGTTAGGGTGCATGTAAAAAATTATTAAAAAAAGTTTGAGGAAGACAAAATTTTCTATTTCTTATATTTGATGGGTTTATCATTCTTGTACGTTTGGCTGATAGAATCAGATCCAAGAAATTTCTCCCTTTTCTTATAAAATATTTTTATTCTTCGTTTCAAATGTTTTTCACTCAAAGTAGCCATTTTTTGATGTTTTTTAGTTTATTTTTATTTGTAATAATATTATTAATTTTTTATATGTTATTTGTCTTCTTCCTATAAATCTATCATTTTTTATACTTTGTGTTCCCATCTCAATTTCCTCTCAACTATGGTCTCTAATACATATAGTCATGAGTAACTAACTTGAGCAAGTTCCCAATGGATAAATCCAGTGTTCGACCCATTTCATTTAACATTAATTTTTTTTTGTTTCTTACTTTATTAAATTTAGGTTTATGGGGATCTTAGTGGGATCAGTTACTTTGGTTCTCCACTACCCACCTGAGGCTCAGATTTCTCTTCTTTAATATTCTCCCTCGATCGAGGAGGTGGATGTGCAGTCTGCCAGGTATTGTTGTGTGCACCATATATTAAAAACATGGGAAGAATATTATACTCATGTATATGATGGAATATTTTCATTAAGTTAATTGGAAACTAATAAAGAGATAATGAAGGTTCACTATGTGTTATCTCTTGGGAGGATATCCTTTCTATCTATCATCAACAATTTTTTCTACATTCATTATGTCTCCATTATATATATATATATATATTAATATTTCATACATATTTAAAACTCATTTTATTTTTATTTTTTAGTTTTATATTTGATTTAATTTAAATAGCTACTATGAATTTAGTGTTTTGAAAGCTTCTTCCTCGAGACAGACCCTCAGTGTGCACTATATTGCATGATTATTTAAATAAATAATTAACCAGGGATTCCTCAAAAATCCATCCACCTCACTAATTTCAATTAGTCTCAACATTATATAAGTTAATTTTGAAAAAATCAATCTATAAATTATCTAGTAGTGGACCCATCTCCCACTTGAGCATCAGTTGATATTAGAGGTAGAACTATGTGGTCAAATATAACATAGAGGGAGAAATTTAATGAGACTCTCTCTACATCACCTATACCACTCACATTATACTTTCTCGGAGCTGATCATCTGCAATAGAACTTGATGAATTCGGAGAAACAATCCTAAAACCCTCATGGTCATGCTCATTCTCTACCTCATATTATTGTACCTATGGTCGATGTGCAGGAAACCCTCTACAATTTCAAACACACATCTTGAATTACAATGACATAATTGATTTCCATATGATAGAAAAGGGAAGAAATAATGATTCCAAATTACCTTTAATTATCATTATAATGGGTAGAGTTCAAGGAATTTCTATTTTATTCAATAATAATTTTAAATTTGACATTATATATTTTAGGGGTTTAACAAACAATAGTACAGTTATGTAGAGTTTCGGCCATATGTTATAAAGGAAAAAAATTATATGTTGTGATTGGAACCACATTTAACTATCATCATCATTTATTTAAAACATTTATGTACTAAAAAATTTAAACTTTTATCAATTTTATGGGATTGTTTAAATAGAATACCATCATTAATTAATACGAAAATTCATATAAATTAATGGATGCACTTTATGTAACCCACCCTAATTCCATTACATTATAGTTAATGTGAATTGGGAATATCAATATCATGAATACTTATATTATTAATTGATATATGTAGCATCTTTCCATACTGGTAAAATATTAAAAACCCATAAACTAATATCATCACCCCCTAGTGCACCACTCATAGAAAAGTTCTATCAACTGTAAAATAGAAAATATTACAAAACAATCATCTCCCTTAGAGACATGGATTTTATTCGTATTTTAGTTCGATACTACTAGGAACAAGATAATTTTCAAGACATGAAACCTCATATTATCCTAATTACGAGCCTTAAATATTAAATATAATATTACCCTCGTATCACTTTATGATGACCTATAATCAGAGCCACTAAACCGATGCCCTAGGCTATTGTTCCACATGACCTCAAGTATATATCCCCATATTTCAATGGTTGAAGACCAATGGTAAGGGATAAAGAGTTAGTATGGAGTGATTATATGCTTAAGATCAAACTGAACAACATGGAATAAAATTATAGAGATAACAACTTTCCAGACATAATTGAATAAATCAGTGCATAAGGAAGATAAATGTAAATAGATAAAACATAATGAAAAAAATTAAAATGTATTACCTTATGTTAGTCATACAAGTTAGATTCAAATGTACAAGTCCCAAAAACAAAAATAAACAAATATTGATGGAATATATTGTACTCCCAAAAGTATGAGCACTAGCATGATCCACAGATTTGTGGTCCATCTGAAAAAAATATTCCGTTTAAAATAGGGACCATTACATTTTCTAATCTTGCATTTATAAAGTCTTATTAGTTAACAAATGATGTCCCATGAAGTTTGCGAGTTCGAATTAGTAAGAAACTTTAAACAGTGTCTAAAAATATATCCAGTTTGATCCAAGAATATTCCAATAATATGTATTTTATAATTATTAAACAATAAAATAGATAAATAAATAATATAAAAAAACTTTTCCACGAGCTCTATAATGACACCCAGGTTAAACCCACCTTTTAAAGACATCGATAGATGTATTTAACAACATATTGATGACCCTACCAAACACAACCATCACAATAAATCCATTTGTGCATAATACTTTCCAAATATCACTTATCATTGAAATATATTTAATCAATCCATCAATCCAAGTTAGCTTGTTTTATGTGAAATCCAAAGAAGTAATCTTGGATTTCCTAATTCCTAGAAAATTTGGAATGCAATAAAATCCAGGAATTCCTACTTTGTAGTACTATACGTCTTGTCCATTTCAAGGAGTTCATCTTGGAATTCCCATTAATTTTGAAATTTTTATCTAATGGAATCCAAGGAGCTCATCATGTCATTTTCATTTATTCATTATTATATGTCACTATAGATCCATGTATATTATCATAGAATTCACCCTTCATTTAACCAATTTAAAAAATAAAAAACTAATTCATTAAATACATATATTCCCCTAGTCAGAATTCAGACAATTATCACTATCTTCAATGCAAACATGTAAATTGATTTTTTAGTTTAAAATTGTTATTCTCGTAGTCCATTTTTATTTACATGACACCCATTTGATATTTTTTTTATTATAATAAACTCTAAAATTACCAATATTACCCTAAATGTTGTGTCTCTATTTTAAATTAAAATCTAACAAGGGTTGTTTCTTGACTTTGAAAGGGTACTAGACTCATTTTTGGGAAACAATTATTTAATTTTATGTTTGAGTTCATATTTATGGAAAATTAAAATTTTTGTAAACATGGAATAAAAAATAAACAATTGATAATCATATGGAATAGCTTGAATACGACCTATAATAAGGTAAACCCTATCCACATGTCAATTTTTGAATCATGATTCGAGAAGAAATAATAGTTTTTATGAAACTAGAAAAAAACCATAAAAATATGGTATAAAATAAATAAATAATTGGAGAATAAGAGACTGTGTATTTAATGTGGAAATTAGGAAGGAAGACAATTGCATTTAAATTAACCTTTCAATCACTTTAGGAATAACTCAAAATGGAGGGGAATCTAAGGAGATCCCTCAAGATTATTGGATATGGAGAGAAGAGCCGATGTTGGGGGTGTTTCATGAAATAAAGACATGAAAGAGAAGGTTAAACTTAATATTATATATGTAAAGAAATTATTTTCAATATTTTTTAATGGCCACACAGTCTGGTCATATTGTTCACCAAACCATTTGCAGACTGTGAGAATCACATATCTGAAAACCCTCCATCCCACATGATTTGGATCATAGTTAAAAAAATTATGTGGAAATTATGTGGATTGTCTCTACAAAATGATTTATACCTCTCATGGCTTCCAAGGCCCCATTTCATGGTTTAATAAATTTTTCTCATCACATTTCGATGCCACATAGTTATAGGCCACATTTAGTGAAAAAGTATGCTAACTATGTATCTTTCCTTTCATTTCCAAAACATGAAATTCCCTTCACCCATCCACATGTCATTGTCAAAACCTCCCTTAAACCCTTAGAAACTCTTCTATAGTAAAAGGAATATGATGCCAATAAAATTAAATGGAATTCATACCTCAAGGTGGAGGGGTGTGTAATAATTGTAATGACCAAAATTAAAATTGAAATTATTTATTAATTGGAAAAATATGATTTCAAAGATAAAGATAATTTATTTAAATAAAATATCCATGCACTATAGAAATTAACATTATTATTAGAGCATATAAAACATAAAAACATGTTTTTAGGGAGTTATTTTTTTTATGAAAAATATTTTTGTTTAGGATAAAATTATTAATTTTATTAAATATATTAGAATTAAAATGTTTATTATTCTTTAAATAATATTTAACTAAAATTATGAAGTTGAAAACCCAATTCCACCATTTAAAAATATTATTAAAAGAAACAAACAAAATATAGTTTTCATTTGAACATTTACTAAATTTTCTTAGATGTTAAGTGTGGGCTTTATATATCAATGTAATATTACGAAATAATTGTCTTAACTTAATTAAATATATTTTTTTATTCTAAAAGGGTTTAAAAAAATTCATGGCATTATTTTATAATTAATGTGATTATTTTGACCAAAATATTTATTTTTACAATTCACTTAAAAATTTATTATTTCACAAATTACTCAACAAATAATACAAAGATAATATTGATATAATGAATTTAAAAAATTATATTAATTTTATAAAATCAAAATTAATAAATTTATTTATTTATCTTTTAAATAAAAAATATAAATTTTTAATTAAAAAATATTTATTGGAAAGTGGGGTTTATAAAAATTATGTGTTCTTGATATTATTTCATATTTATTAATAATTTAATTTTTATTAATATATTTTCTCATATATAATAACTTTTAAAAATTTCAATTTGATTTATTAGGAGAAAATATAAAATAAGTAACAAAACAATTATTTGAAAATAAATATTACTTATATAATAATAACACTTTAACAAATACCATTAATTAATTATTATAATCAAAAATTGGATTTTTTCTATTCAATTAATATAAAAATATTTATATGAATTTTATATGCACACCATATCTTATTTTTGAAATAATAATAATAATATTATTACTATTATTTATACATAATGTGTAAATATATATATATATATATATATAATATTTTAATATCATTTTTTTATTTCATTATGAGTAATATTTTTTTTAAACTACTACACAGCTTCAGCACATCTATTGGGTATATAAACATGGACCATATTTTCAATTCCCATTTCTTACAATGCCAATATTTTCTATGGTCATATTTTTAATGACCATATTGTGTTCAAATATATAGTCTCGCTAAACTCATTCCATTCACACTTCTCATTTTGTATAATATAAATTTTAGACTGGAAAATATTATTTCTCCATTCATGATGTTAATACTCATTATAGGTTTTCTTTTGCTATTGGTGAGCCTCGATGGATATGATGATCTATGATATCTTATAGTTCTAATGATTTTATTCTTTTTTATCTTTTCCTCATTAAATTTACAAACTTTTTATGAATATACATTATCCATAGCGAGTATTTATCCATGGTTATGAATACATAGTTTGATATACTTTAGTTGTAACATATTACATATGAATGAATAAATTATTAATACTTTTAATTAATTTCTTCTATGATGTATTTTCTAATGTTTTTCAATTCATTAAACATTTAAAAAATTAGAATGATAAACTTATTGATTCTTTAGAGAATATTATTTCTAAATATCATTATATTTAAAATGTCTTTATAGTATGAATAACTATTTATATCAAATATAAATGAAAATATATATTTAAAAGTATAACAAGGAGTATACAGTGAAAATAAGTTGTGCCCCAATATTATATATTAGTATTAGAATAATAGAGAAAACAATTTCAAAAGTATATTTCCATGTTTGATCTTTTTTCTTCAATTGTATGATTGATTAGTGTCTCGAAGAGTAGTTTTGAGACAACTTTTTTTGGGGATTAGAGATAAAGAATAGTATTTTCTTGCCCAATTTTTCCTTTCAATATTTTTAGAACTATAAAGATATAGTTTTATTAAATTTAGTCATATAGCACTTATTATTATATAAATTAGAAAAGGATATGAATTCTAAAATTAAACATTAATATGTTTTTGGATTAAAATGTATACACTAAAATAATTCTTTTAAAGGATACGTGGTAGGATTAAAAATAAAAGTAAATCAATTTAAGGATGAAAAAACCACGATTGAAAATTAATAAAAGAATGGGTCAAGAATAAATAATGTTATACATAAATAAGAACTAAATATGTATATGAATATGTTCATTTGGATTCTATATTATCCATGTGAGAAAATTATCCAATATATAATGATTAAGTAATGATTACATGTAATGATGTAAAATTTTGAGGTTGATGAGTAATTGATTTCAAGATTAGTCCCTGAGAATGGTCAATATTAAGTAATGATATTGAGATTTAAAGTAAATATAGAGATTATCTAATTTAAAAATGAAAAACAAAAAAAATAAAAAATTGGATGATCGAGACACATGAAATGTTAAGGAGTCTCAGGTTAATAAATATCAGTTTATACTATTTTTTATCTATTAAATGTTTATATTCCTAGAAACATGTATAGTTTCTTCATAAATTTTATGGATGATTTTACAGAAATATAAAAATTTTATTGAGTGAAAGTAGTGTTTAAATTACAATGAGATAGATATGTATTTATCTCAATGAATTTATTGAAAATATATCAACAGTAGACAAGTTCATATCACTAGATTATCTTTTTCAATTATTATAAATATCAAAGATCCTTTTATTGGGATATATTTAATTAGATATCCTTAGAATAATTATCACACTACCCAAGATTTCATCAATAATTAAATTAATTTATGGATGGACTAATTGTAGTTGAAGGATTCCTTATTCAATATTGAATGTAAAAGATAAATTTTAATCATGATATAAGTGAACATAAAAAATAGAAAGACTAGAATAATTGATCTTCATCTTCTTAAAGGAGCATGAAAATGATCAATGTGAGGTTCCAGGATTTATGATATTTTTTCTAGAATGGTCTCTATGCATTATATAGGTATTTTTTAACTATTATTCTCTTTAATATTCACTTTGATAATATGTACTCTTCCTCCCTTAAATTATCTCTCCCCAAGACTTTATATATATTTGGAATCAATATAATAAAAAATATAGTTATTATAGTTTGACATGTCTCTTCATATACCAATTTCTCATTTGACTATTGATTTTATCAGGGCTTTATTTGGACCATATATATATCAGACCATTATTATTGATGAGTCTTCACACTGATTTGAACATAAAATTCATTTATATTAGGTTAATGTTGAAATTATTTTGTCAACATATTAGTATACTAACTATGATACTGAAAGGAATATATTCATATTTCCATAATATAGTATCTATGTTTCATTATTGAGTTATTAAAAAAATTCATCATGTTCATTGACTATTCTTCCAAATATAATGTATTTTTAGGAATTTATTGTTAGACTGAATTCAACATTTATATTAATTATTTGAAAATATTATTTAAGATTCTTCATTTCAACTTTGGAGTTGCTATTCCACTCCTTTAAATGAATTTCATGTGTTGAGATGAAATCCACAATGATCATAACCTAGTTCTTATTATCCACATAAGAGAACTAATTATATTATTTATTATATCATCAATTTTGATATTTCATATCACAAAAATAAAATAATTCCTCTTTATGTATTATATAATTAATGCTTTATATATTTCTTTTATTGTTGGATAGAATATCAATCATCTAAAGTCTATAAATTTTCATTAATAATATATCAATTTTTTGTCAAAATAATTGTATTTTTTTACTTTTAAAAAATATATACTTGAATATTATCGAATATTATAATTCAATATGAATTGATTTTTTAATCTAGATAATCATCCAATAATTGTATACTTTTAATGATCAAGAGGAATAATAAATCATTGCATAAGATAAATAAATGTAATAATCACATGGGATCATTATAACTTATTAATACAGAGGATTTTGAAAGTGGAATCCAATGGATGACCTAATATATGAGACAATAGGTCACATATATAATTTGGAATTTATGGTAAATCCAATGAAAGATTAATTTAAAATATTATCCATAACTATCCTTTCTGACACCTCAATATGAAAATATGTCCTCAAAAAACTATATTTGCAAAAGAAATGACAATAGTTGTTCTCGTAGTTTTTCAAGAAAAATCACATTAACACTCTACCTGCATATTTTTTCCAACTCATCCCAAAAAACTAATTTGATTTAACCCAATAAATTCTATTATATAGATCTCTTCATCTATATATTTTATTTAAAATAATGTTCTTAACAATAACATTATAAAATTCAATTTCGGTATTAATTTTTTTGGGGAGAATTATTCCTTCTATAGGCAATAATAGATATACCACAAAATCTTTTTAACCTACTTATATAATTAAGAATCATCCAAATTATTTATTAAACCAAACACATTGATTATATATTCAATCCTAATAGCCCAACTCATAGAATCTTTTTCCAATCTATACCTATATCTTTATAATATTCATTTTGTGTTCGCATCATTTGGTCCTTCAAACCCATATATGAGTATAATATACACATAATTGAATAAATTATCAATAAGGAGATTGATTTTTAAATTCATTTAATATATCTGATAACTATAATGAGTAAATTTAGAGGAAATATCCAAATGGAATTTATGTTATCAACTGGTCAGATTGTTTTTACATTGTCAAAACCAATAATTAACTTATAAAACCTTCCACAAATTGTTTTTATGGGTATTGACTCTACAATAAATAAATTTTTTTAAAAAACCTGACATTTTATCCTATGGTTAGACCCCTTCAATTGAATTCCCTAGTTCTAAACATTATTAGTATGTTTATATTCAATATTTTATATCATAGCTAATTCACACTTCTTGGAATTTAAAAACTCAATGGTCTGTTAGTTGGAAACGGGTTCATTATCTTCAAAAATAATTGTATAATAATTTTCATTAATAATATTATCTATTAAATCCTTATAAATCATTCCATACCATCATTGTTCATGAGTAAAATCATTCATTTTTTCTTCTATAGAGATTTATAGAACATTCTCACATTCCTTCTATAGAATAATTCATATTTGTAGGTCATTAAATATTACCTGTTCAATTTTTCACAAAACAGCACTTAAAATAATGAGATTAATCTCTAAAAAATACTGCTTAAATCCATAAACACATGGTATTTAATACAATTATAAAATTAATATCCTGATGTATTTTCAGTATATCCATAATATTTAGTTTCATTGATTTGGGATGAATTATTTCAGAAAAAACAGAATTTCATAAATCCCCATAAAAGATAAAATGGAATCACTATTATTCCAATCCTCATATAGAGTCTTTATAAATACTTTATATGGGATTTAGATAAGTGGGAATGCATTATTTTCTAGTGAATATACCAAAAATGATATTAGAAATCACACTTACTCCTCATTTATCAAACCACATTCAAATGGTATAATTCCTCCCATCAAACTAAATTAGTATAGGAGTATAATGTTAAATAATTACATAATATATTATATGATAAGTTATTTCTTGGGAACATTATTGACCACCTTGATCATATCAAATAATCTAAATATTTTTTCTAGTATAATTTTTAACATTGTTTCTAAATTCATTGAAATTTTCAAAGGATTCAAATTGTTTCATCATTAGAAACAAAAACTAATGCCAACATTAATGTTTATTACGTATCTAAACCAATCACATTGTGGAGTTATCATTATTACATTTAAAAAACTATTTATAAAAACCACTATTACATTATCTCTCTTCTGTTTTTAATTAAATATTTCCTTAGTCGTATTAACTAATAAAAATTATTTACATGAATCAAATACTCCATAATATATTGATTTAAAAATCTATATCTATATATTCATTTAATTTGATCCTTATTTATATGTCTAAGGAGACAATACCAAAGATATATTTTCTTATACACAACATTAACCTTATAATATTGAATAATACATAATTAATAATACATTTCTATATTGTATTCACTTTTCACCATATTTCAAATATTATATATTATTCTGTTCATATATTAAGAAAAAAAATCTTTTTATAATGAATCAAAATTAGATACTGTCCAAACAATATCGGGATGGAAGAAATTAAAATTTTATAATTATAAAACAAATCCACTATGTGGAATTAAATCATTTGTTAATTATTCGACTATGGTAATTCTTAATTTTTTCAGCACATAGTTGTACTTCTCATTTCATCATGTACCTAAAAAAATTTTGTTCTTATTTATAAGAAATATTTTTTGATGCATGCCCCTTATTCAAAACCCATGGGTTAGGATTACATAAATTAATTTTTATAACATACACTTACATATATTGAGATTGAATCACTATGATGATTCCTCATAACCTTAAATACTCATCTATTAATTCATATTTTTAAACTCATTATATTTCTAAAAATACTATTCATGATGCATTCCTTTATTAAAAATGGATCTATATTTTGGTAAGTATAATGTCTTATATCATTTTAATAAATAATGTTCTCCCACAAAAAATGTTGACCCCAAAAATTACATACATTTTTTTAGAAAGGAACTATATTTTATCTTGAATTTTTCCTACTAAGATAAAAAATATAATCCATGACTATATATAGTTTAAATTCATTCTAATCATATCCCATATGAATCCTTAATAGTAATGTGGAACACGTATTTCCCAATTATTCTTATAAATAATCCGAACTTCATTCCTAAGTAAACCTAATGATTAAGGTTTCCCATGGAAATATAACCCAAATATTACATCATATATTAGTGCATAAATGTAAATGTATCCTATAAAATATTTTTCATACACAAGAAAAATATATGGTCACTCATAAAAAACTGATCAAGGTCTTAGAAACTATTTTCTGTGAAACAAATTTCACATTATTCTTTCCTAATGGTTAAAATTTAAAAATTTAAAAATTCAGATCATGTATGAGATACACAACTCTTACATCAAATATATACTTTACATATCCTGAAACCATACACTTATTCAGGCTTATAGTGACTTTTTTTAACCCCATCGTTTCTTAGATTGAGAATTAGAACCATGTATAGTGAGAATTATGACCCAAATACCCATTATTCAAGGATTAATACTCAAGAGGAACCATGATTATAATGAATATTATAATAAGAGATACTTTTAAATCCTAAATAGCCATTTCTATTGAAAACATAGATATAATAATAAATCATAGTTGCTATTGAATAAAAAAATAATTTCATTTACTCCAAGTTTATAAATATTATATTCACAGTTTGAAAATTTATAATAAGTTGTTCAAATAATTTTAAATAAACAATAAAACATTCACGATATAAATATGTTAGATACATGATTATGGATATTATAAATTAACGATCAATTCATATAGACTTAATGATTGTTCAAGATCCCGATATGTTAATGAGAAATATAAGAGAAAGCAAAAGTACTACTAGGGAAAACATACAAATGCTTCCCCAACCATAATCCAAATACAATCAATTTATTTTCAAGAGGAAAAAAATTAAAAAACATAATAGGCATGATATGTGTAACCATATTCACCCATATCATAGTCCTCACTCAAATAGACAAATATATTTAATGCTCTAAGGTGAGAATAGCCAAATTTGTCGACCTTGTACACATTGTGGACCTAAGGTGGGAGGTGTCCTTATTATGCCAGTTTTTATCATAGCAGCATTTGATATCCCCCCATTAGCCGACTTTTTAACCTTTATCACGTTATCCCTATAAAGAAATTTAATAATTTATGCCATGTCATCCTCATTATCTCAAAAATATCTATCAATTTTCTAGTAATTACTGATCTAACGTCCAAACCTAGATGCCACTAAACAATAACTCCAGGATGGTGTGTTACAAGGATTCAAGTGTGCCTCCCCATATTCCATAGGTTTCTAACTAGTAGAAAGGGCCTACAGTGTGATAGTGGGGAAACTATGTCCTTATATCAGAATAAGAAAACAATGTAAATAACTGAGTATCATACTCATTAGTAAATAAATAGAGTGTGCAAGAAGTAAATAAATTGAAATAGATAATTGTGTAAAAATAAATGAAAATTCTATAAAATACCAAAAAAATTATGACATGCCTATAATGCAGGTCACCAACTGCTCCAATCCTTAAGATACGAAAGTATAATAGAAACTAAAATAAATGTATGGTGATATACTACCAACACTGAGCTAGACCAAGTACATGGTCTCTAGACACTGTCAAACCGTAGTAACAGAAATAGAAGAACCCACATGAGAAGTTTCACTTGAAAATGGAAGCCACGGCCTCATCCCTATTTACTACGAAACTATGCTCATCCTAAAAAGTAGACATAAGCTCTAAATGGACACCAAGATGCATTTGCATGGGTGATAAATAATATCAGTAGGCCACCATGATGAGGATCCTATAAATATACTTATATAAGTGTATGCGAAACCAAATGTTCTCATCCAAGCCAAGATATAACTAAAAAGGGTAATTTAAAAGACAAATGTGAAACCATAGTAGAACCCTGCATTCATAATCATGGTCAACTGGGAAAGTGCCACCATGGAAGTCCATATATATATGTATATATTTTTAGTCCCTTACCAATATATATATATATATTTATAAATGTACATAAATATAAAAATTCATGTGTAAGTGAAGGCATGACATAAAACCAACTAGTAGTTTATCCATGGGTTTGTAATCCTGGTCTACTAGACATAATTTGCAAGGTAATTGAGTTGGATTACATTCAACTCATTCCATGTATCATGAAGTTGACCTTTTGGTCTGTAATCCCAATCGAGAAGTACCTAATTCATCCATTTCCAAAAATGT
Organism: Viscum album; assembly: GCA_963277665.1. Lineage (NCBI taxonomy): Eukaryota > Viridiplantae > Streptophyta > Magnoliopsida > Santalales > Viscaceae > Viscum > Viscum album. The sequence continues at coordinate 259,056,162 of OY728125.1, read as the reverse complement.
CTCTAAGAATGATATTTCACTTTAAGAAGATACTTTTCATACACCTGGTTCACCCTTACTTACTACCAATCAAAAAAATGATTTTAGGGATGTACATAAAGACATACTACAAATGGCCAGGTGCTATATGATGTTATCCTCATGAGAAGTAAATATAGCCCAATGTTTGTGCCCTAGATCATGGTCCATTGGAGGTCACAATATTATGACTCATATGAACCCTAATGCTTTGACCCTTAGGTGATCTTTATGAAATCTCACTAGTGAGATGTCGTACTCAACCATCAAGATCCAAATTTCAATTTCAAACATTGGTGTGAGATGCCATGATCAACCACCTAGACAAAGAAAAGGTCTCAGAATCCTGATCCTAGAAGGTTTGTCAGGATATCCTCATCATATGACCAAGTCAAGGAGATCATATTCATACTTATAAACCATAGGTCTAGGAGAGAGTAATCATCCCCTATAGACCATATGTCATGGAGACTGTAATCATCCACTAATAACAAATGATTTAGGAGAGCATAACCATCCTCTTTAACCCATGATAAAAGGAGAGTGTAATAATTCCAATCACTTTGGAGAGTGTAATCATCCAATATTATCATTAAAAGGGGCCATTACTGGATATCATAATAATAGGATTGACAGTATAATACTAGGAAACACCTTTGGACATCCCAAAATGGTAATAATCCAATATATAGGCTTAAAAAAGAAATCACATTTAATACCTATGGGTATAAAAATAGACATATGAAAACAAAATGGCTCTAAATCTATACACCAAGAAGAAAATTCAGGCATTCAAAAGATAAATAATGATTCATTGCATTGGTCTAAATAGCTACCGACTAGATATTACCTCTAGATAACATTGTGGCATCAGTAATGAACAATTGAAATCCATAAAAAAGAGTGAGTGTGGGAGAACGCCTAAACCCAACACTACTTCCACAACCCCATGGCATTTCAATTTCAATACAAGTTCTAAGGTGACACCGAATACAGTCTCTACCAAGACCCTACGTATTAACCTAGGTTCGGACAAAAAATGGGGAACAAAATGGGTCCCTAAAATCAAACACTTAAGAGGTGAATCATACTTGGGATCCTCAAGGATTGAACACAAGAGAATGATTCTAACATGGGATCCTATCAGAAAAGGTAAAATGAGGAATCCAATAAGGGCTCCTCTATTGTAATGAAATATGGAGGCATCCTACATGGAATCCTAGAAACCCCACATAGGTGAATACATCCTATAGTGGACCATATATTAAAGAGTCATCCTACATGGAATCCTTAGAATGGTATAGAGGTAAATTGGTCCTAAATTCAACTACTTAAGTCAGCATGCAAGTAATGGAATCACATAGGTGTCATTGGTATCAGTAAGGAGATAGAGGCATCCTATAGGAGATCCTCTATGTTAAATCATATATAGAGGAATCCCACAAGGGATCCTTGGAATAAAATGGTCTCACAGACTCTTCAGCTACAAGGGACCATCTCACAAGGCATATGTCCTCAAAGGAAAATATAAAAATTCATCGGTCATGAGATATGACTCTTGGCTCATCTTAGAATAGGTCTCATGATCATAAGACACCAAACCTGATTACTGGAGGAATAACCTCTCCATTAAATAATGTTGTAAAGATCTATATAGTATTTCTCAAACAGTATCATGGGTATTTCCATTATGATATTTGGGAAAAGATACTCAAAATGGATAACTCATTGGTAAAATTCATAATCCTCAAAGAAAATATACAAAAACCCCAAAAAGGATTAAATAATGGATGTACACGACATGTATCCTTTAGAACATGGTGTGTACTCCCGTATCCCCACCTAAGTCTATACTTTGGCCATACTGGACATGTAAACTCCCAATTACACCACGTTTCAGGAGATTATGCGGTGTGTACACTACATGGGGTATGTGCCTATGTCCCTCAAATGTCATAGCCATGTACCTAGCATGGTTGTGTACTTCAATGCAGTGTGCAACCCACATGTGTTCAGGTAATGTACTCTACATAGCCATGTACCCCTATACGGGTTGCCTAGTTGAGTACTTGGCTACAAGGTCGAGACTCATCACATGGAATTTACAACCAAGTACAATTTTTGTACTTAAAAACATAATCCTTCCCAAATTTGAATAACACACTACATGAATCCTTGAACCACATGCTGCGTAGATCAGTTTTACCGAATGGAAAACCATCTGATCGCACTAAAACCACCCTTTTCAACCCAAAAGAAGTAGATAAGACTCTAATCCTGCATAATAGGGGATTAAAACGAGAAAACAATTAAACTGCATGTATTTATAGTGTAACAAAAAAATTATCCTAACTTTGGGTGGAAAACACTGAAGATTCTCCCATTTAGGCAGTCCACAGTTCTTGCATGTCGATCTGGCGCATCCCAAGATCCACATTGGTACCCCTATTCCATTATCGCTTCCTAAATATTTGTCCCACTATAGTAGTCTCTCTATCTTGTCTACATGAAATAGGATCCCCTTTCTACCTATTTGATAAACTATATGGAAATGGAGAAAAGAAAATTAGAAAATAAAATAAAAAAAGAAAGAAAAATGGGGGCCTGACCGTCCTTGGCACCTGGCATAAGTTAATTCCCCACCTATGAAAACCTCCATATTGAAACTCAAAGGGGAAGACAAAATATCATTTTGATTCTCAGTTAAAAATCTATCTTCAAAAACATAGGTGTTTAAATTGATATTTTATTTATCAAATATTAATTATTCCGCTAGAATTTGAATATCTTGTATTTCCAACAAACCATATTCCTATTATAAACACCCTATTCTAGGAACAACAGAGTGGTCATAAAAATTTTCTGATATCATATTCTAGGTGGAAAAGAATAATTTTCCACTTATATGTAACTAAAAAAATCATATTTATACTAAGAATTGTATTCTGTAAATATAGGAGTCCTTACAATATCCCTAATATGAACCTCATCATCCCCGAGAAGACTAGTTGTAAAACAAGATGTTATTCTCCCAACCTGAGCATCTACACCACAAAGAAATTTGGACTATCCAATGACTATTCTTATGGATTCTACAGCTATCTCCTACATAGAAGACATTTAACTACGATTGATCTGGTACTCCCCATCATAAAAATTCCATTATCGTCATCTCAAAACAAAACTCCAAGAATAATGGCCCTGGGTAATCATAGAATTTTACTAAAAATGAGGGTCACCACCCTCAAATGGAGAATCGTGCACTCCCCACCTTAAGGTTTACCTTATAGCTTCGGGATAACAACCCTAATAATTTTAATTCCTCAATAAGGGAATAACATTTAAAAGAAATGATTCTCAACATTGTGCTGATTCACTCTAAGTCTAATCAAGGTGAATTCAAGATAGAGCATGATCATATCTAACATGATTACAAAATGATTCCATCAAAAGGAGTTTATTTCTCCCACTGAGGAACACTAATAACAAAAGAATATAACTTCTATCTTTCCAACATCTAACATGACATCTCCCGACTATACGTGTATAGGTTTAACACTAGTCAATCGCCTTATGGTTCCCCACTCATCCTTGATGTCTACTCTATCATGGATGTATTTTTGTCATTATATACAACTCTCATGCGAAACATCCTATGGAATATCTTGAAACCATCAGCCCTTGCCTCACAACTGGACACTCGCAGATTTAAAATAAAATGATACCGCATGCAACTAGAGTGAAAGTTTATCACTCGACTCATACACTATAGAGTATTCCATTAAAAGTTTATGTTCACGGTGCTACATAAAATGTTAGTTTAAACCAAGATGAAGCCCCATTGGAACTCCTTTTCAAAAAAAAAGGAACCTTACATGTGCACGGTTCTCTTCCAGATTGCATTTCACTCGGCGTCCTTCCATTCATGAGCATCTACACCCACATTGACTATATTAGTAATAGAGTAAAAATAGATCGTCTGGGCTAGGCACCCAAACAGTCCTTCCCATAAAATCCTGCATGATATCAAATAACCCAAGGTGTTTTTCAAAACCTAATGTCACTAACATGAATGTATTACAAAACATGATCACCTATCGTGCCTTAATCTAAAAATGAGAAAACAACAAAGTGTTTTACCAAAAAAGGAATCTAATAACATTTTCCAAACTCTCTCACATGGGATTCACTTAAACAAAGTGAACATCTGCCTATAATGGACTTAGTCGAAACTAAGGGTCTCTATGTCTCTCACCAAGCCCAACTAAACAAGTCTCACAACTGCGTCACAATGACTAACTAGCTATCCAAAAAGTTCAAACCTATTGAAATAAGGTAAATATCACATTGAAGTATAGGTAAAAAATTGAAAATAAAGCTTACAAGGGATTGACCCTTATTAGGCATCCTTGTGGGAAGTTCTCTTTAAAGGTCATGATACCAACATAAAAAAGAGAAATTGAACTGACACTCATTGAGGGTCCATATAAGGTAATACCCCATGGAGGTCTAGTTCACAATAAAGGTCTTGGTATACATTGAATTAATACTTAGAGATCTGACTATAAAACCATGGACAATGAAAAAACACCATATAAGGGGTAAAACAGAAAGGCATCACGTGTCATATCAACCTATTTTTGTCACTACACCTCCCAAACACAATGACGAAGTCATTGTCCCAAAACCAACATCTCAACTTAGATCCATATAACCTACCATCATAAAGAAATATATATTCACGAAGATACAATTATGTAATCCCCAATCAAAAGTTAAAATAACACACTATCTTGCCTATATGTTATGAATCCTACATGCCAAAGATGAATAATGAGACACCTATTTACTTATTAGACATGATCCAAAATTCATCTCTAACAACATTCTAATACTAAATAGTTATAGATAAAAATTAAATAATAACATCTACACAACATCGGAATCACCTAAGTATAATATCATGTACCACTAAAAAATAACAGATCCAAACAACAAACACATACCCTAGAAACTAGGGCTTCTTACTGGAGAAAGTGTTCTCGACACTCTGGTCTGATATCGATCATAGGCTCTACAAAATTTCTAATACTCTTCTCTACTGTAACCCAAATAGTAAAGAATAGGAAATGAATGTCTTGGATTCCACTTTGTAACATCCTATCCTGGATTCCACTAAACCAATACTCTATGTCAATGGGTTATGAGGCTTATAGTGCACATCCCCATATTCCAGAGGCTACCGACTAATAGTGAGGTCCTAGAATATGATAGTGGGGAGATTATGGCCTCATGTCAATGTAAAAAAATTACATAAATAACTAGATATCATACACAAAAATAAATAAAAATTGTAAGGAAGTATTAAATTAACCAAAACATAACATGGTGCAAAACTAAATTAAAATTCTATAAAATCTCTAACATATATGAAATACATATAACAATGGTCACCCAATGGGATGACCATACAGATATATATGCACAAAGAAAACTGAAATACAATTACATTTCTATAATACTAAACCAAATCAAGGATTCATACCTAGTCCCCAGACACTATCGAACTATAGTAACTCGAACAGAAGAAAACACACAAGAAACTCTTCTGTAACATGAATCGTTGGTCCTCATACATATCCATTGTTCAACATTACATAGCCTAAAAAGTAGACATAAATTATACACATACACTGAAGTGCACGTGTAGGGCTATAAAATAATCTCAATAGGCCACCCAATGAAAAATATATAAATATTCTACTATAAGTGTATGAAAAAAAAATGTTTATAGACTAGCTGAGACCAAACTAAAATGGGTAACTAAAACCAACAAGCATGATACCATAGTCAAACCCCGAGTTTGTAACCCCAGTATACAAAGAAATATCCACCATGGATGTCCATATCTATACATGTATACATGTATAATATCATACATATACATATATACATAAATATCAATATTCATGTGTATGTGAAGAAATAACATACAACCAATTAACATTCAATAATTGGGTTCATAATCTCGATTGCATGGACATCCCCTTCAAAGTAATTGAGATGGATATATTACCACTCAAGGAGTGTATCATTAAGTTGACCACTAGGTCCGTAATCCCAATTGATATGTAGTATCTTCAACCAATTCCTAAATAGTCTCTAATAAAGCAATGTCACCATAGGGGGATACTTGTACTCCACCTTGGTTCACCCATAATCACCTTTAGTCACTATAAATATTATATTTAGGGTTTTATATCTAGAAATACATTAAATTTCAAAGATTGAAACGTTGTGCTTCATATGCCATGTAAATCAAGTACAATGTCTGTGCCCTAGATTCAGGTCCACATATGGTCATGACATTGTATCACAGATGAACCCAATGGGTCTAACCCATTGGTGATATATAAGATAACTGACTGTTGAGATGTCACATTAGCCATAAAGATCCAAAAGTGAATGTAAAACATAGGTGTTAGACCCATACAAGGGAATAGAAGCCTGATCCTATAAAGAAGAAAAAGAGATCTTTGTCATATGACGAAGTTGAGGAGATCATAATATTCCTTGATAAGACATAGGTCCGGGAGAGCATAATAATACTCTATATATTAGAATTCTAGGAGATTAGTCATTCACCGACATCCTCAGGTTGACGTGTGCATGATCATCCAATTTAAGCTATGTGCTGAGGATTTCATAATCATCATCATCACTTGGGAGAGCATATTCATCCAAGAGTATCATTACTAATGTCCATTCCCACATATCGCAATCATAGGGTCAATATCCAGATAGTATGTAACCCCTCTATACATAAAAACAAGATAATTATCAAATATATAGGCTTAACATCCATATCCTAGGTAATACATCTAGGTATAAAAATAAAAATATGAAAATAAAATGGATCAGAATCTAGATCCAAGAAAAATGTATGGGAATCCTAAAGAGGAAGAGAAATTCCTCACATAAGGATCAACAGATACCAACCAGGAAGCATGAAAGGCGCTATCATGGGAACTCTCAAATTAAGTGTGATTTTAGTGTACTTAAGTGTAGCAGTATGGCTAACCTGGGCCATCTCTCAAAGGAGGAAGAAAATTTAACAACATATTAAATGTATTCTAAAAATTAAATTAAAGAGAATAAACACACTACAAAAAAGGAATAGTTTTTTACCATTTATAAATCTAGATGCAATATATTGTAATAAGATTTTATTTTTCCGTTATTTTTTATTTTGAAATGAGATTAAGAAAACACAAAGGGAAGATGTCTTTTTTTTGTAAATATTTTTTAGAAGGTGTAATTAATCGAAATCTACCTCTTATTTTACATATTAATTATTATAATTTAATTTAATATCAACTTAATTTTTATCACCGAATTTTTTAACCCTCATACCCTATGAGAATTAACTTTACCGTAAAGATGAAGTGAAATAAACCCTAGGCTATCTTCGGAACCAGAAAATATAAAACTCTACTTTGATTGATTTTATAATGATAGGATATCAAAAGTGGTAAATTAAATAACATATCAATTATATAAATTAGGAATAATTTATTTTAGTGATTATCTTTGAACACTACAAATTGATCTCGTGTGGTTTTGTATTTCCGATTAAGATCACGCTCTCACAATTCTCGCAATTCTCGACCTTTCGTGTTCTGTGTATATTATACAATTTATTTTTTTAGTTTTATTTAAATTAAAATTCATAATTAATAGATCATATTAAATGAATTACAATAGGTCATTTATTATAAATAAATAAATTAAAATGATATAGGTATATCGATTACTAAAAAGAACCACTCTTCCATAGGTGGTGTAGTCATCGTAAAAACATATTTCATGATCAAAGGATTAGAAAGGGTATAACCTAATCTCATTTATACTGTTTATTCCAAAAAAAATAATATGAGTATAGAATAATATAATTGAACATAATAATAGAAAAGATAATAAATAAAAGATCAACAAATATGTTTATTATGAAAAGAAAGGCATTACAATATGAGATAGAGTAGAAGGCATCGATAAAGGGATCATTACTTCAAAAGAACTCCATTTGAGTATATAGAGTTCCAGAACATCCAAGGTGATGATAGGACTTCTTTGAAACTCTAAATTGTCATCACTTCACTCATTGGCCATACTTGCGAATGGGGTGCCCAATGTGCCAATTTAGAGACAAATGGGATGAGATTTGGGGGACCCATATTTCGAGACACCACTTGTGTCTCTATTTTGTGTTGGAAAATGGAATTATCTAGACTTGTACGTAGAAGAAACTTTGTATACCTTCAACATGAAAATATCCATGTCAAATGTTGTGGGAAATGGAGGATGAAAACGTGATATATGGCCAAAATACAGAATTTTTTTTGACTTCATATAGATTATTTCCCCTAGATAAATTGGTCTGGATGTACACCTTCATGAATGCATTGGGATTTGGTTTTTTTATTTTAGTTGTAGAACATGATGTTATGGAGCGGCCCAAAAAATATCTTCCCATTTGGAGGCACGTATTGTGAGAAAGTGTACCCTCATGGAAATTTAGGATAATTTTGTTTTGCAGTTTTAAGGAAGATACTACCTAAGACAATCGGATTTTGAGAATTTACCTAATCATCCTCCATGTTAATCATGTAGAAATATGATGGAATGATCATGTCTTGTGCCCAAAAAAGTACATCCTCAATGGCTCCTGTGGGATATGTTGTAGCCATTTTCTCCAACATCACCACTACTATCTCTAGATTTAACTCACCAACCTGTAAAGAAGAAAATATATTTTGAGGAATCACATTTATGGAAGCACTTAAATAACATAATGGGCTAGAAAAGTGAAACTATCCTATATTTCATGGTATGGTGAATTCCCCTAAATCCCTGCACATTGATGGGTTTTATATTATTAGTGTTGTGTGTACTAAAACATTCCTTCCAAGATTTATCTTATCATTTCATTTGATCCCTATTCGAATTGAAAAAACTTATTTTAGAAATTTTTAATACCTTTGGATTTTCTTAATGGATTCAATAAGGGGATGTCTATATCCACACTCTTGAATGTGTCCAAAACCTCTTTTTTCATCACCTCCTCAGTTGTATTCTTGGTTTTTTAACCTATGTTTGGAAATGGAATGTGTTTTGGAGGAATGAAATCAATCTTTTTCATACCATTGTTTTTCTCCTTGGGATGGTCATTAATGGTTCTTAAATGGGGATTCTCTGAGGTTGAGGTGAATCTCAGTGGAACGACAGGTGCAGATATATCAACTATTTTCTTCCAACATCTAATATGTGATGGAACTAAAATTATTATTGGGATTTAGAGTGGGTTGGGAAGGGAAATTTCTAGAATTATAACTTACCAGCTCAAGGAGGTAGTGGAAATCTATCTCATTTGTGTCTTCAACTCCCTCAACTCCAAACCTAGACTCTTCATCACATTCTGTTAATTAAGAACCATTTTTTTCAATTGATCAATAGTGTTAGAATATATATTTTGTTGATAATTACTTTTTGGTAGACTTGTTGAAGCTTCGGCTTAAAATATCTTTTGGTATTGTTGGAACCCCTACTGGTAAGGCAGAGGTTGCTCTCAGTTTTGTTGAAATGGGGGCCTTTGTTGTTGTCCTAAGGCATACCTCATGTCTTATTGAACCTTCCTCCCTTGGTTATATGTTGATTCAAAAGAATCATACTTCTTTTGGTGATGTGACTAGTTTTTCTACTGATATGGTCTCTCATGGAATACTTTTTCACAATCCTCTGACTCTTGCAATCGGGGGAAATAGTTATTTGGGTTGTCTATTTCAGTGAAAATGCCATAAACCCTTCTAGGATATGGTTGGGATGTCTTTTGTGCCAAATTCATTTGTCTAATGATAGTGGTATATTATTCCAACTTAGTATCCATGAAATGATTTTCATGAGCATAAGGACTTACCTGATGTGCTCCTCTATCATGTGGTCTACCTCAATCCCCGAAATTGTTGGGATTTTTCTATCATCATGTTAATTATTGTACGTTCAGGTACTAGTTTTTTTCCACCAATGATACTCTAGCTGTGGAATCCCCCATGCACCTCTCCATAGGTTTAAGTCCTTCAAATATGTATTGGATGAGGAGTTGATCACAAATTTGGTGATGCAGATAGCTTGGGAACAACTTCTTGAATCGCTCCCAGTACTCATATATTAACTCCCCTTGTGATTTATTTATCCCTGATATCTCATTACGATCTGAAGTTGTCCCTGTTGCTGGAAAAAGTATTTGTAAGAAAATAAGTTTCAAATCATTCCAACATGTTATTTATTCATGTTGTAAATAACACATCCAATACTTTATACCTCCATCAAGTGATAATGGGAATGACCTAAGTTTTATTTGATCATCAGATACATTTCCTAGTTTAAGGGTTGATAAAAAAGTCATTAAATTATTTTAAGTGTTTTTTAGATCCTCACTATATAATCCAAGAAATTTTTGAAGTATTTTAATTAACACAAATTTAAGTTCAAATTCAGATTCATGATTTGGGAATGCAATACAATTTTGTTAATAGTTAATATCTTGTGATCAAATGGTTCTATTAAGTTCATTATTATTATTTTTCTCTAATTGGTTTTTTTATGTTTTATTCAAACGTTTTTCAAATTTCTTTGTTCTTATCTTGTAGGAATTCCCCAGTTGGGTAAATGTTGACACTACCCATTGATCATGATTGTCAGATTCGATCCCTAAAGTTGCATTCCATCTCAGTGTCTAGATCAAAGAGATCATTAGGATGGTATTAGGTCATAAATCATATAAATTAAGAAAATAAAATCATAATATCATGATAATTGGTTTCAACTGATGGTATAATAGAGAAGAAATTGGATAGGAATAAGAAATATATAGAGAAAAAAACAAAATTAAGAAAGGGGAAAGAAGAAGGAATAATGATGATAAAACAAAGGAGAAATAAAAAGGCTAAAAAATAAATATAATTAGTTGAATAAAATACTCATATTTCTGAAAATGAATCTAATTTTAATGGTGATGTTGCGGGCACTCTCAGATGTAGTCTGATTTCAGGGTACTTATGTGAAACAAAGTGGATGAAAATGGTCGTCTCTGAAAAAAGGAAGTAACATTAACAACATATTAAAGGTATTATAAAAATAATATCAATGAGAAGAAACACACTACATAAAATGTATGGGGTATTTTTTCCTATTTATAATGAATAGTGAAATATGCTTGAATAAGATTTATATTTTTGTTCATTTTTTTTTAAATTACATTAAGAAAACGCAACGAAAAGATGGTTTTTTAGAAAACTTTTTACAAGATGTAATCAATCTAAATCTACTAATGCATTTAATTATAAATCATTATAATTTAAATTAATATCCGCCTAATTTGAATCCCATAATTTTTTAACCCTCGAACCCTACAAGAATTAACTTTACGACAAAGATGATGTGAATTAAATCCTAGTCTATCTTTAGAATATGCAATCATAGCACCCTTCTTTGATTGATGTTATATGGATAGCATACGGTTCGTGTTAAATTAAGGAAATATACATTCTATAAAGTAGGACTAATTGATTTTATGGATTATTTTCGAACTCTACCAATTGATCCCATGTTGTTTTGTATTACTGATTAAGATCACACTCTCACTGTTCACACAATTATCGACCTCATGTATTTTGTGTTTATTATAAAATTGAAGAATTTTTTTCATTTAAATGAAAAATAATAATTAATATATTATAATATGTTAGTCATAGTATCTCATTGATTCAAAATTAATTAATGAATAAGGTTATAAGTAGATCGATTACTAAATGAACAAATCATTCATGGGTGATGTAGTCATTGTAGAAACGTTTTGCATGTGAAAATGTTTTAAAAGGGTATAACCAAATCTCACTTATAATATTGATTAAATCCCAAATATTATGAGTAAATAAGAATATAATTGAACAAAATAGAAGAAGAGTGAATAAATAAAATAGGAACAAAGAATTTTATTATGAAAACCAAAACATTACAACATGAGAAATGGAGTAAGGCTTTGATGAAGAGGTCCTTGCTTCAATATATCTCCCTTTGAGTACAGAGAATTCATGAATCTCAAAGGAGATTATAGAACTCCTCTGGAACTACAAATTGCAAGCATAACACTCATTTTTTGAACATTCAAATGGGGTGCTCAATGTACCAATTTATAGCCGATATGGGAAGTGGTTTTGGGATCCTAGATTTCGAGACACCAATTTTGCCTCAGTTGTTTATTGGTAAATGGCCTTATCTAAACATGGGAAAAATATAAAAAATATAGTTCAGTATCATTAATATCTCCATGTAAAATTTTGTGGCCAATAAAGGACTACAGCATGGCATATGGCTAAAATACAGAACCAAGTATATGACTTCATGTAGATTCGGTCCCCTGGAATGATTGGTTTGGATGGACACAATAATGGATGAATTGGGATTATATTTATTGGTATTCATTGTAGAACATGTATTTATGGAGTGTTCAGAAAAATTCATCCCATTTTGAGGCACTAATTTTGAGAAATGTGAAAAAAAGTGGACAAATGTCATAGGGCTTCCACGCAATTTGGCCCATTTTCCTTCTAGATTATTTTTGACCATCCAAATCACCTCCTCCTACAATGTAATCACCAAAATAATATTAATTGTCCTTTTTAACATAGATAAAAATTTAATAATTGAAGAAAATTGGATGTTCAATTTTAGGTAATATTTGTAATTTTAAACACAAAACAAGTTTAAAACAGTGATGTAAGGGTGAAAAAAAGTAGTGAATCGTGATGCAATTAAAGAATCTATAGTTAACATCCCTGTATCAATAATAAACGAGTGAATGTATAAAAAACGATTGAGGGTGTTCAAATTCCTAAACCAAACACTACTACCATATCCCCATGGGATTACATGTTTGGCATGGGTTCTAATGTGACACCTGATACCATCTCTACCCAAACCTGATGTTCTAACTCAATTTTAGTCAAACAACGGGGAACCTTTTAGGTCACTCAAATCAAAACACTCAAGTGGAATCCTACATTGGATCCTCATGGTTTTAACACCAGAAAAGGAATCCTGCATGGGATCTTTATCTGAAAAGTTAAATAGAGGAATCCTATAGTGGATCCTATAATAGAAAGCAAAGCTGAGGCATCCTACACAGGATCCTCATAAACACACATAGGTCAATACATCCTAAATGGGACCCTCTATAACCATATAGGAATCCATATACATACTATATCAGATCCATCAAATAGTATATATCTAATGGGTTCATACATGGGACTCCCTATGTCATCACGTAAGCAAGGGAATATCATAGGGGGTAGTTGGTGCTGTTTGGAGATAGAGGAATCCTATAGGTTATCCTCTTGGTCAAATCATAAATAGAGGAATCTCATATGGAATCCTTAGAAGAAACTGGTCTCATGGCATCTTAGGATACAAGGAAACATCTCATAAGGGATATATACTCAATGGAAAACCAACAAAGGCACTAGTATGGAGAGATAGGTTATGGATCATATCGAAATTAGTCTCACTCTCAGAAAACAATATATAATATTAATAGAGGAATAACATATCTACTCATGAAATCCCTAAAATGAAACATAATAGTTATAGAAACAACTCAATGGTCTTACCATTATGATCTATAAGAAAATATACTCATAATTTACTACTCATGGGTAAAATTTTGACCCATGGCTGAAAATGTATGAATTGCACAAAAAGGGTTACAAGAGGGAAGTACACAACTTGTTTCCATGAGCACAAGGCATGTACTCCTACAGCCCCGCCTAGGCATGTAAACACCCGAGTACATGAAATGTAAGGTAGTTAGATAAAATATACCCTACACAAGGCACTGTACCATGTCCCTAAAATGACCTGGCCATGTACATGGCCTGGCTGTTTACTGCTATACAGTGTGCGACCCACACGAGGTTTGGCCAATTACTCTACACATCCATATAACCCTACACCAGTTTCTTGGATAGGCACTCGACTACATAGCCGAGACCCAGTAAATAGAATTTAACAAATAGTACATAACATGTACTTAAAAAATCATCTTCTGAAAATGGGAAGAACACATAGAGTGTCTCCCATAACCACACATCGTTTAAAAGGGTTTACTCAAATAGAAAACCCTCAGATAACCCTGAAACCCCTGTTTTCACACCAAAAGTAGTAGATCATCCCACAAGGGTCCATATGAAAGAATAATATGTTATTTAAACTAGAAAATAAGTAAACAATGAGTATTAATGGTGAAATATAAATATATCATACATTTGGGTGGATACCACCCAATCTTATCCCATTTTCATGGTCCACGGTTGTAACGCGTCGATCCGACACCTCCCTATCACTGTGGATATACCACTCTTCCATTTTATCACCTTATCTATCTTCAATTCTTGATCTATATCATTCAGTTGTGTCAAGGAGTATCCCCCATCCTCATACATGAGAATCTAGAAGGAAAATAAGAAAATAAAAGATCTAAAAAATGTAAATAAAAAGAAAAGAAAAGAAAAAGTAGGGCCTCGGGCGGCCCTGGTGCCCGACCTAATTTTATTCCATGCCTAAGAAAAACTCTATATAGAAAACTCCATAGTGTATATATAATCTGAATCAATAACTCCATTACAAATGCATCACCAAATGAACCAATGAGAATAAATTGAAATATAATTTATTAATTATTAATTATTATTTACTCCACTAAAATTTGAACTAATCATATTTCCACCAAAATCTTTTAATTGGGTAAAACCCCTATTCCAGGACCCATAGTGTGGTCATAAAGAGTTATCGAGATCATCTTCTTGGATAAAAGACTATTTTACCAATTAAAAGCATCAAAAATCAAAAATTCATGTTTCTTCTCAAAATTACTATCCCGAAGACAACTGGTCCTTAAAACTGAGGTTTTTAACCTCCTGTGTGACATGATGATAGTAAATATTTAAATTATAAATTTAAGCATCAATGTTAATCATATTCATTATTTCCCTTGTTTTTCAACATCAATCTAACCACCTTTAGTTTCACCCCATGTTTGTCATGAAAAAGTTTAAAAACTATCAATATCACCACCATATACCATAGTGAATTCTTTAAAAAACTAGGATTTGTTAATATAAAAAATTATACTCAATTTTATAATGATAAAACTACATATTTATTCCTAAAAAACAAAATTTTTTTATAAAAATATTATAAACCTGGATTTATTTCAATAAACTATTATATTATTAGTAAATAATAAAACATTGTAATAAAATTTGTAAACTTTTTTCATGGTTCTAGAAAAAACCCAAAACTTATTTTAAATTTTTTGTTATCATCTTGTCTTTTCATTATTATCAATTTTTATGTTACAACTAATTTTTTTTTATTTTAATATATTTAAATACTAGGAAAAAAATATAAGAAACCTCACAAAAAATCAAAAAGGACACTAAATAGAAATATGAAATAATAAATATATATCATATGTACCTTACTATCTATGTTATGACATATTCCAAAATTTAGTTAAATAATGATCATTTGGTATTTAAAAATTGGTTCTATCCTATAAAGGCATCCACTAGAATGTAGAAGCACCAAAATCTATTATATGACCCTTTCTTATTTGATGTTGTGGAAACACAAAATCCGCATATGAAAAGAAAATAAGGGACTTTAGGGAGCTTTGTGCTATCAATAATCACTATAGTTTAAAAAAAGATCTCTAAAAACACTAATTTATATACCATCATCATTGAATAAGGATCATTATAATATTTTATGTTTCATAAGTTATGAAACATCCAATCATTTCCATTCCACCATTTCACCTCTTAAATAGGCCAACTCATGATTAAGTTACTACTAATATCCTTAATTAATCAATAATTAATCTAAAAAACATCACATAATGTGGAAATATCCCAAATGATTATGCTAATCACCATAGGGAATCTTTCCAAAACATATCCATTATCATTTTAATATGAACTCTATGGAATGGTTTTAGTGATCATGAAAAATAAAACTCAATGATTGTTGACTCTCAATATCTTAGGGATTTTTTAGTGCATACTTTCATATATATATATATATATAAAGAACCCAAAATTTATTTATTTTTATTCCCTAGACAAAAAACACATTCTATTCATTACACATATCATTTGAAAATAAATAAAAGTAGAAAACAAAAAACATAAGAGAAACACTTACTTTGAAAAATTTAATATATATAAATATAAACATAGAATACATACAAAAAATATGTAAATAAAAAACACAATATAATTTATTATGAAAAATAAAAATAAAAATAGAAAAATCCTTGCACAAGACATGTAATATTGTGACTATAAAATATTCTTTACTCTCTAAATATAATAAAAATATAGAGTATATTTTAAAATGTTGACCATATTAATATTCATATTAAAGAACATAGAAAATTAAAAATTAAAAAATTAAAAATTAAAATGATTCACATTGTTATCATTTCGTGATTTTCAAATAGTATTTTAATTTTGAGGTCTGGAGTACGGCACTTTTCAGATAAATGGTTGATGTTGGAATTTTTAGAGTTAGATCATACCTAGGGGTTTCTTGTATATTCATTAGGTATTTTCTTAGAAATAATATATATATTAAGTGTTTAGATAAAGTAATTCTTGTTGGGTAATTTAAAATTGTTGTAATTACTATCTCGTGTTGTCTAGAGGGATATAGGGTTTTCGATGGCCTGGTAAGTGAATGTTTAGGACTTAGATCCCAACTGGAAATCCAAAATTGGTGTATTGTGTGATTAATGGAGCACTAAGTTCATTATATTGAATAATTTTTCAAGTCATAAGTCATATATATTTTTTTAAATGGGGGTATAAATTTAATTATTTTCTTTCATCCATTTGAAACCCATTTGTGTTTCTTCTTGTTTAGTCATCTAATAAAGTGGAAGGTTACCATTTTTCCTCCTAATTATACTACACTCATCCCCATGGATCCAAGGTGGTTTAGGATAATTTATATACACTAAATATTGGCATTCCTTCACCCTTATTCCACCATTTCTCTTCCCAATTAGCGTCTCAATATTTATTTTTTATGGGATAGGGGTATTATGATAATTGCACTAGATCATGGTGTAATTATCCGTTTTTTTTTAATTAGTGGCTTGAAAAATATATCGAGTTTAAATTTTACATATTTCTCACCATTTCATTGGATGAATGTCAATAAATGATTTTTATAGGGTTTTTCCTAAATTTTAATTCAATTAGTGATTATTTGAGTATTGAATTATGGATATTCTATTCGTAAAAGTTCTAGGGGAATACTATGGGTTAATGATATTTAATTTCTTGAGGTTCTGGTCAAGGGAAGATACTAGATGTTACATTGTAAATTAAGTAAAATGGAATTAAATTGTAAATTTAATTTTAATTTATATAATTAATGTTTTACTCCATGTGCTATGATATAGGGATTAGAGAAATTGATATAATTTGTGATGTCTCGATAGGTACATAGTTAAGCTTGGATTGTGGGTGTAAATCCATTATAATAGTTAGTGTTCCTTTCAAAACTAAACCATATTCTTGTAATCATTTCCATTATTATTGTATGCCTTGGGTTTGGTTCAAGAAGTCAATAATGGGGTTCTGTAAGTCGATAAGGGTCATATGGGCTTGGGTCAAGCCTTAATGTGTGGTTTGTGTGTTCCATTCATGATTTGGGATTTAGGACATTCTTAATGGCTATACTACCAAGGGGTTTTAACATAGTTAATGTCTTATAGGACCCCTAAGTTATGTTCTCTCATAAGGTGAGTCATGTTTGGTTTGTAGTGAGACCTATTGATTTAGTTAAGAGAATTCCAAGTGGTTACGTATTTTGGAATGAACATCTTAGTTTTAGAATTTGAAATTTTCTAAAAAATTATATTGAGGTACCCATAAAACATTTTTAATCCTTGAAAAATAAGAGTTGAATGTTGGGAAAAGACATTTTAACTCATAGTAAACATTATTTTTGTACCTTGGGACTCCCTGAGTAGGGGTGGATGAAGGTGTAGTCCCAAATAGAAACATTTTATTTTTTACTTTATCTCTAATTTATTTGATAACATTATACTTTATTGATTTTAATTCATTTTCACCACACACAAAAATTCATAAGTAAAATGGAATATAAGTGTTTTTATGTAGTTCACCATTAAGGGTTAATCCATGGATCATATGTTGATGTTGTTTTTGTCAAACTAGAATCCATAATTCTTTAATATATTTAATGGATTACTAATGTTCATTGGTTTTCAATACATACCTTGATCACTAAATTTTCAATGTATCCAGGGAATGTACACTTCCTATTTTAGTTCACTAACATAGACTACAATATTCACACATCTTTAGTTGAAGTATTTCAATTTTTAATTACATAATGGTTTTATTTTCCTCATTAAAAGTATGTTTAATGTTTTTCATCATTAAACCTAGAATATGATTCTCTAAAATCTCCTTATTCATCAAAATATACTAGTAAACCACCACTTGACAACTCAAATAAATTTTTATAATAAACAATTTTCCTCACAAAACCCAATATCATGACCCGATTGTGTGAATCCAAGCAAAAATCCTTCAGAACATTACCTAGGGTAATTAACTCCTCCATGAATACTTGGGAATAATACCGATAATGAGAACCAGTGTATGTAAACATGGGCATGGATCTCTGTCATGATATCTTCTCAAGTTAAATTTTGTCACATGATTTTGATCACTTATCTATTCAGTGTATCAAGGATCGTTTAACTAATCCATGGTATCTCCTACACATACCATAGATCGTGTGACTAATTCGTGAAATGATTCCAAATCACTCTCATATCCAGTTAATCTCTTAATCATCCAATTAACTAATTAATGATGTGAACTATGAAAATTTATAGGGATAACCCACATAATTATCTTCTAAAAACATGACTGACCATCTAGTCCACCACTACAAGGTAAATCATCCCACCTGACTCCATTACATTAAAACAAATGTCTTGGATCATGTGGTTCACATGACTCATGTTCCATGAACACTTACAGCTTACCCTCTATACCTCCATCGCGTGTTGTAAGAAAATACAACTCACCTAGTTATTAAAAAACTCTTTCATAACCAGTGTATCTTTTAATATGATATTCACCTCAGGAGATCACATAATGCCTTCTTGGTTATAGGATTCCACTAGACTCCATCAAATGAACTGTTTAATAGGATGTGATATCATGATCCACTTCACATGAAACCCTAACATGGTTATCCTAGAACTCAATCATTCCTAGTGTATTTTTATTCTTGAAATCATAAATTATTCATTGTATTAGCCCATAATACATACAAAAATCTCTAAATCTCATCACAATTTTCTTTTTATCTCATTTTATTACATGATCCATTCTTACATACTCATTCTTCTGACCGTCATATGGTCATTACAAATTCCTTACTACATTCAAGAATGTATGACCCCAGAATTTGGAAACATTTGACAATGATGTCATCTTATCCAATATTCTTCAAGGAATCATCTAGGCTTTCCCTTAAAAAATATTCATCCATAGACAACAATCACCACGAATTTTCTAGAAATAAGTTGATATCAAATACAACACCAACTATACAACATAGATCACCTTTGTTAAAATACATATGTACTCGGATATTTGTGGTTTTAGATGAAAGAAGAGGGTATTTATAATCATATAGTATATCCATTGTCACTTTTAAGAAGTTAATTTATGATATTTTCTTTATTAAAAATGGAAATTAAGGAGTAAAATTTCATTGTGAGATGAGTATGCATGGTCTATGATAATCCATGTGAGGCTTTCTTAGTTCTAAATGTGGTAGACCTATGGATAAAATATGTGGGATTTGTTTTGTCTTTGTAAAGATTAAGTACATGGGAACTATATGTATAGGGATCCAATATTATATGTTTCCTATTAGAGTGTTTTAACAAACTATTTTCTTTTTCTAGTTTGTGAACCACACTATGGAACTTTGGGGTTTATTTTATATTATTTTAATGAAATTTGAGTTAATTTAAATTTTCTAATGTATAAAAATTATATTTTAAATTTTTTAATAATTTTGTGTTGTGTAGGGATGTTCATGGTTATGAGTAACCACATAGAAACCATGTGTGGGGATTTATCAATGGGACGGTGTTTTTTAGCATGGTTAGAGCATGGTTAGACCAAGTGTAATGACCTAACCCCAGTTTCTCGAAGATGGTGCATTATTTTATTATATTGGTATGATTTGAAGGAATGAAATCCCAAAATATATCATTTATTAGTTTTGGAAAAAAAGATTCATATATAAGTTCAACATTACAACTTGAAAAGAAAAAAATATATCATTTTCATTGGAAACAACCATAACTCCTATATTATCCCTAAAACTCAATAAAAATATTCATCTTTACAACTATTGTGAAATAACGCATCAGAAAGTGGTGAGATCATATGATTACTAAGGGTAAGTAATATAGTGGAATTAATCATAAACATAAACATTAGTAATTTTGAGAAACTAAAAACATGACATTAAACATATACATGTGCATAATATGAAGGAATAAAATCTTAATAATTAATTCCATAATAAAATATAACCATGGATATTCTACTTGATGAATAATCATATGGAATATCAATTACTTGTTTCATAATGATGAAATACATAACGATGGATATCTAAAACATAACATCAAGGCCTCATGCCAATAATATATCTGGGATTCATGCCAATAATATGTCAAGGATTCATACCAGAATCTATTATTTTCATTTATATATGCCAAAAAACTATTTTTGTCAAGGCTTCATTCCATGAATCATTTAAATGCGTAAGGCCTCGGCCAAAACCATGTATAGTTTGTCTCATTAGACCTAAAAATGCATCAAAGTGCTATGTAGAACCCACTGGAAACTTGTTAAGTCTAATGCATTAATCATATTAAAGGGGTGAACATAATCAACAAATACATCCATATTGAAACTGATATATATAATTTAAATCACATACCAAATCATTAAACATAAACACTAACCATTCGGAATAATATGTTTAATTGTATCAAGATAGATCATTCATAGTCAAACTAATCAAAAACCCTTCAACAAAATATTGTAGATGATATCATAGGAGATAATCCTTAATGAAGTAAAATATTCAATAAATGATGTTGACATAGATGAAAATACTTTTAAATGAGACCATTGAAAAATTCTTGAAGAAATAATTCTTAAACAATCCAAAGTGTCCCATAAAACCTTTAAACATTCAAACCATACTCACATAGAATATCATGAGAATAAGGAGACTCTTGATATGATATACAAACGGGAAGTGTGTACACCACATGCAACGAATAAGTAGTGAAGAAGGCATATATCTCATAAAAGATAAAGTGAGACGAGAAAGATACCTTTTACACTACCAAAAAGTAGGGCAAGGGAAGCATGTAATTTTATCAATGCTAATCAGAAAACACTGATAAAGTGGGGGGGCTTTACCAGTGCTAGCTAAATGCACTGATAAATCTACCCTTTATCAGCACTACAAAAAGAATCGATAAAGGTGTACCCTTTATCTGTTGTTTTTTTAGTGAAGATAAATGGTATATTTATCAGCGCTAATCAAAGAACTGATAAAAAATTAATAATAATTTATATAAATTTATTACAAATATATTCATTAATAATTTTTATTTGCATATATTAAATTAAAAACCCTTATTTATAATTAATATATATATTTTTATAAATTCATATGTATATATATATAAGGTTTTAAAAAAAGAATAAGATTATAATTAAAATATATGTGTTTCCAATGAATTTGGTCAATTAATATATTGATCATTCATGAATATATGTTATATATAATCATGAATGTTTATTTATACATTACACACTTCTTATTATTCAAGTTTTCCATTGATGGCTTGTTTTTTATTATGTATATTTTAATAGGTCTATATAATTAATTCCTGATACCCATATACTATATTATGTTCTCAATACTTATAACATTACATTAAAAATATTTAAATAATAATAATACTTATTATATTTATAATTGTTAAATATTATGTACTTATAAATATTATTTTAAAATATTTATTTGTAATTGTAATTATATATATATATTTATATATATAAATAATAATGAAATTATCATAAATATATATAATTTAGTTATATATATATACACAAAAGTTTATAAATATATTTAATTATAGTTATAACTATAACTATAAAAAAAGTATATATATATAGGTAAAAATTATAAATTATTAAAAAATTAATTTGTTATACTGCTTATAAAGTTATTAAAATATAATTAAACATATATATTCATAAATATATAAAATTTTTATAAATAAAGACAAATATTTATAATTATAATTCTTAAATAAATATTTCTACGATTAAATAATTAAAAAAATATAATGAATTTTTTAATTATATGTATTTATTTTAAATTATATTTAAATAAATAAAAATATTTATAAATACAATTCTAAAAATGTAGAGATATTTAAATAATTAATAAAATTATAATATATAAATTAATTATATATATTTATATAATTATAAATACTTTTTTAAAATTTATAATTATATATATATAATTACAACTATAAATAATTTAATTATTAAAATTTTTAATTAGAAAATAAATATATGTTTATTTATTGGTTATAAATATAAATAAATTTTTATTTATTTAAATTATTATTATTTCATACAAAATATAATTATTATTTAAACATATAATGTTACATATAATTAAATAAATATATATAAATATTGAAAAATAAACACAAATATTTATATTTATGGTTATAAATAAATAAAAATATATTTAAATAATCATAAAATTTTAATAAATATATTAAATATAAATATTATTAAATTAAAAATATAAAAAATATTAATTTTTTATAATCTTATAATAATTTAAATTAATATATATATTTATTTATTTATAATTATAATTTTAAATAAATATATATTCATATGAATAATTATAAAATTATAAGAAATATAGTTATACACATCTATAAAATTATAAATTTATATAATTAATATATTTATTATATATATTTCTATGATTACAAATATAAAAAGTATATTTCATGTAATTTTATAATTATTTAAATTACAATTTTATAAACATAAAAATATATTTATCATGGATAGAATTTTATAAATACAAATAATAATATAAATAAATTATTAACATTATATCTTTATCAATGATTTTTAGCGCTGATAAAGGAATATCTTTATCAGTGCTAAAAAATGCTGATAAAGGCACCGTTTTATCAGAGCCTTCTATTTTAGAACTGATAAAACATGCCTTTATCAAAACTTTTTAGCTAACACTGAAAAAAGTTTTGTTGTGTTTTATAAAAAAAATATAACATTCTCCTCATTCCTCAATCCCCTCAAGCTCTTGTGGATGTCAGTCACTACCATCACACCTCATCCTCTGCCTCCTCCACCACATCCTCATCTCCCTCTCCCTCTCCTCTGCTGTGACCCACACCTCCATCATGCGCCTCTCCTCCATTGTGTGCCACAACTTTGCTATGTGTGAACAAGACCTCCATACACATCTCCTCCACCACACTCCATACCTCTGCCATACGCACCACCACTACTATGTTCCACACCTCCATCATGTGCCTCTCCCTTGCTGGAGGAGTCCTCCGCTTCGTGAATCTCCTCCCCAGCGAATGCACCTCCACCGCGCACTGAACAACACCTCTGTGGTGAGTTTTCTCCTCTTTCTATTTGTTTTATGGGGATGTTATGAATTATACGGGATAAACTCACCACTAAAAAACATGTCCATTGGTTGTCCATGTTTGCGCACTAAATTACTTTCATGATGGTTGGCTTTTTAAAATAAATTGTTAGTCCTTGATTATGAAGAAAAGGAATTCAATGTTGGTTGGTTTTAAGGGGATTTGATTTTTATTTAACACTGGCATTATTTTGTTATCATTTTCTGAATCTTATATATTAATTTGATTTAGTAGTTTGTAAATACATCTTATATGATTTTTGGATACCTGTTTATGTATTATTGATATATTTATGTTGGAATATAATTCATTCATTATTTGAAAGAGTTATTCATTTCGTTTTGAATCATTTCGGTCTCCAAAAAAGTATTTGAGGAGTTCAACTTGGGTGAAATATTTAAGGATCTCTTGTAAAATTCAAAAAAAATAATTTCATTTTTTTGTTATCAATGAATTCTCAATGGCCTGGTTGGCACTTTATTAAAATAATTTTTGATTTGGCAGCATTTGCGCAACATTATATTTGGATTTTTATGGTTATATATAGTGATTTTATTTTTTAGGAATGTCTTATACATGTGTAAAACGGGGTTGTTTCACATAAGGTTATTTAGAGGTGATATGAATAGATTTTAAAGGATATTTAGATTTTATGTGATTGACATAATGGTTGATTTTTATATCCCCTGTTTCATTTATCATGAGAACCTGAGTTACATAGGAGGGACCTAGGACATGTAATTTCTACACATTTATCTGCACACCCTAGTATGGGATTATTTCCCCAATCTTACTAGGAATCAATACTCTCTCCCTATATATGAATCAAAACACTTAACTTTATAGGAATACATACATTCTCAGCAAGAACCACTTTTTCACCACAACATTGACCAATCATACCCCTTCATCCCTCCCTCTACTACACATCCACCTTTAATTCTAAACATTATTGAGGCAAGTCCTTCTTCACTCTTAGATCCATATTTTCTTAAATACAACTTTTAAAAAAATTCTAATGCTTTCATCTCCTCATTTTACATTCTACTAAACACATCACTTCTGACTAATTCAAACATAAATGTATAATTTGATCTCTCCATGAATATGAAGGCCTATTTCCCCCATTGTATGAATCCCCAACTATTGAATATCAATCCAAATCATACCCATTTCAATGGTATCACCACTTTGTTACGAGTGCAATTACACTAAATCATATAAAACCAATTCACTAGAGGAAACCCAGTAATCTTGAAACCAATACATTTGATCGATTGTTGATAAAAGAATTAAAATATTTTATGGAACCAATATTTAATAGAAGTTTTGGTAAAGGATATTAGAATAAGAAAAAGTGCTTATACCCCTTTTTGGATTTGGTACAAATAAACAATCCTAATGTTGAAACCCCAAAACATAATTTCAACCCCCAAAACATGAAAATAGTAGAAGAAATTTCCAAATATACCTGAATTGAATCAAATCCCCAAACCTAATATACAATAACATAGTAGTATATCTATAGCTATGTCACTAAATCATATCTCTACCTTCTAGTTTCAATATCCTCATAGTTTTTAAATTACCTCACCTCGAGGAAAATGAGAATGAAATGATAAATGCATGTCATATAGGGGAAAACATTTATATTTTTAATTAAGGAATAAATTGAGTTATAATGGAAAAAAATCAATTGTTATCCCTAACTATAAAAAGATATAGAGACACTTTCTAGGCACCATAGTCAAATAATCTTAATAACTCATGTAATGAATCCTTCCACCCACAAGCACTTTCTGGTGAATCCACTCAAATGTACAAATGATATAATTCAATTCATTATCAAATAATATTTTCTTATTAGCGTAATTTTATAACTATATATATAAATTATTATTTTATTACTACATTAACTAATTATATTAATGAATTATTAAATGTTGATATTCAATGTTTTGATGTGGTCATAACATTTAGGTTGATTCATCCATCAATGGTACCAAACCAATATTTTATTTATGAAATTTCCTTAAAAAATTTCTATACTATTTTGGGAGTTGATGTTTTGAACCTCAGTAATTTTTTTAGAGAGGTAACAATTCTGTTGAAACTTATAATGATAATCTCATCAAATTAATTCTTTAGACTATTAATATGAGTTCAATTAAGAATTTTTGAATGACTAGTCTTTGTAATTTCATTTATAATGTATTTTTGATGATTTTAGAAAATAGAATATGGAAAATAATTCCATTTGTTAGTTTTTTAACATAGTTATTTTCTAATTATTACTTGAGACATGATGTACATAAAAATATCATGAAAGAAATTTAATATCTTATATTGATGTGTGGCATAGGGAAATGTTTTGTGTGAAAGGAATGAAACTAAAGAAATTATTGATTATGTAATGGGTTCATGCTTATATATTTTTATAAAAGTATTTATAAAGGAAGAACTGATAGTACTTCATTAGAGAGACATATACACTGTTCGTAGGGTGTAAAACCAATTGATTCGGTGTGATCCAAGGATCATTGTGATAGTTCAGTGTTTGTAGTAAACTAGAACATTAGTGTTTCATGGTTGCGAGTGCAGTCACTAACTATGGAACATATCTGTTGGGACTCTAGAATATTGGTGTAGGATAATTGATATAATTGGAAAATGGAAGAATGGATAAGGGATATCCAATGGTGGGGATCACAATATAAAATGCTTATGAAAATAATTATTATTACACCTATCTTTGGAATAATGTTATGGTATTATACAAAACTGATTTATTTGGGATGAATAAAGGTGTTTTATATGTGTCTTTCAAATATTGTCTCTATTGGGATCTATGACTATGTGAAAATTACTATGTGGCTCCTTTAAAATTATTCTGGTGTTTTGAAATGTTTTTTAGAAGGATTCCACTCATTTTAAATGATTAATATTGTTCGGTAATGACGTTTTCTTGAATGATTTAAAAAAGTAATTGTTTTTTTGTGAAGGAGTGTTTAGAGGTGGTTGATTTATTTTAAATAGGGAATGTTACTGTAAAAATGAATTTTTTGTAAATGGTTTTTTAATGGGATTTCAAGTGGGATTTTTTAAATAGTTTTCAATGTACATTTCAACTATAGTTATTCCATAATCATTTATGTTTATATTTTAATTGAATTATGAAAATCATTACATTATATCAATATTTTGTGTATTTATTTTTCTAAATACTAATACCACTGAATAAAAAAGAATGAATATGAATAAATCATAGATATATGACAATTGTTTGACAAGAGAGTGTGAATATTGAGTAAATGTGTTCATAAATGATGCACTGTTGTGCATATGACATTTATACTAGGTTTAATATCTTGAAAACTGTTATGTGGATGGTTTTTCAAGACTTTCACACGCTTAATATTCCTTGATTAGTATTTTAGTCACCAAGGGGCGAAGAATGAAGAAATTTCATATTAGAGGGGTTTTGAAGGGAATTGGAGGCTTTTGGACCCTTTTACCTTGATGCATGTGGATTTGGAGTCACCCAGGACGAGCACCATGACTTACAAGAAAAATAGATCCTGAATTTTCAAGACAGAGTCACCGCACACAGTATATGCATGGTTTACCAAACCGTATGTCCATGCCCTTTGACCATGCAAGGTTTGTGATGTTTGAGACAGAACATCATGCACGGTCTCTTCATGGCTATCCAAACCATGTGGAATAGCCATGAAAGTTGTGCACCTTAATTTTTGAAGATAGAACCGTCCACATGGTTGGAACACAGTTGGCGCACGACCTACCAAACCGTGAGACCAAACCATGTGGTTCACTGTAACTCTATCACTTTTCCCTTTCCACATTCAACCTAATCCTTGAACCCGGGATTATCTTTCGTTCTGGTTTAGTAAAAGTTGAAAAATATCCTTTTGGGTGGGGGAGACTTGGGGGAATTGAAGGAAAGAAGGGTTGGAGGGTGTTGGCTGCTAGAGGGTGAAAGAATCGTCTTTTAGAAGAAGGTTTTAGCACTTTTTCATTTTATCATTCATTATCCTCGCTCTAATTTTAAATTTAATGAACTCTTCATTTAATTTCAGTGTGTTTTTAATTCCTTTCTCCATGAGTAACTAAATCCTCCATTTTGTTTGGGCTGTGGGTATATGGGGTTCCGTTAAAAGATTTATTTTTCTATTCTCAGGTGGATTGTTTTCTCTCACATAATTCTCCTAAAATTCTTATTTAATTTCAACAGAAACCCAATTTTGGACCAAGAAAAGAGTTTTTAGGGATCCTGGGTAGAATTATGAAAAGTACATCCCTGATCATTGGGTGCATTTTTCATTTCAAGAGGGAGGATACTGATTTAATGTCAATAGAAATAAATTTCTAGACCAAGGAGATGATTTCTACTAACATAGTCGGAACTCACCAAACCAAGGGAGATCTGACACAAATAAAAACCAGAAATGTGGGTTATTATGACCAATTCAACACAATAGAACAATACATTTCTGATAACCCACATAAGTTCTAACACCCCCATCACATTTTTATAATTATTCATCAAAACCCATATTGAGCATTTTTATTTTTTGAAGTTCAATAAATTTTGGAATTTAAATGTTTATATCATTTCAACATTTGGAAATTAATCACCATAGAAAACAAACAATATTTTTCCTCATATTCTTCTCTGCTTCCTTCTCTTTCCCATTTTCTCATTCTATATTTACCATTAGGGTTCGACCAAACATATTCTTCCACTCTTTCTTTTCTTTTATTTTCACTTCTTCTTCTTGGACTCACATTCTTCTTTCTTTTCCTACACTTTTCACTGATTCAATAGCACCGACTTGAGCACCAACGATTTTCTGGCCAAAACCCTAATTTTAAACTCCATTTTCCGGATTTGGTATTTTTCTTTGGTTATGTCAATTCTTACATTTTATTCACTCAATTGGTTTTTTGTGAATGTGTTCATTTTTATTGTTTTTTATTCCATACCTATAGGATAAAAAACCCCTAAACCTATTATGCCTTTTTCTAAACAATTTTGCAGTTCTGGTTCTACCAGCACCCATGGACCCATTTGAAATTTAGTAAAAAGGTGGAGAACATGCAATATCAGACATTATTAACTCAAGAAGTGATTCCACATCACTAATTTTCATTAGAGAACCTTGAACCCTTGGTAATTACAGAGGAGTTTCAAATGGTTATCACTCGAGGAAACCTCAACCACGCCCTATTCATTCACCAACCCACTTTCAAAGAGCTCATAATGGAATTTAGGGTCATCTTTCCGTGTTTCAATGGATATAGTTTGGATGAGTAGGGCCTTACATGTGAGAATGAAGACGATGTTACATTCTGCCTCACGAACAAGACATATAGTTTCTGGCTCAAAGATTTTTCTAAATTTATTGTGATTTAAAATAGTGTGTATTTGCAGAGTGTTGCATATGGTGGGGAATATCTTGAGTGGGATCCCACAACGACACGACACTTTTTGGCCACAATTTTTCAACCCAGTGATACTTATGTACCTCAAATAGCCATGAAATCCAAATTACTCAACCCAATCTATTGAGTGTTACAGAAAATGGTCACCACCGGTTTTACCACTCGATCTGATAGAAGTGGCAATGTGAGAATTTGGGATTTATTTTTTTTACACTCAATGGTCATCGGTGATGAAGTCAACCTTCCCTTCCTCTTCTCTCAGTATCTAAATACTATGTTTTCCAAGTTGAAGGGGGGTATTTTATCTGGACCATTTATCATTGTCCTGATGGATCGATTTGATATCAAATTTAATGAGATAGAGTTTGATGATCTGCCTATGACACTCTTTTTTACATTACTCTTCTTCGGAGGATGCAAATTCTTGAGCCAGATGGTGCCGGATTTCATCATTATGGTCTTCCCAGGGCCGCCGCAGCTGCACCCCCACATGCAACTGATATGAAAGAGGAATCTCTAGTGGAACCTGCTTCCTCCCACCACTCCTCTCCCCACAATAGGCCATTTCCATCCCCAACTACCCCCCCCCCCCAACACACACACACATAATAAACAACCACACTACCCACCGTACCCTTCATACCCAAACCAGTAGGGCACCCCTTTTGTTGACCCTGACATCTTCTAAATGTGGCATAAGAGTCAGTACCAAATGTTACACTGGAAGCTTGAGTACACCAGATTGGAGGTGGAAGGGATCAGCCTTGTTAGTCATTAGCCTCCCACTATCACTGAGTTCGGTCCCCTCACCCTCCCTTATACTAAATGTACGGAGCTTCCATGTTCCTTCCCAATCCTCCTTGGGGCTCCACATCAATGGGAGATACCTCCACCACCTCTACTCCCACTGACATAGTGACCACACCTCCACCTACAGGTGATATGACCTAGGAAAAAGACACCCATGCACTATTTTTGGATCCCTTTGATCCCTCTACAATATGTCATTGATTTTGTTTTGTTTTTATTCCTTGTAACTATTTTTATTGTATGAAATTGTTGTACTCTATTTGAAACTATTTTTCTTATTTGTTCTGGTGTGATTGTGTGCTTTATTTTTGTCTCCCTACTGCTTTCTTTGGTTTTTCTTGCATCACTCTTCTGGATTACTGGTTTTTCCAGTAGGTGACTCCATCATCATAGCTTAATGACACTTTTCTACTTAGTGGGCTTCCGTACACCCATTGTATTCCACTACATACTGAATTTCTAGGGGAGTTTTACAGTTCAACATCTCTTCTCGTATTTGTTTCTCTCTCCCCCCTTGTATGCCTACCTTGCCCACCCTGCTCCACCTTACTACCTTCATAGGGGACCGTGCTCGATTTTGATTGTGGGGGAGGGTTCCGTCATTTGACACCCCATTTGTTTGATTGCTTGAACACATTCTTAGGATGAATTGTTTTCTTAGGAATTATTCTCTAGAGGTGTTATAGGTGTCCGAGGATTATATCAATTAAATAAATTTTACTTTTGGGAATTATCACTTAAAATTTCTCATATGTACGGATTGAAAAACCTCGTTTGTGATATGAATAAACATTTTAATTCTTGAAAAATAACATTTAGTCATTCATTTAGAAAACAATTTGTTTAAAAATGAATTTTGTGATGGAGTAATTCAAATTAATGAACCCCTTAAAATGGAAGTCAATTTGTGCATAAAGAGAGGTGATGTTTTGGAATTGATGTTTTCGCACAAGTGGCTATCACGCATTCTTAATTTCATAAAATCTTGACTATAAAAAAAATTTATCATGTGTTGACGTGAAGAATTGTGCCAAACTGTATTCTAGTATCTCATCCCATTAAAAAGAAAAATAATTATAGATATGAAATTCCATGCCCAATATTTTTGATGTCCTTTCATCATATTCCAAAAGATGAATGTCAATGAGGGTGTCTGACCTATAAATGTGGTATCCCGCTAATTAGTGATGAAAAAACATAGGCTTATCTAATAGAATTTTATAATTAGATGGAAATGGAGATTGGGACTTTATTTGAATGAAGAAGGGAAAATTCAGTTTTAAGAAATATCGATTTATTAATGAATGGTTGGATTTTTTCAGTTAATTCAACCTTTTTAGCTGACTTCATAAATTTAGGGAGCCATGAAATATGAATGTAGTAATTTGAATTGATAATTCCTTCAAAAATTCATATTAATTTGATTGATATAATTTGTGACATTTCTACCTATTTCTTTGTAAATTCCATTTAAATAATTGTCTAGGTGATTGTTTTAGGAAAAAAAAATCAATCAAGTGTGGGGGATTTTGATGCAATACTGTTCATTGGGAATTTTCACATGGTTTAATATCTTGAAATGGTTATGTGGATGGTTTTGCATGTTTTTCACATGTTTAATATGACTTTATTTTTTTTCAGTCACTAAGGGATGATGCATGAAGTCATTTCATATTTTAGTGACTTAGAAGGGAATGGGTGGTTTTTGGACCCTTTTCCCCTAATGAATGTTGATTTGGAGTCACCCGGGTTGAGCAACTTGACATGGAGGAAAGGCGGATCCTGAATTATCAAGACAGAGGCACCATGCATGGTCTGCACATGGTTTACCAAACCATGTGGTTAGTATTTTTGACTGTGTGAGGTTTGGGATGTTTGAGAAAGAACATCACGTGTGGCCACTGCAAGGCTAACCAAACCGTATGGCCCTTCCAGGAATGTAATGACCCAATGTTTTGTAATTGGAAATTCCTCTCTTATAAATATTTCATATAAACATGTGACATAACAATGTAATAAACTACTATGTTCTACATGGCCTTTAAACTTACATTTTTCACTTCTGTTTTTGGAATTTCGAAAATCTGACATGCACGGTTGCGATCAGTGAGTTATTTCTAGTCTGATAAGAACAAATAATTAATTTAGTGAATAGTAACATAACCTTATTAATATTAACATACCCTTATGAATAGTTAAATACCCAAATGTATAGTAACCTTACCAATGATAATATATAAATAATATTCAAGTTGAATGTATGATATACCTATATTTTAGATTAAGTCAATGAATGTTTTAAAACTTGTTTTTGATGAAAAATTATGATTTTAATTAAATATTAATATAATCATATTTATAAAATTATTTTTCAAAAATGGATATCATTTTTGGATTCTACATGTCAAAAAATGGTTAGAGTGAAATTTTGAGATTTTTCTTAAATACATGAATTTTTAGTGAATAGTAAAATACATTAATTTCCCGTATAAATACACTATAGTGAAAATTTACTATTCCTTAAATCACAAGTGATGTAAGCACCAAAATCTAGAACTTACATGCATTTATTAAGATTATTGGTCATACAATACCTAATATTCTTTGTCTTGTGAAAAAATAATAAATTAATGATTATAATATTATGAAATATCCCCGCTCCTCCACTAAAAAATCCCCTCACTCCCTCTTTTCTTCACTATTCTCGAGCCTTGTGGATTACTAATTTTATGCCCAAATATCTCCCCATGATCCTCCTGAATGGACATATAATTTACAAGGAAAGTGTTTTTTTAATTATTTGGAATTTTACAAGTCTATAGCTTCTGACGACACTTGACTCTGAGGCACGGTGTGCCCGGAATCAATTTCCAATGTTTTGTTCGGGTACGTGTAGTAAATGTACTTGCGGGTTTTTCTATCTTTTGAACCTATGCTCGGAATTGAAATCTAAGGACACTGATGAACTCGCAACGCCAATAATTGCTTAAGGGGACCTTTACCGCAGTTGCATTTTATGCAGGTTGAGAGTTAATTTTTGGGGAAATTGGAAATAGTTGAATAAAATTGTTAGAAAAATTTTATATATCTATGGAAGTTATTTCCCTCCCATGGGAAGTTATTGGTGGGGCACACAACCACCCAAATTCCCATCTGTGGATATTTCAGGGGTGGGGCCCACACGAGCCCCAACCTTTCATCTCTCATAACTCTCTTCAAACTCCCCAATTAATTCCCTTCCTTTATTGTGGAAACTCCCCTCCCCCCCACTAATTATGGAAACTCTTCCTCTCCCTCGCTCCCACATTAATGTTTTCCAACACATGTAAATCAATGAATTCTAACACTTCAATTTCTAAAATTAAGTTGTTTGAATTTTGAATTACTTGTGTGAATAAAATAATAGAGATTAGCTATTATTTTGTTGTGGCACTTGTTGTGTTGGAGTTTTGTGGGAGATCTGGAGAAATATATAAGGGTGTTCTCCTCTCAAGAAAGAACACCACCCTCTTCGACGAAGAACACCATCGATGAAGAACGACACTCTCTTTGACAAAGAATGCCAATTCCACGAAAAAAGACGAAGCGCCATTTTTTCTTTTCTTCGCGACAAGAGAGGAGACGCCACTTCTTCTTCAGGTGCACTCCGACGCTGACAGAATCGACACCGTCATCCACGACGCACAGCTACCGCGAATCTTTTCCAAGATATGGTGGATTGATTAAATTTTATTTGAATATAATTTTTCTTCGTTCTTTGTAAAACCGTGTTTATCTGTGGACAATTGCTACCGCTTAACATGGAGGGCACGGGCCGAACGCACACTGCCCAACGACCCTCCGTAGTCTCCTTGTTTGCGATTGAGGCACGTTGGAAGAGGCGATGATGGGAGAAACTGCGGACATGTGTCGGCCGCGTACGGAAGAACTACGGCCCGCAACTGGGGGCCGGTCGATCGAGGAAGAACCGATCGGCCATAGCCGTCCGGGCCGAATGGAGAAACTACGGCGCCCCACGGCGTCGCGCTTTGAAAGACTGCGACCTGCGTTCCATGGGCCTCTTCGGCCGAAGAACCGGCTGGCCCGTCGGTTAGTCTGGCGGAGGAGAGCCGCGACGCCAGGAGGGCGCTGCGCCGGACGAACCACAGACCAATCGTGCAGGCCACTTTCTGCAATACAGGCAGACAGTTAGGGAGGATGGAGCCACTTGGCACTGCCGGTTCGTGAAGTCGGGGGGCCACGCCCCCCGCCACAGACCCCTCGGCCCCTTCGGGCCCAGCTGCGGCCGTTCGGGCCGCGCCCTGCCGGGCTGGGCCGCGCCGCGCCAGGCCAAGCCGTGCCGGGCCGGGCTAGGTCCAGCACCGCCGGGCCGGGCTGCCCCTACCATTGATTCGGGTCGCATTTCTTTTTTTCGGGCCGATAACCCATGCCGGGTTGGACCCACCGAACTGGGTCGAATCGACCTGCCAGCCCACTGGGCCTAATGGGCTGGGCCCGCACGCTTAAATGCGAATATCT
Organism: Viscum album; assembly: GCA_963277665.1. Taxonomy (NCBI): domain Eukaryota; kingdom Viridiplantae; phylum Streptophyta; class Magnoliopsida; order Santalales; family Viscaceae; genus Viscum; species Viscum album. The sequence continues at coordinate 259,021,367 of OY728125.1, read as the reverse complement.
TCACGACTGTGCGTCCGATCGACACACCGTCTATGGAACTGGGACCCTCGCGACATGGCATTCCTTTTGAGATACTCTATTTGAGTTTTGGACAACTTTGTAAAAACGACCGGGTTGGTTCGAAACTAAAACCAAATGGGCCCTCAGAGCGGAAACACTTATAACATGAGGAACGGACGTCTGATTGACATGTCGTCGACTACGTTGGATTCATCTTGACGAGACGGACCTTTTGGCATACTCCACAAAGGATTCAGTTGTTTTTTGATTATGGCTGGGTTGGGTTGTAACTGGAATCCAACCGGGCCCCTTGAAAGGAAATGCTAATAACTCACAAATCAGGTGTCTGATTGACGCGCCGTCTATTGTGTTGAGATGCCTATGACGATGCGTTCCCATGTGAGACTTCCACGTGACATTAAGTGACACATGGAAGTATCGACCAGTAGCTCATGGAGCGGATCCTCCTTGAGATGAGCGTACGGTGTACGGAGACCCTGTAGTTGGCTGAGACTTGATGACTACTTTTCTGATTCAATTCAGAGTGACTTGACAAGCCCAGTAGGGAGCACTACTATGTTTGTGCGACAAACCCATGGTAGAGGAGCGTTATTGTATTGGGGAAGCAGACCCGTGGTACTCAACATGAGGAGTACCTCTGTACGATATTAGGGGGTGCGCTACTTTGTTGGGGTGGCAGACCCATGGCAGGGTGCGCTACTATGTTGGGGCGATAGACCCACGGTGCTCGACAGGAGGAGTACCTCAACGGTCTAAGGTTAGTGAGTTGCACCTCGGGGTCATGACAAGACTACTGTGCTCGAAATAGGAGGAGTTCTCTAGTATCTGTGTTTTCGATAACGTGTATAAAAATCCTGGTTTGAGTTGAGTCAATGTCCTTTGTGTTTTCCTCATGATTGAGATGGGTTACTTGATAACTTAGGAATATGTATGGTCATATACCTAAGTAAAGGTTATCTGTTGAGATCTTTCTTTGTGGTTTATCCTTGTTTGATTTTGTGAGACCATGAGGGTCTTGGGGTCCCTACTGAGTATCGTTATACTCAACCCTGCACGAGCTATGCCCGCACCTAGTTTTGTTGGATGCAGACGAAGAACAACGTTGACCAAGGTAGAGTGTATGAGGACTGGACGGTACCCGGAGGTGGACAATCGACATGATGGCACATGGGGTGGACCGATAGATGCGGGGTGCTAAGGAAGACATCTGTATCTACCCTTCAGGTAGGAACCCGGAGGACGATTCAGGAGATGCTTCACCATTCTGCTGTTGTCTTTTCAGTTGTACTTTTCATTCAGTTGTAACTGTACCTTTCTATTGGGCTTGTATTTCCATCCCCTTTGTACTTTCACCACACTTTTTATACTTCTTTACATAGCGTCTGCTTCCACTTGTTCTCTGGTTGTGTGAGTTTATGTTTTATAAAGTCAATGCCTTCCCAGTTATAGGGATTTACACCTTTGGTGCTACTCGCCAGCCCCTAGCCTATAGAAGGCGAGCTTGGGTTAGTTACGACACAGCCCCCGGGGGACGGGTCGTGACAAATTGGTATCAGAGGAGTCGGTTCTACCACATAACTTAGGACTCTGATATTTTCTTTTCTGTGAAGAAATAGTGTTAAGTGTACCGAGTGTGGTTTTTAGTTTAGGGAGTCCAGTGTTGGTGTGGCGGCTGACGTATCTATACACCAAGACCCTGACTTCTGATTTCCAACTCAGTGCACGAAAACACTGATTGTGTGTGTGTTTTCAAAAGTTTTCATTAAGTCAGCTCAAACTAGGACAGCTCACCAGGTATAGTCTTTTGACCTTGTCACATCTGTTTCTTTGAGGTTGTCTTCACCCAGTCAGTCAGCATGGGTTCCTAGTAGAGAGCGTGATGGTATCCGACCAAGCAGCGAGTCCATGGTGTAAGGACCCATCACAGAAGAGGCACCAGCGGTACCATTACTCGCTGGGCTACCTTTATCACCATCCCCAGCAGCCGAGGGTGCGCGCCGCTTGAGTGCGTTCCATAGGTTTCTGTGACAGAATCCTCAGAGGTTTCGAGGTGAGTCATATATTCAGACGGCTGGGTACTGGTTGGAGTTTGTCGCATGAGCTTTCCACACAGTTGGGACACCCGTTTAATTGATGGTGTACCTAGCTGTTAGTATCTTTTATAGAGTAGATGAGAGGTGTTGGAGCCAGATACTCTAGTTTGGTGACGAGATGACCTTCACCTGGGGAAACTTCGAGGGTTTTTTTAGGGTGGAGTTTATACTAGTGACTCTACACTCTGAGAATGCTCAGGAGCTGCTGCTCTTGTCGTGGGGTTTTCTGTCAGTAGCTGAGTCAACAGTCGGAAATAGACAGATGATGCAGAGGTCCAAGAGGACCAGACCTATAGGTGTTCAACCTCATGGCTCCAGATCGGTAGTGCGGGCACCTGGGGTGGAGTTAGAGCCAGGCATACCAGGAACGGACAGTGTTTCTCCTACGGCAGGTTTGGTCACATGGCACGTGACTGTCCGACTCCCTGCACAGTTGATCCGCAGGAATTGGAGGAGCCACCGAGACAGAAGCCGCGGTGGGGGTTTGAGAATTATCCGAGCAGTGGACAATGCAGTGGATCTCCAGAATAAGGTGGACATAAGCGGGACTAGTTCCAGGCATTGAGACCCTTGTTCATGATTCTTCTAGCTTTGTAAATGTAGTTATTTTGGTTTTTTTGTGTCTTTGTACTTCGAGCTGCAATAATAAAAGACATTTATCTTTGTGAAGATAACTTCCCTATCCTATTTTTATGGTTGATACTGTGAGTTTTTGGTTAAAACTGTTGACATGACCCTCACTTTTGAGATTTCTACTAGAGGAGACCTAGAAACCACACATTGATGCTGATAGTGTGATTCAACCCTTGGATGCGAGAGTAATGGTTCAATCTCTTAGTAGTAGCGTCGAGGCCTTAGGATGAAGACCATGACATGAATTAGTATGTTTCATGTCAGGAAGGACTATATTAGCTAATGGGGGTGGTTCATCTATGGGATGAGACCAGATTTCTCTTTTCGGAAAAGGAAAAATCTTAGCATCTCTTACAGATCGTAGGCGAAGAAGGGTGATCGTCAACCGACTCACCAAGTTGGCCCAATTCCTGCCGATCATGGAGCAGGGCTTAGTAGAGAGATTTGTATGCCTCTATGTACTAGATAATTTACAGCTTCATAGTGTTCCATCGACGATCGTCCCCGATCGGTATGGCACCTTACAAAGAACTCTACGGCCGACCATGCAGATCACCTCTGTGTTGGACTGGCCAAGGGAAATCAGCACTTGTAGGACCATAGATGGTACAGGATACAACGGAGAAGGTGCAGATCATCCAGAAGTGGATGAAGACTACACAGAGTAGGAAAATTCTTATGCTGATAGGATACAGAGACCTCTGGAGTTCGAGGACGGCGACCACGTATTCCTACGGGTCTCACCTCGATGAGGTCTGTGGAGATTTGGTCGGGGCGGCAAGTTATCTCCATGTTTCATCAGAACATTAAAGTTTGTAAGTAGAGTAGGAGAAGTGGCTTACGCCTAGCCCTTCCACCTCAGTTGCACCGGGTGCATGACGTCTTCCACGTATCTCAGCTGAGGAGATATGTGCACGACCAGACCTACATCATCGATCACGGGGAGCTAGTCATCGATGACGGAGAGACTTTTACGGAGGTCCCGATGGAGATTGGGGATCGACAGAAGAGGGTCCTACTTGGATGGTCGATTCCTCTGGTGCGCATTCGCTGGAAGCACGGGAACCTCCAAGAGAGCACTTGGGAGTGGGAGGCACATATTCTAGCACAGTATCCCCATTTGTTTTCCTAGTGTGTGTTGTAGCTTTACGGGGACGTAAATCCCTGAGGTGCGAGTAATGTAAAGACCGGAAAATTTCATGGAAATCTTTTTTCTTAATTCTTTTTAATTTTACGAGTCTGTGGCTTCTGACATCACTTCATTCTGAGGCCTGATGTTCCCAGAATCGATTTCCAATGTTTTTTTAGGGTACGTTCAGTAAACGTACGTGCGGGTTTTTCTATCTTTTGAACTGGTGCTCAGAATTGAAATCTAAGGAAACTGATGAACTCGCAGTGCCAATAATTACTTAAAGGGAACTTTTCCGCAGTTGTGTTTTATGCGTGTAGAGAGTTAATTTTTAGGGAAATTGGAAATAATTGGATAAAATTGTTAGAACAATTTTATATATCTATGGAAATTATATCCCTCCCAGGGGAAGTTATTTGTGTGGCCCACACACACCCAACATCCCATGTATGGATATTTTAGAGGTGGGGCACACACGATCCCCAACCTTTCATCTCCCATAACTCTCTTCAAACTCCCTAATTAATTCCCTTCCTTTATTGTGGCACCCCCCCCCCCATTAATTATGGGAACTCTCCCTCTCCCTCACTCCCACTTTAATGTTTTCCAACACATGTTAATCAATGAATTATAACTCCTCAATTAATTAAAATAAGTATTTTTAATTTTGAATTACTTGTGTGAATAAAATAATATAGCTTAGCTATTATTTTATTATGGCACTTGTTGTGTTCGAATTTTGTGGGAGCTATGGAGAAATAGGGAAGGGTGTTATCATCTCAAGATAGAACACCACCCTCTTCGACGAAGAACACCATCGACGAATAATGACACTCTCTTCAACAAATAATTCCAATTCCATGAAAAAAGATGAATCTCCTTCTTTTATTTTTTCCACTACAAGAGAGGAGACGCCACTCCTTCTTCGGGTGCACTCCGATGACGACAGAATCGACACCGTCATCCACGATGCACGGCTACCGCGAATCTTTTCTATGGTAGGGTGGATTGATTCAATTTTATTTGAATAAAATTTTTCTTCATTCTTCGTGAAACCTTGTTTATCCTTGGCCAATTGCTACCTCTTAAGGAATAGGGTGAGGGTCGAACGCACACGGCCCGACGACCCTCTGTAGTCTCCTTGTTTATGATTGAGGCGCGTTAGAAGAGGCGATGATGGGAGAAGTGGTGGTCATCCGCCGGCCGCTTACGGAAGATCCATGGCCCAAAACCATTGTGCGCTTCACAAATGAAGAACAATCCATCCATAGCCGGCCAGGCCGAAGGGAGAAACCGCGGCGCCCCACAGCGTCATGCTGTGTAGGACAGCGGCCCGCATTCCGCGGGCCGCTTCGTCAGAAGAACCGGCCGGCCCATAGGCCGGACCGGCAGAGGAGAGCCTCACTGCCAGGAGGGCGCTGCGCTGGATGAACCACTGCCCACCCATGCAGGCCGCCTGTTCCAAGAAGGCCGACTTGTTTTAGCCGGCCAGTTAGGGAGGGCGGCGCCACTTGGCGCTGCCGGTTCAGGCAGCCGAGGGGCCGCACCCCTTCAGGATGGGCCGCTCATGCTTTCGGGCCGTGTCGTGCCTTCCACTGAGTCAGGTTTCATTTAATTTGGCCGTCCCAACACCCCATTCTAGGATGGACCCGCCAAACCGGGTCGGACCGACCCGCCAGCCCACTGGGCCAAACGAGTCGGGCCCGTACGCTTAAATGTGAATATCGTCACGACCGTGCATCCGATCGACGCACCGTCTGTGACACTGGGACCCTCACGATGAGGCGGTCCATTTAAAATACTCTAAGTGAGTTTTGAAAGATTTTTAAAAATAGACGGGTTGGTTCGAAACCAAAACCAACCGGGCCATCTGAGCGGAAACGCTTATAACAAAAGCACTAGAAATCAGATTGACGTGTCGTCTACTATGTTGGATTCATATTGATGATACGGAGCTTTTGGAATACTCCACATAAGATTCTGAGGTGGTTTGATTATTTTTGGGTTGGATTGTACCCGAAATATTACTGGGCCCCTGATACGGAAATGCTAATAACTCACAGACCGGACATCCGATTGACGCACCGTCTGTTGCATTGAGACCCCTATGACGAGGCGGTCCCATGAGATACTTATATGCAAGATTACGTGACACTTGGAAGTATCAACCAGTTGCTCGTGGAGCAGATCCTCCCAATGATGAGTGTACGGATTACAGAGACTTTGTAGCTAGTTGAGACCTGATTACGGATTGTCTGATTCGATTCAGAGTGACTTGACATACCGAGTGGGGAGCACTACTGTGTTGGGGATACAGACCCATGGCAGAGGAGCGCTACTGTGTTTGGGCAGTAGACCCATGGTACATGATAGGAGGATTACTTCTATAGACTATTAGGGGGTGCACTACTGTGTTGGGGCGGCAAACCCATGGCGGGAGGTGCTACTGTGTTAGGGCGACAGACACGCGGTACTCGATAGGAGGAGTACCACAACAGTTTAAGGTTCGTTAGTAGAACCTCGGAGTCGCGACAGGACTACTGTGCTCGATAGAGGAGGAGTTCTCTAGCAGCCATGTTTTCGACATCGTGAATAAAAATCATGGTTTGAGCTGAGACAATTACCATTGTGTTTTCCTCATGATTGAGATGGGTTACATGAAAACATAGGTATATGTATGGGCATATACCTAAGTAATGGTTATCTGTTGAGATCATTCTTTCTAGTTTATCCATGTTGGATTTTGTGAGACCTTGAGGGTCTCAGGGTCCCCACTGAGTATCGTTATACTCACCCATGCACAGGTTATGCCCACACCTCATTGTGTTGGATGTAGACGACGAACAATGCTGACTGAGGTAGAGTGTACGGGGACTATACGGTACCTAGAGGTGGACACTCGGTGTGATGAAAAACGGATCTGACTGATAGATGCAGAGTGATTAGGAGGACATCTGCACCGACCCTTCAGGTAGGAACTCGGAGGACGATCCTGGAGCTACTTCACCATTCAGTTGTTGTCTTTTCAGTTGTACTTTTCTTTCAGTTGTAACTGTACCTTTCTGTTGGGCTTGTAATTCCATCCCCTTTGTTCTTTCAGAACACTTGTTATACTGCTTTACATAGTTTTTTCCTCTGATTGTTCTCTGGTTGGGTGAGTTTATGTTTTATAAAGGCAATGCCTTCTGATTTATAGGGATTTATGCCTTTGGTTCTAGTCTCTAGCCCCTGGCCTATGGAATGTGGGCATGGGCTAGTTACGACAGAAGCCCCAGGGGACGGGTCGTGACACCTCCCCCACTTCAAAAATCCCCTATCCTTTTCAAAATACCTAAACATATCTCCTTAATAGGTTCACAAAGGAGGAAGTTTCAAGAGGTCTTTAATAACAAGTGGAGAACACTAATCGATTTAAGGTAAGGGATCCTCTCTTATCACTCTTAAATCATGATTGTACTCTATGAAATGCCTTTTTATATGTAATCCCAACTGAAGGGTTATATTTTCAAACCTCCCTCATACTAAACTCTATTTTCATATGTGATTAGAAACCCATTTTATCTCTCATCAATCCCTCTTAGGTACACCTGACACCATGCTGATAAACCGTAATGAATTCTACCGAAATCTCTTTTATTCTTTCAGGTTGTCTTATCAGTCTTTCTATCAAAATTGTATTATCTTATCTATTGATGTGCATATTCTAATTTCTGGTTTGTTGTAAAAAAATTATATATAAAGGCCCATTCATCACATTCTTTCAGGGATATACATGTTTTTAAAATATTCCCTCCTTAGCTCTTTCCGATAAGAAAGCCTGTTTTAAGGGAACTTCCCAAATTTTTACCCAATTTAAATTGCTTTATATCCTCTTTTTTAATCCACCATTGTATTTATAAAATGATTATATCATTATGAAATCTATCTTTGTTCTATCTTGGTTTAATATAAAATATTTTTCTCCTTTGTATTTTAAAGGCTCAATTGTATTTTCCTTAAAACCATACAAAAATATTTTAATGTTAATGTTTCTAAAATACATTTCTTATTTGTTTTCAGTTCTTTTTGACACCACTTACCAGGTAATATGCATATTTTAACTTATGAACATCCATGTATGTTCTAATCCCTTTTTTCTTGGACACATCTAAGATACGCCCATGGGTTATGTTTTATGTCATTATTGTGGTACCCAATTCATTCCATGGGTACCATTATGTATATATATGGTTGATTATGTATCATTATCTATGTGGAAGTGTTTTCATGAAAATTTTGAGATGGGTGAACCCAGATAGTGCTCCAATGAATTGGGTAAAGTGAAGTATAATGAGATATGATGTGAAACAGGATTGATGGTTAGCCTTGACCCGTACTAAAATGCGAATAAGGATTAGTGGTTATCCATGACCCATACTAACATGGAAATTGGGATTGGAGATTATCCTTGACCCATACAAAAACGGGAATCAAGACTGGTTGTTAGCCTTGACCCGTACTAAAATGGGAAATGGGATTGGCTATTAGCCTTGACCCATACTAAAGACATGTTTTTGGATTCTTCCCCATTTATATGATTCCATGTTTATGTGATTCCATGATTATATGATATGATTTTATATGTTTCATGCTTTGGATATCATTATGTCATGCCTTTTTAACTCATGTGCTTAAGATGTATCCTTATATTCATTACCTTACTTGGATTTTTAACTCATTCCTCTAATCATTTGATCCCCAGGGTACCCTATCAGATATAAGGGCTCAAAAGAAGTTATGAGCTCTTTATGGAGATTAAATGAAGAAATAATTTTTTATCCGAATGTTTTAGGTTCTATGTACCTAGTCTTCCAAGACAATATAATTAATGATCCTTGGATTGTACTCTAATTTATAATTATGCTTAAAATTGTGTAATATTGTATGTAAAAGGCTTGGGACACTATATTGGGTATCAGAGGATGGTCTAGTTTTTTTGGAGATTTGGAATAGAGCCCCTTATTGAGAACATTAAGGATGAGACAAAGTATATGAAAATAGTCATCAATTATGGTGAGTATTGAGTAAGTGTTTTATCAAGAAAATACATCCATGTTAGGATACGAGCAGGTAGAGGTGGCTCTAGCACAGATGTACCTAGGAATGAAAACCCCAATAAGGAGTTTCGAGCTTGACCTGGGGTATCCTTGTACACGACAGCGAGCCTTGCTGCACTCTAGGTTACATAACTCCCAGGGAATATTCTTTGGTAGATTCATGAGCTTGGTATAAATCATTACTAATGGAAAAAAATCCCCTGAGAATATAAGTTAAGAAAAATACCAAGTATAACCAAGTTTGAAACATAGAAAATCACAAGTTAGGATATTCTTCTTATTTATAATTTAATCCTTTTATGTTCAAATTTTCCTTTTTATTGATAATAGCTAAGTATTTGTTTCCTCTGGAATTGGGGATGACCTCGTTGATTTAAGGTTAAAACATTCAAGCGGTTTCTAACGGGTTTTTTTCATAGAACCGGAAACATCCAATGATTCCATATCCATTTGGACTTACTTTCCAAAGGTAGGCGCTCATTAGTTATGCACTGATGAGGCTTAGGAATTTTCATTGGTCGAGATGATGGTAGGTGAGACTCATCACATCTTTTTGAGGGGAATTATTGTCTACTCTAGGACTCTCCTTATATATTTGAGTTATGTTCGTGAATCCTTATTACATTACCAAGTATAAAATGTTTTTTCCTTTAGAACTGACAATCAATGATTGATATGTAAAAAATTTATAGAATCTTTTATATGTATTCGAGGTTCTTTATCGATAGAGAATAATATGTATTTTTTAGAGATTACTAGTCAATGGTATCCTTTAATAAATTATATAAAAGTCTTCTGGTCATTATGATGACCATACTTGTCTTAAATCCACTTAGTGGGGCACTTGAAGTTTATTTTCATTCAGAAGGGCATGGATTATTTCAGAGTTGGGATCGTACCAGCGAATGGGCTACCTACGTATACTTTGTTTTGGAAAAGGAATCAAAACACATGTATTTTTAGAAAAGAAGTATGATGTTTATGTATTATTAATGGCTCAAAGAAAAATTTCATAATTACTTTTACGCTCTAAGCTCACGTGAGTCATGGTCAGTGTGTGAAACAAGATGTATTGGTAAAACTAGAAAATTATTCCATGAAAGATGCAATCATAGAAAATGATGGCAGTCTTATGTATGTATGACTGCCCAAATAGATTGAGATCGGGTCTTATTTCAAAGAAGAAGTCCGGGAACAGGGTCCATAAAAGTATATGTGCTTTTATGGAGATTTGGATACTCTAACTTGGGGCTTACTCCTGAGAAAGATTCCCAAATTAGGAGGGGACTTTATGATTGGGTTTTACTCCTAAGAAGGAAGCCCAAATCATAAAGTAGATTAAGACTAGTTAAAAGAAATTAAGACTCGGGCTTACTCATAGGTAGGAGGCACAAGTTAATGGGATTTGATGACAGGTGCTTACTCCTGAAGAGGAGGCATAGGTTAAGGGAATTTTTAGAATTAAGGGACTCGGGGCTTACTCCTAAGGAGGATGCCCAAATTAATGAGGAATTTAGGCTTACTCCAAAGGAGGATGCCCATATTTGGGAACTTTGAGAATGGGGCTTACTCTTGAGGAGGATTCCCAGATTAAGGAATAATGGTTGGTGCTTACTCCTAAAAAGGAAGCCCATATTTGGGAAATTATAACTGGGGTTTACTCCTAAGGGTGATGCCCAGGTTAGGGGATTTGGGGCTTACTCCAAAGGAAGATGGCCAAATTAATTAGAATTTTAAATGGGACATAATCCCGAGAAGAAGGCCCAGGTTAAGGATTCTCCCATCTTAAAGGACGATGTTGAATGAATGAAATCTCTAACCTTAGTGAAATAAAGATGTGTAAATCACTAGTTTTTGAGATATGTTCCATGGAATTACTTTCAGATAAGGAATCCAACAGGGAAACCATGCCATGAATGGATTTGGAGAGTGTTATGAAGGCTTAATCTTTAAAAGGAGAGGTGGATAGGTATAGGAAGGGTGAAAGGGGTAGGAAGGGCACCCAAAAATTAAGGGGCGCGTAAGTCCTGCCTGGGCGCGCAAGTCTTGCGTAGGCGCGCAAGTCTTGGTCGTGCAGGTGTACCTGCGTGACACATGTGTACTTGCGCGCCGCTCATCCCTTAAGGTAGAACTTGGGTGAGTCTTGGCTCAAGCATTTAGTACTATCCCTGAAGGCTTCCAGTAGAGGAACGCGCAAGTTCTGCTGAAGGGGTAAGGCGGCGCGCAATTGTGACCATTTACCTTAAGGGATAGCCACTCAGGCGCGAAAGTGTTGATGAGTTTCAACACTTAGTCCATACTACCTCTCTTTATATCTTCCTTTATAGGTAATTAATTACCTTAGAAGTGTTCGGAAGCATTGCGACGAGACAAGGGCGACGAGATCTCAAATATGAATTTCTGGAAATTTTTCCTCTTCCAATGGGGGGCCCATCCGGGGGTATTTATAGGTTGCTGAAGACCCCGAGCGAGAATCAAATAGGGTGTGCAAGTCACCTATGTGACCACTAGGCGTCGTACAAGTATACCTGCATGACAATGAGGAAACTTGCGTGACCCAAGTGGGAAGAAATCCTTCTTCATGCCTTTGTCGATTTTTGATGTTTCTTCAAAGGATGAATCACTTTAGGCTAAAGTACACCACTTTTTAAGTCTTTAGACTATGTGACGAAAAAGAGTGTCAAAAAAAGTCCCCCCTCAGAGTTGGATCCAGAGAGAAAAGAGGATTTGACTCTGAGGTGAGAAGAATCAAGAAATCTGGTAGTTTAATGTCATGCATGTGGAACTAATAAAGGATAATGTTTAAGGTCGAAATATAATCGACCGAATGGATTAAAATTGACTCAATTCCTTGAAAATTTATCTGAAAACATATTACCACACTCAAGTATGAGGGAAAAAAGGTAAACCATGACATAAGAAATTTTGAATCTGAGGAATGATATGAAAAAGGGCTAAAAGGCATTATAAAAAGTAGTTCCCAAGAATGAAGTTACCATTATTTAACAAACCCGTTAGAGGGTTAAATTATACGGGGCCACCTAATGTAATTGGATGCATAGTCAAATAATAGTATCTTTGGGCTGACAGGTCTGTTATGTAGACTATTTATGCAAAGCTGCCCAAGGGCACGTGATGCATAGTCAGGCCAAAGAACTCTAAGAAATTTACTTTTCTACTGCTAAAAAGCCAGTGAAAGTTTATGGGAATTCAAATTTTCCAAATCATATAGTTTGTTGTATGGAGAGTGGTACTTGAATATGTAGAATATATTTCCAAACAAGATTTTCTAAGAACATGATGAATGTTACACCTACGAAGGTTTGACCCAAGCATAGGGAAGGAAAATATAAATCATAGACTTGAATACTTTAAGATCAAGAAAAAGAACTTGGGACAAATATTTTAAGGATGGCTTGTATTTTGCGGATCCCTTTATTTTTTCATTAAGACCAATAAATACAAAAGAGGTTTTCTTTCCAAGAAAGAATCTACCACTATTTAAAAAACCCATTAGGGGGTTGAATTATGAAGGTCCACCTAAGAGAATTGGCTGCATAGTCAAATCATACCATCTTTTGGCTGACAGGTCCATTATGTAGACTATTTATATAAGGCCGCCTAAGGGAACATGCTACATATTCAAGCAAAATAACTCTCATAAATTAGACATTTTTTACAAGAAGTCGAGAAAAAAAGGTATATAGATCAGAAAATATTTAAGGTTAGGATTATGACACATAAAAATGGTCATTTGTTCAATGCATGTAGAGATACACAGACAAATGCTAACCAAAATCATGTTGTGGCTGGGTCCTGAATTGTAATATTGGACATCACTACGTATCCCATTAGGATGTTAATCAAGACATACATAGTTCGTTAAATACAGTTTAATGTTGTGTGGGGAAAAAGCATGGGAGATCTTAGTTTAGGGTCATTGATATTGGACCATAATAATGAATACACAGTGTGTGTTTTCACAGGGACTTTTCAGCCAGGGGACTAAATGTGGAATTTGGGGTTAGGGCCAAAAGACTTGGGGCTGGATTCAAGGGACACACGAACGTTCCTACGTATCCCATAAGGATGAGAATCAATCCCACATTGTTCTAGAAATACCTTCTATACAAATTTGGTTCGTACATGTGAATGGTGAAAGGGGACTCTAGTGCAATGATGATTTAACCCAAGATAAAAGTTTTGGGCATTGCCATGTATTCACATACTCTATGGAATATCAAATAATATTGTAGTTTATTATCATACAGGACAAAAAATACTGTATAGTTAAACGTCATATAGCAAGGACAAAGGTGAACTAATGTAAAGATATTGATTCTGGGGGTGGCTTCAATGAATCAACATCGTATGAGATGGAAGTGAACCGATGTGAAGAGATTGGTTTTGGGCATTATCATTGGGAGGATTCCTACGTACCTAGCCTAGAAGGCATGGATCAAAGTCTACGTAGTTTAATTAAAGAATGAATTAGTGATCAAGTTGTTCTTGGGGACAAAGACCTAAAAATAGTGTTGGGACTTACGCATGGTTAGCAGCCCAGAGAGGGTGTTATGGTTGATGTGTTCTATAAGATCACATGAGTTATACTCAGTGTGAGGAGCAAGTGGTCGCAACAACCCTAACGATGCACAATTTAATGTCATGTAGGACATATGAAGGGACTATGTAGTTTAAAGTCCTGTAGTGAGGACTATTGGTGATGCACATTTTATTGTCATGTTTCAGGGACAAAATACAGTTTAACGTCATGTAGGAAAAATATAGGCACACAGTTTAACTTCATGTTGGATGTGAACACAGTTTTACATCATGTTAGACAATAAGGGTGTTTTATAGTTTAGCATCTTTTAGCTAAGACGATGGGGATAATACAGTTTAATGACATGTTGGACGAAAAGGGGGACTGTGCAGTTTAATGTCATGCAGTAAGGAAGAAATAGGACACAGTATAACATCATGTTGGACGTATTAGGGACTTTTTCATAGTTTAACGTCATGTTGGACGAAAAGGGATGATACAATTTATTGTCATGTTGGGCGATGGTGCGAATAGTTTAAGGTCATATGCATGGACCATAATGGTGCAGTTTAACGTCTTCTTGGACATGAAGCATGAAAATAGTGTAAGGTCATATGTATGAAACATTTTTGTATAGTTTAACGTCATATAGAAAGGGAGATTGTGGGGTATTTGGTATTTATACAAAATACTTCTTCAAAAATATGGCATTGGTTGGAGTAGTGATGAGTTATCCATCCATTGAGATTAAAGAATAAGCTCTATTGGAGTAGACCTTATGTATTGAATGAGGTCCTTCCCATTTTGGCTCAAGCTTGGGAGGTTTCTTTACTGGTATCATTGGGGTTCCGATAACCAATACCAATTCTCCCTGAATGAATGAACGAAGGAAAACTTTTTTGTTGAAAGCTTGTGTTATTCGATTCTGGTAGACTTCCAAGTGGTGTAGGGTGCCCAATCTTTTCTCATCTAACCGTTCCAATTCATTCAATCACTTTTGAGATTGATCACCTTTAGATGACTGATCACAAATGGCTACTCTGAACGAGGGTAATTAAGCCTCAATGGAAAAGACTGCTTCTAGTCCATATACCAGTGAATATGGAGTTGACCGCGTTGCAGTGCAGGTGGTGGTTCGATAAGCCCATAAAGCATGAAAGTTTTTATCAGGCCATGACCTCTTATCTTTATCCACCATCATTTGTAGTATATTTGAAAGAGTCTTGTTGAAGGCTTCTATCTTTCCATTGGCCACTACATGATACCGAGATTACTGATTGGATTTGATGTTGTATTCTTGATACAACTTCCTCCCCTCGATTGAACAGAAGTTGGTGCCATTGTCCGTCAATATAGTATGAGGGACACCAAATCTGGTAATGATGTTAGACTTGATGAAGCTAATAATGCATTTAGAACTGGCTTCTTTGAGGGGTATTACCTCTTCCCATTTGTAAAATAAGTCAGTAGTAGTAAGAATATACTTCAACAGCTTGGCTGTAGCCGAAGGATAAGGTCCCACTACATCCATTCCCCATGTGGCAAATGGCCATGAGTATTTAGCTGTATGAAGAAACTCCAGGGGTTGATGAATGAAGTTGGCATGTACTTGGAATGAATGAAACTTCTTTGTGAAATCATCACAATCTTGTATCATTGAAGGCCAAAGCTATCCAACCCTTCGAATTTGATCAGATAGTATATGTCCAGACAGGTGGGCACCACAGACTCCTGCATGCACTTATTTCATGACAACCATTGGCCCTTCACCATCAATGCATCTGAAGCGAACTCCATCAAAACCACGCTTGTAGAGAATTTTCATTGGGTGATCTGGGCTATCATAAATAGTAAAATTGACCACACGTCTCCGGAGTTGTTCTTTTCCGGATCTATCAGGTGGAAGTGTTCCATTTTGAAGGTATTCACTGATAGGTGCCATGCATCCTGTAGTATGATCAAATAGTTCAGGAATGGGACTAATTTCATTGATTTCCACTGTTCTGGTTTGAACATAAAGTAAAATTGTACAACAATGGGCAATACTGATGGTTGTCTCGTTCTGATTTGGATTTTCCAGAGCTGTGGCTATATTAACCAGTGCATCAGCTTGGGCATTTTGTGACGTCAGGACATAAGAAAATGTCATTTCTGTAAGAAATTCCACCATTAACTCTCTGACGTAATCATAAAAAGAGATTAGCTCTTCTTTTATAATGGCATAATCCCCATTGATTTTTTTGATTACCAGGTCAGAATCACATTTCACTTTTAAGTGATTCACTTGTGCTTGATGCGCCAACTCCAAGACTACGATGAGATCTTGGTATTCCGCTTCATTATTTGTTCCACCCCCCAAAAATGAGAAGGAATAGGGTAACACTTCCTTTTCTAGAGAAGTGAGCACAACTCCTAACCCAACTTTGTTGAATTTAGGATTTTCCATTTTAATTCCTATTGGACTTCTGGAAGCATCATCAAAGTACATTTCCCCTGTTTGAAGACTATCTTGAATAAAGAAGACTTCCTAATCATAAAGATCAATATCTAGAGATGTATCTTCCACTGACATGTTTTGAGCAAGGAAATCAGCCAGAGCTTGTCCCTTTATTGCCTTTTGAGACACATATTGGATATCAAATTTCTGCAAAATAACTTCCCACGTTGCTAGACATCCTATAAGGATTTGACGGATAAGGATGAATTTGAGAAGGTTATTGTGAGAGACCAATTGGACCTCGTGATGTTTCAGGTAGTGTCTCAACTTCTGAACCGCAAATATTAATGCTAGGAAGCACTTCTCAATACTTGAATATCATGTTTTATGCTTGAAGCATGGTTCGACTGAGATAGTAGAGGCTGTTTTCATTCCCAGCATCATTCTTCTGAGCAAGAATGGCACCCAATGATCGCTCTAAAGCTGTCATATATAGGATAAGTGGCCTTCCTTCAATAGGTGGCATTCATAACGGTGGACTCAGGTGATACTTCATGAGAATATCGAATGCTTATTGACATTATTCAGTCTACTGGTAAGTGACTCCCTTCTTCATCAATTTGGTGAAGGGTAAACTTTTGCCTACTAAATTGGCAGTGAAATGCCGAATATACACTAAGTGTCCTTGAATTCCTCTCAATTCATTCAAAATTCGAGGAGGTGGAATACCAAGGATTGACTTTTTATTCTAAGGATCGACTTCAATACCACGATGACGTACAAAAAAGCCGAGAAATTTTCCTGAGGTTATCCCAAAAGCACATTTTAAGGGGTTCATCTTCAAATTATGTTGCCAAAGTTTGTGGAAGATGACTTCCAAATCAGCCAAGTGATTAGAAATTTTCCTGGATTTAACCAGAAAATCGGCCACATAACATTCAACAGGCTTCCCTAAAAATGGTTTTATGAAATGATGCATGGAACACTAATATGTTGAGCTTGCATTCTTCAGGACAAAGGGCATTACCCGACATCCAAACACACCCTGAGGGGCTCTTAAGGCTGTATATTCCTCATCTTCTGGAGCCATTTGGATTTTATTATACCCAGAATATCCATCCATGAATGAAAGTACTTCATAGCTACCTGTTGAATCAATTAAAAGTTCTGTAATCAGTCCTGGAAAATCATCCTTTGGACAATACCAATTAAGATCTCTGAATTCAATGCAAACTCTAATTTGTCCGTTATTATTTTTCACTGGGACAATATTAGCCAACCACATGGGATATTGAACATAATTGACGAAGTTAGCTTTGATAATATTATCCACTTCATCTTCAATTTTGGAAGCATAGGTTGGTTGTGTTCTTCTAGTAGCTTGTTTGAATCCTCGATGTTCTTTTGGAAAACCCAAATGATGAGTAGCAATATCAGGATCAAGGCCTAGAATCTCTGTATAGTTCCAAGAAAATATATCTTAATTTTTCTTCAAAAATGAAATATACATTTCTTGTTCTTCGAGAGTCATGGTTGCACTAATTAAATTGGGGAGTGGATCTTCTTTTGTACCCAGATTTATTTCTCTGAGTCCATCCACTGTAGTAGAGATACCCTCTTAAAATGCTAGAGGAGCATCCTTGATATATTCCTCTTATTCTTCAACATGTGTTATTTCTTCTTTTTCTACTTGCATTGTAGATGATGAAATAGAATTGTCATGATTAGAAGAGATGTTAAAATTTGAACATCATGAAGAAGAAGCTTCCATTTTCGACCCGATTGATGATGAAGGGTCTTTCTAGGGTATTAAGGAGGAGATGATGGAATGAGAATCAAAATCATCGTTCACCTATAATATTTCTATACCTTCTTCTGGCCTGGTTGGCGAAGTATTGAATTTTTGGATTTCAGCAGATGAAATGAAGACATCCCCATTGGAGCTTTCATCATTTCTTGGTGAGTCACCAATTTCTCCCATGCTGTCTGGCTTGATTGCCGTAATTGAAATTATTGAAGTTTCTATATGATTAACCTGATTTGAGTCTATCCTGTCAATTTCACTGATAGGAAACACATAATCTGTACTGAAATGTGAAGATGGATTTACTGGAATCTTTTCCAAACCATTTGGAGCATTAACTTTGGTAATCTCCCTTGTTGTGGATTTCTTCTTTCCCTTCATGTGATAGAATTCTGCCGCAATGTACTGAGATTCACATGTCTTTAATGGGGCCTTATCACCATTCATTGTCCCAACTTGACCATCGAAACAATATTTGAGACATTGATGGTATGATGAAGGGATAACCGCATGTTGATGTAGACATAGTCTTCCAAGTAATATGTTGAAGGCTGAGTCTTGATCAACAACCATGAAATCTGAATTGGATACAAGATCTATAAACTAAATTCTGAGTATAATCTCGCCCAGTGGTTCTTGTTCATTTTTATCATAGCCTTGTAACATCACAGTACAAGGAGATAAATCAGATTCCATGAGGCCCAATCGACGAAATGTACAAATGGGGATGAGGTTGACTCCTGAAACATTATCAATGAAAGATCATTGGATGTCTAAACCATTGACCATTCTAGGTAAGTATAAAGGTCTAATATGTCCATAGACGACATCATCTTCATCTTTATCTGTGAAAGAAATCATTGCATGTCATTCTGTTGGATTATTCTCAACATAGTAGGCTTCAGCCACAACAATTTCAGTTTCAAACTCGTGGGGACATGACAAAGCCTTAATGAGTGCCTCCTGAAGATCCTTTGATCAATTCAAGGCATCCAGAATTGATAACTTGGCTGGTACTTGGGCCAGGTGTTTCAATACATCATACTTTTGATCCAAAGCTCTGTTTTTCCCAACAGGAACGTGTGGTTTAGCTGGTGCCTTGGAAGTTGATGCTTTGGAAGTTGATGCATCTTGTATCGGGGTAGGAGTTGGTAATACCCCTGGCTATGGAAGATTAGACCGAATAGGTCTATTTACTTGCTAAGAGGAAGAATGTGTAACTTTCAACCGATCTTCCAAAATAACTGTGCCAGGACTGAATGTGCCTTGTGTGGAAGAACATTCCTGTTCTTGTTGAGCTCGTTGAAGGGCTATGCCACAAGTTTCTGCTACATACAAAGTTCTAGCATGGGTAGAATTGGAATAGTGGCCTCTAAAAGATCCATTTATTCCTCTGTTTCTTGAGCCTCTGGAACTTCCTTTGATTCCTCTATTTGATACATGGATCCAAGGTTCATCGAGATCAAAACCGTGATTGGCATAAGGATCTGTTAAGTTAATCATGTTAACAGAACCGAAGATCAAATCTTAATTCGATGAAGACTCTGCCTAACTAGACAGTTTAAGTTGTGCTGTTTGGTGGGACGGTTCTCGTGGCATCGAAGTAAATGGCATAAAATCACCCAGAGTCAAAGACAACTTGGGTTTTGAAACATTCTCATCTTCTTCTTATCCTTCTTCTTTCTTTGAATCATGCCATTTCTTTGAGGATTTTCCCTCTGATGAAGAGGGTTTTGCTCCGGCATTCATGGCAGAAGACACAATTGGTTTCTTCAATTATGTTCTCAAAATAGCATGAGTTCGATTGATCATTTTTCTGACTATCCAATCATCATATTTTTGTTCATTTCTGTTCATGACTTATTTGCACTCGCCTTCCTCCTCTGGATCTGTAGTAGTAACACATGCTACTTGAGTTGAATAACCTTTCAGTTTGACTTGTCTGGAGTCGACCATTTTTTGTAGGAGGTCCTTGAAACCAAAACACTCTTGAATAGGATGCCCCAACATTTGATGAAACGGGGAATAGTTGGGACGGTTTCATCTACATCCTTGTTTGGCCTCTTGGGCCTTGGCAATTGAACCAAATTATTTTCCAGATCCGAAATGAAATTACCAAGAAATTTTTCATTTCAGAAAGAGTAAACTTTTCTCTTCAAATCCTCAATTTTTTTTCTTTGATCTCTTTGATCATCTTAATGAAACAACCTCTATTGTTGGGATTCAAGAGGAGGAGCCCTTCGAGAAGATGAAGGTTTTGAAGTAGAAGAATGTGCAGGTGCTTGTTTAAGCATAACTGTAGCAGTCTCTGCTTTAACCATTCTCCTTCCTGGAGGTGATGGAATTACACGAGCATTATCCTTAGTCTTTATAAGAGAATATTTAATCTATTTAGTGATTGATGTAAGGTATTGAAACACTCCTGTGTATTTCACAAGGATTAGTGGTGTGCATAACTCATCATGTAAATTTTCCACCCATATTGGCAACAATTCATCTTGAGGGACTGCTAGGCTTAGGGAATATGTTAATCCCTTCCAGCGAGAAATTAAATCTGAGACCCTTTCATTCTCCCTTTACTTATAGTTTGTAATATCAAAACTTGTTGTCTTTTGCAATGTTGAGCTAAACTGAAGAAGGAATTTTTGGCGAAGATCCTCCCATCCAGTAATTGACTGGTATTGCAAGCTTGTGTACCAAACAAAGGCAGACCCTTTTAATGACTGTACAAAACACCTAAGCGTAACTGCTTTATATTGGGGAAGGGTTCCCATCATAGGATCACAATGAGAAAAAAATGTGTTATGTGTTGCTATGGGTCTCCGGAACCATTAAATATTGGGAATGTGGTACTTTCAAAATATGATGGGGGAGGAATTGCATCATCCCATTCCGGGTAATCTCTCTTTTCTAGTTGAATTTGAGCACGATTTCCCTCCATATCTTCCAAAAGAGATTTTTATGACTCAATTATAGTTATTAACTTTTGAGAAACATCCGGTAGAGCTTGTACTTGAACCGGTTCAATAACTGGAGCTAAGACAGATGTGGTGGCTGGTGCTGCAAATGATGGTAGCCCGCCAATTGTTGTTGCACTTGACTCATTGGATTAGACATATGAGGGTGTATTGGTAGAGGAGGATATTCTTGATCCATCTCAATAGTCTCAAAAAATTCCCTTGGCTGACTGACTCCAGCACGCTTAGTAGGAAGACTACTCTGAAGTAGTTCTTCATTCAAATCCTTTATTCCTTCATTTCCTCCTCTTGTTGTGAAAATATTTGCTTTAGTGAGAGTGATTGTCCATCATCAGAGGAAGGTTATGTAACCTGGTTCTTTCCTTTCCCCTTGTTGGATCCCTTTCGGAGAGGGGGAAGTGGGTTACTTGAAAGAACACCCAGATTCTGGGTAAGCCTTTAATTTTGTGTACGCACACCTTCTTCATTTGTGTCTGTGCGTACAACTTCTTGAGCAGGAACCTCTTTATCTGATCCCTCTGAGTGATCCTCATCCGGTGGATCAGAAACAATGGAATTCATGAAATTAATTGATGCATAATGCATTGCATGCCTTCTATCATCATTTCTGTGATATTTTCTTCTTCCATGTCTCTGATGAGACATTGCCTTTTGTCTATTTGATCCCCTAGGAACTTCTTGACGAAACATAATTTGGATGGAATCTTCTAAGAATTTGGATCTTCGTTCCTCTTGAGGCTTCTTCCATAATCGAGAGAATACTGACTTTCTCTGAGGAAGAGATTAAGGATTTGGAAAAGTCCCTAGTCCAGTGAACTAGGGCTCTTCCAACTCAACTCCTCGAATCCTATTTGTTGATTCCAAGGGTTGGGTTAAAAGAGTCCCCAGTCTGGCAAGCTAGGGTAGTTCTTGTCATACTATATCTGAGACCTTCTTGTATGCTCTCCTGATCCTGCGGACTTTAGTCCAGAAATTGGATGGATGCATCAACCTACATCAACTTTTATCACCCGGCTCAATAAGACCGTTGGATGATTTCTGACACTTCTGTCACTTGATGATGTGCTTTCTCCAAACGAGAGGTCTATTCAATATTCTCGTTCAAATTATGTAGGAGTAATTCAACAACATGTTCTATGTATGCTTGATTTTGAGAAGAACTAGTTGAGGCCTATTCTTGGGCAAGCATTTTATTACAAACAATGCCAATTGACATTGGCTAGCCATGGGCAATAACATTGCATTAGACCATTTTCGACGGGCTTTGCTGACTGGAGAGTACAATGAAATGTAGTGATCCATGAACACCCCATCCCCTGATATGAATACTAGATGGGGCATTAGCAATTAACTGGCGCAATCTTCTATGTGCGCCAAGGCATGAACACTGAAGGGATCTCTGCTGCTTTTCAACCATCAGATATTGAGAAACTTAGAGAGAAGCCAAGTCAATTTGGCATTGTAACCCTTCTATTATCTTGATATGATTTTCATATTCATCATAAGATAATATTTTCTTTTTCAAATGACAAATAGTTTTCCATATGATGAGACGAATCTCATGAATTCCATCTTCCATCAACATCTCTGGAATGTCATACTGAGAGTCAGCTGAAGGCCAAAACATGACAAGCACATCACCTTTTTCCAATTATTTTCTCATATTCAGTACTTATTCTTTATAATTCAATGGAGATTCTTCTACCTGATTGGACCTGAGTCGGTGCTTCTTTGTTACTTAATCAGATTCAACAAGATCGGTAGAGAATTCGCTGATCAAACTAGAAGATGAACGACCCAGGGGTGGTTCGGAGAATAACCTATACCCCGGGAAATCTTTTGATTGAGAAAGTATTTCACCTACTACTGGTGAAGCATCATACATGAATGGATTCGTATTTTCAAGTGCCTCAATAAAAGAGGGCTCTCTCAACACTAAATTGTCCTTTGGTGCATTTTCCAGGAAATATGCATTATAACTGCGGAGAGGACTTTCACAGCAAAATTCATCATCATGGGGAGGACCACCATGGTGGGTTACAGAAAAAGATGAAACATTTTTCTCCTTGGTCTTCTGTCCACACAGAGGGTTCCTATGGCTCTCATCCGAAGACGACACATCGAGATCGAAAAAACTGTCATGAAGCAAGCCTTCATAAGGAAGTGTCTAATGAAGACCTTCAGAATTAATGTTCCCACTATTGGGAGATGAGGGATTAGAATCTTGGATTCCAACAATTAATTGTATGAGGGCTTCTAGAACTCCAACATCAAGAAAGGCATTATTACAAATTGGCCCTAGATTTCTTGACTATGCTGGGTGGGTCTTCATTTTAGACGCCTTCTTACTCACTTTAGAAACCACTTTTTGACAAAAGTGGTCATTATGTGAAGTTGTATGTGCCTGATCAAGAGAAATGATCAGGTTAGGCTGATTATCTCCACTCAAATCAGGTGTACGTGCCGGACTTGGTTGTCCGTATGATATGGTAGAGTACACCCCACATCCCTCTTGGACTGGAATAGAGTTGTGTGTCTTTTTCGGAGTGAACTGTTGATTTTTCACTTCATTGGTAGGGATATATTTATGTGTCTTTCCCTAAGATGCTGTTGAAGCTGTTATAATATCCTGGCAGGCATCCAGAATATGACCAGGGATTTTCATCTGCTCTTTCACCATTGATATAATATGCTTGGTGAATTCAGTTTCCGGAACGGGGATATACATCCATTCCGTGCTTGGAGTAGGTGTGTGTTCCTGCTCCTGTGCTCCTTTTCCTGCCAGTGAATCCTGACAGTAATCAAGTGTGGGGGCAAAGAGTTGAGTCTGCCTCTTGTTTAACACTGGAGCTTTCCGACTAACATTGCTGAATGCAACCTACCAAGACTGTTGGTAGTATTGATCAATACTAGCAGGTGTATGTGCCTGCTGACTGCACTCCGCTGAACGTTGTTGACGAGCTTCCTTTAATACTGACAGATGAGGTTGCTGGTAGGATTGATGAATGTAAACAAGTGTATGTGCATGTTTACCAGTTTTCAACGCATTTGGTTGGTGGGATCCATCATATGTAGTCATAAGATCCTGCGGACTAGCTGATGATTTATAAACAGGTTTATGTTCATGTCTATTGTACTCTGCCGGAATTTCCGGGCGGGATTGGCGTGATGCTGCCAAACGAGTCTGCTGGACAGCGGAATTAAAATGGACAGGTGTGTGTGCCCTCTTGTTGCTTTCCACCAAGTTAGGTTGGTGGACTTTTCCGGAGAAGTAATAGATGAGAACCTTCTCACTGTTGACTGAATTTCATCTCTGGCAGTTTGTCTTGCCTTCTCGGGTTCGAGGATCCTAGAGACGATACCCTCATCATGTTGAGGGTACACTAATGCACAAGTCTTGCAGCGATTGTTGAGAGGATCCCTCAGGAAGGACTCATGTCTCCTTGAAATAAGTCCTTGAGGGACCACTACAAAAAAACCCTGGTTTAGCGGCGGTTTTGTGGTGGCGGTTCACAAAACAGCCGCTAAACGTTATCCGGGAAAGGTTTCGCGGAGGTTTATTAAAAACCGCCGCGAAACACATTTTTTTTAGAAAACTCGCGACGCTTTCCCCTCGTGTCGTCTCCCCTCTTCCCAGATCCGGCGACCCCCGCCCTCTCCTCACAAACCCTCCCCGATCCCCGGCGACAGGTTCTCCCTCCGGCGACACCGGCTCCCTCCGGTGACAGCCGCACCCTCCGGCGACCCCCGGGCCCCTGGCGAACCCCGCACCCCCCCGGCGCCCCCTTCGACTGCCGGTGACCCCCATGCCCCCCACGCCCCCACGCCCTCCGGCGACCACCACGCCCCCCGCGGCCTCTGGTGACCCCCGCACCCCCCCGGCGACCACCGCGCCCCCTGCGGCCTTCGATTTTGGTAATTAGAGGTTCCATTTTCAGATAATCTTCTTTATTGACGATAATATTTTATACCAAATCCCCTCATTCTATCATATATGTGTATGTTGTGAAATATTTGAATATTTTAATGGATCTGAAACACTATGTAATTGGTATTTCGGGTCCTACAAGGAAAATAAGAGACAAGGATTTGTTATTACCTATCTATACTTTATTTATTTCATATTTAAATCTTGTATGATATTTATTGATTCTGTATATGAAATCTCTACATGTCATTGTTATAATGGATTGGTTGATTTCCCATAATGGTCTTATTAATTATTACATTCATTTGATTTCCATTGCTGGACCTAATGGGTTTTTATGTATTTCAAGTAGAATGGAACCATATGTTGATTTGTGTTAGATATTATCTTCTAGAGTTACATAGGATGATATACATGATTACAATTTTTCCTGAAAAGTGATCATCGTGAAGTGATCTTCCTCCCATATGTTTTGAGTTTCCAATATGTTTAATTATAATATTTTGGTTTACATCTATTGATAAGGGGTGGAGTTTTATAATAACATGATTTGTAAAATGTATCCTATTTTTTCACTTTTATCAAATCACACCATCTAAAATGAAGGATTTTAAAACATAGTTTGATGGTTTTTTTCTAAAGGTTTTATCCAACCCATTTAATATGTTCTTGTAGGTTAAATAATGTACTCTATTGGTTATATAATCTATTTGATCATGATATTAAAATCTTTAATTTTTTTAATCTTTTTGAATTTATGAAAAAAAGTATAAAGTAACCTCTACCCTGCCTCCGCCCTGCCTCCGCCCTACCTCCGCGCTGCCGCCGGTGCCTCCTCCTCTACCGCGGCCTCCTCCTCCTCCGCTGATGCCTCCTCCTCCTCTGCCGGTGCCGCCAGTGCCTCCATGTCTCCTCCTCCTCCACGGTCACACCGCGGTCACGTCGGTGCCTCTGCGGCCGCCGCCTCCTCCTCCGCCGCCGCGGCCGCCGCCTCCTCCTCTGCTCCTGCTCCTCCTCCTCCTCCTCCACCGGCCTCATCCTCCTCCTGCTCCACTGCCTCCGCTGCCTCCGCTGCCTCTGCCCTGCCTCTGCGCTGCCGCCGGTGCCTCCTCCTCCTCCACTGATGCCTCCTCCTCCTCCGCCGGTGCCTCCGCGACCGCCTCCTCCTCTGCGGTCACGCCGCGGTCACGCCGGGGTCACGCCGCGGCCACGTAGGTGCCTCTGCGGCCGCCGCCTCCTCCTCCACCACGGCGGCCACCGCCTCCTCCTCTGCTTCTGCTCCTCCTCCTCCTCCTCCACCGGCCACATCCTCCTCCTCCTCCGCTGCCTCCGCTACCTCCGCTGCCTCCGCTGCCTCCGCTGCCTCCACCCTGCCTCCGCCCTGCCTCTACGCTGCCGTCGGTGCCTCCTCCTCCACCGCGGCCTCCTCCTCCTCCGCTGATGCCTCCTCCTCCTCCGCCGGTGCCGCTGGTGCCTCCGCGGCCACCTCCTCCTCCGCGGTCACGCCGTGGTCACGCTGCGGTCACACCGGTGCCTCTGCGGCCGCCGCCTCCTCCTCCTCCGCCGCGGCCGCCTCCTCCTCCTCTGCTCCTGCTCCTCCTCCTCTTCCACCGGCCTCATCCTCCTCCTCCTCCGCTGCCTCTGCTGTCTCCTCCTCCTCCGCCGCGGCCGCCGCCTCCTCCTCTGCTCCTGCTCCTCCTCCCCTCCACTGCGGCTTCCTCCTCCTCCTCCGTCACGGCCGCCGCCTCCTCCTCTACGGCCGCCGCCGCCTCCTTCTCCTCCGCGGCCGCCTCCTATTGTACTATTGTACTATTTTTTATTCTCTAAAGTAAATAAAATGATAGAATGTAAATATTTAGTTTATTTTCTCTTATTTTTATTATTATGAACATATTCATATATATGGTTGGGTGCATGCCTACATGTACATTATGAAGAGGCCTACCATTATAATTATTCATTCTCATCACTTATCTTTAAAAAATGGCCTATGGTGGAAAGAATTGGGTTTTGGTGGCCTAGTCTTCCACCGTGAGGAGGTCATTACTACGTCGAGTCTCAAAAAACCATAATGGGAAATTAAAACACATGGGTCATCAAAATAATGAAATATATAAATTTTTTTTTCAATTATGACAAATATACATGCCACCTTATCAACAACTACATGACTTAAATATTTCAAAATACCAACATATATTCCTATGATGTAGACATTGTTTTTGGGAGAGGCAGATAGATAGAGAAGGGGAAGGGGAATAAATTATATGGTTAGGAAGAAGTATATGTAACCAACACATCAAAAAGGTGATGCTAATGTCAAATAGGACATCATTTGATTATAAACTACTTGCATCAACCTTGGATAAATTCCTCTACAACATCATTCATGGAAATGGTTTGGGTCAAACATGTAGTATTATTTCCATTATGTATGACTACATTTGATGTTACCTTTACATTGTTTTCCATTTATTTTTGGATTTTTTGGTTAGATTTTGTAGATTATTGACTTGGTTCAACTTCATAGGTAATTTGTTTGGGATAAAGGTTGGAGTTCACCATAAACAATACATAAGTGGTTGGTTATTATATAGGTGTGATGAGGTGGGCTGGTGATTTTTAAGCAATTATTCCTTTTTTATTATGGTTGTAGCAAGAAACTCAATTGAAAGAAATAATGGAAATGAGAGGTTTGTTCTAATCCAAACCCAATGAAGAACTAAAAAAATAAAATAATACAAACACACGGAAGCCTTGAGGGCCAAAAGTGTCAGAGCAGCTGATGGAGAGGGAGCTCAAGCTTCAAGGATGGCAATAGATCACAAGAGGCCTTGGAGATTTGTCGTTAGAGTGTCAACACATCAAAATATAATTCGGCTGTGTTCCCGGAATCCATGGTTTCTTATTTATAGGAGAAATACCCATAAACACTTCAATATGGCCGTTGGAGGGCTTCCGGAGCCGTTGGGGGTCAAAAGTACAAGTCTGGTCAAAGCCCAACGGCTAGTTTTACTTGGCACACTGGCTGGCCGGTGCTGAGCTCCCGGCTGGCCGGTGGTCCAGACAGAGCAGGCTTTCTGTCTGGGTTCCACCGGTTGGCCGGTGCCACCAGGCAGTGGGCAAGCCTACTGCCTGGGTCCTCTGGCTGGCCGGTGGCTCGGGCAGAAAGCAATGCTTCTTATAGAGACCATCGGCTGGTCGGTGGTCATCCACCGGTTGGCCGGTGGCACCAGGCAGTGGGCAAGCCTACTGCCTGGGTCCTCTGGCTGGCCGGTGGGCAAGAACCGGTGGGCCGGTGCGCTAGCACCGGCGGACCGGTGGCTCTGGCAGAAAGCAATGCTTCTGCCAGAGACCACCGGCCAGCCGGTGGACTCAGAGAGTCCACTATCAGCCTTCTTAGGCCAACTCCTGGGCAACATTTTTCCTAGCATCAAAACACTTGAAAACAAGTTAGAACATGATGAGAGTGATTGTGATCATTAAAATCCAAGGGTACAACTGTGAACATAGTGGCCCTCTTTATAGTTGGTTGTGTATGAAACCATTGAGAAACATCATTCCTCTTGGAGGACATCTATGGTCAAGCCTAAACAATCACATAATGTCTCAGGTTTAAAATGCATTATGATCAGTTTCGATCACACATCAATGGGGTGTTGTTTGAGGCAACATAAATGTGTGATCGATAGTGTTATGATAAGTGTGTAGCCCGATATTCTTATTGCTCCTCAATGAGGTGTTGACGCTGTCTCCTATGGACCAGACTTGTTCTGTTGGTCTGAAGTGGTAAATGTGATCAATGAATCATCTTTATTATATTATTCATACTTTATGATCAATGGTTCATCTTTATTATATTATGTTTCTGTAATCTTACACTATCGTATATTTTTGTGTAGGCACATTGTGATATACATGGATAAAAGATGGATCACATTACCGAGGAACACACCTCAATATGTTAAGGGTTTGAATGTGTTTATAGATTTTTCTATTTCTAATCGATCCGTTGAAGGGAGAATAAGATGTCCATGTCCTAAATGTAAATTTAGAACATGGTTGAAGAGGGATGAAGTTTATGAACATTTAATACTGAAGCAATTTCCTGATCAATATTTGTGTTGGATTTGGCCTGGAGAATCAAACAATACAGAAAGATTGAGGACTAATGCTAATCCACAGAATGAGGTCCCAAGTTTGTCGCCAATGGAAAATGAAATGCAAAACCTCATAAATGATGCATTCGGCACTGCAAGACACCACTATGAGCATCAAAACATATCAGAACAACCAGAAGATGATGCTACAAATTGCAACGTGACAAGTGATGTTTTTGAGACTGTAACACAAGCAGATCAAGATTGTAACATATCATTGGATCCTCCTCATGATTCTGTGGAGCCAAATGTAAGGGAAAACTTCAATGAGAAAAATGAGTTTCATGATTTAGTTGATGATGGAAATCACGAGTTGTATAGTGGGTGTTTGAAATATTCAAAGCTTTCATTTCTGGTGAAGTTGTACCATATCAAATGTCTTTGTGGAATTACAAATAAGGAAATGTCTATGTTATTGGAATTGATCCGTGGTGCATTTCCTAAAGCAAAAATCCCAGAATCGTTTTATGAGATTAAAAAAGTTGTAAACAAGCTTGGTCTGATTTATACAAAAATACATGCGTGTCCCAGTGATTGTATGCTTTACTGGGGAGAAGATTCAAGTAGACAGAATTGTAAGAAATGTTCTTCTTCTAGATGGCAGTCAAAGGGTAATGTTGGAAGTATGACTGAACATAATTTCATGGAGAAGAAGAAAAGGAACACACCTGCAAAAGTTTTGCGTTACTTTCCTTTGAAGCCTCGATTGCAAAGATTATTCATGTCATCAGAAACCGCCGAACACATGAAGTGGCATGCTGTAGATAATAACAATGATGGGTTAATGAGACATCCACGAGATTCCCAATCGTGGAAGACATTTGATGCATTACATCCTGATTTCTCAGCTGATCCTAGGAATGTTCGATTGGGATTGGCTGCCGATGGATTCAACCCATTTGGGACTTTGAGTACGAGTTATAGCATTTGGCCAGTTTTTTTGATCCCTTATAATCTGCCTCTGTGGATGTGTATGCAACAAACATAATTTATCATTTTGATGATTATTCCTGGAAAACAAATGCCTGGAAATGATATTGATGTATACCTGCTGCCTTTGATTGAAGAATTGCAGGAGTTATGGACCAACGGTGTTGAGACATTTGATGTTTCTTCTAAAACAATGTTCAAAATGCATGTTGCTTTAATGTAGACCATTAGTGACTTCCCTGGGCTTGGGAATTTATCTGGTTGGAACACATATACGGGTTTGGCTTGTCCCGTTTGTAACGTTGATTTCGAGCCCAAACGGCTACCTCACAGTAGAAAATGGTGCTTCTTGTGCCATCGAATATTTCTTGATGCATCTCATAGATTTCGGCTGAACAAATCAAAATTTAATGGTTCTATTGATCGTAGACCACCTCCAAAGTTGTTAACCGGTTCTGAAATATTGACACAGCTTGAAAATGTTCAAACAGAATGTGGGAAGGTTCAGCAATTGAATGATAGCGGAAAACGAGTGCGAAGTGCATCGTCAAGTGAAATCAGAACGCAACAATGGAAGAAAAAAAAGTATATTCTTCAAACATCCGTATTGGGAATTTAATTCTTTGCGCCACAATCTTGATGTGATGCATATTGAGAAGAATGTATGTGATAATTTTATTTTCACATTACTTAATGAGCATGGAAAGTCGAAAGATCATCTCAATGCTCGCAAAGACTTACAAGTAATGAACATAAAACGTGATCTCTGGCCAGATGAGAATGAAAAGTATGCTCCGGCCATATTTTCAATGAAAAATAGGGATAAAGATACGTTCCTTCAAATTTTAAAGAATGTTAAGGTATCTGCTGGGTATTTGAGTAACATCTCGAGGTGTGTGGACTTGAAGAATCGTAAGTTATATGGATTGAAAAGTCACGATTCACATATTTTTTTACAACAGTTACTACCATTGGCATTGCATACATTATTACCTGAAAAAGTTACTACTGTTGTACTCCAATTCTGCACATTTTTCAGGCAATTATTTGAGAAATCTCTACATCCATTTCAGCTTGACAACCTACAGGAGAGGTTTGTATTGACCCTTTGTTCATTGGAGATGATCTTTCCTCCATCGTTTTTTACTGTCATGATGCATTTAACTGTGCATTTGGTTGACGAAGCTAAATTAGGAGGCCCCGTTCATTATCGATGGATGTATCCAATTGAGAGGTATTTTATTTATATGTTTCCAGTTAAGTAAAAAAAATTTGGCATTTAAATAAATGCATAGTATTATTTTTTTTTCACAGATATCTTGGGCATTTGAAAGCATACGTGAGAAATAAAGCTCAACCAGAAGGCTCTATTGCTGAAGGCTATTTGGTCGAGGAGTGTCTCGCCTTTTGTTCCAGATATTTGGATGATATTGAGACAAGATTTAATCGATTTGGACGTGTTGACGACACATCAACTCATTCTCAAATGCATCAGAAATCAAAAATATTTCCTGCTTTTGGCCGATCAGTTGGGAGGACCTCATACGCGACACTAACAGAATTGGAATTATTACAGGCACATAGATATGTGCTACTGAATAGTGAAATTGCAGATCCATTTATTGAAGAGTTGAGGATACAAACAAAGAGACGAATGAGAGGCCGAACAAGAAATGAAAAAGATATAATGAAAGCTGTGAATAAAGAGCTGTTAGAATGGTTTGCACGACGTGTAAGTTTATAAATATTTCAATAAATACGAATATTAGTTTGACACATACAATTTGCAAATCTATTAATTTTTTTTTCAGATCATGAATACTGATACTCGAGCAGACTTGTTAGAATATTTGAAGTTTCGTGCTACAGGTCCTATAAAACAAGTTAGAATGTTCGGCGCTTATAATGTGAATGGTTTTAGATTTCGTACAGTCGATCGAGAAGTGGGTTTGAAAACACAGAATAGTGGTATGTTTACATTTGCTGAAGTGGAATACTATGGAAAGCTGCATAATATTATTGAATTAAACTACCACGGGAATTTTTCTGTTGTTTTATTCAAATGAAAATGGGTCAATATTATCAGAGGTGTTAAAAGATATTCCTTGCAATTTACTTCTGTAAACTTCTCTCGCTTGATGGATGTTGGTGATCGTGAACTGCAGGATCCATATATCTTAGCATCGTAGGCAAAAATGGTATATTATGTGAATGATGTTGTGGATGAAGGGTGGAGTGTAGTTACTCACGTAATACAAAGAGATTTGTATGATATGGGTGATGAAGTGGAAGATTTGACCTCTACAATTGAATTTCATCAACAACAGGAAGCAGAATTATTTGTCCATCATGATATTGAAAATATTAATCTAGCAAGGATGAATGAAGTGGATGAAGCAATGGAGCAGGAAACCGACATGATTGAAGGGGAAAATGATTGTATGTACAATTATTTATTTATTCAGCAACCACTTGTTTCATTTCTGTAGTCAATCATTATCATTGTTATATATATTCGGTTTGTTAGTACTGGGCATCTATTATCATTTTAATTTTTTTTTCTGCATAAATTTTATGAAATATATATTCTGAACTTAATTTTATTTGATTAAATGACAGGAATGCCAAGGAAGAAGCGGTACACCATTCCTTCTACTTCTGCGACAGATGACGATATGTCTGTCCCCACAACATCTGAGGTAGCAGCTGCCTACATCCCTGCATCATCTCCCCCTGCACCATCTCTGACACCATCAGTGGATGCCTCATTAGAGGATGAGTCATCGCCTCCCCCTACAGGAGCCTTAGTAGTGGGGCAGCGACACGCCCCTTCCAGTTCATCACGGACATTCTGGAGGGTCACGGTCATAGGTACAAATTTTAATTAAATAAATTTATTGCATTTTGTTTATAGTAATTGTTTTCTCATTGCAGATGAAAACAATGCAACTGTGGAAAAACACATAAAAAGTTCTTATGTTTGGAACATGCATGGCGAGAAGATAGTGGTGCCATTTGATTCTTATGGGGTCCCGACGGATGATGCCGTAGGTTTACTTCGTCAGATTATAGGTCAACTGGCAGCGGAGCCCATTTCCCTGCCTATTTCATATGATGATTGGAGGTATATGCCTAAAAACTTGAAAAATGAAGTGTATGATTCTCAGATAAAGGTAATTTTATTACTTTATGGTTTAATTGAATGTCATGTTACTAATATATTCAAAATGAATTTCTGTATACAGATGTTCTTCCACTTTACCGTTGCTGATGTGATAGCACGGAAGTGGACATTGAAAAAACTTGGAAAAAATGGAAAGATTTCAAATGGAGGTTGTGGTGTGATGTCAACGATACTTCGTTGACCTTGCACTAGATGTATGAAAAGCTACCCAGTGGGGTACCGAAAGAACAGTGGAAGGTTTTTGTCGATAGACATCATGATGAGAAGTGGATGGTATTGAAATATATATTATTATATTATCCTCATTTTAAATTTATACATGTACATGAAGAGGAGATAGACATTGAATAAAATACTGTTAAATTGAATTTTATTTATTTCAGGATCTCTCAAGACAGAATGCTTCAAACCGGGAAAAGCAGGTCATCCCGCACACTGCGGGTTCAAAAAGCTTTTCAAGAAGCCGAATGTCATTGGTAATATTTTAATTAGTTTAAATATTTATAAGATAATATTATCTATTTAACATATTTAATTGTTCATTTATCTTTGTTTAATGCAGTCACAGAGTTTAGGGCATGACACATCCCGAACAGAACTGTGGCTGGATGTTCATAAAAAAACAGATGGAAGTTTTGTTAATGAACCTGCTAGAGAAGTTGGGGTATGAAGTCAATTATTTATTATAATAACTTATTATCAGTTTTTTCTGTGTTAATATATATTGATATTTGATTTATAGGTAAAAATTAAAGAAATATGGGATGCCAATCCTGGGCAATCCTACTCAGTCTCCCAGGATGACCTGGTTGGTAAAGTCCTTGGGAAGGAGCATCCTGGTAGAGTGCGCGGGATGGGTTTGGGACCTGTACCATATGAGGTCTTTCGCATGCCATCAGGGATTTCAGCTACATATACTCCTACTTATAGTCATTTCATACCTAAAGATTCTCAGAGGGAGATGTATTCTCTACGAAACACAGTTCACCAGTAGGGGGATCAGATATCTGGTTTGCAGAAAGAGTTGCTTGAAATACGTCAGTATATGAGCAGATATTCCCCCGGTGGTTGTGCATCAGGTAGTGGTGAGCAGGTAAATCACAAAAAAATCAAAATCATTTATTTTGAAAACTTTTATTGGTTTTAAGTTTTATTATAAATATGCAACAATATTTAATTTTCAATATAATGTTCTTACAGGTGGCAGCAGGTGGTGGAGATGAAGTTGGGAAGGGTGACGATGCAGCATCAGATGATGAGTAGTAGTATTATTGATGTGTTGAACAAGTATGATAATAGTTGGTTTGTATATGTAAAATTTATGGCACATAGTTGATGATCTTATTTTATCCCAAACTTATCGTCGAACTCAAAGGTGATGTTTAAAGGGTAATGATTATAGTGGAATGGATCTAGGTTCCACCCTTGTTCATGCTGGGGAACAATGTATTAAATGGTTAGGTGATGGAATGACTAAGAAATTTCATTGAAAGTCAGGTATGGGCTTATGTGAATGTGATTGTGGTAAACACGGGATTTCATAGAGGAAGGAATTGTGGTTCAGGTTGTGATATGTGAGTCATCGAAGCTGAGTATCTTGGGAATGGTTAGCTGAAAGTGGATTGAATTATTATACTTCTTCTTAGATGTATATAGGTGAAAGTATCCATTTAAATCATGTCACTAGGATAATGTGGGTGTCATGAAAGGGTCGAAAATGTCTTTTGAGAAAGATTGCATGACTAGTTTCAGTTAGGCTGATTGGAATTTGACTGTTTCTTTATAGTAAGGTCCCTATTATGGCCTCAGAAGAATTTAGGATTTCCCAATTAGAGGAAAAATTCCAATATTATCATTGGAAATCTTTGGATATTCTTTATAGGAAATTACAATGGTGGAGAATACTATGGTTCATAATTTTTTGTTAATGTTAAAACCTATGGTGGGGAGCACGATCAGTTGGATGCTTAAAGGGATGACGATGTGATCATTTATCTATATTCTGGTTTGATTTATTTTTCAGGGCAGTGGTGTAATACAACCAAAATTATTTTTTTTCCAGTTCAGCATTTAGCGGCGGTTTTAACCGCCGCTAATTCCATATATGGTAGCATTTAGCGGCGGTTAAAACCGCCGCGCATAAAAAGGTGTGGCATACCAATAAAACCGCCGCTAAATTGAGAGAAACCGCCGGGAAATGAGGCATCTACAACACATATTTTAAACCGCCGCGAAATAGAAAAAATCGCCGCTAAAAGATTGCTGACGCCAAGTTTAGCGGCGGTTTACAAAAACCACCGCCAACCCATTTAGCGGCGGTTTAAACCGCCGCTAAGGGCTTCTTTTGTTGTAGTGGACCTGCTCATTCACCTCCCCAGAATATGGGAGTAAATGGTGATTGCGTTTTGGGGATAACGACCCGAAACGGTTGGAGATAGTGGTTCGCACCACCTGCTTCTTGATAGTTGGTCATCGTTGTTCGGATGACCAGGGTGAGTTGTTCACTTGGAGGGCTTTTCCTGTAGCCTCCAGAGTTGGAATGTTACCGTGTATACGGTACTCCTTATCCAGAACATTTGACCCCCAGCGTTGAAGACTCTAAGTAGGTGATGTCATTCTCAGAGTGGACGACGATCCAGCAGGAGTAGCAGCAGATGCACTCACAGCAGAGGTTTTTACCGTAGAGGCAACCACAGATATGAACTTAAGAAAATACATTCTCGTAATGCAGAAGATCTTGGATAAGAGTGCATGTTTGATATAAGAGACGTAATCAAGATAAGTTTGGCCACTACATCTTTTGGATGAGCACAGATTTTATTGATTTCTTTGTTGTCCCTCTCATTGAGTTTAAATTGGGGCCTAACAAATTGGTAAAACATCACATTATCTTGGTTAAGGATTCACATTGGGTTCACCATTTTTTGTTTCCTCTAGAATTGGGAATGACCTTGTTTATTTATGGTTCATAAATTTCAAGCGGTTTCTAACAGATTTTTTTTCATAGTCCCGGAAACATCCAATGATTCCATATCCATTTGGACCTACTTTCCAATGGTAGGCACTCATTAGTTATGCACTGATGAGTCTTAGGAATTTTCATTGGTTGAGAGGATGGGAGGTCGGACTGATCACACCTTTTTGATGTGAGTTATTGTCTACTCCAGGACTCTCTTTATAGATTTGAGTTATGTTCGTGAATCCTTATTACATTACCAAGTATAAAATGATCTTCCCTTTAGATCTAACAATCAATGATTGATATGTAGGAAATTTTGAGAATCTTTTATTTGTATTTGAGGTTCTTCATCGATAGAGAATCATCTGTATTTGTTAGAAATTCCTAGTCAATGGTATCCTTTAATACATTACATAAAAGTCTCTTAGTCATTATGATTACCATGCTAGTTTTAAAGCCACTCAGTGGGGCACATGATGTTTATGGTCATTCAGAAGGACATGGAATATTTTAGAGTTGGGATCATACCCGCGGATCGGATACCTATGTATCCTTTGTTATGGAAAAGGAATCAGAACTCACATAGTTGAGAAAGGGAGTATGATGTTTATGTATGATTGATGGCTCAAAGAAAAATGACATTATTACTTTTATGCTCTATGCTCACGTGAGTCGTGCTCGATGTGAGAAACAAGAGGTATTGGTAAAACCAGACAATTATTCCATGAAAGATGCAATCATAGAAAATTATGTGGGGCTTATGTATGTATGACTGCCCAAATAGATTGAGATCGGAACTTATTTCAATGAAGAAGTCTGGGAACATGGTCCATAAAAGTATATGTGATTTTTTGGAGATTTGGATACTCTAACATGGGGCTTACTCCTGAGGAAGATTCCTAAATTAGGAGGGGACATTATGATTGGGTTTTACTCTTGAGAAGGAATCCCAGATAAAAAATTAGATTAAGACTGGTAAAGAGAAATTAAGACCGGGTATTACTCTTAAGGAGGAGGCCCAGGTTAAAGGGATTTGAAGACGGGTGCTTACTCTTGAAGAGAAGGCCCAGGTTTAGGGAATTTTTATAATTAAGGGACTCCGGGCTTACTCTTAAGGAGGATGCCCAAATTAATGAGGACTTGGGGATTACTCCTAAAGAAGATTCCCATATTTGGGAACATTGAGACTAGGGCTTACTCATGAGGATGATGCATAGATTAAGGAATTATGGTTGGGGCTTACTCCTAAAAAGGAAGCCCATATTTGGGAAATTATAACTAGGGATTACTCCTAAGGAGGATTCCCATGTTAGGGGAGTTGGGGATTACTGCAAAAAAGGATGCCCAAATTAATGAGAATTTGAAATGGGACTTACTCATGAAAAGAATGCCCAGGTTAAGGATTCTCTCATCCTAAAGGATGAGGTTTAATGAATGAAATATCTAACCTTAGTGAAATAATGGTGTGTAAATCACTAGGTTTTGAGAAATGTTCCACAGAATTCCTTTCAGATAAAGAAGAAAACAAGGAAACCATGCCATGAATGGATTTGGAGAGAGTTATGAATGCTTAATCTTGAAGAGAAGAGGTGGATAGGTATAGGAGGGGTGAAATGGGTGGGAAGGGAACCCAAAAAGTAAGGGGCGTTCAAGTCCTGTGTGGGTGCGCACATCTTGCGTAGGCGTGCAAGTCTTGGTCGTGCAGGTGTACCTGCGAGACACATGTGTACTTGCGTGCCGCTCAATCCTTAGGGTAGAACTTGGGAGAGGCTTGGATCAAGCCTTTAGTACTATCCCTGAAGGCATCCAGTAGAGGGGTGCGCATGTTCTGCTGAAGGGGTAAGGCGGCGCGTAAGTGTGACCATTTCCCTTAAGGTCTGGCCACTCAGGCGCATAAATGTGACCATTTCCCTTAAGGGCTGGTCAGTCAGGCGTGTAAGTGTTGATGATTTTCAACACATAGTCCTTACCCCATCTCTTTAGACCTTCCGTTCTATGTAAGAAATTTCCTTAGAAGTGTTCGGAAGCTATGAGAAGAGACTAGGGTACCGGGAGATCAAATCAGAATTTCTGGAAATTTTTCCTCTTCAATTGGGGGGCCCACCGGGGGTATTTATAGGCTGCTGAAGACCCCGAGCGAGAATCAAAGAGGGCGCGTAAGTCACCTATGCGACCACTAGGCGGCGTGAAAGTATACCAACGCAACAATGAGGAAACTTGTGTGACCCAAGAGGGACGAAATACTTCTTCATGCCTTTGTCGATTTTTGATGTTTCTTCAAAGGATGAATCAATTTGGGCTCTGGTAGGCCCCTTTTTCAGTCGTTAGACTCTGTGACGGAAAGGAGCGTCAAAAATATTCAATACCTATAATTATACTTTATTTTTCATTGTTAATGGTGGGAAATAGAAGAACACATTCCAACAACCCATGTGATAGGAAATGTGAAGATTTCCACTAATGATAAGCCTGATATGATGGGAGCGCGTGATCAAATCTTCATGACAGTACTAGCTCAGCTGGATCGAGTTATAAATAATAACTTAAATCATGTGGAACACTCACCTTCTCTAAGGAAAGGGAAATTTTAAATATAATACCTCATAAAGAAAAGGCCTACCTTGTTTAGTGAATCTTTTTATCCAATCCTCATGGAATAGTGGATATACTCGATTGAAAAGATATTATCCATCCTCTAGTGATCAAAAGAAGAGAACGTTCTACTTAAGGTATATCTTTTGATGTGGTAGTTGATCAGTGGTGGACACTAATCAACAATACAATGTCTTAAGAGGAAATTGATTCCATAGATTGCGAGGAATTCCATAAGACGTATCTCAAAAAATATTTTCCTCGAACCCTCCATATCTAGATGGAAAGAGAGTTCCTAGGACTCAAGTAGAAGGTAGATGAGTCCTTTAGGGCGTATGAAGAAAACATTACAAGGCTTTCAAGGTACACCACTAACTTTATAATGAACACCAAAAGAAAGGTGGATCGTTTCATTAGAAGACTAATACCGAGCCTATGAAAAGTGTTGGTGATTCAAGAATTCAATAGTTATGAGGATATTTTATATTGTTCCCTCAAGGTTGAAATAGAGATTAGAGACTCTCAATGGTATCATAGGCCCAGTGATAAGAAGTGGAAAATGAAGAACAACATGGGTGGTTCATTAAATAAATCCCATGATGGAAAGAAGCCTAAATGTTTCCCTTGTAAATGATGTGGGAAGAAGAATCCTGGTAAGTATCTGAAGGGAACCAAGAATTGTTCAAATGTGGAATGTTTAGTGATTTGGCCAAGAACTATCGAAGGGATATGAAAAATATCTATAATTGTTTTGACGAAAGGAAGGTTAAGAGAAACACTCATCTTGTAGTATAGTGTTATAACTTAAAGGAGCATGGGAATTAGGAAAAAATTCACTATGCCAAGGGGTGTCACAGGCAATCAGAAAAAAACTCAAAGGAAACATGGAAGGGCTTATGCTATCATTACTACTGAGGTGGAGTTGTACAACGATGTGTTGATAGGTACACTAGTTATTCATTCAAGAATAGAAAAAGTTCCATTTGATTATGGTTCTATGCATTGTTTCATATCCCACATGTTTAGTAAAACAATTCAAACAACACCTCAAAATTTGGAAGAAAAGTTATATGTGAGAACAATGAATGGGGAAATTATTATGTTCATGGTTTATAACTCCACCTTGGTTAACATATGTGGAGAGAAAATCCTAGAAAATCTTATAATACTTCCTTTATTAGAGTTTGACACCATCTTGGGCATGGATTGGCTATCTTTATACAA
Source organism: Viscum album (assembly GCA_963277665.1). NCBI lineage: Eukaryota > Viridiplantae > Streptophyta > Magnoliopsida > Santalales > Viscaceae > Viscum > Viscum album. Next base: position 258,981,656 of record OY728125.1, on the reverse strand, counting down.
AGCCAACATCAACTGTCAGGAAAGGGAGATCACTCTTCATATCCCAAAGCATCCACCAATTCGTTACATGTGTAAGGAGGAAGATGAAAATATTTTATAATCGTCATCAAATGTTTGGATATTGCTGCCTTGTGAGCAAGAATATCTAGCTCTAATGGTAGGGGAAAAGTATAGAATCATGCTTGAAGACATACCCATCGTGAGGGATTACACTGATGTATTCCCCGAAGAGTTTCCTGGTCTTCCTTATACTTGAGAGGTTCATTTCTCAATTGAACATATCAAAGGATCTCTACCTATCTCCAAGAAACCTTACAGAATGCCCACCCTAGAGCTAGAAGAGCTGAAAAAGTAGTTACAAGAGAATATGGAGAAGGGTTTTATATACATGAGTGCTTCACCGTGGGGTGTGGCAGTCCTCTTTATCAAGATGAATGATAGATCAATGCACATCATAAATGATTATTGTGTACTCAATAAAATCATGATAAAAAGAAGTATCCCCTACCATAGATAGGTGGCTCGTTCGATCTGCTTTGTGGGGCCAGTTATTTCTCTAAGGTGGACCATTGATAGATATATCTCCGCATAATGGTGAGTAAAGAAGTGATACTCAAGAATTCCTTTTGAATGAGGTATGGACACTTTGAGTTTATAGTGATTCCCATCAGACTCACTAATGCTCCATCTATTTTCATGGATTTAATGACTAGTGTCTTTAGATATTACCTCGAAAATATTTTGGTAGTCTTTATTGATGATATTCTGATTTACTCCATGGGAAAGGAGGAACTGGAGAAGCATTTCAATATTGTGTTAAAGACTTTGAGAATGTAGATGTTGTATGAAAAGTTCATTAAATGTGAGTTAAGTATGGAGGAAGTATCATTCTTGGGGTATGTTATCACCAGTAAAGGGATATCTGTGGACCCTTCCAAGACATAGTCAATTGAAGTGTAGCCCAGGCAAACTTCTATAATGATGATCCATAGCTTTTTGGGTCTACGAGGGTATTATCGATGATTTTAGAAAAAAAATCACGATAGTCAACCCCAATGACCATGATGACACGAATGTGAGTAAAGTTTGTATGGACACATGAATGTGGAGATTTTTTCAAGTAGTTGAAGAAGAGGCTTATCATTGTGCCATTGCACACACTCCATACAAGTGGAGAACTCTTATGGTGTATATTGATTCTACTAAGAAGGGATTAGGTTATGTGATAATTCAATATGATAAAGTGATATCCTGATTCATGAGGTAGATGAACATCCATGAGAAAAACTATCCCACACATGATATAGAGTTGGCGGCTACGATCTTTACATTGAAAATCTAGCGGCATTATCTCTATGCGGAGAATTATGAGATATATATGGACCAAAATAATCTAAAATATATATTCTCACACAAAAATAATAATTTGTGCCAGCGAAGATGGATAGATCTCATCAAGGATTATGACTGCTCAACCCCCTACCATCCTGGTAAGGAAAACATGGGGGAAGATGATCTATATATAATGGATCCTACATCATTATCAATGATGATAATTGAAAAGGATATGATCTTTACAGATTTGAAAAGGATTGACATGGGAATCATTAGCGGAGTAACATCATCAATCCTTTCTCAAATGATTGCTCAACCATCCCTCTTGGAGAAAATAAAGGATGGTCAAAGAAAAGATGTGTAAATTTAGAAATGGGTGGAAGCTTTCAAAAATGGGAAATCCTCCAATTTCAAAATTGATGAAAAATGATTTGTAAGATTTCGGTCAAGATTATGTGTACTGTTTGATCGAGAGATAATGAAGGAGATATTGAATGATGCACATAGCTCGACCTTCTCTATCCACCCAAGGGGAACAAAGCTGTATTGAGATCTCTGAGAAAAGGTTTGGTGGAACAATATGAAAAGGGAGATTGTTAAATATACATCAATGTGCCTGGTATGTCAGCATGTGAAGGTTGAGAAGAAATGTCTAAGGTCATTATGCAATCACTACCCATACGATCATAGAAGTGGTATAAAATTACCATGGACTTTGTGACTGGAAATCCAATGACTTCCATAGGAAAAAATGCTATATAGGCTATTGTAGATCATTGTTAGGACAAAAAGGGGCCTAGATACCCTGAAAGGAGGGGGGGTGAATCAGGGTATGGATATTCGTTTTCAAAATTCTTCTTAACCCACAGGATCTTGGCCTCTTTATTATTAGGGTCACATTGTTTGCTCTTATCTGTTTATGTTGATCACTTATTTTTATCATTATCTGATGGTGTTGCTTTTAATGCAATGCAGGGAAGCAACCGAGCAGACATAGAGATTTTTACTTGGTTCACCCTCACTGGGCTACATCCAAGGAGCATACAACGACGATGTGCTACTTTCCCAAATCCACTAAAGCTCACTCCCAATATTGTTCAGGATAGATCACTCTATGCCCAGGCTCACGACCTTAACAATGGTTAGGGTCATCACACTGCTTTCCCAAGGGTCACTCCATGTTCTTCTCTCTCTTAGGTTCACAACCAATAGAAAAGATAACCTTCTTCCTCTTCTTTTTCTCACTGAGCTTGGAAGGGATCCACTCAGAGTTTATAGACTTGTAGGTCTCTTCATTTGAACTAATTAATGCATCCTCCACTGTATGTAGATGCTCTATTGAAGTCCAAATTTCATCCACATATGAATACCACTTTGCCTCTCGACACTATGAAACTACCTTTGGAAACACCTTTTCAGATCACCCTACTCCACGAGGCTCCCAATTTCGCAAAGCTCAAACAGGCTTTCGTAATGCTCCTGCCTTTTCACGAAGCACTCTCACGAAGAACTCTCGCAATGCTCAAGTTGTCACAGAGCAACTTCCCTCACGAAGATCAATGAGCCAATGTGGAGCTCTCAACTTTAGCGGAGCAAGATTAGCCACTCCAAATCTCTTCATTCGTGAATCACACTGCCGTCGCGAACCACCTTCACGAACCGAGAGCAAAGGAACTTCATTGAAAATCTCTCTCTTCTCTTATACTTCTCTTGAAGAGTTCGAGGCCTATTTATAGGTGATTCCAATTACCCTCGAACATTACGTGCGAAGTCAACACCACGTCATCTCAAACTGCGAAGCTCCGAAGATCCTGCCAAAATTCTCTCAAAATTGTGAAGCACCATGACAATTTTTCTATCGCAAAGCTTGACGTAATCACGGAGCATCACCGTTAATTCCTTCAGGCCTTCTCCACGAAGCTCCCACACAATGCCCTTCACTGCCACCATTCTCTTCAACCTCTATCATTCGCGATGAATGACGTAATCACGAATAATCACCGCCATCATTTTTCTGGTCTTCGCGAAATTCAATCCATGATTCCTATCTTCACGAAACTCATGACTTTGCTATATTTAAATACGACCTTTAAGGAAATCCTATATTTGCAATGCTCACCAACCTCTAAATTTTGGACCACAATAATTTGGAAGACACTGGAAAATGGAACCACCTTGTACTGCTCTTTTTGTACCGCCTCCAGATCATCCATTACTTTGTCATGGTTCTTTGTCAACATGGATTGTCAACAAAATCTCTGAAACTTGATAATTCTCCATGGAAACCTTATTTTTCATAAAACACAATCAAACCCAAAAAAGATGCAATGTTACCTTGATGGATTTTTTCCCAACATTCATCTTACTAATAGAGCTCACTTTATCATGATTTGAGATGACTTCTCAATGGATCGACTTGCATGGATTTGCATCAAAGAAGTGGGAAGGATGCATGGAGTTCCATTGTCTATTGTATCCGATCATGATCCAAGATTCACCTCTATGTTTTGGAAATGTATCCAACATGCTCTAGGCACTGAACTGAACTTCAATATGGCCTATCATCCTTAAACTGATGGCCAATCTGAGCAAACTATTCATACATTGGAAAAATCTTTGAGAGTGTGTTCTGTGGAATTTAAAGGAGTATTAGTCCAACATCTTCCACTGATTAAATTCTCATACAACAATAGTTTCCACTCGAGCATCAGAATGGCACCATATGAATCTGTTTATGGGAAAAGCTGACAAACACCTATGTGTTGGGATGAAGTTGGTGAGCGTAAGCTTCTAGGAATTGAAATGGTCAAAGAAATGGTTGAGAAGGTGAAAACTATTCAAAAGCATATCAAGGAAGCCCAAAGTTGAAAGAGAAGATATGAAGACTGTCTTCGACGAGACCTTCAGTTTAATGTTCGAGACATGGTATTTCTACACATATCACTATGGAATATGGTCATGAAGTTCGGAAAGAAAGGGAAGTTATATCCAAGGTACATTGACCCCTTCGAGATCCATGTTCGAGTCGGAGCTATAGCCTATCGACTGGAACTTCATTTACCATGTGGAAAGTACATGTTGTATTTTATGTATCCCTTTTAAGGAAGTTCATACTGGACTCTTCACATTTACTCTCATCGGAGGTGGTATAGTTAGAGGATGATCTTTGTTATGAGGAGCAGCCAATGAAGATCATGGATCATAGAGAAAATGTTCTACGAAACAAGACTACTCATCTGATCAATATACTATGGTGAAACCATAAATATGAAGAGGAGACATGGGAACTAGATGAAGCAATGAAAGAAAAGTAGCCCCACTTGTTTTTTGGCTTATAATGTAAAATAAAATTTCAAGGGAGAAATTTCATAAGGAGGGGAGAATGTAACAACCCTATGTTTTGTAAATGGTAATTATGCTCTTATTAATATTTCATATAAACATATGATATCCCAAAATAATGAACTAATAATTGTTATGTGACCATTAGACTCAAGTATTTCACTTTTGTGTGGGTAATTTCAAAAATCTGACATACACGGTTGTAATCAGTAAATTATTTGTAGTCTAATAACAAAAACGTAATTTTCTGGTGAATAGTAACCTACCATTATGAATAGTAACATACCCATATGAATAGTGATATACCCTAATGAATAGTAACATTGCATATGATATTATATAAATAATATTCAAGGTGAAAGTATGATATACTTTTATTTTGGAATAAGTAAATGAATGTTTTAATGTTTTTTGATAATAAATTGTGATTTTAATTAATTATTAAAATAAGAAAATTTATAAAATTATTTTTGAAAAATGGATTTCATTTTTGGATTCTACATGTTGAAAAAATTTTAGGGTGAAATTTTTATATTTTTCTGAAATACTTGAATTTTTAGTGAATAGTAAAATACATTAATTTACCATATAAATACACTATATTAAAATTCCACTATTCCTGACATCACAAGTGATGTAAGCACCCAAATATAGAGCTCACAAGAATTTATTACTATTCATGGTCTTTGAATACTTACTATTCATTTTCTTGTGATGAAATAACAAATTAATGATTATAATATTATGAAATCCCTCCTCTCCTCCACTATAAACACCCCCTCACTCCCTATTTTCTTAACTACTATCAAGCCTGGTTACATGCCGAATATTATACCCAAATCTCTCCTTGAGCTCTTCACCCGCATCCAAAATACCCTATCCTATTCAAAATACCCAAACCACTCCCCTTAAGAGGTTCTCAAGGGAGGATGTCTCAAGAGGTCTTTAATAACAAGTGGAGAACACCAACTGATTTATGGTAAAGGATCCTCTCTTTTTCACTCTTAAATCTTGATTATCTTCTTTGATATTCATTTTTATGTGTAATAAAAAATTATGGGGTATATTTTCAAACCTCCCCCAAGATGAAATCATGTTTAATAAGTGACGAGAAACCTTTTTTCTCTCTCATCAACCCCCTTAGGTACACCCGACACTATGCTGATAAAACGTAACGAATTTTACCAGAACCTCCTTTGTTCTCTCAGGTTGTCTTATATTTATTAATATCAAAATGGTTTTATCTTGTCTATTTTTGTGAATCTTCCAAATTCTAGTTATTTGTACAAAATTTATATATCAATACCCATTCATCACTTTTTTTCAGTGATATACATCGTTTTAAAAGATTCAGTCCTTAGAACATTCTGATAAGAAAACCTATTTTAATAGAACTTCCAAAAATTTTACCTAATATCATGTGCACTCTATCTTCTATTTTAATCCACCATTATATTTATAAAATAATACTTTTATTATGAAAAAAACTTCGGTTCTATTCTGGTTTTATGTTAAATATTGTTCTCTTTTCTATTTTAAAGGCTCTATTGTATTTTCCATAAAACCGTACAAAAATATTTTAATGCTAATGTTTCGGAAACACATTTCATACCTGTTGTCACTTCAGTTTGACACCACATACCATGTTATATGAATATTTAAACTTATGAACTTCCATGTAGGTTCAAATCCCTCTCTTTCATAGACACTTTCACGATGCGTCCATTGGTTATGTTTTATGCCATGATTGTGGTACCCAATTCTTTCCATGGGTACCATTATGTTTATATATGATTGATTATTTATGATCATTTATGAGTAAGGAATATTCATGAACATGTTGAGATAGGTTCACCCAGATAGTGCTCCAATACATTGGGTACTGTTAAGTCTCACGAGATGCGATGTGAAATGGGATTGGCGGTTAGCCTTGACCCATAATAAAATGGGAATCGAGGTTGGAGGTTATCCTTGACACATACTAAATTTGGAATCCGGATTGGCGGTTTTTCCTTGACCCGTAGTAAAATGGAAATCGGGATTGGAGGTTATCCATGACTCATACTAAAATGGGAAATTGTACTGGTGGTTAGCCTTGACCCGTACTAAAGACATGGTTTATGATTCTACCACATTTATATGATTCCATGTTTATATGATTCCATACTTATATGATACGATTTTATATGTTTCATGCCTTAGATATCATTATTTCATGCCTCCTAACTCATGTTCTTAAGATGTATCCTTATGTTCATTTCCTTACTGGCCTTTTTAGCTCATCCCTTTATTCATGTATTTCCTAGTGTACCCTATGCAAATGTAAGGGCTCAATGGAAGTTAGTAGATATTTATGGAGATTAAATAAAGAAATTTCTTTCCCCATGTTTTCGGTTTTATGTAACTATTCTTCCAAGACACTAGACGTAATGATACTTTTCTTGTACTCTGATGTATAATTATTCTTAAAATCATGTAATGTTATATGTAAAAGTCATGGGTTGCAATAATAAATCATTTGTGCCGTAATATTTGAAGAACGAATCGTGTGCACAGTTGGTGCATGTCCTACCCAACCGTGTGCCCAGACTATGTGGATCATTACAGCTCCCTCCATTTTTCCTTTCCACATTCTACCTAATCCTTGACCTGAGTATTAGTTGTCTTGTTGCTTTAGGAAAATAAAAAAAATCCCCTTTTGGGAGGGGAGCCATGGGGGGGGGGAAGCAAAAGAAGTAATGGAGGGTGGTGGCTGCTAGAGGGTGAAGTAATCTTCTTTTAGGAGAAGGTTTTAGCACATTTTCTTTGTAATTGTTGTCTTCCAATCTTCTATTTTCTTTTTAATGTAAAATTAAATTAATTTTAGTATATTTTTTATTCCTTTTCTATAAGTAACAAAATCCCTTCTTTTGTATTGGGGATGTGGGTTAATGGGGGTCTGTTAAATGATTTATTTTTCTTTTCTCATGTGGTTTGTTTCCTCTCACATAATTCTCCCAATGTTCATGTTTAATTTCATTGGAAACCCCATATCGCACCAAGAACAGAGTTACCAAGAATCCTCGAGAGAATTACGACAAGTGTATCCCTGATCATGGGGTGCATGTGTTGTTTCTAGTAGGTGACTCTTAACTTAATGTCAGTAGAAATCAATTTCAAAACCAAGGAGTTGATTTCTACCGACTTAGTCGGAACTCACCGAACCAAGGGATTTTCGACACCAATAAAACCTTGAAATGTGGATTAATATGAAAAATTCAACATAATTTTAAAATATATCTTTGATGACCCACATTAGTTCTCACATTCGTGACACATGTTTATCATTATTCATAAAAACCTAGGTTGAACATTTTTCTATTTTGAAGTTCACTCATTTTTGGAATTGAAATGTTCATATCATTGGATCTTTTTGAAATTAATCACCACATAAAACAAACAATCATTTTTAAATTATTTACCTTCATTTAATAAATTACATATCAAGGGAAATAAATTCCTTAAATACTCCTTTTGGAATGAACCCATACTTCCACTATACTGGTTACAAGTTAGTTAACTTCAATTTGGGTTGCAAAAAATACAACATCGGCTTAAACGACACCAATCAGGTTGGAAAAAGATAGGGAATATGACCCTTCTCAAATCCATTGTCCATGTTTACACTATTTTTATTCAAGATAATTTAGTCCAAAGGAGTGTAAAGAACACTTGATCTCTTGTGAAATAGATCGAAGTTATAAATTTTTGAATAAACATAGGGAAAATAGGAATGTTTCTAGTGGCTAGGATAACAGTGCATTTTATGGATCATCTAATGTGATTAAAAGGGAGGATAATGAAGAAGACCATATCAAGGATGTGATTCTAGATGTGAATCATGATACATATCATATTGATAATATTACAAGGATAGTTTAAGATGAAATTTTTGATTGCTCAAAATTGTTTGAGTAGTTAAAAAATTGTACAAAGAAACCTTTCTATGGTTGTTGCAGTAAATATACGGCATTATAATCCGTACAGAAGCTATATAATTTGAATGTAGGAAATGGATGGAGTGACACAAATTCTACATAATTACTTACACTCTTGAATGACATGCTTCCAGATGATAATGAGATCCTGATCCGAACATATGATTCTAAAAGAAAGCTGTGTTTGTTGGGTATGATCTCTGAATGAATGCATGCCTACCCAAATGATTGTATACAATTTCTCAATGACCAAAAATCACATAGATATTTCCCAAAGTGTTTTACTTCTTGATACAAGAATTATGAATCTAGTCCTATGAAAAAAAATTTGTACTTACCATCCATTCCAATGTTAAGGAACCCATATGCAACTGGGGATACCACATGGAAATTGACATGGAATGTAGACATAATAAATAATGATGGAAAACTATTTCACCTGAAAAAATCCCCTCAATAGAAAAGAATCAATCATGAGTATCATGATTTTTTAAATGATCCGAGAATCCTTCATCTTGTGTTATCTACAGAGAGAGTGAATCCTTTTGGTTTTCAAAGTAGCACTCATAGTAAATTTCTAGTAATGTTGGTAAATTATGAATTTGCATCGTGGATATAATTGAAATGAAAACAAATCATGATATCTATTCTTATATCTGGACCTAAACAACCGAGTAGTGATATTGATGTTTATTTGGATCCATTGATCAATGATTTTAAATTATTTTGGGATTCAGGTGTTATATTGCCTGATGCTTATAGAAATGAATATTTCACATTGAGAACCATGTTGTATGGTATGATGAATGAATTTCCTACTTATTTGTTTTATGATATAGCATTAACGGAAGTCACAGGTGTCGCATCTGCAAATAAGGTACACATTCAATTAGGTTGAAACATTCATAAAAAATCATGTTTCTAGGAAATTGATGATTTCTATCCTGATGACATAAGTATCAATATTGGACGACATCATTCGATGGCTGTTCAGAAGAATGTAAAGCATCGTCTCCAATAACAGGTGATCAAATTTTTGAGAAATTAAAAGATGTGGAAACTGCTTTTCAAAATCCATTTTTGAAAAACCTTACAAAAACCAGTTGGATAAATAGATCAGTTTTTTTAAATACCATACTAGAATTTTTGGTACGTCAGACACTTTATTGATGTTATGTAATGTTGAAAAATATATATGTCACTATGTCATCGACACGTTGTTAAATACACCCAAAAAAAATAAAGGATGGAATTAAGGCTAGGGTTGACAAGGTTAACATGGGAATATGAGAATAGTTAACATGAGGGAAGGGTGAAACATGAACTTTTCATCCTCCAACTTCTTACACACTTTCCAGGTAGGAATGATTTTAGTTTTACAACTTCTTATGAAGTGATATATTATTGAGAAAGCCATTGAATTTTGTACCGAATACATTTCCAATGTGGAAATCATTGGTCTACAGAAATCTCATCACGATGGGTTTCTTATCGTGAAGGATTTTCTATAAGAGAGGTTGTCACAATCAATATTATAGATCTGGAGCATTCCCACCTTAATGTTTTTCATAATTTTATAGAGTTTGACCGATATGTTGAAAGACAGAAAAAATCATAGGCATTTTAACACATTATGAGATGAAAAATGAATATCAAATACACCTAGTTAATAGTTTATAGGATGGTTTTAGGACCATATATTTAAGATGTCAGATGAAAATATGGACTCAATTCTAGAATGACTTTTATGGGTAGTCGGAGGACCAAGTGTGTATATATAATATTATAATTCTTATGTAATTAATCGTTATACATTATATACTAATTAACATGATGAAGATAGTACCATGAAAAATAGCTGTGTTACCCTTTTGGGTAAAGTGATGAATGTTTTTCAATAGAAATCCATTCTATGCGAATATATCATATTTTTCCATCATCAAACAAATATGGGAGTGGGATTATATGAACTTAAAAGTGCCAATTTTTTAATTAATGTTGGTTGATAACATGTGATATGCTAAAATTGATGAGTTGGGATTCATGAAAATTGATTTATGTAAGGAAGGGTACAAATATAAACATTTTCTAATAGTATCATAGGTAGTACAAGTATTTTATGTTTTTGATCCTCCAAACCAAAAATTGTCAATTTTTATATTATTGACCAAAACCACTTAAGGTTTAGGTTAAAATTCAATGGAGGATGAACCTTTTATTGGGATCTCTCAAAAAATTATTAGAGGTCCCAATATAGACAATGTTTTGTATGTTGGAGGCGACCACAATAAAGGGAATTAGACAATTGATAGAGGGGTCAAATACCTTCAGCCTTTAAAAATGTGATTTTAACGATCATGTTATATTTTTTGAAATATACATCCTGTTAAAATATAATATTTTCTATTTCATGCTTCATTATGTAATAAAAATTAAATTTTAAACCACTTCTAATGATAATGACTTCTACATGTGATGATGATCCCAATCCCTAGGCACAACAGGTCTCACAACCTGATTCTACTTTTAGTGTAGAGGACTAACATGTTTCTCAAAGTATTTCTACTAATTCTCCCCATGTAGAGGTATAACCACCATCAGTGCATGCTGATGTCTGCACTCTGGAGGAACATATGGATGATTTTAAAACCATGGAAATGGTAGGCAACAAAACATAGGTTGTGCTGAAAAATTAAGAGCATTGTTTTTTTAGGGTGTTAGAAAAAAATCATAATGGAAAAGTGAAAGGCATCAAATACAAGTTTACATGAAATAAGATGGGCTAGCATGTTAACCCCAAAAAGTCCATGTTCAGTAGTTACATTGGAATCATCACTCGGAAATGTGTGCCGATTGATGTACAATCATGGAACCATGTTGCAATCGTGCATAATACAATGATGTGGGGAGATATTATGGTAACATTATGATATCATTTATTTAACTTATTAAAAATTATTATAATAAAACATTTACTTACTCTTCATCATCCCTTGTAGTGTGCATTTATAGTGTATGACTGACACAAGGACTATGTACTATGGGCTGCAGGAATGAATTACATAGGCTTTCACACAATTTTAAAAAGAAATTATCTTAATGATGATGAAGATAAAATAAAACTACACCCACCTCCTATTTTTTCACATCTGATAACCAAGGAGTGTGGGATGTGTTTATTATCGATCGTGTGAAGTAGTATTTTCAGGTACATTGTGTTTAGAAATACATTGATTGATGATATGTGTATTCATCACATTTATTGATTGTTTTTAATATATAAAATAGAAAATGAGTGCTAAAAATAAGGATTTAAAAGAAAACCCATCGTACCCCTACCGTGAAGCAAGAATGGGGTATGCTTCACTTGAAAAAAATGGGGCATTTTTAGAATCTACTGTAATACATTTATGTGTCATAAAACAACACCATTACAATGTTTCTCTATTTATATGAATATTTATGAATCCAAATCCAAAGTCAATTCCATATCATTCCATGTTCTATGGAAGAAAGTGTGTGTAAATAAAAATGGGATAATAATAGCTGAAAACACACAAAAAATGTGGGAAAGATGTGTAATTATGACATAACAAATATTTGTTCTGATTTAAATCAATATTAAATTACAATGATTACTTATTTTCCTATATCTTTTATCTAACATATTCACAGGAATTAGTAACATCCTGAATAGATGCAGACATACTTTGGGTGGCCTTGATGCAGATAGAAAAGTACGGTCACATCTGTGGTGTAGGTTTTGGGGTGACGCCCCAAACATTTTTTGAGAAAAACCCATAGGATGATCCAAGTGAAAAAAATAAAATTATGAAGGAAAGAATATCTATCCTTAGAAAGCATATTAACTTATAGGGAGTGTTCCTAGAAAAAATGGTGGCGGATGGTGAGAAGAAACAACTCTAGAACAACCATCATGTGAAGATCCCGCCCCACCCCCACCTCCCACTAGCTTTGAGGAGAGCCAGTCCACTAAAAAACATGTCATAGATGAGGTAATAAGTGTTTTGATAATTCTTCTATGAATTTGGAATCATATAGACACTAATACCTTTTCTATACTGATATTATACATGGTGAAAATGACTGTGATTTATATCTATCAACACCCACCAATTGCCTTGTAGTGATAAATATGATGTTCAATATCCAAAACACCATGCTATACAATAAACCACCTCCAATAGGTCATGTCAAAGTGTTAATTAATGTATCCCCTAATATGAGAACCGATATTCCTATTCCAATTGATGATGTAGATATTTATAAGGTTGGACATGTTCTTGCAACATCATCGCATGGTCGTCACAACTTTTATAAAACGTACCAAAAAAAGGTTATTCATTTCCCATTTATTTGTCATGATAAACCATTTACATTTAATGAAAAATGATCTGAACCAATGAATGATATTACATACGGATAGAGGGAACGAATTGAAAATACAGAATGAAAAAAAACCATGTCAAGGATCTAACAACCAATCAAAACTATCTACTAAAACCACCTTAAACCCACCCATTCTATATCCACATTTATTATCATTTAAGGATCATGTGAATAAGAAGTGGAAATGAGATGGGGTTGACACAATTTGTTTTGATTAAGATATGTGCAAAGGGGAAGATCTAGATTTCCTTAGTGTTGAAAATGTAAGTGAAATCCTATATTATGATTTCCTAGGTGGGTCAATTTTAAATGTATAAATGAGGTTTGTTTTCATGATTTTATTTTACAACTGATTATATATTATGATAATTATGACTAAATGTATTTCATATATTTCACAGGAATATATATGAAAAAAATTAAGGGATTTCCCAATGAAAAAAAATTGGACTCATTAGTCCACATGTCACCACCCCATGAAAAAAGAAATAGAATTTGAGAAATATGTTGAAAAGGTTAAAAGCCTGTTCAAATTGTTTAACAGAAAACTTATGGATGAAAAACTCTTCTAAATATCAATGGTGAAAGGGTAAAACTCTACAATTTAATCATATGAAATATATTTTAATTTATTTCATTACTTATTCCATTTTTTATCTTTAGGAAGAATTGAATGGTAGTTTCTGTCAATTTTTATTATCCAAATATTTATTTCTTGGATTCAATGAATGGATATCCAACAAACCGACCATAGATGATGGCGTTTTTCAATTTTTAATACACGCAATCCCACATTTTAGAAATAAACATCTTGTTATATAATAAATATAATATTTTAATGGATATTATGTTATGATAGGGTGGTATGTGAATATCATCTACATCATAGAATGAGGCCAAGGGAAAAGGAAAAATAACATCACAAGTACTATGACTAGATAAGTATTAGGGTATATATAACAAGATTTCACTATCCAAACACATATAAAAAATTACTTTCTTATAAATGTTTCTGCAGTGTCTGAAATAAAAAAAAATAAATTATTGCGGTTATTATGTTCATAAATTTATAAAATATATCATATTCGATGAATAACCCATTATCCCAAAAGATGTATTTTTTATGATAATTAATTTTTCAATTATAATATTTTTTAATACTTTTTGTATTCTTATTTTCCCAATACTACAATGACTTTATAAAAGACTAGTATTCAAAAGATTATATATATATTTTTTGAAACGAATGGGCAACATACTTGATAGATAAATGTAAAACAATAGAATAAAGATGTGACTGGTAGGAATCTAAGTGTCTATTTTTATTTGGAATTGTCCTTATTTTTAGTAAAAAGAAAAAGTGACATATAGAAAAATAATTAAACGCATTGGGATTGATTTTATACATTATAAAAATGATTCATAAGTAATTTTTGATGTGTAGGAATGAATCACACCTAAATACGATGAATGGTGTGATCGTTAAAACATTAATTATGGATTTTTTTATTAAATTAATAATAAATTTATCCAAAGTAAATAGTGACATACTAAAAACCATGAAAATGAATTTAGATTGTTTTGACACATTAGGATTACAGTACATTAGTCATTTGTGAAATATAGGAATCAACCAAACCTTGATCCATCAAATAGTGTGACCAATATGATAAGAATTGTTCGTTATCATTTTTAAATTGACATTTTAGCTCAAAACGTGTCACTCACTAAAAACCAAGAAAACATACTCTGATTGTCTTCATTATTTTTTACAACGATTCATAATTTCTTTGTGATGTGTATAAAGCGGTATCATATCAAATCGACTCATGATGTGCTCAATATGACTCAAAATATGTGTTTCGAGTTTGAAATTATATTTTAGTAAAAGAATTGATATATTAAAAAATGAACAAACCCATTTGTAATGTTTTGATACTATTGTAAAATGCTCTATAAGTCCTTTTTGATGTGTAGAAATCAATTGCACCTCATTCAGATGCATGGTTCTACGGGTATGACTCAAAGTGGATCTTTTTATTTAAAATTGACATTAATTTTAGTCAAAAACACAACATGCATAATGAAACCGAGAAAACGCATTCATATTGTTTTCATAATATTAAAAAATTAACTATGAGTCATTGTTTACATGTAGGAATCAACTCCAACTCAATAGAATGCATGATGTGACCGGTATAAATCCAAATGTGTCATTTTATTTAAAATTGAAATTAATTTATGTAAAAAAGAATAACTTCCATACTGAAAACTGAGTAAACACATTTGGATTGTTTTTATACTTTATAAAAATGATTCATAATTCATTTTTGATGTGTATAAATCAACCTCACCTCAATATGATGCATGGTTTGACTGGTATGACTAAAAGTGTTTGTTATTATATTGACATTTACATTTGATATCATAATGTGTGACTCATTAAAATCCAATCAAATACATTAGGATTGTATTCATAATTTAGGGTAGTGATTATTAAGTCCTTTGTGAAATGTATGATGTATTCTCACATAAAATTAATGCATGATGTCACTAGTATGAATTAAAAAGCATGTCTCTGATTTGAAATGAAATTTTAGTAAAAAAACACAACTAACATACTAAAAACTGAGAAAATGCATTTGGATTATTTTGATACATCATAAAAATGATCCCTAAGTCCTTTATGACATATATAAATCAACCACACCTCGATACGATAAATGATTTTATCAATATAAATCCACATTTGTTTTTATTTAAGATTGACATTAATTTATTTAAAAATAATAAGTGACATTCTTAAAACCAAGAAAACTTGTTTTTTTTCTTTTAGAAAATGATCCATGAGTCATTTTTGATGTGTACGAATCAACCTCACCTCAATCTGATGCATGGTGTGACCAGTATGACTAAAATTCTCTGTTATTAGTTTAATATTGACATTTTAGATCAAAATGATTCGCTCACTACAAACCAGGAAAATGACCTCTGATTGTGTTTATAATATAGGAGAGTGATTCTTAAGTCCTTTCTCACATGTATAAAGTATAATCGCCTCAATATGATGCACAATGAGACTAGTATGACTCAAAATGGGTATTTCTAGTTTGAACTGAAATTTTAGTAAAAAAGAAAAATCTCATACTAAAATATGAGCAAAACCATTCGGATTATTTTGATACATTATAACAATGATCCTCGATTCATTTGTGTCATGTAGAAGCAACCACACCTCAAGCCAGTGAATGATGTGAACTGTAAAATCTAAATATGTCTTTTAAATTTGATATTTTTTTGTAAAAGAAGGGACATACTCAAAACCAAGCCCACCCATTTAGATTGTTTTGATATTTCAGTATAATAATCCACTACTCATTTGTCACATGTATGAATCAACCCCATCTTAGTAAGACTCACGATGTGCCCTATATAACTCCAAATGTGTCTTTTTATTAAAAAATGACATTTTATTAATGTATTATTTCATAATAATGTTTAATTTATTTCATTATAGTATTTCTAACATAATGTTTTTTTGTTATATAGGTGTAACCTTATTCATGAGTTGGGACAATTTTCTCAGCAACCAATCCCTTGAGACGACAATTTTGAGAGGGTATCACAGATGTTAAAGGATGAAAAATTAATAATTTTAACTGTTTTTTGGATAATTGTAAAAGTAATTACATAAAACATTGTTTGAAATATATATAGCTTTTTCTGCCAAAACCTTGTGTGTGTTGCTTTGTTCGTGTGTGTGTTGTTGTGTGTGATGCTTTGTTCTAGTGTGTGCTATGCTGGAGTGTTTTTTTAGTAGGTGTTGTGTGTGTTTTGTAGGTGCTGCTAGTGGGTGTGATATGTATATGTGAAGGTGTTGGTGGCTAGTGTGTTCTTATATAAATATCACAACATAGGTAGCTAGGCATTTATCCGTGCTATTTCGAGTGCTTCTGAAGACCAACATTATCAGCATTATTTAGAGCTTCGATAATGTCCCACTTTATTAACACTATTTTGAGCACTGATAAAGGCCCCCTTTATCTGTGCTAATTAAATATCTGATATAGTGGTCCTTTATCAGTGCTCAAAAACACTGAAAAATAGTGGCCTTTATTAGTGCTTTTTTAGCATAGATAAAGGAAAACCTTTATCAACACATTTTTTGGCATAGATAAAGGACACCCTTTATTAGAACATTTTTATCACAGTTAAATAGGACCCCCTCCCATTATCATCACTGGGTTTAACATTTCTTTTCTATCCCTTATAAAGGCATTATCTATTGCAGTGTTACTTAGGAAAGAAGAGATATTTTAGAAAATACTTTTTATTTTTCATGAAATAGTACTGTAAACATGTATATACCAGAAAGAAAATTGAAGAAAATTGAAATTATATTGCATACATAATTGTTTTCCCATTTAATGAAAATCATGTAAATTGTGTTTTTAAATAATCTTTAGAAATAAAACGTTTTATTGTGTTTTAAGGAAAGTATTATAGATATTTTAAAGAGGAAGGGAATGTTCGTTTTCAAAAGACCAAAAATGAGCCAAGATAGGTTTTCATGATAAAATTTGTGATTTTACAAAAAAAAAATTATTTCTTAAAATATATTATATTGTGAACCTGAAAATGGGTAAAAATTTAAGAAGTTCCCCTAAATCGGGGTTGTTTATCGATAATAATTAATAAGGGAACTATTTTAAAACATATAATCAACATAAAAAAATATAAAATGACCTGAATATGTGATTTTTTAATATATAATTAGAATATAGAAGATTTACAAAAATAAAAATAAGCATTACATTGGGGTAAGTATAGTGAAGTTATAACCAGAAGAAAAAAATGATTGTTTGGGTCGAATCCCATACCACTTTGTAATCAATCAAATCATATTAACCAAAATTTATATTTATCAAATGACAAATTTAATTCCATGAAATTCAATAGATTTACATTATTATATTTCAATGGTATGTATACATACACCATACATAATAAATAGTGGTGAGTAAGGCATATCACATGGGAATGCACCTGAGTTGAGAAAACCATTACATTATGTCTGAATGGGTTCACCACTTGACCTTAACATCCTGGGTAATCAAATTAAATACATTAATTAATTAATTCATAACCTTATATACATTTATTTGATTTATTATAACTTTATTAAGTTCATTTATGGCCTTTGGGATGAGTTATAAGATACAAATGTATCGCTCGGGAGTGTTTGTTTCCATCATTTTCAAAATCGATATACTCGTATATGAGTATGAAAGATCATGTGGAATTAATATAACTCTCAAGAATTTAATTTACATATTAATAATGAAAAAAAATAAGTGTTAACGGTTATATATATATAATTTTTCCATTGGGTATGAGAATGAATTAACATATAAAACTTTAATGACAACCATTTAGATAATTTTTGCGATAATTCGATTATTAAGAAGTAATATTGTAGTATGAATTAATATTATGTATCTATAATGGATCCAAAATATTAAATAGGTTATAAAACATATGTGATATTTTGTTCAACCAGAAATGTGTTTATCTTATAGAATTGAAGGAGAATTTGAAGAATGAAGATTCTTTTTCCACTATTGTTTTAAATGAGGACCTCTTAGACGATGATGTCATTTACTTTAAAAGAGTTAGGTGATTTATGAAGATTATTCCATTAACATTATATAATTATAGTATTTAGGCTATAAATGATTTATCATGATGATTTAGATAGATGAGGTGAGGAGAAGATAAGAAAATAAATCAAATTGAAAACGAAATTAATATAAAAATGAAGATGGTTTACCGCTTTAAATATACTCCTTGAGAACCACCTTAAGGGAAAAGGTTTCAAACTTTTAGAAAGGCCATGAGCTCTTGGATGTTAGGAGATACTATGTAAGAGTATTTGGGATGAAATTTTAGGAGGTTCAGGCTTAGAGGGAGGAGGAATAAAAGGAGTGATGGGTGGTTTTATAGTGGTGGAGAGGGGAGATTTTTGAATATCTTATTCATTATTTTATTAATTTGTTCAAGAAAAAGAGTTGTTTTTGATTATTATGATCAAAAACAATATTAAATTAATTTTAGTGGGAACTAATGTTTTCTTAAATCAACCATGATATAAGGAAAATTGTATTTATCTTATAATATATTTGTACTGTATTTTTCAACTCACAAAAATTCATGTATTTCTAAAAAATACCAAAACTTCACCCAAACCATTTTTTGATGGGTAGAAAAAAATATGGACCCCATTTTATCAAAATAATTTTATAAATACGATAAGTTATATTTTTAATTAAAATCATCATTTACTAGAAAAAATAGATTTTTTAAAATTAAGACTGATTTTATAGCATCCTGAAAATTTAACCATTGTCTTATTAAATTATCTAAAAGTCATAGAACAAAAAAATATTGTTATAGGAATAAAGTTTATGAAAATTAGTTTTGTTTTAAACAAATTTATTAATTATTACATATTTATTACATACAATAATACCAACACCTATATATTAATTTTTAAAATATTCTATTTCATTTATATGGTACAGAAATTTTATTTAAACATTCATGTGTGAGGTTACTATTCATAATGGTCATATTATTATTCATAAGGGTACATTTTTAAAGACCCGTAAAATTAAATAGATTTTTTTTGCATAATTTTCATTGGGTTTTACAAGAACGGAGTTTCTGACGGCACCTGATTCTGATTCCCGGAGTGCAAGGAATAATCTTCCGAAGTTTAGCTCGGGTACGTTCTGTGAACGAACGAGCAAGATTTACTAACATTGGAACTGGTGCTCGGAATCGTAATATGAGGACACTGATGGAACCGCATCACCGGTAATTTCTTAATAATACCTTTACTGGGGTTGTGTTTGCTCGGGAGGATTTTTAAAAAAAATTGTGGAAAGTGAAATAAAATTGAGCTACAATTTTATTTCTTTTTACTAAGTTGTTATCCATTGTGTGGAAGTTGGGGAACTAACCTAGATAGGATATTTGTGTGGTGGGGACCACACGAACCCCACCCCTTCATATTCCCTAACTCCCATAACCCTCCTTTTAATATGACAACATAAGAATAATTAATTAAGTGAGTTAGATTTTAATGTTTTAATTTCAAAAGCTTATGTAATGAGTAATTAAATAATAAAAATGCTTATTTTATTATGGTTGTTAGCTTGTTGAGATAGGATTGGGGGAAGAAGCTCTAAGTCTTGAAGTTCATCATCTTCCTTGAAGAACGTGAAGAACACCGACGCACATTCCTTCGTTCGTTCTTCCCACGTTAAAGGAAGGGAGACAGCGTTCCTCCTCGGACAATCTCCGTCAACGTGTACGGAACCTTCTTCCGCGATGTTCAATTATGTGACGCCTTCTTCCGTGACGTTCAATTCTGCGACGAGCCTTTGTTCAACAATGCTCGAGGTAGGGAATTAATTGTTTTTATTCGTGAATACTTCGTCATCGTTCATCGTTTTCTAAATTGGGCCTCCTGTTATCGCAATAATGAGAGGAGGTCGGACCGCATGAAGTCGGCCGACTATTCTCCCCCATTGATTGTTTGAATTTGTTGTGGCATGTGTAAGGCGGCGCAGAGTCGTTGCACCGCGCGAAAACTATGAGAATGGCAAAGAAGCACAGCGTCGTCACGCCGCGTCGTTGAAGTCGAACAAGCCGCGACGCCGTCACGCCGCGCCGGAGAACCTGGAAGAGACCGCGGCCTGAGAGGGGCCGCATCGGAGGGGTTCGGCTCCGTCGCGCCATGCCGGGCGGACCAAGGCCGCGGCAGAGCAGGGAACGGCAGCCGGCTTCTGGCCGCCGGAGCAGGAGGGCTGGACCGCGCCGGTCCCGTGGCGGCAGCAACCGGCCGTCCGGAGCTGGCCAGCCGTTCTGGGGGGAGACCGGGGGTTCATAACCCCTGGCTGAAAGGAGGAGCACCCCCTCCCACGTGGGGGGCACATTTCATTAAACAGGGGGGAGCCCCCCCCCCCATCCGCTCAGCTCGGCCACGCCGAGGTGGCCAGTGGACCGCGCCAGCGCGTCGGGCCGAAACACGCCCCGGCCGGGCCGGGCTGGTCTGCGCCCTAATTGGCCGGACCCGGACTGGGTTCGGGTCGACCCGGGGGGGGGGGGGGCGTATCGGGCCGAGTCAGACCGGGCACGAACCCCCTATTTTCGGACAGAACCGTTCAAACGCCCATAACATGTGCTGCAGACCTCCGATCGACGCACCGTCAGCTGCGATGTGATCCTTGGATCGAGACGGTCGTTTCGGTATATTACACTCAAGGTTTCGGGAAAATTTGGGTTCGACCGGGTTGGTTCGTACACGAAACCAACCGGGCCCTCGGAGCAGAAACACTTATAACTTGAGCTCCGGACGTTCGATTGACGTGTCGTCGACTTGATGGATTTTCTCTTAGTGAGATGGAACTTTTGGCATACTCCGCATGAGGTTTGGATGCAGTTGGAGTATGGTCGGGTTGGTTTTGACTTAAAAACCAACCGGGCCCCTAAGACGAAAAAGCCAATAACTCTCAGACCGGGCGTCCGATTTACGCACTGTTTGTCACGTTGAATTCATGTTGACGATACAGAACATTGGGATACATCAACTTTGGACTTTGTGTCAGTTGATGTATCATCCCCTTCGCTCATGGAGCGGACCCTCCCGAAACGAGCTTGCTGTGTGCGGGAACCATAGAGCTGGTTATGACTACGATGACGATGAAGAGTGTACGAGAATCCTCCGAGGGTTTGACAGCGATGACTATAGCACTCAGCGATCCTCTGTGGATCAATGCCTACCAATCCTGTTTCGGTTAGATCCTGTGTGGGTCAGCGCTTAGCGGTCCTGTGTGGGCCAGTGCATACTGATCCTATGTGGGTCAGATCCTGTGTGGGTCATTGCGGGGCTTAGTACCTATCGATCCTATTTGGGTTCGATGAAATAGATGATTCAGTAACTACATCTGATCATCTCTATCGTCTTACGAATAGGTATACTTGTGTGAGCTGAGTCTTGACATTCAATCTTATCTTCGATAAGATTGAATTGATATCTTGTGTGGATTACGTTATGATTTCCTGTGTGGATTGAGTTGTGTTTTCCTGTGTGGACTAGGGTGTACATGGGCTCGGATGCTAGAGAAGAACTGGAATTGATGACTTAGGTATATGTATGTGCATATACCTAAGTATTGTTGGATGTTACTTCGTGAATGTATCTTTCCTTTGTGGATTATCCTTTGTGGATTCTGGGAGACCTTCGGTGGTCTTGGGGTCCCTACTAAGTAGCTTATACTCACCCCTGCACGGGCTATGCCCGCACTACGTTGTGTTGGATGCAGACGACGGACATAACTGATCATGGTGGAGGCTTGTGGAGCGAGTCGGTACCTGGAGGGGACCACTGGGCGGGACATACACGGAGCGGACGACTGGACCCGTGGAGTTGAGGAGGCCATCTGTCCCCACCCATCAGGTGGGACTTCCTGTGGATGGCACGATGATGCGAATTTACTTTTCAGTTGTTGTAATTTCTTTCCAGCTGTACTTTACATTCGGTTTGGGTTTGTATTCTGGCCCACGTACTCTTCCGCAGTTAATTTTTTACCCAGTTTTACTTAGAGTTTACTTCTTCTTTCTTACTCTGTGGTGTTTGTTTACTTTACAAAGGAAATGTCTTCCCTTATTTTATCGGGAATTATGCCTTGGTGCTAGTCGCCTACCCCTAGCCTATGGAAGGTGGGCTTGGGGTAGTCACAGAACGGGCCCCGAGGAAGGGTCATGACAAATTGGTATCAAAGGACTTCGGTTCTACCACAGAACTCGAGACTTTGATCTTTTTCTAAGTGAAGCAATAGTGTTAAGAGTATTGAGTGTGGTTATCAGTCCAGGGAGTCCAATGTTGGTGCGACGGCCGACATATCCGTACACCAGGACCCTGACTTCTGATTTCCGACTTAGTGCATGAAAACATTGATTGCATGTGTGTTTCAAGTTTTCTTTGTGATTACTTTGTGTCAGATCAACAGGTATACTATATTAACCATGGCGCACCTATTATTTTTCAGGATGGCCCCACGACGACAGCCAGCTGGGGTTCCGATTTTTGTACGTGACGAAATCCCACCGAGCGATGAGGCATCGGTGCAGGGCCCTATTACTGCGGAGGTACCGGTGGTACCACTACCCATCGAGCCACCGATGCTACCAGCCCCAGCCGCTGATAGTGCACGTCTCCTCAGTGCACTGCCCGAGTATCAGCGTCAGGGACCTCCCAGGTTCCGCGGGGAGACGGACCCTCAGGCAGCCGAGGATTGGCTGGAGGTAGTTGTACGAGTTTTCTGATTGGTAGGGACACCAGCGGCCCTCATAGTGATCCTTGTAGTGAGTCTCCTGCACGCAGTTACAGGCAGATGGTGGAGTTTGATGCTTTTGGTGCACGACAAGGCATCACTCTTTTGGATGGACTTTGAGAGCCTCTTCCGCTCAGAGTTCATCCCAGCCACCCTCCATGCAGTGCGCATCCATGAGCTTCTATAGCTGTGGTAGGGCAGCTTGTCGGTCGCCCAGTACTCGGCGAGATTTATCGATCTCTCGCGCTATTCGATGGACATGGTACGAGACCCATTCTTACGGGCCCGGACCTTCGAGCAAGGATTGAGGCATGAGATTAGGGCATCGCTGATCTCCCTCAGCATTCCGACACAGGCAGGGGTATTGGAGCGAGCCCTTCTTATCGAGAGATTTCTTGCTGAGCCTACATCAGCAGTGAGACCTACCGCCGGGCGGCACGTAGCAGAGTCTTCGGCAGATGGTAATCGATGGATGATGCATGGTTCCAGGCGGACCAGACGCTCTGGCGGATAACCTCAGGACACTGGCTCAGAGGTGTGGGGCACACATCACAGAGCTAGTCTTTCGAGAGGCAGACAGTGCTACGCATGCGGTAGGCAGGTCCACATGGCTTGTGACTGCCCGACCCTCCCTGAGGAGCAGCAGCAGACAGTTGAGGGACCACCCAGGCAGAGGCAGAGGGTCGACCGTGGCTGTCCGCATGGAGCAGGTGGACGAGGCAGAGATGCTGTCCGAGAAGCAGGTGGTGGGCGACGCTTTGAGGCTCTACCACCACCACCACCACGAGGAGGTCCACCCCGACCACAGGGAGTTGGCGGGCAGAGACATGCACCGCTTCAGGCAGTAGAGGCCTATGACCACGGCGCACCCGAAATGATTTGAGGTACTATCTGTGTCTATTCCACCAATGCTGAAGTTCTTATAGACACAGAAGCTATTCATTCTTTCATTGTCGATGCTCTTGTTCGGATCTTGGAGATTCCGACCGAGCCGTTGGCTCGATCCTTACGGCTCGAGACTCCTACGGGAGCAAACTCGACGATTACGCACTGGTGCCGGAAGTGTGAGATTACTCTAGGAGGCGAGAGCATCGGCTGGGATCTTCTTGTAGCGGCGTTGAGGCCTTACGATGTCATATTGTGCATGGATTGGTTATATACAGTCCATGCTCAGATTGACTGCATTAGGCGCAAGGTGCGATGTGTTCGCACCGATGGGAGCATGTTCTCCTTCACCGGTGAGAAGGGAGCCTTTTCAGCGTAGGATGGACTCATGCAGAGGAGAGGACAGCCCATCACTTATCAGTTGGCTAGCCTCATCCTAGGAGCAGTTGATGTGCGGAGTCCGAGCTTACATGTAGTGGTGGATCAGTTTGCGGATGTTTTTCCCGACGATGTTCCAGGACTACCTCCTCGCAGAGACGTAGACGTTTATATAGAATTGTACCCCAGAACAGAACCGATATCCACCCGAGCATATCGGATGGCTCCTGGTGAGCTTCGAGAGCTACGGGTACAGCTGGAGGACTTGCAGTGCAATGGATTCATCTGACCCAGTGCTTCACCCTGGGCTTCACTATTACAAATACGTCCTTTATCAGCGCTAAAAATGGCTTTTATCAGCGCTAGAAAAAGCACTGCTAAAGCCAGCGAAGATAAAGGGGGGGGGGTCCCCTTTATCAGCGCTCCGAAAAGCGCTGATATAGGACCCCTTTATCACGCTAAAAAAAGCGCTGATAAAAGGGGTCGTTTATCAGCGCTAAAAAAGCACAGATAAAGGGGTCCTATATCAGCGCTTCCTTTATCGGAGCTTTCATTTTAGCGCTGGTAAAGGACCTTTTTATTAGCACTTTTAAAAAAGCACTGATAAAAGTTCAAAAAATTAAAAAATTTAAAAAAAAAAAAAATACTGCGAATCGGGTGGGCTTTTATAGCGCTTGAGCCCCCCATTTTACAGCTTTTCTGCCCCTGTACAGCACCCCATGCACCCCACGCACCCCCTTCACCCTTTAACAACACTTGCTGCTATATTCCCCCATGCACGCGCGCCCCTGCCTCCCACAGGATTTGAACTCGAGACCTCCCCCCTGCGCGCCTAAGCCTTTACCACTACTCTATTTTGATTTGTCTTCCAATTCATGATATATATATATATATATATTTAGTTATATTTATTCGTATAGTAATATATATTTATATTAATATATATATAGTTATATTATAATATATATATATATATAGTTATATTATAATATATATATATAGTATTATTAATATATATATAGAAATATTAATATATATATTTAGTGATATTAATATATATATATATATAGTTATATTTATTCATATAGTAATATATATTTATATTAATATATATATATAGTTATATTAACATATATACAATTATATGAATATATATATAGTTATATTAATATATATATAGTGATATTAATATATATATTTATAGTAATACTAATATATATATATGTAGTTATATTAATATATATATAGTTATTAGATTAATATATATATATATATAGTTAGATTAATATATATATATAGTTATATTAATATAAAAATATATATATATAGTTAGATTAATATATATATATATAGTTAGATTAATATATAGGTATATAAATATTCATATATTTGTATTTTAAATAAAATGGATGTTAGTTATTATTTAGATAATGCTAATATATTTTATATGTAAATATATTTTATTATTTATAATTATAATTAAATTTTTACGTGTGAATATATAAAAAATATGAATATATTGTTATATTTTTTATTATAAATAGTAGTGCATTATAAAAAAGGATGAAATTTTAAATTCAAAATATCAATATGAATGTAATTCCTTTGAATAAATTCAGGCCCCGCCAAAAAAATCCAATAATACCCCCCTTAAATGAGGGTGAAAATTCACAAAATGTTAAAAAATCGGGGTACCCCGACTAAAAACTCAGTTTTGGAGGCCTTCTGGGCCTCTTTTGACCTCGAAAAAAACTTTGATCGGGGTTCACCCCGATCACAACGACGTAGAGCTCGTCGCAGGCTTCTATTTGATATGTGGTAGAGCTCAAACGGACACCCGGATCAAAAGTTATGGCCGTTTGAAGTTTGAGTTGAGTATTCAACATATTTTTTATCATTTTTTAATTTTTATAATTTTTTAGTCTTCAAATTGTTATTAAATGACTATTACTCTATAATCTCCATAATGATTATCAAATTATTAATTAAAAATATTTTTTTAATTTTCTAAGAAGCCATTTTCACTAAATATCTTATATATGAAGTATAATAAGTGTAAATGTACATTTATACTTATCTAAAATATATTTAAAAATTATATATTATATTTATATGACAATATAACTATATTTATATATTAATATATTAATATATTTTTGAATTTTTTTTGAAGCCGACCCTTTATCAGCGCTTTTTTTAGAAGCGCTGATAAAGGGGGGCCCTTTATCAGCGCAAAAAAAACAGCTGATAAAGGGGGGTCCCTTTATCAGTGCTAAAAAAAGCACTGATAAAGGTGTCCTGTATTAGAGCTTTTTTTAGCGCTGATAAAGGAACCCTTTATGAGCACTTTTTTGAGCTCTGATAAAGGCACCCCCTTTTATAAGCCCTTTTTCGTTAGCGCTGATAATGGGGGGGCGCTGCGAAAAACTGTTTTTGTGGTAGTGTTTCCCCGATATTGTTCACCAAGAAGGAGGACGGGAGCTTGCGACTGTGTTTCGACTATCGTCACCTGAACCAGGTGACCGTGAGGAACAGGTATCCACTACTGAGGATTGACGACCTCTTCGATCAGCTCAAGGGAGCACGGTGGTTCTCTAAGATAGACCTCAGTTCAGGCTATCATCAGCTCAGAGTTCAGGACGAGGACGTGCAGAAGACGACCTTCAGATGTCGGTATGGCCACTATGAGTTCTTGGTTATGCCATTCATCATAACCAATTCTCTAGTAGTGTTCATGGTCCTCAAGAACAGGATCTTTCATCCATACCTTGATCGATTTGTCGTGGTCTTCATTGACGACATTTCGATATATTTGATGACTGAGGAGGAGAACGCCTACCACTTGTGGGTTGTACAGGACACACTCCAAGAGCACCATCTTTATGGTAAGCTCTCGAAGTGTCAGTTATGGATACGTGAGGTCCACTTCTTGGGACACATCAACTCTGAGGCGGGAGTTGCGGTGAATCTTGCGATGATCAAGGCAGTTCTAGCTTGGGAGCCACCCAGGAGTGTGACGGAGGTGCGGAGTTTCTTAGGACTAGCTGGGTACTACCGGAGATCCATGCCAGAATTTTCTAGAGTTGCGACACCACTCTCAGTTGTGACGAAGAAGGGAAAACCATTTGTGTGGTCAGACAGATGTCAGCAGAGCTTCCATGAGCTGAGATAGAGATTGACCAGTGCACCTATCTTGAGGCTACCGGAGGTGGGAGTAGGGTACATAGTTTACTGCGATGCATCAGGGACCAACCTCAGATGTGTCCTGATGCAGGAGCGGGCCATGATCGCCTATGGATCACGTCAGTTGAGGCAGCATGAGTAGAACTACGCTACCCATGACCTAGAGTTAGCAGCAGTAGTCTTCGCTTTGGAGATGTGGTGACACAATCTGATGAGCGAGCGC
Organism: Viscum album; assembly: GCA_963277665.1. Lineage (NCBI taxonomy): Eukaryota > Viridiplantae > Streptophyta > Magnoliopsida > Santalales > Viscaceae > Viscum > Viscum album. Next base: position 258,953,523 of record OY728125.1, on the reverse strand, counting down.
TTTACAGTTTACTCTGACCACCAGAGTCTCAGACACATCGTCTCGCAGAAGGACCTAAACCTGAGACAACGGCGATGACTCGAGTTCCTCCAGGACTATGACTTTGAGATAATCTATACTCCTGGGAAGGGGAACGTAGTAGATGATTCTCTCAGCATGAGGGCGGGCATCCAGCCACTCGGGGAGGCGACATATCAGTTAGCCACTTTGTAGATATCTCTCGTGGATAGAGATGGACCATCCGTTCTGCAGTCACTCACATCCACGCCTCCACTACAAAAAGTGGGTCAGAGAGGCACAGTGTGGAGATGTTGACTGTGAGACACGGCATGCATATATATCCTCAGGACAAGGACATGATGGATTATCTGTGGGGGGAGAGCACGTCATCCTTTTCAGAGGACGTACCATATTCCCAGCTGCTTTACAGGAGGAGGTGCTGAGAGAGTTTCACACTTCCCCTTTAGCGGTACATCCAGGAGTGGTGAAGATGTACCAGGATCTCGGACGACAGCACTGGTGGCCGGGTATGAAGAAGGTTGTGGCAGAGTTCGTTTCTCGATGCCTCACCTGTCAGCAGGTGAAGGAAGAGCACCAGGTACCAGCAGGCCCGGTACCGCCCTTGGAGGTCCCGGAGTGGAAGTGGGACCGGATATCTATGGACTTCGTGACTGGACTTCCACGCTCCTTCAAAGGTCACAACTCCTTTTGGGTGATTGTCAACCGACTCACCAAGTCGGCCCACTTCTTACCCATCAGAGAACAGGGCTCAGTGGAGAGCTTGGGATGCCTCTATGTTCCGGAGATTGTACAGCTTCATGGGGTTCCATCATCTATCATCTCCGATCAAGATGCTCGATTTACTACCTGGATTTGGAAGGGGTTGCAGGAGGCGTTCGGGACGCAACTACGTCTGACCACCGCCTTTCACCCTCAGATAGATGGTCAGACAGAGAGGACCATTCAGAATCTCGAGGACATACTCCGTGCATGTGTCCTCAACTTTGGTTGTAGCTGGGAGGACCACGTATCCTTGGTGGAGTTCGCGTACAACAACAGCTACCAATCCACCATCACAATGGCTCCTTACGAGGCATTGTACGACTAACCTTGCAGATCACCTCTATGCTGGACAGACCCTGGGGAGTCAGCACTTGTGGGACTGTAGATGGTCCAGCCCACGATGGAGAAGGTCCAGGTTATCCAGGAGAAGATGAGGACAGCTCAGAGCCTACAGAAGTCTTATACTGACAGGAGGCGGAGGCCACTAGAGTTCGAGGATGCCGACCACGGTTTCCTACGGGTCTCACCTTGACGTGGATTACGGAGATTTGGCCGAGGAGGCAAGTTGTCTCTTCGCTTCATCGGACCATTCCAGGTCCTCATTATGATTGGCGAGGTGGCTTATCGCCTGTCTCTACCACCTCAGTTGCACCGGGTGCACGACGTCTTCCACGTATCTTAGCTGAGGAGATACGTGCACAACCCGACACATATCATTGACCATGGGGAGATGATGGGGAGACTTTTGCGGAGGTCCCGGTGGAGATCAAGGATCGACAAGAGAGGGTCATATGTGGACGGTCGATTCCTCTAGTGCGCATCATATGGAAGCACGGGAACCTCCAGGAGAGCACTTGGGAGCGGGAGGCTCAGATACGTGCACATTGCCCACATATTTTTCCCTAGTTTTTTATGTATCTTTACGGGGACGTAAATCCCTGAGGTGGGAGTCAAGTATAGACCCGTAAAATTCAATGCAAATTTTTTCTTAATTTTTTTTTTAAATTTTACAAGAACACAGTTTCTGATGGCACCTGATTCTGAGGCACAGAGTGCCCGGATTAATCTTTTGAAGTTTAGATCCGATACATTTAGTGAACGAACAAGCATGATTTCCTAACTTTTGAACCTGTGCTCGGAATCGAAATCTAAGGACACCGATGGAACCGCAGTTCCAGTAATTGCTTAATAAGACCTTTACTAGGGTTGTGTTTTCTCTGGATGAGTTTTTAAAAAAATTGTGGAAAGTGAAATAAAATCGAGCTACAATTTTATTTCTTTTTACTAAGTGGTTATCCATTGTGTGGAAGTTGGGGAACTAACCTTGATAAGATATTTGTGGGGTGGGGCCCACATGAACCCCACCCCTTTATATTCCCTAACTCCCTTAACCCTCCTTTTAATATGACAACATATTTTTAATTAATTAAGTGAGTTAAATTCGAATTTTTGAATTTCAGAAGCTTATGGCATGAGTAATAAAATAACACAAATACTTATTTTACAATGGTTGTTAGCTTGTTGAGAGAGGATTGGGGGAAGAAGCTCTAAGTTTTGATGTTAATCATCTTCCTTGAAGAACGTGAAGAACACTGACGCGCATTCTTTCGTTCCTGCTGCCCGCGTCAAAGGAAGGGAGACACCGTTCCTCCTCGGATGATCTCCGTCAACGTGTACAGAACCATCTTCTGGGACGTTCAATTCCACGATGCCTTCTTCCGCGACGTTCAATTCTGCGAAGATCCTTTGTTCAAAAACGCTCAAGGTAGGGAATTAATTGTTTTTATTCGTGAATACTTCCATCACAGTTCATCGTTTTCTAAATTGGGCTGCCTGTTATCACAATTACAGGAGGAGGTCGGACCGCATGAACACGACCAACTCTACTCCCCCTTTGATTGTTTGAATTTGTTGCGGCATGTGTAAGGTGGCACGGTGCCGTTGCACCACGTGGAAACTATTAGAATGGAGAAGAATCACGGTGCCATCGCGCCACGCTAGAGAACCTGGAAGAGACTATTAATCACATGGACTATCACATACTTGTTTCAAAATTATAGAATGCAAAACTATGGATATCCAAAACATACCTTCAAGGATTCATGCCAAGAATCTATCATGACATTATTGCAAGAATCAATCAAGGATTCATTCTGAAATCAATTATTATCATGGATACATTCCAACAAGATATTGTTGTCAAGGCATTATGGAAATTTTTTTTTAAAAGGATAAGGCATCAACTGACACCATATCTATTTCTTCTCATTAGACCTATTGATGAATCGAGGGGATATAATGGGCCTCACCTAACACTTACTTAGTTTAATGCATTCGTCATATGAAAGGGGAAGACATAATCAAAATTATAGATTTATATTGAAACAAATAGATTAAATGAAAATAACTTCCCCCAAACATTAACCATAAACCCTAATCATTTGGGGTAATATGGTGAATGGTATCAAGATAGCACATCCATAGTCAAACTAATCAAAAAAACTTCAACAAAATATTTTATATGATATCATAGGAGATAACCATGAATTATGTATAATATTAATCCAATTATTTTTACATATATAAAGATACTTTTAAGTGAGACAACAAAAAAATTCTTGGGGAAATAATCCATCAATATTCCAAAGTGTCCCATACCACCTTGAAACATTCAAATCATACTCCCATAAAATTTCTTGAAAATAAGGAGACTCTTGAAATGATATACCAAAGTTAATTAAATACTAAACATTCATGTAATATGTGGTGAACAAGGAATATATCATATAAAAGACAAAGTGAGATGAGAAAACTAATTTTTTACTTTGGAAAGAAGTGTTCTTTTGGAAAATCATTTGTTTTTATCATGAAATAATATTTCAAACATATATATATCATAAAGAAAATGTCATGACATTGAAATTATATTTTATGTATAAATTTTTTCCCACATAAGTGAAATCATTATGAAATAGTTTTTAAATAAGATTTAGAAGCAACACATTTTAGTGCATTATAAGGAGACTATTAAAGAGATTTTAATGCGGAAGGGATAGTTTTTTTTCAAAAAACCAGAAAAAAACCAAGATATTTTTTCATGATAAATTTTTTTATTTTAAAATAATAATTATGTCATAAAATAGAATATATTTTTGACTTGAAAATGGGTATGAATTTGAGAAGTTCCCTTGAATCTGGCTTCTTTAACGGGAAGAATTAAGAAGGGAGCTATCGTAAAACATATATTCACCATTAATGAAAGTTGAAATGATCTGAATATTTGATTTTTTAATCTAAAAATAGAATATTTGAAATTTTAAAAAAAATTAATAAGTTTTATATTTGGGTAAGTATAGTGAATGAATTGCCTAGAGGAAAAATAAAGGTTTGGGTAGAAGCCCATACCACTTTCCAATCAGTCGAATCGTATGAACCAAAATTAATATTTATAAAATGATACATTAAATACCATGAAAATAAATATATTAATGATATTATACATAAATGGGATGTATATATACACCATAAACAATAAAAAATAGTGGTGTGTTAGACATATCTCTCAAAAATGCAATAGTGTTTAGAAAATCCATACCTTATGTCTGAACCTATTCTGAACATGACCTTAATGTATGGGATAATAAAATTAATTCCATTAATAAATTAATTCCAAACCTTAAATACATGTATTTTTTTATTACAATTTTATTAAATTCATTTATGGCCTATTTGATGAGTTATAAGATACAAATTTATTGCTTGGGAGCATTTGATTCCATGGTTTTCACCAGCGATATACTTGTATATCGGTATGAAAGATCCTATAGTATGGATATAATTCTTAAAAATTGAATTTATATATTATAAATTAAAATTAATATGTGTAAAGTTTTATATATATCATTTTTTATGTGGTATTAGGATTATTTATCTGAAAAAATATAAATGACAATCATTTTTATTATTTTGGCGGAATTTCAATCATTACTAAAATGTTTTTGTTATATGAATTAATATTATGTATATATACTGGTTAAAAAATTTAAAATAGTTTATTATAAATATATTATTTTTGTTTCAACCATATAAAATGTTTTCATGACTATAAATGAAGGATAAATTGAAGAATGAATGTTTGTCATCCATGAAGGTCGTAAATCAGCACATCCCAGTGGATGATTTTGTTTTTGTAAGAGAGAGAGTTAGAAGACTGGTGATGAACCTTCCATGAACATGATATAATTACTCTATATATGTGATACTAATTTTTTATGGTCATTTGGATATATGTCTTCAAGAGAATATAAAAAAATAAAACAAATTAAAAATAAAATTCAAAAATGGAAGAGGGTTTACCTATCTAAATATCCACCTTGAGAACCTCCTTAAGGGAAGGTTGTAGTCTTTTGGAAAGAAAAAGATCTATCCAGAGTGGGGAGAGACTAGGTAAGAGTATTGGTTCAAAACATTTATGTGATTCAAGGACTATATGAGTGAGGTGATGAGAAAGTGTGGGGTGAGTTTTATAATGGAGGATAGGGGTGATTTTTGAATATCTTATTCATTATTTAATTAATTCTCTCAATACTAGAAAAATGGTTTGATTCAGATTAATATTTTATTGATAAGTTTAATTTATTTCTATATAATTTTTTCTTACATTATCAATGATTCAATGAATAGTTTTTTATCTTATAATGTATTTTTACTATAAATTACTGTATTTTACTATTCACAAATATTATAGTATTTCGGAAAAATCCAAAAAATCACCATAACGATTTTATTAAGTTTAGAATATAAAAATGGAATCCATTTTACCAAAATAAATTTTTAAATATTATAAATTAAATTTTAATTGAAATCATCATTTACTCAAAAAATACAGTTTTTAGAATGAAAACTGATCTTATAACACCCTTAAAAATTAACTATGGTCTTGTTAAATTATCCTAAAACCATAGGACATAAAAATATTTATTTCAGAATAAATTTTATGAAAATTAATTTTCTTTTAAATAAATTTAATAATTATTATGTTTTTATTAACCAAAAAATGTCAAAACATAATTACTAATTTTTAAAATATTTTATTTCATTAATAAGGTGCCTAAATTTTATTTATACATTCATGTGTGAGTTTGATATTCAGAAGGGTAATATTACAATTCATAAGGGGATATTACTATTCATAAGGGTAACATTACTATTCATAAGGGTATGTTATTATTCACAAAAAAACGACTGATCATATCAGACTCTAAATATCTTACCGAACGCAATCGTGTATGTCCCTTTTTCAAAATTCAATTCACAGAGGTTGAAAATTTAATTTTCATGTCTAGGTTATAACTTTCTAGCCTATATACTAATAAAAAAGTTTTATTTCACATAGGCTATGTGTTGTGTGAATATAAGCTATTTAATGAATTGAAATTATTTATGAAGAAACATACCGTAAAACATTAGGGTGTCTTGTTAATATTGTATATTTTCTAAACAAGATTCTGTATTTTTCAAAATAATTATAATAGTCAATATATATTTTTATTAAAATATTTAATTAAAAAATTTTTGAAAAAAAATTGTAAATATATTCATCAAAGACATATACTAAAATATTATTGTACACAAAATAATACTGTAAAATAGTATATGTTTTTATAACCTTAATTTAAAATTAACTTGAAAGCTACATATTTGAAATATTTTTATTAATAAATATTATTAATAATTTAAACACATGTTTTTAAATTATTATATTTCAAAACATAATGTATCTAAAATTATAGGAAACTTACTGGGTGTTACACCAACCATATGGTGCCTAGGTGAAAACGTGTGAGGGGTCAGCTAGGTAGTACCTTGCACCTGGTTGGTGCATGTTTTGGAAACTGTGTTGGATAACTATGTAGTTTACATGATTATATTTCAATGTTTTGGATTTTATTTTTATTTTAAATTAATTTTTAAACCCCTAAAATGTAGACAAACCATCTCCCTCACCGCTCTCCCTCACGTGACACCCCATCCATGACACCCTCTAGTCCTCATGTGGCTCCCCCACTAAACCTCCCTCCACTCCTCGTGCGATTCCCCTCACATACGGCCACCATTCACCATACCTCCTTCCCCCCTAGTTCAAGACATTTTTCCCTTGATATATTCAATATGTAAGATTTTATTCATTACTCTCCATTCTTCTCCATCTAATTTTCCACCTTTCGGGAACCCTAATCATTACTAGGTCATAGATAGGGTTATTCATGGATTTAAAATTCTTTTTTTTGTTTAGGATATGGATGGACTCTCTCTTATGTGTGGGATCCTTTTCCTTCACTGGCGATGTGATTCAACTCACTTCACATCTCTTCCATATTATTTTACATTGGTCCAAAGTTGATGTTTATTTTTCCTTGCATTCTATTATGTGAAATTAAATACGTGTTGTTAGAATGTTATTCATTTTCCATGTATGATTATATATATATGACCCATGAGATCCCAACATACTATATAATTTATTTTCTAAACATTTAATGGGATGTGAATCCATTCCAATGGTTTGAAAAAATGAATTATTGCCTTTTTAAAGATTTATTTAGGTTTTCAAAGTAGATTTGAGCACAAGTTTTTTATTAATAAATTTATTCTTGTTTTAAATTTTGTTTCAAAGTGAATTTTTTGGGTTATTTATTATCAAATGGATGTATTTTGGGAATTTAAATATCTTTTATGATAATTTTTAAACATTTTGGGTGATTTAAAAAGGGTGATATATCCCATGGGAATGTTATTTTGAAAATCATATGGATATGAATATTAAAATAGTGATTTTGAAAGGGAAAGATTGAGTTCCCAGTTTAGTTTCAAAAAAATTGTTGAAATTTATTGGAATTACACACTTTTTCAATGTGATTTCCCAGTTGGAATTTTATGGAAATGAATTTTAATAACTTATGTGAGTCACTCTTGATCCCCTTTTTGAAACATGTGGGCCATAGTGTGATGAATCCCATTATAGGGATTTTTTTATTAAACTAGATATTTTGTTTTATATTTTTTGGTTACAGAGATTCCTTTATGAGGGTAAGCGGTGATATATGTGTTTTTTTAAATTATCCATGATTAGATGAATTATTGGATGTTATAATATCCATTTTTATTATTCATGGTAACCCAAATAAATAAGTGGTGTTCTATAAAAACACTTTACTAGGGATTTTCACACTTCTAGTATCCCCTCTAGTTAGTAAAAGAGCTAGATGGGGTGTGTCATTCCAATGAGGTGGGGTGAAGTCTTGTACGATGGTGGTATTGTTATGTGATATAAATTGGATGGTTTCTCTTTGATCGATGTCTATAATTGCATAACATTAGGAACTAGGGCAGATCCCATCACACTAGAATCATTCCTTTGATCATTTGGTGTATTTACCTTGTTCTTTAATTGTATTGTCATCTTCTTCGATCATTTATTTAATCATATGTACATTTCATTTGTTTATTTTTTTGTATTAATTGACATAGTGGTTCCTAAAAATGTGACTTATCCTTTCATTGTGTGGTTTTCATTTCCAATGATTTGTAAATGGATTTTAAAATATTCTTAAAGAAGAAAAATGAAATCATTAATATAAATAATTCTAAAACTATTTTTAGGAGTGAATTTGAATAGTATTATACTTTCAGAAAAATGGGAGATTGTATGAGAAAAATGTTTTTTCCAATATTTCTTTTCATTTAAAAACACATGGAAAAGATTTTTTACCGCACATGTGATTTTTTGCTGCTTTTTTAAAATATTGATACAAAATTTTTAATTTCATATATAATTTCAAACTATCATACTTAGGATGTAATATGAACATCACTACTTAGTTTTGACATGTTGTGGAGGCCTATTGAGTGATTATATTCTCACATCTATATTATTATATTATTTTTATGTTTATGGATCACCTTCAGACTGATCATTGAGTATTGGTTTATTGAGGCTGGTTTCATTTTATAATGTTTTGTTATTGGTTCCATGTGCGCTATTTTGGGTTGACCTATCATTAATTTCCTATAATTCCATGAAAGATTCCATATATGTTTTTATTACTTTGGAAAATTAAACTTTTATTTCTTTCTAAGGATATAGGGTAACTATAGATATTGGTGGTTGAAGAAAATTAATTTTGTTGGAAATATTTCCTTATAGGGGAGGGAGACCAGGGCAGTGATAGAGGGTTTTCGTCCTTGTTATTATTTACTGCTTTCATAGTTTATTATTATTTTGTTTTTTCTGTTTTTGTTTTATTGTAGAATTTTAATATACAGGTGTGTTAAAATTGATTTTTATTATACGTCTACTATTTTATTTCACTCTAATTATTTTGTGAAACCATTCCTAAGCGGGTATCTATGATTCTTAGGAACCATTTTTTATCTCGTGGAGATTAGAAAAACCCATAAGTTAGTGGAATGCTGGTTCGAGCATCTATCAGAGAAACAACAGAAGAAAATTCATTATAATCGGAAGCATTGTTTGGGATTTCATTTCCCAAAGAATCACAATCATTTGGAATTACCTATTTTATTAGTGTGTTTATATCATGGAGATTAGGTTGCCAAGAATCGGGTGTTACATGTAGGGAGAGTAGCACATGTTCTTTATCTCAAAGTTTGATTGTTGGGATTATTTCTTTGATTTTGGTTTGTATTTTGATGGTGTTTTTGGATTATGGTATGAAGAAAATGGTGGTTTCTCTTGATCCTTAATGATATGACATGATTTTTCTTGGGGGTAATATGTAATGTTTTAGGTTGGTGATGAAGAAGGAAGTCAATACTTGAGGTTGTTTTATAGGGTGTAACAATCCATACGACTATTAAACAATTGGTTATAGTACACATTAGGAAAAAATTCATGATTATAATCTGATCATCTTCTATGTGATCTTGTCAGGAACAACTCTATATCCTGATTTCAATTTCAATTTTTCCAATTTGACCCTTGTATTGTCTATTATCTGTAAGGAAATAAGTATAAGGGTCATGGTCGGTCAAGTGGTATGTTTTCATCATCAAAATGTCTATTTGAATAAAGCTTGTTTAATTCCATTATTATGTCGATTTCCATTGTGGTGTCAAAATTTCATTATGGGGGTAAAAATGAATTTAATGGGGAAATTTTTTTAGCTTTAAAACAATTCCTTTGTATTGTTTTTTGTAAAATAATCCTATTTTTTTAAAATGAATTTAAATTTTTTTTGGGAATTTGATAAAATGTTTTTATCTATGATTATTTTTTGAAACATAACGATGACATTGGTTTACATATGTTGTAACACCTAAGACTTTTAGGAGAAATATTTTGTTTTTATGTTATTTAAATCATCAAAGGAATCTTTCACTACACACAACACTAACTTGCCTTGCTTTACACGCAACCGCGGCCTACCTCGATAGCTTGCGTCGTACGCAATACCATGTTTCACTAAACAACAATATGATATTAAAATGTTATTAAAACCAGCCGTTATGAATAGTAATAACCACTTTTTATAAGTTTGTAAATTTTATTTTTCAAAATGGACTTCATTTTTGGATTCGGAATATCTAAATTAGCTTAGGGTGAAATTTTGGTACTTTTCGGATAACTTTCATATTCTGATGAATAGTGAAAATTACTAAATTTTAATTAAAAACAACCTTTTTAATCGAAATAATTAATAGAGATAAATTATTAATTTGAGTTTTTTTAAAGTATATTTAGAATATATTTTTACAATTTAATACAATTTTGGTCATTGGATGTAATTTCACATTTAAACCAGATATAAACAAGTGTCAATCTTTTGATAGTTATTATCTCTTAAAAACACGCTATTTGTTTTGATGACTGGAATTAATTTTTAAATTAGTTAATGAAACTGATTTTTTTTTTGAATTTGGTAAAATAGACAACATTTTTGAATTCATAATATCAAATATATCTTAGGCCTAATTTTTGGTATTTTTCTGAAATCTTTCATTTTTTGATGAATAGTGAAACCACTAAGTGGTAGTTAAAAAAACTGAATTTTTCATAAAACTTAATTTTACCTCTTCTGTGAGTAGAATTTCTAAAATCCGAGAGACACGGTTAATATCAAGGACTAAAATGTGGTTCAATGAGATGAAAATAATGTTTTTTGAATAGTAACTTTTTATTTTTTTTACCACGATTAAAAGTAAATAGGGTAATTAAGGGTAAAAGTGTTATTATTATTACCCTAACAAATGTCCTAATTATATTGGAGAAGTGTAATTCGTCCAAAAAAAACCTTAGGAATAAAATATGACCATTTCGGCCCACTTGGATTAGATTATGACATTTATTATCAATTTATTTAAAGAATGGTTAAAATAGTTAAAATCAATGTTTAATAACTAAATCATTTTTAATATAGGGTTATACATAACATAAATTCGACTATAAATATTCATTAGAAATATAAAAAGATTTACAACATAATGGTATTTTATTTGTAATTTTTAGACTTAAAATAATTTAATTTATATATGATATAATGATGATACCGTAATTATCTTATTAATGAAATGTTGACATATTTGATGTTATAAATACCCAAATAAATGTAAATTGAGACTTTTTATGAATTAAAATAATTTTATATGTTAATATGACATGTTAATATTGATTTAAGTAATTTTTTCGAACTAATCATTCTGTTATCATTTTCAAAAAAATCAATTACCAAAAAGTGTCAAAATTGACATAAAATAGTTTTTAAAACAAATATTATATTATTAATTGTTATTATATTCCAAAAAATATAAGGATCGGCCAAGATACTTATATCATGATATTTTTATCATTAAGGGACCACTTGGGGGTCTCTTGGATGTATATGGTATGTTTATTAACTATATAATATAAAAATACAAAGTGACATGGTAAATGTCAATCTAATTAACTAAGAGTTAAAATTAAAAGATAACATTAATATAATGACCTAAACTTGTCTAAATTATATTGTATGAGAGATTTTCGACACATACCCACCTTATCTTAGAAATATATCAATTTGGAGCTATTAATAACCTAATTTGACTTCATAATAAAATAATATTTTTAGTTATTCCAAAGGTGCCCCTCTCCTCCCTTATAAAAAGGCACCTACTCCCTCTTTTACTCACACCACATTGAGCCTTAATGCTCTGACAACCCCTGAAAAATTATCTTCTCCACTTCTCTAGAAACATCCTAGAGGTCTTATTCTTCTACAAAGACAAATTTTAGTTCCCTGAGAGGAGGTCTCAAAGAGGGGCTTCAAAGAAGAGGTAATGTCCGTTACCGATTATTTCAACTTTATTTCATCTTCCACTTCTTCATATTTAGTTGTTTCATTATGAAGTAATAACATCAGAATAACTCATATACCGATTTTTTATTATAAGTATGAAACAACCCTATTGCACCATCTATCCATCCTACGGAAAATGAAATCACCGCGCGTGCGTATGTACGGAATACCGTCTCCACGCCGTGGTGTAATCTATTTTCCCCCACCACCTTACTTGGATGGGAATAATGGTGTACATAATGACTATATATTATTATTGTAATGTGATATTGATTTTGAAATAGTATACATACACTCCAATACAATTCCACGATCATGGGAACGATATCATCGCTCGTGCGTAGGTACGGAATACCGTCTCCACGATGTGATGCGATTCGTTCTACATGATCTTCATTGCATAATGATTATATAAATTAATTGAATGAATAAATATGATATATAGTACACTAATACCATTCTGGAAATGAGGTATCTATAACCTAAAAGAGATGAATAAGAATTTAGTCGACAAAACACGCATAAGAACAAAAAGTAATAAACACCCGAATAACAAGTAGTAATGAAATATTACTAATAAGAAGATAATAATATGACCATATATGGTACAATAAAAATATTTTTGAATCTGGAATAAGTCAATAACATTATTTAAATCATTATACAGGAGTTTCGGACACTTACGAAGCAAATTGGACCTAAGGTAATGGAAAATATCACAATCTCATTTTATCTGAGATTGTATATACTTTGGTATTTACTGGGTGTGTTTTATCATCCACATCCATGTTTACTCAATATGTAGTATTGTTTAAATCAACCTAAAATTGTTTAAATCCAATTTTACCCTTCGGTGAGTTTTTAGTAAATGATATGAAAGGAATCTTTTGTCATTTTTCGTACGAGGTACTTTTTGACTTTTTTAACCAAAGTACGAGAAGAATGTTTTTTAACTTGTACGACATGAATGGATTTTTAAAACATTATTTCCAAGAAGCTTCCTTTAAAATTTTTCATGTTTATTTTTAATCAACTTCTTTTAGTTTAAAATTGTATGACATGTTAATAAAGGAAAATGTTTTTGAAGTAGAAAGGCTATTTTCCTCAAGAATATAGTTCAAATGTTTTATCAAAATTATTTTCCATCTAAGATAATATAGGGTTCCATTTCTATCCCTATTATTAAATTGATTTGATTATGATGTGATGGAATTATTTTTATGAATTCCTTTATCTTATATGAATTTTTTTATGATGTCATGTTGTTTAAAAATCCCATTTTTATTACATGGGTTATGCAATGATGCATGATTTATGACTTTGTGGCACACATAAGAATGGTATCATTATGAGATCGGTGGGACCTATATCTCCCTCCAATGCATTAGGTAATGATTTATATCTCATGAGATAGACATGGCTGGAACGGCAGGTTAAACCGGTTCAGTGAAACTGGAAACGAGGAGTGAACTCGATTCAGAAATGGACTTTGTCCACTAAGATAGTCTTGGAAATGAGTATTGACTACTAAGAAATGATTCTCTTTGATTATGTGTGTATACCACAAATTTTCATGTTTTAAGTTATGACTATTGTGATTACATTTCACTACTATGATTTATCCCATGTTATGAAATTATGATCTCTTTTGCAGGTTAAGATTTCCAAAAGTTATGTTCTTATGTATATGATGTGATTGATATTTCTTTTGTTTACCCTTAATGAGCATTTTATCTCACCCTTTTGTATTTTTTATTTCCCCAGGTCAGGAAGAAGTTTATTAAGTAGGATATTCCAAAAGGGACTCTAGATATGATGAAATAAATGGGAGGCAAAGTAGATGCTTTATGAACCAGTTGTTTATGTTTCCCAGTTTCTAAAGACTCTATACCTATACAGTCCTTTCCTGGTTTTGTTATATGTTGTAATAAGTGTGATTCAATTCTGAAGTAATAACAATTTATGTAAAGTATGGGTCTTTATAGTTGGTATCAGAGGGAGGTTATAGTCAACCATTGGAAACTAGGATGTGAAAGCCTTAGTAAGAAACCTAAGGATATGTCTAAGCATAGAACACAATCATAGTGTTTTAGAAATGGCCATTAATAACCTATGATAAGAACTTAAGTGTGAAATTTTATTCTTGATTATGTGGTTTTCCTATTATTATTAGTGTTGCTCACACTATTCTTCATGGTTTTAGTCAATGGCTGGATCCCGAAGGAACCGTGTTAATGAGGAATGTGATGGGAAATGCAATGATTGTCCCCCTGAGCAACCAAACGTCATGGGAGCTAGAATGCAAAATCTTATAGCCATGCTCACACAAATTTCTCAAGCTATGAATCATATAGGTCTTCCAAACGAGCAAAGGAAAGAGAAAAATTCTGTTGAATCCTTCATGAGGCAGCGTCCACCTTTATTCAGCGGGTTTACTGATCCATTAGTTGTTGAACAATGGATTAGTACTACTAAAAAGATATTTTCAGTTCATCAATGTTCTGAACATGATAAATTAATCCTAGCAGTGTATCGTTTAAAAGGAGATGCTAATTAATGGTGGAATCTTATTAAGAATACGAGGCAAATGGATGAAATTGAGTCCATGGAATGGGACGAGTTCAAGAACTTATTTTTCAATAAGTACTTCCCTCGTATTCTCCGAACAAAGATTGAGAATGAGTTTCTTGAACTAAAGCAAAAGGATGATAAATCTGTTGGTACCTATGAAGCAAATTTTACAAGACTTGTAAGGTACGCTTCTGGTATTATTATCCAACCTAAGAGTAAGATCGATCGATTCCTTAGTGGCTTAAAACCAGGTCTTCGAAGTGCCTTAGCCATAAGGGACTTCGATAGCTATGAGGAAATCGTTCTATGTGCTCTCAAAGTTGAGATGGAGATTGGAGTAACCCATCAGTCATATGGGTTTGATAAGAAGAGGAAAATGAAATTCAAAGGAAAATCTAAAGAGCACACTAAAAAGGATATGAGCTTTCCCTTATGCTCAAAGTGTGGAAAGAAACATGGAGGGAGTTGTCTTAAAGGAAAAAGTAAATGTTTCAAATGTGTAAAGGAAGGTATTCAGTCATTTGAATGCTGCAATGATGGGAAGAAGATGTCTAATGATGCAAAAAAAGGAAGGGATACACAGAATGAACCTACTAAACTTCATATTTTCAAGTGAATGGAGATGGGGCATTAATCCAATCAATGCCCAAATACAACAGTTGATGATGATGGTTGACGTCAACAAAATCACTAGGCTAAAAAAAGGAAACTCACATGAAATTTCTATCAGCGATGTGGAGTACGATAACGATGTGGTGAAAGGTACACATACCATCCACTCTAAAGTAGAAAATGTTTTATTTGATTCTGGATCCACCCACTATTTTATTTCTGAAGAATTTTCTAAGGGTATCGTCGTATTACCTCAAAAATTAGATGTTGAGTTAGCTATGACAACCCCTAATGGCACAACAGTCACATCAAAAGATTATAATTCTTCTCCGATTAACGTTTGTGGGAAACTGCTTCCTGCAAATCTTGTGATCCATCCTATAGTGGAATTTGATGTGATTCATGGCATGGATTGGCTTTCATTATATTGAGCTCATATCAATTGCCAAAAAAGGGAAGTCACATTTCATATTCCAGATCTATCTATGATCATCTATCGATGGAAGGATGAACATAACTTTCCAGTGGAAGTTTCTTCCATCTTATGGGTCTTGATTCCACTAAATGAAGGTTATTTAGCTCAAATGGTTTGTGAGGAAATCACGATTAAGAATATTCCCATTGTAACTGAGTTTGACGATGTCTTTATGGAGGAATTTCCGGGTCTTCCACCAAATCGTGAAGTTGAGTTTTCAATATAACTCGTACATGGTGCTTTGCCTATTTCAAAGAAACCTTATAGAATGGCCCCAACTGAGTTGCAAGAATTAAAGAAGCAACTCCATGAGAATCTTGATAAGGGATTCATACTCCCTAGTACGTCACCTTGGGATGCACCTGTTCTGTTTGTTAAGAAGAAAGATGGATCAATGAGACTCTGCATTGATTATTGAGAACTTAACAGGATCACTATCATGAAAAAATATCATCTCCCGCGCATTGATGACTTATTTGACCAACTATGCGGAGCACAATACTTTTCCAAGATTGATCTTCATTCAGGGTTTCATCAATTAAGGGTAAAAAGGATGATATACCAAAGATGGATTTCCATACAAGGTATGGACACTGTGAATTTATAATGATTCCATTTGGTCTTACTAATTCCCCTACTATCTTCATGGATCTGATGAATAGAGTCTTTAGAGACTATCTTGATCGGTTTTTGGTAGTCTTTATAGACGATATTCTAGTCTATTCAAAGAGCAAGGAAGAACATGAAGATCACTTGAGAATTGTATTGAAGACCCTGAGAAAGGAGAAGCTTTATTCCAAATTTACCAAGTGTGAATTTTGGCTTCAAAAAGATTCATTTTTGGGTTACATAATCTCAAAAGAGGGGATATCTGTGGATCCAGCAAAAACAGAGGTTATCGAAAGATGGTCGAGTCCAACAACAGTAACTGAGATCCGAAGTTTTTGTGGTTTGGCTGGATATTATCGACATTTTGTGAAATATTTTTCACTATTATCTAATCCACTCACCAGGTTGACTCGGAAAGGAGTTAAGTTTGTTTGGACGGAGGAATGTGAAGATAATTTCAAGGAGTTGAAAAGAAGGTTATCCGGTGCACCTGTGCTCACACTGTCTTGTAGTGGAGAAAGGTTTTTGATCTATAGTAATGCATCCAAGAATGTATTGGGGTGTGTTCTTATGCAAAATGATATGGTGATAGATTATGCCTTAGAACAGTTGAAAACCCACGAGAAAAATTACCGAACTCATGATTTGGACTTAGCTGCAGAAATATTTGCATTAAAAATTTGGAGGCATTATCTTTATGGAGAAAGGTGTGATATTTATACTGATCATAAAAGATTAAAGTATATTTTCACACAAAAGGAGTTGAATACGCACCAAAGAAGATGGTTGGAGCTGATTAAGGATTACGACTTCTCAATTCATTACCACCCAGGGAATGAAAACAAGGTGGCAGATGCATTAAGTCGACAAGACCATGCTAGCTTATCCATGATGAGGATCACAAAAGCTCCAATATTTATGGATTTAAAAAGGATGGATCTTGGAATTATAATGGAAGGGGGTAAATTGTATCTTTCTCAAATGAATGTTCAACCATCTATATATGTGAAGATTAAAGAGGCACAGAAAGAAGATGTAGAGTTACAAAAGAAGGTGAAAAATATTATGGAATTAAACCTTGATTGTGATGGGATAATAATGTTCAGGAATCGGGTTTTTGTTCCTCCCATATCTGAATTAAATAAGGAACTTCTAGATGAGGCTCATAGTTCTTCATTCTCTATTCATCATGGAAGCACAATGGTGTATAGGGACCTAAAAGAGTACTTCTAGTGGGATGGCATGAAAAGAGATGTTGTTGAATATGTCTCTTGATGCTTGTTTTGTCAGCAAGTTAAAGCTGAGAAACAGAAGTCTAAGGGGATGTTACAACCATTACCCATACCCGAATAGAAATGGGAAAACAACACTATGGACTTTGTCAGAGGACTTCCTAAAACATCCAAAGGCAATAATGATATCTGGGTCATAGTTGATCATCTTACAAAGTCTGCACACTTCATTGATATTAGAGAGGATTTCTCTCTGGATCAGCTTTCTAGGATATATGTAAAGGAAGTGGTAAGATTGCATGGAGTACCACTTTTTATTATATCTGATCGGGATCCAAGATTTACCTTGAAGTTCTGGTGAAGTCTTCAGCATACTCTGGATACAGAGTTGAGTTTCAGCACTGCTTATCATCCTCAAACAGACGGTCAGTCTGAGAGAACAATTCAAACTCTAGAAGATATGTTGATATCTTGCTCTATGGATTTCAAAAGTGGCTGGGATAAACACCTACCTTTGGTGGAATTTTCTTATAATAATAGCTTTCAATCCAGTATTCAGATGGCTCATTATGAAGCTCTCTATGGAAAGAAATCCAGGACTCCAACTTCCTGGGATGAAGTTGGGAAAAGAAAGCTATTAGGACCTGATCTTGTTGATGAGATAGCAGAAAAGGTCTGATCTATTCAACAACACATAAGAGTAGCTAAGAGTCGACAGAAAAGTTATGCCGACAACCGAATAAATGACCTAGTGTTTGAAGTGGGTGATATTGTTTTCTTACTAATATCTCCCTGGAAGAGAGTCATGAGATTTTGAAAGAAGGGGAAGTTGAGCCCTAGATATATTGGTCCTTTCGAAATACTGGATCATGTTGGAAAGGTAGCTTACCGATTGGCACTTCCACCGAATCTCTCTCAAGTTTACGATGTGTTCCATGTATCTCTCTTGAGAATGTACATACCTTATCCTTGACATGTACTCAGCTCAGAAATTGTATCGCTGAAGCAAGATCTTTCTTATGAAGAACAGCCGATAGTGATTCTGGATTGTAGCGAAAAATTCTTACGGAACAAGGCCACACGATTGGTGATAGTTTTATGGAAGAAACATCAGTTAGAAGAAGCTACATGGGAGCTTGAGGATATGATGAGGGAAATGTATCATCATCTGTTTGTTACAAAGTGACGAATTTCGAGGGCGAAATTCATTTTAAGGAGGGTAGAATGTAACACCCGAGACTTTTATGAGAAATATTTTGTTTTTATGATATATAAATCATCACATGAATCTTTCACTACACACAACACTATCTTAGATTGCTTTACAAGCAACCGCGGCCTTACTCGATAGCTTGCGTCGTACGTAATACCGAGTTTCCCTAAACAACGATATGCTATTAAAATATTATTAAAACTAGCCGTTATGAATAGTAATAACCACTTTTTAGAATTTTTTAAATTCTATTTTTTAAAATGAAATTCATTTTTGGATTCGGAATATCGAAATTAGCTTAGGGTGAAATTTTGGTACATTTTGGATAACTTTCATATTCTGATGAATAGTGAAAATTACTAAATTTTAATTAAAAACAACCATTTTTAATCGAAATAATTAATAGTGATAAATTATTAATTTGAGTGGTTTTAAAGTATATTTAGAATATATTTTTACAATTTAATACAATTTTAGTCATTGTATGTAATTTCACATTTAAAACGGATATAAACAAGTGTCAATCTTTTGATAGTTATTATCTCTTAAAAACACCCTATTTGTTTTGACGATGGGAATTAATTTTTAAACTAGTTAATGCAACTGATGTGTTTTGAATTTGGTAAAATAGACATCATTTTTGAATTCATAATATCAAATATATCTTAGGCATAATGTTTGGTATTTTTCTGGAAACTTTCATTTTTTGATGAATAGTGAAACCACTAAGTGGTAGTTAAGAAAACTGAATTTTTCATAAAACTTAATTTTACCACTTTTGTGAGTGGAATTTTAAAAATCCGAGAGGCACAGTTAATATCAATGACAAAAATGTGGTTCAATGAGATGAAAATAATTTTTGGTGAATAGTAACTTTTTACTTTTTTTTACCGCGGTTAAAAGTAAATAGGGTAATTAAGGGTAAAAGTGTTATTATTATTACCCTAACACATGTACTAATTCTATTGGATAAGTGTAATTCGACCAAAAACAATATTAGAAATAAAATATGACCATTTAGGCCCACCTGGATTAGATTCGGACATTTATTATTAATTTATTTAAAGAAGGGTTAAAATAGTTAAAATTAATGTTTAATAACTAAATCATTCTTAATATAGGGTAATACATAAGATAAATTCGTCTATAAATATTAATTAGAAATCTAAAAAGATTTACAACATAATGGAATTTTATTTGTAATTTTTAGACTTAACATAATTTAATTTATTTATGATACAATGATGATGCAGTAATTATCTTATTAATGAAATATTGACATAATTGATGTTATAAATACCCAAATAAATATAATTTGAGACTTTTTATGAATTCCAAAAAATTTCTATGTTAATATTACATGTTAGTATTGATTTAATTAATTTTTTTGAACTAATCATTCTGTTATGACTTTCACAAAAATCTATTACCAAATAGTGTCAAAATTGACATAAAATAGTTTTTAAAACAAATATTATATTATTAATTGTTATTATATTCCTAAAAATCTAAGGTTCGGCCAATATACTTATATCATAATAGGTGTATTGTTAATGGACCACTTGGGGGTCGCTTGGATGTATATGGTATGTTTATTAACTATATAATATAAAAATACAAAGTGACATGGTAAATGTCAATCTAATTAACTAAGAGTTAAAACTAAAAGATAAGGTTAATATAATGACCTAAACTTGTATAAATTCTATTGTATTAGAGGATTTCGACTCATCCCCACCTTAGGTTCTAAATATATCAATTTGGAGCTATTAAAAACCGAATTTGACTTTATAATAAAATAATATTTTTAGTTATTCCAAAGGTGCCCCTCTCCTCCCTTATAAAAGGGCACCTCCTCCCTCTTTTCCTCACACGACATTGAGCCTTCATTCTCGGCCAAAACCTTCCAAATTCTCTTCCACTCTTCCCTAGAAATATCCTAGAGGTCCTGGTCTTCTTCAATGACCAATTTTAGTTCCCTAAGAGGAGGTCTCAAAGAGGCGCTTCAATGAAGAGGTAATGTCCATTACCGATTCTTTCAACATTATTTCTTCTTCCACTTCTTCTTCTTTAGTTGTTTCATTATGAAGTAATAAAATCAGTATCAATAATATATTGATATGTTATTATAAGTATTAAACAACCCTATTTCACCATCTATCCATCCTACGGAAAACGAAATCACCGCGCGTGCGTACATACAGAATACCGTCTCCACGCCGTGGTGTAATCTATTTTCCACCACCACCTTACTTGTATGGGTATAATGGTGTAAATAATGACTATATATGATTATTGTAAAGTGCTATTGATTCTGAAATAGTATACATACACTCCAATACAATTCCACGATCATGGGAATGATATCATCGCTCGTGCATACGTACGGAATACCGTCTCCACGATGTGATGCGATTCGTTCAACATGATCTTCATTGCATAATGGTTATATAAATTAATTTAATGAATAAATATGATATATAGTACACTAATACCATTACTTTAATGATGTATCTATAACCTAAAAAGAAGAATAAGAATTTAGTCGACGAAACATGCATAAGAACAAAAAGTAATAAACACCTGAATAACAAGTAGTAATGCAATATTACTAATAAGATTCTATGAATATGACCATATATGATATCATAACAATAATTTTGATTCTATAATAAGTCAATAACATTATTTAAATCATTATACAGGAGTTTCGGACACTTACGAAGAAAATCGGACTTAATGTAAGGGAAAATATCAGAATCTCATTTTATCCGAGATTGTTTATACTTTGGTATTTACTGGGGTGTGTTTTGTCATCCACATCCATGTTTCCTCAATATGTAATATTGTTTCCATCAACCTACAATTTTTTCAATCAAATTTTACCCTTTGGTGAGTTTTTAGTAAAAGATATGAAAGGAATCATTTGTCGTTTTTCGTACGAGGTACTTTTTGACTTTTCTGACAAAAGTATGAGAAGAATGTTTTTTTAACTTGTACGGAATGAATGGATTTTTAAAATATTATTTACAAGAATATTCCTTTACAAGTTTTCAAGTTTATTTTTAATCAACTTCTTTTAGTTTAAAATTGTATGACATGTTATGAAAGGAAAAGGTTTTTGAAGTAGAAATGATATTTTCCACAAGAATGGAGTTCAAATGATTTATCAAAATTATTTTCCATCTAAGATAATATAGGTATAAGTTTATATCCCTATTATTAAATTTATTTTATTATGTTGTGATGGAATTATTTTTATGAATTTTTTTATCAAATATGAATTGTTTTATGATGTCATATTGTTTAAAAATCCCATTTTTATTACATGGGTTATGCAATGATGTTTGATTTATGATTTTGTGGCACACATAAGAATGGTATCATTATGAGATGGGTGGGACCTATATCTCTCTCCAATTCATTAGGTAAAGATTTATATCTCATGATATAGACATGGATGGAACGGCAGGTTAAACCGGTTCAGTGAAACAGGACTGAAACGAGGAGCGAACACAGTTCAGAAATGGACTTTGTCCACTAAGATAGTATTGGAAATGAGTCTTGACTACTAAGAAATGATTCTCTATGATTATGTGTGTATTCCAAAATGTTTCATGTTTTATGTTATGACTATTGGGATTACATTTCACTACTATGATTTATCCCATGATATGAAATTATGATCTCTTTTGCAGGTTATGATTTCCAAAAGTTATGTTCTTATGTATATGATGTGATTGATATTTCTTTTTTTACCCTTACTAAGCATTTCAGCTCACCCTTATGTATGTTTTATTTCCCTAGGTCAGGAAGAAGGTTATTAAGTAAGATATGCAAAAATGGACTCTAGATATGATGAAATAAATGGGAGGCAACGTAGATGCTTTATGATCCAGTTGTTTATGTTTCCAAGTTTCTAAAGACTCTATACCTATACCGTCCTTTCCTGGTTTTGTTATATGTTGTAATATGTGTGCTTCAATTATGAAGTAATAATAATGTATGTAAATTATGGTTCGTTATATATTTCATTCCAATTTTAAGGGAAACTAGCAATTTCCAAATTGATTTATGTGGAATTTTTGGGATTTTACACATCATGAGTGTATTTTAAAAGAGAAATTTATTTGAAAACTAATTCAAAAATGAATTAATTTGATCAATTTTGAAACATAGAAGGGGGTTTTTACTAAAAAACAATTAATGTATATTTTGAAACCAGTTTTGAAATTTTTTCAAAATTATCATAGTTAAGAAAGGTTTTGGGGGTTGAATTTTTAAATTGGTTTTGGTTTTTTTTAATAAAAGAAACCAAAATTTCATTGGTTACCAAGTTTGAAAAATGATATATTGGTAAAAAATTTATAATTTAAGTAAATAATGTTCTTTATTTTGTACCTTGTGTGTTTTGGGATAGTTTGGTGCAATTTTATGCACATGAATAAATAAGGATAAAAAATCATGAAGTTTTATGTGATCCCCCTTGAATGGTTTAATTAAAATGTATATGGTTTTCTAGGGGTATTTATTCGTTTTTTTAACACTTCCTAGCCTTAAAATTGGGTATTGTGTGTGTTTTTTATAATTATGTACATTGGATCAATCTAAGTATGTTTTCATTTAATGGTTTCTCTGAATATTGATGGGTATAGTGAAGTAGACTTGTGTGCTTTCGTTTTTTGGTTGGATCAATGAGAATCAGTTTTTATATGATTCTGTTGGGAGAGAACTCATTTGATATATGATGGATGAGTGTTATTAATTCAATATATTCTTCATGTTTTTATTTTCAACTCTTTTAGATGATGAAATTTTTTGGGACTTGTAATCTTGTTATTTAGAGAATTGTTTTCTTTTGGAGGCCTTGACTAGTTGTTTCTGCGGTTTTACATTGATTTCTTGATGTGAGCATTGTTTCTAATGGGAATTTTCTCATGCATCAATGCTTATTTTTTCCCTTAATTTATGTAGATCATTTGATTGTTTTGGTTTCTACCTCAGACGTGGGAAGAACATAGGGTAAAATCATATATAGTTGGAATGAATTTGTGTTTCCATTTATGATGTATATTTCACCCTCCTATGTTTTTTCATTTTAATTACCACGGTATGGCGTTCCAAGGAGATAGATTTAAACCCCCATGTATTCTGGTTATGATCCTTAGGTTAGTACACTATCATTTATTTTCAATGAATTTTTTTCTTTGTATGCTCCTTGTGTCGATGTCTTGTTTTGAGTGATCCGGCTTTATGATCCTTTGGGGTGTTTCATGGTGTAGTTCACTCCTTGTGGTTTTGATCAAGTAGCTTGACATTTTCTTTAGCCTATGGAGTTCTGTAATTCCCCTTGGAGATTTCATGAATTTGGTTTCTTGGTGATTTTTATCGCATCTCCTTCCTTTTAAACATATTATTACATGATTTTTATTCATAAATATCCAACAATTACAACCCCAAAGATCATGAGTCCAAGTACCATTGGAAGACGAGGTTCATATTCCATCAAATGAAAATAAAATTTAAAATACTAAATTTATTATACTTTTTGAGTTCCTAAATCCATTTGAGATTCTAAAACTATAAAGTAAAACCTTTGAAATATATAAACAAAGTATTGAGTTAAAATCCCATTAAGGGAATAAACATGATAAAAAATGCATGTGAGTCAATGGTATAACATGATATCATAAAATAGAAAGCTTATGAGTATTCACATTCAATCATAACATATATAAAATTGTATCATAATATCATGGTGGAATAGAAATTTTTTAATAAAAACAAAACATGACTTAAATATGAGTCAAGTATAACTACCAAGACAATATCACAATGGGGTCAAGTCCCATAACTGATTAGTTTTTATCCTTAATCACATATATGACATCTCATGATACAATAAAATTATACAATGAAATGAATCACTATCTGGGAACATCCATCATAACATGTTCTGATTTTATGTGTTCCATATAAATAAATTCAATCATAGGTAATAACAAAATAATTACCCATGGAAAGAAAATGTGTTGTATAAGCATGCCTCGATTCATAATCAAAGGAAATGTAATAATGAAGGAATTTGATGAATGTGAATAAGGATTTTATTACCCCATAAAATGAAGGATTAATAAGCTACAAATATATTTTGGAGAAATTTATACGAAATTTAGAAATATTTCATAATAATAATGATTTAGATTAAGTGAGTTAGAGAGAGAATAGTCATAACCCAAATTAAAGGGTGGTTTAGAGATATCCCTAATATTGAGATTGATTCATCAAGTGTGTTATTTATCGTCCTGAAAAATTAACATATTTTAATTATTTACTTCCTTAAGTGAATATTGTAGATTTATTATTCCTTTTTATTTTATTTATTTTCATGTTATGTTCAATTTCTTATTCATCTAGTTTCATGTTGAACATTTTGTTGATGTTCATATCATATGTCCAAAATCAAAAAATAAAGTTGAATATGGTCAAATAGATTATTAATTTATTATATCTAGATTAATGATAATGATGTGAGTATAATTTTTATATATATATTAGACTTTTAAAATCAATCCTGAAGTATGGTAAGGAAGAATAAATTTTTTCGCAATCATTGAGATGGTAAGATGGATGTACGCATGATTAGCTTATACATTTTTCAATGATTATGATGTATAGAAGGTATGGTTTATTTTATATTTCCATAATTATCATTATATCATAAATATTGTATTATTTATTTAAATATACATAAATGTGATTCGATAATAAAAAGTGAATCACATGACTTCGTGAGGTGGTAGTTTCTTGTACACACAAGCATCATTATTATTTTCAATGGATGGTATACTATGAAATTAAATGATATATTAAATATAAAAAAAGATTGATATGTTCTTAACATCATTTATAAACATTAAATTCCTCTTCATAAACATTTATGAGATGTGATGATGGAAAATGAATTACAAATATTCATGAGTCTGTAGTCCATTGTACAGATGATCGATGGTTGTTTTCCCATTTTATGGATTTGTAGATGTATTTAGGGGATTCAAATAACAGAATAACAAAATAGTTTCATTTTTATACTGGTTTTATTATTTCATTATGTTTGAATAATAATTCAAGTAGGTGGAATAAGAAATAAAACAAACAAACTTCATTAAAAATGAAACCAATTCTTTGGACCACACTTTTAGGATTATACGTAGTGCCTCCCGAGATTAAAGTTCTAATCAAAACAAGGATTATATGATGTTTTTATAGAAGTAATGAAGTTGTTTTGTTTTGTTTTTTGGAACAATATGTTTTTGAAGTGGGTTGAGGAGAGGAGATGGGTTTCCATTTTCATGAGAGGATGAGTTATATTATTTTAAAAACCCAAAACTATTCAATAATGGGAAGTAACTCACAAGTCAAGTACCTAAAAATATAAAAATAAATTATTATAGGAGATATAATTCCAAGAAACACCTATGATACAAAAAAAGTATCATGTTTTAAAAATGTTATCTTATTTACCTCTACGGTAACTCACTTTTAATGTTTTTAGGAAGGTAACATGTTTTACTATTTTTAATATTAATTATGAAAAAATTATCTTAGCCTCATTAAAAATATATATATTATCATTTTTTAAAATATTAAATCCATTTTTTCAAAAGAAATTCCCTTATATGGTGGAATATAATTTAAAATACAACCCATATGCACAATGTAATAAAACTTTCTAAAAAATACTTTTTAAAGAAAAAATGATCATAAATAAACTGTATGAATATAAATAATCATTATACAAATTTCAATTCAAAATAATTGATATATAATCAATAAAACTAATTTAAATAATTACCCCTTATTTTTATTAAATTAATTAAAATTGAGTACCATTATTCACTTTAAAACGGTTTTCCTAAGAAAATATTTCATTTTTATGCCTAAAAATAAAACTATATAAAATACTGTGTAGAAATGATTTAAATATCATTACTTATATTAAATATAAGTAAATAGTAATTATTTAAATTTATAATGAAATTTAATAATAATGGAAATTTTAAATTACTTAATATATTAAAAAAGATTGATGGAGATACCAAAATTGTAATTCCATGATTCATTGAAGAAATATATTTTTTCATAGAAATAGAAAGTTTAGACCAAAATTTAATTTTGAGATGATGATATAAATAAAATTTCATTTTAAAAAATAAAATTTCAAAAATTTCAATAAATTAATTATAGTTGTTTCTTTTAAATGAAATAAAAAAAATATTTTTCAAGGCAACATTTTTATTAGGAATAAAATATAAATATAAATTAAGTTCTTATTTATTGAGAATTTATCAATAAATTTTTACCTATTAATAAATTTATATATTTTTCATTAATTAATTAATATTATTAATACCCTCTAATTTAATATCTAGATTGTGAAGTTCATAAATAATCAGAGTTCGTTTAGTATCATTTATGTGTGTCACATACACTATCAAGAATATTTTTCCGTTTAAAAACATAGGGTGATATATTCTTCCACCCTTATATAATTTAAACATGGAAATTTCATATTAAATACTAAACTGAAAATCAGTGAGGTTTCTTCTTCTTCATCATCTCTTAAAGATCCCTTTTTTATTTTTTAAACTTATGGTTTCGCCATAACACATACACTGGGTGGGTTGTCTTATTTTGTAAAACATTGTCTCTATGATAAAATATATTCACCATATTTTCCTTGTATAAAGGTTATTTCTCCAAAATAACCACATCTTGATTTTATACATGTCACGAACCAACCCGGGTCGACCCTAAACTGGACACCCGATTCAGCCCGCAACATTGCCCGAGGGGAGTTCCTGATCCCCGCGGGCTGGAAACTAGTGTCGGGCATAAAACTAAATAGGTGGGAATGATTTGGCCCATAACAGGATGAAAAATAAATTAATAAAGACTAAACAAAGAGAAAGAAAACTAGCAGTGTAAAGAAAACAGGACAGTACATACCACCATGTGACCACTTGGTCACCTCCATCAACTAAAAGTTTTCACCACATGGGAGACGAAACAAGAACCTAAACCAAATAGATAAAACTGCATCTAAAAATGTAAGATTAGAATGAGCATTAAAATTCTCTGTAGGAATGCAAAAAAATAAACCACAGAATCCATGAATTTTTCTGTTCCAAACACTACTGGAAAATAGAGCTATACCCACGGTTTTGGGAAAAACCGTGGGTATAGGGGTACCCTATACCAACGGTTTAAGAAAACCGTGGGTATATGTATAGTGTCGGAACCTATACCCACGGTTCTGGAAAACCGTGGGTATTGGTCACCTATACCCACGGTTCTTATAAAACCGTGGGGAAAGAGTTTTTTTCGAAGGCCTATACCCACGGTTTGGTAAAACCGTAGGTATAGGTATTTTTTTCAAGGCCTATCCCCACGGTTTTTGAAAAACCGTGGGGATAAAAAAAATTAGAAGGGCTATACCCACGGTTTTTTAAAACCGTGGGGATAGCCTATGGCGGCAAAAAAAAAATAGACGCGGGAAAATAGAAATGATTTGGCGGGAAAATTTATTCCCACAATTTGAATTATTATTTATAAGCTGATATATTTTTGTTAACAAATTATATTGACAGCTTGGTTGGTTAAGTACTTAGGTTCGTATGCCCCATATCGCCGGTTCAAACCTCCACGGGCGTATAATTTTAATATGCAGCGCGTTGATAATATTAATATAAATAGGCAAATATATAATTATATAACAGTTGCCAATAATGGCTCAGTTGGTACGAAACGCGGTTCTTTCGCGATTTGTGTGTAGAGTCGCGGGTTCGAAACCCGCGGGATTTTTTTAAAAATTAAACACGCTTTATTAATATATATACCATGATATATATATATATATAGCATAATGAATTATTAGCTCGGTTGGTCTGACAGATGGGCAGATTCGCGCGGTGTGGTGCGGGATCTGGGTTCGAAACCCACCGCCGAGTATTTTTTGGATGATTAAGTCCCCACGGTTCTCAAACCGTGGGGTAAATCCTTTGACAGCGTGGCCACGCACTTGCCACGCTGTGTCAAACTTATGCCCACGGTTTCTCCAAACCGTGGGTATAGGGTGACCCCCCTATCCCGACGCCATTGCAGCCCACGGTTCCCAAAACCGTGGGTATAGCCTATACCCACGGTTTTGGGGGCTATACCCACGGTTTTGAACCGTGGGTATAGGGCAGTTTTCCAGTAGTGAAAACAGCCCAAAAATACTAGTTTGAACTACAGTTATAAAGATAAGGTTTTCATATTTAGACTACATTTTGAAAACAAACAATCACAATTCCATTTCCCTTATAATTCAAAAATAAGGAAAAGGAAACAAAAGAGGGGATCACAAAAACTTTTCCAAAACAACTACTTCGAAGTTCATTTTAAAACCAACCATTCAGACAACACTTTTCTAGGAAAACACCAAAACCATGTTCAAGGGTGTGATTCCACACATAGAAAGGGAAATGGTAATAATAGTGCATGTACCAAAGGATGACAGAAAACCTAGGAAATTGGAGGAAGACTAGAATGTACTATACATGTGACTCATCCAAAAGTCACACATACTCTCGATGACATCATAATTCCATAATGCCCGGTGTTTCCCTACATGGCCTAACCGAGGGGCCCAATGCCCTAGCAGTGTATAATCCATACTAGGGGCCACTATCTAGTGCGTAGTCTATACTAGTGCAACAATCGTTATCAGTAAACCATCTTTCTATGGTCAGTTCCCATGCTATGTTAACAAATTGGTGTTCCACACATTCAAATAAAAAAGTCATATTTAAATATAATCCAGCACGTGACACAAACTGGCACCACCATGACCACCTCAAAGTTAATCTAATGCCTTAAAATAAATATTCTGAAAAGGAGGCCCATACCAAGGACCCTCCTATCACATGATCGACAGACACGGAAAAGGGCCTAACCAAAGAAGGTTTTTCCCAAACACACGGTTTCAATGATGCCAAATGGGCCTCATACAATTCACACACATCACAAAATTTGGAAACAGCCAATCTAAAATTCAAAATGGGACTTTATGATTACCTCATAAACCATTTACCAAAACATTTGAGAATGTTTCCAAAACATTAATAAACATCATTTCTTACAAAAATGGTCAGATTGGCTAAAACGTGCCAATATCCTTTCACAAAAACATTCATTTTCCAAAACATGAATTTACCAAAACATTCCAGAACAATAAACATTTATGAACCATTTTTTAAACAATGCTAAACACCATAACATGTTTCGAACCCACTGGTTAAACCTTAAAGAACCCATTAAAACCATATTTTCCAAAACACTGAAAGAAACACAAACAGTTCACTAGTCATTCCATAAACAAATCTAACAGTTCGTTAAAAAACAATATTAACAAATCAGACTAATTACACAATCCAGAAGATAATGTAACAACTACTTTTTAACAGGCCCAAAAGAAAACTTGAAAACACTAATGTTGTTTGACCATTTATTTTTCAAATATACTAATCTAGTAAAATAATTTATTAAAAACATGATATCATTAAATGGGATTATTTTAACAAGGGAAAATGTGGATTTTCCTACCTCAAGGAAGTCAAGTTGAAACCTTCTAACACAAGAAACACATCTATTGCACACACGCAAACACTTCCATATGTATATATATACACCTTTAAACTGATGCACATGTTCCCCACTCCATAAAGGAACACACACTCAGAATATGTTTACATATATATATATTCATACCTGGGAAAAAGTGTGTTCGCACTTGGAAATGGTCTCGGATCCCTACAATAATTTCCCACACCCAACATAAAGTGTCAAGACTGACGCACCTCTCAATAAAAACCAGGGACTCAATGATATAAACATGAACCAAAAATAAAGTGTGCAACAAAACAAGGGATGAAAAAAATATCACCCCAGACAGCGACAGTGATCATGAGAACATGACAGGACAAGATTGCACACTAAAAATCATTATCTGAACTACCAATAAAATATAAGGAATTTCAAAACACAATAACAAAAATAAAATAAATATGTGCATGATAACAAAACTCTTACCTTAGATGGTGGTGGCGAACCAAAATTTTCGGCGAGGCCAAACGCACCCTATGAACAACAGCGGATGATCCGAAGCGATTTGAATCAGTTATCCTTTGGCGGCGGTGGATGGAACGGTGTCCGACATGACCTGAGACACACTTTGTAAACCCATAGAGGGAATTAATGGCCACGTCGGAGCACACTAAGGTGCTGCACAAAGGGATTCGGGTTCGTCGCTGCTGGCCACCAGACAGGGGGGTCGGATTCACGCTGCTGGCCGCTGGAGAGTGGGGTCAGGTTCTCTGAAGTCAAACTGGAAAGGGGGAAGAGGGGCTGCGCCGGATTAGGAGGGGAAGATGCACTGGACCGGGAGAGGAATCTATACCGGACTGGGATGCTGGGTTGTAGGAACCCCTAGTGCGAGGTGAAGACGGATGGGCCAGCTGGTCTGGTGCGCTGAGGAGGCCAGAGCGGTGGAGGTCGGTGCACGCCAAAGGACAAAGGGGAGGAGCTCGCCGCACTGCTGGGAACGATAATCGGGAGGCAATGGCCTGGGAAGGGGCTCATGGAAAAGAACAGAAACGGGGGAAGGGGGCTGCGGAGGCGTTCACCGTGCGGAAGAAAAATAGGGGGCAACATTGGGGTGCCCAGCGAGGGCGATGGGGAAGGGGGTGCGGCCCGCGACCAGCAAGGGGGAAAAGGGGGAGACCACCGGGTGGTTTGGGATTTCTCACATTTTTTTTTTATTTTATGTTATAATAATAATAATAATAATAATAATACCAATATTATAAGTTATTGTTATTATTATTATTAAAAATTTATAAAATTCATTTTAATTTAATTTAACCTACATTACTTAGTTTATTTTTTATTATTTATTCTAATTTAATTCATTACTCTAAATTTATTATTTATATAAACGGTTAGGCTACTGTGAAATCACATGGTCTTAATGAATTATTGCTACTATATGTGTGGTGGTCGCACACCCACCCGAACCAAAGGTGCGGTGACCACTAGTAGTATGGTGACTGCACACTAGCCTGAGATCCACTGAAAACATCAAAGCATCAACGATATCAAACCCGTACCCAAACCCAACTCTGTCCAAAGGTGCAGGACTAAGAATAGAATAAAAAAAATAGGCGTCTGTGGTCTGCGTCTGACAATTCTCCCCACCACAGACACTTTATACCCCTAGAAATTCACTAAGCCAATGGAACCCAAATTGAGTTTATGACCAGACAAAATCATATAGAACCGAGAGCCTCAGGATTACCATTCCCAACAAATGTCACACCCAACCAAATTAAATAATCCCACTACCCGATATTGAGGGAAGAACATGAGAGGGTCCTCCCCAACACATGATTTCACTAATACAAAAACCCTTGAAACCCGAACACACCACGCCCCTAGGGGGGCCAACGTGAGATCTCACAAACCAAACTCGTTCATCTTCCCAACATGGACCAAATAACACACCTGAGCCTTTGTTGTAAAACATTCTATGAAACAACCAAGAAACTTATGGATGAAGAATTAACTCAACACCTCCCATAAAGTTCATGAAACAAACCTTCCTCTAACAAAAATAGTTGTGACCAACAAAAATTCATAACAGTTCCATTCATTCACTGCACACACCATTTAAAGAGACCAAAAAATTTAAAAACCACGCTGAGAGAAGATAAGGCTGCTTGGATTGTGGGAGAACATTCTCATCATGCCACCACAATACATATTAGATTATTACATCAATGAGAATCGAACAAGGAAATTTCGGATATTTCCATCCCAAAGCTAAAAACATAATTCGAACTGAGGTTCCACACACCCTTGGAAAATCTTATCTGTGTTTGATCATCAACCTGAGACCTGTGGCTAGGGATCTTATAGATGAAGCCTCTCCTCCCTCACAATCATGCATTTGCATCCTCTGGTCCCTAGATCCTTCCTCCTGAATGACACTTCTTTCAAAACTCTCCCTGGTGGCCTAAATAGTCGTGCGGTAGGAAGACATCAGAGGGATGCGACAATGCATCTTTGAATACCTCAAACGGCCAGACTAGTGGCATGCGAGAGAATGGTCCCACAACCTGGGAGTCGGTATAGAAGAAGATCCTTGCCAGATGGGAAATCATCACTAGAGCTGACCCCCAAAAACTACACCTGATACTCTAATGACGATGAGACATCCCACCTTTACTTGTCTAGAACTGAACCCTCCAATAATTTTGGGATGGAAAGAACCTTAACTACCTTGGGAGTTCTACAAAAATCGAAGACACACTATCTTCCCAAACAATAAAACTGCCTCTAACAGACATTGATTACCTCAATAAGCAGGCAACAAACAAAACGAACTGGGAACTAGGCATACCTCATTAACAATTGTAGGAGGCTTTCTGGGTTGCATACTCGTACCAACACAAAAAAAAACCATCGAAACTGGCATCATGACAATACTCAATCAAAGAAAAAAACATGAAAAAGGAAAAAGGGCCATAATCCAAACATATACAAATACAATCATAAATCACTTTTCAAAAACCATTATTTTTAAAAAAAATTAAAACTCACCTATGCAACCTTATGAACTGTCACATTTTCATTCATTGAATCTCACTCACATCATCTTCGAACAAGTTCCCCTGTGATCTCTTTGTACATACCCACACACGTGTGACCGTCCACAAGGAGTGCCAAAGATCAAGCACTTATTTTCCTTACCTAATCCCAATACGTACCAAGTATTTCCAAACCGCAACACTATCCCTTTAAAAACTCACTTCACCAATTTCAAAACAAAATAAAAGAAACACTTTTTAATTTCAAAATCAGTTTCACTTTAACGCACACTCACATCAACCGATATTAAGATGAAACACCACCAACAACAACCCACTGGAATGAGGAACTATTGCATACATCTGACCCGGTGACATGGTGGTGATCCATGCCCTATGTAAGGAATAACACTAAGAGGACCTTGAGTCAGCACTTGGTATTCACATGGTTCACCACCCCATGTGAGGCCACAACGTGAGTAGATTTTCCTCCATTGTCTTCCCTCAATCCAAAACAACCAAAGACAAAAGACTCAAATCTCGTACTACCCCTGGTAACTCAGGTCTTGTTGCGAACGACGGTGATCAGGCACCGACCGGTAACCTACCTCCTAAGGTCTGTTAGCCCTAATATTCTTCTACCAGACACCCCAAATATCAAGAACCTTCCTTTCATACCATTTTGTCATGAACCAATGCGGGTGACCCTGATCCGGTCACCCGAGTCAGCCCGCGGCATAGCCCGAGGGGTGTTCTCGATCCCCGCGGGCTGGCATCTAGTGTCGGGCATCAAAACTAATCTTGTGGGAATGATTTGGCCCATAAAATTAAGACAAATAAATTAATAAAGACTAAACAAATAGAAATAAAACTAGCTGCGACAAGAAAACAAGATTGCACATACCTCCATGTGACATCTTGGTCACCTCCATCAACTAACAGTTTGCCTCGCAAGTGTAGAAGAAACAAGAACCTAAACCAAACAGCTGAACCTACATCTAAAAAGGTAAGATAGCCGTGAGCATTAAAATGCCCAGTAGGAATTCCAAAAAATGAACCGCATAATCCAAGCATTTTCTAGTTCCAAAACCACCCAAAAATACTATTTTGAACTACAGTAATAAAAATAAGGTTTTCATATTTACACAGCATTTTGAAAACTAACAATCAAAATTCCATTGCCCTTATAATTCAAAAACAAGGAAAAGGAACCAAAAGAGGGACTCACACAAACTTTTCCAAAACAGCTACTTCAAAGTTCATTTTAAAACAAACCATACACACAACACTTTTCCTAGAAAACACCAAAACCAAGTTCAAGGGTTTGATTCCACACACAACAATGGAAATGGTACTAAAATAGCTCGTATCAAAGGATCATGGAAAACCTAGGATCTCAGAGGAAGACAAGAATTTAGTATACATGTGACTCATCTTGAAGGCATGCCTACTCTCGATGACGTCCTAACGCCCTAATGACCTGTGTTTCACTACATGGCCTAACCGAGGGGCCCAATCCCTTTGTAGAGTATAATATGTACTAGGGGCCACTATACAGTGCATAGTCTAAACTACGGCAGCAATAATTCTTAGTAAACCCCCTTTCAATTCTATGTTTATGTGCTATGTTCACCAAGAGGTGTTCCACACATTCAAATAATAGGCCATATATATATAATCCAGCACACGACACAAACCTGCACCACCCAACTACCTAAAGGTTAGTCGCATCCCTTAAAATAAATATTCTCAAAAGGAGGCCCATACCTAGGACCCTCCTGTCACATGATCGACAAACGAGGAAAAGGGTCTAACCAAAGAGGGGTATTCCCAATCAAACAGTTTCAAAGATTCCAAATGGGACTCATACAACTCACATACATCAAAATTTTGTAAAAATACAATATAAAATGCCAAACGGGTCTTTAGGTTTACCTCGTCAACCATTTAACAAAACATTTAGGAATGTTTCCAAAATAGTAATAATCATCATTTCATAAAAACATGGTCAGACGGACCAAAATGTTCCAATATCTTTTCATGAAAACATGCATTTACCAAAACATGCAAAAACAATAAACATTTATGAACCATTTTTGAAATAACTCTAAACACCAAAACATGTTTCCAACCCACTGGTAAAACCTTAAAGAGCCCATTAAAACCATGTTTTCCCAAACACTTAAAGAAACACAAGCAGTTCACTAGTCATTCCATAATCAAATAATACAGTTCGTTAAAAAACTATATTAACAAATCAGAAAATTTACTCAAACTAGAAGATAATGTAACAACTACTTTTTACCAATCCCAAAAGAAAACATGAAAACACAATAGCATGTCAGCCAATTATTTTTCAAAGATACTAATCTTGTAAATTAATTTATAAAAAACATGGAAGAATTAAATGGACTTATTTTAAAAATGAAAAATGCAGACTCACCTACCTTAAGGAAGTCGAGTAGAAACTTTCCAACTCAAGAAAAACCTCGCTTGCACACACGCACGAACTTCCATATGTATATATATTCACCTTTAAACTGATGCACATGTTCCCCACTCCATGAGGGAACATTCAATTAGAAAACATATATATATATATATATTCATACTTGGGAAAAAGTGTGAGCGCACTTAGAAATGATCTCGGCTCCCTGCAAAAATTTCCCACACCCAACATAAAGCATCCAAACTGATGCACCTCTCAATAAAAAACAGGGACTCAAAGATATAAACATGACCCAAAAATAATGTTTGCAACAAAACAAGGGATGAAAAAAACATCACATCGAATAGCGACGGTGATCATGAGAACACAACAAGACAATATTGCACACTAAAAATCATTATCCGCACTACCAATAAAATAGAAGGACTTTTAAAACACAATAAGGAAAATAAAATAAACATGTGCACGATGAAGAAACTCTTACCTTGGATGGTTGTGGCGAACGAAAATAGGTGGCAGGGCCAAATGCGCCCCACGAACAATAGTGGATGATCCGAAGTTATTTGAATCGCTTCGCATTTGACGGTGGCAGACGAAAAGGGGTCCGGCGTGACCTGAGACACCCTTCGCGAAACCAGCGAGGGAATTCACGGCCATGTCGGTGCATGATGAGGTGATGCAAAAAGTGATTCGGGTTCTTCAATGTTGGCCACCAGACAGGGTGGGTCGGGTTCTCGCTGCTGGTCACCGGAAAGGGGGGTCAGGTTCTCTGAAATCACACTAGAAAGGGGGAAGAGGGGCTGCGCCGGACCGGGAGGGGCAGCTGCGCTGGATTGGGAGGGGAAGCTACATTGGACCAGGATGCTGGGAGGCGGTAACTCGTAGGGTGAGGTGAAGTCAGCTGGGCCGGCTGGTCTGGTGCTCCGAGGAGGCTGGAGCGGCTGAGGTCGGTGCGCGCCAGCGGACGATGGGGAGGAGCTCGTCGCGCTGCTGGGAAGGAGAACCGAGAGACGACGGCCTTGGCAGGGGCTCATGGCGCGGAACAGCAATGGGGGAAGGGGGCTGCGGAGTGGTGCGCCATGAAGAAGATAAGCAGGGGTGGAACATGGGTGCACAAAAAGGGCAACGGGGAATTGGGGTGCGGCCCGCGGCTAGCAAGGGGGAAAAGGGGGGGGGGTCGGGTAGTCTAGGGTTTCACACATTTTTTTCCTTTTATTTTATAATAATGATGATGACGATGATGATTATGATGATGATGTTGATGATGATGATGGTGATGATGATGATAATAATAATAATATTATTATTATAAATTATTGTTATTATTATTATTAAACATTTTATAAAATTCTATTTAATTTAATTTAACCTACTTTACTTTGTTTATTTATTATTATTGTATTCTAAATCAATTCATTCCTATAATTTTATTATTTATCTAAACGGTTGGGAGACCGTGCAATCACCAGGTCTAAACGCACGATCTCTACTAGTAGTGATGTGTCCGTGCACCCACCCAGACAGAATGGGCGGTGACCGCTAGCAGTGCGGTGACCGTGCACTGGCCTGAGACCCACAAAAAACATCAAATCATCAAAAATTACAAACCCAAACCCAAACCCAACTCTTCCCAATGGCGTGGGACCGAGAATAGAATAAAACAATAGGCGTCTGTGGTTGGGGTGTGATAGTAAATGTGATTGGTATAGTATGTACTTTCTCAAGATGGATACATAGAATACATCATGTACTTTAGATCAGTTAGGTGGGAGTTCTAGATGATAGGAAACTGTTATGATTACATCAAGGATATAAAATGGGAATATATATCTAGTACTAAGATCTCCAATATTCTAAAACCTTATGACTTTATTCAACAATGATATACAATGGTATGCCTTATCACTTACCATAAGATCTAGGTCTCATCGATGATTTCCTGCATAGATTTTCTATCAACTATGAATTTATGTCATATGAAACTGAATGATTTTCACCTTCTCTATAATCTCATAGAAAAGTTCATGTCTCATTATGTTCCACTCTCTAACTCCATTCTAGAATGTTAGAGTCCAACACTTTATCCCATACAGATCCTCATAAGGTGTCACATAAATACTATAATGGAGATTGTTTTTATATGAGAACTTGACTAGGGGAAGTTATTATTCTAAACGTCCTTCTAAATCCATTGAAAAAAATCACAGAATATCCTCTAGTGTTTGTATTTTTATATTAGAGTGACTATCTATATGAAGGTGATATGTAGTACTAAAGACGAGTTTTGTATAAAACACTTCTCCAGAACATTGAGGTAATACTTTTATTTTGATATGATATAATAGAGAGTGTCACTCCATGTAATCTTACTACCACCCATATATATATATATATCATAGTGAGTTTATTAAGAGATAAATATTCCCTGATAAAAATAAAATTTTCTAACTTTATGTAGAAATTGACTACCACATTTAAAATAATATTTCTTTTAGGATTCATTGGGAGTCCTATGATGAAATCCATGGTTATATTTTCCCATTTCCATACTGGTATGGGAAACAGTTTCATCATACCATTGGACTTATATCATTTAGCCTTCACATTCTGGCATACAAAGCATCTAAACACAAGTTATTCAATCTCCATCTTCATGTAATCCCACCTAATCTATTGCTTCATATCTCTATATATCTTAATGATTCCTTGATTGATAGAGAAGAATGATATATTTATTTCATACAAAATCTTCTTCTTTAGATCTGGTTTTTATGGGACACATATCCAAGTTCCAAACCATAATCTCCTTATTTAGAAAAAGTTAAACTCTATAATATTCCAAACATTTTACTATAACCTTCTAATATTGTTGCTCCTACTTGATCCTCACAATAATGGATGGTTTAAGAATTATTTGATCAAGGTAGGATAAAGATCCTTTCTCTATTCACTTAATCATACTTTTCAAGTCTAACATGACTAGATCATTCTCGATTCTCTTCATTAAAAAAGTTGTTATATCCTTTCTACATAGAGAATCTTCCACTATGTTTTTATTTCCAATTAGAGTAATTTATTGGGTAGTCATTGTCTTTGATTAGCACTGACCATAATTTCTGGTGCTTGTTAATGTCCTTCGTTGTAAATATATATTTTATGCTCTTCTAATCTTTATATATTCCACACTTCTCTACATAGATATAATGTTCCTTCATAAGGAAAGAAAATATCACTGTATCCAACACCAAATTATGTGTCAGATACTTATGCTCATGAACCGGCAAATGAGCGTGGGAATAGGCGTTCACTTTATCATTATTAATTATTACACAACTCAAAACATTCTTTGAAGCATCATTGTTTACTGAAATAACTCCCCACTTGAGCCTAATGTGATGAATGGTGTAGTGATAAGCCTCTTTTTCATATCCTTAAACATATCTTTGCATTCACTCATCTAAAAAACATAAATACCTTCAATGATAGATAGGTAATTGGGTTTTAAAATCATCAATATGTTTTCAAAAGTCATCGTTAAAACCTAGATAATTCATGTAAAATATGGATCACCATTACTAATACTCATCTATCCCAGTCCTCTATTACCATTTTTATATAAGGGTCTATATATATCCCTATTTTATTGGTAATATTTTTAAAGAATGATACATACATTACCCAAGACTCACATTTATTATACTTTTCTTATGGACCCTCCTTTCATGGATCCTTTAAAATAGTATTCAAATTATTTTCAAGCTCCTCTTTTTTTTGGACAAAATTAGAATATTATTTATAATGACTATGAAAAATTTGTCATGTTAATATCTAAAGTCATTCAATAAATATTTCTAGGGGATTAGTGAGCTTGAAAATCATCACTATGAATTAATAATGTCTATACCTAATTTGAAAGTAAATTTTATTAATATATTCATCATTCACCATTATTGGTGACACCCCGATTGAAGGTCTATCATAGGGAAACAATGGGCTCTACATGGTAGATCGAGAAAGTAATATATCTGCGATAAGGGGTACTAGTTATTTATCATGATATTTTTCCTGAAAATAATCTATACATTGGTGAATTGAACCATCCTAATTCTTTGAAAATAGGATTGGTGTACCCATGTTGAAGAATTGTGGCGTATAAAACCCTTTACTGGATTCTCTTTCTGTTGCTTGTTCATATCTTTTAAATCAGTGTTGGCTATCTTGTATGGAGGCTTTGATTAGGATAGAGATCCGGGTAATAGTTCAATTGAAACTCAGCCTCTCAGTCTAGAGTAAGGCTAGAAGTCCCTTATTGGAATACATTAATAAACACCTCATAATAGAAATTTCATTGAGCATGATTTCCAACATTATCTCAATCATTTGCACTAAATATTATTTCTCATAAGGAAATAATATCCATGATTTAACAGAAGAATTTGGGGGAGATTCATCCTCCACCATGAACATTTATAGAACCACAACTGACATAGGGTAGGGATTGTGACCTCCCTCTATAGATGTTTGATTTGGTTTTATATAAGTATATCCTGTACATGTCCAAAATAGAATCAAAATCCACTCTGGGATGTAATACCACATTTGGTGAATGATTAATTGCACAGACATTGATTAGAGATGAGTTATATACTTTGGATACAACCAATACTTTTTAATTTTTATCATGGATAGCTCAATCACTACGTTCTGAGGTGGTATATAAATAGTTCTACTAAACCTTCATGATATGAATTAATGCATAGAATATGAATAAAAAATTAGTTTAATTGTTAATGAATGAACAAATATTGTACCAGTCATCAAATATTTATTTGGATCCACCGCAGAAGTAGTGATTACATATGATCTTCTTTTCTCTCCAGGTATTGGTTGTTATTATCATTTTTGGTCTCAAAAAACCCCCACAGCTTTGGGAATTGTATAACTTAATGCATGTATTCCATGCAGTTGAAATATAGCACTATAGGATGAGTAATAATTTGAACCATATTTTTTTCTTTCACATTCGTGGTTTTCTTCATTTA
Source organism: Viscum album (assembly GCA_963277665.1). Classification (NCBI taxonomy): domain Eukaryota; kingdom Viridiplantae; phylum Streptophyta; class Magnoliopsida; order Santalales; family Viscaceae; genus Viscum; species Viscum album. Next base: position 258,912,493 of record OY728125.1, on the reverse strand, counting down.
TCTTTGTAAATGATTATCCTAATACCCACATTTTCACATTTAAAGCATGCAACAGTTTCCATTAGATTGTTTACAGGATGATTCTTCATGCACTTTTGAAAAGTATGATGTTGGGTTTTCTTTCCACAATGGGATTTATCTATTGATACTCTGAAAGAAAAGTTTATTTTATGACTTTATCTCTATTACCACAAGACCACATAGATTCACTGATCTTTATCTAAATTTTCGTGAAAAAATGTACAATCTAATCATAACTATCAAAGTCCTAAATGGATAACGATTTTTGTACAATCAGCAATAACCCATAAAATAATTGGTCCGCTTTACTTTTGGTGTTGATGGAAAAGACAAAGGCATAATATTAAATCATTAGGATTATATCCTCATATTCCCGTATTGGCTCATATTCCATTCTCTCCAAACCAATGAAACACCGCTCTATTCTAAGAAGTATAGTTTGAGGAAAATATTTATTGAAAATTAATTTTCATAATGTTTTCTAAGTCCATGAAATCAATATCCTCATTTTATATTTTGTTCTTGATTAATGTCCACAATTGAAAAGTTTCTCCCTCAATGTGAAAAAATGCCATCTTAAATTTCTCTTCTTATTTTCGTTGGTTGAAATAGAATCGATTCTCAATGGAGATAATATGTGATTCAATGATATTGGTATGAGATTTTATACTAAATTTAAGGGCATTTTACCTATAAAATACTTTATTAAAACATGATTCTTCTTGGGAGGATTGAATTATGTGCGCTTCATGTTATTATTCATAACATGTTATAGAGATTCCAATACATTCATGAAGTTCTCAACTCCCACTACTATAAGGATTGAAATATTATTAGGTAAATCATTACATTGCATGTTATGTTTCATCTTCACAAGGTGTATCCTATTTATAACTATTAACTAAAGAGAAAACCAAGATGAGAATAAATTAATATACAAAAGATAAAATTACAAAATTGGAAGGAATAAATTATAAATGATAAGTATATCATAATTATTGAGTCTCTAGGTTTCAAAATAGGTTATTGGTGGTAATATTTTCAATTATTGTTTCTAACCTAATTTTTTTTCAAGTCCTTCATAATTTATCATAAATAGTTTTTAAATTTTAAAATCATCTCCCCCCTGAAGATCCAAACCAGGTGTGTAGAAATTCAAGTTTTCATGCACCATGTGATGATCGATTCTATATAAATTCTCCCATTTAAGATTTATTACTCCTAGATACAACTATTAAAGATAGAAAACCCCTTATAGTATCTTGGAATGGATGTAATTTCTCATAAACCACTCACTATATCCTTCAATACTATTCCATAATATTCTTGTCATTATAATTATCCTTAGAGTTATCCATATAGTTCTCACTAAATTATTATCATCATGGTTTCTAAATTTTAAAAAACCATTTTCTATCATGCTAATTATAGATACCAATGAATTTTAAATATATTATTACATGATTTTTAAGCGTAAATATCTAACAAGTACATCTCTAAAAATAATGAGGACAAGTTTATTTCGAATAGTTGTTTCATATTACATCATATTAAAATAAAAATTGGAACCCTAAAATTAATCCCCATACTGAGTCGAGAAATAAATTTGGAATACTAAAACTATATAAAATGACCTATGGAATAAATAATGAAATGGGTGACCTAAAAATTCTCGTAAATGAATAAACATGATAAATAAACACAACATGTGAGTCAAAGGTAGAACATGATATTCTAAAAGAGAAGGATTCTAAGTAATAATATGGAATAATTAAAAAAACAACATGGTCTCATAAGATCATGGTAACATAGAAAATATGTAATTAACACAAATAATGACATAATAATGATTCAAGGTAACTACCTAGACAATATCACATGGTGGATGATGTCTCATAGTGGATTAGGATTACTCCATAATCACATACATGACGTCTCATGAGACTATAACATTACCCAAGGCACCAAACAACTATATGTGTCCAACCATTATAACAAATTTATGATTTAGGTGTGTCTCATAATGGATATCAGTCATAAGGAATAACATAATAATTTCCCATGGAAATGAAATATGTTTCATAATCCTGCTTCATACTATAATCAAAGTAAATTTCATAATGAATTAATTTGAGAAATGACCATAAAGAATGTATTACCACATAAAATGAATGTAAATTATACAAGGTATATATGTGATATGCATATATAAAAATTTTATAATTATTAGAAAATTTAAAATATAGATATAAATTTAGTTACATAGAGAATGATAATGTCCCAAATGAAAGAGTAGTTTAGATATATCCCTTATCTAGATCCAATCAATCATCTGGTTTCTCTATCTTACAAGATGATAAATTATCTAAATTATTTAATTTCATAAGAACTATTATCAACTTAATTATTCCTCTTATTTTATTTATAATCATTTTATATTCAACATCTAATTTATTGAGGTTCAAGTTAGAAGTTTTGTTGATGCTGAACTCATATGTCCAAAATCACATTAGAAAGTAGAAAAAGAGCCAAGAGATTGTTAATTAATCATTTATATAATAATAATCAATAAATAATTATCATTTTTAAAAATAAAAAAATTATTTAAAAAAATCAGGGAGGACGGTTTTGAAAAATGAACTATGATACAATCATGGAGATAGTAAGTCATATGTACAGATAAGTAATGTTTCCATTTTCTATGATCTTGAGGGAAATAAAGAAATTGTTAATTTAACTTTACCTTTTAATAATTATATTTTAACTATCCAATTATTTATTAAAATAAACTAAAATATACCTTTTAATTGATTCGGTAATAAAAAAATGATAACATCATTTCATGAGGGGTATTCATCTATACAAATGAACGATGTTATCATTTTCAATACATGATATGGTATAAAAGTAAATATTATATTAATTTTAATAAATTATTAAAATTTCAACAATTAAATATATAAAAATTAAATCCATCAACCTAAATATCCCTTAGATGTGATGACGGAAAACAAATTACATCAATTCGTGAGGCAGTAGTCTGTCATGCAGAGAATCGATGGGTTTTACCCGATTTGATAGATGTGTAGAAGGATTTTGAGAATTAAATTAATATTATAAAATAATATTTTATGGTATATAATTGTTTTATTATATAATCTTGTCTTAAAATGATTTTAATGAGGTTGAATTAGAACCAAGACAATGTTACTCGGTTAACAATTACACCTATTCTTCGAAACACTTATTTTAGATTATACTAAAAGCATTCCTTGATTGGATTTTGATAAAAACATCATTATATAAGATGTTGTTATGCAATTAAAGAACATATTAAGATATGAATTTTCCAATAAAATTGTTTTTAATTGAATAATGAAGAGGATAGTGGGTTGCCTTCTATAATAAATGAGGAGTGGCATTCATGTAAGCAAAACAAATATTCAATAATGGGAAGTTGAAATCAAGACAACCACCTCCAAAATTGAAAAATAAAATATTGGAGACGATATAATACCTAAAACCCAATCTAATTAAAAAATAACAATGTTTTAAAAATGTTATCTTTATTATATATAATATTACTCACTTTTCACCATTTTAATAGTTTTAAAAAAGAAACTTTTTACTGATTTTACTATTCATTATAAACAAAAAATAATCTGAACACATTATAAATTATTATGATTAAAAACATGGAACCCATTTTATTAAATTCAATTATTAGGATTCATGTATTTTAATTGAAAATAAATAAAAAAAGCGCGATGAAATGTAGTTTCTTGAAAAATACAATTTTCAATGAAAAGATGGTCTTATATTAACTGTATGAAAATAAATCATCATGATATGAATTAAAATTACCAAATATAGATGTATAATATATAAATTTAATTTATAAAAGTTGATGAATAGTAAATTGCCATTGTCAATTTTCTTTAAGTTGTATTGCCCTTTTAATTTCTATTATGAATGTTGGGGTATGGGTTCTCAGCTCCCCCATAATTCCCTCTTATTGTTTTAATGAAGGGATAACCCTTTCTCTCTCATTAAATTACTCCCATGTACACCCATTACTATGCCGAAATTCCGAAAGGATCTTCTCCCTCTTATTTTACATTCAAGCAATAATTTTGTATCATGAATATAAATTCCATTAAAATTGTTCGTAAATTTATCTATATGAACTCCTTAGTGTCCATTACATGTAAATATGATGAGAAAACTCTTTCTCTCTCATCAACCATTTTTTTTTTGAATTCTTATGTCACGCCGTTACGCTGCCGAAATTGTACCGATTTTCTAAGCCAATGCCATTGTGTAGTGGATACCATGACAATTTCTCTATCAAGGGTATCCGCCTTTATGCACCTTTAGTTATTGATTACAAAGTTCCATGTATAAATTCGACATTACTTTATCATGGAATAAATGATTATGTTTATTAATCCATGTTTTATGATCCATGTGGAACACTTATCCATGAAATGAAATGTTTAAGAAGGGTGTGCCCTTATAGCGCTCTAATGCATTGGGTAAAGTATAGTATCATGATACGACATGTGCAATGAGTGTTGACTCATGCTAATTCAAGTGCAACGACGGTTTACTCGTGCTTCATGTACAATGAGGATTTACTCATGCTGTATGTGCAATGAGCCTTGGCTCATGCTAATTCCATGTTAAGTGTTGTTGCCACATTTCCAAGTTATGATTATCATGCTTTATAATGCCTTTATGTTCATGTTTCTTTTATTCTATATTAATATTACTATTGTCTAACATGTATTTTACTCCTCATGTTATTCCATGTGTACTCCCTTACTGGGCTTTATAGCTCACCCTTTTCTTATGCATGTCCTCAGGTTATCCCATGCAATGCTATGTACGAGGGAATGTAGTGGTCATGTAAAGGACGTTTTCAATAAAGATGTTATATTTCATGTTTTATGTTTTTATGTAATGATCCTAAGCCCCAGAGACACCAAACCTCTCGATCTTCTTATTGTATCAAGTGAAGTTTTATGTAATAAATCATGTATAAGTTTGTAATAAAAGAAGGGTTGTCATAGTTAGTATCGGAGAATAGGTTTAGTTATTTTTGGGATTAGGAAACAGTAGTAAAGCCTTAGATACAATACTAAGTATAATAATAACATCCCTAAGTTTTGGTACGTTCTGATTATGTGGTTTATCAAACAAATACATCCCGGTCTGGATACGAACAGGTAGAGGCGGCTCTGGAACAGATGTATCCTAGGGGTACAACCCAAAAACACTGCATTGAGCTAGACTCAAACAGGAACTGGTGCACGACAACAGGCCTTGCTGTACTCTTGGTTACGACACTCCTGTATGATATGTTTTGATAATTTCAAAATCTTAGTATGAACCCGTATTAAGGGAATTAAAAAAATGCCCCTACGAATATATGTTAGAAACTAGATCATGAAAACCCTAGGTTGAAGCCTATAGACTATTGTGTAAGGAAATAAAAGTTTATTTATAAGCCATAAACTTTTGTCTTCGGATTAACCTTTATGTGTTACCCCTAACTTTCCTTTTATTCCAGCCAATGGTCGGTAATAGGAGGACTTGGGCTAAAAACCATTGTGAAGATCAGTGTGATGACTACACTAATGAGATGCCCAATCTAATGGGAGCGGGAATCACGAACTTTGTCACGCTTCTCTCTCTCAGCTAACTCATGTTTTGAATAGAAACACGGTTCAAGAGGAACGTTAAACCCCCCCTAAGAAAGAACAAGTCGCTATCGAGAGCATCATGAGAAAAGGCGTCCTACTTTTAGTTGATTATCTGATCCCATGATCGTTGAACAATGGATCAACTCCATTGAAAAGATATTCTCCATCCTTAAATGTTCTTAACAAGAGAGGGTTCTCCTAGAGGCTTATCGTATGGAGGGTGGAGCTGATCAATGGTGGATGTTGATAAAAAATACGAAGCCTGAGGAGGAGATCAAGGCGTTGGAATGGACGGATTTCTGGAAGATGTTTTTTGATAAATATTTTCCGCGCACCCTTCGGATTATGATGGAAAGGGACTTCCTTTACGATAAGCAAAAAGATGAAAAATATGTTGAAGCGTACGAGGAAAACTTCACAAGGCTTGCACGATACGCTTCCAGCTTTTTCGTTACCCCTAAATTCAATGTTGACCGCTTCTTTGGTGGGTTGAATCCTAGCTTTCAGAAAGCATTAGCGATCAGTGACATCGACAACTATGAGGAAATTGTCTGATGTGACCTCAAGGTCGAAATAGAGATCGTGGAATCATAGGGGTATCATGGGGACAAGAAGTGCAAGGTAGACATCAATGCTGGTGGTCCGATGGATAAATTCAATGGTGCTATGAAGATCTAACACCCCACTTCCCAAAAGTGCGGAAAGAAGCACCCTGTAAATTGCCTTAAGTGGACCAGAAAATGCTTCACGTGTGGAAGAAAAGGGTACCTAGCTGTTAACTATCAGCAAGAAAGACCTGAGACTATGACTAAGGAGAGGAAGTCTCCGTTTGATACTCAATGCGTTGTTCAATGCTACAAATGCAAAGAACCGGGTCATTTTGCAAATTAGTTCCTTAATTCTAGGGTTTTCGGAGACAACCAACAACCTCCAAGTCATCACGGAAGAGATTTTTCCATCACTTTTTCCGAAGTGAACCTCTACAATGAAGTGGTGACTGGTACACTAGGTATTCATTCAAGAATAGCGAACATACTTTTTGATTCAGGTTCTACACATTCTTTTATATCTCTAAAGTTTAGTAGAACAATCCCAGCACCACCACAAATCATGGAAGTAAATATGTTGGTGAGTACGGAAAATGGGGCAATCATTGCATCCCATGAATATAAGTCCTCCCCTATTATAATCTGTGGATTGAATTTCCCAGCGAACCTCATCATACTCCCTCTGGTGGAATTTAATGCAATTTTTGGCATGGGTTTTCATTCCTTATATAGAGCCAACGTAAATTGTCGGGAGAGGGAAATCACACTCCATATGGAGAATCGACCACTAATTCATTACAAGTGTCAGGAGGAAGATGAATCTCCTTTAGCTCCATCATCTCAAGCATGGATATTACTGCCTTATGAGCACGCGTATCAGGCTCAGATGATTGAGTCCAAGGAAGAAACCATCCTTGAAGAAATGCTTATTGTGTGGGAATTCGCTGAAGTGTCTCCTGAGGAACTTCCTGGTCTTCCTCCTAGAAGATATGTTGAGTTCTCAATTGAACATATACCTGGGGAACTAACAATATCCAAGACACCATATAGAATGGTTGCTTTTGAGATTGAAGATATGAAGAAACAACTACAGGAGAATCTGGATAAAGGGTTTATACACCCATGTGCTTCACCATGGGGTGCACCAGTCCTCTTCATCAAGAAGAAGGACGGGTCAATGCAGCTTTGCATTGATTATCGTGAACTTAACAAAATCATGATAAAGAACAAGTATCCTCTCCCAAGAATCGATGACTTGTTTGATCTGGTGCGTGGAGCACAATACGTCTCCAAGGTGCATTTGCCATCGGGATATTATCAAGTAAGGGTGAAGAAGGAAGATGTCCCCAAGACTTCTTTTCGTACAACATACAGTCACTATGAATTCATAGTAATGCCTTTTGGACTCCCCAATGCTCCAGAAATATTCATGGACTTATTGAATAGAGTATTTAGAGATTACCTTGACAAATTTGTGGTAGGTTTTATAGATGATATTCTAATATACTCCAAAACCATGGTGGATCATGAGGAGCATTTAAAAACTGTACTAGAGACTTTGTGCAAGGAGAAGCTCTATGCAAAGTACAACAAGTGTGAGTTCTGGTCAAAGGAGGTCTCATTCTTGGGCTATATCATCACAAGCAATGAGATATCTGTTGACCCCTCCAAAACAGATTAAATTGAGGGACGGTTGAGGCCAACATCGGTAACGGATATCCGTAGCTTCTTGGGGTTAGCTGGATATTATCGACGATTTGTGAGAAATTTCTCATGATTGTCCAACCCTCTTACCAAGCTAACTCGAAAGGGAGTAAAGTTTTCTTGGAGTGATTAATGCGAATAAAGCTTCAAGGAGTTGACAAGGAGCCTTATCACTACGCCTATGATCACATTACCCACAAGTGGGGAACTTTTTGTTGTTTTCAGTGATACTTCAAAGAAGGGCTTAGGCTGTGTGCTGATGTAGAATGATAAAGTTATATCATATGCCTCAAGGAAGTTGAAAATCCATGAGCAAAAATATCCAACTCATGATCTGGAGTTGGCGGTGGTGATCTTTGCCTTGAAAATATGGCGGCATTATCTCTATGCAGAGAAATGTGAGATATATACTGACCATAATAGTCTTAAATATATATTCACACAGAAAGAGCTTAATATGCACCAGAGAAGATGCATAGATCTCATCAAGGATTATGACTGTTCAATACATTACCACCTTGGGAAAGTGAACAAGGTGGCAGATGCCCTATGTAGAAAGGACCCAACAATTCTATCAATGATGATAATTGAGAAGGATCCAATATTCGTAGACTTTGTGAAGATAGACATGAGAATCATAAAGAAGGGAGCATCATCAATCCGTTCAAAAATTATTGGTCAACCATCTCTTTTGGAAAGGTTAAAGGAAGATCAAATGGTTGATGTGGGAATTTAGGAAAAATTAGAAGCTATCAAAAAAGGGAAATCATCAGAGTTAAATGTTAATAAAGAAGGAATTGTGCGGTTTGGGAAAAGACTATGGGATCTATCAAGTCCAGAGCTGAAGAAGGATCATTTGGATGATGCACATAGTTCAAATTTCTCTATTCACCTAGGGAGCACAAAAATGTATAGAGATCTCCGAGAAAACTTTTGGTGGGATAATATGAAGAAGGAGATCACTGAATATACATCAAATTGCCTGGTGTGTCAGCATGTAAAGGCAGAGAGGCAGAAGTATATGGGGACAATGAAACCATTGCCCATACCAGAATGGAAATGGGAGAACATCACCATGGACATTGTCACCAATCTTCCAAGGACATCCAAAGGCAACAATGCAATCTGGGTTATTATGGATTGTCTTACAAAGAATGCACACTTCATTGCTATTCGGAAGGATTTCTCTTTGGATCAACTGGCACAGATATATATCACAGAAGTGGTATGTTTGCATGGAGTACCACTATCTATTGTGTCTGACTGAGATCCAAGATTCACCTCTATGGTTTGGAAGAGTCTTCAACATTCTCTTAACACTGAACTGAAATTTAGTATGACCTATCATACTCAAAGTGATGGCCAATCTGAGTGGACTATCCAAACACTTGAGGATATGTTGAGAGCATGATCAATGGACTTTAAATGAGGATGGGATCAACATCTTCCTCTGGTTGAGTTCTCTTATAACAACGGTTTTCACTCAAGCATCCAAATAGCACCATATGAATCCCTGTATCAGAAAAGGTGCAGAACACCGGCATGTTGGGATGAGGTCAGTGAACGTAAGCTGCTTGGACCAGAAATGGTCGATGAAATGGTGGAGAAGGTGAAAACCATTCAACATAATATCAAGGCAGCCCAGAGTCGACAGAAGAGTTATGAAGATAATCGTCAATGAGACCTTGAGTTTAAAGTTAGATACTTGGTGTTTCTACGCATATCTCCATGGAAGAAGTTCATGAGGTTTGGAAGGAAAGGGAAGTTAAGTCCAAGGTACGTCGGCTCCTTCGAGATTCTTGGTCGTGTCAGGGTTGTGGCCTATCGACTAGCACTTCCACCTACTATGGACAAAGTACATAATGTCTTCCATGTGTCCCTCTTAAGGAAGTACATACCAGACCCTTCACAATTACTATCTTCTGAGGTGGTACAATTGGATGATGATCTTTCTTATGAGGAGAAACCGGTGAGGATCTTAGATCATAGAGAAAAAGTTCTATGAAATTACACAATGCCCCTCTTCAAGGTGTTGTGGAGAAACCAAAATTTTGAAGAACCGACTTGGGAATTGGGTGAAATGATGAAGCTGAGTTACCCACATTTGTTTTAGTGTGGGAAAAGGAAAATTTCGAGGGAGAAATTTCTTAAGGGGGGAATATTGTAACGACCCAAAGTTTCATTAATGGAAATCCCTCTTGATCTAATTAAATGTCCCTTTATGTTTATATAAAATTTCAACTTCTTTGGTTTTATGTTAAGAATTTTGACCATTGCTAATATAGCCGTTGAACAGTGATCACGTGAATATTATAAATATAGGACTTTAACAAATCCAATTTACTCAGACAATGGAAGTGATGGCCTCATCCAGTAAAATTGCCCCATACGAGGCCAACTTGTCGGAACTCAAAAAATTGGTGGCATTTTTGGGCTTCGCCCTTGACCAAGCCCAAGCTGACCTTCATCATGTCAAGATTGAACATGACCATATATGTGAAAAGTGGAAGTTGATTGAAATTATCACTCGAGCGATGTTATCTGAGCCACCCCAAGAGTCTCTCACCATTGCACACCTTACCCTTAGGTCTTATGCAGCTGTTTTAAGGTGTTATTTAACAAATAAGTAGTACTATGTTCATGTACATTATTTTTTTATATAATAATGAATATAATATCTAGTCATTTTTTATACATTGTAAATAGTTTTTAAAGTACAAATGGTGTTTTTAGTTATTATTTAATTAAGAAATCTATTTTATTAAATTAAGGGATTTTCAATTAAATAATATTATAATAAAATAATAATAATATTATTAAATTAATTTTTATTAAATATATATGATCTTATAAATTTATGAATGCAATTAATATTTTTATTAGGGTTTGAAAGCCATTTCGGTCAAAACCAAAAATTATAAATGTCAGTTTTTATTTTAAAAGATAAAATTAACATATTTAGAAAATTATTTAGATAAAATAAATGTTATTTATGTAATCAGGATGTTGAAATTATCCAATGGTGAATTTTTCATAATTTTCCGAGACAGTCAAATTTTTGGGTAAAAATTAATTACCGTTTAGATATATAATGTGTTTTACGACATCATAATGACCCAATAGTGATGTAATAAAATACTATAATCTTTATGTTCTGCCAATATATGTTTTACCATTATTATAATGTGATTTTAGGTTTGTTTTACTTACTTTTCAAAGCATTAATGGACCCCTCAATTCTTATTCAACACCTTTCCTTTTTAAATTAATTTCCTTGGGAGTGTGACTCACCTCCAAATAAGAAACCCTAATATTTTAATAATTTCGGAATTTTTCCTTATAAAATATTTTTTTCCTCTTCCCTTCTCCAAAAACCATGGGAAAAACCATGGGATGGTTTGTGGTTTGGATTAATTTAATGTAAGGGGACCCAAACCTAAATAATAAAGAATTCCCTCAACTTTCCTATATAAACCTACACAAGCTCCCACTTCCTCCTCACTCAATGCCCTTTTAGTTCCTCCAACCTCTGACCTACTCTCTCTAGAATCCTCCCATGGTGCCCCAATCTCCCAAGATGTCTATCACAATCCTCTCTCTAGCCATTGGAAGCACACGTCCATGTAAGAGTTTTTCTTCATTTCTCATTTTTCCCAATTTTCATTAAGTTGTATTTCCCTTTTAATTTCAATTATGAATGTTGGGGTATGGTTTGGAACCTCCCCCATTCATCCCTCTTATTGTTTTATTGATGTGAGACCCCTTTCTACCTCATTAAATGCCTCCCATGTACACCCGTTTCTATGCCCAAATTCTGAAAGGAACTTCTCTCTCTTCTTTTACATTCAAGCAATAATTTTGTATCATGAATCTAAATTTCATTACAATTTTTGGGAAATGTATATATATGACCTTCGTACTTTCCATTACATTTAAATATGATGAGGAACCCATTTCTATCTCAATAACCATTTTTATGAATTCTTATGTCACGCCGTTACGCTGCCGAAATCGAAACGATTTTATAAGCCAATGCCATTGTGTAGTGGATACCATGACCATTTCTCCATCAAGGGTATTCACCTTTATGAACCTTTACTTATTGATTACAAAGTTTCATGTATGAATTCCACATTCCATTATCGTGGAATAAATTATTATGTTTTATGAATCCATGTTTTATGATCCATGTGGCACAATTATGCATGAAATGAAATGTTTAAGAAGGGTGCACCCTTATAGCACTCCAATGCATTGGGTAAAGTATATTATCATGATACATCATGTTCAATGATTGTTGAATCATGCTAATTCATGTGCAACAAGGGTTTACTCGTTCTTCATGTGCAATGATGATTTACTCATGCTCTATGTGCAATGAGCCTTGGCTCATGCTAATTCCATGTTATGTGTTTTTTCCACGTTCCCATGTTATGATTATCATGGTTTATCATCTCTTTATGTTAATGTTTGTTTTATGATCTATATATGTAACCCCCCTACCCGAGTTACCTAGAGTCAGTTCATTATTACATAACATTGGCATGATCACAAGAAAGATCAAATCTCGAAAGACCGATTGGTTTAGTAGCCTTGGAAACACTAGATATATTCATAAAGTTTTACATTACATCATAAAGTGAAAAACTACAACAACAACATAATGTCTCCATAGTCCACACTATTATCCCCTCATAAAATCCCTGCAGGTCATTCATAACATACTTCTTCACATCCTAGGAAAAATAGAACATAGAAAAGGGGTGAGCTCAAATTCCCTGTAAGGATAACAATATAGCAGAAACTTTCATAAATAAGAATAAACATTTAAGGAAATGTATAACTAAAATAAAAGCCATTTAAACTTGAACATAAACATAGTATGGCGAAAATAAAATGAAATAATTCCATTTACTTATTCACATGGATATTCTACTAATCGAATAATTACATGAAATATCAATAACCACTTTCATAATGATGGAATGCATAATGCCAGACTATCATAACCACATAGCCAAGACCTCGAACCAAGACTACAAATAATATTTTGTCAAGGACTTGTGCCAAGACACTAGTTTGTATCATGAGACCTACCGATTCATCGAGGAGCTATAGCGGGCTCCACCCGTCATATATTATGTCCAATGCATTCCCATATGAAAAGGTTTAAACATAACATAAACATTTGTATTAAAACTAGCATACAAAATTTCAATAATTTCCCCATAAACCATGAATGGTATAAAAATAGCACATCCACAGTCCAACATATCACAAAACCTTCAATATAATATAGATGTTTTGTATCATAATAAATCAACTTCAAAGAAGCATAAAATCCATCAAAAGATGTTGACATAGATGAAATCAAAACTCCTTTTAGAGAAATATCTCTTTATATTTTTGAAATCTTTTAAGAGTCATATATTTATAAAATAAATCATTTTCATTGAAAATATTCTTATAAGATTTTAATAGAAGCTTCGACTATTTTATAACGGCATAAAATAGCTGCACCTACCGTATAAGTTAAAAAAAACATTCTTACCTGAATTTTGTCAAAAAGGTTAAAAAGCACCTTGTTTGGAAAACGACGGAAAGATTCCTTTATAAACCTCTTATAAAAAGTCAAATAAGCGTATAAATGACTTTAAACTATATTCTAGTAAATAGTAACAATGTTTTGAAATTAAATTTTAAGAAACATGGATGTGGATGATAAAGAGATCCCAGTAGATTATTATGTATAAACAACCTCGGATAATGAAGAGATTGGGAAATAACCCTTACCTTGTACTTTTCCTTGGTTGGGGTAGGTTAAACTCCTGTATAATAGTGAAATAATTGTTATTAAATTATACAAGAATCATATACATTCATATGATATCATATATGAACTTTTAACATTGCTTTGTTAATAATATCTTAGAATTATTGTCGTTTCGGGTGTTAACTTACACGTTTTATTTTATATGTTTTGTTACATAAGCCATGATTTTCATGGATAGGTTTTATATTATTCATATAAAGAATGATATCAAGTCCTTAAACATTATTTTTAAATCATCAAATGATAATTATACTTGAATGGATACGATGGAGAATGAATCTCATCGCGTTCGTGAAGACGGTAGTCCGTACGTACGCACGAGCGACAATATCATTCTTTTTATATTAAAATAATATATAAATGGATGGTATATCATATATACAGAATTATTAACATGATATATTTATTATTTACATGAGTTAGACATCATTATTATACCCATCCAAATAATAATATATTGAATAACAATTACACCACGACGAGGAGACGGTAAGCCGTAAGTACGCACGTATGGTGACATGTTATTCAAAGGGTGGATAGAATACAGAATATGGTTGTACCATATTTATAATAACATCATAGTATATATATGATACTGGAGTTATTATTTTAGAATGGTAATAATAAAGGAAGAAGAAGTGGAAGAAGAAAGGAACTTGAAAATGGGTCTTGAAAACATTACCTCTTCTTCGGGTTCTTCCTTTTGATTTGATCAAAAGGGCTCCTCAAGTTGGATTTCTGATCAAACTATGGCCTCTAGGTTGTAGTTAGGGATGTTGGGAGAGTATTTGGACAGAGTTTTTCCGAACCAAAAGGCTTTGAAGGTGTGAAGAAATGAGAAGGAGGAGTGCCCTTTTATAAGAGGGGTGAGGGGAACCTTTGGAAAATCTAGAAATATTAATTTATAATAAATTTATATTCGGTTTCTAATGGCTCCAATGTTGATTATTCAAAGTTTAAGGTTGGGATAGGTCAAAAACCATTCAACCAATAGAATTTAGACAGGTTTGGGTTACTATATTAACCTTATCTTTTAGTTTTAACTCGTAGTTAATTAGTTTGACATTTACCATGTCAGTTTGTATTTTTATATTATATAGTTAATAAACATACTATATACATCCAACCGACCCCCCAAGTGGTCCATTAATGATACAACTATCATGATATAAGTCTATTGGCCGAACCATAGATTTTTAGGAATTTAATATCAATTAATAATATAATATTTGTTTTACAAACTCTTTTATGTCAATTTTGAAACTATTCAATAGTTGATTTTTTTGAATCTTATAACAGAATGATTACTTCAAACGAATTTAATTAAATCATTCCTAAAATGTCATATTAACTTAGAAAATTAGTTTAATTCATAAAAAGGCTCAAATTATAGTTATTTGGGTATTTATAATATCAATTATTTTAATTTGTCACTATTATGGTAATTACTGCATCATCATTGTGTCATAAATAAAATAAATTATTTAAAGTCTAAAAATTTAAAATAAACTATCATTATGTGGGAAATCTTATTTTCTTTCTAATTAATATTTAAAATCGAAATTAACTTATGTATAACCCTATATTAAAAATGTTTAAGTAAATAAACTTTGATTTTAACTCTTTTAACTCTTCTTTGAATTAAATATTAATAAATGTCCTAATCTAATACATGTGGACCTAAATGATAATATTTTATTCCTAAGGTTGTTTTTGGTCGAGATACACTTGTCCAATATAATTAGGACATGTGTTAGGGTAATATTAATATCATTTTACCCTTAATTACCCTATTTACCTTTAACCGTGGTAAATAAAAGTAAAAAGTTACTATTCACAAAAAATTATTTTCATCTCATTGAACCACATTTTATTTATTGATATTAACCATGTCTCTTGTTTTTTTTAAACTCCATTCACAGAAGCGGTAAAATTATGTTTTATGAAAAATTCAGTTTTTTAACTACCACTTAGTAGTTTCACTATTCATCAAAAATTGATGTTTTTCAGAACAATGCCAAATTTTCCCCCTAATATATAATTGATATTTCAAATTCAAAAATGATGTCTATTTTACAATATTCCAAACATATAAGTTGTATTAATTAATTTTATAATTAATTCCCACTGTTACAACAAATAGCGTGTTTTTAAGAAACAATATATACCAAAAGATTGACAATTGTTTAGGTCCAATTTCAAAGTGAAATTAATTCTAACGAACACCATTGGAGAAAATGGTAAAAATATATTATAAATATACTTTAAAACCACTCTAATTCATAATTTATCAATATAAATTATTTCTATTAAAAAAGTTGTTTTTAATTAAAATTTAGTAATTTTCACTATTCATCAAAATATTAATGTTATCCGAAAAGTACCAAAATTTCACCTTAGGCTAAATTTGATATTCCGAATCATAAAATGAAGTCCATTTTGAAATATAAAATATATATAATTTCAAAAATTAGGTATTACTATTAATAACGGCTAGTTTGATCGGTTGTGGTGTGTGTTAGAACTCGATGTTGCGTACAACACACGCTATCACATTATTCAAAGAGAAACGTACCGTAGAAGCTTGGGGTGTTTCATTTTAAATTTTTGATATCCCAATTTAGTCAAAAAGTTTAAAATATTGTATTTATAAAGGGTTCACTATTAAAATTTGGTAAAAGTGAAATACTGAAAATGAATTTGTTGTTTCATTATGTCTAAAAAACTCATAATATGGATTCTAAAATTATAAGGATTATATAAAGTTTAAAATTTAGTTAATACTATTCATAACCTCTTTTGAACGGCTTGTTTGGTAAGTCATGGTGCTTTTGAACTTGGTGTTGCGTGTAGTGCAAGTTATTGAATTATTTTGAAGAAATAGCACCCTATGAAATCATGGGGTGTTACATTCTCCCCTCCTTTAATAAATTGCGTCCTCTCAATTTGAAATTGTTCTTCGAAAATAAAAGGTTGAAAATCGAAAATATCTTTGTGGGAAAACCCATATCGGAAATTGGGTTACGAAAATTTAGTCTTAATATGAGGAAAAACAGAAATGAAGTGGTCACCACCAAATTATGATCTTGATTAGGAGAACATTGGTGGAAATTAGAGACATATAATTAGAGGAAAAACGTAAATATTTATACGTAGTGATTGAGGTCATAAATCAAAAACAAGTGTAAAATTGAGGTCCCTAAATTCATCAATCTATGATGATTTGAAATACCATCGGTACAGCAAAACATAGGGTATTAGGATAACACATTTTTGGTTTTAGGATTCCTTAAATGAAGTATTAGAATTAATTTCTTCATAGAATAAGAGAAGAAGAAAAAAATATTCTTGACAAGTAGAGTTCCATCCTTTAACTAATTTCTACCACAAACTCATCTTTCACTCTAAAAGATAATAGAACATAAAAAAATATTCTATTTATCCTATTCGTATAGGGTTAAAAAACGAATTTATAATTCATCTACCAGATCTAAAAAAATACATTATTTAATCTCGGACATCACGTGGGTCAGTGGTAGGTGATACACCCTTGTCGCCCTTCGGTTGTGGGTTCATGTCTCGCGGCCTTGCCAGACGCGACGGGTTGCCGCCCGACCTCCGGGTTGTCCTTTTATGGCAATCCAAAATAATCCAAACTAGAACTATCCAAAATACTTCAGTCCAAAATTTATAAGGAAGGTAAACAATATAAATATCATTTTTTTCGTGTAATAACATGTGAACATCGTCATCATGTATTATTTTAAAACACTGCAACATCCGGAATTACCATAAAACCTTATTGATTACATTCATGATCCCTTATTCCTTAAAGAATAATAGATATACTCCTTCAATCCAAAAATGTTTTAAAACCCAACAATGATGGAATATAAAAATCATTAATTAGTTTCAAGGTAGTCAAAAATATCCAATATAATTTATCCAAATCAATCATGTATTATTCCAAAATCACTACCTCGGTATCAGAATTATATTATGGTTTATCATTCTCTGAACCATATATTTTCCAAAAATTTATCCTTCTATTGAGTCACTTATCTTTGTTCCACACAATCTCAAGTCCTTAATGAAATAGTACTACAATACAATCCTTATATACTCCATAATTATTATAACAAGTAAATTGTTGATACAACACTAAATTGACATAATCAACATAAGAACTCTAATCATTCCTCTTCATCTGTGGTAGTATCATAACTTGATTATTATCCAATAGCATCATTTGCGGAATAGTCTGATGACTGGGACATAGGTTCGCGTAGTGTCCAAACTCCTTGAAAATGAAGCATTGTACATTTGAAACCATTTTCATACCCTTGCAGTCACGTACATTATGCCCTTTTCCTCCACACTTATAACAAACTCTCATTCCTTTTAGGAAAGTTCCAGTGTGTTTCTTTCCACAGTTATCACATATGGAAAAATTCTTCTTTTCCCTCTTCCCTTTATCCATATTTCTCTCTTCCATCCTTTTCTTCTCTTGCTTCCCTTCAAAGCCATATGACTCAATAAAATCGTTACTTATCTTATCAACACATGATCTTTTTTCTTCATATGAATATAATACATGGGAGACTATTTCTCTTATAAATTCTGGCTTAAGACCATAAAATATATAATCCTTCTTTCTCTTTATATCATGTGCATTGCTGGAGTTCTCATTCCTTCTACTGGGCGCCATTTCTAAACAATGGCATACACTAGATTAGTTTATGAATAACAATACCTAATCCCAAACTTGTAAGACACAGAACATAAATTAAATAGTTTATGGATATAATCCATAATCATAAAAATTTCTACTTTGAGAAGTATATACGCATAATCCCTTCATAATGATTTGTAAAAAAATGAGACTTATCCTAAGCATATCCCCCAGGAGTGTCGTAAACAAGAGTGCAGCAAGGCCCGTTGTCGTGCACCAGTTCCCGTTCGAGTCTAGCTCAAAGCGGTGTTTTCGGGTTTTACCCCTAGGTACATCTGTGTCAGTGCCGCCTCTATCTGATCGTATCCAGAAAGGGATGTATTGCTCGGAAAACTCACAAAATCTCTACAATACCAAAATTCTAGGAAGTTCTTCTATACTAATCCTCAAATTCCATCATAAATCTATGTGCTCTAATCAGAGTTTATCTATATCTAGCTTCCAAGGTTTGTACTAAACTTCCTCTGATACCAACTATAACGCCACGACCCCAGTTACCTAGATTCGGTGCATTATTATATAACATTGGCATGATCAAAAGAAAGATCAAATCTCAAAAGATCAATTGGTTTAGTAGCCTTGGAAACACTAGATATATTCATAAAGTTTTACATTACATCATATTTTGAAAAACTACTACAACAACATAATTTCTCCATAGTCCACACTATTATCCCTTCATAAAATCCCTACAGGTCATTCATAACTTACTTCTTCACATCCTGGGAAAAATAAAACATAGAAAAGGGGTGAGCTCAAATGCCCAGTAAGGATAAAAATATAGCGGAAACATTCATAAATAAGAATAGACATTTAAGACAATCTATAACTAAAAAAAAGCCTTTTAAACGTGAACTTAAACATCGTATAGAAAAAATAAAATGAAATAATGGAATTTACTTATTCACATGGATATTCTACTAATCGAATAATCACATGCAATATCAATAACCACTTTCATAATGATGGAATGCATAATGCCATACTATCATAACCACATAGCCAAGGCCTCGTGCCAAGACTACAAATAAGATTTTGTCAAGGCCTTGTGCCAAAACACTAGTTTGTATCGTGCGTCCTACCGATGCATCGAGGAGCTATAGCGGGCTCCACCCATTACATATTAAGTCCAATGCATTCCCATATGAAAAGGTTTAAACATAACATAAACATTCGTATTAAAACTAGCATACGAAATGTCAATACTTTCTCCATAAACCATGAATGGTATAAAAATAGCACATCTATAGTCAAACATATCACAAAACTCCAATACAATATAGAAGTTTTGTATCATAATAAATCAACTTCAAATAAGCGTAAAATCCATCAAAAGATGTTGACATAGATGAAATCAAAACTCGTTTTAGAGAAATATCTCTTTCTATTTTTGAAATCATTTAAGAGTCATATATTTATAAAACAAAACATTTTCTTGGAAAATATTCTTATAACTTGTAAGGGAAGCTTCGACGATTTTATAACGGCGGAAAATAGCCGCACCCGCCGTATAAGTTAAAAAAACATTCTTACCTTAATTTTGTCGAAAAGGTTAAAAAGCACCTTGTTTGGAAAACGACGGAAATATTCCTTTATAAACCTCTTATAAAAAGTCAAATGATGGTATAAATGACTTTAACCCATATTCTTGTAAATAGTAAAAATGTTTTGAAATTCATTTTTAAGAAACATGGATGTGGATGATAAAGAGATCTCAGTAGATTATTACGTATAAACAACCTCGGATAATGAAGAGATTCTGAAATAACCTTTACCTTGTACATTTACTTGGTTGGGGTAGGCTAAACTCCTATATAATAGTGAAATAATTGTTATTAAATTATACAAGAATTATATACATTCATATGATATCATATATGATCTTTTAACATTGGTTTGTTAATAATATCTTAGTATTATCATCGTTTCGGGTGTTAACTTACTCGTTTTCTTTTATATGTTTTGTTACATAAGACATGTTTGTCATGGATAGGTTGTATATTATTCATATACATAAATATATCAAGTCCTTAAACATGATTTTTAAATCATCAAATGATAATTATACTTGAATGGATATGATGGAGAATGAATCCCATCGCGTTCGTGGAGACGGTAGTCCGTACGTACGCACGAGCGAGAATATTATTCTTTTGATATTAAAATAATAAATAAATAGGTGGTATATCATATATACAGAATCATTAACATGTTATATTTATTATTTACATGAGTTACAAATCATTATTATACCCATCAAAATAACAATATATTGAATAACAATTACACCACGACGTGGAGACGGTAAGTCGTACGTACGCACGTATGGTGACACGTTATTCAAAGGGTGAATAGAATACTGAATATGGTTGTACCATATTTATAATAACATCATAGTATATATATGATACTAGAGTTATTATTTTATAATGGTAATAACAATGAAAGAAAAAGTGGAAGAAGAAAGGAACTTGAAAATGGGTGGTGAAAACATTACCTCTTCTTCGGGTTCTTCCTTTTGATTTGATCAAAAGGGATCCTTAGGTTGGCTTTAGGATCAAACTAATTCCTCTAGGTTGTAGTGAGGGAAGTTGGGAGAGTATTTGGGCAGAGTTTGTCCGAACCAAAAGGCTTTGAAGGTGTGAAAAAATGAGAAGGAGGTGTGCCCTTTTATAAGAGGGGTGAGGGGAACCTTTGGAAAAGCTAGAAATATTAATTTATAATAAATTTATATTCGGTTTCTAATGGCTCCAAAGTTGATTATTCAAAGGTTAAGGTAGGGATAGGTCTAAAACCATTCAACCAATAGAATTTAGACTGGTTTGGTTTACTATATTAACCCTATCTTTTAGTTTTAACTCTTAGTTAATTAGTTTGACATTTACCATGTAACTTTGTATTTTTATATTATATAGTTAATAAACCTACTATATACATCCAAACGACCCCCCAAGTGGTCCATTAATGATACAAATATCATGATATAAGTCTTTTGGCCGAGCCTTAGATTTTTAAAAATTTAATATCAATTAATAATATAATATTTGTTTTAAAAACACTTTTTTGTCAATTTTGAAACTATTCAATAGTTGATTTTTTTGAAACTTATAACAGAATGATTACTTCGAAAAAATTTAATTAAAGCATTCCTAACATGTCATATTAACTTATAAAATTAGTGTAATTCATAAAAAGTCTCAAATTATATTTATTTGGGTATTTATAATATCAATTAGTTTAATTTGTCACTATTATGGTAATTACTGCATCATCATTGTGTCATAAATAAATTAAATTATTTAAAGTTTAAAAATTATAAATAAAATTTTATTATGTATTAAATCTTATTATCTTTCTAATGAATATTTACAATCGAATTTATCTTATGCATAACCCTATATTAAATTTTTTTAAGTAAATATACTTTGATTTTAACTCTTTTAACTGTTCTTCGAATTAAATAATAATAAATGTCCTAATCTAATCCAAGTGAACCTAAATAATAATATTTTATTCCTAAGGTTGTTTTTGGTCGAGATACACTTGTCCAATAAATTAGGACATGTGTTAGGGTAATATTAATCTCATTTTTA
This sequence comes from Viscum album, assembly GCA_963277665.1. Lineage (NCBI taxonomy): Eukaryota > Viridiplantae > Streptophyta > Magnoliopsida > Santalales > Viscaceae > Viscum > Viscum album. Next base: position 258,890,357 of record OY728125.1, on the reverse strand, counting down.
CCCTTAATTACCCTATTTACTTTTAACCGTGGTAAATAAAAGTAAAAAGTTACTATTCACCAAAAATCATTTTCATCTCATTGAACCACATTTTATTTCTTGATATTAACCGTGTCTCTTGAATTTTTGAAATTCCATTCACAGAAGCGGCAAAATTATGTTTTATGAAAAATTCAGTTTTTTAACTACCACTTAGTAGTTTCACTATTCATCAAAAATTGAAGTTTTTTAGAACAATGCCAAAATTTCACCCTAAGCTATAATTGATATTCCGAATTAAAAAATGATTTCTATTTTACAAAATTCGAAACATATATGCTGTATTAATTAATTCCATAATTAATTCTCGCTGTTACAACAAATAGCGTGTTTTTAAGAAACAATATATAAGAATAGATTGACAATTGTTTAGGTCCAATTTCAAAGTGAAATTAATACTACTGAACACCATTAAAGAAAATGGTAAAAATATATTCTAAATAAACTTTTAAACCACTAAAATTCATAATTTATCAATATAAATTATTTTGATTAAAAAATTTGTTTTTAATTAAAATTTAGTAATTTTCACTATTCATCAAAATATTAAAGTTATCCGAAAAGTACCAAAATTTCACTTTATGCTAAATTCAATATTCCAAATCCAAAAATGAAGTCCATTTTGAAATATAAAATATATATAATTTCAAAAAGTAGGTTTTACTATTCATAACGGCTAGTTTGATCGGTTGTGGTGTGTGTTAGAACTCGATGTTGCGTACAACACACGCTATCACATTATTCAAAGAGAAACGTACCGTAGAAGCTTGAGGTGTTTCATTTTAAATTTTTGATGTCCCCATTTAGTCAAAAAGTTTAAAATATTGATTTTATAAAGGGTTCAATATTAAAAGTTGGTAAAAGTGAAATACTGAAAATGAATTTGTTCTTTCATTATGTCTAAAAAACTCATAATATGGATTCTAAAATTATAATGATTATATAAAGTTTAAAATTTAGTTAATAATATTCATAACCTATTTTTTATGACTTGTTTGGTAAGTCATGGTGCGCTTGAACTCGGTGTTGCGTGTAGTGCAAGTTATTGAATTATTTTGAAGAAATAACACCCTATGAAATCTTGGGCTGTTACAATTTATATGCCTATTTTCTAACATGTATTGTACTCCTCATGTTATTCCATGTGTACTCCCTTATTGGGATTTATACCTCACCCTTTTCTTATGCATGCCCTCATGTTATCCCATGTAATGCTAAGTACGAGGGAATGTAGTGGTCATGTAAAGGAATTTTTCAATAATGATGTTGTATTTCATGTTTTAAATTTTTATGTAATGATCCTAAGACCCAAAGACACTAAACCTCTCGATCTTTTTATTGTATCAAGTGATGTTTTATGTAATAAATTTTATTTAAGTTTGTAATAAAAGCAGGGTTGTCATAAAAACTCCTTGCGCATGTGCCACCTCTCATTAGTCCTCCTTCATCCTCTAGTTTAAGATCATTTTCCCATGTGATATTCAACAGTTAATACTTTATTCTTTCCTATCCTTTCTTTGGTCTTATGTTTCCCCCCATTCATGAACTGTATTGTTATTGGGTCATGGATTGAGTTATGAATGGTTTCAAAATTTCAATTTTTATGTTTATGGTTCATGGGGACTCTCTCTAACGTGTGGGAGCCTTCACTATTAAAGATAATGTGATTCATCTTTCTAGATATTTCAACCATCATTTTTTCATTGGTCTAAGGTAGCCGTACATTTATAATTTATTTATATTTCTTTTCATGAAATTTTTATTTTTTTAAAGTGATTTATATTTGAAGTGTGTTTAAATATTTATATATATATTAACCATGAGAGTATAATTTGATATAAAATTGAAATTTTAACATTTGAATTGGATGTTAATTTATTCGAAGGTTTTGAGAAAAATTGCAGGTTTTCATTTTAAAGAACACTTTTGTCTTTAAATGTGGTGGTGAGAACTTATTTTTTCTATTAAAAAGTATTCTTGATTTATATTTGGTTTCAATCCATGTTTTCGGGTTGGTAATTTTCAAATGGATCTGATAAATATTGTTTTTGGTGTTTAATGATCTTTTTTAGAATATCCAAATTAGTTTAGTTATTTAAAAATATATTTTATTCCATGGGAATATTATTTTAAAACTAGTGTGCCTTTAAATATTTTCAAAAGATGGTTTAAAAAGGGTAAGCGTGAGTTTACATTTCAGTATAAAAAACTGATGAAATGTATTAGAATTTTTATATTTTTTGACATTAGGGGTAATTATTAATTGTATTAAAATGAGTTTTAATAATTGATCTGATTCACTCCGGATAACCTTTCATAGGATGAAGTATACATTGGTAGTCTTTCTAATTGAATGGTTTCTAGGACAGTCTCATGCTAAGACCTAGTATAGAGCTTGTGACACTATGAGACTTATTAAAGTCATTTAGTGTATTTATCTAGTTCTTTGATTGTATCATTTACTTATTATATCATTTCATGGTTCATAAGTTCTTTTTCATTGGATATTTATCTAACTATACAGGATATTTCTTGATTGTGTGATTTCTTCATTCTTTATGTGGATTGATTTTTCAATGCATTGAAATGGGATTTTGAAATATTTTTAAATAAAAATATATATAAATAATATAATGTGTTTTGAAACTTTTTTTTAAATTTATTTGAAAGGTTTTCTCATGTGATAAAAATGGACGTTTTTTTACAACTCCAATCATGTTTTAGTTTTTAAACAGGTTTATGTCATCATACTAATTTTTTATTAAATGGTCAGTTTTCAAGCTTGTTTTGGAAGATAATTTGATAAATGGAACCCTATTTCAGTTTTGAAATTGATTATTTTTAAAATAAGTGTATGTGAAATGGTTTTAAAGTGGGACTTCAAAATGGTGTTTTGGATAAGTGGATTAGGATGAGGAAAGTTTATGTTTCTAGATAATGTTTTCATTTAAATAAGAAACATAGGAAATAGTTTTTAGAAAACATATGATATGGTTTTGTTTCTTTTAAATAATTATAAGAAATTTATTATTTTCTATTGTATTTGAAACTACATGATTGTGATAAAATATGCAATGGACTTCTTACTTTCAAAGGGTTTTGGTGGACTACTGAGTGATTATGTACTAACACTTATATTATTATCCCAGTTAAAAGTTCTTGGATAATCTTAAAACTACCTATTGAGTATTTATTTTTTAAGGTTAAAATTATTTTAACACATTTATAATGTGGTTACCTTTATATTGTCTTTATAGGGCCCATAATTACTTTCTTATAATTCTACAAATGTTTTACGTCATATGATTTAATTTTTCCAATTAGGATTCTATTTCTTTATATAGAAAAAGGGTAACTATAATTTCTTACAGGTGAAGAAAAACTATTTGGTGGGAGTTTTTACTTACAGTATAGAGAGACTATGGTGGTGAGGGAGGTTTTTGGTGATTATTTCTTTTTACTAAATTCATATTTTGTTTATTGGGTAATTATTTTTATATATGTTTTACTATATATTCTGATATATAGAAAGGTCATGAAAACTTTTTAGTATATTCCTAATACTATATTTTACTCAGATTATTTGGTGAACCATTCCCAAGTGCGTTCGTGTGATCCTAATTACCTAGTTTCAAGCCCATGTGGATTGTGAAATTTCATTCAGAAAATGGCGGTTTTGTTTGGCCATCTATTGATGCGATGGACCAAAATGGTTCGTTACATATGGTTAGACTAGAGGTTTGATATTTTTCACTATGAGGCCCTATAAAAAGAAATATGGCCTAAGCTATGTTATTAGTGTTATAAATGTGTTCTTGTGTGATATATGGGTCATATAGTTTTTTTTGGAATGAACTATTGGTCTTGGATAACTGGGTGTGTTTCATAACTATGGATTAGGTTAATGGTTGTGGGTGATGAGATTTTATGGGGTGTTTATTTATTGTTTAATGTTTTTCCTTCTAAGAGAGATATAGGTGGAGAATTCTGTATAGCTAGTTGAGGTATATGATAGAGTCTTATCTACCATGTATCTATTTATTTATTATAATGATCTATCTATATTATCATTCACTAATAATGGGATGGGAAATGGGAAGTGGTATCAAACCTCACTATGAGTGAAATGGTGTATTTCTGTGATGTGATCTAGGATGTGGCATGAAACTTGGGATGGTGCCTCACCCTTAGTGATAAGATTTAGGTATGAGATATGGAATGATATTAGGTATGTGATATAATGTAAGAACTAATCTTGAGTGATAGGTTATATGTACTCAATATAATTCATTACATGGTGTAAGGCCTCATCCTGAGTGATATGGTGTAGGTATGAGATTTTGAATGCTATGTTGTATGAGACCTCACCCTGAGTGTGAAGGTATTAGTATGAGACTTGATATGAGTTTTTGGATTTGTTATAGAAATGTACCCTGAGTGAGAGTGTAGTGGTTGTGAATCAACTTTGGAACCCTAAACTTAGTGATCAGGTATGGGTTTGTGTTTCTATTATGAGATTACTTCTCTTTCAACATTGGCTAAATCATGTGAGGTCATGCATCTTTTTGTCCTTGTTGGAATATAATAACCCATATTTTTTTCATGATATATATTGGTGTATAATTTATATTTCTCTACATATATACACTTTATAATACGGTGATATATGGTGAAATTGGTGAGAGGAAACATCATTCTAGGCACACTCCAAATACCGGAACACCAACACAAGTACATATCTTATGTAACATTTTCATGTAATGGGTAATTTGAGGGATCTTAAAAGAGTATATGGATGGGTGTTGGCATATTATTCTAAGGATATACATAGGTTTTATTTTTGGTCCCTTCCTACAATTTTTTTCTATTTTTTCTAAACTAATTTCCCAAGTCGATGATTATAGTTGTATGTATCTTTATAAAATATGGATCATTTTTAAATAGAATGTTCATATTTACATGTTATTGATTATTATATTTTAGCTATAATTACTTGAAGATACTCTATTTCATTATAATGTTCTATTATCTACCAATTATTATATGTTATAGTACCAAGATTTTAGTCTACCCTTGCTTCTCTTAGTCTCTCATTGATGGTTGTCAGCCTCAGATATATTGCTAAACATGGTCATATTGTGTGGATCTACAAATGGTGTACTATATGATCACATCTAGTTCAGTAAAAAAATTGAATCAAATAATCTTTTTAGTTTAATTAATATTTTGGATTTGTGGTTGATGGTGGGACATTTTTTTGATCATCGTATAAACATATGCTTATGGGTAGCTAACTAATGTATCAAGAAATTACATGTTTTCAAGCATGGTATATTGTATTCATTGGGTTCCACTATTATGAATATGGGTTTTCCCCAATAATTATATTCTTGGTTAAATGTTATTCATATGATTACTTTTTTCCTAGAGTGAAATGATAATTTGAGTATAGGTATTATACTAGGCATGTTGATATACATGTACCTATGCAGGACAAATTCTGAATTCAAAATGGTTTTCAAAGTTTTAAATAGTTGTTTACAAACTATAAATAGGAAATGATTTTGATAAATCGATGGAAACATGAATGGATAAATTAATATATTAACTTTACAATTTTCAATGTTTTCCGAAATAATTTATTCCTAGTGCCTTAATTAGTAAAGAGTGTTGGCCTAAATTTCATGCCTTTTTATCTTGATACCACGATCCTTGAAGATAATCTTCGAATTTTAAAAACCATTATATTTTATAGTTTTTTCATATGAGGTGTGTTATATTGGGATCTTGATAGGAGTTCATTCGGGGTTGTGGTGCACTAGTAAGATATGTGTCAGTTGATTGGAGACCCTTGACTAGATTGTGATAGTTTTGGTGATGCCATTATGGGATTATGACGTGGATATCTCTATATTTAATATAGTGGGGGCATGTATTATGTTCTGTAATTATTCTTTATGGGGTGAGGGTTATAGGTTTTTTGGTATACATGTTTCGGGATTGTGTACTTGGTGTATAGAAATTTACACCATTAGATGAGAGAAACATAAGAAGATGCTTTATATTTTAGATAAATTATTAATAGATTGGAAATTGAGTGTTTGAAATTGTTATGTGGTTCCATGAATATATTGGGAATGAGAGAACTATGGGTTCCCCATGAGGATATTATTTACCAATGGAGTTTGGTAGGTTGTGGTTGGCTCATCATTTTATCTTAGAAACCACATTTGTCATTGGTTTTAGATTGGTACGTATTAATATTATTCATGAAATGTGATTCCATGTGAGGAATGGAATTTGGAGTATTAATATGATGAAATGTGATTAAAAAGTCGTGTTTTTTATGATTATTTGTCATGGATACAGGTGTTTGAGGAAATTTATGATCTGTGATAGTTGAAAATATGAGGATAAATGTACGTGTCATAGAAAAATGCACATCAAGAAAGTATCATGGTGTCAATGAGTAGTTCTTGATAGGAATATTCTCAATTAATTTCTACTATGTTTGAGTAACATTACAGATATACAATGACTCGTAGTAACTACATTGGGATAGGTAATTTTTTAATCATTTATAACATTCATTATTCAGTCCATAAAGATGGAGAACTTTTTTGTTATTCAGGTCCCCAATGCAATATCGGAAGGTTATTGTGGGATTGTGAGGAATCCATATGAATTATAGGTAAATTTTATATTGGGATGGATTGGTTCAATGAAGTGGTGATATTCATTATAATAGTTCATAAATGGGAAGTGAGACTTTTATTTAGTGGAACATTGTGGGATGAATGGAAGTCTCAAATGGGGTAATCTTGGATAAGGATAGGGTTTTTTGAGATCCCTAGGGTTGAGTAGTTTTAAATAAAAGGGTGTTCATAGGAATATATGAGCTAGTGGTTGGGGTCTACAATGATGATTTTTGCTTGGTTATGTGGACATGGTTTGTGCACCTTGGGGAGGAGTTGTCCATTTCAAGAGGGGAATATTAGAGTTGTTTGGAATTTTGGGATCTGAAAATAGGGATCAAGGGTAGAGGTTCCTCAATTTTATAACTAATGATTATGTGAGGAAAACCTAGACAAGATTTCTGTCCTTGTGGTGTTTTATCTACTGGATAATGGTATAAACAATCCTATAGTGGGGAATTTCCTATAGAATATTGGTTTGTGAACCCCACATTAGGTATGAAGAGGTTGTTGTTGGGTTTAGGGAAATGTTGTTTTATGTTGGTGGGCTGATGAATTTGGAAATAATTGGGATAAATGTAGGATGAACTATAACTTTTCCCAAGTCCATGATAGGATGATTATTCATCTATTGTAGTGGGTACCACCATAATTTTTTATGACTAATAGTTGAAGTGTTTCGATAAGTTGTTCAGGTAGAGATATTGTGTGAAATGATGTTTTTGAGAGGAGGAATCATATAATAAATTCAATGTCTATACCAATGTATACCTATGTGGGTTTTGAGAAAATCAATTCATTATGGAGAATATGTGCACCGATTCAAGTAATTTGGTATAATATGTTGGTTTGGGCATCATAGGTATCACTAAAATGATGATTGGAGTGTGTTAGGTTTCATTCCAGGTTTTTGTTTGAAAATATAGACAACACAAACTAGGTGATAGTATGATGGATATGTGATCAACTAAAATTAATTAGTAGTGGTGCCATCGAATTCCAATAGATGGATTAAGATCAAGGGATTCTATTAGATTCTTATTGGGGATGAGAATCCCAATGTTAGGGTTTTCTTAAAGATGTATGTCATTATGGGTTATTTATATTTAAATTTATTTTAAATTTTAATATATTAAGTAGAATTAATTTTTATATTGTTGATTAATATTTCAATTCCATATGTTTGAACATCCCCAGGGGAATTTTGTGAGTGTTTTGGGTTTTTTGGAAGGTCTTGGTGGTGGTTTGGGTGTTTAGGGATGGGAAGGGTCGAGAAGTGAAATAAAAATATTTCAAAAATTACCATTGGGTACATGGTAGAATGTAATCGAGTACCCAATGTTCTAGTTAGTAGCCATGATGATCTTAATTCCGCATCGTACATCCATTAGTAGATTATCGAGTATCCAATGGAACACCAAATAATAACATTGGTAGATCAAATCCTTAATAGTTTCTCACTTTATTTTTTAAAAATTTTCATAGAAATTTAATTAATCTTTTTATCCCATTTGAACTCCCTTTAGGGTTATTTTTTATTGTTCATCCAATCAAGGCGGAGGACCACCCCCTCCTTCCCTTACCTTTTTTATGGATCCATAGTTCTCCATTCTAGTTTATTAACTCTGAATCTTGGTATTTCTTAGCCCTTATTCCTCTATTTTCCTTCCCTCTTATTAATTCTAATTTTTAGTGGTCTAGGATAGGTTTTTGAATATAATTTTAATAGATCATAGTGTCATCACCTATATATGAGAGATATTAGTATTTTAATGTCTTAATAATGTATAATAGGGTAAATTTTTAATGATTCTCACCAATTTGTTTGAGGTATTTCACTCGTTGTATTTTTTTAGTTTTTTCACTGAATTATCTTGGAATTAGTCATCAATTTAATATTGAATAATAGATATTTTATTCCTAGTAATATAAAGGGTAAGCCATGGACATATGTAATTCCTTTTCATGATGTGCCAATTGTGGAAGGTTACTTAGTGATATTTGAGGGATTATACTACTTTAAATTAAATCATGAAAATAATTAAAAATGCTAATAATTATTTTCTGGTTGTACGAGATATTGTCTTGGAAGCATCAAAATTCTTCTTGTTAATCTAAGAGAGGATTGGTTTATCATGGTTTTTGGTTGGTAACTCAATTATGAAGGTTGGTGTTCCCTTTAATAAAAAACCATGTGTTTTCCTACAAGTGAATTTATTATGTGTGACTTGGTTTGTCTTCTGTTAGTCATTGACTAGAGAAGTTGATTCTAGAATGATGATATATGCTTTTGTCAATACTTTAGTTTGGACTTGAGTATATGTCACTTGAGATAGTATTTTGGAGTTAATTTTTGGTAATACTGTCAGGGGGAGTGATGGACAATGAAGCTTTAGTGAGGTTCAAGTCATCTTGTCTCATAATATATGTTTTCTTTGGAATATGGTGTTCTCTAGTGTGTTAGTTGAGGGTATTCCATGTGTTTAAACATTAATTAATGAATATATTCGTGTTATCCTTGGAAATTTTATGGGAAATGATATGTAACTAAACTTGGATACCTAAAAGCCCTTTAGTGAGAAAAGTATGATTCATAAAATATACCAAATATCTAGAACTAATCCATGGGGAGTAGTATATCAATATATTCCAATCAAAGAAGATGGAATCTGCACTATTTGGTAGTGATTAGTGGCACCTTTTAGATGTGAAGTTATGGAATGATCCCTACAACACATGTAAAATTTTTGGGAGGTGATTGGGATAAAGATAAAAGTATGAAAATTTCGTGGAAATGAATGTCAATATTTTTAATGTAGAATAGTTAAGGTATCTAGGTATACTAAGCGATATTTTTTGAAGAATTATGGATGTACCAAATGGTAAATTATGGAATGGGTATGAAAAATCTAGTTAGACACCTTAGGATATACTCATGTTATAATTATGTGGAAGGGTTTGGGTTGCACTTAAATAATGTGTTTTTATGAGGTCTTATGGCGTGGTGTTTTTGTGAGTGAAGGGAATAATGAATTTTGTGTGGCCAAGTGAGAACAATAGGTATATATAGTATTTTTTAAGGCCTAAGGTATTAATATGTCTTGGAGTGATGTTTAGAAATGGATTAGTTTTATGGTTGTGGATTATGGGATTGGTTAGGTTAGTTATATTGGGTTTCAAGAGATAACCTCTAGTACTGACCTAGGTGGGAATGTGTGTCTTGATAGCTAAGGTCTAGGATGTGGGATTGCTTGACATTTATTTATTCCTTTAATAATATTATATGGTTCTATTATGATTGATTGGTTATGAATTATGATATGTAATGTGGTATATTTCCACATCTTGAGTTATAGGGTGAAGGTATTATATGTGTTATTGGATGTGACATGTAACGTGGGATGAGACCTCTCCCTAAGAGAGATGGTGGTGGTATGTGATGCATTTTTATAAGAGTTGAATGATATAGTTTAATACCTCACCCAAAAAAATTTGGTGTATGTATGTGATATTATGTCGTTTATGGTATGATTCCTCATCCTGAGTGAGAGGATGATGGTATGATACATGGTAAGAGATATTGGATGAGACCACACCTAGAGGATGTGGGAAGAAATATCGGAATTGATATAAGATTGGGAATTGGTAAGAGACCCCACCATGAGTTAGAGGTAGATGTCTTGAATTTATTATAAAATAATAAACTAAGTGAAGGGTAATGGGTTTGTATTATGATATGACCCTTAATTCATCATTTCCCAATAAAGGTTATTTCAATCATCATTTAGTATCTATAAGAACATGATGACCAAGAATATTTTCTTAAATAATATGCCTTATTGTGTTATTTATTTTCCTATATATGCACACACTCTATATTATGGCATATATGAGGGTCACTTGGTGACCCCAAGATATGGTTTGTGCTCACAACATGCATCTAAACCTCAATGTGGATGTTGATATTATGTTTCACTTCATGTGATAGGTAGTGTAAGGGATCTATCTAGTGAGGTTGGATGGATGTGATGATAGTAGTTTGGGGAGGGAAATAAGTTTTATAATTGATTCACCCTTTAATTTTTTTATATTTTTATGTATTTATTTTACTAGTGGGTGTTCCTTGTTGTATGTTTATATGTAAAACATGGTTATTTTTGTTTTATAATTTTATTGTTTACATGTTACTGATGTTTTAAATTTAACTATAAATCATTTAACTTACATTAATGTCGGTTGATTTTTAATTGTTTAACTATTATTATATGTGATGGTATTGAGGGTATAACCTCCAAACAATTCTCTTAGACACTCACCATTGATTAGAAGCCACTCCCATATGGGGAGGTGAGCCTGAGGCCTTGTGAAACTTTGGCTAAAGTGTTTTACATGCAACATTAGTAAATGAATTTACAAAAATAAAGAGAAAAATATATAGAACATAAAACATTTACTAAATAATATTTTCAATTTTAAACCAATGGACACCTTATATACTTAACACGTAAGATTACTATATTATGAACAATATATTATTATTAAAATATTTGTGAAAGTTAAAAAATTGACTAAAGAATAACATATAACATAAAATAAAAGAAATTATAAAAAAATAAAATCCATTATAAATTGGGATAGAACATAACTACTTTCATAGAACAGTAATATATTGGAATAAAATGAAATGTTCATGATATAATATACATTAATGGGATGACATTTTAAATAAAAAAAATTAATTTTATGAAACAATTTAGATGAAAATATATGCATATATTCGGAATATATATTTTCATTCATATCGGTATATGTTTACAATAAATTTTCAATATTTAATTATAAATTACTATCTTATAAAAATTTTTTACAAGTTTTTTGGCATAAATAACTTTTAATATAGTAAAAAACTTATCATTCTGACAGGAAGTGTCACGATGTGACACATGAATATTGAGCACTTAGAATATGTGCAAGAATAGAGCCAAATGTGTCTAATTCAATGAAATATCATTCATGTTACAAATGATGATTCTTAGAACACAATTGAATACCAAGTAACACAATTTTGTAATTGAAGAATCATACAACCTATGAACCATTAGTGAATAAATAAATAATAGCATGAAAAACAACTCACAGACTAAAAATTATTGTTGGAACACAAATCAAAAGGGGATGACCCATTCATGTCGGGAATGGGTTGCATAATAAAATTCATATATATATATATATGATATTTTGAAATTTTCGAATGATTTTAACCATGTTTGGTCATGAGACATTGGTCATGATTTAAAAGGATTTTTATAGGAGGATTTAATCATTAAGTAGGGATAAATTCCCCATTGGACATCTTTCTCTTGGATTTTGACTTAGGAGAATCATCATAGATTGGATTTCCTTGCTTTAAATCTATTTTTTTATAGTTATTACTATTTTTAACTTTTAATGTTTTTTAATTTAACTCAATTATAATTTCTCCAATATCCCTTTCCCATTAACGCTTATATTGTTTATATTTTATTTTTCATTGGTGATCACCTGATGATGATTGTCTAGATTTATAGGAGAGACGGGTTCCTATTGAAAAGGGTGTGTAATATATTGTCTTGATTAAATTTTTATCATATGGTGATTGAATCTATTAATATTTTATTCTACTCACATGTTTATGTTCTTCATTATTAATTCACTTAACACATGTATTTGATAGTGAATGAAACCCAGAAGGATTAAAAAAAATCAAGAACAATAAATTGGGATATTATAATACAGTTGCGATCAAATTTTAAAGAATTTTTTTATTTAAATTAATTTGTCCATGATTAATTGAGATGGTAGGTTAGTTTTATTTGAAATTAACATATTAATATTAATTAATGTATGGATTTCATATCATTTTTATATTATTGTTTTACAAGTGAATTCAGATAATCTATTTAGTAAATCTACCCTTGGAGATTGGTACCCCTCTCTTATATATATTTTTTTGAATTTAGTTATGTTTATTTCTAGTCATTAGTCTATATAATTAGGTTTATGGGTGTTATCCTTACATGATCATGATTTATTAACACTTTTTCCAGAGTGGTATTTTCCCTTCCCTATTCCATGTGGGATCAACACCGTACTTCTGGTATTCTTTGTTTTCATTGTTAGTGTGGTTTTAGAAATATATATTTATAAATTGGACTACTTTTGTGGAGTTCATGATGGTCTTATGGTATATAAAATTGTACTATAATCATAAAAAGTAATTATGAATATATATATATATATTTGTAGATTTTTAGACATGTTGTCATCAAGTATTTGATAGATTTAAATCAATCATAGAACATATGAGTTAGAGAAAAAACATTTTATAATGATGTAATATTTTCTTGATAAAAATTGGTAAATTGTTTTGAGAAATTTCAATTTTTTTATAAAAAAAGTATCAAGAATCATTTTAAAAATATATTTATGATATCTTTTTATGTATGGAACATTTTATATCCTAATAAAATATAATTATTTTATGAAAATAATAACATATTTTGATAGATATAAGCATATTAATATAATATATGGAGGTATAAATATTATTTCTTCATATAAGTTACTATCACAGAACATAATTTATATAGACAATACAAAATATTTAGTTTCATATTATTCTCAAAACATAATAGATGTAAACATAATATAATATATTCAAAAAGCTTTAATGTATGTATATGATATATCATTAATGAGGATAGAATTTTTCTATAGATAATTACATGTAAATTCATAAAATAAAATGTTTAAGATGTTTTTCTACATTTGAAATTTTTTATACATACAAAATAAAATAAATTTCCAATTACATGAATTGTTTTGTGTAGAATATTTCCAAGGGATTTTGATTTTTTTCCACTGTTGGTGGGTCAGTTTTGAGAAAAATGGATAAGATGGATATTATCGTAATTTTAATGTCTCAATGGGTTGTATATAAATATGTAATGGGGATTATATGGGCATACGTGGGGCTCAAGAAGAGATCAAAAAGGTTTCGGGGCTACCCAATAAGCCCCCAGCTAGCTCGTGGAAGCCCATCGACTTGCATGTTGGTTGGACAATAGCAACACACCTCTCCTGGGTCCACCAGCCATCCAATGGACTATAACCTACAAGTTGGTGGACCCATCAATGGGGATGTTTGAAGTGTTTTTTATTAAGGCAATTTTATTCTTTTCCTAGTCATGGGCTGCTCAAGATTTACAGATTTGGGATGATGTGAGGATGTCATTTTGGAAATATTCTCCCTTCCTGTTAGTTCCTTTGATCACCCATAGTGTGGGGTGATTCTGGGGAATTTTGTTTGTGAATTTTGAGGTAATATCACCCCTATTATCCTATTATTATTCCTTATTGTCTCTCAGGGATTTTGGTTTGATGTTAGATTTCAGGATGGAATGATTTCACTGAAGCATGGAGAAGTCATTATACCTTAAAGGACTTTCATATAGGGCTTGTGATGCCCATACTGATGGGTATTAAATTATATATTATTAATTTTTTTATATAGGTATTTCATATAATTAATTATATTATAGATATTTTTTAAATTGGGTAAAATTGGATTTCAATTCAAATTTATAAACATTGGATTTTTTGGCATAGATTCAAGGGTGCAATAAGGCTAAATCTCAACCAATTTATCATGATTCTGATATCAGTGTACTACTCCACGGTTTTGATTCCCATTTTATAAATTTTTTTTATAGATTAATTTTTTAGTTAATTTTGTGATGTTTGATATTGAGATAAAGGCTCATGGACTTGATGGAATCTGATATAGTCTTGGGATGAGTTATCAAAACATCAATTGAGCTATAGGACATTAACCTTATTTTAAACTCATGGTATTTTGGAAATATTATATTCATGTGACTAATTAATAATAAAATTCATCCTAGTTTAATGACTCATGTAAGTTATTCCATATAGTGGGAATGAGATCAAGTGATTATGGTCCTATATATATATATATATTTTTTGTGGTGTGTGTTGGATTTCAAAAAGAGAATATTTTCTTTTTAAATTAAAATTTTAAAAAGTTGTTTTTTCATAAAATGGAAAACATTGGAGAAAATAGGTTATTTTTGAAATTTGATTTCCAATTGGATAATTATTTTTTAAATGTATGTTTGGATGCACTTTTATAGGAAAAACTGAAGAGCTTGATGTGGCTTGGATTTGGTCTATATTTCCTCTCGTGGAAGATGGGCTATTTAGAAGATCATTTGTACCATGCATCTGATCCATCCAATGGTTCCATTGTGTTTCTTGTTGTGTGGTGGTGCATGGTGATTCTTATTGTGTGTTTTGACTAATGTTGTTTCTTCATGGAATCATAGTTCTAGGTGAATACCAATGAATGTGACACACCCTTAGAGGGTTGGGATAGGTCTGAGGGACCTATGACGATGTATGTGTCTTGGAATATGTATAGAAGGACTATTTCCATGATATTAATTTGGTACATTATGAGATGGTTTGTTATCCTTGTTTGATATTTTCATTCTTGATGACCTCACTATTTATGTGAAATCCCTATGTGTGCAAGGATAGATCAAGGTAATTGACAATAACCTCCATAGAACCTATAGGGATGGGGTAGTGAGATTGATTTTTAACTCTGTAGAACCTATATGGATAGGTATGTGTCCTTGACTGTGGCCTCCCCATATCCTATGGGGATGGGCCAAAATGATAAATGTTGACCATCCTATAACCTATAAGGATGGATCACGGTGATTAATGGTGACATCCCTATAACCTAAGGTGATGGGATAGGGTGACCTGATGGGCCTTATTGAATATGCAGGGATGTGTTGGCTTGTTTGGTGAGGCCGACATTTGAGCGACATCTTCATGATATGAGATTTCTATATTATAGACTTCTTGAAATAAATCCTTTCTTACAAAGAGATGTGGCACATTATTCATGGGTTAAATTATGAAGGGGAATATGATATGATGAAAAAAGGCATACTTTCATGTTATATTATCTAGATGGGTGCATTGAATAGGAACAACAACACTCTATCTATGTAATTAATTCACATAAACTAGATCAAAATTGTACTAAATATTCTAGAGGCATTGGGGATACCTAATTGGTTAATGAACATTATTTTTATCCTTGTACATGGTGTGGGATACATTTTGAATGGAAAGACATTCATATTTTATCTTAGGATAGAGGTACCACATGGATCTACACTCATGGTATATGTAAAATAGTTGTGGAGACAGTGGATACAGAAAGATGCATGTGACTTGAGCAGAAGGATATTGTTTTTATTCATTTCCAATTATTATTTGGCATTTATGAGCCATTGTTCTAATGGTTATATTTGATTATTATTTATTTATTATCTTCTTCTCCTCTTCTTTGTTTTGATTAATTATATAGATAGTTCATTTTTTATATTTTAGAATATAGGGGGATCTAAGTATCATATATAGGTTGTTGGGAAATCCTCTATCTATATGGATCATTCAAATTTTTTGGTATAATTGTGCATGATACCCATGTATTTTTTTAAGTGAACTGTCTCACCGTGACTATATTAGGCCCTCAAAACTACTCGGAAGCCCCTATATTTTGGGAGATGATCCTGAGGTCATGTGTGAACCCTAACCCGAGTGTAATTCAGTTAACCAAGATTATGGCATTAAAAAGGGTATTAGTGCAATCTTGCGGTGTATGGAATTGTTATAAGTGGAAACAGTGTGTGAGGACTCGGGATGTAGATCAAGCGCATGCTTGGCCAACAAGACATTGGTCAAAACTCATGTTTCCAAGGGAAGTCCAACTTTAGGATTAGGAACTCTAGGTGATGGAGGAGTTTTGTGGGACCAAGAATCCCAATATGTGAAGGATTACAATTAGGAATATTCATAGGGCTTTGATGGGAGCTAGTGAGTTATACATGCATATTTTAGTATTTTAAAGTGAATTAATACTCTATAACATTCTTTATTTTTTGATAAATTAGTGTCTCATCACTTTTATTGAAATTTCAAAAGTATTCTTAAAAGATAATGATTTTTTGTTAAAAGTTTCAATAATTTTTCTTTTTCAATGATTCATAATTTTTTTATCTGCACTTCATGTTGTTATATTTTATTTAATTTACATATGTTTAATTTTTGGTGGTTATGTTAAAAATTGTTCCTTCCTTGGGAGTCACATAGGCTATCCCTCAACCACATATGGGTCCCATTAGGTTAATCCTTTGGTAAATCCCACCAAAAGAAGCCCATAATGATGATTTGGAGTAATAAGTGCGCATAGTTTAAACTAATAACATGTTTACCCACATATATGGTTCATATAGAATTCCCTCTAAGTGAATGTGTTGGGATAGATAGCCTACTAGGTCAAAGGACTATGTGTGTGTTAGTGTAACTAGTGTTGATACCCATTAGACAGATCGAATGGGTGATCAACATGAATTGTATGATATACCTCTCAATATCTGCATCACAAAATGTATGTGGCATGTGGTTTTAGTTTCACTATTTATCTATTTTCAAAACTCAAACATTATATTGATCATCATATATATTAATTATCATTTGTTAAGTCCCACAAATTTTTTATTCTCACATGCTTCTATTTTTCAAATTATATCATCGTATACCTTCTATCATTAGTGTTCATCAGTATTTTATTTCACTCATCCATCATTTTAATATATTTCACTGACTATGCTGGATTCTACTAAATATTAAATACAGATTCCAACCCTGATCTAGTGACTTCAATAATATTTACTCGAAATTTTCTTCTTCTTTGTACTTCCAAAGACTCAGTGTTTAGTGTATTTCATCCTTTTACATCAAGATCTATTTCACCAATTATTCCACCATTTCTTAGTGGTGGATAAATTTTCCATTGTAATCAGAAATTTCACTATTCTATGTTATTCTATAATTTCATAAACAGTAGAATCAAATAGTAGTTATGTTTCACTAATTTTTTTCACATTTTTAATAGAATTATTTTTGTTATTTTTATTTTTCCATCTAATTTTATTAGAAAGTTTCTCTCATGTACATCGTCGTCTTATTTAGGTGTGTTTTGGGTTTAACTATTGGACTGCATCCAATGGTGATTCATTTTCCAGAATTGGAAATCTCTAAAGTTTTATCATTGGAAAGTATTAGTAATCAAATGGTAGCATATTTTTTCTCATTTCTCCTATAGAAATATGTTGCACAATGGCATAGGAAATATTTGTTTCTTTTTGGATTTTATAATTGTATTATTATAAGTAAAATATTTTTTTCTAGTCTATTTTTCCATCATTGGAATACCACTTCTATATGTTTTTAATGGTGGGAAAAATTATCCTATACTCTCTACATTCAGTGGATGAAAAAAATCAGTTACCACTATCTATTAGAATAGTAGATCAATAATCCCCCATTAGTATAAAATAAAAATAAAAATAATTTATTTATTTTTTCTAATAATTACTGGGATAAATTTTTTATTATTTTATGTTGAGATAAAATTTTAAGAGAGTGTAAAAAATAATTTAATCATTGGTTTATATACATATATGCTTCCACATTGAAACTAATTTTATGCACTCTTTTAATTATTTTTTTATACCTAAATAATCAAGAATATTATAAATTCATTTCAATGATTTTATATATATAATTTTCTTAAAATTTATATACATAAAGTATTAAATGTTTTATTTTAATATTTCATAATGAAATATAAATAATGTGAGTTATATGTTATTTAGAATGTCTTTAACAAACAATTGTAACATTCATATTATTTATTTATTATACTATAACATGTATTGAACAAATATTTCATAAATAAACTCTCCTAGAATATATTTATCTTAATAATCTAAAATACTACTTCAAGAATAACACAATATCAGTGTGCGTCTTTGGAAAAAAGTACTCGGTACACAACTTGGACAATTCTTGACACTCTCAACCGTTCATGAACTTCTATGACTTTTGTACTCTGGGTGTGATCAAAAAAGGTATTCCACTATGACATGTTTATATTCAATTGATTAATGGTAATAAAGATTCAATATCTAAATCAATTATTTTCATATGTTACGTCCTATATATTAATTTTTATTTCTGTAATCATTTTCCTTCTATTTGTTTTTCTTCAAGTCCAGAATATGATTTTCCCATAAAAATAAAATCTTTTTTTCTGGTTATTCCAAAAACTAAATGTTTGTTTTTTTATGATTCCTGATCAAAATTCATGTAAATATACTTGGATGGTCTAATATAATAGACTAGTGTGTGCCTCAGGTTTCATAAAAAAATTTATTATTTGTAATAAGGTTCTAACACCTTTAAAAGTGATGTTCTCAGTGGGTAATAATTCCCTCGTGGATTACAAGAGGTTGAATAGTAGACTAGGATTTTTTTATTTAAACCTTATTAAATATAAGTGTTCTTTCTCTTATATTTACACTATAACTCATTTTATGAACTCTACTCCCACTAGAGTTTTGGATTTTATAATCTATGATTTATTTGTCATTAAATATTTAAAATTACTATTTACACCCCCTAGTAATAATTTTCAACATCGTTGATCTATCAATTTGTATCATAGGTTAGGACCTTACTTAAAGGATATTTAACCTGTCTAATTATTTCTATTGTATATTTTCAAATCTACACTAACCAAAAATACTAGTCTTTCTAGAATAGTGAACAAAAGAAAAGATTTATTTTAAGATGGAATGAGTTAATTCCAATGACAAATGGATTACAAAGAAACTCCCATTATTTAATAGAGGTGACTATGGCTACTGGAAATATAGAATGGGATCCTACTTGAAACAGTAGTGTGTATATATTTAAACTATACTAGATAATTCATATGATCCACCCAAATTCGATCCTAATACACAGTTACATAATGACATGGAAGAATATGTATTGAATTATAAATTTAAAAATATTTTATAATATTCTAAAAGTAGATGTGTCTATAGAATATTTATAACATTCAAGAAATATGATGATATATGTAGGATACATAAATTGTCTCACTATGGTACTAAAAATTTCAAAATAACTTAGCTGGGAATACTCCTTGCAGGATAATAGGACTTCAAGATGGCATATGAAGAATTTTTAAACCAGATGTTCAATTAATTTACCAATATAACTAATCATATTAGTGATCATGGACAAGTTTGGACAACACTGATCAATTTGAAATAGTACTAAGATCTTTTCCAAAAAAAATTCATGCAATGAAGGTATCCATTGAGGTGAGTTATAAATTAAAGTAGTATACTTTAGATGAAATTATAGGGTCTCTACAACAATATGAGTTAGAGATGAAAAATATTTCTTATTTGGATTATACCAAAAGAAAAGTTCGTTCATTTAAATATAATGGTATTAATACCCTTATTTTCTATAAATATCATTTCTAAGAATGTGACAGGGAAATAGATTAATTTAGTATGAAGTTCATCAAGTTCACGATACACAAAGGTGGAAAGGGGAGTTCAATAGTAATTCCATAACGTAATATAGGAAACATTATACTACAAGAAGTAATGTTCTTCTATAATTAAAATATTAAGTGTGAAAGAATAAATTTCACTTAATAACTGATTGCACTTAACTCAAACATTAAAATAATGACAAAGATAAATGAAGAAATAAAAACATTGTGGAGGTTGGGACATCTCAAATAGTTATAACTCAAGTGGTAATTATAATAGTGTATTGGATACATGGAATCTTTCCCGGATTGGTATCCATTATTATTTATATGATTCAATATTTACTCTAAGTAATAACTCCTACAAATGTTGATCATAATGCTTTATCTGGAAATGAGACTGAAATTGTTTCTAATTTATATTTCGATTATGATTATGTAAATTCCAAAGTTAAGAAACCTCTTAAAGAAAATGAAGATTTACTTAATAATGGAGTCTTTATAATTGAAAAGAATACTGTCATTGAAATTTATAATAAGATGTTAATTATAGAAAATGATAAATTTAAAATGGAATGTTGAAATATAAAAATCTGTATCTCACAAAAATTATTATTCTAATGAGTATTATAATTGAAATTTATAAAACCTAAAGGAGTAAATTGAATGGATTAAAAAAATTTATAATTTAATGATAAATATATTGATACATGATTTAATTTATTCATGGATATTCTAACTAATGTAGAAATTTAATTTAAGAAATTAAAGAATGAAAATAAGAAACAATGAAACATGGATTCTTGATCTAATGAAAAGTATTTACATATTTACAAACCTTTAAAAAATAATAATGATTTGAAAAAAGAAACTTGTAATCTCAAAAGTGATTTATCTAATTTTTTAAGGAACAAACAATTTTATAAAAATATGTATTTAATGAAACTAGAAAAAACTAAAATGGGTTTTTATATAACAGTTCAATGACAAGTTTAAATAAAACTAACATTGTTAAAAGATAAGAACAAAGTGTTACCACTGTAAATTTTTTTAAAAGCATAATTAAAGGTTATTATTCTAATGATTATTCATAAAGATTTATATAATCTATTTGGAATACTAGAGACAATAATAAATTCATTAAATATTTTGGGGTGTCAAAAGTTTCATCTACTAATCTAATTAGACCCAAGTTAGCATGGCTACCAAAATATTCTATTTGATTGTTTATTTTTACAAAGTCTACTTTATATGTCTCAGTAACTCATAGTACATATAAAGTGGATTCCCCAGATACATGACATGAGATATTTCAAAATTTCTATTATTTAATCCATTTTATGGTTTCCTTATTACATTTGTATACAACTTTATAGTTTATATTAATGGTATTTGTGAAGCTGGTTTCACTAAAACAATTATTATTTGAAAATTATTATATGTACTTGGTTAAAAAAACTAATCATATAGGTATATCATAGTAATGTGACAACAGATTATATTTGTCTTTTGAAAATGATATATGTATTATTCTGAAAAATAAAAATGTAATATTTTCTGGAAAAAGAAAAGAATGTGTATATACTATTTTATTTTTCAATCTAACCTAACAAAAGGTTAAATGTCTAAATATTGTAGAATCATATAAAATTATGTCAAAGGAGAGGTTTGGGTAATAAAATTTCAGAATGATGAACAAACTATCAAAGAATGAAATGGTTCTTCAACTGCCAATGTTACATACAATAAATTACTTCAATTGTGATTACTTTTCAAAATGAAAAAGAATAAAGAAATATTTAAATGTATAAATGATTTTTTATATCTAGAGGTTTATAATTATTACATTTTTTTCTCTTTGGACCTATATAACCTCCTAGTTTTATGTTAAAAAGTATGCATTTGTAATTTTTGATGATTATAGTAGATTTTTGTGGATTTTTTTACATATACCATCAAATTAAACGTAATCCAAATTTTGGGATTTCTGTAAACTTAAAAAAATTCAAAAATTCTTAAATCAAATTTATCAGAAGTGATAAAAATTATCAACATGTGAATTTAGGATTTGATATTTTCTACGAATCTAGTGGATATATAAATTATTTCATAGCCCCTAGGACACCACAACAGAATAGTGTGGTAGAAAGAAGGATCAGATCTATTAAAGAAATGGATAGTTCTATTCTAATGGAATTTAGTGTACCTAAATACCTTTGGGAAGAAGATATAAAAATATATATCCATGATTAAATAGATTGTTAATTAGACCACTCCTAAATAAGAACACTTATGAAATTTTCATAGGGTTTAAATTCAATGTTTTTTATTTCAGGGTCTTTGGATGTAAAGTATTTATCTTAAATGCAATAGATAATTTAGAAAAATTGAACTCTAAATCATATAAAGGGATATTTTTAAGATATTACAATGCTATAAAATCTTATCGATTTTTCAATATGAAAACATTTGTTGTGGAAGGATATGTTCATGATATGTTTAATAAAAACAATTATAATCAGTAAGATATTGAATCAAATAATGAATATGATGTGTTTTGAGAATTTATTTTTAGTGGACATAATTACCAAGGTAATGACAATGAATTAGTTGAGGGGGAGTATATATCTTACCAAAATGATCCTAAGGAATGGAAAACTCTTAAAGACAACCCTATTGATAATATAATTGTTAATGTCGAAGATATAATTCAAACTATAAAATGTATTTTACATTATTGTACCAAATCTTCTTTTTTTGCTGACATTGTTCCTGCCAATGTTCAAAATTCATTAATTTATTCAAATTTCATAAGTTATATGCATGATAAATTAAATCAATATCGAAGGAATATTGTTTGGGATTGCTTATATTTGCCAAAAGATAAATATGTTAAAGGAATTAAATGGATTTATCATAATAAACATGATGAATCTAGAAACATGGTTAAAATTAAAGCAAGGAATGTAGCTCAAGTTAGTTCCCTAGAACAAGGAATTGAATTTGAAGATTCAGTTTATCTTGATTCTATGATGTAAAAAACTATAATTATACTAGCCTTTGATAGTTTTCAAAACATTAAATTCATTCAAATGTATATAAAAAGTTCTTTTTTAAATTTAATTATTTCATAGGAAGTCTATGTTAGAATTTAAAATCATGATTTTCAAAATCATGTTCGTAAACATAATTATGCCTTATATGGTCATAAACAACATCCAAGATCTTGGTATTAAATACAAACACATCTTTTATTCAAAAATTACTTTTTTAAAGGTATGGTTGATCCAAAATTGTATATAAAAAGTGTTTCAAAAAATATACAAATTATATAGATATATTATGATGATATAATATTTGGTTCAACAAATGATTCTCTATGTGAGGATTTTTCTAAACATATAAAAATGAATTTTACAAGATTTTATGAGAGATCAAAAAAATTTCATTATCCTTCAAATTAATCAAAGAAAATATGTTTTTTATTAAATCAGGCTATGTATGCTAATGAAAATGTAAAAATGTTTTGACTTTATTCCTGTAAAATTATGAAAACTCCAATGAGTAGTACTAATTCAAAATAAATCTTTGATGAACCTAGAAAGTCATTTTATATTAAACTATATAGAGTCATGATTGGGAGTATACTATGCCTCAATTAGTCATGACTATAAACCTTTTTATATGTTTTATTTTGTTATAGGTTTCAGTCAAAACCCCACGAAATCAATCATAAATATGATAATAAAGTAATTAGATATATAAAGGTTAGTGTTTGTTCTAGAATATTTTTAATCTAATGAGAGTTGTTTTGATTTACTATCTTACTCTAATTATGACTTTGGAGGTTTCATTATTTACCTAAAAATCACTATATGTAAGTGTAACTTTTAAAGAATAAAAATTAATTTCATAGAGCTCTAAGAAACAAATTTCCATAGAATTCTCAACAATTGAGGTTGAATATGTTGTTACTTATAGTTGATGATCACAAATCATATGGTTTAGACAAAATATTCTTCATTTTTATTTGAAATTTGAGAAAATATATATTCACTCTGATAAATAAAGGATTACTTAATTTATAAAAACCCTATTCCCCACGCTATAGAAAAAAATAGATATTGGATTTCATTTTAACTGGGATCATGTAAATAAAGGTGTTATATTTTAAGAGTTTTTTTCCAATAAATAATTATCTGATATTATCACTAAAACATTAGATTTTGTTAAATTGGGTAAAATAAAATTTTAATTAGGAGTGCAATAAGATTAAAATATCTATAAGTTTAATCATTTTCCTTAAATATGAATTTAAATGTTTTCTTTAATTGAATTTTATTTTCTACTCTGATTAAATGATAATGAGATCATATTATTTATATTTTCATTGTTCAATTATTACTCTATATTAATTAACTCTTACGGTGAATAATATAATTAATGTCTACCCCATAGATAATAAACTACTATATTTATTTTAAAATAGTTTAATTTGATTAAAAAGGATCCTCCTTTATATAATAATATTAATGTACTTTTTGATAAACTACAAAAGGGTAGATATTTGTGGAAAATTTAATAATTTTTTTGTTTTTAAATTTATAGAAAGGGGGTTTGATAGTATTTTAAATTGATTTAATACTATAAAACAATATTATATATATTGATAAATTATTGTCCCATCACATTTATAAAAATTTAAAAAATGTTTTTAAAAATTGAGAAATCTTTTATTTCATGTTTTAATAATGTTAATTGTTCAATGTTTGATAAATTTTTTAATGGAACATCATTTTATTATATTTTTCTATTTAGTTTTTTATAGTTTTTTGGTTATGTAAAAAATTGGGTCATCATTTTGATCCACTTTGGGTTGTACTTAGCCACTTAGTGGACCCATTGGCTCAACCATGTGAGTAAGGCCACACGGGTAGCCCACAAGGAGGATTTATAGTACATGGTTAGCATGGTGTATGATAATTTTTTGTGGTCCCATGTATAAGGCCTATAGAGAGAACCTATAGTGTGCATGAATTGGACTAGGTATCCCGTTAGGCTAAAGTCTTGTGCATATGTTAGTGTAATCAGTCTTGATACCCAGTAGAAAACACTAATGGTGGATCAGAATGACTTATATGATATACCAGTCAAAGACTACATAAAAAATGATGTGGTATATGTTTAGTTTAGATTTTCACATGTTTTCTGAAACTCAGACATGATATATGTCGTCATATCTACTAAATATCATCTTTTTTAACTATTTTGAAGTCTCTAGTATTATTTCTTCTCCCACACTTATATTTTTCAAATTTTATCATCTTATATATTCCTTTACTAGTGTTATTTAGTAAACTAGTTCACTCCTTCTATAGTATTGTATCTTTCACACTCTCTTCTTGATTCCACTCAGTATTTAATAATCATTCAAATAATCATCTGATGACTAAAAAATAGTATCTCAACTACATCATCTTCTTCTTCGGACAACCTAAATCACACTATTTTTTTTATTTTTTTGGTTATTCAGATATAGATCATTCTTAAATGTTTAAATCAAGTCTCAATAGTAGATATATTTTCCACCAATAGTAGACAGGAAACTGTTCATTATTTTTATCCCATTGGGATCCAACATTAGATTATTTCTTCTAACAATAGTTTCTCCCTTTTTTCCACCATCAGAACCCAATGACATCATCTCTTTTTAGTCCACCATTAGAGACCAATGATAGCATCTCTATTTATTCAAAAATTATAATCCAACGGTAGCTAATTTTCGTTGGTCAATTTGTTCTTATCATTTTCTACAATAGCATCCCAGCTATTTTTAATTTTTTTTATTTTTTCAGTATTTTTACTTCATGTACATACCCAACTTCTTAGAGTGTTTGTTTGGATTTCCCCTTGTGTAATTTACCCAAATGTAGGCCATTTTACACTATTAGAAATCACTAATGGAAGAACATTTTCAATTATTGGAAAACTAATGGTAGCATAATTTTTTTTCTTCTATATCCTTTATTTTAAAATTGGAATGGAAGAAGTTTTATTTATGGTTGGATTTAATTATTTTATTAAGTAAAATGGTACAATGTTCTCCATTTTCCATAGTATGACATCCATTTCTCTTTACTTTAGTAGTAGTAAAAATAATCCACCACTTCCAGTTTTTTGTAGTATAAAGAAGAAGCCAACACCCTCTATTTCAAAAGTGTATCAATAATCATATGTTAGTTAAAAAATCCTAAATTATTTAATTTTCTAATAGATATTTTTAAAATAATAACTTTTTAAAATATTTTCTTATTTTATGTTGAAATCAAATTATAGGAGTGTGTAAAAAATAATTTTAGAATTATTTTATGTACACATATTCATGAAATTGAAACTCATGTCATGCTCTATCTTACTTAATTATTTATTACTTAAAAATAATGAATATTATAATTACATTTAAATTTTTATAAATATAATAATATTTAAATATTTATACTTAAAATATTAAAAGGTTTATTATTATATTTCATGATGTAATATAAAGCGTGTTTGATCAATATTTTTCAGTATGAATTAAAAGTGGTAATGGTTATATTATTTTAATAATTTTTCTAACAAGTTTCTTGAAGATATTGGATATTGACACACTCCAAGAATATCGATGTTTAAATGATGTAAGATACTTCTTCAAGGACTAAAACAATATCAGTGAAGATCCTTAAAAAATAATTAATCCTTATATAGATTGGATAATTATTTCTACTATAAATTATTCAAAAAATTCTATAATATAGGTGTGACTGGTGAAGGATTTTTCATTTTTCATTTTTAAATTCATTTTATCAATGATCATTTAGATTCAACAACTTTGAAATTTGGAATCATATTCTAATTTCTCTGTATTTGTTTTATTCATATAATCATCATCCATATATTTTTATTTCATCATGTATGAGTTATTAATTTTCAAATAAAAATAAATTCTTTAATTATTTGGTTTTTCCACCTCCTAAAAGGAATTTTGGGTTGTGACTCACAATCCAAATTCAGGTACAACAACTTGGTTGGTGTCTTATAATAGACTAGGTTGTGTCACTAGGTTATTATAAATGGAATGGTTTGTAAAAAGGTTTACACAACTTTAAAGGTATGGTTCTTAGATGATACCAATTTTATAGAGGTTTATAGAAGGCTGAGGAGTAAAATAGAATATTTTTTGTATGAACCACTATAAATCACAATGTTCTTTATTATTATTTCTTCTATAACTCATTTCAAGAATACAACACTCACTATAATAGTGTATTTTATAAATTCTAATTGTTATTTTATTTAAAATATTAAAATGAATATCCACCCCCTATATTCATAAATATTGTCACTGTCAATTCAACAACATCATGATAGTGGAATTATTGGTGTATGATACACCCAGATATAGGAAATATTATTTGATAAGATAGCCTTGTCAAAATCTAGATTAGTTGATGAAAATTATAATATAATTTATGTTTCATAACTTATAATATAAGGGTGGATTTGAATAATATAGATAATCAAGGTGTTTTTTTTATTTATTTTTATGTTCTTCATTGGCCTCTATAAGGAAATTGTTTTTTTTTATTTTGTTTTTTTAACAAACAACTTATTAGAAATTGAAAAACATGTGTAGTGGAATGATGTGTGTGTAATTGGATATATGGGTTGGTTTTTTGAAAAGGTCTTGTGAATATAATGTTTTTTAAACCACCGGTAGTTTTGGGTATTGTAAAAAATATACAGAAAAATGTTTTTGAAATTGTATTTCAAGGATTTTTCCAGAATTGTTTCAATAATGGATTTTTTAAAATGGGAACATTTTTTAGAAAAGTCATAGCTAGGATGGTAATATTGTATTGTTCTAATTGAAAACCACTATACACAAAGTGGTGTTTTGGTAAAATCATTGGTGTATTGGAATGTGTCAAATGTTTTGGAAGTTGTTTTTGTAAATAAGAAACCTATGGATGCCGATTTCTGGATATTTTTTGTTTTGGATGGGGTTACCAGGATGTAACATTTTTGATGTTGGATTTTTTAATGAGGTTATTTTAAAACCTATGAGTGAGGTCAAAAGGTGTGTGTGAGTGTATTTTTTTCATAGATTGATGTTCTTTATATAGAGAAACTAGTTCTTATATAGACCAGTATGTCAGATCATTGGTGATGGACTAGGATATATCTGGAGGATAACCTATGTGTTTGGAGGTATTCAATGGATTCTTATGGTATCAACTTATATTGGTATAATGGGATGAATGTTTAGTGGGAGCCTCTTATGGTGGGATCATGAGTGTAACTCTTCGATATAGCTGTGTGTGGTTGGTTTATTGATGTTTGAAATTAGGTTTGGGTAGATGGATGTGATTTTGTTTTGTTTGTGGATTTTACCAATAATTTTTTTTATATAATTTTGGTGATTTATTGGTTATAAGTCTTCATGTGTATTTAGTTTGGGTTTGTTATTTTAATGATTTGATGTGTGGTCTTGGATGGTGATTCCAATGGTAGGTATAAACACTATTGGGATTGATTATCGGTAGTGAATCCTTATAGTGGGGATCACCATAATACTTGGGATGAGTTTAGTGTTGTCACTAAAATGTTATTTATTGTAAAGGGTATTTGATAACCTTTTCAGTTATTGTTAATAGTGGTAGGTGACATTCTTAGAAATTGGTTGTCAATGTCTGGGAATGATTATGGTTAGTGTGGTGATGAAAATAATACTTCTATGGCGGGGGACCATCTCATCAGTCACAGGTGAGTAACCCTAATGGATGAATTGTTATAAGTACGGTGAGATCATTCAATATATTTTCTAAATGGAAGTGGTAATTTGGTGAGCAGATAACTCTTATTTGGGATTCAAGTGTGTTTTTGGTTGGATTCGATGTGTGGTTATAGAGTTCATGGTGGTGGTGGTGGTGTGATTTGAGGGTGGTTAATATTGGAAGTATTCCAGTGATCAAGGTGGAGTACAATGAGTAATATGTTCAGTTTTAGAACAAATAAATGAAATATTCCACATGTAAGGTAAACCATTGGCGTGGGTGGGTGTATGATGAGGTGATACCTCTTTGAGTTAGACATTGTGTTTGGATAATGTGGTGGTGAATCGGTTGGTATGATTGAGTGGTTTCAAGGAAATTTGTTTGGGGAGTTACCAAAAAATTAATCATTAATAGTTAGGTGTGATTATTTTGAAAACACACGGTGAGTATCATTCAGGATGTGGTTTTTGTGGTTTTAAGATTGAACAGTGCGTTTTGCAAGAGAGCTGGTGTATTGGGCATGGTGGTAGACTTACATAGCATAAGCATGTTGTGATTTGAAGATGGAACATGAATAGTTATAAAAAAACTCCGGATAATGATAGGTAATTACAATTGGTTAAATATTTACCATGGATTCTTTGGGATTATAAGAATCATGATGGGGAGTTCATAACATCTTGTGTCAATACCGATTGTAAATTTATGTGGGATTTTGAATTTTCATTTGGTGGGTTTCCGGTATTGAGAACTGAGTCTCAGAAAAGTGTTCCATGAATTTGAAAATCTCAAGGGGATGTATTTCAACATGTAATTATGATGAAATTTTTGACAAAGGGTATTTTTAGGAGATCAAAAGGATGGTCGGGGTGGATGGGATACCTAGTAAGACACCAGTTCGCCGGTAGGTTGGGCATTAACCCAACACTAACTCATTGGTGGATCCAACATCTATCCAGAGAGTCCCACAAATTAGCTGATGGAGATTTTTAGGATGTTAATTGGGGTAATTTTGGCCTTTTCTTGGTCGAGGGATATTCGGTTTTTGAGTGGTGGGGTGATGGGAGGAGGACATTTCGGCCAGCCCCCCCCCCCCCACCCCCTCATACTCCCTTTAATCCCCTATGGAATAGAATAATTTCCGAGTTTTTTTGGGATATTTTAATTTAATATATACCCTATTATCTTATTATAATTCCTCCTTAACACTCATTTATGTAACATTGAACATTTTGTTTCAAGAAGAGAATATTTCACTATAGCATTGTGAAAATATTTCACCATAATTGGATTTATGGTGCAGCTCATAGATGTCATATAGAGATATCATAAATATTTCATTTTTCATTTTTTTTCATGTCGTTTTTAAAATTGATAACTAAATTAGAAAATTGATTAAAATTACGTAAAATTACCCTCTATTTCGAATTAATAACATGGATATTTTTTGGCATAAATTCAAGGTTTCATTATGTGTGAGACACGCTTTATTTCATTTGATTGTAATGTTATTAGACCACCGTTGGTGTTTTTTGACTAGTATTACAATTGTATATTTGTTTAAATTAATTATTCAACTCAATTTTTGATATTCGATAATGAAACATGGGATCATGGACTATATTTAAGTCATTCCAATATTGTGATGATTTATTAAAATATCAATCGAGGTAGGGTGTGTGGAAATTATGTGAGACTCTTTTTATTTTTGTGCTTTTATATTCAGGCCCCTAATTAATAATAAATTAAAAATTAATTTCATATCTCATTTGAGTTGTTCCATAATGTGGTAATAGTACCAAGTAGTGTTGGAAATCTTTATGGATTTTTATTGGCATTCATTGTCTTTAAAAATTAAAATAGTTTCCATATAAAATTAATTTTTAAAGAGTGGTTTTCTTAAGATGAAAAAAATGCGTGAAAATCGGTGGTTTTTAAAATGTGTTTTAAGTGAGATTTCAAAATGGAGAATGTTTTTTCATGTGGATTCATGGATTATTTTTTATGGAATAACATAAAGGTATTATTGCTGGTTAGATTTTTTCTATTCAAGCTCATATAGGTTATTCATAGTTTATGAAGTCATGTGTTCCTTACAAGTTATCCTTTCCACTATTCCATTATTCAGGTTGTTGGGTGATTTTTCATTGCCTTAGTGGTTTCATGATTTATCTTATGATATTTTCTCATGTTATGAAAGTGGTGGATAAGTCCTGATTGAAGTGAAAACCCCCTATAGCGTTTGTTTGTATCTGAGGGACTTGGGATGATATGTTTGCATGAGGATAGGTCCATAGGGACTAGTTATGTGATGTTGAGTTTGTGTGTTTTGATATTAGTTGCGTGAAATGTTTCATATTTTTGTGTGTGCTTGCCTCATGGTTGATGTGATCTGCATGGGTGTGTAAGGATGGGTAAATGTACTTGATAATGGACTCCCTATAACATGTGAGGATGGGCCAGTGAGATTGACTTTAGCCCCCATAAAAAATTTTTGGATGAGCCGTTATGCTTGAGTACGAACTCCCTAGAGCCTATGGCGAAGGGCTAGAATGATTTATGGTGACCTCCCTTGAATCTTTGGGTATGGGTTGGTGTAATTAACAGGGACCTCCCAAGAACCCATGGGGATGGGTTGGGGTGACTTGACGGACATTATTAATTTTTCATCTATGGTTAAATATGGTTAATGAGGTCATGAATTGAGTGATTGAAATAGACCATGGGGCACATGAGCCTTAACCCAGTTGGTAAGGACTCTGTAAGTGCATCGAAGCGACCAGAGATCAAAACCAGGCTGAGGTAGAATTTTCAGGGGGACTGTAACAGTACTGTAGCAGGTACTGTATAGGGAACTATGCAGTACTGTAGCAGTCACTGTTTGGCACTGTAGCAGCTGGGAATATGCCCTTGTTTGGGCCTTCTGGCCACCGATTTGTTACCTGAGTCCTTTAAGACCTTCGGGCCACCCATGACTTCAGGTCAGTAAGGCCTTAGGGCCACCTCAAGGCCTCCAGGCCACATTAAGTGCAGATGCAAACCAGAAAACCTACTAGGAAGAAGCTCTATAAGGAGGATGAGCAAGGAGCTTTCACCACATCAGAAGCTAAACGGATTTCAATAATGAGAGAGTATGGCACCTGTCATCGGGACAAGCCTGTGCATGCACGAGAATGCCTAACCAAACAGCCATGCGAAGGTGGAGAGCTGATTTCATGATGATGATGCTGGGGAGGAGCAGTTCCATGTAGTTAGACTGTGTTGTATGTAATGTTTGAAGCTTACGGGAAATGAATTCCTGTAAGGCCTATGATCCATGTAATACTTAGCCTACGGTCCGTGTAAGGGTTCCACCTCACCCCTTGAAAGGTGGGTTATCAAAAATCAATAAAAAATGAAGGCCTTCGGGCCATTGGAGGAAATAGACCATGGTATTATTATGTTATTGACATAATAACAAATGTTCTTTCTAGAATGGATCTGAAGTGGTTAGTTCATGGGTTAAGGTATGAGGGGGATTCTAGAATGGTGTTGTAGTAGGTATTATTGTGTGTTATGTTTTTTGGGTGGTTTTGTTTCATGATCATGGTCACACACTTTATATTTATTGAATTCAGATCCTCTTGATAACATCATCACTTAGTATTGTTTTGGCACTAGTGATACCAAATATTTCATTAAACTCACCCCTTATATATGTACATGGTGTGGGTTCCAATGTTCACGATCAGGCCTTCATGTTTTCTCCCAAGACATTGGAACCAAATGGTTCTAGGATCATGGTATGGTCTAAATGATCATAGAGGACGTGGATATGTCATGATGTATGTGAGATGGCAAATAGGGCATTATATTTATTCTTATCAAGTTATTTTTTTGAATTTTCAGACCAAGGTGTCAACAATAATATTTGATTCTTATATATTTATTATCTACTAATAGTATATTTTGTTTTGAAACATCATATAGATAGTTCCTTCTATTATATTCTAGACTGCGGGGGTCCATGGGGCTCCAATTCTCTTCTACAAGTTACTGGAACATCCACTATATGGATAGGAATTCCGTTTTTTGGTAGAATTATCCATTATCCTTGAGGATTAATTCTATTGGAATAGTATCCCCAAGACTATGTTTTTCCCTCAGAAATAGTCATTGTCCCTATCATATAGGGATGCACACCTATGGTCATTTGGAGACACCAACTCAGACACCATTTTGGTGGCCCAAGCTGAGGTGTATAAAATTTAATATATAAATTTTCACAAAAGAACACTATAAAAATGGTTATGAAAATCTATATAAAATTTTAAAATAAAATATTTTATATATGTTCTTTAATAATATTTATTCCCACATAAGTGTCTTCCAACATAAAATATTTTATTGTCCATAGGACACACATTTATAAATAATCATTGAAAATATTATATATATCCTCAAAATACACACACACACTCATACACACACACACACACATATATATAAAATATAAATGTTCACTTATCATTTTTGAGTAATTATAGTTTACTAAATGAAGTTGATAAGTAGTCATGTAAGGTGAAGATTTTATTTTATTAATCATAATTACTATATGTTTATGTAATTTAAGTGGTGATTCATTCTCATCATTCACTACATGATGAAAACATATGATTCAGTGTTGGGTGTGAACCAAAAAGTAGTGGGAGATAGATTAAAAGATGGTGCGCTAAGAAGTATATTGTTTTCCTCTTCCTAATGAGTAGATATAGAGATGATGATAGTATTTGTGTTGTTGGGAGTGGCGAGATTATAGTTTGTGAAAGTAGGTATTTAGAGGCAATTTATTTCTATTGTTTGGAATTCTTCATCAAAAGAATTTTATATATCTATATATACATGATTTTTGGTGAGGTAATTTGTTGTGAAATATTGGTTAAAATGTATACATTAATGGTGATTATTGTTTTATGTTCATTATTCAGGGATGAATTAGTATGACACTATAACAATGATACATGATGGTAAGTGGAGGAACATACATGATATGAATATACACCCCCATATTTTTATATGTGGTTTTTTAAATTTACCTACGTAAATCAGGTCCAATGATGGTCAAATATAGATAGATCTGGTTGACAATTTATAATATGAGTTAAGTTGATTATTTTTCTTTATATTGAGGGATACTTTTTCATTGGCTTTATTTATTAGGAATTTTTTCCATTTTATATAGAATTTAATTCTTGTAATTATAGATTTACATTAATTTATATAATATTTTCAAATGATAATTGTAACACCTCGAGCTTCCACGATACGCTTCTCATTCAGTAATGTAATAGCTTGCATTGTACGCAACATTGAGTTCTAACACACCGCGACTAATCAAAGTAGCTGTTATGAATAGTAATAACCACTTTTTAAAATTATAGAAAATTTATATTTTAAAATGGACTTCATTTTTGTATTCGTAATATCTAAATTATCCTAAGTTGAATTTTTTGTAATTTTCTGAGAACTTCCATTTTTATGAATAGTGAAAAATACTTAAAAACAACTTTTTTATTCAAAATAATTTATAGTGATAAATTATACTATTGAGTGTTTTAAAAGTATAATTAGAATATATTTTTACCATTTTATCCAATGGTGTTCATTAGAATTAATTTCACTTTGAAATTGGACATAAACAACTGTCAATCTTTTGATTGATATTCTTTATTAAAACACGCTATTTGTAGTGACATCAGGAATTAATTAGAAAATTAATTAATGAAACGTATATGTTTGGAATTCTGCAAAATAGACATCATTTTTAAATTCAGAATATCAATTATAGCGTAGGGTAAAATTTTAGCACTATTCTGAAAAACTTTAATTTTTGATGAATAATGAAACCACTAAGGGGTAGTTAAATAACTGATTTTTTTCATTTAAATGAAATATTACCACTTCTGTGATCTGATTATCAAAAATCTGACATAAATTTTTGTCATTAGGAAGTAAAATGTGGTTCAATGGGATTAAAATAATTTTTTGGTGAATAGTAACTTTTAAGATTAATTAATCGCGATTAAAGGTAATTAGTGCAATTTAAGGTAAAAATGATATTATAAAAATATTAAATGACCTTGACAGTTGTCCTAAACCTATTGGATGAGTCATGGACGACCAAGAAAATACATGGGTCAACATGGGGACCCCATGGAGCCACTTTGGTAGGAAAATGACATAAATAACTTTTTATTTAAAGTTAAAATAAAAATGTCACAAACATAAGTTGTTTTACTAAAACAATTTTTAGATGAGGTTATACAAGTCATATTTTTGACTATAAATATTCATTAGAAATATAAAAATATTTTCTAGATCATGATAGTTTTTTTATAATTTTTATACATTAAATAGATTATAATTATTTATGACACCATTATGATGCAGCGATTACCTCATTAATTAACGATTTTAATAAAATGGAAGGATAATATAATCTCTAAGCATTAAACTTGTCCAAAGACTATTGGATGAGAATATTTCAAACCCTATCACCTTATCCTCTAATTTTATAAGAGCGGGACCTTTAGAATCCGAAAATCATTATATAATAAAGTAACATTTCATTACTTTCCAAGAGTGCCCCTCCTCTCCACTTATAAAAGGCCCCCACCACTACCACCTTACTCACACATTCAAAGCCTTTTGGGTCAGCCAAAATCTGCCCAAATACTCTCCCAACTACCCTACCTTACTCCTAGAAGCCTCACTTTGGGCAGAATGCTTCCCAAGGAAGCCTTTGGCTCAAATCAAAAGAGTTACCCGATTTTAAGGTAATGTCTTCTCTTATGTTATTTTGTTTTATTTTGCTTATCCAACCCCCTAAACTCTTGTTGTTCATTTCTTTTGTAACGAAAACAGTTTCCTAAATATACTAGGATGTTGTTATAAGAAGTATTCGAGCTAAACTTACACACACCTACATCTAATGGTTAATGAACATACTGTTTCTGTGGATGGCGAATTTCTGCCTCACGAAATGATGATTGTTCAAAACTCATATAACACCTTCAAAGGTGGCCATTAAGATGTCAATATATTAATATATTATATATAATATGTTTATGTTTTACATAAGGTTCTGTATTTTTCATTTATAGCATACCTTTATTGTTTCCATTATGGGTAAACGTGATATTTTCATTTTAGAAAGTGCGGACTACCGCCCCCTCAAAGTGATTTGAATCGTTAATGTCATATGTGGGATGTATAAAGGATGGAGTAAATGGTATTATACATTATATTATACTGGAATTATATTATACATTTATATAATTATAACTTCATTCCATTAAATACGAAATAGAAATGAAAGTAGCGTTCAAGCGTACGTACGGCTTACCGTCTCCATGAACGGTGCATTTCATTTATTACCTATAAATGTTATGTAATATTATAAATGAATGTATATACTGGATATATATGATGTATATAATATATACATCATGAATATAATTATGGATATAATGGATATATTAACACATGAACAAATTGTAATTATAAGAATTTTATTTTTGACTCAAGTACCTAAGATCGTCAAAACGATCATTATTAACATAAATAATTACATAATGTTCATAACATGTTAATAAGTGATATAAAATGAATAATAAACTTGAAAAAGGTTATTAAAAAATTATAAATTAACTCTAGTTAATTATTCAGGAGATCAAAGAACGGTCGAGTGAATTCGGACAAGAGGTAAGGGAACTTCTTAACCCAATTTCCATTCTTTGGGTTAATATCCTACTTTCAAATTATGTGATGATATTATTATGTCCTATCTTGTATTTGTACTTTCTTTATGTGTACTTATTGTGAATACATATAATAGATCTTTTTTATTTAAAAAAATGATCTTTGTGAGGGACTTCGTCTCAATCTTTTTTCATTGAGGCATATTTGGTTTTATACACAGCTTTCTTTTATATGGTGTATAAACCCCTTTGACTTTTACGTTTATTCAAAAGGAATCTTTTTATACGAAGTGTTTTACTAAACGAAAAAAAGGAATGTTTTTCTTGTCGTATGTATGCGGCGACAATGACTTCTTCACCGCCATGGCCATTATTTGGGTTTCGACTTCCTCTACAAGCCATAACATTTTTTTAATGAAAAATAAATTCAAATTTTTAACTTTCTTTTATTTTGGTATTGAAAATGGCTTTGAAAGTGTTTTTATTATATCAATGTTTTGTATTGATATCTTGTGATTGAAATGTGGAAATGTTATGTCTCCTTTATGCATGTTTTATGTGATACGATTATGTTACGGTTTATGATATGTTTAAACCCATTCATATGAGGAATGCATTGGAATTAATAAGTGACGGGTGGAGCCCGCTACAACTCCTCGATGCATCGGTAGGTCTCATGAGACAAACTAGTGTCTTGGCACGAGGCCTTGACAAAATCTTATTTGTGGTCTTGGCACGAGGCCTTTGCTACATGGTTATGATAGTCTGGCATTATGCATTCCATCATTATGAAAGTGGTTAATGATATTACATGTGATTATTCAACCAGTATAATATCCATTTGAAGAAGTAAATGGCATTATCTCATTTTATATTTGCCATATTATTTTGAAGTTCATGTTTAAAAGGCTTCTGTTTTAGTTATACATTGCTTTAAATGTTTATTTTTATTGATGAAAGCTTCCGCTATATTGTTATCCTTACTGAGCATCTGAGCTCACCCCTTTCAAAGTTATAATTTTTCCAGGATGTGAAGAAGTATATTATGAATGACTTGTAGGGATAATATAAGGGGATATGAAGAGAATATGTTGTAGTTTTGTTGTAAATATTGATGTAATGTAAGACTTATGAATGTATCTAGTGTTTCTAAGGATAATAAACTAATCGGTCTTTCGAGACTTGATCTTTTGTGATCATGCCAATGGTACGCAATAATGCACCAACTCTGGGTAACTGGGGTCGGGGCATTACAGTTGGTATCAGAGGCAGTTTAGTACTAACCTTGGAAGCTAGATTTATATAAACTCTGATTAGAGCACATAGCCCAAAGATAGACTTTGAGGATTAGTATATATTAACTTCCTAGAATTTTGGTATTATAGAGATTTTGTGAGTTTTCCGAGCAATACATCCCTGTCTGGATACGAGCAGGTAGAGGTGGCTCTAGAACAGATGTTCCTAGGGGTAAAACCCGAAAACACCGCTTTGAGCTAGACTCGAATGGGTACTGGTGCACGACAACGGGCCTTGCTGCACTCTTGGTTACGACACTCCTAGGGGATATGCTTAGGATAATTCTCATTTTCTTTACAAACCACTATAAAGGGTTATGAGTATATACTTCCTCAAAGAAATTTTTTTTTAATTATTATGGATTATATCAATAAATAGTTCAATTAGTGTAAAGTGTTTTACAAGTATGGAATTAAGTATTTTGATTCATAAAATAATCTAGTTTATTCTATTGTTTAGAAATGGTGCCTAATGGAAGGAATGTAAACCGTATCAATGAACGCACTCTGTGTAGAGATTGGCCTCCTGCTCAAGATAATTATTGTGGGGCTAGAGATACTACTGGTGCTGATCAACTTATTACCATACCGGGACAACTCACTCAGGTTATGAATAATAACCTTACTCGTATGAAGCACCCTATTCCGCAACATGGAGGATCAATGTTAGACCGGTTCATGAGGCAAAAACTTCCAACATTTAATGGGGGTACAAATCCATTAGTAGCTGAGCAATGGATAAACTCCTTAGAAAAAATATTCCACACCTTAGGGAGTAGAAAAAAGGAGAAGTTTATCATGGAAGTTTACCGCCTCACTGGTGAAGCCAATCAATGGTGGTCATTGATTCAAAATACAAAGGATGATTAAGAAGTATCAAGTATGGAATGGAGGGAGTTTAAGGAAATTTTCATAGAAAAATACATTCCACATGACCATCGAGCAGATATGGAAAGGCAATTTATGAGTCTAAGACAAAAGGAGGATGAGAATGTCGCAAAGTATGAGGCTAACTTTACAAGGTTAGCGAGGCACGCAGCAAATTATATATGTAACCCAAGATGTAAGATTGATCGTTTCTTTGATGGGTTAAAACCATTTCTCCGTCAAGCTTTAGTATCACAATCTTTCTCAACATACAAGGATATATTCTCGTGTCCTATCAAGACAGAAAATGAATTCTCTAAGTCTTATGACAACAAAGAAAAGCAAGAGAAGAAGAGAACGGTGGAACAAGAGACAAATAAAGGGAAAAAGGGAAAGAAGGATTTTCCATTATGTTATAATTGTGGGAAGAATCACCCTGGAACTTGCCTAAAAGGAATGGGAGTTTGTTACAAATGTGGAGAAAAAGGTCACCAGGCTCGTGATTGTAAGGGAAAGAAAGAGGATATCAATGTTGAATGCTAAAATTGTAGGGAAATGGGGCATTATGCAAATGAATTTCCTAAGTGTTAGGGAAACTTACCTCAGAAAAGGCCAAGGGATCAAGGACAATCTTATGCTATTACTATAGTTGAAGTAGACTAATTAATGTATTGGTGATTTTGGACTCATGGATTATATTTTGGTTATTAAAATAATGTGACATATATATATATAAGGATTTTACTGCAGTACTTGTTGATTTCATTAAGTGTTTAATATGATGAAGGTAATCAAATTTTTGTATATGACAATAAGAGAAACTTTACCTTGTTTGAGGAATCTGATGATACAATTGATTTTGAAATTTAGAGACCATTTAGAGAAAGTCTGGACTGAGGTATTTTGGATAACTATAAAGGTTGGAATGGACTAAGTTGAACTTTGCATAGTATTGTTTAAGGTTAAAACATTAATGAAGATTATTTTTGGAATATTATAATACTATAGTTTTAGGAAAAGAACAACCTGAAGGGTGGGGCATAACCCGGCGCGTCAGACAAAGCTGTAGGAATCGAACCCACAACCATAGTGCGACATGAATTTATTACCAACCACTAGCCTACAGGAAGTCCCTGGTTATTAAAAAATAGTTTTACTAATATAAATGGTATGTGTTAATATTTGGAAACTTATACAATTAGGATAAATAGAATATTTTTCAGTTCTATTACCTTTAAGAGTGAAAGATGGGTTTTTGGTAAAAATTTATTAAAGAATGAAAGTCTATATAATAAGTATGTATATTCCCTTACATTCTTAGTAAATCTCCTAAATAAATTCCTCAACTTTATAAAAGGTAACTTAAAACAAAAATGTTGCCGGTTAACTTTTCCAACTGGGGATTCAATGACTGTTTAACCAATCACAAGTTTGTGATTTCTTTTGGTTAGATTTCTCCTAATCAAGTGTTCTACAACTCTCCATCAGAACTTGATGGTTTTTTCTTCCATATACATGTTTTCATATAATCCAAGTATGAGCTATCTCGGGTGACCTTTGTACTTCTCTTTATTTCTTTTAATGTTATATTTTTATTAACCTTATTTCTGATGTGGGTTTTCCACAAAGGTATTTTCTATTTTCAGCCTTTTATTTTCAAAGAATAATTTCAAATTTCGAGGACACAATTCATTGAAGGAGGGGAGAATGTAACACCCCGAGCTTCCACGATACGCTTCTCATTCAATCATGCAATAGCTTGCATTGTACGCAACTTCGAGTTCTAACACACCGCAACTAATCAAAGTAGCCGTTATGAATAGTAATAACCACCTTTTAAAATTATAGAAATTTTATATTTCAAAATGGACTTCATTTTTGTATTCGTAATATTGAAATTATCCTAAGTTGAATTTATTGTAATTTTCTGAGAACTTCCATTTTTATGAATAGTGAAAAATACATAAAAACAACTTTTTTAATAAAAATAATTTATAGTGATAAATTATACTATTGAGTGTTTTAAAAGTATAATTATAATATATTTTTACCATTTTATCCAATGGTGTTCATTAGAATTAATTTCACTTTGAAATTGGACATAAACAATTGTCAATCTTTTGATGGATATTCTTTCCTAAAACACGCTATTTGTTGTGACTGCAGGAATTAATTAGAAAATTAATTAATGAAACTTATATGTTTTGAATTTTTCAAAATAGACATCATTTTTGAATTCAGAATATCAATTTTAGCTTAGGGTAAAATTTTGGCACTATTCTGAAAAACGTCAATTTTTGATGAATAGTGAAACCACTAAGTGGTAGTTAAATAACTGATTTTTTTCATTTAAATGAAATATTACCACTTCTGTGATTTGATTTTCAAAAATCCGACATACATGGTTGTCATTAGGAAGTAAAATGTGGTTCAATGGGATTAAAATAGTTTTTTTGGTGAATAGTATCTTTTAAGTTTAATTAATCGCGATTAAAGGTAATTAGTGAAATTTAAGGTAAAAATGATATTATAAAAATATGGAATGACCTTGAAACTTGTCTTAAACCTATTGTATGAGTCATGGACGACCAGTAAAATACATGGGTCAACTTGGGGACCCCATGGATCCACTTTTGTAGGAAAATGACATAAATAACTTTTTATTTAAAGTTAAAATAAAAATGTCACAAACATAAGTTGTTTTATTAAACAATTTTTAAATGGGGTTATACAAGTCATATGTTTGACTATAAATATTAATTAGGAAGATAAAAAGATTTACTACATCATTATAGTTTTTTTATAATTTTTAGACATTAAATATATTAAATTATTTATGACACCATGATGATACAACGATTACCTCATTAATTAACGATTTTAATAAAATGGAAGGATAATGTAACATCTAAGCATTAAACTTGTCCAAAGACTATTGGATGAGAATATTTCGAACCCTTATTACCTTAGCCTCAAAATATATAGGTTTGGGACCTTTAGTAGCTGAAAAGCATTGTATAATAAAGTAACATTTTATTACTTTCCAAGAGTGCCCCTCCTCTCCACTTATAAAAGGCCCCACCACTACCACCTTACTCACACTTTCATAGCCTTTTGGATAGGCCAACCTCTGCCCAAATACTCTCCCAACTTCCCTACCTTACTTATAGAAGACTCACATTGGGCATAATGCTTCCCAAGGAAGCCTTTGGCTCAAATCAAAAGAGTTACCCGATTTTAAGGTAATGTCTTCTCTTATGTTATTTTGTTTTATTTTGCTTATCCAACCCCCTAAACTCTTTTTATTCATTTCTTTTGTAACAACACCAGTATACTAAATATACTAGGATGTTGTTATAATAATTATTGAATCTACACTTACACACACCTACATCTAATGGTTAAAGAACATACTATTTCTTTGGATGGAAAATTTCTGCCTCACGAAACGATTATTGTTCAACACTCATATAACACCTTCAAAGGTGGACATTAAGATGTCACTCTTTTTATATATGATATATAATATGTTTATGTTTTACTTAAGGTTCTGTATTTTTCATTTATGTCATACCTTTATTTTTTCCATTATGGGTAAACGCGATATTTTCATTTTAGGAAGTGCAGACTACCGCCCCCTCAAAGTGATTTGAATCGTTAATGCCATATGTGGGATGTATAAAGGATGGAGTAAATGGTATTATACATTATATTATACTGGAATTATATTATACCTTTATATAATTATAACTTCATTCCATTAAATATGAAATAGAAATGAA
Organism: Viscum album; assembly: GCA_963277665.1. Classification (NCBI taxonomy): domain Eukaryota; kingdom Viridiplantae; phylum Streptophyta; class Magnoliopsida; order Santalales; family Viscaceae; genus Viscum; species Viscum album. Next base: position 258,847,626 of record OY728125.1, on the reverse strand, counting down.
AGTAGCGTTCATGCATACGTACAGCTTACCGTCTCCATGAACGGTTCATTTCATTTCATACCTCTAAATGTTAGTAACAATATAAATGATTGTATATACTGGATATATAAGATTTATCTAATACATAAATCCTGAATATAATTGTTGATATAATGGATATATTAACACATGAACAAAGTGTAATTATAAGAAGTTTATTTTTGACTCAAGTACCTAAGATCGTCAAAATGACCGTTATTAACATAAATAATTACATAATGTTCATAACATGGTAATAAGTTATAAAAATTGAATAATAAACTTGAAAAAGGTTATTAATAAATTATAAATTAACTCTAGTTTATTATTCATGAGATCATAGAACGGTCGAGTGAATTCGGACACGAGGTAAGGGAACTTGTTAATCCAATTTCCATTCTTTGGGTTAATCTCCTACATTCAAATTATGTCATGATATTATTATGTACTATCTTGTATTTTTACTTACTTTATTGGTACTTATAGTGAATACACATAATATATCTATTTTATTTAAAAAAATGATCTTTGTGAGGGACTTCGTCTCAATCTCCTTTCATTGAGGCATATTTGGTTTTATACACAACTTTCCTTTATACGGTGTATATACCCCTTTGAATTTTACGTTTATTAAAAAGGAATCTTTTTATATGAAGTGTTTTACTAAACGAAAAAAGGAATGTTTTTCTTGTCGTACGTATGCGGCGAAAATGACTTCTCCGCCGCCATGGCCATTATTTGGGTTTCGGCTTCCTCTACAAGCCATAACATTTTTTTAATGAAAAATAAATACAAGGTTTTATTTTTCTTTTATTTTGGTATTAAAAATGGTTTTGAAAGTGTTTTTATTATATCAATGTTTTGTATTGATATCTTGTGATTTAAATGTGGAAATGTTATGTTTCCTTTATTCATGTTTTATGTGATACGATTGTGTTATGGTTTCTGATATGTTTAAACCTATTCATATGAGGAATGCATTGGACTTAATAAGTGACAGGTAGAGCCCGCTACAGCTCCTCAATGCATCGGTAGGTCTAATGAGACAAACTAGTGTCTTGGCATGAGGCCTTGACAAAATCTTATTTGTGGTCTTGGCACGAGGCCTTGGCTATGTGGTTATGATAGTATGGAATTATGCATTCCATCATTATGAAAGTGTTTATTGATATTTCATGTGATTATTCTACCAGTAGAATATCCATGTGAAGAAGAAAATGGAATTATCTCATTTTACTTTTGCAATATTATGTTGAAGTTCATGTATAAAAGGCTTTTGTTTTAGTTATACATTGCCTTAAATGTTTGTGTTTATTGATGAAAGCTTCCGCTATATTGTTATCCTTACTAAGCATCTGAGCTCACCCCTTTCAATGTTTTAATTTTTCCAGGATGTGAAGAAGTATATTATGAATGACCTGCATGGATAATATATGGGGATATGAAGATAAGATGTTGTAGTTTTGTTTTACTTTATGATGTAATGTAAGACTTATGAATGTATCTAGTATTTCCAAGGCTACTAAATTAATTGGTATTTTGAGAGTTGATCTTTTGTGATCATGCCAATGTTACGTAATAATGCACCGACTCTTGGTAACTCGGGTCAGGGCATTACAATAATGAATAAATAATTTATTATTAGATAACAATTCTCTCATTTTTATATATAATACAACATTTCGTGTAACCAATTGATAACATATTGGAGATGGGATTAAAGGGTCATTTTTGGTGTGATCGCCTACACAAATGGGTTTTTTGATAAAACTAGTTCAGGATATATATATATATATATATATATATTCCTGTGTATGTATGTGTATGTATATATATTTTTTTATATAATTTTAAAGAATATATGTTCGTGTTTGTGTGGGTTAACATTAATCATAAATATTTTTTTTCCAATTGAAATTAGTTATTCAATGAAATTATTTTATTCATAGAATAATAAAAAATAATAAAATAATTCTTAAAAAGATTATATACAATTTTTTTATATAATATTTGTATACAAAATGTCCAAAAATATTTTAATGCAAAATTATCATAGAAAATTTGTTTAAAAAATTTCATGGAAAATGTATATAAAAATTTTCCTAAAAAATTAAATATTTCTATTAATAAAAAATTTATATGTAATTTTTTTTAAAAAATTAATATAAATCTACATATTCCACACACACATATTTTACATATTACATCTTTCAAAAATATAAATTGTTTTTATTGAGTTTTTATATATAAAAATGGGATGTCTCTCTTTAGATGATATATATAAATGTTTATATAACATAAATAATAAATTTTTGTATAAAAATTCAATACCAATGTTTTTAGAATATTATACATATATAATTTACTTTTTATGTAATATTATATCAATCGTGGATCATAATATTTTTGGTAAAAGTGTTTTATGTAGTGGAAATGGTTTATTAGTTCAATGTGATATGTATATTGTTATGAAATGTTATTTTCAAACATATTTGAACAACTATCTAGATTTATATGATATTATATCGAAATTTTTTATTTAAATAAAATTTAATATCTTCCTAAAACTTAATTTTTTTATTTAAGAACATAATATACTTTTAAATAACATATATATTTAAGTATTATATTCATATGGAAAACATTATGTATACACATTATATGGATATTTGTTCATGATGTGTGTTTATCCTTTGAAGCACATAAGCCTCAGACCAGTTGGTGAGGACTCTTAAGTGCATCCAGGCAACCCGGGATCAAATCAAGATGGAGACATAATTTCCAAGGGGTACTGTAGCAGTACTGTAGTGGAACTGTAGCAGGCACTATTTGGCAATGTAGCAGCCAGGAATTTTCCCCTTTTTGAAAATTTGGGCCACCGATTTGGTCCTCGAGTCCTTTAAGGCCTTAGGGCCACCCAAGCCTTCGGGCCAGTAAGGCCTTCAGGCCATCTCATGGCCTTCAGGCCATCTTTAGTACAGATGCAACATACAGCCTACAAGGAACAAGCCCTATAAGGAGGATGAGCAAGGAGCTTTCACCACAGCTGAAGCTACACGGATTGAAAGAATGATAGGGCATGGATCCTGCCATCAGGATAAACATGTGCATACATGGGATAGCCTAGCCGAATATCCATTCAATGTTAGAGAGCTGATTTCATGATGAAGATGATGTAGAGGAGAAGTTCCAAGTAGTTAGTCTGGGTTGTATATAATGTTTGAAGCCTACGGGAAATGAATTCCTCTAAGGCCTATGGGAAATGTAATACAAACACCTATGGGCCTTTTAAGGGTTCCACCTCACTTAATGAAAGGTGGATTATCAAAATCAATAAAAAAAGGAAGGTCTTCGGGCCATTGGATGGATGTGTTTATCCTTTGAAAATTATTGTATTCTCAAAATTCATAACATGTATATAATATTATTAACACACAAACACATGATAAATTTATATAAATACTACATCCCCATAGGACACTACCATTTGAATATAATATCTATTTTTGGTATAATAAATTCTTATGAGAAAATTCACATACAAGGAATGTTTCACTGCTCGAGTGGAGTTTTCCCTAATAGTTATACATGAAGAAATAATGTGTGTGAGGTAAATCACTATAAGAGACACCTTCATAAGGAGGATATCTTATGTGTAAGATTTTGTTTATATATATTTGAATATAACATATAAATAAAAGATCGGTGAAGGTTGATTTTTTGTGGGGAAATGTCAGGGATTTAAGAAGACAACATATAGAGATGTTCACCAATGAGATTCATGTGTTTGGTAAGATCCGTTTTATTTTCTTATAGTAGATCACATATGAGAGTATATATGATCTATTAGAATATGAAATTTATGGGGGTTCTTTTATGTGGGAGTAAGTCATCATTCTCTGTGTTTGTGGATGAGTGTCGGTTGGAGTCTGGTTGTGTTTTTTCAACAAAACATACATTTTTTTAAAAATGAAATATTTATAGTTAAATTTAAATAGATAATTTAATAAATATTATAATTCAATATTTGATATTAATGTTAGTAGAAAATTAATCTTTTAATGTTAATACGTTATATGCAGAGATTGTTGATCCCAAAATTATGTTTTCATTTTAGGATATATATTTTGAAATAAATGGTCAAAATTTGATTAATTTCATGATTAAATATTATTTAGATAATTTTTAGGAAACATATAGGTTGAGAATTGATATTTGGTGAATGATACCAAAACAACACCATGATATATTGAAAATTTACCTTCACATTCTAGTTACAAAAGATAAAAATAATATGAATTGTAATATATAATATTTCTAAGAAGGAGAAACAGGACTGTCATTAAATATTTTATAAATATGGTTATCATTAAATATTATAAATTTCATTCCCTAAATAAGTGCATAATTACATATTGGTAAATATGTTATATAATATCAACTTAAATTTTTTTATAAGAAACACCCAATAATGTGGAAGCACACACTGTGTTGATCACTATTTTGATAGAGTATTAAAATAACATTATGGTTCGCATGCAATGGTTGTAGTAAATTTATCTAAATAAATAAATTAATTAAATTGACTTTAAAATAAGGATTATATCATTCAAAAATATGGTTTTTATAGAATATATTCATCTAAAAAAGATTATTATAAATAAAACAATATTTTAGTTTTCTGGACATTGATTAAAAATTTATGTCTCATCTATTTTAGTAATATCATGTTTATATATATAATTAGATTATTCCATTTGACTTTTAATGAATAAAAGCATTTTAAATGTCTGATCATTAATATTGAATGATTATAATAAATATGTGGTTATATTAACATGAATATTAATGATCTACCTAATTAATGATATTAATGTATATAGAATATTTCAAAAACAAATAAAATAAGAAGAGGGGGGGAATTATCTATAAGACAAGATTTATTTTTTTTATATTCTTATAAGGGGGTACTAATTAAATTATTATGAAAAATATTTGTCTAATATAAAATTAAAAAAAAATATTGAGCATATTCTTAATCATTGTTTAAATTTTTTGATCCTTCTATATTTATTTTGGGTGATATTATAATGGTAGTGATTTAAATTAATCTGAGTGAAGTGATACATGGAGTATTTTCATTTTTCTCTAAACTTTCATAATCATATTTTGATTCTTTTTTTTGGAAAGATAATAGTTGATTGATCTAATACATTGGGATAGCCTCTACATTTGTTCGAAACAAATTAAGCCTCATGTTCTTTGTGTTATTTTTTTTTATTGTGAAAGAAGAGATTATAAGAGACATGAATATTCAAAAAAATAGTTTGAACATGCTTAATATGTATTATAGTAAAGAAAATATTCAATTTTAAGACACTAATTCAATTCCCCTATTAATTTATTTTCCATTTAGACCAAACAACTAGCATCATAATTTTGAGGATTCATTATTGAGAGATTTTATCTCCAATTTAAAATCCTAATGAATCAAGAAAACAAACTGGTATAGAAAAAAAATACGGTGGATATTTTTTAGTTTTTACATTAGTTTTTTGTCAAAGTTATTACATAAGACATTATAAATATTGTTTTTTACATTGGGTATTTTAAAAAATATATAAAAAACGGGAAACTGAAGCGTTTTTCAGGTCAGTTACTCAAAAACCGAAGTGGAAAATGATTTGTAGTCATGATGTATTAGATCTGTTATTTAAAAACTAACGTTGAATATACTTTATCACATCAGTTATTATATAACCGATGTCCTAAATCACACCTCTGAGGCATTTATCACGGCGGTTATTTTCATAACCGATGTGATAAAGCAGTTTGACAAGCAGTTTTCCACATCTGTTAAATAATAATCGATGTGAGAACATATCTACTTCATCGGTTATTTTATAACCGATGTAAAACCCATTCCAATGCATATGATATGTTGGTTTTCAAAATAACCAATGTTAAAACCAATCTCAGTGCATTTTCTATGTCGGTTATAAAATAACCAATGCAAAACCCAATTTTTTTAATTAAATCTTTCAACCACAATTATTCCCATCCAAAAGAATACCAGAAACAGAATAAAAATAGACCAACTCCCCCCAAACCACTGGAAAGCCCCCCCCCCCCACACACACACACCTGGAAACCCCCCACCCATTGGACACCCCTCCCACACCCCTGTACTGTCACGACCCGCCCTCGGGGTCCGTGTCGTGACTACCCCAAGCCCGCCTTCCATAGGCCAGGGGCTGGCGACTAGCACCAAGGCGTAAATCCCGGTAAAAAGGGAAGGAATTTCCTTTTTAAAGTAAACAAACACCATAGAGTAAGTAAGCGGAAAGTAAATACTAAGTAATATCAGAGTACAACTAAAAGTGCGGAAAAGTAAATGGGCCAGTATACAAACCCAAACTGGAAGTAAAGTACAACTCGAAAGGGAAAAACAGCAACTGAAAAGAAAAAGCCGCTACACCGAGCTGTCCACTGGAAATCCCACCTGAAGGGTGGGTACAGATAGCTCCTCTGCTCCACGGGTCCCGCCGTCCGCTCCGAGCACGTCCCGCCCAGTGGTCCACCTCCGGGTACCGTCCCGCTCTGCAAGCCTCAGCTAGGGTCAACGCTGTCCGTCGTCTGCAACCAACACAACGTAGTGCAGGCAAAGCCCGTGCAGGGGTGAGTATAAGCTACTCAGTAGGGACCCCGAGACCCCTGAAGGTCTCTCAAAATCCACAAAGGATATACCACGAAGAAAGGAACAATCACGAAGTAATAACCGACACTGCTTAGGTATATGCCCATACATATAACTAAGTCATCAATTTCAAATACGCTCCAACCTCTGAGCCCAAGTACAACTCAGTCCACACAGGAAGGTAAACGTATTCCACACAGGAAAGAAAAACGTAATCCACACAGGATTTCACAACACAATCCACACAGGAAAGCAATAGGTTTCAGCTCACACAGGATTTTTATTATCAAAAACGTAACTGCTGAAGAGCCCCATCTCTGAAGTGTACAGTGTCCTGTCACCACTCTGAGATGCTGCTCACTAACCTAAGACTGCTGAGCTACTCCTCCTGTCGAGTATTGCGGGTCTGCCGCCAACTACCGGGCGCTCCGTCCCATGAGGGTCTGCTGCCAAATACCGGGCGCTTCACCCAAATAGCCTACAGAGGTACTCCTCCAGTCGAGTACCGCGGGTCTGCTGCCAACTACCAGGCGCTCCGTCCGCCGTGGGTCTGCCGCCAATTACCGGGCGCTCCATCCACTGGGCTAGTCGACTCACTCCAAGTCGAGTCGGTCGAGCAGTCTTTAGGTCTCAGCCGGCTACACGGTCTCCGTACTCCGTACGCTCGTCTCCAGTATCGCAGGTCTGCCGCTACAACCAAGCGCACCACCTCTATCGAGTAAAACAGAAGATCCATCTCACACAAATATACTTCTTCGGATGACGATAAAGATGATCACTGAACCATCTATGTCTTCGGACCCACGAAGGATCGATAGATACTAACCCCCGCTGTGACCTACACAGGATCAGACCCACATAGGATCGGGCCCACGCAGGACCTGTAGCACTGATCTACGTAGGATCACTGAGCGCAGTAGTCATCGTCATCGAATCCACACAGGATCTCTGTACTGTCGTCGTCGCAGTCACAGTAGCAGTAGTAGCAGTAGTAGCAGTCGCAGCCAGCACTAGGGTTCCCGCACACAGCAAGCTCGTTCGGAGGGTCCGCTCCACTATCCGAGAGGCTGATACATCAACTGTCACAAAGACCAGAGTTGATGTATCCAAAAGTTCCGTATCGTCAACAGGAACTCAACGCAATAGACGGCGCGTCGATCGGACGCCCGGTCTGAGAGTTATTGGCATTTTCGTCCCCGAGGCCCGGTTGGTTTTTAAAGAAAAGCCAACCCGACCGTACTCCACCTGCATTCAAACCTCGGGCAGAGTATGCCAAAAGATCCATCTCACTAAGAGGAACACAACACAGCTGACAGCACGTCAATCGGACGTCCGTAGCTCAAGATATGAGCGTTTCCGCTCCGAAGGCCCGATTGGTTTCGTGATCGAACCAACCCGGCCGAACTCAAAGTAAACCGAAACCTTGGGTGCGATATACCGAAACGACCGTCTCGATCCAAGGATCGCGTTGCCACAGACGGTTCGTCATTCGGAGGTCCGAGGCACATGTTATGGCCAAAAGACCGAAACTGATTTGAAACAGGGGGTCCGGGTCCGGGTCGACCCGACCCGGCCGGCGGCGCGGCGGCGCGGCGGTGGCGCGGCGGCCCGGCGGTGGCGCGGCGGCCCGGCGGTGGCGCGGTGGCCCGGTGGTGGCGTGGCGGCCTGGCGCCGCATGGAGGCAGCACGCGGGGTGGGGGGGGGGGGGGGGGGGGGCGAAGCCCCCCGCTGATTGGGATGGCGGCGCGTCCTTGTTCCGCGCCCTTTGCAAGAAAACGGCCCCCACGTGGGGGCCGGCTTGAATAAAAACCGGGGGGCTGCTGCCCCCCCCCCCCCCCCCCCTTCATGGAAACCGCTCCCCTCATAATGAGGGGGGTTTTGTGAGCCGGTCGGGGGATTAATTTCCCCCGGTTTATTGCCATCCGGCCGGCCAGCTGGCCGGCCAGTTTTCTCCAACGGGACCGGAAATTCCGGTCCCCTCTTCGGCTTCCGACGCCGGCGGCCCGGCCGCCGGTCTTCTCATTCCGCTGCGGCCCGGAACCGGCCGCGGTGTTCGTCGTCTGGCGCGGTGCGACGGCACCGCGCCCCTCCGCCGCGCCTTCGATTCCCCCTTGACGCGGCGCGACAGCGTCGCGTTCTTGATGGTTCTTCCATGACGCGGCGCGACGGCGCCGCGCAAAAGATTTAAGCGAATATTCGCGTGGTGCGACGGCACCATGCCCCTTGATTCATCCGCAAAATAAACTCCAAGAACGAAGGAGGGGGTTCGGCCGTGTTCATGCGGTCCGGCCCCCTCACGTTAAAACACAACTTAAAATATTCAGAAGCCACACGTTAGACATGCTAGTTCCATGATCAAGAATGGAATAATTAAACAATAAAACAACAACCCCTACCTCGGGTATAAGTTCGAGGATTTGACAACGTTCCGCGGAAGACAACGTCGCGGAGGTCGGGCGTCGCGGTCGTCGTTCGTCAAATCCGATGATGAAGAGGTGTGTCCGATGTGATACGTCGTTGGCGAAACTTCTTATGTCGACGAAGGGAATCCGAGGAGGAAGCGGCGTTCCCTCTCGTTGACACGGAAGACGAAGAAGAGCGGAGCGGCGTTCTTCGTCGGAACTTGAGAGTTCTTCGTCAATTTGAGCGTTCTTCGTCAAGTTGAAGAAGAAGGAGGAGGAGCTCTCAAAAAACCTCACAAGAACAAAGGAAACCAACACAACAAAATAAAATAAGCTTAAGCTTATTTTATTACACAACCCTCCTATTAGAATTTCAAAGGTTTGAAATTTAAATTAACCCTCTTCAATTAGTTAATCCAAGTTGTCAACTTTAATTGAAATGGGTTAAAGGGGAGGTTTTGAGAGAAAAAGAGGAGTTGGGGTTCGTGTGGGCCCCACCACACTTAATCCTCCCAAGGGAGGTTAAGTGGATGTGGGTCCCACTACCAACTCCCTTTGGTAGGATTTATCTAGTTAAAATAAAATTTGTTCTTCACAAATTTTATTTAACTTAAACAAAAAAACCCCAAAAACTAACTTTCGTCCCGCAACAAACGCAACTTCCGAAAAGGACTCTTTAAGCGAATATCGGCACTGCGAGTTCATCGGTGCCCTCGGATTTCAATTCCAAGCACTGGATCAAAAGTTAGAAATTCCCGCTCGTTCGTTCACTGAACGTACCCGAGCCAAACTACGGAAATTGATTCCGGGCACTCCGGGCCTCGGAATCAGGTGCCGTCTGAAACCGCGCTCTTGTAAAACTCTAAAGAAAATTAAGAAAAAATTTCCCTTGAATTTTACGGGTCTTTACATTACTCCCACCTCAGGGCTTTACGTCCCCGTAAAGATACATCAAAAACTAGGGAAACAAATGAGGGTACTGAGCACGCATCTGAGCCTCCCGCTCCCATGTGCTCTCCTGGAGATTCCCGTGCTGCCATCTGATGCGCACAAGAGGAATTGATCGGCCACACAGGACCCGCTCATGTTGATCCTCTATCTCCACCGGGACCTCCGGAAAAGTCTCCCCATCGTCAACGTCAAGCTCCCCATGGTCAATGATATGCGTCGGGTCGTGCACGTATCTCCTCAGCTGAGACACGTGGAAGACGTCGTGCACCCGGTGAAACTGATGTGGTAGAGCCAGGCGATAAGCCACCTCACCAATCCTGCTGAGAATCTGGAAGGGTCCGATGAAGCGCGGAGATAACTTGCCACTTCGGCCAAATCTCCAAATACCACGTCGAGGTGAGACCTGCAAGAAGACGTGGTCGCCATCCTCGAACTCTAGTGGCCTCTGCCTCCTGTCAGCATATGACTTCTTCCGGCTCTGAGCTGTCCTCATCCGCTCCTGGATGACCTGGACCTTCTCAGTCGTGGCCTGGACCATCTCCAGTCCCACCAGAGCTGCATGATTTTTTCTTTGCCGATAAGAGAAATCTAGTTCCATCCCCTGGATAAACCACATTCTTTGCCTAAAACAGTCAATCCTAACATGGATGATACAAATCCATACCAAGGATGACGTCGTAAGGCCTCAACGCTACTACTAAGAGATTCAACCGTTACTCTCGCCTCCAAGGGTTGAGTCACACTGTCGGCATCAGTGTGTGGTAACTGGGTCTCCTCCAGTAGATGTCTCACAAGTGAGGGTCAAGTCAACAGCCAAAACTGGAACCTCTTAGTAACAACACGAAAGAGGACAGGAACGAAAATATCACAAAGGTATGCGTCTTTTATTATTGCAGCTCATAATACAAGACGCTACACAAATTCAACAAGGAACCAGAAGTACAAAGGATGTATCCACTAGTTCTGCTCCTGTCCATCGGCTCCCAGAGCTCCATGATTGAAGGCCTCGGTTGCCTGAAGTTGAGCTCTTGCATGTTCACCTACTCCCTGTGGTCGGGGTGGACCTCCTGGTGGTGGTGGTGGAAGAGCCTCAAAGCGTCGCCCACCACCGGCTGCTCGTCCAGCTCCTCTGCCTCATCCGCCTCCTCCCTACGGACCGCCACGGTCGAACCTCTGCCTCTGCCTGGGAGGTTCTTCACTTAACTGCTGATCATCAGCATGGTGGGTCGGACAGTAACGAGCCATGTGACCAATCCCGCCACAGGAGTAACACTACCCACTCTCGGCACGCCTGGCTCTGACTCCACCCCGGCTTCCCCGTACAACTGAGCCTGAGTCGTGTAGTCGGCCACCGGTAGGTCTGGTCTGCCTGGAACCCTGAGTCATCTGTCGGCTACCTGTTGCCGAAGACTCCCCTATCTGCCGCCCTGCGGTAGGTCTTGCTGTGGACTCAGCCAGGAAACTCTCGATCAGGAGGGCTCGCTCCAGTACTCCTGTCTGAGTCGTTATGCTGAGGGAGATCAGCGATGCCCTGATCTCGTGTCTCAAACCCTGCTCGAAGGTCCGGGCCCGGAAGAATGGGTCCCGTACCATGTCGGTCGAGTAGCGCGAGAGATCAGTAAATCTCGCCGAGTACTGAGCGACCGTCATGCTGCCCTGCCGCAGCTGAAGAACCTCCTGGATACGCACCGTACGAAGGGTGGCTGGGACGAACTCCGAGCGAAAAAGGCTCTCAAAGTCCGTCCAAAGTAGAGATGCCTCATCGTGCACCTGGAGCATCAAGCTCCACCATCGTCCTGCTGCTGCGTGTAGTAGGCTCGCAGCGAGGATCACCATGAGGTCTGCTGGTGTCCTCACTAGCCTAAACACTCGTACCACTGCCTCCAGCCAGTCCTCTGCTGCCTGGGGATCCGTCTCCCCACGAAACCTGGGTGGTCGCTGGCGCTGAAACTCATGCAGTGCGCTGAGGCGACGTGCATCGTCAGCGGCTGGTGCTGGAAGTATCAGGGGCTCGGTGGGTAGAGCTACCACCGGTGCCACTGCTGACAAAGGGCCCTGCACTGAGGCCTCATCGCTCGGTGGGCTGTCGTCACGCTCGACTCTCGGAACCCTAGCTGGCTGCCATCGTGGGGCCATCCTTGAAAAGGAAATAGGTGTGCCACGGTCAGAAAAGTATACCTGGTGAGCTGATATAAGTAATCACAAAGAAAACTTTGAAACACACACACAATCAATGTTTTCGTGCATTAAGTCGGAAATCAGAAGTCAGGGTCCTGGTGTATAGATACGTCGGCCGCCGCACCAACACTGGACTCCCTGGACTGATAACCACACTCAATACGCTAAACATTATTGCTTCACATAGAAAAGATGAGAGTTCGCGGTAGAACCGAACTCCTTTGATACCAATTTGTCACGACCCGCCCTCGGGGTCCGTGCCGTGACTACCCCAAGCCCGCCTTCCATAGGCCAGGGGCTGGCGACTAGCACCAAGGCGTAAATCCCGGTAAAAAGGGAAGGCATTGCCTTTGTAAAGTAAAGAAACACCACAGAGTAAGTAAGCGGAAAGTAAATACTAAGTAATAGCAGAGTACAACTGAAAGTGCGGAAAAGTAAATGGGCCAGTATACAAACCCAAACTGGATGTAAAGTACAACTCGAAAGGGAAAAACAGCAACTGAATAGAAAAAGCCGCTACACACCCGAGCTGTCCACTGGAAATCCCACCTGAAGGGTGGGTACAGATAGCTCCTCTGCTCCACGGGTCCCGCCGTCCGCTCCGAGCACGTCCCGCCCAGTGTCCACCTCCGGGTACCCGTCCCGCTCTGCAAGCCTCAGCTAGGGTCAACGTTGTCCGTCGTCTGCAACCAACACAACGTAGTGCGGGAAAATCCCATGCAGGGGTGAGTATAAGCTACTTAGTAGGGACCCCGAGACCCCTGAAGGTCTCTCAAAATCCACAAAGGATATACCACGAAGAAAGGAACAATCACGAAGTAATAACCGACACTGCTTAGGTATATGCCCATACATATACCTAAGTCATCAATTTCAAATACGCTCCAACCTCCGAGCCCAAGTACAACTCAGTCCACACAGGAAAGTAAACGTATTCCACACATGAAAGCAAAACGTAATCCACACAGGATTGCACAACACAATCCACACAGGAAAGCAATAGGTTTCAGCTCACACAGGATTTTTATTATAAAAAAACGCAACCTGCTGAAGAGCCCCATCTCTGAAGTGTACAGTGTCCTGTCACGACTCTGAGATGCTGCTCACTAACCTAAGACTGCTGAGGTACTCCTCCTGTCGAGTACTACGGGTCTGCCGCCAACTACCGGGCGCTCCCTCTGCTGAGGGTCTGCTGCCAAAATACCGGGCGCTTCACCCAAATAGCCTACAGAGGTACTCCTCCAGTCGAGTACCGCGGGTCTGCTGCCAACTACCAGGCGCTCCGTCCGCCGTGGGTCCTGCCGCCAATTACCGGGCGCTCCGTCCACTGGGCTAGTCGACTCACTCCAAGTCGAGTCGGTCGAGCAGTCTTCAGGTCTCAGCCGGCTACACGGTCTCCGTACTCCGTACGCTCGTCTCCAGTATCGCAGGTCTGCCGCTACAACCAAGCGCACCACCTCTATCGAGTAAAACAGAAGATTAAGCTCACACAAATATACTTCTTCGGATGACGATAAAGATGATCATTGAACCATCTAAGTCGTCAGACCCCACGAAGGATCGATAGGTACTAACCCCCCGCTGTGACCTACACAGGATCAGACCCACATAGGATCGGGCCCACGCAGGACCTGTAGCACTGATCTACGTAGGATCGCTGAGCGCAGTAGTCGTCGTCGTCGAATCCACACAGGATCTATGTACTGTCGTCGTCGCAGTCACAGTAGCAGTAGTAGCAGTAGTAGCAGTCGCAGCCAGCACTAGGGTTCCCGCACACAGCAAGCTCGTTCGGAGGTTCCGCTCCACGAGCCGAGAGGCTGATACATCAACTGTCACAAAGACCAGAGTTGATGTATCCAAAAGTTCCGTATCGTCAACAGGAACTCAACGCAAAAGACGGCGCGTCGATCAGACGCCCGGTCTGAGAGTTATTGGCATTTTCGTCCCCGGGGCCCGGTTGGTTTTTAAGAAAAGCCAACCCGACCATACTCCACCTGCATCCAAACCTCGGGCGGAAGTATGCCAAAAGATCCGTCTCACTAAGAGGAACACAACACAGCTGACGGCAACGTCAATCGGGACGTCCGTAGCTCAAGATATGAGCGTTTCCGCTCCGAAGGCCCGGTTGGTTTCGTGATCGAACCAACCCGGCCGAACTCAAAGTAAAACCGAAACCTTGGGTGGATATACCGAAACCACCGTCTCGATCCAAGGATCGCGTTGCCACAGAAGGTTCGTCATTCGGAGGGTCCGAGGCACAAGTTATGGCCAAAAACACCGAAACTGATTCGAAACGGGGGGTCCGGGTCCGGGGTCGACCCGACCCGGGTCTGACCCGGCCCGGCCGGCCGGTGGCGGGGCGGCGCCGGCGGTGGCGCGGCGGCCCCGGCGGCGGGCGCGGCGGCCCGGGGGTGGCGCGGCGGCCCGGCGGTGGCGCGGCGGCCCGGCGGTGGCGCGGCGGGCCCGGCGGTGGCACGGCGGCCCGGCGGTGCCGCGGCGGCCCCGGCGGTGGCGCGGCGGCCCCGACGGTGGCGCGGCGGCCCGGCGGTGGCGTGGAGCCCGGCCGGTGGCGCGGCGGCCTGGCGCCACATGGAGGCAGCACGCGGGGGGGGGGGGGGGGGGGGGGGGGGGAAGCCCCCCGCTGATTGGGATGGCGGCGCGGCCTTGTGCCGCGCCCTTTGCAAGAAAACGGCCCCCACGTGGGGGCCGGCTTGAAGAAAAAACCGGGGGGCTGCTGCCCCCCCCCCACCCCCCCCCCACCCCCCTTCATGGAAACCGCTCCCCCTCATAATGAGGGGGGTTTTGTGAGCCGGCCGGGGGATTAATTTCCCCCGGTTTATTGCCATCCGGCCGGCCAGCTGGCCGGGCCGGTTTTCTCCAAGGGGACCGGAAATTCCGGTCCCCTCTTCGGCTTCCGACGCCGGCGGCCTGACCGCCGGTCTTCTCATTCCGCCGCGGCCCGGAACCGGCCGCGGTGTTCGTCGTCCGGCGCGGTGCGACGGCACCGCGCCCCTCCCGCCGCGCCTTCGATTCCCCCTTGACGCGGCGCGACGGCGTCGCGTTCTTGATGGTTCTTCCACGACGCGGCGCGACGGCGCCACGCAAAAGATTTAAGCGAATAATCGCGTTGTGCGACGGCACCATGCCCCTTGATTCATCCGCAAAATAAACACCAAGAACGAAGGAGGGGGGTTCGGCCGTGTTCATGCGGTCCGGCCCCCTCACGTTAAAACAGAACTTAAAATATTCAGAAGCCAACACGTTAGACATGCTAGGTTCCATGATCAAGAATGGAATAATTAAACAATAAAACAACGACCCCTACCTCGGGTATAAGTTCGAGGATTTGACAACATTCTGTGGAAGACAACGTCGTGGAGGTCGGGCGTCGCGGTCGCCGTTCGTCAAATCCGATGACGAAGAGGTGCGTCCGATGTGATACGTCGTTGGCGAAACTTCTTATGTCGACCAAGGGAATCCGAGGAGGAAGCGGCGTTCCCTCTCGTTGACACGGAAGACGAAGAAGAGCGGAGCGGCGTTCTTCGTCGGAACTTGAGCGTTCTTCGTCAAGTTGAGCGTTCTTCATCAAGTTGAAGAAGAAGGAGGAGGAGCTCTCAAAAAACCTCACATGAACAAAGGAAACCAACCCAACAAAATAAAATAAGCTTAAGCTTATTTTATTACACAACCCTCCTCTTAGAATTTCAAAGGTTTGAATTTAAATTAACCCTCTTCAATTAATTAAGCCAAGTTGTCAACTTTAATTGAAATGGGTTTAAATGGGAGGTTTTGAGAGAAAAAGAGGAGTTGGGGTTCGTGTGGGCCCCCACCACACTTAATCCTCCCAAGGGAGGTTAAGTGGATGTGGGTCCCACTCCCAACTCCCTTTGGTAAGATTTATCTAGTTAAAATAAAATTTGTTCTTCACAAATTTTATTTAACTTAAACAAAAAAAAACCCAAAAAATAACTTTCGTCCCGCAAAAAACGCAACTTCCGAAAAGGACTCTTTAATCGAATATCGGCGCTGCGAGTTCATCGGTGCCCTCGGATTTCAATTCCGAGCACCGGATCAAAAGTTAGATATTCCCGCTCGTTCGTTCACTGAACGTACCCGAGCCAAACTACGGAAATTGATTCCGGGCACTCCGGGCCTCGGAATCAGGTGCCGTCTGAAACCGCGCTCTTGTAAAATTCTAAAGAAAATTAATAAAACAAATTTCCTTGAATTTTACGGGTCTTTACATGTACTTCCACCCCCACCCCTCGTAGACATCCCCCAAACCCTTGGACACCTCCCCACAACTATGCCCAGCCAAAAGAATACCTAAAATAGAACAAAGATAGACCAACCCCACCCCACTTGACAGCCCCACCCCACCCCCTAGATAGCCCTCCCACACCCCTAGACCCCCCCTCCCCCCCCCCCCCCCGCACCTAAACAGCCTACCCCACGACCCCTGAATACCCCCACCCTCCTGGACAGCCCCCGCCCCCGGGAGGACCCCTCCCACCATCCTAGACACCCCCACCCCCATGGACACCATGGACCCCCCAGACATCCCCTGGACTTCCCCCCCACTATCATGGACACCCCTGGACACCCCCCCCCCACCCCACTGGAAAACCCTCCCACACCCCTGGAAAGCCCCCACCCCACTGGAAAGCCCTCCCTAGACCCCTGGGCAGCCATCCCACACATCTAGACACCCCCCCCCACACACCATGGACAACCCTATAGACTGTCCCCACCCTCATGACACCATGGACCCACCCCACCACCCCCACCCCCACCCCCCTGGATAGCCTTCCCACACCCCTGGAAATCCCCCTGACAATACTAGGCACCACACCACACCCTTGGACACCCCCTGGACATCACTCCCACCCTCCTGGACACCCCCACCCCACTGGACAACCCTCCCACACACCCTGAACACCCCCCCACTAAAAAGCCTTCTCACAACCCTAGAAATCCCCACCCTCCTAGACAGCCCCCACCCCCTTGGATATCCCTCCCACCCTTCTGGGACACCCCCAGCCCCATGGACACCCTGGACACCCCCCCCCCACACCCCTGGACTACCCTGCCACACCCCAAGAACCCCCCCAAACACACACAGACACCCCTAGACACCCCATGGACTTCCCCCACCCTCATAGACACCCGTGGACACCCCCACACCCCCATGTACATCCCTCCCACACCCCTGGAAACCCCCCTGACCCCACTAAGGACCCCCAACACACACACACACCTGGAAAACTATGGATATCCCTCCCACCCTCCTGGACACCCTCCTCCCAAAACCCCACTAGACAGCCCTCCCCCACCCCTAGACATCCCTCCCACACCCCTGAACCCCCCCCCCCACCCCACTAAACAGCCTACCCAGAACCCTATACTGCCCCACCCTCTTGGACATCACTCACCATCTGGAATTCCCTCCCACCCATCCAAGACACCCCCACCCCCATGGACACCCCCACCTCCTGGAAAACCCCTCCCACAACCACAGAACCCCCCCCCCCACCCCTGGACACCCCTGGTCTACCCCCCCCTCACTCATGGACACCCTGGACACCCCCACCCCCTGGACAACCATCCCACACCCCTAGAAAGCCATCCCACAACCTTAGACCCCCCCCCCCCCCACACACACACACCCCTAGACACCCCCTGGACGCCCCCACCCCCATGGACACCCTAGACTCCCCCACCCCCCTGGATAGCCCTCCCACACCCCGGGAAAGCCCCCTGGCCCCCACTGGGCACCCCCCCCTGAAACACCCCCTGGACAACCCTCCTACCCTCCTAGACACCCCCCACTGGACAACCCTCCCCCACCACCTAGACAACCCTCCCACACCCGTAGAACCCCCCCAGCCCACTAACCAGCCAGCCCACAACCCTGGACACCCATACCCTCCTGGACAGCCCCCACCCCCTGGACAGCCCCTCCCACCCTATGGGACACCCCCACCCCATTAAAACCCTAGACCCCCCCCACACCCCTGGACTTCCCTGCTACACCCTTAGATCCCCCCCCCCCCCCACATACACACACACACACAGCCCTGGACACCCCCTAGACTGCCCCCACCCTCATGGGACACCTTGGACACCCCCCCACCCCACTAGACAACCCTCCCACACCCCTAGAAAGCCCCCACCCCCACTATACATCCCTCCCCAGACCCATGGAAAACCATCCCACACCCCTATAAACCCCACTGCCACACACACCCCTGGACTACCCCCACTCTCACAGACACCCTGGACACCCCCCACCCGCCCACCCCCTGGATAGCCCTCCTACACCACTGGAAAGCCCCCTGACCCCCACTGGGCACTGCCCCACACCCTTGGACCGCCCTCCCATTCTCCTGGACACCCCCCCCCACACTAAACTGGGAAGCCCTCCAACACCCTTGGAACCCCCCCCCCCCCACTAAACACCACCCCACACCCCTGGAAGCCCCCCACCCAGACCAGAATCCATACCAAGAAAAACCATTAGAACTAGACCAAAACAAGAAGTAGTGAAATATTATATTGTCACATATATAACATTCATAACTAAAAGTGTCCATAAAAAACCTAAATCCAACCTAAATTACTACCAAACACACAATCATTATGACAGTATTCAAAATTACA
The DNA here is from genome assembly GCA_963277665.1 of Viscum album. Taxonomy (NCBI): domain Eukaryota; kingdom Viridiplantae; phylum Streptophyta; class Magnoliopsida; order Santalales; family Viscaceae; genus Viscum; species Viscum album. Next base: position 258,828,720 of record OY728125.1, on the reverse strand, counting down.
TTTTACGCTACAAAAAAAACTAAAATCCAATCAAACTTGTAAAATAACTTCCACTTGTAAGTGTTTTACTTCATGAGAACTATAGGGTTGAGGGTCATCAAATAGCTAAAAATTAAAATGATAGTAGTTAACAGGTATAATGAATAAATCAAATGAAATATTATGGAAAAATTTAAAAGGAAATCTTACAATGTCAAAGTTTAAAATAAAATCTTATCATGTCAAAGTTCACAACTGTTCCAGTTGTAATTATTTCATAGATAAATTTTAACATATAAGATCTGCATTCGATGACGCCTTGTTGTTCATGAAAATTATATTTTAATGATTGTAAATTCAAAATATTATATTTATTTAATACATCAAAAAGTACAAATTATAAATGGATATTTATCGTTACTTCTACATATTTTATCTTGGCACTCTTTTTCTTTGTTTTTTTCAAAAGTAGACCCATCCTCTATTAAAAAATAATATGAATAAACTACATTTAAAATTCATTATAATATATACAACTATTAAGAAATTGAAACTTATTTTCCAACATGTTCTTAAAACATTCCCGCACATTTCCATGGACAGAGCATATCAAATAAAGTGTTTTCTCCCTTGGGAAAAAAATACTTAACATACAATGATCATTGATAAAAGATAATTTCAGGTTAGTGGCTTTTTATGTTAAAAGATAATGAACTCTTTTCCAGAGATATGTTGCATACCTCCCACAAAAAGGCATCATCCAACACTGTGTGATTATATTCTGTTCAAATCTTTCAGCAATATAAAGCATTCTTGTGTTGTACGCTACACCAAAAGGAGCTTGCTCTACACACATCCCTGACTTGGCTTGCTTTACACGCATTCACGACCTTCCACGATAGCGTGTATTGTATGCAATATCGAGTTTCACTAAACAACGATATGTTATTAAAATATTATATAAACAAGTCTTTATGAATAGTAATACCCACTTTTTGAAATTTTATAAATTTTATCTTTCAAAATGGACTTCATTTTTTGATTTAGAATATCGAAATTAGCCTAGGGTGAATTTTTGGTATTTTTTCTGAAAGTATTCAATTTTTTTTGAATAGTGAAAACACTAGGTTATATTTAAAAACCGACTTTGTATTTAAATAATTATTTATTTTATTTAAATATATTTTAGGTAAAAATTGATACACAATACCTATATAAGTTCAATGTAATTAATTGAGGTCATTTTATAATAATTTCAGATATATAAAAATTTTATTGAACTTTTCACCGTCTTTTACCCACCTCATAGGGGAATTTGGAAATTCACATAAAACATAATTTTACCGCTTCTGTGAGTGGAATTTCGAAAATTCAAGAGACACGGTTAATATCAAGGACAAAAATGTGGTTCAATGAGATGAAAATAATTTTTTATGAATAGTAACTTTTTAATTTTATTTACCACAGTTAAAAGTAAATAGGGTAATTAAGGGTAAAAATGATATTATTATTTACCTAAATGATGTCCTAATTCTATCGGATAAGTTTAATTCGACCAAAAACCAACCTTAGGAATAAAATATGACCATTTAGGTCCACTTGGATTCGATTAGGACATTTATTATTAATTTATTTAAAGAAGGGTTAAAATAGTTAAAATCAAAGTTTAATAACTAAATCATTTTTAAAATAGGGTTATACATAAGATAAATTAGACTATAAATATTAATTATAAATATAAAAAGATTTCATACCTAATGGTATTCTATTTATATATTTTAGACATTAAATAATTTAAGTTATTTATGACACAACGGTGATGCATTAATTATCTAAATAATGAAATATTAAAATAATTTATGTTATAAATAGCCAAATAAATGTAATTTGAGACTTTTTATGAATTCAAAAAATTTTATAAGTTAATATGACATGTTAGTATTGAATTAATTAACTTTTTTCTAACTAATAATTCTGTTATGAGTTTCAAAAAATACATTACGAAATATGTCAAAATTGACATAAAATAGCTTTTAAAACAAATATTATATTATTAATAGTTTTTATATTCCTAAAAATATATGGTTAGCCCATGATACTTATATAATGATATTTGTATCATTAATGGACCACTTGGGGGTCTCTTGGATGTATATGGTATGTTTATTAACTATTTAACATAAAAATAGAAAGTGACATGGTAAATGTCAATATAATTAAATAGGAGTTAAAACTAAAATATAAGGTTAATATAATGTCCCAAACCTGTCTAAAATCTATTGGTTGAGCGTATTTAGACCCATACCTACCTTATCTTCTAAATAAATTAATTTTGAGCTATTAGAAACCGAATATGACTTTATTATAAAATAATAGTTTATGTTTTTCCAAAGGTCCCCCTCTCCCCCCTTATAAGAAGGGCACCCCTTCCCTCTTCTCTTAACACACTTTGGAGCCTTGAAGATCGGCCAAACCCTGCCAATTTCACTTCTACACTTCCCTAGAAATATTCTGGAGGTTCTGGTCCTTTCAAAAGACCAAATCTACTTCCTTAAGAGGAAGCTTAAAGGACGTGTGTTGAAGAAGAGGTAATCTCTTCTTCCAATTCACTCAAGTTTATTTATTCTTCTACTTCTTCTTATTTAGTTGTATAATTATGAAGTAATAACATCATTATTACATATATAATGATATGTTATTATAAATATGAAACAACCTTATTTCTCCTTCTATCCATCCTACAAAAAATGAAATCTCCGCACGTGCGTACGTACAGAATACCGTCTCCACACCGTGGTGTAATCTATTTTTGACCACCACCTTACATGGATGGGTATAATGGTGTCAATAAATAACTTTATATGATTATTGTAAAGTGATATTGATTCTGAAATATTATACATACACTTAAATACAATTCCATGATCACGGTAATGATATCATCGCTCGTGCGTATGTACGGACTACCGTCTCCACGACGCGGTGAGATTCATTATCCATGTTAACCATTCATTAATGATTATAAAGTATATATAATGAATAATAATGAAATATATGACATAATAATGATACTGGATTTATGTATATATATATATATATATGTATTTCATATACTAAATTCCATTCAATTCAATAAGGAAACGAAAGCAGCGTACATGCGTACGTATGACCTACCATCTCCATGAATGTGTATATCATTCCATTTATCGATCAATCATATATATATATATGTATATGATGAATATATATTATATATAAATCATTTTTCACATTTTTGAATTATATAAATCAGTATATAAGTAATAATATCAAGAACAACAAGTCAAAACACGTACGATAAATAAAACAATTTTACCCAAAATGGTGCTTTAACATGGAATTTACAAAAGAACAGGTAATATAAAGACATAAGTGAACCATATATGATATCATAACAATTAATATGATTGTTTAATAAGTCAATGACATTATTTAAATCATTATACATGAGGTTCAGACACATACAATGCTTATCAGACCTAAGTTAATGGAAAATTTCACAATCTCAATTTTTATCTGAGATTGTTTATACTTCGATATTCACTGGGGCATATTTATCATCCACATCCATGTTTCTTAAATGTGTATTATTATTTCTATCATAATACAATTTTTTAAGTCCAATTTTTCCTATTGGGGAGTTTTGGAATGATATGAAAGGAATCTTTTGTCGTTTTCAGTACGAGGTTCTTTTTGACTTTTTCGGCAAAAGTACGAGAAAAATGTTCTTTTTAACATATACGGCATGAAAGGATTTCTACGGTTTTATAAAGACATATTTTCATGAAGCTTCCTCGAAAATATTTTATGACTATGTTTCCACAAAATCTTATTCTTTTAAAATTGCATGACGTTTTGTGAAAAAAAAATAATTTTCAAGAAGAAAGGATATTTTCCTCAATAATTCATCTCAAGTGTTTTATCAAAATCATTTTCCATCTAAGATGACATTATTTCATATGTGTATGTTTAAATTATAATGTGTCTATGATTTACATGGTTTCACTTTTCTTATTATGAAATGATATCCATTTGTTTTATATAGATTATGTTATAATGGGATGATGTTTATGAAACCCATTTTATTCTTTGGGTTATGATGAATGAATTATGTTTATTTTGTGGCACAAATAAGAATGATTTCATTATGAGATGGGTGGTACCTATATCTCCCTCTAATGCATTGGGTAAATATTTATATATCATGAGATAGACATGGTTGGAATGGTATGTTAATTTGGTTCAGTAATACAGGAGTGGAACGAGGAGTTAACTCGATTCAGAAAGGGACTTTGTCCACTAAGATGGTCTTGGAAACAATGCCCTGGCTACTATGGAAATCATATAATGTTCTTAATGGTTGCTACAATCACGTGTTTTATTCCCATGCTATTTTATCATGATTAATGTTTCTTTATGATCTATGCCTTATGTACTGCGATGTTTTATGTCATTGCCCATGATTTTGATGTTTAAACATTATGTTCATGTTATTAAGTTCAAATTTATATGATTTGTTTTATTTTATCCATTCTTACCCTTACTGAGCATTTGAGCTCACCCTTTATATGTTTACTTTTCCCCCGGATTTAATGAAAGGTTTTAGGTCCGAAAACAAAAAGGGGATGATCTTTATGGGACATGTTGAAGATTTTTCACCATGATTAGAAGATTACGTTCCGAGATTCCAATGACACTAAACTATTACGGTCCTTGTGTGTCTGTTTTTGCTATGTATTGAGTATTCGGCAAAAGTAATGTAATTTCCATGTATGTCAGGCTTTGGGTCTCTACAGTTGTTATCATTCAAAATCCACATTTCATTATTATTTTGATGACTTTTTTTGAAATCATTAATATTAAATGTGATATACGGTTGAGCATCAGTCATTCTAAATTCTTCATCTGTTAAGCTGACAATGATTTTACTTTCAAGCCATTAATCCCCTTTCCCTCATTATTAACTCTTTCATAGCAAGATGGAGGCAAACCTATGTGCTCTACCGTAGCCATGTATCTCGTACAAAACTCTGCAACCTCCTTATAAATTTAATTTTCAATAATGGAGGCTTCAGGTCCATATGGATTCTTAACATACACCTTCAATATTTTAATATATCTTTCAAAATGATATATCCAAAGAAGATATACAGGTCTACAAAGCTTTATTTCTCAAACTAGATAAATCATTAAATGCACCATTATATCAAAAAAAATATGGAGGAAAATACATTTCCAATTGAAAAAGTATAGAAAATGCATCCTTTTACAAAATGATCAAATCATTCAAATAAATCACCTTATTAGAAATTGAATTGAAAAAATAACCCAACTTTATTATAGTCTTTCTGACAAGGATGAGCAATATTCTACACAATGAATGTGGTAGAAGTTTTTGCATCATGATGTGACAATCATGAGATTTCATACCTATCATCTTCAAATACATCATTGAGACAAAAACATTTACATTTGAAGAATAACCTTGAGGAACTTTGATATCATGTAGACAATGAAAAAAATCCAATTTTCTACCTCTTAGATAATGTATGACAAGTCGAGGGAAGAAATGGTTGTCTTCCATTAGTAGTGTGAGCTAACTCCAAACATATTCCCATTGATAGTAAGTCTAATCTTGCATTCAACCCATATTTTTTATATCCTTTAATATCTAACAATGTTCCAATCAAACTATCACAGATATTATTCTCCACATGCATGACATAAATATTATGTTTAACATCATGATATCTCTAATATGGTAGCTCCAAATATATTGAACGTTTCTTCCAAATATGTCTATCATTATAAGATTTTTTTTATTTCCCAATGTCACATCACGGTTTTGTACCCTCTAAAAATACACATCAGTGGACAAAGGTTTCGGAGAAATATAAAAATCTTGTGATCCACTGAATGCCTTTTTTAGTCTTCTATAAGACTGATCTATAGGCAAACACATTCGATGACCCATGTACACTATTTTAATCCCATGATACAATTGATAACATGAAGTCTTTTGTTCACAAATTGGACATGCTTTATTCCCCTTAACACTATATCCAGAAAAATATCCATATCCTGAGAAGTCATTTATAGTGAACATAACCACTACATGCAACTAAAAATATTCCATTTTATAAGAATCATACACCCTAATACCATCCTCCCATAAATGTCTCAAATCATCAATCAATGGTGACAAGAAATTATCAATATCATTTTTAGGTTACTTCGGACTAGAGATCATTATACTCAACAAGGAATATTTTCACTTCAAACAAACTTCAGGAGAGAGGTTGTAAATTACTAATAAAATAGGACATGAACTATGTGTACTACTGAGGGTTCGGTATGGATTCATTCCATATGTGCAAAACCCTAATAAGAGATTTCTAATTTCAGTTCCAAATGTAGGATACTAGTCCTCAATTTTCTTCCATTGTGGACAATCTTTTGGATGATGTATTTTTCCCTCACATATCCGCTCATCAGCATGGAATCTTAACCTTTTCGCATAATGTGAATTAGCAAATAAACGTTTCAAATGATGAATTATTGGAAGATACCAAAATTCATTGGAAGGGATATTTTTAATCTCTACAGCAGTATGTGATTGTTCTTTCAACGTATACAGTGATGTCCCACATTTTGGATACTCTGAAAGAAATTCATATTCCTTCCTATATATCATACAGTCATTTGGACAGGAATATATTTTCATGTATCCCAATCCCATCGAGCATAATATTTTATTGGCCTTATAATGTGAATTTAGAAGATCATTATATTTTGTAAGAATTTATTTCATCAACTGTAGTAGCTCTGTAAAACTTATATCACTCCATCCATCTTTTGCCTTCAGTTTAATCAATCTTAACACCACTGACAATACCGTAAAATCCATATAACTAGGATACAATGGTTTTTCAGCATCACAATATATATGTGAAACTATTGGTTCTATCTCAATTTCTTATGCTACAATATCATGAATCATTTCATCAATTCCATCGGAGTTACCATCTTGTGAATCATCATCATCAGTAGATCTGAAATTATTTCTAGTTTCACCATGCCAAATACAAGGGCTATAACTCGGATTAAAACCATGAAAAATCATATGATATTTAATATCTCTACTTTTCAACTTATTTATATTCAAACATTTCAGCCATGGACAGAAAAAAATGTCCCTTCTTGGAACATTTTGTTTAGAGAATTAAAAAAAGGCATCAACACCATCCTCATATTCATTACTCATTCGATGTGTCGTAATCCAACATTGACTCATTATTAGCCTATAACAAATATCAAAATTATAAATCTTGTTAGGATAAGACAAATATATATTTATATGAAAAATATCATAATTGGAATGTAAAAACGATTTTGAAATATCAAACAAATCTATGTGTATTTCAAAAAAATTTACATGAAAATTATTTTAAAAAGAAAATATAGTTAGATATAATAGTTTTAAATTCATCTTGGATAATTTATTCTTAAGTTACACAAAGAATACATCCATGTGGAACTGGATACCAAATTCACCATTCCGTAAAAAAGAAATATGACGTATAAATATTAAAATATTTATACATTCACTACTAAAAATTACACACTGTTGGCATGATGTTCGTTACAATAGCCATATACGAACGATTCTATAGGAACCATTGGTATAGACTACCTTAAGTTAGAATATGCCAATGGTTTCAATGAAACCGTTGGGATATATATATATTGTAGAGACCCGAAGCTTGACGTACATGGACATTACATTACTTTTGCGGAATACTTAGTACATAATAAAAACACACACACAAGGACCGTAATAGTTTAGTGTTTTTGGAAACTCGGAACGTAATCTTCTAATCGTGGTGAAAGATCTTCAACATCTCCTATAAAGATCTTCCCTTTTTTTCTTACCTAAAACCATTCTTTATATCCTAGGGAAAAGTAAACATAAAAGGGTGATGTCAAATAATCTGTAAGGGTAAACAAAAAAATATCAATCACATCATATACACAAGCACATAACTTTTGGAAATCTTAACCTGCAAAAGAGATCATAATTTCATATCATGGGATAAATCATGGCAGTGAAATGTAATCACAATAATCATAACTTAAAACATGAAACTTTGTGGCATACACACATAATCATAGAGAATCATTTCTTGTTAGTCAAGACTCATTGCCAAGACTATCTTAGTGGACAAAGTCTCTTTCTGAACCGAGTCACCCTCGTTTCAGTCCTGTTTCACTAAATCGGTATAACCTACCATTCCAGCCATGTCTATATAATGAGATATACAATCTTTACCCAATGCATTTGAGGGAGATATAGGTCTCACCCATCTCATAATGATACCATTCTTATGTGTTCTACAAAATCATAAACCATACATCATAGCATAACCCATGTAATAAAAAATGGGAATCTTTAAACATCGTGACATCATAAAACAATTCATATAAGATAAAAGAATTCATAAAAATATAATTCCATCACAACATAATCAAATCAAGAAAAACAGAACCCTTTATTATCTTAGATGGAAAATAATTTTGATAAAACACTTGAACTCCATTATTGAGGAAAATATCCTTTCTACTTCAAAAATAATTTTCCTTTCTTAACATGTCGTACAATTATAAACTAAAAGTAGTTGATTAAAAATAAACATGAAAAAATATAATGGAAGCTTCTTGGAAATAATGTTTTAAAAAAATCCATTCATGTCGTGTATGTTAAAAAAACATTCTTCTCGAACTTTTCTCGGAAAAGTAAAAAAGTACCTTGTACGAAAAACGACAAAAAATTCCTTCCATATCATTTACTAAAAACTCACCATAGGGTAAAATTGGATTTAAAAAATTGTAGGTGGATGGAAATAATATTACATATTGAGGAAATATGGATTTGGATGATAAAATACACCCCAGTAAATACCAAAGTATAAACAATCTCGGATAAAAATGAGATTGTGATATTTCCCTTACCTTAGGTCCAATTTGCTTCATAAGTGTCCGAACCTACTGTATAATGATTTAAACAATGTCATTTACTTATTACAGAATCATATGATATCATATATGGTTCACTTATGACTTTATATTACCCGTTCTTTTGTAATTTCCATGTTAAAGAGCGTTTTGGGTAAACTTGTTTCTTTTGTCGTCCGTGTTTTGACTTGTAATTATTCATATGATTACTTAGATCATGATTACTTAATTCTATAATATAAAACATGATATATATATATATATATATTCATAATATACATATATATATAATAAATCAGTAAATTGAAAGAAATACACCGTTCATGGAGACGGTAGGCCGTACGTACGCATGAACGCTGTTTTCGTTTCCTTATTGAGTTGAGCGGAATTAAGTGGATGACATACATATATATACACATAAATCCAGTATCATTATTATGTCATATATTTCATGATTACTTATTATATATACTTTATAATCATTCATTAATGGTTAAAGTGGAGAATGAATCTCATCGCGTCGTGGAGACGGTAGTCCGTACGTACACACGAGCGATGATATCGTTCTCATGATCGTGGGACTGTATTGGAGTGTATGTATACTATTTCAGAATCAATATCACATTAAAATAATAATATATTGTTATTATTTACACCATTATACCCATCCATGTAAGGTGGTGGTGGAAAATAGATTTCTCCACGGCGTGGAGACGGTATTCCGTACGTACGCACGCGCGGTGATTTCGTTTTCCGTAGGATGGATAGATGGTGAAATAGGATTGTTTCATACTTATAATAACATATCAGTATATGAGTGATACTGATGTTATTACTTCATAATGAAACAACCTAAGTAGAAGAAGTGGAAGAAGAAATAAAGGTGAAAGAATTGGTAACGGAAATTACCTCTTCTTTGAAGCGCCTCTTTGAGATCTCCTCTTAGGGCACTAAAATTGGTCTTTGAGGAAGACCAGAACCTCTAGGATGTTTCTAGGGAAGTGGAGAAGAGAATTTGGCAGGGGTTGGCCGAGCATGAAGTCTCAAAGTTGTGTGAGGAAGAGAGGGAGGGGGTGCCCTTTTATAAGGGAGGAGAGGGGCTCCTTTGGAAAACTAAAAATATTATTTTATTATAAAGTCAAGTTCGGTATTAAATAGCTACAAATTGATTTATTTCTAGGCTAAGGTGGGGATGGGTCTAAATCCTCTCATCAAATAGATTTTAGAAAAGTTTAGGTTCCTATTCTAACCTTATCATTTAGATTTAACATTAAGATAAATAATTTTACTTTTACCGTGTCTTCTTGTGTTCTTATACTATGAGGTTAATAAACTTACTATAAGAAGCCAAACGAACCCCAATTTTTTTATTATTAATATATATAACCTTATCTAAGACATTTAACCGAAAATTAGTTTTTTAGGAATAAAATATCAATTAATAATATAATATTTGTTTTAAAAACTATTTTATGTCAATTTTGAAACTATTTATTAATTTATTTTTGTGAAAATCATAACAGAAAGATACGTTCGAACAAAGTTAATTAAAGCAATACTAACATGTCATATTAACCTATAAAATTAGTGGAAGTCATAAAAAGTCTCAAATTATATTTATTTGGGTATTTATAACATCAATTATTTCAATATTTCATTAATAAGATAATTACTGCATCATCGTTGTGTCATAAATAAATTAAATTATTTATTGTCTAAAAATTTCAAATAAAATAACATTATGTAGGAAATCGTTTTATCTTTCTAATTAATATTTACAATCGAATTTATCTTATGTATAACCCTATATTAAAAATGTTTTAGTAAATAAACATTGATTTTAACTCTTTTAACTCTTCTTTGAATTAAATAATAATAAATGTCCTAATCTAATCCAAATGGGCCTAAATGGTCATATTTTATTCCTAAGATTGTTTTTGGTCGAATTACACTTATCCAATAGAATTTGGACATTTGTTAGGGTAATAATAATATCATTTTTACCCTTAATTACCCTATTTACTTTTAAGCGTGGTAAATAAAAGTAAAACGTTACTATTCACCAAAAATTATTTTCATCTCATTGAACCACATTTTACTTACATACATCAACCGAGTCTCTCGAATTTCTGAAATTCCATTCACAGAAGCGGTAAAATAATGTTTTATGAAAAATTCAGTTTTTTAACTACCACTTAGTGGTTTCACTATTCATCAAAAATTGAAAGTTTTCAGAAAAATACCAAAACTTAGGCCTAAGCTATATTTGATATTATGAACTCAAAAATTATTTCTATTTTAACAAATTCAAAAAATATTAGTTGCATTAATTATTTTAAAAATTAATTCCCGTTGTCAAAACAAATTGCGTGTTTTTAAGAGATAATAACTATCAAAAGATTGACACTTGTTTAAAACTGGTTTAAATGTGAAATTACATCCAATGACCAACATTGTATTAAATTGTAAAAATATATTATAAATATACTTTAAAACCAATCAAATTAATAATTTATCACTATTAATTATTTCGATTGAAAAAGTTGTTTTTAATTAAAATTTAGTAATTTTCACTATTCATCAAAATATGAAAGTTATTCGAAAATCACCAAAATTTCACCCTAAGCTAATTTCGATATTCCGAATCCAAAAATGAAGTCCATTTTGAAAAATAAAATTAAAAAATTTCAAAAGGTGGTTATTACTATTCATAACGGCTAGTTTTAATAATATTTTAATAGCATATTGTTATTTTGTGAAACTCGTTATTGCGTACTACACATGCTATCGAGGAAGGTCGCGATTGCGTGTAATGCAAGGAAAATCAAGGATGCGTGTTGTGCAAGCTCCTTTTGGTGTAGCGTACAACACAAGACATTAGTGAAATTAAAAAGAATATTTTTCATAAAATCTCGGGGTGTTACATTCTACCCCCCTTAAAATGAATTTCGCCCTTGAAATTCGTCGGGGTTATAAATGGTTTACTATTCGAAAGTTTCTTTAATAGAAACCCACACCGTAAAAAGGAATACCAAAACCAATCTTTAAAAACGAAAGTATGAAACGTAACGGTTACCCAAATAAACTAATCACTGGTTTTCCACATAGGTGAAAATATGGATATGGAAGAAAAATCTAACCATCATGTTCTGATGGAGAGTGGTAGAGAACATGGCTATGGAAAAGCCAACAATCACAAATCCATAAATTTGTGACTATCTAAGGTACCATCCGATTAATCAGATATAAGAGCACTAGGACCACATTTTTGGTTTTCAATATCATTTCCCTAAAGTTGATGAATTTGAATTAGAATAAATACTTACTTTATTTTGGTACAATCTCACTGTTGTTCGTGCCTTGAACAATTTCCACTTCATCTCTTAAATAAATGAAGTTGAATTTGATATTTGTGAAGTGTTAGTAGATCATGTGATAGAATGACGGGTCATTCCATCTGTCTCAAACAAAAGGTTAGCAAAAGTTATTAAATATACATAAGTCATTCTATAGTGAGATTAATCATATATGGTTCCTAAAATGGACTTATACTTCATATATCATACTGCTTAATATAATAAAACTAGTTTCTACTAAATAGGGACTTCCTGTAGGCCAGTGGTAGGCGATAAAGGCCAGTCGCACTTCGGTTGTGGGTTCGATTCCCACAGCCTTGTCCGACGCGATGAGTTGTCGCCTGTCCTGCAGGTTGTCCTTTTTCTAAAGCTATATTACTATAACATCCCACCAATAATATCAAAAAACGTTTTATCCTAACTTATGTCCAACATAATCCATTTTAATATTTTCTAAAATACTTCGGTCCAAGCTCATAGTATAAAGAAAATGGTTACTTGAAATGTCACAGAACAATCACGTGAATGCCATCATTTATCCCCCATATATCATAAGATATATCTTGCTGGTCAAGTTACAAACATGTGAATACCTTAATCATGTATTCTCTTGAAGAATGAATACCCATTGAACCTTAGTGAAAACATGAATGCAGTTAAAAGTTAACACTTTTCACATACCAAAATCCTCAAAATTCTATATACTCAAACCATGATATCACTTAGTACTTATATCAATCATGAGCTCATTAATACTGTTAAACATTTCATTTTCTCGTTTTCCATTCATTATGCGCATATCATCTTATTCCCAAAAATATCTCAATCACTTTGAATACCACATTAGACCAATACATAAATATTCCAATACTCCATGATACAACATTTTTTTGGAATCCCATTACATAAACACTTAATCATTCCACCACATCGTTGTCATATTCAACATCGCCAATAGTGATCACATGTGACTTCCCTTTGTCCTTTGCCTTAAGCGGTTGCTCATGTCGATCATCACTAACCCTTGGATTAGGGCATTTATTAGCATAATGCCCCATTTCCTTTCACTTGAAGCATTGAAGTGTTGGTGGTGCGTTCTCTGCAGTGTTTGCTTTGTTCACATCATTAGAAACCCTTTTTCCATTACTTCGACACTCAGCTGCTCGATGACCTTCTTTTCCACACTTAAAACATTTTCTAGTCCCTTTAAGACAATCTCCACCATGCTTCTTTCCACACTTTGTGCATAAGGAAACATTCATCTTCTTTTCACTATTATTCTGAGATTTCTCCTTGAACTCCATCTTTCGTTTCTTGTCAAAACCATGAGATGGATATGTAACACCAACTTCCATTTCTACCTTGATAGCACAAAGCACAATTTCTTCATAGCTACTGAAGTCTCTTATAGCTAATTCCCTTAGAAGACTTGGTTTTAAGTCACTAAAAAATCGATCAACTTTACTTTCAGGTTGGATGATAATTCCAGATGCATACCTTGCAAGTCTTGTAAAATTCGCTTTGTATATACCAACAGATTCGTCATCCTTCTGCTTCAGCTCAAGAAACTACTTTTCCATCTTTGTTCGAAGAATACGAGGGAAGTACTTACTGAAAAACAAGTTCTTGAACTCGTCCCATTCCATGGACTCAATTTCATCTCTTGGCCTCGTATTCATGATAAGATTCCACCATTGATCAGATTCACCTTCCAAACGATATACTGCTAAGATGACTTTATCATGTTCAGAACATTGAAGAACTGAAAATATATTTTCAGTGGTACTGATCCATTGTTCAGAAACAAGTGGATCAGAAGACCCACTGAAAGAATGTGGACGTTGCCTCATGAAGGACTCAATAGAATATTGTTCCCTTCTCTGCTCATTTGGAAGTACAGAATGATTCATAGCTTGTGTAAGTATAGCAATAAGATTTTGCACTCCATCTCCCATAACATTTGTTTGTTCAGGAGGACAATCATTGCATTTTCCATTTCATTGATCAACACGGTTCCTTCGGGTTCCAGCCATCGTCTAAAACCCAAAAAGAATAGTGCGAGAGGAAAAAATCGTGCTAGGGAAAACAACATTATAAAGGGGGAGTATCCTCAATATCTAACTTCTTAGGTTAAACTCTATGATCGTTACCGTAGTTCTAGGACTGTATCTTATACGTATAATTATCCTTAGGGACATCCCTAGACATACCTTAGAAATATCTCTAGGGATCTCACTAACGCTTTCGCATCCTAGTTTCCAAAGGTTGACTAATCCTTTCCTCTGATACCAACTGTAGAGACCCGAAGCTTGACGTACATGGACATTACATTACTTTTGCGGAATACGTAGTACATAACAAACACACACACACAAGGACCGTAATAGTTTAGTGTCTTTGGAAACTCGGAACTTAATCTTCTAATCGTGGTGAAAGATCTTCAACATCTCCCATAAAGATCTTCCCTTTTTTTTCTTACCTAAAACCTTTCTTTATATCCTGGGGAAAAGTAAACATAAAAGGGTGAGATCAAATTCTCAGTAAGGGTAAACAAAAAAAATATCAATCCCATCGTATACACAAGCACATAACTTTTGTAAATCTTAACCTGTAAAAGAGATCATAATTTCATAACATGGGATAAATCATGGCAGTGAAATGTAATCACAATAATCATAACGTAAAACATGAAACTTTGTGGCATACACACATAATCATAGAGAATCATTTCTTGTTAGTCAAGACTCATTTCCAAGACTATCTTAGTGGACAAAGTCCCTTTCTGAACCGAGTCACCCTCGTTTCAGTCCAGTTTCACTGAACCGGTATAACCTTCCATTCTAGCCATGTCTATCTCATGAGATATAAAATCTTTACCCAATGCATTTGAGGGAGATATAGGTCCCACCCATCTCATAATGATACCATTCTTATGTGTGCCACAAAATCATAAACCATACATCATAACATAACCCATGTAATAAAAAAATGGGAATCTTTAAACATCGTGACATCATAAAACAATTCATATAAGATAAAAGAATTCATAAAAATATAATTACATCACAACATAATCAAATCAAGAAAAACAGAACCCTTTATTATCTTAGATGCAAAATAATTTTGATAAAACACTTGAACTCCAATATTGAGGAAAATATCCTTTCTACTTCAAAAATACTTTTCCTTTCTTAACATGTCGTACAATTATAAACTAAAAGAATTTGATTAAAAATAATCTTGAAAACTTATAATGGAAGCATCTTGGAAATAATGTTTTAAAAAAATCCATTCATGTCGTGTAAGTTAAAAAAAACACTCTTCTCGTACTTTTGTCGGAAAAGTCAAAAAGTACCTTGTACGAAAAACGACAAAATATTCCTTTCATATCTTTTACTAAAAACTCTCCGAAGGGTAAAATTGGATTTAAAAAATTAAAGGTGGATGGAAATAATATTACATATTGAGGAAACATGGATTTGGATGATAAAATACACCCCAGTAAATACCAAAGTATAAACAATCTCAGATAAAAATGAGATTGTGATATTTCCCTTACCTTAGATCCGATTTTCTTCGTATGTGTCCGAACCTCCTGTATAATGATTTAAATAATGTCATTTACTTATTACAGAATCATATGATATCATATATGGTTCACTTATGACTTTATATTACCCGTTCTTTTGTAATTTCCATGTTAAAGAGTGTTTTGGGTAAAATTGTTTCATTTGTCGTCCGTGTTTTGACTTGTAATTATTCATATGATTACTTAGATCATGATTACTTAATTCCAGAATATAAAACATGATTTATATATATATATATATATTCAGAATATACATATATATAATAAATCAGTAAATAGAAATAAATACACCGTTCATGGAGATGGTAGGACGTACGTACGCATGAACGCTGTTTTCGTTTCCTTATTGAGTTGAGCAGAATTAAGTGGATGACATAAATATATATACACATAAATCCAGTATCATTATTATGTCATATATTTCATTATTACTTATTATATATACTTTATAATCATTCATGAATGGTTAAAGTGGAGAATTAATCTCATTGCGTCGTGGAGACGGTATTCCGTACGTACGCACGAGCGATGATATTGTTATCATGATCGTGGGACTGTATTGGAGTTTATGTATACTATTTAAGAATCAATATAACTTTAAAATAATAATATATAGTTATTATTTACACCATTATACCCATCCAAGTAAGGTGGTGGTGGAAAATAGATTTCACCACAGCGTGGAGACGGTATTCCGTACGTACGCACGCGCGGTGATTTCGTTTTCTGTAGGATGGATAGATGGTGAAATAGAATTGTTTCATACTTATAATAACATATCAGTATATGATTGATACGGATGTTATTACATCATAATGAAACAACCTAATAAGAAGAAGTGGAAGATGAAATAAAGGTGAAAGAATTGGTAACGGAAATTACCTCTTCTTTGAAGCGCCTCTTTGAGATCTCCTCTTAGGGAAATAAAATTGGTCTTTGAGGAAGACCAGAACCTCTAGGATGTTTCTAGGGAAGTGGAGAAGAGAATTTGGCAGGGTTTGGCCGAGCTTGAAGGCTCAAAGTTGTGTGAGGAAGAGAGGGAGGGTGTGACCTTTTATAAGGGAGGAGAGGGGTGCCTTTGGAAAAATAAAAATATTATTTTATTATAAAGTCAAGATCGGTTTTAAATAGCTCCAAATTGATTTATTTCAAGGCTAAGGTGGGGATGGGTCGAAATCCCCTCATCCAATATAATTTAGACAAGTTTAGGTTCCTATTCTAACCTTATCAATTAGATTTAACATTAAGTTAAATAATTTTACTTTTACCGTGTCTTCTTGTGTTCTTATACTATAAGGTTAATAAACTTACTATAAGAAGCCAAACGAACCAAAAATTTTTTATTATTAATATATATAACCTTATATAAGTCATTTGGCCGGACCTTAGATTTTTAGGAATAAAATATCAATTAATAATATAATATTTTTTTTAAAACTATTTTATGTCAATTTTGAAACTATTTAGTAATTGATTGTTGTGAAAATCATAACAGAATGATATGTTCGAAAAAAGTTAATTAAATCAATACTAACATGTCTTATTAACCTATAAAATTAGTGTATTTCATAAAAAGTCTCAAATTATATTTATTTGGGTATTTATAACATCAATTATGTCAATATTTCATTAATAAGATAATTACTGCATCATCGTTGTGTCATAAATAAATTAAATTATTTAATGTCTAAAAATTACAAATAAAATACCATTATGTAGGAAAGCTTTTTATATTTCTAATGAATATTTACAATCGAATATATATTATGTATAGCCCTATATTAAAAATGTTTTAGTAAATAAACATTGATTTTAACTCTTTTAACACTTCTTTGAATTAAATAATAATAAATGTCCTAATCTAATCCAAGTGGGCCTAAATGGTCATATTTTATTCCTAAGCTTGTTTTTGGTCTAATTACACTTATCCAATAGAATTTGGACATGTTTTAGGGTAATAATAATATCATTTTTACCCTTAATTACCCTATTTACTTTTAACCGTGGTAAATAAAAGTAAAAACTTACTATTCACCAAAAAATATTTTAATCTCATTGAACCACATTTTACTTACTGACATCAATCGTGTCTCTCGGATTTTTTGAAATTCCACTCACAGAAGCGGTAAAATTACGTTTTATGAAAAATTCAGTTTTTTTAACTAGCACTTAGTGGTTTCACTATTCATCAAAAATTGAATGTTTTCAGAAAAATACCAAAAATTAGGCCTAAGATATATTTGATATTATGAACTCAAAAATGATTTCTATTTTACCACATTCAAAAAATATCAGTTGAATTAATTAATGTAAAAATTAATTCCCGTCGTCAAAACAAATAGCGTGTTTTTAAGAGATAATAACTATCAAAAGATTGATACTTGTTTATAACTGGTATAAATGTGAAATTACATCCAATGACCAACATTATATTAAATTGTAAAAATATATTCTAAATTTACTTTAAAACCACTAAAATTAATCATTTATCACTATTAATTATTTCGATTGAAAAAGTTGTTTTTAATTAAAATTTAGTAATTTTCACTATTCATCAAAATATGAAAGTTATCCGAAAATCACCAAAATTTCACCCTAAGCTCATTTCGATATTCTGAATCCAAAAATGAAGTCCATTTTGAAAAATAAAATTAAAAAATTTCAAAAGGTGGTTATTACTATTCATAACGGCTAGTTTTAATAATATTTTAATAGTATATTGTTATTTAGTGAAACTCGTTATTGCGTACTACACACGCTATCGATGAAGGTCGCGATTTCGTGTAATGCAAGGAAAATCAAGGATGCGTGTTGTGCAAACTCCTTTTGGTGTAGCGTACAACACAAGACATTAGTGAAATTAAAAAGAATATTTTTCATAAAATCCTGGGGTGTTACATATATATACCAAGAGGGTGTCCAAGGGAGTTGGGGGATGTCTAGGGGGCGGTACAAGGGGGTTGGTGTTGTCCACGGTGGTAGGGGTTGTCCAGGGTGTCCAAGGGGTGGGGTGTCTAGAGGTGGGGGCCTGTCTGGGGGGTTGGGGATGTCCATGGCGGTGGGAGGTGTCCAGGGGTTAGGGGAGTGGTGTCCAGGGGTGAGGGGGTTGTCCAACCCCCTAACAGATTGGACACCCCCACCCACCACCCCCTTGGACATCCCCCCACCCCTTGGACAACCTACTCACCCCCTTGGACACCAACCCCCCCCCCCCCACCCCCCTATACACCCCTACCCCTTGGACAACCCCCTCACCTCCCCTACACCCCACCCCCACCCCCACCCCCACCCCCACCCACCCCCCTTGGACACCCAAACCCGCTTGGACATCCCCCCCCGGACACCACTCCCCTCCCCCTTTGACACCCCCTGGACGCCCCCACCCCATTAGACAGACCCCCCCCCAGACAACCCCCACACCTCTAGACCTCCCCCACCCCCTAGACACCCCACCCACCACCCTGGACACCCCTACCCCCCTTGGACACCCCACTCACCCCCCTGGACACCACCCCACCCCCTGGACACCCCCACCCCCTTCGACAACCCCCTCCCCCTGGACACCCCCCCACCACCACCATGGACACCCCAACCCCCTTGGTCATCCCCCACACCACCCTAGACACCCCTCCCACACTTCTTAACACCCACTGGACACCCCCACCCCTCTGGATAGCCCCCACCCCTCTATACATCCCCCACCCCACTAGACACCCCCCTGGACACCCCTTTCCCCCTTGGCAAGCCCACTAACCCCCAGGACACCACCGCCCACCCCTGGACAGCCCCCACCCCTCTAGAAAGCCCCCTCGCCCCCTGGACACCCCCACCCCCGGGACACCCCCTACTTTCATGGACATCCCACTCACCCCCTTGGACACCACCTCCCCACCCCCTAGACACCCCTACCACCTTGGACAGCCCCCTCACCCCCTGGACACCCCCCCCACCTTGTACACCCCAACCGACTGGGACATCCCCTGCACCCCCCAGGACACCACCACCCAGCCCCTTTGACGCCCCCTGGACACCCCCACCCTTTTGGACACCCCCCACCCACTGGATAGCCCCCACCCCTCCGGACAGCCCCTACCCCTGGACACCCCCACCCCCTGGACACCCCTACCCACATGGACAGCCCCCTCACCCCCTGGACACCCCCACCCCCTTGGACACCCCAACCCACTTGGACAGCCCTCGCACAACCCTGGACACCACCCCCACCCCCTTTGACACCCATTGGGGACCCCCACCCCCTGGACAGCCCCACCTAGACAGCCCACCCCCACCCCCTTCGACACCCCCTTTACGTAATGACACACATGATGGTACACAAAAAAACATAAAGTTTCATGATATCAATTTCGTGTCTTCTTTTACCAGAAAATAATTTAGCATGGTATAAATGACCACTATGAAACATACTATGATAGCAAGAAAAAAGATAGAAAAGTAACATCTCAAAAAATTATTTTAGGGAATCGTGACAAATAAAAACTAAAACCATGCCTTGTGAAGCTAACTGCAGTGTTGTGAGTCCACCAGATAGATCTGGTGAAAATAAAATGAATAATTATGTTGGTAATATGAGGCTGGAGGTCACGACTTTGAATAATCCTTTCTAGGTTTTCCGCACGGGAGAGATGAGTCGCAGGTTTCCAGATCAAAGAAAACAGAATGACTAAATATGGGGCGCAATAAATCATTTAAAAATTTTATAAAAATGGTTATTTTATAACTGACATGATAAACTATTTTTTATGTTTATAATGTCAGTTATTTAATAACTAACATAGAAAATAATTTATCACATCGGTTATTTTATAACTGACGTGATAAATGGAGCTTTATCACATCGGTTCTTCTGATAACTGACGTGATAAATTTCCAAGATTTCCTTTATCAGGTCAGTTATTTTATAACCAACGTGATAAAGCACCCAGATTCGATTTTCAGGGTGGTTATAATACAACTGTCGTGATAAAGCTAATCTCAGTATTTTTTATGTCAGTAATAAAATAACCAATTTAAAAACTGGATTCTTATCGATTTATCAGGTCGACTATAAAATAACCGACGTGATAAATTGATTTTTACTTCTTTTCAGGTTAGTTATATAGAACCGATGTGAAAAATTCTGACGTGTTAAATGTTTTTCCACTAGTGACTATAAATTAATTCCAATATTGGATGGGAAATTAATAAATTATAAAATAACTATGTTACATGTTTTTTTAATCTTCTGGGAATTTTTTTTGTATTTCTTAAGTGCGAGGATTCAATGTTTGTTAAATTATGTACTGCCCCAAGATTCCACAGTATGTATCCTTTTGAATAATTTAATAGCTTGTGTTTTACGCAGCCTGGAGTTTTAACACCCCACGACCAATCAAACTACAAGTTATGAATAGTAGTACCCACTCTTTGAAATTTTATAAATTTTATTTTTCAAAATGGACATCATTATTGGATTCAGAGTATCAATAATTTCTTAGGGTGAATTTTTGGTATTTTTTTGAAAACTTTCAATTTTTGATGAATAGTGAAAAACACTGTGTTATTTGTTAAAACCGACTTTTTATTTAAATAATTAGTTAATTTATTGAAATTAATATTAGGTAAAAATAGATACATAATAACAATGAATTTTTAATGTAATTCATTGGACTAATTTTAAAATAATATTATATATAAAAAATTTTATTGAACTTGTTTCCGTCTTTTACCCACCTTCTAGGCGCAGTTGCAAATTTTCATTAAACGTAATTTTACCGCTTCTGTGAATTGAATTTCAAAAATATGAGAGACATGGTTGATATCAGTATGTAAAATTTTGTTCAATAAGATGAAAATAATTTTTTGTGAATAGTAACTTTTGTCTTTTATTTACCACTGTTAAAAGTAAATAGTGTATTTAAAGGTAAAAATGATTTTATAATTATACTAACACATGTCCTAATTCTATTGGATAAGTTTATTTCGACCAAAATCAACCTTAGGAATAAAATACGATCCTTTTGGTCCACTTGGATTACATTAAGAAATTTATTATTATTTTATTTAAAGAACAATTAAAAGTGTTAAATTCATTGTTTAATATGTAATCCATTTTTCATATAGGGTTATACATAAGATAAATTAGACTATAAATATTCATTATAATGATAAAAGATTTATATACATAATGTTATTTTATTTATAATATTTAGACATTAAATATTTAAATTCATTTATGATACAATGATGAAGCATCAATTACCTTATTAATGAAAAATAAAAATAATTCACATTATAAATATCCAAATAAATATAAATCTAGACTTTTGACAAATTCCACTAATTTGATAGGTCAATATGACATTTTTTGGTTGATTAAATAAATTTTTTTCGATGATATAAAATTTCTATGACTTTCACAAAATCAAAATACCAAATTGTGTCAAAATTAACATAAATGGGATTTTAAAACAATTACTATATTATTAATTGAAATATTATTCATAAAAATCCAAGGATTGGCCAAAGGAAATAGATAAGGTTATATATATTAATAATGAACCACTTGGTTTTCTCTTGGATGTTTAAAGTAAGTTTATTAACCATTTAATATAATAATACAAGAATACATGGTAAAAGTTAAACTATTTAATAAAGAGTTAAATATAAAAGATAAGGTTAATATAGTGACCTAAACATGTCTAAGAACTATAGGTTGAGTGTTTTTCGTCCCATACCACCATTATCCTTAAAATAAATCATATTTGAGCCATTATAAACCGAATATGATAGTATAATAAAATAATATTTCAAGATTTTCCTAAAGTGACCCTCACCTCTCTTATAAAAGGGTACTTCCCCTTATCTCAAAATCACACCTCCAAAGCCAATTTTTTAGGCCAAAACCTCCTCAAATATCCTCCCAAATACCTTGAATTCTACCTATAGTCCTTAATTTGATCAGAAATTCAACCTATGGAGCCCTATTAATCAACTCAAATAGAAACACCCGAAGAAGAGGTAATAATTTCACCACCTCATTCAAAGTTCTTTTCTTCTTCCACTTCCTCTTTATTTATTGTTTCAATACAAAAACAATAACTCCAGTACCTTATATATACTTTAATATTATTATAAATATGATACAACCATATTCATTATTCTATCTATCCTATGAATGACCAGTCACCATACATGCGTACATACATCTTACTGTCTCCACATCGTGGTGTAGTTTGTTATTCAGACACTTCATTATTTGGATGGGTATAATAATGAGTATAACTAATATAAAAAATTAATATTACATGTTATTTATTCTATGTATATTATATACCATCCAATTACAAACTATTTCGCCATCAATAGAATGATATTGTCCCCCGTACGTACGTTCGAATTACCGTCTCCACGAACGCAATGAAATTAAATTCACATCATAATCATTCAAGAAAAATATTATTTTTATATTTAAAAATAATGTTTAAGAACATAATATAATTCTAGATATGAATCAAATACATCATATCCATAAGAAACATGCCTTATGTAACCAATCATATAAAGGGAAACGAATTAGTTAACACCTGAAACAATGATACTACTGAAATATTATTAACAAATCTATATTAAAAGATAATATTTGATAAAATATTTATGTATTTGATTCTTTTATAATTTAATAACAATTATTTAACTATTATATTGTAGGTTAATGTACCCTCGAACAAGGAAAATTACAAGTTAAGGCTTAATTCTACAATCTCTTCATTGTCTAAGGTTGTTTATACATGAGTATAAACTGGGACATCTTTATCATACACATCTGTGTTTCTTAAAATTTTATTTCAAAACAATTTTACTATTTATGAGACTATGGGTAAACTTAATTTATAGCCTCTTTTGAAATTTTATAAAAGGGATTGAAAGGAATATTTTTATCATTTTCCAAATAAGGTACTTTATGACTTTATTGTCAAATTAAGGTAATAATGATTTTTTAAATTATACGGTGGGTGCTGCAATTTTCTGCCTTTATAAAACCTTTGAATCTGTTAGGTCCACAAGGCTGAATACCCTGAGAGGGGGGGGGGTGAATCAGTGTATGACTAATTTAAAACTAACACTCGTTCTGATCTTGTTTCGCTGTTAAGAAAAACACTCTTCTCTCTCTCTCCTACTGCACAAAGTAAATATAAAGTAAAATATGAACATGACACATAAATTTGACTTGGTTCACTACAAAGGGCTACGTCTAAGGAGCATACCCAGACAAGTTGTCGGTTGTACCAAATTCCAATAAACTTCACTAGTTGTGGATAACAAGGTTCAGGCAAGATCACTTCTACGCCCAGGATCACTGCCTTTACAATGCTTAGGGTCAACTCACTGCATCCCCAAGGGTCACTCCCTGTTTCTCTCTCTTTGGATCACTACCGCTAGAGAGGATCACCTTCTTTCTCTTCCTTTGCTCACTGCTCTTGGAAGGAATCCAATCACAGTTTATAGACATGCAGGTCTCTTCATTTTCATGAAATAATGCATCTTCCTCTGTATTTAGATGCTCTGTTGAAGTAAAAATTTCACCCGTAGATGAATATCTCTTTGCACCGAAGGTATCAGGAAAACTTCCAGCTTCCACGCAGCCCGAAAATCACTACTGGAAATAATCCTTACTTGGCGCGCAAGTAAATCGCGGCGGGCAAGTATCGATGCGCAAGTCACAACGGGCGCGCAAGTCCTCCTCAGATACTTACATGACTCAAGCTTCCTCACCTCCAAACATGCGCGACTCACTTCCTTTTACGACCAATCGAATATTGGCGTGCAAATCCACACTGGCGCGCAGCTTCAAACACTGGCGCACAACTATCACCCTGGCGCGCAAGTCCCACCTGCGCGACCACACAAACAATTGCGCGACCACCACACCTACGCGACGGGAGCTCTTATTTCTCAAATTGTTGAACTCCGGTTCAGAATGAGGAGGAGTGGTCCAATATTTATAGTCAATCTGACCACCCTGCGCGACGGTGCAGAAGTCAACCCTCGGCACGCAAGTCTCAACGCGCAGGTCTCTTCCCCTGCATTTCACTTGCAAGACCTACTTCCAAACTTACGCGAACCTCTTTCCATTTCCATATTTTTTTCTTCTAATCTTGAAAAACCATAGGCGCACATGTTCTCAAACATCCAAGGTATCGGTGCGCAAGTATCTTTCACAGTGCGCAAGTCACCTGCGCGACCTCACCAAAAATTTGCGTGAACCTTATCCCCTTTCCATATTTTGATGATCTGATCTTGAAAAAAATATGGTGTGCATGTTTCCAAGCCTTCATGTACATGGCGCGCAAGTCCCTTTTCCAAAAACCACTTTTCTTCATTTGTCGATTTTCAGTCCCAAAAAATTGGCAAGCACTGAAAACGGAGCAAACTTGTATCTGTGATTTTGTACTGCCTCCAGATCGTCCATTCCATTATCGACGTTCTTGAATCAAACATGGATTGTTTACCTCAGCTCTTGAACTCTACATTATATCATGAAATCATTTTTGTCAACAAATTTGTATGTCATCGTTTTGATTTGTCAACAATCACCACTCAGATGTCCACTTTGTCAACGAACACAATCACCTCAAAAATGCTTCAATGATGCCTTGAGGGATTTTTCCCAACAATCTCCCCCTTTGGGTTTGTTGACAACTCTTTTATGGAAAGATACATCATTAATTCTTCATCCACCATTCACCTTTGGCGATTATGATAGGGATCAAGGATTTACTTAACATATACTCTAAGCCCACATGAGCAATGATCGGTGTGAGAAACAAGAGTAAATGGAAAGTTCATCAATGAATCACTTCATATCTGACATCCACTGTTGGCACCAAAATGATACCAATTTTTACGAAACTAATACCATTGTTGAAGGACTTGTTGGAAGGCCAATGTTTGGTTTGGAAATATTGTCACCACTCTCCAACACCACTCTTCTTCTTTTATCATGATCCTCACCTATCATGATGTCTATCCTTTGATCGATCACTTCTAGCATCGTCAGATTTTAAATGCTCCCCCTTTATGTTCACAGCTTCATCCATTGTCAACTTCAAAACCCCTTTAGCCCTATTTCCTATGTTGTCCAAGCTAAGCTCTGGCTAAGCACATTCAACTAGCTTCAACTCCCCCTATCTGGCTGCTCCACCTTTCAACTTCTCCCCATATCATTCACAATTTATCAAATCTCCACATTGTCTCCCCCTTGAACAATCACTATTTATTACTATTTTCTCCCCCTTTGTCAACGAACCCAAAGGACACCCTTTTATAGTCTGTAACATAGTAGAGAACACATATCAGCACATTAGGGAAAAACGCATCATACCTCAGGGAGAGGGGGGTGGGTTCCACAACCACACTATTTCAAGTGCGGGGAATTGACTGAACACCTAGAGCCAGTCGATGCCCCTCAAAAGCTTCCTTGGGTAAGGCCTTTGTCAGAAAGTCTGCAACCTGTAGCTCTGTAGGCACATACTCCATCTTCACGATTCCCTGCTCAACCTTCTCTTTGATAAAATGATACTTATTATCAATTTGCTTTGTCCTTGAATGATGGAAGGGATTTTTGTTAATATTTATAGCACTTGAGTTGTCACACTAGATTCCGATCAGAGTCTTCACTTCAACTCCCATATCTTCAAGTTGCTGCTTCATCCACAATAACTGTGTGCATGCTTGAGTGGTCGCAATTTACTCAGCTTCCGCGGTGCTCAACGAAATGCAATCTTGCTTCTTGGTTATCCAAGAAATACACAATGCACCAAGATATAATGCACCACATGACGTTGATTTTCTATCATCTGCTGAACCGGCCCAGTCTCCATCAGTATATCCCAATAACTCTGTCTGAGATTTTTCAGTATATGTCAAGCTGAAATCCATTGTACCCTGGATATACCGAAGTATTCTTTTCACTACAAGCATGTGGATTTCCTTGGGATTACTCTGATATCTCGCTGCTTGGAATGTGGCAAAAACAATATCAGGCCTTGTTGCGGTTATGTACAACAGACTTCCAATAATTTGCCTGTATTCTGTGATATTAACTGCCTTGCCATCCTCATATTTTGATAATTTCATCCGGGTAGCAACCGGAGTCTTCATCTCTTTGAAATTCTCCATTCCAAACCTTCTCAGAACCTCCTTGGCATATTTAGATTTAGACATTAATGTTCCATTCCTTCAATGTGTCACCTGTAGACCAAGGAAAACGTTATCTCTCCAATCATTCACATTTCAAACTCATTTTTCATGAATTCAGAAAACTGTCTGCACTGAATTTAATCTGATCCGCCAAATATTATGTCATTGACATAAACGAACACTATCATCCTTTGATTACTATCATTACTGAAATAGAGATTGTAATCAACTCATCCACACTGAAAAATAAGCTTCTTCAAGTACTGATCAATCCTTGAGTACCATGCTCTTGGTGCTTGTTTCAGCCCATACAATGCCTTCTTCAGCCTGAAAACTTTGTTCTCATCCTCATGAATGTGAAAACCATCTGGCTTTTCAATGTACACCTCTTATTTCAGAACCCCATTCAAGAATGCGGATTTGACATCCATCTGGAACACTTTGAACATTCTTTCCACTGCTATGGAAAAAAATAATCTGATTGTTTCCAGCCTTGCAACCAGTGCAAATGTCTCATCTACATCTATTCCCTCTATCTGGGAGTATCCCTTGCATACTAGATGTTCTTTGTTTCAAATCACAGTTCCATCTTTATTCATCTTGTTGTGATAGACCCATATAGTCCCGATGACATTCTTGTCTACTGGCCTCGAAACAATCTCCCATGTTTGATTCTTCTCAATCTGATCTAGCTCTTCATTCATAGCCCGAACCCAGTTTTCATCTTCAACTGCATCAGAAAAAAATTTCGGCTCCACCTGAGATAAAAACGATGTTTGTTTTAATGACTTCATTCTTCGAGTCTGAACTAGAGCTGTCTGATCACCTATGATATTCTTCCAATCAATTTCAGCTCGACTCTTTGGCTTCCTTACAGACACAGACTTGACACTTTCTTGTTCATCATCAGTATCTTTTTTTGAGTCAGCCTCTGCCAATTCTGCTCCCCCTGTGTTGCTTACCTCATCATAACATTCATCCAGAAACTATTCACTAGGTCGCTGAGTATTCTGTTCATTTTCGACTATAGTGACATCATTGCTCTCAACAATTTTTCCCAGCCTCTTGTTGAATCATTTATATGCTTTTCTTTTCCCAGAGTAGCCAAAGAATATCCCCTCATCTCCTCGTGCCTGAAACTTCCTATTATTTTCTTTATTGAGAATGAAACACTTACTTCCAATGATTATAAAGTATTTCAACGTTGGATTCTTTCCGTACCACAGTTCATACAGAGTCTTTCCTTGTTTCGGACACAACAGAGACCTGTTCGAAACATAGACTGATGTCAAAACTGCTTCCTTCAAAAATTTCTTTGGTAGGTCCTTATCAATAATCATTGTTCTGGACATGTTATTGATGATCCAGTTTCTCATTTCAACCACTCAATTATATTGGGGAATTCTCACTGATGAAACTTGATGCATTATCCCATGTTTCTTGAGATAGTTTTCAACTTGAGTGTTTGTGAATTCTGTACAGTTATCAGTACAGAACATCTAAATTTTCTGCCCAAGCATCTTTTCTGATTCCCTCTTATACTGCTTTGTGCACCTGAATACCTCTGTCTTATGGGTAATGATGAATACCCAGTCCATTCAGCTATAATCATCAATGAAAAGGACATAGTACCGTTGCCCATTTATATCTCGTGGTGAGATTGGTCCATATACATCAGCAAGCACCAATTCAAGCACTCTAGTTGATTTCTATTCCTTTGGCTTGTATGTCTTTCTGATGATATTCCCTTGTTGGAAAGCATCACACGTATGAGTGCGATCACGTGATAGTTTGGGAAGGTTTTTAGCAGCATCACACTTTACCAGATCATCCATAGATGGTTGGCATAGATGACCATGTCACTTATTCCACAACTGGTTTTTTTCTTCTCTGGATAAAAAGCAAGAATCTTCTTCCCCACCTACCAGGTAAAGATTTCCCTTTGTTCATTTTCCCTATAGAATGAATGCTCCATCTTTTCTTTAACAATACACATTTTCTTGGTAAATCGGATAGAGTGCCCAGAGTCACATAGTTGACTGACACTAAGCAAGTTATGACTGAGACCCTCTACTACCAAGACATCAGCACGTCTCATTTCTTTGCCCCCAAACTTGGCTTTCCCTGAGCCAACAATCTTCAGGCCTTCATCATTTCCAAATTTGAGAACTCCTTCTTTGTCATATTTTATGCATGTAACAAGATCCTTATTACCTGTCATGTGGGATGTGCAACCACTGTCAAGGATCCACACACCAGATCGATCTGATGCTTTAATGGCAATCTCTACAACCACGACCTTCTCATTTTACTTCTTCTTGGTCCATACTTTTTCTTTCACACTTGGCATGGATTGAGACTTCTGTTCTTTCTCATTGTATGATGGACCAGCCTCATCTTGCAAATCCGCAAATCTATTCTACATTTTTAACTCACCTGTCAGTTTATTGATATGCTGCTTGCGAACGTTTTGATTCTGCTTTGGCACATTACTCTGAATAGTCGAAGTACAATACCTATCCATGTGCCCAAATCCTCCATACCAAAAATAGTGTCCTTAAAAATATGTTCTGGAAAAACGTTCTATATTTGGCTACCATCTCTGTTCTTGTTCACTTCTATATCTTTTGGCTATGGAACATACATACTGTGAATGTCCCATATTTCCACAACAATAACACCTAATATAAGGTGCATTCCTTCGTGTTACTTCAGCACTACGAGTTTCCCCTTGGGATCTCTGAATATTCTGATTCTACTTTGTGCCTAAATCCACCTTCAATCTCTTGACAGGTGCTTGCGGTCTGACATCAACTGCCACAAGTTTTTTTATGATTAATCCATGAATCATCCTTAACTTCTGAGCTCAATTGCTGCTTCTTTCCTGCTGAACTACTAGTCTCTTCTTTCTTCTTTTCAGTCTTCATGACAACCTGCTTTCCAAAGAATGTGTTGGGATTCAAAGGTTTTTCCTGGTCTTTAACTTTTCTCCACAGACTGGAAACTTCCTCTTCATGCTCTTCAATATGCTTGACATGATCTTTCACTTTTCTATTCAAGCAATCGATCTCCCTTTTCTGTTCTTCAATGTTGAGCTTATGCTCATCAACCTTTTCTGTGTGCTCTGGCTTGGAAGACTTAATATTTTCAATTTATTTCACTAGATCAGACTTCTATTCTTCTTTCTGTTTCATGTAGAGTTTTTCATCATGTGCCACCTTGTTGGCTTTCTTTGTTTTTTCTCTCCAAACGTCTATCTCTTCAAGAGCTGCTTCTAATTCAGCTTCCATGTCTACTCTCCCTTCAATTTATTCTTCTTCCTCATCAGTTTCGGTTTCTTTCTTTTGTTGAGCACTACTGACAAAAACCACCATTGCATTTTGTCCATGATCTTTTCAGTTTTCTATCTCTTCAATTTCTTCACCCTCAGACTCATCTGAACTGTCTTTTTCTTGTGAAAGAAGGTTCTTGTTCTTAAAGAGATTTCTCTTGAACTGCTTCTTCCCTTTCACATAGGCTGATGATTTTTTTGGGGGAATTTCAACTTCATCTTCATCGTTTTCTTCTTGAAACTTTTTGTGGCAACTTGAAGCAAGATGGCCAACTTTTACACATCTAAAGCAAGAAAGTGGAAGCTTCCCTTTGAAAATTCCTTTTCCTCTTTGATGATTTGAGGAGAGGAATGAAATTACCTCATCTGTCTCTTCTTCTTCCTGATAATCTTCAATGGTAAGCTTCTTCATGGCCTTATATGCCACCTATTTGGACTTCCCCTTTTCCACAGCCACATTATCATCGTTCCTCATTTCATATGAAACAAAGGTACTGTGCAAATTGTCCAGTGTCAGCTCTTTTGGATCTTTATCTTCTATTACTGAAACTTTCGGATTGAACCGAGGTGGATGTTTCCTCAAGATGCACCTTACGATCATTATGTCTTCAATGACTTCACCAAGACCTCACATATCCTCCACAACAATGTTTACCCTGTCAAAGAATGCGTCAACAGACTCATTCAGGTTCATTTTCAAAACTTCATATTTGTTCCACAACATCAGCAGCTTTGTCTCTCTGACCTTTGTATCCCCTTCATATATATTCAAAAGATTTTCCCACATGTCATGTGACGTTTTTCATGACATCACCTTCGTGTAAATGGGATTGTAAAGGGATCCCCTTAAGGCATTGATTGCTTTGGAATCAGCATCCAACTCTCTATGCTCAACTTCTGATAATGCAACACTATTAATATCAGAGGTGATACGATGCATTGCTGCTGAAAACACATCAATTCCCAAGGATCGAAAATAGTGTTTCATTCGATTCTTAAATATCTGAAAATTACATCCTTCGAAGATCGGAATCCCTTTATGATTAATGACCTCCATTGATAGAAGACCTAATATCAACCTTTCTCTCTGATACCAATTGTTAGGTCCACAAGGCAAAATACCCTGAGGGGGGGGGGTGAATCAGGGTATGACTAATTTAAAACTAACGCCCGTTCTGATATTGTTTCACTGTTAAGAAAAACACACTTCCCTCTCTCTCCTGCTGCACAAAGTAAATAGAAAGTAAAATATGCACAAGACACATCAATTTTACTTGGTTCACCGCAAAGGGATACATCCAAGGAGCATACACCGACAAGTGTTCAGTCATACCAAATTCCACTAAACTTCACTAGTTGTGGATAACAAGGTTCTGGAAAGATCACTTCTACACCTGGGCTCACTACCTTTATAATGTTTAGGGTCAGCTCACTGCTTCCCCAAAGGTGACTCCCTATTTCTCTCTCTCTGGCTCACTGCCAGTGGAGAGGATCACCTTCTTTCTCTTCCTTTGCTCACTACTCTTGGAAAGAATCCACTCACAGTTTATAGACCTGTAGGTCTCTTCATTTGCATGAAAGAATGCATCTTCCTCTGTATGTAGATGCTCTGTTGAAGTAAAACTTTCACCCGTAGATGAATATATCTTTGCACCGAAGGTATCGGGCATATTTCCAACTTCCACGCAGCCCAAAAATCACTGATGGAAATAATCCTTATATGGCGCGCAAGTCAATATCGGCGCGCAAGTATCGGTGCGAAAGTCACAACAGGCACACAAGTCCTCCTCAGATACTTGCACGACTCAAGCTTCCTCACCTCCAAACCTGCGCGACTCACGTTCTTTTACGCCCAATCGAATATTGGAATGCAACTCCACACTGGCACGCAGCTTCAAACACTGGTGCACAACTATCACCCTGGCGTGCAAGTCCCACCTGTGCGACCACACACACAATTGCGCGACCACCACACCTGTGCGACGGGAGCTCTGATTTCTCAAAGTGTTGAAATACGGTTCAGAATGAGGAGGGGTGGTCCAGTATTTATAGGCAATCTTACCACCCTGCGTGATGGCGCGCAAGTCAACCCTCGACACGCAGGTCTCAACGCGCAGGTCTCTTCCCCTGCAAGTCACTGGCGCGACCTACTTCCAAACTTGCGCGAAACTATTTCCTTTTCCATATTTTGATCTTCTAATCTTGAAAAAACCATAAGCGTGCATGTTCTCAAACTTCCAAGGCATCGGTGCACAAGTATCTTTCACGGCGCGCATGTCACCTGCGCGACCTCACCAAAACATGCGCGAACCTTATCCGTTTGCCATATTTTGATGATCTGATCTTGAAAAACATATGGCGTGCAAGTTTCCAAGCCTTCTTGTACACGGCGCACAAGTCCCTTTGCCAAAAACTACTTTTCTTCATTTGTCAATTTTCAGGCCCAAAAATTTGGCAAGCACTGGAAATCAGCGCCACCTTGTATCTGTGCTTTTGTACCACCTCCAGATCGTCCATTCCATTATCGATGTTCTTGAATCAAACATGGATCGTTCACCTCAGCTCTTGAACTCGACATTCCATCATGAAATCATTTTTGTCAAAAAATTTGTATGTCATTGTTTTTCTTTGTCAACAATAACCACTCAGATGTCCACTTTTTCAACAAACACAATCAAATCAAAAATGCTTCAATTATGCCTTGAGGTATTTTTTCCCAACAATCTCCCCCTTTGGGTTTGTTGAAAACTCTTTTATGGAAAGATACATCGTTAATTTTTCAGCCACCATTCGCCTTTGGCGTTTCTGATAGCGATCAAGGATTTACATAACATATACTCTAATCCCACATGAGCAATGCTCGGTGTGAGAAACAAGAGTAAATGGAATGTTCATCAATGAATCACTTCATTTCTGACATCCACTGTTGACACCAAACTGATAATAATTTGTACTAAACTGATACCAATTGTTGAAGGACTTGTTGGAAGGCCAATTTTTGGTTTGGAAATATTCTCGCCACTCTCCAATACCACTCTTCTTCTTTTATCACGATCCTCAGTTTTCATGATGTCTATCCTTTGATCGATCACGTCTAGCATCGTCAGATTTTAAATGCTCCCCCTTTCTGTTCACAGCTTCATCCCTTGTAAACATCAAAACCTCTTTAGCCCTATTTACTGTGTTGTCCAAGATAAGCTCTGGCTAAGCACATTCAACTAGCTTCAACTCCCCCTATCTGGCTGCTCCACCTGTCAGCTTCTCCCCATATCATTCACGATTTATCAAATCTCCACATTGTCTCTCCCTTGAACAATCACTATTTGTTACTATTTTCTCCCCCTTTTTCAACGAACCCAAAGGACACTCTTTTATAGTCTGTAACATAGTAGGGAACACATATCAGCACCTTAGTGAAAAATGCATCATACCTCAGGGAGAGCGGGGTGGGTTCCACAACCCCACTATTTCAAGTGCGGGGAATCGACTGAACTCCCAGAGCCAGTCGATGCCTCTCAAAAGCTTCCTTGGGTAAGGTCTTTGTCAGAATGTCTGCAACCTGTAGCTCTGTAGGCACATACTCCATCTTCACGATTCCCAACTCAACCTTCTCCTTGATAAAATGATACTTAATCTCAATGTTCTTTGTCCTTGAATGATGGACTGTATTTTTACTATGATTTATAGCACTTGAGTTGTAACACGGGATTCCGGTCGGAAAATTCACTTCAACTCCCATATCATTAAGCTGCCGCTTCATCCACAATAACCGTGTGCATTCTTGAGTGGCCGTAATATACTCAGTTTTCGTGGTGCTCAAAGAAATGCTATCTTGCTTCTTGCTTAGCCAAGAAATACACAATCCACCAAAATAGAATCCACCACCTGACGTTGATTTTCTATCATCTGCTGAACCGGCCCAGTCTGCATCAGTATATCCCAATAACTCTGTTTGAGATTTTTCAGTATATGTCATGCCGAAATCCACTGTGCCCTTGATATACCAAAGTATTCTTTTCACTGCAAACATGTGGATTTCCTTGGGATTAATCTGATGTCTCGATGCTTGGCATGTGGCGAAAACAATATCAGGCCTTGTTGCAGTTAAGTACAACAGACTTCCAATAATTTTCCTGTATTCCGTTATATTAACTGCCTTTCCATCCTCATCTTTTGATAATTTCATCCGGGTAGCAACCGGAGTCTTCATCTCCTTGAAATTTTCCTTTCCAAACCTTCTCAGAACCTCCTTGGAATATTTAGATTGAGAAATGAATGTTCTATTCCTTCCTTGTGTCACCTGTAGACCAAGGAAAAATGTTAGCTCAATCATGGACATTTCAAACTCATTTTTCATGAATTCGGAAAACTGTCTTCACTGAGCTACATCTGATCCGCCAAATATTATGTCATCGACATAAAACAACACCATCATCTTTTGATTACTTTCATTACCAAAATAGAGATTGTAATCAATTCCTCCACACTAAAAACCAAGCTTCTTCAGGTACTGATCAAGCCTTGAGTACCATGCTCTTTGTGCATGTTTCAGCCCATATAATGCCTTCTTCAGCCTGCAATCTTTGTTCTCATCCTCTTGAATGAGAAAACCATCTAGATGCTCAATTTACACCTCTTCTTCCAGAACCCCATTCACGAATGCATATTGGACATCCATCTGTAACACTTGGAACTTTCTTTGCACTACTATGGCAAAAAATAATCCGATTGTTTCAAGCCTTGCAACCAGTGAAAATGTCTCATCTACATCTATTACCTCTATCAGGGAGTATCCTTGAATACTAGCTGTTCTTTGTTTCAAATCACAGTTCCATATTCATTCATCTTGTTGCGATAGACCCATTTAGTCCCGATAACATTCTTGTCTGCTGGACACGAAACAATCTCCCATGTTTGGTTCTTCTCAATCTGATCTATCTCTTCATTCATAGCCTGAACCCAGTTTTCAGCTTCAGATGCATCGAAAAAACATTTCAGCTCCACCTGAGATAAAATCGATGTTTTCTGTAATAAATTCATTCTTCGAGTCTGAACTGGAGCTGTCTGATCACTAATGATATTCTGCCTATCAATTTTCGCTCGACCCTTTGGCTTCCTTACAGACACAGACTTGACACTTTCTTGTTCATCATCAATATCTTCTTCTGAGCCAGCCTCTGCCACTTCTTCTCCCCCTGTGTTGCTTACCTCATCATCACTTTCATCCAGAAACTGTTCACTAGGTCGCTGAGTATTCTATTCATTTTCGACTATAGTGACATCATTGCTCTCAACATTTTTTCCCAGCCTCTTGTTGAAGCATTTATATGCTTTGCTTTTCCCTGATTATCCAAGGAATATCCCCTCATCTCCTCATGCCTCAAACATCCTATTATTTTCTTTGTTGAGAATGAAACACTTAATTCCAAAGATTCGAAAGTATTTCAGTGTTGTCTTCTTTCCGTACCATAGTTCATATGGAGTCTTTCCTTGCTTCAGACACAACATAGACCTGTTCGAAACATTGACCGATGTCAAAACTACTTCCTTCCAAAATTTCTATGGTAGGTCCTTATCAATAAGCATTGTTCTGGATATGTTATAGATGATCCGATTTTTCCTTTCAACCACTCCATTATGTTGGGGAGTTCTCATTGATGAAACTTGATGCCTTATCCCATGTTTCTTGAGATAGTTTTCAACTTGAGTGTTTGTGAATTCTGTACCGTTATTAGTACAGAAATTCTGAACTTTATGCCCAAGCATCTTTTCGGATTCCCTCCTATACTGCTTTCTGCAGCTGAATACCTCGGTCTTATGGTTAATGATGAATACCCAGTCCATTCTGCTATAATCATCAATGAAAAGAACATAGTACCGTTGCCCATTTATAGCTCGTGGTGAGATAGGTCCACATACATCATCATGCACCAATTCAAGCACTCTAGTTGATTTGAAAAACATATGGAATTCAAGTTTCCAAGACTTCATGTACACGGCACGCAAGTCCTTTTGCCATAAACCACTTTTCTTCATTTGTCGATTTTCAGGCCCAAAAATTGGTCAAACACTGGAAAAAGGGGCCACCTTGAATCTGTGCTTTTGTACTGCCTCCAGATCGTCCATTCCATTATCGATGTTCTTGAATCAAACATGGATTGTTGACCTCAGCTCTTGAACTCAACATTCCATCATGAAATCCTTTTTGTCAACAAATTTTTATGTCATTGTTTTGCTTTTTCAACAATCACCACTCAGATGTCCACTTTGTCAACAAACACAATCACCTCAAAAATGCTTCAATAATGCCTTGATGGATTTTTCCCAACAAAATCTTCCCCTACATGCCTACAGAGTATTTCCAAAATAAATTATTTCTTTTATAATTATTTTACTTTTAAATGCTTTCATAATATAAAGAGATATTTTTCTCAAATAGTTTTGATTTCATCTTGGTCAACATCTTTGATGGAATTTACAGTTGTTTGTAGTTGATTTATTATGATACAATATTGCTTATTTTATTTATGGTTTTGTGATATGTTATATTGTGGATGTGTTATTTCTATACCATTCATGGTTTACGGTTAATGTATGACCGGTTTGTATGCTAGTTTTAATACAAATGTTTGTGCTATATTTTAACATTTTCATATAAGAAATGCATTGGACATAGTAAGTGACGAGTTTATCGTGCTATAACTCTTCGATGCATTGGTAGGTATCATGATAAAAACTAGTGTCTTGGAAAAAGGTCTTGAAAAAATATTATTTTTAGTCTTGGAGTGTGGCCTTGACATTGTGGTTATGAAGTCTGGAATTATGCATTCCATCAATATGAAATTGGATGTTGATATTTCCTATGATTATTCAACTGGTAGAATATCCATGTGAATAAGTAAATGGCATAAATTGATTTATATTTGCAATATTATTCTGAATTTTATGTTTAAAAGGATTATGTTTTAGTCTTATACATTTCCTTAAATGCTTATGCTTATTTATGAATGTTTCCGCTATATTGTTCTCCTTACTGAGAATCTGAGCTCACCCCTTTCTATGTTTTATTTTTCATGGGATGTGAATAAGTATTTTATGGTTGACCAGTAGGGATAGGCTAAGGGATATAACTGTTTTAAAATGGGATAAAAAAATTTATTTATTTTATTTCATGATGTAATGTAAAACTTATGTATGTATCTAGTACTTCCAAGGCTACTAAACTAATCAGTTTTTAGATACTTGATTTCTTGTGATCATGCTAATTTTATAAAATAATTCACTAACTCTGGGTAATTGGGGTTGGGGCATTATAGTTGGTATCATAGGAAGTTTAGTACAAACCTTGCAATCTAGATTTAGAAAAACCTTGATTAGAGAACATTACCATAAGATAGACTTTGAGGATTACAATAGAAGAATATCCTATAATTTTGGTAATATAGATATTTTGCGAGTTTTAAAAGAAATGCATCCTTGTCTAGATATGATAAGGTACTGGCAGCTCTGGTACAGATGTACAGAGGAGTGAAAACTCTGAGAAGGAGTTTCATGCCTAACCCGGGGCATCCCAGTACACTACAACAGGCCTTGCTTCACTCCTAGTTACGACACTCCCAGTGTATATGCTTAGGATAATTCACATTTATTTACAAACCATTATGAAGTATTTATGAGTATATACCACCTCAATGAAGACATTTTATGATTATGGATTATATCCACAAACTATTCAATTTTTGTTAAGTGTTTTAAAAGTTTCGAGTTAGGTATTGTGATTAATAATCTAATGTAGCGTATGCCATTATTTAGAAATGGAACCTAGTGGAAGGAATGGAAACCGTATCAACATATGTAATCCATGTAGGGATTTTGACTCCGGCTCAAGATAATTATAGTGGAGTTGGTGATGCAACTATTGCTGATCATCTTATCACCATACTGGGACAACTCACTCATGTTATGAATAATAACCTTACCCGTATAGAGAACCCTGATCTGCAATGCGGAGGATCAATGTTAGACTGGTTCATGAGGAAACTACCACAATCATTCAATGGGACTACAAATCCATTTTTAACTAAGAAATTAATAATTTCCTTAGAGAAAATATTTCATGCTTTGGGGAGTAGCGAAAGAGTAAAGGTACTCGTGGAAGTTTATCACCTCATGGGAGATACAGATCAATGGTGGTCATTAATTCAAAACACAAGGGAGGATGAAGAAGTATAAAATATGGAATTGAGGTATTTTAAAGATCTTTTCATAGAAATTTTTTTTCCACGTGGTCAATGAGAGAATATGGAAAGACAATTTCTAAGTCTGAGGAAAAAGGAAGATGATAATGTCTCAAAGTTTGAGGCCAGATTTACAAGCTTAGCAAGGCATGAAAAAGATTATATACGTAACCCAAGGAGTAATATTGATCGATTATTATATGGGTTAAAACCATTTCTCCATCAAGCATTAGACTCATAATCCTTCTCATAATATGAATATATTGTCTCATGTGTATCAAGACAGAAAAGGAATTATCTAAGTCTTACAAATTTAAAGAAAAACAAGAGAAAAAGAGTTCTGCTTAACACTCTAGAAATGGAAATAACAGGAAGAAGGGAAAAGATGAAAATCCATACTATTCTAAATATAGGAAGAAAAAATCTAGTACTTGCCTAAAAGGAATTGTATTCTATTACATGTGTGGTGAAAAGGGCCACTAAGCTTGTGACTGCAAGGGAATGAAAGAGGTTATCAATGTTGAATGCAACAATTATAGAGAAACGGGGAATTATGAAAAATGAATTTCTTAAGATCCAAAGAAGCATACATCAGAAAAGGCAATGGGAGCAAGGCAAAACTTATTTGATCACTACTGCTGAGGTTGAAGCTCCGAAAGACATGGTGGAAGAAAATTTAATGGTTTCCTCATGTTTATCCAATGTTTTATATTATTCTGGATTATCTTGTTGTTTCATATCTTCCCAGTTAGTTAAAAAAATTAGATATTTCCAATTTGATTTAACATGGAAGTGTTCAGTCAAAAATCCAAAGGAAAGTATCATTGCAACATTGTTTTGTAAATCAGTTCCCATTAGGGAATATAAATGTTCTTGATCTACTGATCTCATCATCATACCCCTGATTTAATTTTATATAACACTCAGTATGGATTGGCTATCAGAATATGATGTGAAATTTTTTTTAAGAAAAAGGAGGTTAAAATTTTCTATGATAATTAGGAGTAACTTATCTTTAGAGAAGAAACGTCACCACTTGATTATTATCTTGATCCACCCCTAGTAACTCAACTATATTCAATTATTGGGGTGGAAGAGAATTAAATAACTATGGGTGAGGAAAATAATGTTCTAATAGAGGACATACCTATTTTACACTAATATATTGATGTGTTTCCTCAGGATTTACCTGGACATCCTCTAGAATGAGAAAATGAGTTTTCCATTGATTTAATTCCTAGTTCAATTCCCATATCGAAGAACCCTTATAGAATAGACATTGTGGAATTAATGGAAATAAAGAAACAACTAGAGGAATTGAGTAATAAAGAATTTATTCTCCCTAGTGTTTATCATTGGGTAGCCCCTGTTCTTTTTGTTAAGAAGAAAGATGGATCTATGAGGTTGAGGATTGACTATAGGGAGATCAATTATATAACAATAAAGAACAAGTATCCCCTATCTCGTACTGATGATTTATTTGACCAACTTCATAGTGCTCAATATTTTCCAAATATTGAACTTCGATCTGGATATCATAAATTGTGTGTAAAGAATGAAGACATTACGAAAACAACATTTCGAACCAGGTACATGCATTTTGATATTCATAAACAAATTGGAGTTGTAGTTTATCGTTTGGCAATGCCACCAAGTCTCTCCAAAGTTCATGATGGGTTCCACCTATCACTGTTGAGAAAATACATGCCAAACCCAACACATGTACTCACCTACGATGAAATAGAAATGGAACCCAACATGTCTTATGGTGAAGAGCCTATCATAATTCTTGATACCATAGAACAAGTTTTGAGAAACCGGACGACTAATCTGGTGAAAGTAAATGGAGAAATCATAAGATGGAAGAGGCAATGTGGGAACTCGAGGAATGTAGGATGGAGAACCAACCAAATCCTTTTATAAAATAAATTCTAGAAATTTTGAGTATGAAATTATTTTAAGGATGAGACAATGTAACACCCCAAGCTTCCACAGTATGTTTCCCTTTGAATAATGCAATATATTGTGTTGTATGCTACTTGGATTTTAAACACACTGCGACCAATCAAACTAGCTGTTATGAAT
Source organism: Viscum album (assembly GCA_963277665.1). NCBI lineage: Eukaryota > Viridiplantae > Streptophyta > Magnoliopsida > Santalales > Viscaceae > Viscum > Viscum album. The sequence goes on along the minus strand of OY728125.1, from coordinate 258,787,893 downwards.
AGTAATACCCACTTTCGAAAATTTTATATATTTTATTTTTCAAAATTGAATTCATTTTTGGATTCATAATATCAAAAATAGCTTAGGGTGAATTTTTTGTATTTTTTTGAAAACATTCAATTTTTGATGAATAGTGAAAAACACTCTATTATTGGTTAAAACAGACTTTTTATTTAAATAATTAGTTATTTTATTTAAATTTATATTAGTAAAAAATAGATACATAATTCCTATAAATGTTATATGTAATTAATTGGAGTAATTTTATAATAATGTTAGATATATAAAATTTTATTAACCTTTTTACCGTCTTTTCCCACTATCTAGACACATTTGCAAATGTGCATTAAACAGAATTTTACCACTTTTGTTAATTGAATTTTAAAAATTTGAGAGGCATGATTTATATCAAGAAGTAAAATTGGTTCAATAAGATGAGAATATTTTTTTTTTGAATTGTAACTTTTGACGTTTATTAACCACGTTTAAAAGTAAATAGATTAATTAAAAGTAAAAATGATATTAAAATTACCCTAACAGATTTCCTAATTCTATTGGATAAATTTATTTAGAAAAAAATCAACCTTATCAATAATATATGATCCTTTTGGCTCAATTGGATAATATTAGGACATTTATTATTATTTTATTTAACGAAAAGTTAAACATGTTAAATTCAAAGTTTAATAACAAAACCATTTTTACTATGGGTCAATACATAAGATAAATTAGGATATAAATAATCATTATAAATAAAAAAATATTTAGTACTTAATGGTATTTTATTTATAATTTTTAGACATTAAATATTTAAATTTATTTATGTAACAATGATGATGTAGTAATTACCTTATTAATGAAAGATTAAACAAATTGATATTATAAATATAAAAATAAATATAAATTGAGACTTTTGATAAATTCAACTAATTTTATAGATTAATATGAGATGTATTGGTGGATTAAATAATTTTTTTCTAAGTTATAAATTTTTTATGACTTTCACAAAAAATACCAAATAGTGTCAAAATTGACATAAATGAGTTTTAAAACAAATACTCTATTATTAATCGATATAATATTTCTAATCATATAAGGATCATCCAAAGGACATAGATAAGGTTATATATATTAATAATGAACCACTTGGGGTTCTCTTGGATTTTTATAGTAAGTTTATTAACCATTTGTTATAATAATACAAGAATACATGGTAAAAGTTAAACTATTTAACTAAGAGTTCAATATAAAAGATAAGGTTAATATGGTGACCTTAAACTATATATAACTTATTGGTTGAGATGATTTAGACACATACCCTTATACTTGAAATAAATTATTTTTTATCCATTATAAACTGAATAATATTGTATAATAAAATAATATTTCATACTTTTCCTAAAGTGACCCTCACCTCTCTAATAAAAGGGTACTTCTCCTTCACTCAAAATCTCACTTCCAAAGACATTTGGCTCGAACAAAACCAGATCAAATATCTTCACAACTACCATCAATTATACCTAGAGGCCTTACTTTGATCATAAATCCAACCTAAGTATCCCTTTAGATCAAATCAAAAGGAAACACCTAAAGAAGAGGTAATAATTCCACCGCCTCTTTCAAAATTATTTTATTCTTCCACATCATTTTTATTTGTTATTTCCATAAAAAAATAAAAAATCCAGTAAATTATACAAATAATGATGTTATTATAAATATGGTACAACAATATTAATTATTCTATCCATCCTATGAATGACAAGTCACTATATGTGCGTACATACGGCTTACCATCTCCACGTCGTAGTGTAGTTTGGGTTTTCAAACACTTAATTATTTGTATGGGTATAATAATGAGTATAACTGATTTAATAAGAAATATATCATAATAATTAATAATTATAAATTATATACCATCCAATTACATATTATTTAACCATAAATATAATTATATTGTCACTCGTGCGTACGTACGGATTACCGTCGCCAAGAACACAATGAAATTCATTCCCCATCATAACCATTCAAGAATAATTATCATTTTATAATTAAAAATAATTTTTAAGAACATAATATAATTCTGTATATGAATCAAATACATCCTATCTATAACAATCATGGCTTACTTAACCATGAATATAAAAGGAAACGAATCAGTTAACACCTGAAACAATAATACTACTGAAATATTATTAACAAAGTAATATTACAAGATCCTATAAGATATATTATTTATGTATATGGTTCTTGAATAATTTAATAACCCTGATTTAACAATTATAATGGATGTTAATGTACCCTCAAACAGGGAAAATTACAATATAAGGGTTAATTCTACAATTTCTTCATTATTTGAGGTTGTTTATACATGAGTATCTACTAGGGCCTCTTTATCATCCACATTCATGTTTCTTAAAAATGTACATCAAAACATTTTTACTATTTACGAGACTATGGGTTAAATTCATTTATACCCTCATTTGACTTTTTATAAAATGTTCTGAAATGAATCTTTACGCCATTTTCAAAATAAGGTACTTTATGACCTTATCGAAAAATTAAGGAAAGAATGTTTTTTAACATATATGGTGGGTGCATCTATTTTCTACAGTTAAAAAACATTCGAACCATCCCTTATAATCATATAAGATTAATTTTAGAATAAATTTTTTCTTTTATAATTATGATACTTTTAAATAATTTTAATATAGAAAGATATATTTCTCTCGAATAGTTTTTATTTCATATATGTCAACATCCTTTGATGGAATTTACACTTGTTTGAGGTTTATTTATTATGATACAATCTTATATATTATATTGAAATTTTTTTGATATGTTTGACTATTGATGTGTTATTTTTATATCATTCATGGTTTATGGTTAAAGTATTAACATTTCATATTCTAGTTTTAATATGAATGATTGTGTTATGTTTAAACCTTTTCAGATGAGGAATGAATTGGACATAGTAAGTGACTGGTGGAGCCCGCAATAACTCCTCGATGGATAAGTAGGTATCATGAGAAAAACTAGTGTCTTGTCACAAGGCCTTGAAAAAATATTATTTTTATTCTTGGCACAAGGCCTTGACAATGTGGTTATGAAGTCTGGCATTATGTATTCAATCAAAATGAAATTGGTTGCTGATATTAAATGTGATTATTTGAAGATTAGAATATTCATGTGAATAATTAAATGGAATTATTTGATTTATATTTTCAATATTATTTTTACGTTTAGGTTTAAAAAGTTATGTTTTGGTCTTACACATTTCCTTAAATGTTTATTCTTATTTATGAAAGTTTTATCTCTGTTGTTATCCTTACTAAGCATCTGAGCTCACCCCTTTCTATGTTTTATATTTCCTAGGATGTGAAGAAGTATTTTATGTTTGACCTGCAGGGATTGGCTGAGGGATATAAGTGTGTTCAAAGGGGATAAAATGTTGTTGTTGTTTTTATTTCATGATGTAATGTAAAACTTATGTATGTATCTAGTACTTCCATGTCTACTAAACTAATCAGTCTTTCAAGACATGATCTCTTGTGATCACGCCAATATTATTTAATAATGCACCAACTCTTGGTAACTGGGGTCGAAGCATTACACGGTATAGGTTTGTATTTCATTTGAAAAGATTTAAATAAGTTATATATTGATTAAAAAAGGTTGGAATTTATATATGGGGAAACATTCCTACACTTAAATAAATATAAACTAATGTTGTTATATATTGAATTTCATTATGTCAAGTCTTATGCTAACAAAAACTAGGACATTGTTAATTTCACTAAGTAGTGTTTATGTTCATGGAATTTTATGTTTTATGATATCATGCATGTATCAATAATATTAAGCTATAACATATCATTTAGCAGTTATGATGTCATATTGTGATATTTTAAGGATTTTTGTGACTATTTATTAAATATTAAATTACATACCCATTTAATTCTTTGTTAAAGAAAACATATAAATGAGTTGTTGCATATGACTATTTTTATGGTTATATAGAAAATGTTTTAATGGTTTTGTTATGGTCAAGGCCGAGGAATATCCTTATAATCCAATATATATAGGTTTCAACAACCTAAAATTATGTGTGAATATTTTGTTATGGTCACCATGAAACAATTCTTGTGATATTGATCTCATTTTACCCACAAATTTAACTAAAATGTTCTTGTAGGTAATTAGTATGAGAAAAATCCTTGAAATCCACTAATAAATTGAACAAATTAAAAGATGTGTTTATTCTAAAGACATTATTTACTATATTTTGGTATTTTCATTAACTATGAATGATTAAAGGAATATATTCTTCACAATAATAAAAGAATTTTTGTTTTAATTTTGAAATTCAATTAAAATAGTCTATGGTTATATCTTTATAATAAATTTTAATATATATTTTACTAGGCTTTAAGAATTTTTGTTTAAACTAAACCTTAAAAAATAATATGTATATAATATTTATGACCTAATAAAGTTATGTGGTAAAATGTATGGAATAACATTAAAATTAATTGAAATTTAAATGAATAAAGTCATCAATTACTATAGAAATTATATTAATACATTAAGCTATTATAAATATATTTTTATGATAAATTATTCAATTAAGTGTTCTACATTATAGAATATTTGTATATAATGTGTAACGTTTTTTAAAATATGAATATTATGAAATATATCTACATAATATTACCAACATAAATTAATATAAGGATCCATTTTTTGAAGAATGAGATATATGAATAGTTTCCTTAAATGATCTTCTTACCATTCTTGTTTAATATAATATGAGTATGATCGAGGATAGTCCAAAACTAAAGAACAAAATAAAATATATTAAATTTAAATCCACAAATAATATTATTAAAGTTGATGTCTTTGATGATGAAAATGATGGTGATGTAATATGATTAATCTCCTTCATTATCAATAGATGGAAATAAATAATTTCTGAGAATCATACTCTTGTACATTTCCTATCTGAAAAACATCGGTATCTTACAACCAATTGACCATGGGAATTCCAGGAAGTGGAGGAGGAAGTGGAAGATAGAAAAAATATTTCAAAAATAAGGATTATAGAATAATAATTCTAATATTTAAGTATCAAATGAGAATCTATAAATCCCTAAAATAAAGAATCATTTAGAGAGTTTAAAAATCGAGAAGTCAAAAACATAATAGATGAAGATTTGGTTTCTGTAATATTTCAATGATAAAAATAAAATTCCAACATAAAATGTCACACTTATATTACTGAATTCGACCAAAATTTTGAAACATCAAGTAATATTGTTTATGATATATGTTCATAGAAACCAATAAAAAAATGAAAATTGTTTTTTAATAGAAAAGTCAATTCGATATAACAAGAAGACGAAATCTATAAAATCAGATGATACATGAAATCATTCAAATATTGAAATTATTAAAAAATAAACAATATTTCAAAGATACATTTATGAAAAATAATGATTCATTGATGTATTATCAATAAGTTTCAAATATATATGAATGTAATTTTTCAATATTATGGATGAAGGTTTTGGGAAAAAAGAATAGTGTTTCATCATATTTCATGCATTACACCCAATATGGACAATATGAAATTTTAGAAATTTGGAAGAATATGAAATGAGAACATGATGGAAAGTGTTTTATACTAGTCATGGATTTTAGATAATTTCCATTATCAATAATGATCACATATTTTTGGAAAATATTAATTTTGTTATTATATAAAAAAAAGGGGAAAGTCAAAAGTAATAAAATATAGATGTTAAACTAATAGAGAAGATTGATTCAGAATAGTTACTAAAGGTGGTTATACCATAACAGAAATAAGTTTTTTATGATTCTTCCTTCTGATGAAAATTTTATTTCTAGTAAATATTTATATTCTAGTATATAATCATATAACAATGGTATTTATTCACCTCTATAAATTATATAATGTATTCGGTATTAGAAAATATATCCAAGAAAAAGTTTCAAAAAAAATATATAGTAGTGTTTTTACATGAATGTTCTAAATATATTAATGTTTGTTCGCCTAATAATATATGTGGAAAAAATAAAATAATGGAAAATATAGGTTTGGATTTTTTTGAAAAAATTGACCACTATCTGAGGGGAGTTTAGAGTATCATCTAATAAAATTACTTTTGATGAATGAAATAGATATCTCCCATAGATTTAAAACCACAACACGACATATATTGATTAAAAAATTTAGGAAAAGAATATTTTCCTAGAGTTATTATTTTCTGTGGAATTTATAAAAAAATTGTTGTAATATAGGATATAATTTTATTTTCTACAAGAAAAATATGGTAATAAATAACGATTTAAATAACAATAATTATAATTTATATTTAATGAATTGATTTGAATTTATTATTGAGACAAGTATAATACCTCTAAAATTCTAATAATAAGAAAAGATATTTTATAAAAAAATATGTAGTAAAAATAAAATAAGTAGATTTATTATGTCCTATATAGTAATTAGTGTAAAATAAATAATACTAAATAATGTGATAATAATGATAATTCTTTTTAGTTCATACTCTGTAATAAGAATCATGACTATAACGATAACATTGTAAAATAAAAATATTGCGAGACATATAAATTTACATTTTTTATGAATTAAACAAATTGTGTATAATTGTTTAGACCGGTATAAATGGATATATAGAAATTGGTAGTAAAAATAGTCATTATATGATGATTAAGAGTTATCAATATTGGAGATATACTCATTATAATGTGACCACTAGAATCCATTTAAAATAATAAGGTTAATAAAAAGAGTTAATTAGTACTGAAGGTAGAAACCATGGTTTTGAAAATTAAGAATATACTTATTGATTTGGTTTTATTAGATTTTGATATGGTGGTTGGATCACTATGTATTTCCCTAATCCATGTCCAAGAAAAACATCAAAAATTGTTCTTTGAATAAAATCATCTATGGGATAATTTCATGTCAACAGAAATAACTATTTAATGAATTTTGGTTGAACCAACCCACAAAAGTACCACCATTGAGCACCTTACTCTTTGGATTATTCTAGTGTTATAAAGTTATATATATCTAGGGGATATTTTTTATTTATGTAAACAAAATTTGTAATGAAATAGTGTTTTCTCTCATAAACCATGTTTATTAAATATATGATCTCTATATATAAGTTAAAATAAAATATTTAGAGGTTTAATTGGAAAAAAGAGATATTTAATATTTAGAATCAGGATATTTAAATTAGTTAAGGGTTAAATTTTTTATTTTTCGTAAAAAACATATAATACAATAAAAATGGTGAAATATAGTAAAAATGACATCATATATGTATATAATGACCATAAATTACCAAGGTAGTGTTATTTTCTTAATTTAAGAATATTATAGTCTAATGAAGTGTTAAGTAAGGTAATCTGACACAATAAAGAGTATTGGGGAACATGATATAATAGAAAAATAAATTATTTAATACCTTATTCCATGGAATTTTAGTCTCCACAACAGTTAATAAAAACAAGATCTTTAAATTTATCCTCATAAATTGTTGCATTTATCACTTCATCAACCTCCTTATGAGTCTCTCCCATGAATATATCTTTAATACAGAATTATTTTGTTGGATCTAAGAGTTAGCTCTCATATAATAATCTTAATTATAGTAAGTGTCCTTTTTCTATATCATTCTATATTTTATTTTAATTTCCATTATAGTATCTTATTAAATTTAAAACATCTTGTATAAATATTATTATTGATTATATTAATTAATATATGTTCTTTTGAGTAATTTTTTGGGGTTTTTACCAATTTTAAACTTCAATAAATTGATTTTTGTTTGGTTTTTGTAGAGAATTTAAGACGATGTTGAAATTGGGTGATGTTTGTAATGTCTTAAATTTTATATATATTATGTTTTAAAACACAATTTTATGAAAAAGTACCTCAATGACATGAAACTATAAACTCATTCCATAACACCATTTCAATTTGAAAAAACGTCCAATTGAAGAAGAACTTATGGTCTAAGGAGGAGACTTAGGCCGTAAAATATTTGGGTCCCAAAGAACCCAAAAATATTATTAAATACATAAGAAATGAAGATACAAAATTCTAGATGTAATAAATCTACCACTTATGATGTTAATTCATGAATTTTGATATAAAAGTACCAGGATGAGAAATACTAAAGAATAATTATAGTGTGAAATTTTATTACACCATAAGGTGATTCGGAAGATTTATATTCCAACTTCTCAGACTTTTCAGAAAGCCTATCCTTTTAAAAGTTTGACATTATTTTTCATTCATTCACATAACATTTTTTACTCCCTAATTACTAATGTGATTAAATTTGTATAATTTTTTAATTCATTTTTTATTCCAACATTTTTGTGCTTCCTCTTCAACCATCATGATACGTTTTCTTCTTCTTCTTTGAATGTCAGGGTTTAATTCTTGTTTACATTAAATTTAGTTTAATTTTTAATTATTTTCCTTCATCGTTAAAATGAAATTATTTCTACTAAAATTATATTAATTATCAACATTCTAAATTTTATCATTTCAATCCGTAGTTAAACTTCAAATGGGTATGGATTGAGAGTAGGGGTAGTAGTTATTTAATGAATCTCTAAATCAAATCATCTGTGGTATACTAGAATATAAACATTGGTTGAAAATAAAATAATAAGTTACCCTGTTTCATACACCATTCCAGGAGATTATATGGGAAGGTCCCCGATCTATTTGGAATAAAACAATCAATGAATAATTGTTTTATTTGTTTTATACATTTTTAATTTCACAAAATGAATCTAGGATAACAACCACCATTGGACCAACGAGTTTTTGTTGGTTTAGGTAGATCTATTTTTTCAGACTAATCTAAACATGGTAAATCATTAAAATATATATAGTCTAATCCAATATAACTAACATTTATATATTTAGGGATACCCTATGTGTAGATACCCAAAATTGGTCATGGATATTATATCCATCAACTGATGTTTAATCAATTTTGTGATCATAAAACCCAACCTCGTAGATTTACATGAGGAATCCATCAATAGGTTCCAATTTCTATGTCAAAAACTAATTATTATCATGTATTTGTGGGTTTGACCCCAAAATTTGAAAATTTTGTGTACCTTTATAGTAGTTATAGTTGGGTTCATATAAATATCAAATTTTGTCACATCCATGTTAAATTAACAACATTTTTTGGGCTGGTGGAAATTTTGGAATTATATTCACAGAGTCTTTATGCACTTTGGCATAGTGAACTACATCCCAAATATTGGATTTCCACACACTTCTTCTATTTCCAATTTATTTTTTGAAATTTCACACATGGATTAGTTAAATCCTCTTTTAAAAAAGAAATTAGTGCATGATCCAATAACATTGAATAGTTCATGGATCTTAGAATGCCAATAACCACATAATTTCACCCACTAAATCATTATGTATCTTTTTCCATGTTGGCACACAACCAGGAATGAGCTAAAAAATCTTTGATATTAGAATAATCAAAATTCATAGTACGTGCTCCTTGAATAATAGAGAGTTCAACCTATATTTTTAGAGGTCACCATCATAGACCATGGCCTTCCATCCATTAGTGTTGTTGCACCCAACACAGTTTGGACTACCATCTAGGAGTAAACATTCCAAATTGAACCTATTATCATTCATATGATCCATAATAATGTCCAATTTAGTAAACTTCAAAGTGTGGAATAACATAACAATTTATCAAATTTCTTCAAGGTTTGTGACACCTTTAGGAATCAAAGAGTCTCTTTTTAGGTAATAAAGCTTATGATCTTTTCATTATCCTTATGTGACAGAGCCAAGGATTGTTTAAAGAGTCGATATCCTGAATTTATTATGATATGGGATGATATAGAAAAAAAATTCCTTAATAATATCTTTCCTCTCATATAAACATGGATTCTATGGAGTGGAATTAAAAATATTCCTCTTATGAATGGTGATTCAAATTGAGAGTTAGGAATCCATTTTAATGAATTGAATCAGAATAATCCATACAACATGCTTGATGTTTGGCCATAATTACTAATTTTTTACCATGGCTTATAACTAACCACTCACACCATGGTAGAAAACATGCTAATTGTTGACTCAATATAAAGACAAAAAAATATATGAAGATACCTTATAGATGATATTTTCCACAATGGTATCCATTAATAAAGAAAAATATGACCCAAAAGGGGAAGGTTTCTCTAAGATGCAGAGGCCACCTTCCCTGAGGCCCAAGCTGAATCCCTTACAAAAAAATATAATATCATTAGTGGCATCAACCCTAAACAGCACCTCCTGTGATTGTTTTGTATATAAAATCCTAATAAATGGGTGCAAGTCTATGCTTGTATCAATAATATAATGTATTAATGGAGAACACTAAATTCAAGATTTAAATTAAATTAATAATGATCATTATCCACAAAAATACCAAAAAATGTTTTACCCATAGAAACTATTTCAACAATAACATGTTTGAAAATCAAGGGTATAATCAATAGAGGACTGATCCAGATCCACCATGAAATGAGGGACCACATTGGTACCCACATTAGAACCAAGATCCTCAGCCATAGAAAACCCTTTCCACAACAAACCTTCCCCCTTAGGGATCAGAAATTTCCACCCCAACAAAAATCAATTGAATAATTCTCTATGTAGGCATCCACAGGAATCCCCACGAAAGCATTCAATCATAGATAATATGCTCGCCAAATTTCCTAAAAAATAGGACCAGAAAATGACTATGAAATAATTGGAATTTAGAAATCAGTGAGAATCCCTATGAAACTATGAATACCAATGAGGGAAAATTTTGAAGACACTATAAGAATAACTACATGGTACCCTTCCCAATAATAATGAGTCATGCCCAGGAGTAGAGACAAAAATATGTGGCTCCTAGAAGAAGGAAAGTGAATAATTTTTAACATCATAAAAAATGTGAGGAAAAGTGAATAAAAGATACTAAGTGATATGTGACAGTCATTGATAAAAAACTATTATAACACACACAAATATATAGAAGATAAAACATTGAAAATAGTGAAAAGGGAAAACCCCGAGAATATGATTATCTCACAAAAGAACATATCTATGTGGTAACATCATCATATATGCCCCCTCTTCCATTCCTAGAGATGATGATACAATGAAATATAATGGCATAATACAAAAAAATCTCTAGATATATTTAATAAACTATACATAAATATTTCTTTTCCTAAACCTTTATCCCATATGATCACTTATGTTAAATTCATAGGGTATTTCTATCTAATAATAAAAATATAGAATACCTAGTTATTGTTTACTTGAATAATGAATTCTCCACAAGTTTTTTATTATAAGTGTTCACCAGAAAAAAGAAAACTGAGTAGTTTCATGATCCCCTAAACCATAGGGATGTGTAATTTTGGATAATCCTAATATGGTCTCAAAGGAAGCATAAATATCATCACCATGAGTTTCTTCTAAAAATTTTGTTTTGATGACCTGAAGCTAATGAGAGTAGTAATTAATCTAAAAAATATATCTATTAAGTATAATCAAGGGCTTTTCAAGTTTATTTTAGTTAATGTTTGAAATTTTATTTTCCCTGATAATTTTCGTATCCTATATATGGAAGAAGAATAAAATTTCTCCAAAATTATAGGTTAACCATTTCTCTCCATTGTTAATGAATATGACAATGTGGACCAATGTATAAATATTTTCTATGTCAGTGAGGAATAAGTTGTGTTATATCAATTGAAAGTAGCAAAGCCTAGTGAAGATTTTCTAAAGATTCAAGATATTTTAATAATGATAAAAAAATTTGTCCCCATAATATGATAGGTAAATATATTCTCCAAATGAAGATGATCGTAGTGAATACAAGGATGTAACATTCAACAAAACAATTATGAGAGATTTCATCCCAATTTCCACACCCTCAGTTATTAAACTACCAACATTAGAATTAAAAAATTTAATGAGAACACTTAAATACTAATTTTTATTGAACTGTGATTCATTTTTTGTTCATCATAATCTCACAAATGAATCCTGAAAAAGAAGAGAAAATAATAAATCTTCATAAAAGGCACTAAAATTAAATCACATGGAGTATTAATGGGATTATCCCATGATTTGAATAAAACCAATCTATTGGAAGAAGGTTTTAATCTAGAATTATAACCCCATAGTCATCTCACCCTAACAAGGAATGAATAAGTATTGAAGGTGGTTCTTAAACATCTGGAAACTGGTATTATATTCTCTATATCTGATAGTGAATGATTGAGTGCTCTATAAGTTGTACCAAATAATGGGGTTAACTATGATTAAACATAATTAAAATGAATTAATCCTTGATCACACAATTACCATATAGTGAATTTATATTTACTATTGAAATATCAAGATTGTTTCCAGGAAGGATCTTTCCCCTTCCCAATCATGGAACATGGGTTTGGCTGATTTTTTGGGAATGAATTCTATTTCTTCTAGGATTAATATTCCAGATAAAATCAAATATCTATGGAAACATTTAATTATTAAAAGTAAAAATTCACTGATCCATTCAAAACATTCACATATCAAATTATGTAATTTGAAATGTGTTATACACCAGAAACATTCCAATGGTTCATGAAACATATTTTCTATGTTATGGAGGGGGGTTTTGGAAATATTTACAGATGATTTTTATATATATAGATCATCCTTTGAGATATATCTATGTAAATTATATGTTGTGTTTCATTGTAGTGGGGAGAACATTCATCTGATATATTAGGAGAAATTCCATTTTATGGTGAAAATAAGAATTTTCATTAGAATTGTTTTTTCAAAGAATGACATTTAATTTTATCCAACTAAAATCAAAGTGATTAAAGTGTTTCTAAAACCTAAAAATATTAATGGAATAAGGATTTTTCTATTATAAAATGGATTACTTCATTTGTTTGTTAAATAATTTTCACAAATTTCCCAAACATAGACCCACCTACAATATAAGGAAGTCGATTTTATGTTTAGTGAATAATTTTGGTGAGTCATTGATGCATTAAAAAATACCTTGTGTCATCTCCTGTCATTGTTTCATTTGGTTGGGAAAAGGAATTTAATATGATGTGTTGTTCTAGTTACTTTTTTGTGGAAATTGTTCTGGGATCATAGATCGGTCATATTTTTAGTCCCATTTTCTATGTCATCCATCCTCTCAATGATTATCAAAATAATTATATGACCATTTAGAAATATCTTATAAAAATTATTTTTCTGTTTGAAAAATATAGACCATACCATGTTCTCTCTAGAGTTTTGTTTTACCCTAATCATACAACATTGAAATACCTTTTGAATAAAAAAACATTCCAAACTAAGAGTGATATGGTGGATCCTACAACTACAAGAACATGACATTATAATAAAATATATGAAAGGGAATAAAAATATTATTATAGACCATCTTTATAGACTTCATCTTCCAAATATTAAGGATGATAAAGAGTTTAGAATTATATATGAAATATCATGTGATACACTATTTAATTTTGGTATGAAATATGGACCATGGATTATTGATATATCAAACTACCTTTCCCCTAGGACCCTCTATCCACACTTATCTTTTCAACAAAGGAATAATTTTTTTTCAGATCCATCTCATTTTTATTCAGTTGAACCACTATTATTTTGACATCCTGTTAATAGTTTAATGAAGCACTATATTATAGAGGATGAAATATAGAGTGTGTAATAATTATTTCATACGTCACCAACTATAGTACATCATCTGTCTGAGCATATCATGGAAAAAATTCATTAAAGTGGGTTCTTTTGGACCACACTTAATTGAGATGAATGATGCTTCATGAAAAACTAAGATCGGTGCTAGAAGACTGTCACAGTCAAAAAATGTAATGAAATTCCACAAAATCCCATCCAAGAAGTGGAAATATTCAATGTTTCTAGAATTAATTTCATGGTCCTATTTCTCAAATCCCATGGATGTTTTACATCTTCGTAAGTGTGGGATGTGTTTCAATGTGGATGGAAGCATAAGAAACTACCCTCAAAATATCTAATGGAGTCATGAATTTTCTATAGAAAAATATTTTTTCATCTTTTTAATTTCCCTGATTACTCATTAGTTGTTGGGGAACACCCTTCAATAAAACTTTAATAAAATAGATTCTTGAAAATTATGGGATTTAATGTAATACTGGAACTCCTCACCATCTATAAACTAGTGAGAAGGTGGAGCTGTCTAATTGGGAGATCAACGATATTCTAAAAAATATTGTCAATAAAAGTAGGAAGGACTGGATTATCAAACATGACGATTCACTTTAGGTGTATCAAACAAAATACAATGAAATAATAGAAACAAATATTTTTTGACTTGTATATGGGAAACCAAATCATTTTCCAATGAATTATAACTTCACTATTTCTAGGAAATTAAAAAAATTAACTTGGATGCTCAAATTTTTTGGAATCAAATATTATTAAAATTGGATGCTCATGAAGAAATCAGAATGGATTTCTATGAGAATTTTAAAATTTATAAATAGAAAAAAAGCTCTGGAATTACTAACACAAAATTCAATGGATATTCACCGTAGGGGGATTTTCCTTTATTTTATTGCATCTTGAAATTATTCTTAGGAAAACTAAATTCTTAATCCTTGGGTTTCTTTATAGATGTTAAATTATTCCCAAATAGAACAATATAAATTAAATGTGGAAATGTACCTCCCTTTAATATCAATAGACAATAATTACTAATTCAACAAGATCCATTTCAAGAATTGTTTTCCCTATATTTAATTTTCACTTGATTTAAGGGGATTTATAACTCACGATTTATGATGTAAGTTTCATGGCAAGGCTTTTTTACCCATAAACCAAGGTTTTATGATAACCACACCTCATCCCTTCTCTTCCACCATTACTCAGACAACTATCTATCCAAAATCAATTCTTATTATCACCCATGTCATCACCTCTTCTTCATCCACCTCATATCATCCATGGTTCAAACTGAATAAAGATGTCTTTCAAAATCCTAGAACTTGTTTTGAGGTAAGATAAATCACGTGTCTAAGCATCTAGTCTGGGCTTCGACACAAATTTCTCCTTCACTGCCACCCTCGAAAAATGACATCCCACATTCCTCCCAGTCAGGTTTGGGTTTAAAGTCTAAATACATCCATTAGAAAGTCAATTCTCAAGCTTCTTAGGTTTATACCAACTAAAATTTGAATATTCACATCATCAGAAATGCTTGGCTCATTTTTAGACCAAGATGATTCAGACCGACAATGCATTTTATTTGGATGTACTACATAATATTCTCTTGAAAAAGGAATTTATGGAGTCCCATTGATGGATTCACCAATCACACATTTTCAATTTCATACTGAAGACATGTCAAGAGTTGTTCCATGAGTTATTAACTACATTAGAGCTAAAAATTATTCATGTCACCTTCCAGTTGGGGTTGGAGTTGGGGGATTATGCATGGTGAGGTCATGTTAGGCCTTGGAATCTATTGATCATACATAACTACCAATACTAAATATGACTCTGTGTTTCTTGATCTAAATAGGGATGATACAACAAATAGGTGGTTTGTAATAACCTATGACCCTATAAGAATTTATGATCATCTCACAATGAAAACCACACAACTGAAGGGTGTCGCTCTGAGGAGAATCCACCCTGATTCAACTCATATCTAGATAGCATGGGTAGACTCACACAGATCCATCACATTAAATAAGGTGTGCATTATGGAAACATGCATGGGTTCCTCTGTGATGGAAATGGGACTCTAGTTTTATATTTATTATGAGGGTCAATCCAAGAGGAACCATTGAATCCATATGTTAACTTCCTTCACTGATCATTTGTCCAAGAACCTGGGTGCCTTTGCGGAATACCATCATGTATCATAATTAGGATCGATATCCTCTATATAAATCATCTTGTTTAATCAGATGGGTGAACACATTGATTTTTATCCTAAGAACACCCAATCCACCTATGAGGAACTTGATCCTAGTGCATCAACATCCCCTTTGTTCCCTACTATTCATCTTTCAGCTGCTACTCCTGAGGATTCAGTTTCATCACATCGTATCCATGTTCTATAAAATATATGGTATGTCATCCACATACATGAAAAGATTCTCTGGTGTATTCGAGAGAACCATAGGTTGATATTCCATCACTTTAGAATTCCTTGTGTTGCACCCCATTATTTCCATCCACTACTCCACCAGCTACATCTCCCTAGCCTCACCCAACTTCAACTAAGCTAGATTCGAGTTCCATTCCCACCCCATTCACCCTAGAACCATTCTCCACCATGTTTGTGCTTTCCCTTGAAATCACACACCCTATTACCTAGAAGTACTTCTTAGACAAGAATTCTCAATAGGGAAAGTGACTTGATATACCAACAACATCTAAGGTGCCATTCATCAATCTCAATTATATACGCATTACCTTAGGGCAGATTTGAACCTCACATACTCCAGTGATGACAAATACTACTTCAAAAACCATTGAGCCTTCTATGGTGATAGATTTGCTTAATCTTATGACTATCAATAATATTGATAGTGTAGGGAAGATCCATTCACCTAGTATTAGGAATGGGACCACTTATATTGATTTATAATATTCCATCCCCTCTTATTATTTTTTCCCTAGTGTACCCCTATACTATTTATCTCTTTTTTAAGATATATTTATGTATTAAATGTATTCTCAATCCTTGGTTCCTATCATTTACATTGTATAATTTCTGGAACATGATTTTTTTTCTTCTGAAAATTGGTTTCTTACAATATCATTTATAATTGTGCATCCAAGTTTATACTTCAATATCTTCTGGATCTACTTTCACTTTCTATGAACATTCTAGGATACTAATTGGCCATTACATAATGGTATTTTCTCATGCAGCAGAGATACAAGGACCACCCAAGGAGCTCCTTCCATGAACTTCATGGATGACATAGATAGTAAATGTGATAATTGTTTTGGTATTTTTTGAGGTGGTGAATCCTCCCAATTTCCAATTAAATATAGAGTACATTGTCGTATAATTAGGGGATTTTTTATTTGATTAGATTCCTTAATTGATCTATATTCATCCGTATTGTTGGAGATGTTGTTGTTAGTGATTTATTCGTGGAAATAAATTTTGAATCCTTTTGAGTGTTTATTTAGTCACTTTAGGCATCATTATTTTTTTTTTGTATTTATACTTAATAGATTGTTAGGTATATAGTTTTTATTATAATCCATGCACATATATGTGAGGTGATATTATTTTTTATTATTATGTGATCTTTCTCATTTGTTTAATTCATATTGGGTATATCCAATGAACTAATCATTTTTCTACTAAAGATATATTTTCATTCTAAAAATTTTCTATGTAATTAATTTTCATATCAATAACCATCAATTTTTTTTCTAAAGGGATGAAATTTATTGTAGGGAGATCTCTATTACCTTAATTAATTATATTCTTTTCATTAATAATCTATTTCTGGTTTCATTAATATCTATCCCACATAACTACCCCAAATATTGAATAAACTGTCAGATTTTATGAGTGGGGGTATATTTGTGAGCCCTATTCCATTTACACATGGATTATTTCCTATTCACATTAGAATAAGAGACATTTTTAATTAAAATAATACATTAATTTGAAATATAATTTCAACCATGTAAATTAAAGATTATTTTTAAATGGATATTATTAACATCAATTATTTATTTTTTTTAGATTTGTTTTATGATTATTGGGGTCAATAATGTTATTTTGAATCTCAATTTATTCAGTTATTTTATTGACTTATTACATGTCCTTACACCTAAGTGATTTCCTTTTTTATATGTATTCCCATTCTTGGTAGGATTTTGAATCTACACTTTCCCATTATTTTATGAGAATACTACTTGAGAGATAATTGTGGAATGTAAACTTATCATAACATTAATTGGAATCTTAGATTGACTATGAATAAACAAATAAACAATTAAAATTATTGAGTTATTTTGATTGATTGAGGCCATTTTTTCTTATACCAACCTATAAATTATTCATTCTTAAGACTATAGAATCCATGGTTGACCCTATTAGGATTGAGTAGAGTTCCAATCCCAATTTATCCCTTCCTACCCTACACTTTGGTATGTTTTCTTGATTTCCATTTGAATAATTTTTGGATAATGGTAATTTCTATTTGAAATGGGATTCTTGTTTCTAAGGAGATATGTAGTTGAATTGTAACATAATCTATAGGATGTATTCCCTCGTTACTTATGATTTTACCTTCATTATTATCTTGATTCAAAAAAATGGGTTGCATATTTGGAAGGTCAAAAATCACCATTACAAGGATGTTGAATCACATGGTAACATAATATGTAGTTACATGGTGAATTTGAGATTTTTCCAAAACATAAATTTTGATAAAAAAAATTGTAGGAAAATGATACCATCATCATACTTTCTTATAATAATCATGCACCTACCTAGAGAGTTTGTGAGTGTGAAGATCCAATTTTATAAAGGAGGTTCTTCATTACACTATTCATGATTATCATGTATTATAATTTAGAGTTTTCCTTCATTTTGATATTGACTTTTATCATATACACACATACCCATTGCCTCAAAATCATTTGAACCTTAATGTAAATTCCCTTATGATTAATTGTGTTATATTTCATTATATATTTTAGATTTTTAAAACTAAATGAAGCCTATAGTTAGGAACATGTATTCAATGTATGATAATAACTCCAATTTTATTTTACCTTGTAGGATGACAGAAAAATCACGGTGATTTTAAATTGTAACTTGGGTATAGTTATCTAAGGAATAGTTAAAAACTACATTTAAAAGAAAAATGGATTTGAATAATGAAAATGACTATGAGGCATGAATAATTTTCCTTACAATGTAAATTTTGGAATACAAACACCTTATACTAAAACTTTGTTTTTTTCATTGTTTTAATGAATACTTACTATTGAAAATTATTCTCTTTGAAATCCTAATTGATATGATTTTTTCTCGAGGACAGGAAATTTCTCAAGTGTGGAGTAATTTGATTTCATAAATTTATATATATATATTAGAATATTTTATTTAGGATTTTTTTCTAGTTTTTTAATTTTTTTAATTTGATTTTTATTTGGTTTTTTTTTGAGAATTAAATAGGATATTGAAAAGGGTTGTTGTTTACCAAAGTATTCAATTTCATACATTTTACAATTTAAAAATCAGTTATGATATAAATATCTATAAGACTAGCATGTGATGAATAAGGCTTTAAAAACTATTTGAACTGAAATAATTTACAGTTTAAGAACTTATAGTGTAATAAGGATACATATTAAATAAAATACTCATGCCTAAAGACCCCAAAAAATTAATTCAATCTATAAAAATTGGAGATATAGAATTCCAAATGTTGTAAATATATCACTTATAATGTAAATTCTTCACATAATAGGTAAAAATACCAAGAATAGAGAGACTAAATAAGACCTACGATGAAAAATTTATTTATATTGTCATGTGCGTGAGCCAATTTATAATCTAGACACTCAAACATTATTAAAAGATTCACATTTTCACTATTTTATGTTCTTTTACTTTAATTATATTCATGTTTTTTCATTAATGATTTATAAATTTGAATACTTTTGAATGATTTTTTAATTAATTTTTTCATTCTAGTATTTTCGTTGTACATATTAAACTATAATCATATATTTAGTTCTTCTACTTCAATTGTCATTGTTCATTTCTTGTTTACAATCAAGTTAGTTCCATTTTGAATAATGTTATTTTATTATTACACTACAATGATTTATACTAAAAAAATTTACTTATCTTCTTGCAAAATTTTATCATCACCATGTGATTCTACACTACCTAGGTCTAATGATAGAGAGTATGGGTAGATGTTATTTAATGAATCTCTACATAAAAACTCAGGTGATTTATTATATAGGAAATTAGGTTAAAAATACATTCATATTGCATTCCATTGTATGATCCAGACTACAATATTGTAACAGTAGTACACGAACCTAATTGTAATAAACCAAACATGGAATAACAGTTTGATTTTTTTAAACCATTGTTGTTTCACCTAATGAATCTCGGTTAACAACCACCTTTGGAAAAAAGTGATGTTGTTGGTTTAGGTAGATCCATTTTCCTAACTGAACCCAACTAGGTGATTCTTTGATAGCTACATCATATAAGATAATAGATCTTCCCTTGTTAGATTTTGTTAAATGCTATGTGTATTTTCCTAGAAATTGATATCAAACCCTCCTTCTATTTAATAAAGTTTAATCAAATTTATTTTCTTAAAAAAAACCTCATAGATTCTTATGAGGAATCCATCTCTATGATCTAATTTCTATGTCACAATCCTTCTTCTATATCCTATTTATGGGTTGGACCCTAACCTTCCACTACTTTGTGTACCTTTGTATTAGTGTTATTTGGGTTTATAAATTTTTTTAATATGATCTCACATATATAGAAATAATGATGTTTTGTGGGATATTCATGTATATGTACATTAAAATTAAAACTATTATGTTATTTGATACATGTAAGACACCATTTTTCTCCCATAATATTCCATTTGAAAAGTTGTTGTAATATGGAAAATCTCTCTAGTGGCATAAAAATCTATGTTTTCTTAAGATGAAAAACCACGTTGTCTTCCATGTATTTATAATATTATGGAAATTTAATCTCCTATGGTGGAATTTTTAAAAGTAGGGATAGTAATGATATATCTGGTGGATCTTTTATGAAGTCCCATGTAGACTACAGAAGATGTTATCACAAGTTCACCTTTCCATCAAATTATACTGACTTACATGTTTCTATTTAAGGAATTTTTATATATTTAACACATATCAAATATATGTTACTACATAATCCTAATATTAGAGGGTATATAAATATAATTTATCTAGTCTCTAACCATTAATATTATATGTATACAATTCTATAAAGACAATGAAGATCATAATCACTATATGTTCCCAACCACTACAATCCAATATTCTTCAATTGATGTGTGTAATTATTTTAACATTATTATTATATAATTTTTTTTAAATAATAATTGATGAAATTTACATAGAAATAATTATGAATTTATTGACTAGGGAATTCTGCTATCATGTCTATATAACAATTTATTGGGTATTATAATTTTCTATAATATATGATTCATTGTAAAATTATGTTATGTATTTTTAAGATATTAATTCTTTATGATTATTTCATATGACTCATAATATATATTTATATATAATGGAATGGATTTTATTTTATGTACCATGTGGTTACTAAAATTATATATCCTCTCTATAATCTTGTATTTATTATTTAAAAATAATTATATGGATATGGGTGAATCCTTATCTGTTATATATAATATATTGGAAAAAACACTCAAAAGTATTTTTATGTTGTCCAAAATTTTTCATTACCATAATTTTCATCATTATGATGTGATTATTTAATTCCATTATCATTAAATACATAGATTTTTTATTATTATTTATTCCTTTATATAGATCTATTGATTATCTATTTAGGTTATGTCATTTATTCCATTATTTTTCTATGTTATTTTTTGTCATACATTATCCCTTATTGGACATCTAGGATAACCATTTTTTTGTTTCCCATTTCACTAGTTAATTGAGTGAAATATTTTATATGATTGGATCGATTGATATCATTAAATAATAATGATTTTAACTCAAAAGTTTTATTATGTCATATTGTAATGTAATATTTATATCACTGGTCACCTAAGTATAACTAATCCCTAAAATTGGCTATATAATCTCATGTATTCTAATTACCAAGTAATAAATGTCACATTGGATCTTGGTAGTAGGGGTACAAGAAATTTCAATTCGAATTATATAAAGGATTTAGAAATATACTAAAAACTATATTTAAAAGAACATTGCAGAGAGAATAAATATTACCTATGGAAAAATCTAGATATTATTCTATAATTTGTTTCATAAGTATCTTATTGTTTACATTACATTTTAGGAAAACATAAGAAATAATCCAACTTTTCTAATTTATTAGTTTTTAATATTACTAATTATTCTATGTACTTTTTTATATGGTTTCACTTTATAAAATAAATATAAACATCAAGGATAGTGTGATGATTTATGAATAATATATATAAGGGATTTAATATTTATTAAAAAAATTATTAAAATTATTTTGAGGAAATTTCATTCGGTTATAACAAATGATTCCCATATAGATAAACCCATTTCAACTCATCATGGATAAACCACTTTATGTAATTTTATGTGGAAAAAAATTCATCAATTATTAAGTATTAAAATCCTATTCTAATATAAAAATTGAAAAAGTATCTAAATATGATTTCTATGGGTTTTATTGTCACTAAGGAAAAAAAATTTATCAGGGTTTTATATCATTTAATGGGAGATGTGTCTTAATATTGGTGAATAGATTGATCTATTAAGAAGGATGTGGTGATAAATAACATTTTGTGTGATTCATTAAAAGTTATTTTTCTAGAAAAATATTTTCCTCAAGAGAAACATACTGAGATAGAAATGAAATTCTAGATTTTAAGAAAAACAAAAAAGGAGCTTCTGGCTAGCTATGAGGTAAATTTCACAAGGTAGTTAAGTTTTGTTGTGAATTATCAATGTAACGTAAGGAAAAAAATTTATGTCTTCATTAAAATAGTAAATCCACATTTTAAATGATATTTATTCTCTGATATTTTTTCATCATATTCAAGGATGGAAAAATTGTTATCATGGTTATGGAGTTTTCAAAATCATTCATTTATAATGGGAAAATTAAATTAAAGAGGATGACATATCTCAATGTAAAAACAAAAACCATAATGTACAATAAGGGATGAGTAAGGATCCCTATATATAATTAATGTTGAAAGACACGTCGTACGACATTCTTAAAAGTATTGTGTGTGTGACTTAAATGTAAATATAAATTTCATCAAGATCGTTTGTAAAAATAAAAGTGAGAAGAGATCCATGTATAATGATTAAAATATAATAATATGGTACAATTCTCAAATAAATGGTCTAAATATGAATTTAATCTACAGAAAAAATATAAATGGGGATAAAGGGCTTTATTTTTCAATAAAAATTTATAAAAGTTTAGGTTCCAAGTGACGTGATAGAATGTACTTTTATTATACACTCAAAATATGATAAAACATTATTTGATTCTAGGTCTATGAACTCTTTTATATCATGCATTTTTATTAGGAAAATTTAATCACCCCTAATACATTAATGAATGATATATTATATAGAATATTTATTGGTACTTTTATTCAAACAAAGATATACGAAGAAGATTAAATTTTGTCCCATCAGAGTTATCATGTTTAAAGACTAATATTTATACTTATAGGGGATTTTTATGTAATTTTGGGGTAATATTAGATCTTTAATTATATATAAATAATATATTATAGAGATAAAGAAGTGATATTTGTTAAAGTTTGTATAGTATAAATTTTCCTTTTTTGTTAGATTTAATTACCTAAGTCATGTCAAGACCGATACCAGATATCTCATCATAACAAAATCCATTGGGAAATGAAATAAAATCTTCAGAGAAAGTGATTCTAAATATAGTGTATATACCCAATATGTATGAATATATTTACATATATTGTTGTATGTTTCCAAGATTTCCTCTGATAGAGATGTTAAATATTATTTTGATCATGTATCCAATTAAAAACCCATATTTAGGACTCTATATAGAGTGGATCTAGTATAATTAATTGAATTCAGGAATATGTTATACTACATAAATAATAATGGTTTTATTTATTCAAATGTTATTCCATGGTTATAAAAACATATATTTTTACTGAATAATTAATATTTAATGAGGCGATAAATTAATGATAGTTAAATCAATAGAGTTACTATAAAGAAAAGGTATTCATTTCCTTGAATTTATGACCTTTTTCATCAACTTCAACGGTCAAAATACTTCTAAAATATTGATATTCTTTTAGGTTATAATTAATTAAAATTTTATAAGTAGTATATCCTAGAGATATATATTTATACAACGTATATTCATTATAAGTACATGAAAATTACTTTTGTGTTAACAAACACACATTCTAGATTTATTTATTTTATTAATAGGGTATTCAAGGACTGTCTTTTTTATTTTTTTGATAGTATTTAGTGATAATATTCATGTATTATTTAAGTGTTATGAGGATAATGAGAGTCACATTATAGTCATCCTTAAGGTTATATGTGAAATAATTATATGATAAATACTATATATATGATTGTGGGCTTCAAACTTTTTATTCTATTAGACATATTTTCTAAAATGATGGTATAAATGTTTACACATAAAAAAATAGCGGTTATATAGGTATTTATAGGACACAAAAACATAATTGAAAAAAAAGTTTCCTTGGGTTAGCTGGATACTATCAAAAAATTTTGTATGACTTTTATAGATTATCTAATCAATTTAAAAAGATAACACATAATGAGAAACAACTCACATTGACAATGGAATGTGTTTATAGATTTGAAAAAAATTAGAATATATTTTTCATTAAAGTTGTACTAACTCTATTATCTAGAAAGGGTTTTTTATTTACATAAATACATTAAGAAATGTTCTTGGGTGAGTTTCAAGTAAAAATGAAATATTTGTGGCTTATATATTTTGAAAATTGATTCCCCGTGAGATTAATTATCTAACTAAATATTTATAGTTGGTGGTAGTGATTATTCTACTAAATATATGGAACCTTTACCTTTACCGAAATAAATATGATATATATATATATATTGACCAAATGATTTTAAAATATAAATTTACTCAAAATGATCTTGATATTTCTAATGGGATATGGTTAGAACTAGTCAAGGATTATGATTTTATAGGCATTATAATACTTAGAAACCAAGCTTGGTAATTGATGTATTGAGTAGAAAATTGTGTGGTATCTTATCCCTAACAAGGGTGGAGAATAATCATAATCTTAATGATTTTTAAGGATAAACTTATGTTCGATAATATAAGGGGAAACATCATAATTAATCCAAGTAGTTTCCTACAATTATTTTTTGGAGAGGATTAGGAAATTTCAACATTATAATGAGGCCAAATAAATAAATATAGAATATGTGATAAATAGGAAGTTGTTAAAGTTTAATATTGAGGAATATGAAGTTTTACAGTATTTTAATAGGTTATGTGTTCCATAAATAATAGTGTTAAAGAAATATGTACAAGAAAAGTTTAATAGATTGAAATTATGTACACATCCTTGTGGTATAAATATATATAGGGATATCCTAGATAAATTTTAGTAAAATGGGACAATAAATACAAAAGAATGATATTTTTATAATTTCAAAATATAATGGACCATATTCACCCTTAAAAGTCACTTTTAGTGTAACATTCCTCTCCCTGGACCACTCAAATGCTATCTAAACTAGTGGTTTACCCATGACCTCAAGAGAATCTCTCTATATTCAAGAGACTATCAACTAATACTGAGGGTATATGGTGTAACCATATTGAGATTATCCCCCCAAATTAGAATAAATACAACAAAAATATGCCAAAATTCCTTAACATAATATAATCAAAGTATATGAAATCAATAAAACATCATGTTATAATAAATTTTCTATAGAAGAAAGAAATAACATAGACACATGGTAATGATAGAAAAAAAACAATATATCACTCACTAAGTCAATAAAATATAAAACTAAATAAAATAATTAAAATATAAGAGGCACTACTACTACCACTGAGCCTTATCACATTCATCCTCCAAATATCATCCAAAATATCCCACTCGATCAATCTACTTTAGGCCTCTTCCCAACCAAGACCTGCGATAAATGATGATTTCTAAAATACCCAAAAATCTTAGATACATGAGTAGGGAGTGAGTGTAATTTAATAGAAATGAACCAATGTGATATCATATATAAATAGTGAATATAGTGAATCTGCATGGGATG
Organism: Viscum album; assembly: GCA_963277665.1. NCBI lineage: Eukaryota > Viridiplantae > Streptophyta > Magnoliopsida > Santalales > Viscaceae > Viscum > Viscum album. The sequence continues at coordinate 258,761,663 of OY728125.1, read as the reverse complement.
TAATCAAAACAAATAAATAAAATAATTATCTTGTGTAAAAATATTTAAAATGACCAGTATTGATAAATGGGTACTAACAAGACACTAGATATCAACTATACTTGATTCAGGTAGTTCTAGAGTATCTCGGAGCATAACACATAACCATGACAACCAATACCAGTTCCCACATTCATATAGAAGTAGGTGAAACTGGAAATTCTTAGGATGTATCCCTAGGAAATCCAATAATATCAAGAACAAACCAATTCCTAGGGTAAATCTTATGAAATATAACAGTAATAAGAATTAAACATATTCCTAGTGGGAAGAACCTAGTAAATCCATATTAATGAGGCATACTCACAAGATCCTATTAATGTCTTAATAATCCCACATAAGCATAATCTAAATCAAATAAGATCACCCAATTCATTCAAAATCGGTAGGCATGACTACAAAATACAAGGGGATTTCATAAGGCAATCTGAATAAATAGGTATCATAGATTAATATAAGGGTATTTCCCATGGAATTCTGAAGAATAATTCAATCAACTGAATCCCTGGAGGTTCCATAAGCATTACATCACATTAGGAATATTTATCGAATATTGGGTAACAACCTCTATATTCAAAATTAAATATTAATTTATCTATAAATATTTAAGGTTAGTTAATCCCTCCCATAAAATCTCATTTAATACATCTCACAAGGTTTTTCCATCCACATAAACACATCTCACATAACCAAGTTAAGCCTCTCACATGCATGAAATATCATCATCACTATAGTTGTATCTTGATCACATATATTATTAGTGTTATAATGTTTCCCACAAAATCATCGTTACATTTACCCATACTAACCCATTCAAGGGTTAAATAACATTGGGCCCCCGCCACCCCCTAGTCTACACTGAATCATGGAAACCCTATATGGGTTCCTTAGTCTCAATCTCGTATCTTGGTTTGAAACCAATCAATAAGTGTTCATGATATCATTTAGCCTCATCAATATCATATTATGATTTAAATTTCCTTATAGGGTAAGTGATACTGGAATAGTATAAGGGATGTTGCATAATTCATATCTCATGTCCTAAATCATTCTAGGTAATTATACTCACATAAACATCATAAACTACACAAATATTTCTCACATGAATGATCATATGATAGTGGGGGAATGAACACCTTCCCCTATCTCTAATTATCTATTCAAGTGGCTATGAGTAATATAAAGTCATATCATGGATAAATCAATCCAATCATTCCAACTCATTACTCATCCTTGCATATGGGGCCTAATGAAGCCTCATTGGGTCCTCTATGATTAATTTTTCCATTTAATTCTCTCCCCTAAGGGTCCACATAGCAGAAGGCCTTTCGTGGGCCTTAAAACATTATTGATCCCATTCATGGGTATTTAGTTCTAAATAAAATAGTTAATTTATAATAATGTTTGATCACCTAAAGGTGGAAAGACCATATATCATAGGCATATAACGAAATGAATTTACTGATAATGGGAATTCATGGGGACCTCTCATATCAATTTTTGGGTTATTCCCCTTTTAAAGTATATCAACTATTTTCATCCAAAAATAAACTTATTCCCACCAGCCATTTCCCATTGATATAATGACCCTATGTAAAGAAAAATATAAAAATTAATTAATTATCTACATTTTTAATTTATTATCATATTTATTTTTAATTTCCAATATAATTTAAAATATCCACAATACCTAATAACTATAAGAGAAACCTTATCGCACTGAAACCATGACCAACCACCCCTGGAAGGTTCATGTCATACTTTTATCACCATCCTATGATATTATCTCAAGACACAATATATAATTCAATTAGTTGTTATAATTTAGATTCATCTTATTTGTTTAATTCATTTTAATTTCAAAATACATAAATGTCTAAAAACGCACAAGGTGTCCTTGTCACAAAAAAATTTGAAACAAATGACCCATGGAAGACCCACAGTGTACACCCAACACCATTAAAGAAAAAAATCCATAACAATCAGAACCAGTTTAATGGAAAATTTATTTTAAATAAGAAAAAACCTCAATAAAATCAACAGAGTAATGTACCTTTGAAAAATCATCATTCAAAGATGTATAGTAATATTATTAGGGAATCCTCGTGTGTTTGCAATAGAAATCCCCATTATATTGGTACAATTACACCATACTCTGGTGGAATCATCAACAAAACACTAACCCATGCCACACCAATATATAAGTGGGAGAACAAGAGGAGGGAAATGAAATAAAAAGAGAAAATCACATAATAAATTTAAGGAATCACCATAAAAACTATCCAAATGAAATAAGAGTTGAAGGAGAAGCCGGGAGGTACATGATGATCCCTCTTATGGTCGTAATGTTTAATGGAGAAAGGGGGAAATAGGCTAAAACCCCTAAAAATAAAAGAGGAGGAAATAGTAAAACAATAAAATCTGAAACACCTAGATTGGGAACCAATACATGAATGATTCCATGGTGGACCTCTAAAAATCTCCTAAGGACCCTGATGCACTAAGAACTAGGTTGTAGCCCTCACCCCAACCATTTTCAATTTCACACAGCAGGTTACCTCCTCAATCTATAGTGTATACCATAACAAGATCTTGCCTATGGTCCATCAAATCACCCCCAAGAGAACACCATGGTGTGGGAGATGTTGTTCTGATAGCCTAATACTCACTATAGTGACCACCCCTGGTGTTTCTCACTACCTAATCCATTTTTACTAACCCATGTAACCACTAATTACCTTAATTAATTAAACCCAAAATTACTTTCACCATGGTGTAGGGCCTCCCCCACCCCATTTATCAAGTATATGAGATCAAAAATGAGAATTTTCACCCAAGATGTTTCCAACAGTGTGGTCCCCCCAGTAGTTTCACCAACCAAGGGAAGAATTTTATTTGGATGAGGATTTTAAGAAACCACCCTAAAAACATTCACATCGTTGTGGTCCCCTTGCTCAATCGCCTATAAAAAAATAAACTACAGGTCCACCCATGTAACTGAAACCCCTCTTGAGCCTCAATCAGTCTCCAAAAAACTATTTGAGGAGTTCTAAATATCAATTTATTTGTAAAAAACCCAATTTCCTCAGTGATCCCATCACCAAATAAGTAATTCAAAACTCCTATGAAATTCAAGATTAAAAAATTGTATGGGTCTTTACCACCACCCTACCATGGTACTTGACTTCCTAGAAAAGTTGAAAAAATACTTCAACCACTAATCTGACCTATCACAGACACCAATTCATAACCAACTCATTGTGTTTTAACCTAAAACATTTAATGAGGCTCCATTATGCGACTCCAAACACATCGAATTCTATAAATGAAAAACAAACCCACCACTATTCTCTATCACAAAAAAATGATCTATTTATTACCCTTTCCAATCTCTACTAATACTATATGTTCTAATAAATTGATTCAAAGTTAGGCTAATGGTTCTCTCTACTATATAGATTATCTCACAAAGTAATATTATGATATATGGTTTTCCCCAACATTAGAATAAACTAAAAATATATATTCATAGGGGTTATTCAACCTTCTCAATGAGGATTACAACTCACCACACCTGATTTCATCTAATAACATTAGACAAAATTTATCTAGATTACCATTATCGAAAAAACTTAGGCACACCTATCTATTCACTCGCACATCATACACACATGATTAATAAACCCTAAAAGTAATAAAAGAACCATATAATCACCAAATCCAAATAATAAACCCAACTTTTAGTTTAATTCCATGGTTGGATCCTTAACCTTCCAAATCATCCATCGCCCTCATACCCTAAGCACTAGGGTATCTTTTAACTTAATCGCACTTGGATGACATCAAAATTTTCTGATGAACAATAAAAATACATATAATCCTTTTGATATCCCTTGTAAATCTAAAATCTATTATTCTCTATGAAATTAGATAGAATCATATTCACTTATGCACTGGAACCCAAAATCTACCATGACAGTCTGATGACAGGTCTCATCATACCCCAAAGAGTAACCACACAAGGATTGATCCTCTATGGCCTTCAAACCCTTAATTACAACACATAGTGACTATAAAAAAAATATATCACAAATCCGATAGAAATAATGAATCACTAAATTCTACTAATTCCAAAATAACTATGAATTTCAACGACAAGTTCTACTAATATTCCACCCATAACGAGGGACATCCCATCCAATACCCAATGGCGCACTTCCCACGATATGGATATCCTTATACCACTCCTCAATATTAAACTCAATAGTATTCATCATCTTATGTATGTTACTCTTCCAAATCCATTCTCATATATCCTATCACATTGACTAGTATCAAACCTGGATTAATCCTGTCGTAACACTTGATCTATTTTTTTTATACTTCTATATTATTGAGTGAAAATTCACATTATCATCAAAATGAAAGGAAACAATGATCACAATAATTTCATCAACCATCATTTCGTATCCCAAAAATCACAACTCACATATTCATTATCTAGTTGAGTGTTGTGTTTAAGAAACATTTTCCACCTGGATATCATCCAGGATCAACGTTGTATACTCATGTACCACTTAATTGAAGAATCAGATTCATACTCCTAGGAGTTTCACAGCATCAGACCTTGGATAAGACACCTAAAGCACCAAAAATTCCCCTAATTTTTCGGTCTCATCAATCTAGAATCACCCTAAGTGTTACCCTTCAAAATCAAGGAATTATTTCTTATACCGTGGTTTACCAAATTATCTTCCTCCAACAAACATCATTTATAAAATCAAAAGAATCATCCTATACTCCCATCACACTCTTAAAAGAAAATCCAAATTCAATGGGCTTTGGATCTCAGTAAGTCATTCCCACTAAACCGAACAATGATTCTAAAGCATAAGAGCTGCTGGTTCTTCCCTGAAAATATAGTGCTTAATAATTATTGTATCACACATCATGTTTCACGTCCCATGTAGAAATATCACAACATGAAGCATCTACACATGCATATCATATCAAATGTCACTTAAAAGTCCCATCTAACCCCACCCTTGGGTTTCCCTAATAAATTCAATATCTCATCTCGACTATAATACCCATCTTACTAATACATTGGGATACATCTCGGGAGAAATTAGCACTCCTAACTATCCTAAAAACCATGTCTCATATAATCCAAAACTTATGGAAAAAACCAATCTATCCTCATCTAAAATATATTGATAAAATTCGGGTTCCAACACACCAATATCTACGGTTCTCACATGTATGAATCAAGGATCACATGCAAGGTGATGAGCCTATTTGGGAAATGATCATCATTGGGCATTTACATACGAGAAAACCCCCTCTAGGACCATGATGTTATCTATAAAGACATATACATGGAATAATAATATCATTACAGTCCATATCAAGTAAAAAATAGTCATATGGTTTTATTAAGTATAATAACACCAAGTGTCTATATGGTAAAACACTATATTGGTTATTGAGACACTTTAAATAGAAGAAAATATTTTCTTTTAAGAACTAGTACCATAATCACTCATAAGGGGTTTGTCACTAGGGAATAAAATTCATATAATAACTTAACAGGGTGAATATAATTCCCTTAAAAGATGAATGAGATAGTTCTCATTATTTAGGAGCATATCGCCATTGATCCACATGATCTATTACAGGAGATAATATACTATGGTTCATTTGAGAAAAATGACACCATGAATTTATACCAGAAAACACTATATATTTTCTTTGAAATTTTAAAAAACTGAAACCTTTCTTTTAGTGATATCAATAAAAAAAGAATATAAATTTCATGTGAATCTTACATGCCAAATATTATTCTGGAATACTAGCCACTTACCATCAGACCAAGATCCAAAATGATAATAAATGATAAATCTCTAAATATAATTGTGTCACAATAGGTGAAATCATATAACCGTAAAAACATAATCCAAAAATATCAATTCTATATACCTAATAACCTAGACTTCCTATTGAAAAATTGATCATTACACACGAGTCAGAAATCCACAACAGATTTTTGACACATTCATATATCACTTGTATTCTATATCAAAAATAGTAAGGTAAAAATTCCCTGAGACTAATTTATAATATCTCAACGTCCTCCATTACTCAACTACTATTTTAATCAGTGGTCACCACATTATCGTGGCAGTGCCTCCCCATACACCAATGGTTTCAAACTAATTGTAAGGTTCTAAGGTATTATCATGGGGAGACTATACACTAATTTTAGAGTAAACATGGTGGAAACAACTAAAAAACATCCACATTAAGAAATTATAGTACTAAAAATCAATAAAACACAATCAGAAAATAAAAAATAATGTAGAAGAATGTAGTTACACAAACACATGGTCATGCAAGCAAATAATAATTGATCATCCAATCTTTCCATTACATATAGATATAAATAAAAAAAGTATATTTTTTATTATTATTTAGCCTCATCACATCCATTCCAAAAATATTAGTTTTGATATACTACCCATCAAGACACTATGAACCTCTTCCCAACCTGGTTGTGTGATCATTAATGTCTTCTTAGGCACCCAAGTGTCATGGATGCCTAAGAAATGTATGATTATAAGTTAGTAGTGGACCACCAATGTGGTCCCAAACATAACCAATGAATATGGTGAGTATTGTTATGAAATTATCACAATAAATAAATACAATAACCCAAAAATAAAATCATAAATAAAATAACCATTATCAAACATTTAATTCTAATTTGAAACCCAGGATAAACTATACCTGTTTAATAAATTTTTGGAGTTCCTCTACAGACATCACATAACCATGACAACTAGTACTAGTACCCACATCAATATAATAGAAATTAAATATAGTGATTCCTATGAGGTAATCTTATGAAATCCAATAGAATCAAGAAAGTGTTGATTCCTATGGTAAATCATAGGAAATCAAGTAGTAACATGAATAAATACAATTATTAGGGGAATGAACCTATGAAATCCATATTAACGTGGCATACATATTAAATGGCCATAAAATCCTTGGAATCCCATATAGGTGTGATCAGATTACATGGATATTTACTATGCAATTATAAATAGATAGGTATCTAAGATAAATTCTAGTGTATATCCCAAGGATTTGTAAACATGAAGGCATACAGCTAAATCTGAGGTCATCTTTTATCCATTCCATCAAATCATTCATATATTTTGAATATAAGGTAACCACCTGGACATTAAAAATATTATTTTCATATATTATCAAAGGTTTCATGTAATTTCATCCCTTCCATAATATCACATTCAATATATCTCATAAGTGTTAGTCATCTGCCAAAATATGCCTAACATGCCCAAGGTAGGCCTCTCAAGTGCATGAAATATCCTTATTTATATAGCCATATCAAGATCAAAAAAATGATTATGGTTTTAAGGTTACACAAAAAATCATCACTACCCATCCAAACACAAACCCATTTTATGGGTTATAGAAAACTACCCCCGGATAGGGCCCCATAGACAACACCATACCATGAGCCCCCTATATGGGTTCCTCAGTCTAAATATCATATTGTCAATAAAAACAATCCAGTGAAAGGTTAGAAAATATCTCATCCACCTAAGGATCATATTAAAGCCTCACTAGCTTCATATGTTAAGCCACATTGGCATCACTCAATAATGATGACATAATTCCCACCTCAATACCCAAATCACCCAAGTCTGATCCACAAAACCAACCTATCATAACCTACCCAAGGATTTTCCACAAGGGTTCTCACATACAGGGGGATAAGTAACACCAACATAAATCACTAAACATCTGTCCTATTGACTATAAGTAATCACAATTCATATAACAACCTACCCACGATAATCATCCCAATTATCACTCATCCATGCACAAATAGTCTATTTAACCTATCCAAGTCCTCTATGATTACATAATCCATTTTTGTATGACCCATTAAGATTATATTATCCCATGTATCACATTTATAATCATTTCATTTAATCAATGATTGAGGCATCAAGTAAGTGCCCAACATCCCCTGTGGCCAATGGCACATTGTTCATTCATATCATGAGAATTAAATTTAAAATAAAACAATTTACCAAAATGAGGGGTTGACTACACGAAAGCGGTGAGACCATATATCATATGAATATAATGAAATTTATTTAACAATATAATGAATACAAAAGGACTACCTAGCTAAATTATAGATTTATTCCCCTTTTAAAGTAGCTCATTGACTCTCTCCAAATCTTTTCCCATTCCAACAGGCAATCTATCATTAAAAAGGGTCCTAAAAATCAACCTAAAATAAAAATTAATTAATTATAACCCTTTATTATTCATTAATAAATTCACGATCAATTTACAATCTAATTTAATATAGAAGAAATTCTTAATGACTCACCAAGAAACCTCATCTCATAAAAATCATATATAACCCCCCAAAGAAGGTCCATGGAATACTCCCAAAACCATACTGAGAATCTATCTTAAGAAAAACAATCTAATTACATTAATTGTAAAATTTTACTATTAAATTAATAATTTAATAAAATTTAAATTTAAAATGAATAAATTGCTAAAATTCCATCAGGAACCCTCATTATACCAAAATGGTGTCCAACCAACAATATAAGGTCAACAAAAATCACTTAACATTATTCCTTGTAAAATAATTAACAATAAAACTAGGTAAATGGATAATTACATTTAATTAAGGAAAAAAATTAGTAAAATTAATTGGGTGATGGTTTTTGGAAATAATAGCTCACAAAAACGTTTCATAATCCTATCAGTACATCCTTAATATATGTTGATCAAAATACCCATCACATTGTGATGATTCCACCATGTTCTGGGAAAATATTCAATTAAAAACTAAGCTAGGCCATGATAAAATTCATAGCAATTACAAGGGACGTAATAAATGATCATAGGAGATATCAATCTAAACATTGGATAATCACCATCTAGAACACTCCAAATGAGTGGAGGGTTGAAGGTGATGGAGGGAGGGACTCAATGATCCCCCTAGTTATAATGTGAGAGAAAGGGGGGATGTTAAATGGATTAAGAATCCTTATAATTGAATAAGTTAAATGGTAAAACCAAAAAGTTATACACTCATGGATATGGCACTGAAACATACAACACACTATGGGGCACCTCCATGTAGCCACTGAGGACCCCAAAAAATTGGGGACCAAGGAAATAACCTCACCCCCCATTTATGATTTCTCATAGAGGGTCCCTACCTCATAAAATATCATGATATATGGGATCAGGATAACTATGGTCCATAAAAATTCCCACCAATTAAACACCATCACATGGGAGACATTATCTCAACCATCCAACACCCACAACAGTGACCACTATGATAGCTCAAAATGTAACCATCCATTAATTTCATCAAATGAAGAAAAAACTATGTTACATAAATTCCTAGGGAATTTTATCTTTAATGATTTATAGAATTAGAATACAAATTAACTATTAAATCCCAAGACTTTCTCAACAAATTGAAACTTTCCCAACTATATAGGAAAGTATATTGTTTATAATAAGTCTTCAAAGAATCCCAGAAATTTGTCGCACATGTAATTTTTTTTTGACATGTCATGTGTAATATTTTTATTTATAACATGTGGAAATGGAAACCTAGAAGGGTGAGATAAAACATTTTATAAGGGAAAATTTATAAAATAAAAAATCATAGAATTAACAAGTCATGAAAAATATGTTAGGAAATAAATGATAATCAAATAATTCCAGATTTCTAATTATTTGAAATTGAAACCAATCCATGGTTAGTAATATAAGTAAGAAAATGGAAAATAATAACTGATTTTTTGAGGATTTAATACATTTATTCAGACTTTTTAATGCCTTGTGAAAATAATTTACATATCATTAAGGCCATGTATAAATTTTTTTAATTTTTATCAAGACTATAATTATTATAATATAAATAAATGGGCATGCATACTCCAAATACCCAATCTAGATTGTCTCATGATACCTACTAATGCATCGAGTTGATATTGTAGACCATAACCAACACTAATTAATTGTAATGTATTTATTATTAGAATAAATTAAAAGAGAAGAAAATTAACTAAAAAATTCTATACTAATCAATGTATATTTATATTGAAATAACAATTATAAATATTTTCATCATTTTCCAAATCAATAAATGGAATATCTTTCTATGAACGTATCCTTGAAACATACACTATATATAATAATGGGTATATAATTAAGTAAATAATTTCACAAAATAGAACAATGTATGGGTATCTACGTTAATACCCATCAAAAAAAGATATCAAAAACAGGGTATTCAAAAAGGAAAGGAATTAGAAGAAAACAAGTTCCAATAAATAGTGGAGTATTGTGAAAGAAAAAAGTAGTGATGGATTTCTAAGAATTTGATACAAAAAAATAGTATGAGTGAATTTAGCAGTTAATATGTGAAATAAAATCTTAGGTGGTAAGGAAAAATTAATGGAATAAAGCTGTTCAAGAACACACATTATAACTCAAATAAATAACATTTTATTTATCCAAATACCTTATGTCTTTGGAAAAATTTCAATAAAAATAACATAAAAAAGAGAGATTCAAATTTATCTTTAAATACCATGATGAAATGTAAATTAGTGTTATAATATACCAAATAAGAAGTTTATTCACCATTAAAATTTAATTTTTGGTATAAAAAAATAAATATCTCTAAGAATAGAATTTGAGATAAAAACCCTTATGAATTTGTATAACAATATAATCAATATTATATGTAAGAGGGATTTAAAAAATGTCCTCAATAGACCATAAAATAAAATTTAATATATATATATAATAAATAACAATGGGTATTATATATACCATATAAAATAAATCATGGTGTTCGATATTAAACAAGTCTCATGGATTTAAAAATTGACACAATGAAACCCCTATGACTTTAGAAAATTTTAAACCAAATGAATATAAGGGTGCTATAATTAAATAGAATTGTAATTACTATTAATGAAACTTGATTGATTATAAGATAATTTAATGTTTCATTAATTGTACCATAAAAATAATTTTGGTGTGTGATAATAAATATGTCTCAAGGAGTGAAACATGATACATAGGACACTTACCTTTAATCCAGCTCAATAAAACATGATATATCCTCCGATAAAAACAATTACTATCAAAATTACATATTTTTTAACCTTATTTAAATTTATAATATTTAATAAACTTAATTTATAATAATTTACTACATATTTATTAGTTATTTATATTTTATATCCATCATTGGATGTAATTAGTTTTGATTTTTTGTTTAGTACATGTTCTATAATGGCAGAGTTTATTCCTGTTTATAGAATCAAAATTATTTATCCAAATATAATATCAGGTAAACTAATTGATTATTTATAATTATTTATTATTTTAAAATTTCATTTCATTAGTGTTTTAGTTATGATCAATGGTTATAGAGTCAGTGGAAAGCGTGTTTCGACAATTTTAATAAATGAGGGTGGTTTCTCAATAATGGGTTAGACAGTTCCATTACCATTCCATAGAAAACTGATAATTATTGAATTATTATAGTAAAATATCATAAATAATTATGTATTCGTATTAATCCAGTAAGGTATTTATAGCATTCTTAATGTAGGTTGTTAAACAGACCTAAAATAATTGGTTATAATCTTAGGGTGAGTACGGATAAGAAAGTGAATATTTTGGAATAATATCATTCGTATATATTTATAATGATATTAATTTTATGTTATTACATTTTTTAATAAAATTATAATAATTGTATATGAATAATAAAATTTATGTTTTAAAAATTAAATACATCACTTTTCTGGAGGTGGTAGTGTGCACATATGTACAGGTAACACGTTTGTTATTCATAGAGTAGGAGGATGATAGGAAATGTCTTATAATATTGGAACCTTAGTAATGGTATAAAGATCATAAAATTAATTTAAATAAACATTTATAATAATTCTTGTATGGTGGTGATGAAAAGTCAAACACACCATTCATGGAGGTGGTAGTCCGCACGTATTCAAGACAACATCTTCATTTTCAGAATGGTTTGGGTGTAACGTCCTGACCCAATTAAATTCTAAACCAGTAGCCAGGCTAGTTTACACATGAACTCATGTGCATCCCTGAAAATTTCAGTGGCCACTGACTAACGTCGAGGGCCTAGGGTGTGTCTGTGGGACGACTATGTCCTCACATACAAGAGTATACATAGTGGTATAACTAGTGTAAATCAGTAATAAATAGAGAATACAAGGGTAAAAAATAACAAATAGCTAAACATGAATAAAAGAGAACAAAAATAGAAGAATACATGTAATAACAAAATAAAATTCAAATGGTATTTCCTTTGGAATTGGGGATGATCTCATTGATTTACGATTCAAAAATTCCAAGCGGTTTCTAACGATTTTGTTCGTAGAACTGGAACTATCCAATGATTCCATATCTGTTTGGACCTACATTCCAAACGTAGGTTCTCATTTGTTGTGAATATATGAGACATAGGAATTTTCATTAGTCGAGAGGATGGGAGGTCGGACTCATCACACCTTTTTTAGGGGAATTATTGTCTACTCCGTGACTCTCTTTATAGATTTACGTTATGTTCGTGAATCCTTATTACATTACCAAGTATAAAATGAGCATTTCTTTAGATCTGACAATCAATGATTATATATGTAGAAAATTTAGAGAATATTTTATATGTATTCGATGTTCTTCATCGAAATAGAATCATCAGTATTTGATAGAGATTCTTACTCAATGGTATCCTTCAATACATAAATGTCTATTGGTCATTATGATGACCATACTGGTTTTAAAGCCACTCAGTGGGGCACTTGAAGTTTATTTTCATTCAGAAGGATATGGATTATTTCATTGTTGGGATCATACCCACAGATGGGCTACCTATGTATCCTTTGTTTTAGAAAAGGAATCAGAACACACGTAGATCTAATAAGAGGGTATGATATTTATGTATGTTTGATGGCTCAAAGAAGGATGTCATAATAACTTTTATACTCTAAGCTCACTTGAGTCATGCTCGGTGTGAGAAACAAGAGGTATTGGTAAAACCAGATAATTGTGCCATGAAAGATGCAACCATAAGAAATGATGTAGGGCATATGTATGTATAACTTCCCAAATAGATGAAAATTAAGATTTACTTTAGGGAAGAAATCCAAGTACAGGGTCCATAATGGTATATGTGATTTATGGAGATTTGGATACTCCTATCATGGGGCTTACTCCAAAGGAAGATTACTAGGTTAGGAAGGGACTTATGATTGGGTTTTACTCATGATAAGGAAGCCCATATCAAAAGTAAATTAAGACAGGTTAAGAGAAATTATGACCGGGGATTACTCCTGAGGAGGAGGCCCAGGTTAATGGACTTGGGGATTACTCTTAAAGAGGATTCCCATATTTGTAGACTTTGAGACTGGGGCTTACTCCCGAAAAGGAAGCCCAGGTTAAGATAACCATGGTTGGGGATTACTCCTAAAGAGGATTCCCATATTTGGGAACATGGATACTGGGGCTTACTCTTGAAAAGGAAGCTCGTTTTAAGGGAATTATGACTAGGGATTACTCCTAATGATGATGCCCAGATTAGGGGACTTGGGGCTTACTCTAGAAAAGGAGGCCCAAATTAATGAGGACATGGGGCTTACTCCTAAGTAGGATGCCCAAATTAATGAGAATTTGGACTGGGGCTTACTCTTGAAAAGGAGGCCCACGTTAAGGATTCTCTCATATTAAAACATGAGGTTTAATGAATGGAATCTTTAACCTTAGAGACATAAAGATATGTAAATCACTAGGTTTTAATATATGTTCTACATAACTCCTTTCATATAAGAAATCCAACAAGGAAGTCATGCCATAAATGGCTTTGGAGAGAGGTTTGAAGGCTTAATCTTTAAGAGGATAGGTGAATAGGCATAGGAGAGGTGAAATAGGTAGGAGGGGCAACGAAAAAGAAAGGGGCGCGCAAGTATTTCATGGGCACACATGTATTGTGTGGGCACGCAAGTCATGGTCACGCAAGTATACTTGCGCGACAAATGGGTACTTGCGTGACCTTCAATCCTTAGGGTAAAACTTGGGCGAGGCTTGGCTCAAGCCTTTAATACTACCCCTAGAGACTTCCAGAAAGGAGGCGTGCAAGTTATGTGGAAGGGGTAAGGTGGAGCACAAGTGTGGCCACTTCCCTTAAGGGCTGGCCACCTAGGCATGCAAGTTTTGATGAGTTTCAACACTTAGGACTTCCTCCCTCTCTTTAGATCTTCCGTTATAGGTAAGAAACTACCTTATATGTGTTCGGAAGCCTTGAGAAGAGACTAGGGTGCCGGGAGCTCAAATCTGAGGTTTAGAATTTTTCGTCCCTGCAATGGGGGGCCCACAGGGGGTATTTATAGGCTGGAGAAGACCCTGGTAGAATTTCAAAGAAGGCGCGCAAGTCACCTACGTGACCAATGGGTGGTTTGCAAGTATACTTGCGCAACCTTGGGGGAACTTGCGCGACCCAAGTGCATTTGAATCTTGGTTCATGCTTTTTTCAATTTTTGATGTTTCTTCAAAGGATGAATCACTTTGGGTTCAAGGTATTTCCCTTTACATTCCATTGGACTCTGTGATGGAAATGAACATAAAAAAAGTCCCCCCTTAGAGTTTTATCCAAAAGAAATGAAGATGTGACTCTTAGGAAAGATGAAAACCAAGGAAACTTCAACACGCAAATGTTGAGCGCACAGAGGGCACGCACAAGTGTTGAGCCGCGCAGGCATCGGCGTGCAAGGGTGCTTCCTGGCATATATATATGTGGCCGTTTCTCGCGCAAAGCACCGAATTTCAGAATTTCGAGCTCTTGCCGCGCAAGTTGTCTTTTCCACGCAAGATGCTCTGTTTTCCATTATTTCTTCGCTATTGTGATGCTATCAAGGTATTTGGACTTGCACGGTGATACTTGCGCGCCAAACACTTGCGCGCCACATCCACACTTGTGCGCCAAAATTATACTTGGGCGCCTTAATGACGTAGCCATTTTTTCACTTTTCTTCTGAAATTTTATGAAAAATCAACTCACTTAAGAGATAATTATTCAAATTTTGTGCAGATTCAATGGATCCCAAGAGAATCAAACAACTGGTGAACTCGAAAGAAAGAGACTTGATGATATGATGAGCATCATTGGCCATGATTACTATACCGTATGTGATAGCACTCTCCCAGATTTGGCTATGTATTTCAAGAAGTATCAACGTGACTTCCCCCAAAGCATTTATCTTCCTTTGTATGGATATGTTCATCTACGAGATGTTACCATTCTTGAGGCAAAGAATTATCTCCCAATTTCTTGGTTTCAGAACTACACCAACTTTGCTTCAGCAAATATTTCATGTGGAGGAGAATTTCTATGTGCTGGAATAGTGGATAAGGCCTATATGATGCATCATATCCCTTGTATGCCAGATCTGAAACCTCATAAGCCCGAGCTGTAGCCACATTTTTTTCCATCAATTTTACGAAACTCTCAGATTGATCAATCCAAAGGCTGGAAGAAGAGTTAGGAATTCCGTCATAAAGGAGGTGTGAAGCGAACTTGGATGTGGGAATACCGGGTGCAACAAACCTATGTACAGTTTGTCGAGGATTTGAAAGGATTTGTGATATACGAAGTCCTCTGGGTTGGGAAAATATATGTTTATAGGCATGATAACTTCATGCCGTAGATACTCAGCCATTGGAGTCCAGAACCAATTATTTCCATCTAAATCATGGAGAAGTAGGAATCAGTCTATGGGAAGTCCACAAGATCTCAGGGGCGCCAATTTTGGGTGATTTGTTTGATGAATTCATCCCTCCCTAGGTGACTTGAAATGATTCAGAGAAAAATACGGCTTTAGCTCGGGAATTATTTAAAATTTTCCACAAGCTCAAGAGTTTAGAGACCTCTTTAACTCATTCTAGAAAGGATATTCATCCGAAGGAGTGGATGAATATGTTTCTTATCGAGATGCAGGAGAAGGAACCGAAGGATATGGGATCGAAGGAGATGGGATCCAAGAAGAACAGGTCCACTCATCCTACCACCTGCCCCAAAATAGAGAAAAGGGGTGCTCCTGGCACATTCTGGACGACTATGGAAGCATGAGAATTTGAGAAGTGGGGATATGAGGTGAATCAGAGGATCCCAAAGAAGACACATTTGACAGGATTTTTGGACTTGTGGCTCAGTGTTTATCTTCTTCCAGTCAAGGACTCGAAGGGAGGCGTCAGGCCAGGGACCTTCATTATTGCGGTTAAGTTGGATGAAGGAAAAATGGTTTGATTGGATACGCCCATTTTAGCAAAGATTCACAAGTGTTTACTCCATGTCATCATGGGTATGTCTCTTTTGAGAATAGTGGGACCATTCCATGTTTTGTGGGGATGGATCACCACTCACTTCAGGACGTATAATGTACAGTATGGAGTACAAATTCCTGGAAGTTATATCAGGCCATCAGTGCTGGAATTCACTGGAATTCCTCCAATGGATCTCAACTCATATGACATGATGGTGATACTGAGAATGTATATGGAATTTAATTTCATTCCCTATGAAAATCCGCCAACAGGGCGGTTTGTTGATGATGGAAAAGCTAGTCTGGATTTAAGGGCATACATGCTGGCCGATGGAGATGGTGTGCTGGTCACCAGGATTGAAGAAGAGATTATATGTGAGGCCTATGCTCAATATATACTTGCACGTCAATTCAAGTGTTTGCAGAAGACTGTTGTATCTCCCCCTGTGCATGTCAAGTTAGAGCAACATCTGATGGTTTCCCAGCAACTATGGTTGCTGACATCTAGGGAGAATACTGGGGCAGTGTTTGATCGTCCAGTTGAAAAAGCGTCATATAACTTGACTACATGGTATGCCAAGCACTGGATAGCATCATACCATAAAGGGGTTCTGAATCATCTGGTTTATCAGGTGGTGAAAAGGAAGAGAAATGTAGAGAAAGAAACCCTTCCTCATAAAGGTGATGCTTCCCCACCTAAAGCTGATTCGCCGGATTCCTCATCTAGGACTGGTTCACCAGATTCTGAAGATGGGGATGATGAGGCAAAACAAGTGGCAAAACAGCCTTGTGCCCGATATAATCCTCCACTCAGAATCAAAAGTCCCACTCCATCAACTTTTGGTGAGTTACTTCATTGTGGAAATTTAATAACTGTTACTTTATAGAGCAAAAATTATTATTTTATTATTCTCTATATGAAGTTGCAGGAGATGGGAAGAAGCTGAAGTCCACGATTGTAGGACCTTCCTCGCAGTCTTCTAGTAAATGTACTGAATATCTACGACCAGAGGCTATCCAGACATGGCCGAGTTTATACTGTGCTGTTGAAAATGCCAGGATGGATTTATACGAGGGGCTACACCTCCCTGGAATAGGAAATCTTGTGGCTTCTACAGATATTCATTACAAGGATAACCCCGATGAAGTGCGGACTTATATCAGAGAGCTATAAATTCTCATATATGCCACTGACGATTCCATTCTTGTCACCAAGCGGGTGAAGGAAATGATAGATCGTGGAGCCGCTGAGGGAACTGATGCTTCCGGAGATGAGGAGTGGCTTGATTACGTGGCTCCTGAAGATGTATGTTTTCTATCTTTATTTTCTTTGCAACTTGATTTCAGTCAAAGCTTTGTTACTCAGGGAAATTATTTTCTTCATCCTGCAACTTTCAAATAATTGAACTACTTAGGTTCCTTCGCCACAATATAGCCCTGGAGGTACTGCCATCGGGGCTACAGCTGAATCTCCTCGTGAGTCGAGAGAGATATCTCCAGGCCAGCAAGCCATGAATGCGGAGTTGGACATGGCTTTCTATTCTACAATTTAGGTACCTGTAAATGAGACTTCCAACACTCCCAAAAATCCATGTATGCAATAGAAACGAAGGAGGAGGTCCAAAGCTAAACGCTTCATTAGTAGTGGTAAGTCCTTTGGGTAATAATGATTCTTAAACTATGAAAATATTTATCATTTTACTTGGGATTTCAGGGGCTTATTCAACATCTCCTCTGAGGGAGTGGACTGGCCCTCTTTTAAAAACCATTGAGGGTTTTGGGGAACAATCACAAAATCAGGCTGACTTGACTGCTCCTGGAGAAGAGCGAGCATCTGTTCCCAGTATCCCTCCTGCTACTGTTGCAAGAAGATAAGAACCTGCTTCTGGTATGTTAACAATGCTTCATAAAATTTTTAATTAAACATAAACTAACTTCCATTATGTGATAATTCATGTTCAAACATTGCATTAGAGGTTTTGGCGGCTATTGAAACTGATGTCGTGATTTTATCTGAAGATGTTGTCCAGGGTCAGGGACAACGGGATGAAGGTCTCCAAGAAGACACATCAAATGCTCCCACTGGTGAGATTAACCAGGATTCTGATATTACATTGGTTGAAATGATGGGACGTGGCACATCATTTGATGATTTTTAGATCATGTTAACATTCCATGTAATTTATAATATTATAGATGTGAGTATTATCCTTTATCCTATTAAAAATAACTTCTTATTACATGTCTAATAATGATTAGTTAAAATATGCAGCTCTATCTGAGAAGGTTTCTAAACTACCAATGCCTGAAGGGGGTACAGAAACCCTAATCTTGTAGAGACATTAGCGAATGTCGAGATGAACCGCATAGAGTTTCCTAATACTCACCCTGAAAATCCTGTTGAAGCTAGGAAAGACGGGGAGGAGCCTTCACAAGTTACTAATCTACCGTTGGGTAAGGGATTACAATATTTGTGACTTTACTTAATTTGAAAGACTGTCAATCAACTTTTGTTATTCATTGAATCTATCCAAAGCATTCCATTGATTATGCAGGGACATCAATTTCATTGGCTAGATCTAGAGGTGAAGCCACAGCTTCCGCCCCAACGGGAATTGAAAGTGAAGAAGCACATGTCAGGGGGAAGGAGAAGAACATGGCACTTCCTTAACTGCATTAATCCCAGATTATATTCCCCCCAATGACAGTGATGTTGAGTCGGATCTAGAAGTAAAAAAGGCACTCCAATTTCCATGGCGCAAGGCATGGAAAAATATATGGAAAATCATATCTGAAGTGCCTCTTGAAGAGCTGTCATCAATGATCCCACGACGGTTATCCCTGTTTTTCATGCTGGGACTTGGCGTGTTTGTATATCAAGAGATCCATGCCATGGTAAAATAAGTCATCTTTAGGAGGGATCAGGAGACAAAGTACCATGAATATCTAACCAGGGTGAAGCTGTCAGCCAATATTATGAAATTTGAGGATATGGTATACGGAGGTTAGGCTGATTATGTTGCCAAGATGAAGGATCTGAAACAAAAGATCAAAGATAATGTCTTCCAGCAAATACACCTTCAGAAACAGTTAGATGTTGTTACTGGGGAACTTGACTAACTGAACAATTCACTGGAAGGATCTCAAACGAGTGGTATGAAAGCCATCGTAGATGCCATGAAAGCACTCCACCGGGCTAAAAAGAGTGAATTTGGTCGATTGCAAGAACTTCAAGTGGATGCTGATGAAGCTCGGGATGCTGTACATCAAGTAAAGACTTATATTGACAGCCTCTTGTAAATTCTTGGAAAAGATAAGAGACTCCAATCTGTGGACATCCTTCTAATTATTATGCATCAAATGTAGAACTTTTTCATCTTTAATCATTTGTGCACACATTTTTTATTTTCTACCTGATTTAAATTTTACCTAAGACAATTAGCCTAGTAAACATAGTTTGATTTTTTATACGATTATTATAAATAACCCTACAAACTTTTGAAACTTTTTATTTCTCAATATTACCTAAAATCATACAAAATGTATGTCTATTGAGATGGAACATGACTTTTATTCAGATATCCCTTGTCTTTTGTGGGTGTTCTAAAGTCATGCACATCGGACACAAAAAGGCTAATATTTAAGGTCGAAATAGCTTTGACCGAATGGATTAAAATAGACTCAATTCCTTAAAAAATTATCTTAATACATATTACCATACTCAAGTATGAGAGAAAATATGTAAACTATGACTTAAGAAATTTTGAATCGGATGAATGATATGAAAAAGGTCAAAAAATCATCAGAAGAAGTAGTTCCCAAGAATAAAGTTATCGTTATTTAACAAACCCGTTAGGGGGGTGAATTATGTAGGGCCAGCTAGGGGCATTGGCTGCATAGTCAAATACTAGCATCTTTTGGTTGACAAGTCTGTTATGTGGACTATTTATACAAGGCCGCCTAAGGGCACGTGATGCATAGTCAGGAATAAGAACTCTTAGAAATTTACTTTTCTACTGCTAAAAATCTAGTGGAATTTTATGGTCATTCAAATTTTGCAAATCATAGAGTTTTCTGTATGGAGAGAGGTACTTAAATATGGAGAAGATACTTCCAAACAAGATTGTCCAATAACTAGATGAATGTCACTCCTACGAAGGTCTGACCCAAACGTAGGGAAGATAAATATATACCATAGACTTGAATACTTTTAGACCATGAAAAAGAATATGGAACAAATATGTTAAGGATGGTTATTTTTTTAGATCCCTGCATATTTTCATTAAGACCAATAAGGACAAAAGAGGTTTTCTTCCCAAGAATGAAATTACAATTGTTTAACAAACACTTTATGGGTTTGAATTATGCAGGGACACCTAAGGACATTGGATTTATAGTCAAATAATAGTATCTTTTGGGTGGCAGGTCTGTTATGTAGACTACTTATGCAAGGCCGCCTAAGGGCACGTACTGCATAGTCAGGAAAAATATTTATTAGATATTGGACATCTTGTGACCACAGGTCGAGAAAAGGGTAATGAAGATCTGGAAATATTTACGGTTAGGATTATGACACAAAAAAATGGGTATTGTCCAATGTATATAGAGATACAAAGATCAATGATAATGATAATCATGTTGTGGCTGGGTCCTGAATTGAAATGTTGGACTTCACTACGTATCCCATAAATATGGGACTCAAGCCATACGCAGTTCTTGAAATACAGTTTAACATTGTGTGGGAATAAAGTATGAGAGATCTTAGTTTAGGGTCATAGAGCTTGGACCATAATAAAGAATACACAGTGTGTGTTTTCATAGAGACTTTTCAGCGAGGAGATAGAAATTGGAATTTGGGGTTAGGCCCATAGACTTGGGGCAAGAATCGAGGGACACTCGAACGTTCCTACATATCCCATAAGTATGGGACTCAAGCCCACATAGTTCTTGAAATACCCTCTATACAGATTTTGTTCGTACATGTGAAGGGTGAAAAGGGAACTTTAGTGAAATGATGGTTTGACCCAAGATAAATGGTTCGGGCATTAACATGTATGCACATAGTCATTGGAATATAAGATGATTGTAAATTAATGTAAATAATGATACCCTCTTAGGTGAGGGTATCAAAGAATTTTGTAGTTTATTGTCGTACAGGAAAAAAGTGTTGTACAGTTTAACTTTGTATAACAAGGACGAAGGTGAACCAATGTAATGATAATGTTTCTGGGGTTGGTTTAACAAATCAACATCATATAAGATGGTGGTGAACTGATGTGCGAAGATTAGTTTTGGGATTGAACCTTAGGAGGTTGCCTACAACCTAGCCTAGAAGGTGAGGATCAATGTCCATGTAGTTCAATTAAAAAAATGAATTAGTAATCATGTTATTCTTGGGGACAACGACCTAAAAATGGTTATGGGACTTACGCATGGTTAGCAGCCCAGAGAGGTTATTATGGTTTAAGTTTTCTCTAAGCTCTTGTGATTTATACTCGGTGTGAGAAACAAGAGGTAGCAACAACCCTAACGATGAAAAATTTAATGTCATGTAGGACATATCAAGGGACTATGCAATTTAAAGGCTTGTAGTGAGGACTATTAGTGATGCACAGTTTAGTGTCCTGTAACAGGGAAAAAATACAGTTTAACGTCATGTAGGACATATTGAGGGATTTATGTATAGTTTAGCTTCATGTAGTTAGGACGATCAGAACAATACAATTTAATGTCATGTTGGAAAAAAGGGGGACTGCGCAGTTTAATGTCATGAAGTAAGGACAAAAGAGGACACATTTTGACGTCATGTTGGATGTATTAGGGAATTTTTCACAGTTTAATGTCTTGTTGGATGAAAAAGGGATGATATAGTTTTAGCGTCATGTTAGACGAAAGTGCAAATAGTTTAAGGTCATATGAATGGACAATTGTTGTATAGTTTAACCTCGTATAGGACGATGAAAGAGACATAGTTTAATGTCTTGATGGATGAGTGAAATTCCAGTAGTTTAAAGTCGTATGCATGGACCGTTGGTTATGTAGTTTAACGTCTTCATGGACTTAAGGGCCTTATGTACAACTTAACGTCATGTAGTTAGGACATCACAGTTTAACGTCATGTTGGACGTAAGTGCCAATAATTTAAAGTCATATGCATGAAAACCAGATGTATTTTGTGTTCATACAAAATACTTCTTCAGAAATATGGCATTGGTTGGATTAGTGATGAGTTCTCCATCCATTGAGATTAAAGAATAAGCTCCATTGGAATAGACCTTATGTATTGAATAAGGTCCTTCCAATTTTGGTTCAAGCATGGGAGGTTTCATTCCTGGTATCATTGGAGTTATGAGAACTAATACCAATTCTCCCTGAACGAATGAACGAAGATGAACATTTTTTTTGAAATCTCGTGCTATTTGATTCTGATAGACATCCCAGTGGTGCATGGTGCAAAATATTTTCTCTTCTAACCACTCCAATTCATCCAATCACTTTTGAGATTGTTCATCTGTAGATGACTGATCACAAATGGCTACTCTGAGCGAGGGTAGTTGAACCTCAATTGGAAAGACTGCTTCCATTCCATATACCAATTAATATGGGGTTGACCACGTTGTAGTGCGGGTGGTGGTCTGATAATCCCATAAAGCATGAAAGAGTTTATCAGGACATGACTTCTTATCTTTATCCACCATATTTTGCAGTATATTTTACATAGTCTTGTTAAAATCATCTAACTGGCCATTGGCCGCTGCATGATAACGAGATGAATGGTTGGATTTGATATTTTATTCTTGATACAACTTCCTCACCTCGGATTAACAGAAGTTGGTGCCATTGTCCATCAATATGGTATGAGGGACACCAAATATGGTAATGATGTTAAATTTGATGAAGATAACAATGCATTTATAACTAACTTATTTAAGGGGTATTGCCTCTTCCCATTTGGAAAAGAAGTCAGTAGGAGTAAAAATATACTTAAACTTCTTGGTTGTAGCCGAAAGATAAGGTCCCACTACATCCATTCTCCAAGTGGAAAATGGCCACAAGTATTTAGCTGTATGAAGGAAATGTAGGGGCTGATGAATGAAATTGGAATGTACATGTCATGAATGACACTTATATTTTAAATTAATACAATCTTGTATCATTGAAGGCCAAAATTGTCCAAGCATTCAAATTTGATCAGAGTCTATATCCAGACTGGTGGGAACCACAAACTCCTGCATGAACTTCTTTCATGATAACCATTATCTCCTCAACACCAATGCATCTGAAGAGAATTCCATCAAAACCGTGTTTGTAGATAATTTTCTCAAGGTGATCTAAGCCATCATTATGAGTAAAATTGACCAAATGTCGCCGTATTTGTTCTTTCCTGACTCTATCAGGTGGAATTATTCCATTTTGAAGGAATTCCCTAATATGTGTCATCCATCCTATAGTATGACCATATGGTTCAGGAATGTGACTAATTTCATTGACTTCCTCTATTTTGATTTGAACATAAGGTGAAATTGTATGAAGGTGGGAAATACTAATGGTTGTCTCATCCCAATATGAATCTACCAGAGCTGTGGCTATATTATCTAGTGCATCAGCTTGGGCATTTTGTGATCTTGGGATATAAGGAAATGTGGGATCCAAAGGGAATTCCACCATTAACTCTCTGATGTAATCATACAAAGGGATTAATTCTTCTTTTCGGATGGAATAATCCCCATTGACTTGTTTGATTACCAGTTCTGAATCACCTTTCACCTTTAAGTGATTCACTTGTGCTTGAAGTGCAAACTCCAAGTCTGCGATGATAGCTTGGTATTCTGCTTTGTTTTTTGTACCGCCACCCAACAATGAGAAGGAATAAGGTAACACTGCCTTTTCTAGAGAAATGAGCACAACTCCTAACCAAACTTTGTTGAATTTAGGATTTTCCATTTTCCGCCCTGTTGGACTTCTGGAAGCACCATCAAAGTAAATTTCCCATGTTTGAAGACTTTCTTGAATAAAGAAGACTTCTTCATCAGGAAGATCAATATCCGAAGATGTATCTTCTATTGAAGGGTTTTTAGCAAAAAAATCATCTTGAGATTGACCTTTATTGCATTTTGAGACACATATTGGATATCAAATTGCTGCAAAATAACTGCCCACCTTGCTAGACGTCCTGTAAGCATTGGTCGACTTAGGATGAATTTTAGCGGGTTATTACGAGATACCAATTGGACCTCGTGATGTTGCAGGTAGTGTATCAACTTTTGAACTGCAAAAATTAATTCTAGACAGCACTTCTCAATACTTGAATATCGGGTTTCTACTTCAAGAATAGTCTGACTGAGATAGTAGAGGCTGTTTTCATTTCTAGCATCATTCTTCTGATCAAGAAAGGCACCCAATGATCGCTCTAAAGCTATTATATAGAGGATAAGTGGTATTCCTTCAAAAAGTGGCATTAATACTGGTGGACTAATGAGATACTTCTTGAGAATATCGAACGCTTATTGACATTCTTCATTCCACTGGTAAGTGACTCCCTTCTTTATCAATTTGGTGGAGGGTAAACTTTTACCTGCCAAATTGACGATGAAACGCCGAATATAGGCTAAGTGTACTTGAAGACCTCTCAATTATTTCAAATTTCGAGGAGGTGACATAGCAAGGATTGATATTGTCTTCTCAGGATCAACTTCGATACCACTATGGCGTACAACAAAGCTGATAAATTTTCTTAAGGTTACCCCAAAAGCACATTTTAAGGGGTTCATCTTCAAATTACATTGCTGAAGTTTGCAGAATATGACTTCCAAATCAGCCAAGTGATTAGAATGGTGCATAGATTTTACCACCACATCGTCCATGTTACATTCAACGAACTTCCCTAAAAAGGGTTTGATGTTACGATTTAGGGCACACTAATATGTTGCACCTGTATTCTTTAGGCCAAAGGGCGTTACACGATAGCAAAACACACCCTGAGGGGCTCTGAAGGCTATATATTCCTCACATTCTGGAGACATTCGGATTTGATTATACCCAGAATATCCATCCATGAAGGAGAGTGCTTCATAGCTAGTTGTTGCATCAATTAATAGTTCTGTAATCGTAACTGGAAAATCATCCTTAGGACAATGCCGATTAAGATCTCTGAAATCAATGCAAACTATAATTTTACCATTCTACTTTTTCACTGGGACAATATTAGCCAACCATTTGGGATATTGATCTTCTCTGACAAAGTTTGCTTTGAGGGGCTTATTCACTTCAGCCTCAATTTTGGAAGCATGGGTTGGGTGTGTTCTTCTAGCGGCTTGTTTGAATCCTCGATGCTCTTCTGGAAAACCCAAATGATGAGTAGTGACATCAGGATCAAGTCCTGTAATCTCTGTATAGTTCCATGCAAATATATCTCTATTTTTCATTAAAAATGAAACAGACATCTCTTTCTCTTCAAGAGTCATTGCTGTACTAATTAAAGTTGGGTGTGGATCTTATTTTGCACCCAAATATATTTCTCTGAGTTCATCCATGGTGGTAGAGATACCTTCTTCAAATGCTGGAGGAGAATCCCTGAGATCTTCCACTTCATCTTCAACATGTGTTATTTCTTATAATTCTACTTTCTTAATAGATGATGAAGCAAAATTTTCATGATCATAAGAGACACTATAATTTTCACATCATTAAGAGAAAGCTTCCATTTCTGACCCGATTGATGATGAATAGTCTTCTTTGGGTAATAAAGAGGAGATGATGGATTGAGAATCGACATCATCATTTGCCTCTGGCATTACTATAACTTCCTCTCACCTGGTTGGTGAAGTATAGATTTGTTGGACTTCAGAAGATGAAATGAAGACATCTCTATTTGAGTTTTCATCATTGCCAGGTGAATCACCAATTTCTCCTATGATGTATGGCTTGATTTCTGTAATTGACATTATGGAAGTTTCCATAAGAGTATTTTTATTTGGGTATATCCTGTAAATTTGACTGGTAGGAAATACATAATTTGTACTCACATGTGGTAATGGGTTTACTGGAATCTTTTCCAAACCATATAGAGCATTAACTTTAGTAATCTCTCTTATTGTGGATTCCTTATTTCCCTTCATGTGATAGAATTCCGCCTCAATGTATTGAAATTCACATTTCTTGAACGGGGCCTTATTACCATACAATTTCCCAACATGACCATCGAAACAATATTTGAGACATTGATGGTATGATGATGGGATAACCGCATGTTGATGTAGTCAGGGTCTTCCAAGCAAGATGTTGAAGGCTGAGTCTTGATCAATAACCATGAAATCTGAATTGGATACAAGATCTCCAAACTGAGTTCTGAGTGTAATCTCACCTAGTGGTTCTTGTTCATTTTTATCATATACTTATAACATCATAGTAGAAGGAGATAAATCAGAATTAGTGAGGCCCAATCGACGAAGTGTATGAATAGGCATGAGGTTGACTCCTGATCCATTATCAATGAAAGCTCTTCAGATGTCTACACCATTAACCTTTACAGATAAATAGAAAGGTCTCATATGTCCTTGAACGACATCATATTCATCTTCATCTATGAAAGATATCAATGCATCGCATTCTGTAAGATTATTCTCTACATGGTAGGCTTCGGCTGCAGTAATTTCAGTTTCAAACTCTTGAGGACTTGAAAAAGCCTCAATGAGTGCCTCCCAAAGATCCTTTGATAAATTCAAGGCATCCAGAATTGATAACTTGGCCGGTACTTGGGCCAAGTGTTTCATTACGTCATACTTTTGATCTAACGTTCTACGTCTCCCAACAGGAACATGTGGTTTAGCAGGTGCCTTGAATATGATGCTTTGGAATTTGATGCATCTTGTACCAGGATAGGAGTCAGTAATATTCTTGGATTTGGAAGATTAAACTGATTTGGTCTATTTACTTGCTGAGAAGACAAAGGTGGAACCTCTAACCGATCTTCTAGAATAACTGTGCCCGGACTAAATCTACCTTCTGTAGAAGAACTTGTTCATTCTTGTTGAGCTCGTTGAAGGGTTCTACCACGACTTTATGCCGCATACACAGTTCTAGTAGGGGTAGAATTGGAATAGTGGCCTCTGAATGATCCATGACATCCCCTATACCCTGAGCCTCGGGAACATCCTCTGATTCCACTATTTGATATGGGGAACCCAGGTTCATCGAATTCGAAACTATGATTGGCATAAGGATTTGTTAAGTGAATCATATTAACAGAACCAAAGATTAACTCTTCATCCGATGAAGACTCTGTCTGACTAGAAAATTTAGGTTGTGCTGTTTGATGGGGTGGTGCAAGTTGCCTCAATGTAGATGGCATAAAATCTTCCAGAGTCAAGGACAACTTGGGCATTAGAACATACTCATATTCTTCTGATTTTTATTCGTTCTTTGAATTATACTGTTTCATTGAGGATTTTCCATTTGATGAAAAGAGTTTTGTTGTGGCATTCATGGAAGAAGGCACAATTTGTTTCTTGAATTGTTTATTCAAAATAGAATGAGATCGGTATATAGTCTTTCTAACCATACAATCATCATATTTTTGTGAATTTTTGTTCTTGACTTCATTCCACTCGCCTTCCTCCTCTAGATCTGTAGCAGTAACACATAGTACCTGAGCTGAAGAACCATTCAGTTTAACTTGTCCCAAGATGACCATTTTTTTGCAGGAGGTCCTTGAAAAAAAACACTCCTGAACGGGATTCCCCAAAATTTGATGAAACGGGAAATAGTTGGTATGGTCTTCATCTCCTTCCTTGTTTGGCCTCTTGGGCCTTGGCAATTGAACCAAATTATTTTCCATAGCCAAAATGAAGTAGCCAGGAACTTGTTCATTTCGGAAAAAGTAAAATTTGCTTTTCAAATCCTCAAATTGTTATCATCTTTGATCTCTTTGATCATATTGACAAAACAACCTCTATTGCGGACTCTCAGAAGGTGGAGCCCATCGAGAAGATGAAGGTTTCGAAGTAGAAATAGGTACAAGTGCTTGTTTATGAATAACTGTAGCAGTCACTTCTTTACCCATTCTCCTTCCTAGAGCTGATGTAATTACAAGATCATTATCCTTAGTCTTTATAAGAGAATATTCAATCTATTGAGCGATTTAAGAAATGTCTCAAAACCCTCCTGTGTATTTCACAAGGATCAGCGGTGTGCGCAACTCATCACGCAGATTTTCTACACAGATTGGAAACAATTCCTCTTAAGGGAGTTCTAAGATTAGGGAATATGTTAATCCCTTCCAGCGAGCAATGAAATATGAGACCCTTTAATTATCTCTTTTCTTACAGTTTGTAAGATTAAAAACTGTTGTCTTTGGAAACATTGAGCTGAACTGAAGAAGGAATTTTTGGTGAAGATCCTCCCATCCGGTAATTGACCTGGATTGCAAGCTTGTGTACCAAACAACGACAGTCCCTTATAATTACTATACAAAACACATGAGCATAACTGCTTCTTGTTGCTCAAGGGTTCCCATCATAGGATCGCAATGAGAAAAAAAATGTCCTAAGTGTTGCTCTGGGTCTCCCGAACCATTAAAGATTGGGAATGTGGTAATTGAAAAATTTAATGGGGAAGGAATTTCATCAACCCATTCAGGGTAAGCTCTCTTTTCTGGTTGAATTTGAGCTCTTTTTCCCTTCATAGATTCCAACCGAGCTATTAGTGACTCAACATTAGTTATTAACTTTTTAGAAACATCCAGTTGAGCTTGTACTTGAACAGGTGCAATGACTTGAGCTTGGACAGATGTGGAAGCTGGTACTACAATAGATGGCATCACTGCCGATTGTTGTTGCACTTGACCCATAGGATTAGACCTTTGAGGGTTTACTGATAAAGGAGGATATTATTGATCCATTTTAGTAGCCACAAAAAATTCCTTTGGCTGACAGACTCCAGCACGCTTAGGAGGAAGACTACCCTGAAGTAGTTATGTATTCATCCTCCTCCATTCCTTCATTTCTTCCTCTTGTTGTGAAAATATTTGATCTAGTGAGAGCGATTGGCCTTCTCCAGAGGAAGGGTATGTAACCTGATTAATTCCTTTCCCCATGTTGGATCCCTTTCAGTGAGGGGGAAGTGGGTTACTTGAAGGACCACCCAGATTCTGGGTATGCCGTTGATTTTGTGTACGCACACCTTCTTCATTTTGGACTGTGCGTACAACATCTTGAGCAGGAACCTCTTCATCTGATCCCTCTAAGTGAACCTCATCTAGTGGATCACCCACAATGGCATTGATGACATTAATTGATGCATAATGCATTTCATCCCTTCTATCGGAATTTTTGTGATATTGTCTTCTTCCATGTCTGTGATGAGACATTGCCATTTGTTTATTCGGTCCCTCAGGAACTTCTGGACGAACCATTATTTGGAGGGAATATATTGATAATTTTACTCTTAGTTCCTCTTGAGGCTTCATCCCTAATTGAGAGAAGTCTGAATTTTCTGAGGAAGAGATTGTTGATTTGAAAAAGTCCCCAGTCCAGTGGACTGGGGCTATTCCTGTTGTTCCTGATCAACTCCTTGAATCCTATTTGTTGATTCTGAGGGTTCGGTTAAAAGAGTCCCCAGTCTGGAAAGTGGGGGTGGTTCTTGACATTCTACTTCTGAGAACTTCTTGTAATCTCTCCTGATCTTGAAGATTTTTGTTCAGAAATTGACTGGATGCATCAACCTGCATCCACTTTTATCACCCGGCTCAAAAAACCATTGGATGATTTTTACACTTCATTCACTTGATGACGTGCTTGCTCAAAATGAGAGGCATGTTCAATATTCTCGTTCGCTTGATACATTATTAATTGAACAACTTGTTCTCTGTATGATTGATTTTGGGAAGAACTAGTTGAAGCCTGTTCTTGAGAAAGCCTTTGATTACAAATATAGCCAATTAATTGTGGCTGGCCATGGGCAATAACATTGCATTAGACCATTTTCAGTGGAATTTGCTGACTGGAGAGTACAGTGATATGTAGTGCTCCATGAACACCCCATCCCCTGATATAAAACCAGATGGGGCACTGGAAATTAACTGGCGCAATCTTCTTAGTGTGCCTATGCATGAACATTGAATGTCTCTCTGCTGCTTTTCATCCTTTAGATATCGAGAAACTGAGAGAGAAGCCAAGTAAATTTGTCATTTTAACCCTTCTATTTTCATGATATGATTTTCATTTTAATAATAAGATAATATTTTATTTTTCAACTGACAAAGAGTTTTCCATATGTTCAGATGAATATCATGAATTCCATCATCCGTCAAAATCTCTGGAATGTCATACTGAGAGTCAGCCGAGGGCCAAAACATGACTGGCACATCACCTTTTTCCAATTGTTTTCTCATATTCAGTACTTCCTCTTTATCATTCAATGGAGATTCTTCTACCTGATTAGACCAGAGTTGGTGCTTCTTTTTTGCTTCATCGAATTCAACATGATCGGTAGAGAATTCACTGATCAAACTAGAAGATGAACGATCCAGGGGTGGTTCGGAGAATGACCTACACCTGGGCTATCTTTTGATTGAGAAAGTATTTCACCTGCTAGTGGGGAACCATCATAAATTACTGGCTTCACATTTGCAAGTGCCTCAAGATAAGAGGGATTTCTCGTCTCAAAATTGTCCATTAGAGCATTTTCTAGGAAATGTGCATTATAAAAGTGGAGAGGAATTTGTAGTTAAAATCATCATCATGGGGAGGATCACCATGGTGGTTTACAGCAAAAGATGAAACATTTTGCTCCTTGGTCTTTTGGCCACATAGATGGTTCCTGTGGCTCTCATCTGAGGACGAAACTTCGCGATCGACCGAATTGTCATGAAGCAAGCCTTAATGAGGAAGTGTCTATTGATGATCTTTAGAATTAATGTTCCCACTATTGGGAAATGAGGGAGTAAAATCTTGAATTCCATCAGATAATTGTCTAAGGGTTTCAAGAACTCTAGCATCGTGCATGGCCTTATTAAAAATTGGCTCTAGATTTCTTAACTGTGTTGGG
Organism: Viscum album; assembly: GCA_963277665.1. Taxonomy (NCBI): domain Eukaryota; kingdom Viridiplantae; phylum Streptophyta; class Magnoliopsida; order Santalales; family Viscaceae; genus Viscum; species Viscum album. The sequence goes on along the minus strand of OY728125.1, from coordinate 258,730,131 downwards.
CGGGTCTTCTTTTTAGATGCCTTATTACTCAATTTAAGAACAACGTGTTGATGAAAAAGTTTATTATGGGTAGGAGTATGTGCCTACTCATAAGAAATGATCAGGTTATGCTGATTATCTATGTTCAAATCATGTGTATGTGCCTGACATGGTTGTCCATATGATATGGGGATGTACGCCCCACAACCCTCTTGGACTGGAACAGAGGTGTGTGTCTGTTCCGGAGTGAACTGTTGATGTGTCACTCCATTGGAAGCGATATATTTATGTGTCTTTCCCTGAGATGCTACTGAAGCTGTTATAATATCCTGGCAGCCATCCAGAATATGATCAGGGATTTGCTTCTGCTCTTTCACCATTGAGAAAATGTGCTTAGTGACTTGAGCTGCTAGAACGGGGATATAAATCTATTCCATGCATGGAGAAGGTGTGTGTTCCTGCTCTTTCCCTCCTTTTCCTGTCTGTAAATCCTAATAGTACTCATGTGTGGGGGTAGATAGTTGATTCTGCCTCCTGTTTGTTTCTGGAGCTTTCCGACTGACTTGTCTGAATGCTACCAAACGAGACTGTTGGTAGGCTTGATCAATACTAGCAGGTGTATGTGTCTACTAATTGCACTCTGCCAAACATGGTTGACGAGCTTCCTCAAATACTGACAGATGAGGATTTTGGCAGGATTGATGAGTGTAAGCAGGTGTATGTGCCTGTTTACCAGTTTTCAAAACATTGGTTTGGCAGGATCCATCATATGTAGTCAGACAAGCTTACTGACTAGCTGATGATTTATAAACAGGTGTATGTTCCTGTCAATAATACTCCTTATGAATTGTCTGGTGGGATTGGTGTGCTGCTGCCAGATGAGTCTGCTGGATAACATGATTAAAATGGACGGGTGTGTGTGCCCGCTCATTGCTTTCCACCAATTTAGATTGGTGGACTTCTCCAAATATTTCAGAGATGAGAACATGCTCACTATTGACCTGATTTCTCCTTTGGCGGTTTGTCTTTCCTACTCAGGTTCGTGGAACCTGAGATGAATTCATAGAGATGATACCCTCATCATGTTGAGGGCGCACTGCCACATGAGTCTGGCGGCAATTGTTGATGGGATCCCTCACGAAGGACTCCTATCTCCTTGAATTAAGGCCCTGAGGGACCTGCTCATTCACCTCCCAAGAATATGAGAGTGAATGGTGATTGTGTTCCAGGGATAACGTCCTGAAACGATTGGAGATGGTTGTTGGCACCACCTACTTCTTAATCACTGGTCTTCACTGTCCGGACGACCATGGTGAATTGTTGACTTGGAGGGCTTGTCAACCAGCCTCCAGAGTCAGAATAGTACCGTTTTGACGGTACTCCTTAACCAGCGCATTTGATACCCAATGTTGAAGATGATGAGTAGGTGATATCATCCTCAGAGTGGACAACGATCCAAAAAGAGTAGTATAAGAGGCTTTCACAGCAACAATATTCATAGAAGAAGTATTCACAGGTGTGAACTTAAGAGAATCCATTGTAGAAGATCTTGGGAAATAGTGCATATTTGATATAAAAGACGTAATCAAGATAAGTCCTGCCACTACATCTTTAAGATAAGAACATATATTATTGATTGTCTTGTTGGCCCTCTCATTGAGTTTAAAATAGGGGCCTAACAAATAGGTAAAATATCACTTTAACATGGTTAAGGATTCACGTCGGGTTCACCAATTTTTGTTTCCTTTGGAATTGGGGATGATCTCATTGATTTAAGATTCAAACATTCCAAGAGGTTTCTAACAGGTTTGTTCATAGAACCGGAAACATCCAATGATTCCATATCCATTTGGACTGAATTTTCAAAGTTAGGTGCTTATTAGTTTTGAACTGATGAGAATTAGGAATTTTCATTGGTCAAGAGGATGAGAGGTTGGACTCATCACACCTTTTTTAGGGGAATTATTGTCTACAATGGGACTCTCTTTATAGATTTAAGTCATGTTCGTGAATCCTTATTACATTATCAAGTATAAAATAATCTTTTCTTTTGATCTGACAATCAATTATTAAATATGTAGGAAATTTACAGAATCTTTTATATGTACTCGAGGTTCTTCATCGATAGAGAATCATCTATATTTGTTAGAGATTATTAGTCAATGGTATCCTTCAAAACATAAAAGTCTCTTGTTCATTATGATGACCATTCTAGTTTTAAAGCCACTCAGTGGGGCACTTGAAGTTTATTGTCATTCAGAAGGACATGGATTATTTTAGAGTTGGGATCATACCCGTAGATGGGCTACTTATTTATCCTTTGTTTTATAAAAGGAATCGAACCCACGTAGTTTGAATAAGGGAGTATGATGTCTATGTATGATTGATGGCTCAAAGAAGGATGTCATAATTACTTTTACTCTCTAAGCTCACGTGAGTCATTCTTGGTGTGAGAAACAAGCGGTATTGGTAAAACCGAACAATTTTTCCATGAAAGATGCAACCATAAAAAATGATTTGAGGCTTATGTATATATAACTTCCCAAATAGATAAAAATTAAGATTTACTTCAGGGAAGAAATCCAGAAACATGGTCCATAAAGTTATATGTGCTTTATGGAGATTTGGATACTCTAATTTTGGGGATTACTCCTAAGGAAGATTCCCAAGTTAAGAGGGAACTTATGATTGGGGTTTACTCTTGAGAAGGAAGCCCATATCAAAAGTAAATTAAGACTGGTTAAGAGAAATTAAGACTGGGGCTTATTCATGAGGAGGAGGCCCAGGTTAAGGGACTTGGGGATCACTCCTAAGGAGGATGCCCATATTTGTAGACTTTGAGACTGGGGCTTACTCTCGAAAAGGAAGCCCAGGTTAAGAGAACCATGGTTCGGGCTTACTCCTGGGGAGGATTCCCATATTTGGGAACGTGGAGACTAGGGATTACTCTTGAAAAGGAAGCACATGTTTAGGGAATTATGACCGGGGCTTACTCCTAAGGAGGATGCCCAGATTAGGGGACTTGGGGCTTACTCTTGAAAAGGAGGCCCAAATTAATATGGACTTGGGGCTTACTCTAAAGGAGGATGCACAAATTAATGAGAATTTGGACTGGGGATTACTCCTAAAAAGGAGGCCCAGGTTAAGGATTTTCCAATATTAAAGGATGAGGTTGAATAAATGGAATCTCTAACCTTAGGGACATATAGATATGTAAATCACTAGGTTTTAAGAGATGTTCCACAGAACTCCTTTCATATAAGGAAGCCAATAAGGAAATTATTCCATAAATGGGTTTGGAGAGAGTTTTGAAGGCTTATTCTTGAAGAGGATAGGTGAATAGGCATAAGAGAGGTGAAATGGGTAGGAGGGGCACCCAAAAAGAAAGGGGCGTGCAAGAATTGTGTGGGCGCGCAAGTACTGTGTGGGCGTGCAAGTCTTGGTCGCGCAAGTATACTTGCGCGAGAAATGGATACTTGCGCAACGGTCAATCCTTTGGGTAGAACATGGGTGAGGCTTGACTCAAGCCATTAATACTACCCCTATAGACTTCCATAAAGGAGGCGCGCAAGTTATGTGGATGGGGTAAGGCGGTGTGCAAATGTGGCCATTTCCCTTAAAGGCTGGCCACCTAGGCGCGCAAGTGTTGATAAGTTTCAACACTTTTGCCTTCCTCCCTCTCTTTAGATCTTCCATTCTAGGTAAGAAAGTACCTTAGAAGTGTTTAGAAGCCTCGAGAAGATACTAGGGCACCGGGAGCTCAAATATGAGGTTCTAGAATTTTTCGTCCCAGAAATGGGGGGCCCACATAGGGTATTTATAGGCTGGAGAAGACCCTGGGCGAATTTCAATGAAGGCCCTCTAGTCACCTCCATGACCAATGGGCGGCGTGCAAGTATACTTTCGTGATCTTGGTGGAACTTGTGTGACCCAAGTGTATTTGAATATTGGTTCATGCCTTTGTCAATTATTGATGTTTCTTCAAAGGATGAATCACTTTGGATTCAAGGCATTTTCCATTACATTCCTTTGGACTCTGTGACAGAATGGAGCGTCAACAAATGGTCATTATCAATTCCGTATAATGATTCATGTAATTTCAAGTGTTACAACATTGTAAAACAGTATAATATAATGAACAAAGGGGGGGGGGGGGTAAAGCAGACAACTCCTCAAGCATCATGAGAACGAGACTATTCATGTGCTCTCTAGCTCCCATGTACATAGAATAGCACAAGAAATGATTCCAAATACCAACAAGCATGAATATCTACTTGGGTTCTAATATGTGAATGAGTAAGGTGTGGGATATAAATCTCAATATGTTGTCACACATGATGTCAATCCAAATCAATTTAATGCAATGAATCAATAAATGAGAGTGTGTCACATAGTATAATTTCAAATCAATAGAAATTTTAAATAATAAAAACTTGGTTTGTGTTCCCAAATGGAAACCTTCCTCTTATCACCTATATTTTCCTAATATATAATTATGAATTGGGTACTTTTGAAATCCATTATATATATAAGGGGCCCAAGTGATCAAGGAAACCCAATAAGTGTTACACCCCACGATTGTTGTTCAAATTTGGGTCTAACACAGAAGTCATCATTCAATGTTCTTGTATTACAAGGAGAAAAATCCCACATTCATAAGAAAGAACTTTATAGTAATAAAGGATATTCATATAATGTAATTAAATAATCAATCCATCAAATCCAAAGGTGAAGCCTTATTCCCATCCATGGCGATCTAAAAATAATCCCACGTATCAAAACTGGAACATCTAATAATCCAATACCACAGAGTCCATCACAAGTGATCTATAAGGAGGCCCAGAAATCACTTGAGGCATTGTGACTCTAAACCTATCATAGGTATGTCACTACAGGACATCGTATCACCTGAGGCTTGTCATAGCCATCATTCCAAAAGGTATGTCCATAGTTTCTCCCATAGGGAACCGATATCACTCAAGTGTATATTAAACTACTTGGGACTTAATCACCTAGAAAGCTAAAGAATATCCCCTACGTTTCATGGTATCACTACCTGAGTATGGGATTCTATCCATGATTCGTTAATATGAAACCCATATTCTCTCTCAAAAACTATCATGTGAACCATATCAAGAAAGGAACATAAGAAGGAAAGACATATATATATGATAGCATGACATTAAGTAAAAATATCATGACAAAAGCTTACAATCTAATCATAATAACAATGGTAATATTAATAAACCACAAGTGAAACCATACAAATCATCCATCAAATCTTATGGTGGAGTTTGATCCCATCCATGGAGATCTAAAAATTATCCCAAGTATCAATATGGTACATCCTATATAATCTAACACCATCATGTTCATCCCAATAGATCCATGAGAAGTCTCTAGTACCACTCAATGCATAGTGAATCAGATTACATCCTAGGTATCTCACTAGAGGACCGAGTATCACCCAAGGAATGACATATAGTTATTTCTAAAAGGTGTATCCAAGGTCGATCCCCTAGAGAACTAGTATCACTCAGGAGTATTTAAATCCAACCAAGAAGCCCTCGCCTTTAATGCCAAAGCATCACACCCGATGAATCATGGTATAACCCCCCAAGCACAGTAGTTTATCCATGATTCCTTAATATGAAACCCCTATTCTCATCCATCCCATATCAAGTGAACCATATTAGGAAAGAGACAGACAATAATTTTTATAAGCATTTGATATAAAATCCAAAGAAGACATTTTCATAATCATAATTTCATACAAAAGGAAAACCTCTTATGCTTTTCAATTAAACAATATCGAAGGCATGGTAAAATATGTATTTGTATGTGATTCAACACATGAGTAAAGAACAACTCATGCAGGTCATTAATTAAGCCAAGCCATTAAGGTATCAAAAATCATTAAAATATGGAATCCAAGTCATAAGGCTCCATATTTTCAATGGGAAGTGCCATGGTCAATTCCTTAAGAAGGATGCTATTATCTGGATTAAGTTATCTTATAAAAAACATTTACCTTAATCATTTTATTCACTTGTCTAAACATGAAAAATTCATTTATAAGACTTGGTAAAAATGAATTTATCCTCATAACAAGGAATATTCCGACTTGGGAAATGTCATTTAAGCTAATCAAGAATGAAAAATAAATTTATATTATTCAAAGGGGGGAAATGATAACTAGACAAATATAATCACAAAAAAACAGGCATGGTCGAACCACACTATTATATTCTATTTCATGTATAACCATTTAATTTAGGAAATGTACGTGTTGCATCGTGAAAAAGAAATTCAACAATTACAATATATGTCATTAATTTAAAAAAAGGAAAATTATATTTTAAATATTAAAGGGGAACTTATATGGTTTTATGAACACTTAGGGTTTTTTAAATATAGTAAAATATATTTTTAAAACAAGAAAACCCCTAGAAGAATATACATTAAACATTTATATTGTTAGGAGTTTGTCAAATACTCACATATGAAATGCAATGTCAATTAAAACAATTAGATAAATAAAAAATACATTTACAAACATGATTAAAGGCTATATACAAGCATTCCATATGTCTAAACAATACATCAATTAATAAAAAGCACCAAGTCAAAAAGCCAAAAAAGCTATAAATCAGAAAGTAACACTATGAGTTTTTGCAAACATGGAACCTATGTCGGAGGGCTTTTATTATAAAACCATGAATTTGTTTATCAAACAATTAATATATCATAAGTTAAAAATTATTCTAAAATAATCAACCACCATAACTACATATCCATGAGAATTGAGGGAAGAATGTAATTAATGTGTTATTAAATTAAATGAAAATGATGGGGATCCAACCATAAAAGTCTGCCAAACCGACACTCATCACTTGACAGATTTAGAGACTACCCCAAAATATTTCCCCAAAATCACCCGCACATACACTCATATACATACATACATATATACATATATCCTTTAATCAAAATCATGTATTCCCATCACTATGAGGAAATATGTACATAGAAGATATATATACATACATATGTATGTGTGTGAGTGCCTTCAAAGATGTTCAAACGCTCTACAAAAAAATATTAAGAACTGAAAAACATCGGCAAAGGACTGATGAACTGATAGTAATTTAACTACACCACAAATACTATGAAATCCTTAATTATAAACCAAGAAAAAATATAGAAAAAAATGAAAAACATACCCCAAATCGACAATGGTGATCTTGAACAATCCAAACGGCTTCCCATTTGGTGGTTGTTGCCAAAATATGAAAGGACATGGCCTGAGGATCCCATTGAATACTCTATTATCAGAAGAAACAACAAAATCGGTTCACCCCTTTAACCTAGGGTTTAGGAAAACTAAAATTGGGCAATGTAGAGACCAAAAACTACCAATCAAGGAATGAGAAGGACTTATCCCAACGAATCGAACACAAACCATAAGAAATCTAGGTGGAATCAACACATTAGAGGAGGTCACAAGGAGGGGTCCTATCATATGGGGTTTGGAGGGGGAGCTCTCCCAAGAGGGAAAGAGATGTGGGAGGGGTGTCGTGCCATGGGGGTTTGGGTGAGGGATTTCATGTGACACATGGAAGGAGATGAGGGAGAGGCATTTCACCATGGGGGTTTGGTCTAGGAAGCTAATGTGATACAGCGAATGAGAGGGGATGGGGTGTCGCATGCAAGTAATGAGGGGGAGAAGGGGGAGACCCCTTATGGGATCAAACTTAACCTAATAATAATAATAAATATTATTATTATTATCCTCATAGTAATAATTATAATATTATAATTATTATTGTTATTTAACTTTAATTTATTTTTACACACCAATTTAATTTTAATTTTATTTAATTTTATAAAAACATATTGTTGTGTTCTGACTCTGAGAAATATGTTCTGATGCTCTGTATTAAAAAAAAGATCCTCCTGTAATCGTAAACAATCAAATTATCCCTAAATTTCATATTGTCTTTAAACATGGGATGTTCAATCCTCCCCACAGTAGAACTTCTCATCCTCGAGAATCCTTCAGGAAGAACAAACACTTCACCTGAACAACAAGGGTTGGAAAGAATCATCCATGTGGTTGAATTTTGTTTCCAAATTCCTAGAGCACATGCAAGAATTTCTTAAGAATACGACACATAATCTATCAAAACTCAAGAAAATTATATTTTTCCATCCAAAATAGTGAAACTTTACTTAAGCATATGACACAAACCATACTCATGTCCACATGACGATGTGATCAATGAAAATCCTTCACTGATAGTGACATTTAGAAAAAGGAAGTCAAGTCAAGCAACTGCAGAAGAAAATTCAAGACGACGCTCGACATAGATGGATTGAGTGTTACAAGAATAATTGTTATGCATCCATCCAAGGCATCTCATATTCACCATGAACACGTCCACTAAAGTAGATACCCAACTTCAGGTGATGTTTCAGACCATTCTATAATGGAAACCATGCATCTGGAATACAACACTAAAATAGAACCACCAAACAATCTCAGGAGTTTTAAGGCATTAACAGGGGTAAGACTGACGCTCTCTTAGTGTATCAAGAATGATGTTAAAATATGGTACATTCTTATATCTTAGATGATTACACTAAGAGATTTTAATTTTTTATAATCAATCATACCCTATTACTGGAAAGAATAATGGTTGAACCACCACTATTCAACTCGCATAGAAAGATACTCATATTCACTTATCGATGCATCATCATTAACCAAACACAAGCCTTTACCACCCAAGTAATTTCAGGATCATTCAAATTACCACCAAAAACTACCAACGACCAATGGTGCTTCTCAAAGGATTAATACATTGTCCACCTCAACAACATCGTAATTCTACGCAAGCACTGATACATTTCAAAAACATGCAATCCTCGAAGGAATTCAAACAAAACTGACCATATTCTAATAGTTATCAATGTTTTTTCTCCTTCTACATAGAAGGACACAATCACCAGATTCGACATGATGCTCCCCCACATAGGAGTGTCTCAGTCTTTGAAAGAAAATATTGACCTAAGAACCTATAGATTGGCTCAAGAATAAACAAAACAAGTGAACTCAAGCAGTTTGTTACATCATAAATCACTTGACAACAATAGTGAATGTGAACACATACTACCCTGAGGTTTCATAATAAACCAACACATCCTGAATAATATCAATATGTTTTCCTACCAATACATTCATGCATTATATGGAATGTTCAAAGGATTTAACAGAAATTCATGATTTCCCTTATGAATTGAAAGTTGACCAAATACCTCCTAAATTCTCTAAAGAGAAATAACAAGGTCACAAGTCCTTATAAGATCCTGACCATGGAAAATGAATGTCTAACCAGCTGAAACTAGTCATTACTCGATGCTCACACCCATAAAAAAGGTCAAGGATACAACAACCACCCATCTAAAAAAGGGTTTTATTTAAAAGTTATGATTCTTATGAGGAATTATAGCCCCTAAACAGAACCCAACATCAAAAAACTCATAGCATAATGAAATGAATTTTAACTCTAAGGGTGATACCTACAATGATCCAGCCCCTTAAAATAGATAAATGTTAACCCTATCACTAGTCCATGCCAATTAAAGTAACCAGCTCCAGAGCCTATCCTTTAAGACATTTCTAAAAAAGTGATGGTCTATAGAAAATGACTATGATTCCATTCGAAGGAAAATCAAATAGAAACTTAAGCTACCCTTACACTAGTGTTTTAAATAAAGGACACCAAATAGGGTTACATTTCCATTCCCTTTACTTTTCACTCACATTCAATCCTCAAACATTTGAAAGATTTAATTCAAATATGATGTACATCATTTCAAGAAAAAATCCCATGGTATATAATTTAACCAAAGAATCAAAGAAAAACATAAAATTATTAACAATCTTACTTTTTTAAAACTTTAAACATTTATAAATGAACCATCATAAATAAGGCGATTTATCATAATGAATTCATTTTTAATTGATAATGCTGCATGTAAGGGTCCCACTAATCCAACCAAGGTTTCTCTAAATTAAAACAAAAAGAATTTTATTACTTATTAACATTATAAACACCCAAAATAGACATTTCATTACAAACACACCTCAACTGACCTACTTGGGTCAGTTTTTCATTTTAGAAGTTAATCAATTCATTTCCAATTAAAATTGAACTGCATTTACATTTAAAACCAATTCTCGATATGACATGCATGTATATATTGTTAAAATCATATGATTGACAATATACCAATCCCGAAAGTGCTCATACACATTATAGGCTGACATTTGGATCCCATTTAATTACAATCGATCCATTAAACTCATGAAATCAATAACATAAAAATTGAACTCACATGTCATTACAAGAATATAACATTGAGTATAGAAATATCCTATATACAAATAAGCATGTAATATAAGTAGGTATGCATGATAATTAATTACTTAAACATCATATAAAACTAAGCATGGAATAACACCCATGGCACACAATTAAACAGAAACCAACCTACATATGAAACTATATGGCATGACATATGCATGAAATGTTTAATTCATATGTGCATAATATGTTTCACATAATGAAACCTCCTTTCCATACCAAACCAAGTATGAAATACCAGAAATTAAATAAATAATTAGCCGTGGAAATCACATGAGTCACTCTGGGTGAAATCATATCAATTGTATTAGCAAAAATCATAAAAAAATCACAGTCCTAACAACTTGGTAATTTCCCAATATGTGGGGTGATTAGTCCCATGAAAGACTATTTAGGATGATCCAATACATTCATATTCTCCAATATACTAACCCAAAATAGTATTACAAAAGGAAAAAATATAGCTTTGATACCAATTTGTAACAACTCGTCCCGACTGACCACTAAACCAGTTCCCGAACTAGCAACGACAAGACCTCAATCATATATCCCTAAATGCAAGAGGCTACTTACTAGTAGAGAGGGCCTAGGTTGTTTCCATAGGAACACTATTACCTCATAGATCAGAGTATAAAAAATTGTATAACTATTGTAAATTTGTAGTCAATAGTGGAATCATATCTAATAAATAACAAAAAGCTAAATAGGATTATAAGGGAATAAAAGTGGAAGAATAAATGTAATAACTAAATAAAAGTAAAATGGTCGATTCCAATTCCATATAATGATGAATGTAATTTCAAGTGTTACTATAATGTAAAATAGTATAATATAAGAAAATAAAATAAAAAATAAATGAACAAGTCCTTGATCATCCTAATCATTATCCCAATCATGTGCTCACTAGATCCCATGTACACAACACATCCTAAGAAATGAATCCAAAGAACTATAAGAAATAAGATCTACTCATGTTTCAATCAGCACCCAAGAAGGGTTTGAGATACAAATCTCTGTATTACAGCACCCAAAATGTCTATCCCAATCCATTTTGTGAAATAAATAAATAAATGACGACATGTCACACAATAAAATTTCAATGCAATAACAAATTAAAATAATAACAACTTGGTCTCGGTTCCCAAATGGACTCCCATCCCTTATCACCTGCATCCTCTTGAGCCTAATGTCTGAATGGGGTACCTGTGAAATCAATAATATTTATACAAGGGGCCAAAGTTATCAAGGAAACCCAACAAGAGGTACACCCCCCAAGCTTATGCTTCAACTTGGGATCTAATTCACATGTCATCATTCAATGTTCTAGTAAAATAAGGAGAAACATCCCATGTGCATATTCAATATCATATAATGTAACATCCCTTGTAAATAAAGAATAAAACATATTTCATATTTATTAATATTTGTGAATTAAATATTAGTTTTACTTCAAAGAGGTTTCTATGTTTGATAGCTTACCCAATACACAACAATGGATTTTTTTTGGAATCTTACGTTGCACAATAATAATATAATACTATTATTTCAAATGGTAGTTAACTCCAAGCCGTTGTATAGGCGGGAATGAATGAAACTAACTGCAATATGATTATACATATTTTTTGAATGTATTTAAATTTATCCAATAAAATTTATAGGCTTAAAATGTGAATGAAACTAATTTTAAACATAATTTACATTAAAAGGACGATTTACCACCTTTTGACGGAGAACCCTCATTAAATCTAGTTTTTGTCACTTTATATATTATATTTGACAAAATATTATTATTCTGTAGAATGGGGACATCAAATTTTACTTTGCGTAATTTTTTGTATTTTTATGATAAAGTTCATTTTTTAATGAATAGTGAATAATATTATATTTTAATTCAAAAGTGCATTTTAATCTAATTTATTTAAATGTTTAGATTATCCTTTTAAATGTTTTTAAAGTGTAAATCAATTATATTTTTACCATCTAATCTAATTTTTGACATTAGAAGCAATTTCGCATTTAAATTGTATATAATCAACTGTCAATCTTTTGATAGTTAATATTTCCTAAAAACACGCCTATTGTTTTGACAGAGCGAATTAATTTTAAATTAATTTCTTCCACATCTATGTTTTGAATTTGGAGAAATGGATTCCATATTTGGAATCAAGAGGTTCAAATTTTGTAAATATTTAGCTTTTATTTTTAGGAATTTTAAATATTTACCTCACTAAGTATTTTATTTACCGTTGTTAAAGTGTTTATCAGGTAAATAAGGGTAAACAAATAATATTTATTTACCCTAACAGGTGTCCTAACTCTTTTGGATGAGTCATATCCGACCATGGTCATCCTTGGGTTGATTTAGGGACCCCATGGAGCCATTTAAAAGTGATTATGACACTTTATTTTAATTAACTTAATGTAAAGGCCAAAATGAAATAAACAAATATCATTTAGTAAATTAATTTTTACATGGGGTTATACAAGTTATATTTTCAACTATAAATATTAATTGGAAATATAAAAGGATTTCCTACATCATGGTAGTTTTTTATAATTTTTAGACATCAAATAAATTAAATTATTTATGACACAATCATGATGCAGTATTTACCTCATTAACAAATGAATTAAATAAATAAGATTATAATGATTAAAATATTATCCAAAACACGTCCAATTCTAACTGGATGATTTTATTTCTATTATGAGTCATCTTAAATTTTTCCTTAATTATTATTTGACCATTATAATCCGAATATAATTATATAATAAAATAATGTATTAACACTTTCCTAAAAATCCCGTCCTCTCCCTTATAAAAGGAGACCACTTCTATGCAATTCCTCACAACTCTCAAGCCTTTTGGCTCATCCAGACTCTTCCCAATTAAGCTGTAAACATACCTATACTCCTATTAAAGGTATTACCTTAGGTAGAAGGCACTTCAAGAAGTCATTTGGTTCAAACCAAAGAGAGTTACCCAAATTTAAGGTAACTGTTTCTCTTAAATTATTTTCTTTTATTTTACTTCTCCAACCCCTAAACTCTTTTTGTCTCTTTATTTTGTAACAACACCAGTATTTCCAATATACTAGGATGTTTTTATAAAATGTATTTGAAATACACTTACCCACACCTCCATCTAATGGATGAAGAACATAATGTTTCTATTGATGGAAAACTAACGCCTCACGAAATGATGATTGTTCAATTACATCTTACCGCCTCTCATGGTGTCCATTATGATGGAACTATATTTATATATGATATATATTATGTTTATTATTTCATTATGCTTCTGTACTTCCCAATTTATATCAATCCTTTATGGTTTCCATAGTGGGTAAATACGATAATCTCATTTGAGGAAGTGCGGACTACCGCCCCCTCAAAGTGGTTTGATTCGTTAATACCCTATGTGGGATGTATAAAAGATGGAGTTAATGATATTATATATGATATTTTACTGAAATATAATATACCTATGTATCATTATGTTTTATTTCAATTAAAATAAAAAAGTTATGTGAAAGTAGCGTTCATGCGTACGTACGGCTTACTATCTCCATGAACGGTGCATTTCATTTCATACCTATAAATGTTATGTACTATTATAAAAAAATTTATGTTCTGGATATATATGGTATATAAGATTTCCAAATCATGATATAATTCTTTATATAATGAACTGTTGACTGCATGGACAACTTGTAAATTTATGTTGTTCATTTTTAGTCATGTACCAAATATCGACAAAATGGACGTCATTAACTTAAATGATTACATAATGTTTATAACAAGGTAATAAGTGATATAAAAGGAATAATTAAATTTAAAAAGGTTCTTAAGAAAGTAGAAATTAAATTTAGTTTATTATTCAGGAGATTAATGAATGATCGTGTCAAGTTAGACGCGAGGTATGGGATCTGACCTCTCTCTTTCTTTTCGAGTACTCTCTTTTATGTCATTTATTCTATGCTCCATGTTCTTATGTTGTATGATGTTATTTTATATTACTGATACTTTAATTTTTATTTTTATATGATGAGAGAACCTTTTTGATCTCATCAATCCATTTTTGGAAGTTCAAGTGGCGCCATTAGGCTGCCGAATTTTCGTAAGGGATTTCTTATCTCACTTTCAATTCAGTGAGATTTCCATTGTTCAGCGATTATTTATTTCATGTGGTGTATGTAATTCCCATTAATTTATTCCCTGTGAAATTTAATTTAATTTATGGTTAATTAAATCTTCATTTTATGATCCTTCTTTCATGTGGTGTATGTTTTGAAAGTTACCAAATCGGTACGAGAACCTTTCACCCTCTTCTTTTTAAAAGAATTATTTTTGTTATGTATTTTAATTTACATCTTCTTATGTTGGGATATGTTCTTATATATCATTATTGATTAAATTTTATGTCCATGGGATGAGATACTCTTTTTATCTCATCAACTCGTTTTCTGAATTTTACTGTGACGCTATTAGGCTGTCAAATTTTTGTAAAGGGACATCTTAACCCAATTTCAATTCTTTGTGTTATACTTATACTTGTTGATTATGTCATGCTATAAATATGTGTGAATGAACTCTGATTGATTTACAATTAATATCCACTTATATTGGGTGTATTTATATTTGTCACACATAAATTATTTCATTTATTTATCCTTAATCTAACGATACCGTCTTTATAAGGGATTGCGTCTCAATTTACATTCCATTGAGACTTCATTTGTTTTTGCACCAATTCACTCTTATATGGTGTATATACTGTTCATTGACATATTATATCATGAATCCTTTTATTCTCATGATATTATAAAGTTATGAATAAATTTTATTACTCAATTATTTGTATTCAAGCGTCTCTCATTTTGTTAAAAACTCATTAACTAAAAAATCGTTTTAAATGTTTTAAAGATTTATTCTTCTAAATATTTATCATCAATGTCCATGTTTTCAAAATGGTTTTGGGATTTTTTTTATTTGGAAATTACTGTTTGAAAATGTTAATTTCTTTAAAATCTTCAATGTGGTATGGGACACTTTGATTCAAAAATCTATTTTTAAATGGTTTTGAAAATGATTAGATAAAGCATTGTTTATTTAAATATCTTGATTTGATATAGTGGAATGTGGATATGTTATCTTTCCTTTATACATGTGTTATATGTTATGATTATGTTATAGTTATTTGGAATTGTTTATGTATATGGGTGGTTCCATGATAAACCTAGGGCAGGTGAGCCCGAGATAGCTCTACAATGCATTGGGTAACATGATGGAGGTAAACGTGAATGTTTCTCATAAGAGATTTAGAGAATATACTATGATGAGTATTCCAAATGTGACTCCCTATGTAGCTGTCATAGTTACAATTTAAGTATGTTATGACTTCCATAAGTTACCTTTATGATTTATGATTTCTATGTGTTATTCATAAATCTTATGATTTATTAAGGTATGTTATGATTGAAAAGTATTGGTTTCATTGATTTTTAATTATTAATGGGATAATGTTTTCTTTCCTTATTTTATAACCCTTATTGAGCTTTTTATTCTCATCCCAAGTTTTTGAAATTTTTTCCATAGGACGTAAAGATGAATAGGTTCATGGATGGGATCAACAAAAAGTCATGTTGTGTAAATCATGGAACTAGACATGTTTCTTTTTAAGAGTTTTTATTTTATGAAAAAAATTGATACTGAGTAGTAGAGTCTACTTGTAATATTCAAGTTGTTATGTAATAGTTATGGCCAAATTCTCTAAAACTCTAAACCTTAAAAGATCCTCAATGTGAATTATTAATTTAATTCAAGATTATGTAATGTTTAAGGCCGGGTCATTATAATAATAATAATGAAGGATATGCATATCTTATAATTATACAATCAATCCTTCAAATCCAGATATGGAATCACGTGCCCATCCAAGGATATCTAAAAATAGTCTCAAGTATTACAACAGGAACATTTGATAATCCATTACCACTAAGTGCTTCCAAGGAGATCCATAAGGTGTCCTTGGCATCACTCGATGAATGGAGACTATTATATTATCCCAGGTATCTCAAAAGAGTGTTGAGTATCACCCAAGTCATGGAATATCCATCTTTCCAAAAGGTCCATACATAGTTTCTTCCCTATATAATTGGAATCACTCAGGAGTATATTAAATCGCCCAGGAAACCCTATCCTAGAAAGCCAAATCATCTCCCCCAGTGCATCATGGTATAACAACCCGAGCATGAAAGATCATCCATGAGACCATAATAGAGAACTAATTCTCTCTCTTATCTCATGTTAAGTGATATATATCAAGAAATTCACATAATAGGGAAATAAATATTTATATGATATAACTCCATTATGTAATAATCTCCTGCCAAAAGCTAAAAATATATTCATAACAATAAGGGTAATAATAATAAACTACAAGTGAAACCTTACAAAGCATCTGTAAAATCTTATGGTGGAGTTCAAGACCATCCCTAGCAATATAAAAATAATCCTAGGTATCATAATGATATATCTATGTAATCTGATACCACCATGTCCATCCCAGGTGATCCGTAAGGAGTCCCTAGGATCACTTGAGGCATGATGACTCTATGTCCATAACAGGTATCACACTAGAGGACTGTATATCACCCCAGGCATGGAATAACCATATTTTTAACATGTCTATCCACAATTATTCCCTTAGGTAACTAGTATCAGATAATTGTATATTAACCCACCTGGGAAGCCCTCACCTGGATAGTCACAGCATCACCCCTTGTGTATCGTGGTTTAACCACCCAACCACATGAGTCCTTCCATGATTCCTTAATATGGAACCCATATTCTCACCCTACCAATATCAAGTTAACAATATTATACAAGGAACACACAAAAATTTTAAGAAACAATTGAAATAACACAGAAAGAAATTGTGTTTATAATTCTAATTTAAATCTTAAGGCATAATCCCATATTCTATTCAATTAATCGTTATAAAAGGAATGATTATGTGTGTGTGTGTGTAATTTAAAACATGAGGCAATGACAACACATGCAATTCATTAATCAATACATTCCATTAAGGCATCAAGCTTCATTAAAATAATGCAACCAAGTCATAAGGCTCCATTTTTCCTTTAGAAAGTGTGTTGGTAAATTCTGTAAGAAGAATTCTATTATATAGTTGAAGACATATTATATAACCCATTTAACATAACCAATGTATTCACATGCCTAAACATGGAAAATTAATTTACAATATATAGTAAAAAGGAATGTGTTATGGAAACGAGGCATATTCCTACTCGGGGAATTTCATTTAAACTAATCGAGTGTGGAAATTAAATTTATATTATTCAATTCGTTAAATTATAACTATCCATGAAAAAGTCACAATATAAGAAGCATGGTCAAACCACCATATTATATTCTATTTCATGTTCAACCATTTAACGTAGTAAAATTACATGTTCCATCTAGAATGGGAAAATCAACTATTATAATAAATGTAACTACTTTAACAAAATAGGGTAATTGGACTATAAATAATAAAGGGGAAATTATAAGGTGCTATGAACACTTAGGAGTTTTCCTATGAAGGAAAATATATTTTGAAAATAATACAACCTCAAAATAATCTATGTTAAACTATTATTTTGGTAGGAATGTGTCAAACGTTCACTTAGGAGGTGAAATGGTAATTTAAACATTTTTATAAAGAAAAAATTCATTTATTAACATGACTAAAAGCCATATATAGAAATGTCATATATCTAAATAAGACATAATATCATGAGAAGCACCAACTAAATAAGGTAGGAAATCTATAAATCAGAATGTAACATTTTGAATTTTTTCAGACACTACACCTTCATTGGAGGGGTTTTATTATAAAACCATGAATTTTATTATAACAATATTATCTTATCATATCTTAAAATTTATTCTAAAAAACTCAAGCATCATAACTAAATCTCCAAGGGAAGTGTGTGATGAAATTAATTAATCCATTCTAAAATTAAAGGCAAAGGATAAGGATCCTACCTCAATAGTCGACCAAGACAACACTCGGCACTTGATATATTTGTGGTGACCAGTCAAAATTTCCCCACACTCGCATGCACACACACACACACAGAGAGATATGTGTGTGTGTGTGTTTGTGTGTGTGTATGTTGGTATATATGTTAATCATAAGAATGTATTCCCATCACCATTAGGGAACACTTATAATGAATATATGTATACAGACCTAGGTGTATGTGTGTGTGTGACTTTAAAGGCATTAAAGAGCTCATGAAAAAAATATTGAGAACTCAAAAACATTGGAAAAGGACTAATGCACCCATATAAATATCCCCACACAACAAATAGTATGAAGCCCCTGATTCTAAATTGAGAAACAACGTAGAACAATGGAAAACCTTACCCCAAATCGATGGCAGAGATCCAAAATGATTTGAACTGCTTCGCCATTGGTGGCGATTCTCGGAATATGAAAAAATATGGAAACATGATCCTATTGCATACCCTAAAATCTAAAAAAACAACAAAATTGGATCACCACTATAACCTATAGTTCAGTCGAACAAAAATCAGGTTATGGAGATATAAAAAAAATCACCAATAAAGGATATATAAGGGATTACCTCAACAAATAAAATTAAAACTGGAAAAAATCTGGGTGGAAACAGCACACTAGAGGAGGCTGTGAGGGGGGGGGGGGGGAGGTCACACCATAGGGGGTTAGGCTAAGGGAGATCACACGAGAGGTAAGTAGAATAGGGAGGGGTGTCATTCCATAGGGGTTCATCTGAGGGGGCTCTCACAACATAGGGAAGTATAAGAGGGAGGGTGTGTCACAGCATGGGGTTTTAGATGAGGGAGGTCATGTGACATAGAGAAGTAGAGGGTAGTGGGTTCCACATGCATGTAAGGAGATAAAGAACGGGGGGACACCTTATGGGATCAAACATAACCTAATAAAGTTATTACTACTATTATTATTACTATTATTATTATCCTCATAATAATAATCATACTCCTAATAATAATAACAATAACAATAATATTATTATTAAAAATTGTTTTGACTCCCAATTTTTTTCACTTAATTTTTATTTAATTAATTTAATTTCTTTTATAAAAATAAATATCAATGTTCTGACTCATGGAAATGCATTCTGATGCTCATTCTTCAAAATTTCTCTTCCAATAACTGTAAAAATTTTAATCTAATTTTTATTTCATGATGACTTTAAACATAGGAAATTACATTTGGAGGAGGTTAGAAAGTGTATTTTTTAAAGTAAAATAAAAAAAATTAATTATATGACTAATAATTATTTTGTAATATTGTTTTGATAGAATAGGTTTGGGGTTGAATAATAATAGAAATAATTGATCTCTATTGAGAACATCACATCACCCTTTGGATATTCTCCCTTGGGTGACACCTTAAGGCGTCATAGCATGGTATTATAAATTGAAAAATGATACTTTGAATTTTTTAGAGGTTTTAGGAGAGAATAGAGTAGTTCTTCCATTGATCTAAGGCTTCTGAATGGTTGGATAAATATGTTGAAACTGATATCCTTTTGTTAGTGAATAAAATTTTTCTTCTATCAATACTCATTACATTTTCGATGATGGAATGACACTATTTGGGGATCAATGGATCAAAAATTAGTAAAATAAATATCTGTGGGAGAGATATGGTCAATAAATCCACTAAAATTCATTTTTACACTTGTTTTAAACATATTTCAAGTCTTCTACAACAAGAATTTTATAATTTTTCCTTTAGGGTTTAACCATGGTAACCAGATTTTACCAAGGTATTTTATATTTTATTAAATTACTAATGTAACAACTATTACTAAATTATGATATTATATATCTAAATTTATGTTCCATATAAGTGAGATAAATTTCTAAATAATATAAAATTAACTATTGAATTAAAACATTTAATAGATTGGAAAACTATTTCGTATGGAAATTTTGTTTTCGCTATTATGTTTTTGTAATCATATATAACATTAATTTACAATTAAATGAGTGATAATATATTTTTATATATGTCTAATAATCATATAAATTTTTTTATATAAAACATCTCCATTTATTTTTTTAGATATACTTGACAAACATTAAAAAGATAATACTTTGAATGTTACTCTTCCACCATAATCATGGTCATTAACTCTATTCTCAATAATCAAAATTTTATGACTCAAAATAAAATTTACCTTTTAAATATTATGAACATGTTGATATAAAATATTAAATCCATATTTTAATTAATTTCAATATGAAAATAACAATATGTTTTAATAAAATAAAATAAAATAACAGTTTTTTGAGTAAAATAATAATTAAGTTTCCAAAAATGTTAAACATGGGTCTTATAAATTAAACATAGTATTTAAAATTATTCAATTTAATAAATAAATATATAAAATTTATAATAAATAATTATTTAAATTTTTAAGTAATACTAACTTTCTGATAATGTTATAAACAGTATAGGCTTGGGAAAAATGACATTTTCCTTATTCACTTAAAAAACATTTATTTTAAAAAAGTAATAGAATTTCATATTAAGATGATATTTTTATATTGAATATATAAATAAAATTAATATTTCTAATTTCTAATTATAAAATTTGGGAATTTTATTTATAAATAAAATCATAAAAATATAATTAGAATTTTTTTTCATGGTAAACAAACTTTTGAAAATATTAATTAAGCATATTCTTATTTCCTATCAATTAAAAATCAAATTGGTATTCTATTCATATCAATAATATATTTTATCTATAATATATTCATTGTCTTAAAATAAATATATAAAATCTTTTTTATAAGGGTACATTTAAAGAATAAATCAATATTATTAGTTTCATTGCAACAATAATTTAATTTTATTAATGAATCAGTGTTAAAAATTAAATATTTTTCTATATATATTTCATGATTTTATTACCATTTTTTTACTTTCCAAATATATGGCTATATTTTTACAGTTAAATATTGTGTTTTTGTTCTTTTTTTAGTGTTGTGTGTGAAGAAATCCAGTAAACACAATGGGTTTCAAAGGAACGTATCATTTAAAATCCTGATGTCTTAGATCCCCCATAAATAATTTTCTTCTCAACAAGTTTAATAATCACATAATTATAAAATTAGTCAAGAGTATCAAAAAATATATATAACTTAATAAATTATTTTAAATGACATGTCCACCTTAATGACAAAAAATCCCATCTATTCCCTTTGTCGCGTTAACCAAATGCTTCAATTTTTATTAGAAACTCATTTCTTCTCCACACATATTGATGGAGACAGAATTTATTATTCTTTCCTTCATAGTCATAGTTACCCTTAATTCCATGAGAATTCATAATTCTCTTTTTTGTAATGTTTTGTAATTAAACAACATTGACTTTCTTTATCATAATTCTAGATAGCTGAATATGAATATTTATTAGATTTTTTACTCTAGATTTTATCCCATTATTTTCTCATTAATATAATTACTATAACACTTGAGCATAAATTATTGTAAGTAAAATTTTCATTTCAAATATATATTTATTTAGTAATATGATTCAAACATGAATTCACAAATTTTGTAAATTTAATTTTATGAAATAAATTTTATTTTTCAATTTATCATGTCAAAATTTTCTTAGGGTGAATATTTTGGGATTTTGAGATATAGTTTATTATTAGGTGAATAATAAAAAATAAAATTTTCAAATATTATCACTTATATTCGATTATACTGATATAAGAATAAAATTAATGTTTATGAAAAAATTCTTATTGAATTAATATATATTTAATATTTAATATATTACAAAAAAAATATATTGATTAACATATACAACACCAGAAACATTTTATGGTATGTTTCTGTTAAAAACATTATATTCATTATATGGACTATATTTCATAATGAACTGAGTTTTGTTGAAATAACACTTTGTTATTTAAGAGATTCTAATAAACTAGCCATTAAAATTAAATTTTCCCCATCTGTGTTTTAAATTTTGTAAAATGGACATACACGATTGCGATCAGGGTGATATTTGGAGTCCGATGGAATCAAGTTAATTTTCGATGAATAGAAACTTACCCTTATGAATAGTAACATACCCTTTATAAATGTAACATACCCTTATTAATATCAATTCTAACATTATGAATTGTAACCTTACTCATGAATGTATAATGAAATATTTAGGCACCTTAAAAATGTAGATGAATTTTTTAAGTGTTGGTATTTTTTATTAAATAATGATTTTTATAAAAATTTAAATTTCTTATATTTTGAAAATTATATTTGAAAAGTTTAAATCATTTCTGTATTCTACACATTGAAAATGGTTAGGGTGAATTTTTGGGATTTTTCTGAAAGACTTGAATTTTTGGTGAATAGTAAAATACATTAATTTACCGTATAAAAACATTATAATTTTAATACACTATTACCAGCATCATGAGTGATGTAAGAACCCAAATATCGAACTCACATGCACTTATTTCAAATCTAGGTCACGGAATCCTCTCAATTGCCTGTATTTTGGAGGAATAATAAATTAATGAATATAATATTAAGAAAACCCTCTTCCCCTCCACTATATAAACCACCCCTCACCCCCTCTTCCTCCCACTCCAATAAAGCATCAATAATTGACTAAATTATTCTCAAATATATCCCTAAGCTCCTCCCATATTCCCAAGACCTTATTGTACCCCCGAAAATCCAAAAAAAAGTCTATAAAGAGATTCTCAAGGAGGAATACTCAAGAGGTGAAGCTCTCCTCCATTTTCTTTCAAATTCTTTTACAAGTTACATTATTTTGTTTCTCCCTACTCACCAACCCACATAAAAATGATATTATAATTCTAGTAAATTAATTGAACTCTAATTTTAGTACACTAATGGAATATTTCATCATCATCTATCTTTTCTCCCACCTCTTACACTAAAAATGAAAATATCAACCGAGATGTGTTAATTTATCACATTCAAGGATTAATGGTTTTCAATTTATATTACTATATTAAAGACTGGAAATGAAGCCATTTTAATGGTTTAAAAAGATCATAATATATTTATTTTACCTTATTCAGTGTTCTTGAATTCTTATACAATCATAACAAAAAAATAATCATACAAAACAAGTTCATTATGCACAAAACCGCCAAGTTAATCAATGTGTTTATCAATAACTATTAACTACTAAGTCATCCTCAAGGTATATAACCCAAAATCATTATAATAACATTTATAATGTTACCAATAATATATATTAACAAATATGGATGTTTAAAAACATTTCAAATGAACTCCCATTCATGATTACAATTAAACCGATCATAAAAACCACGAAAAAAATGCTTCCAAAACAATAAAATCGAACCTATTAAACCCATAAAAAATAATAAATGAATATAATAAGGTTATAATAAATCCATTATATGATTATGAGGTTTTTTACTTATTTATTAATGAATCTAAATTTTATTATTCTGGTCATTAAGATCAATTGATAACACCTTCGAGCATAATGTATGGGATCATCTCTCCCACATTTATTCAAGAATTTCCCCTTTGCTGTGTCCTTTTATTTTTAATTCATATTGATGGGGTATGTTTTAGAACCTCACTTATATTTAAATTATGATATATCCATTATTGTATACCCCTTCACCTGTCATTATTCCCTCATATGAACTCATGTTACCATGCTGAAGTTTTTGTAAGGGATTTCTCATCTCACTTTTAATTCCATGTGGTTTCCATTGTTCGCCACTTATTTCTTGTATATAGTATATGTGTACATCCATTTTATATATAATATCATTATTATATATATATCATATGTTGTTTTGTGATTCATTTGGGGATTATTGATTATTTTTCATAAGATTTAATTAATTACAATTCTGTAAGGGACTTTGTCTCAATTTTCATTTATTTTAGACCTACTTGGTATTGTGTAACTAATATATCTTATATGGTGTATATACTTCCAATTTGAGGTGATTTTTTTATTTTAAATTATAATTATGGTAAATATCCATTTTCTTGTAGCATGGATATCATTATTTTCTTGAGTCGTATACAATTTCACATACGGTGTTTATTTGAGAAGTTGTTTTAACTATGGAAATATTGATGAATATGTATTATCTACTCTATATAGATATTGGGAAGGAATATTGTACTTATATTAAAGATATTTATAAATAATTCCTTGGACTTTCAGTGAAGAGTGGGTCCCTCTACAACCCCTTGATGCATCAACAGGTCTCTTGAGACAAATCTGTTGGTGAAAAATACTTCGATTTTGTTTCCAAAAATCATATGGTTTTCTACCCATAAAAATAAACCACTTTGATGGTATAGTGGTATAATTTTCTAGATACATGACATATTAATAATAATAATTCTATTTATTAATTTTTATTTATCACTATCCATGAGGTTTTCACTATGACAAATTCTATGGATGCAGTTTTATTATCAGTTTACTAGTTGCGTGTGTTTTTAATTTATTTTACCATGCCATATTGATTATGACAATTTGATTGTGGTTAAATTATTTTTGATTCAGGATTCTACTATTTGTAACCATTACATAGCATTTGAGCTCACCAATTTCATTTGTTTACCTTGAACATGTTATGAATATGAAGTCATTTATTGAGTTCTCATAGATGCAGTTTATTATTTTTTCTTATGTATTTTATTTTGTTACCATTACCAATGGAATATGAGTTACATGTATGTATCTATTTTATTCAAGACTACTAAATTGATTGTTCCTTTAGGACTTCATTCCTTTTAATTCCAATGTAATATGTAATGAACTGGCTCCGGGAGTCTGGGGTTGGGGTGTTACAGTTAGGATCAGAGGAATTTTAGTAGAAAACATGGAAATTAGAGTAGAAAATATATATTATGGAACAATTTCCTAAGGTATTATTTGAGGATAAACATATAATAATGTCTGAGAATTTTGGTAAGGAATAGATTATTTGGAGTTTTTTAGGAAACATATCTCTCTTTGGATACAAACAAGTAGATCTGGCTCTGTCACAGATGTACCTAGGAGTGAAAACATCGATAAAGAGTTTCGGGCATAACCTGGGGTATCTAGTGCCGGATAATGGGCCTTGCTAAACTCTTTGTTTGACACTCCCATAGGATATTTTTAGAATAATTCACATTTTCCTTACTATCCATTATGAAGGATTTGAATGAAATGTTTCCTCAGATAAACAATGTTTATGATATTATCTTTCCATTGAATTTCAATTTATTTTATGATTATAAATTATTATTTATAACCTAATATAGTGTATTCCATTATTTAGAAATGGTACCTAATTTAAGAAAGATACTCAATACTCATTGAAAATGTAGGGATTTCCCCACTAAGCAAGTCAACATTGTCAATGATGGAGTGGAGAAGATCGTGATCATATTTGGACAACATACTCAATTTGTGAAAAATAACCATGCTACACCTATGTTGGATTGTTTCATGTGAAATAATCCCCCATCTTTTTGCAAGAATACAAATCCAGTGGTAGCTGAGATGTTGATCAAGTCCTTTGAAAATATATTCATGTCATTTAGATGCAATTAAAATAAAAAGGTAGTACTGGAAGTATATTGTCTCATGGTTGACACTGATCAATAGTGGTCCTTGATCCAGAATACCATAGAGTAAGAAGAAATAGAAGATATGAAATGACGACTTTTAAGGAAATATTCTTCGACAGAATATTTCCCTTCTGAGCAACGAACTGAAATGAAGATGAAATTCCTTGGTTGGATGCAAAGGGAAGAATATTGTATAATATAGTATGAGGAAGCCTTCACATGATTGGATAGGTATTATGTAGATTTTTTAAACTACTTAAAATACAATATTTATCATTTCATTGGAGGTCTTA
Source organism: Viscum album (assembly GCA_963277665.1). Lineage (NCBI taxonomy): Eukaryota > Viridiplantae > Streptophyta > Magnoliopsida > Santalales > Viscaceae > Viscum > Viscum album. The sequence continues at coordinate 258,703,732 of OY728125.1, read as the reverse complement.
ATCAATGTCCTCTAAGGGCACTATATTATCCATGATTTTCATCATACGATGAACTTGTATTAAGTTCTATCAAAATAGAGAAGGAATTAACTAGATAAAAATTTTTCAAGGGAAACCAAGATAATAAGAGGTACTCTAATAACCATGGAAAAGGTGAAGCACCAAAGAATAACAAGGGAATGAAGAAATTACCATTATGAGAGAACTATGGAAAGAATCATCCTAGGAAATTCATGAAAAGAATGGGAGTCTGCTATAAGTGTGGAGAAAAGGGTCATCGATCTAATGAATGTAAGGGGAAGAAACAATTAAATGATGTACAATGTTACAATTGTAGGGAGATGGGAAACTATGAAAATATGTGTCCTAATATCCAAGGAAACATGTCTCAAAAAAGGCCATGAGAGAATGATAAAGATTATGTGATTACCATCGTAGAGGTTGAAGTTTCTAATGATGCGATGGCAGGTCCTTTAATTGTTTCCTCAAACTTATCGAATGAATTATTTTATTCAGGATCATCTCATTCATTTATATATTCCCAGTTTTCCAATAAAATTATAAAATTCCAATTTGATTTAATAATTGAGTTGTCAGTCAAAACAGCTAGGGGATGTATCATTTCAAAAAAGGTGTGGTGATCAGTCCCCCTCATGACACAGAAACATGCTTTAGTTTCGAACCATATCATCATTCCAATGATTGGATTTGATATAATTCTCAGTATGAATTGGATTTCAAATTAAGCTGATAATATCTATTTCAATAAGAAGGATGTTAATTTTTTTGAGAATGGTGTAGAATCAATTATCATTAGATTAGAAACCATTCCATTTGATTATTATCTAGATCCACTATCATTGGCTCTATTGAATTCAATTCTTAGAGAGGAATAGAACATATTATCTATGGGTGAGGAAAGAAATATTCAAATTGAAGATATACTTATTATGAAAGAATATATTGATATATTTAATGAGGATTCACTTAGACATCATCGAGAGTGGAAAGTTGAGTTCTCTATTGATTTAATTCCTAGTGAAAGACCAATATCAAAGACTCCAAATATAATGGCCACTATGGAATTATTGGAGATAAACAATAAACAAGAGTAATTTAGTGAAAAATTATTTATTAGACATAGTGTTTCCCCATGGGGATCCCCTATCCTCATTGTCAAGAAGAATGATGAATCCATGAGGCTATGCATTGATTGTAGGTAAATAAATGCAATTAAAGTAATGAACAAGTATCCTCTTCTATGGATTTACGATTAACTTGATCAAATTCATCGAGCCTAATATTTTTTGAAGATTTAACATTACATTGGATATCATCATCTATTTATGAAGAATGAAAATATTCCAGAGATAGAATCTTGAACCGGGTATGGGAATTACCAGTTTACATTAAAGCCTTTTGGACTGTCAAATGCACCCTCAGTTTTCATGGATATAATGAATGGAGTTTTCAAGGAATATCTTCATGAATTTGTTGTGATATTTATCGAGGATATCCTGGAATACATCACAAGATATTAATACCATGACAATCAAATTCACACTATTCTGAAAACTCTTAAAAGAAATGAATTGTATGGGATGTTTTGCAGGTGTGAATTTTGGATACAATCAGTTTCTTTTCTTGGTCATATTGTTTCTAAGGATGGAATCTTGGTTGATCCTGTGAAAAAAATGAAATCCAATAATGGACCATGCTAATGAAAATAACTGAGGTATGAAGTTTTGTTTTCTTAAAAGCTTATTATCAGTGTTTTGTTCATAATCTTGCACGACTAGCTAACCTGCCAACCAAGCTCATGTATAAAGTGGTTAAATTTTTATGAACAAATGAATGTATATAACTCTTCAAGGAATTGAATAGAATATTGGTAATTTCTCTAAATTTGACTCTTCCATCTAGAAATGATGGATTTGTGACATACAGTGATGCATAATGGAATGGACTGGGTTTTTTCCTTATAGAAAATGATAAAGTTATTTATTATGCATCAAGTAAATTGATGATTCATGTGAAAAATTACCCAACACATGATATCGATTTATCAGCTATAATCATTGCTCTAAAAATATGGAGACATTATCTCTATAGTGAAATATGTGAGATATATACAGATCACAAGAGTTTGAAATACATTTTACAATGAATGAACTGACGATGAGGAAAATGAGATGGCTCGCGATAATCAAATATTATGATTTTTCAATACACTACCACCTAGGAAAGTAAAATAAGGTGGTATATGCATTTAGAAAGAAAGATCATGGACTTCTGACCCAAATTTGGATTGAGAGAGATCCTATATTAATATATCAACTAAAGACGGATATGGGAATTGTAAAGGAAGGGGAAACATCATTACTCTTTAAAATGATTGTTAAAATATCTTTACTAAAGAAGATAAAAAGCTCAGAATATGATGATGAAAATATATACTATAAATTTAATGCTGTTAAGGATGGGAAATTGGCAGAATTTCTATAATAGGATAGAGTTCTAAAATTTGGGAAGTGATTATGTGTTTCATCAGTACCTGAGCTAAAAAAGGGAACTATTAGATGATTCGCATAGCTCAAATTTCTATATACACCCAGGTAGCACAATGATGTCTAGAGATTAGAAGGAACATTTTTGGTTGGATAATATGAAGTGAGAAATTGATGACTATTTCTCAAGGTGTCTAGTTTGTTAATAGGTTAAGGAAAAGAGACAACATCCTATAGGAGTGGTGAAACCTCTACCTATTCATATATGTGGGATGACATTACTAAGGATTTATTTCACAGGATTACCGAGGACACCTATAATTAATCATGAAATATGGGTAATTGTTGATCATATCACAAAATCAGCACATTTCTTTGCTATAATAAAGGATTTACCACTTGAGCACCTGATAAGAATTTATATTACTGAAGATGTAAGAATTCATGGTGTACCTCTATCGATTGTGTCCGATAAAGATCCCTAGTTTACAGAAAAATAATTTAATAGTCTCTAGAAGACTTTGGATAATATGCTTCATATGAGTACTACCTATCTCCCCAAAACATACAGATGGTCAAAAAGGACTATTCAAACACTGGAAGGCATGTTGAGATCATGCTATCTTGACATTCAAGGTATGTGGGATCAATACATGACTTTTGTGGAATGTTCCTACAAAAATATTTTCCATTCTAGCAATAAAATGGAACCCTAGTAAGTGTTATATGGTATTGTATTTTGAACTCAAACTTGTTGGGTTGAATATGGAAAGAGAAAAATTATAGGCCAAGAACTTATCGAAGAGACAGCTACAATGGTAATGAAAATTCCAGCCCACATTAACGTATCCCAAAGTAGGAAAAATAGTTATACTGAAAACCAGATAAAGGATATAGAATTTCTTATAAAAGATCATGTATTTCTCAAAGTATCGCTTTGGAATAGTGACTTAAGGTTTGATAAGAAATATAATTTGAGCCACAGGTACCTCGGACCATTTGAAAATCTGGAAAGGATCGAACCTGTAGCTTGCTGTTCAATAATTCTACATGTCTCGTGAATGTTTATAATGTTTTCCATGTTTCATTGTTAAAGAAATACTTGTCAGACCAAACAAATATACTCACCCATGAAGAAATAGAACAAGAACCAGATGTTTCATACCATGGAGAACCTATCAACATTATTGACACAAGAGAGAATGTATTGAGAAATCAGATAACTCAACTACTAAAGGTTATTTGGAGAAACCATAAAAGGGAGGAAGCAATATGGGAACCTGTGGATGTTATGAAGAAGAACCACCCACATCATTTTAGAGGGAGTTACACATGAAAAATTTCGAGGATGAAATTTCCAAATGAGGGAATAATATAACACCCAAAACATTTTATTGTATGTTTCTCTTAAATACATTCAATTCAGTAGATAGTATATATTTTTTAAAGCACTGAGTTTCTTTGAAACAACAGTTTGTTATTAAAGAGATAGTCATAACCTATCCATTAAACATAATTTTTCCACATTTGTGTTTTTAATTTTGAAAAAATCTACAAACATTGTTGTAATCAGGGTGATATTTGGAGTATGATAAAATCAAGTTAATTTTTGGTGAATAGTAACTTACCCTTATTAATAGTAACATACCCTTATGAATAGTATTCTACCCTTATTAATAGTAATAAAAACCGTATAAATGGTAACCTTACTCATAAATGTATAAATAAAATTTAGGCACCTAAAAAATAATGATGAATATTTGAAGTGTTGGTATTTTCCTATTAAATAGTGATTAAAATTAAAAATTAAATTCTTCATATTTAGAAAATTATTAATAAAAATTTCTGTTTATTTTTGGATTCTAAACATCAAAAAATAGTTGGTATGAGTTTTAGGGATTGTTATGAAATACTTGAATTTTTGGTGAATAGTAAAATACATTAATTTACCGTATAAATACATTATTATTTAAATTCACTATTCCTTTCATCATGAGTGATGTAAGCACGTAAATATCAAACACAGATGAACTTATTACAATTCTAGGTCATGTAATCCTCAATATTGTATGTCTTGTGGAAACATAATAAATTAATGACTATACTATTAAGAAAACCCTCCTCCCCTTCACTATATAAACCACCCCTCAAGCCCTATTCCTCCCACAACACTCAAGCATCAATAATTTCCTAAATCCTGATCAAATATCTCCCTAATCTCCTCCCCCATGTCCATGTCCTACTGGTCTCACCAAAAGGTCAAAAACAAAGGCATTAAAGATATTCTCAATGAGGAGTACTCAAGAGGTGAACCTCTCTTCCCTTTTCTTTCAAATTCTTTTTCTTGTTCCATTATTTTGAAGTTCTCTACTCACATCCCCAAATACAAATGAAATTATAGTTATAATACCTTACATAGACTGGAATTTTATTATGCTATTGTAATATTTCATCATCATCTCTCTTTTCCCCCACCTGTTTTACAAAAAATGAAAATACCATCCAAGATGTGTTAATTTATTACATTCAAGGACGACGAGTTTCAATTTATATTAATATCTTCAATACTAGTCATGAAACCTTTAAAATGGTTGAACCAGATCATAATAAATGTATTTTATCTTATTCATGGTTCTATAATCCTTAAACACTCATAATATAAAATAATAATACAAAACAAGATCATTATGCACAAAACCACCAGGTTAATCCAGGAGTTTATCAATAACTTTTATCAAATGATTCATCCACAATGTATATAACCCAAAATCTTTATAAGATCATTTATAATGTCATTAATAATATATATTAACAATTATGGATGTGTAACCAAATTTCCAACAAACTCCCATTTAGAAATTCAAGTAAACTGATCATGAAACCCAAGGAAGAAAATGCATCCAAAACAATAAAATTTAACCTCGTAAACCCAAAAAAAGTGCATGACTGAAACTAATAAAGTTATAAAAATTAATTATGTTTTGATGAGGTTATGTAATTATTAATTAATTAATTTAAATTTTATTATTCAGGTCATTATGCTCAATCGAGAACTCTTTTGGGCATAAGTTAAAGGATCCTCTCCATCACTTTTATTCAAGAATCCCCCTATATTGTGTCCTTTTATTTTTAATTCCTAATAATGGAGTATGTTTTCTAAACTCCCCTTTATTTAAATTATGATATATAAATTATCATATAACACTTTACCTCTCATTATACCCTCACAAGAATGCCTATTACCCTGCAGAAATGTTTGGAAGGGTTTTCTCATCTCATTTTTAATTTTGTGAGATTTCCATTGTTCACCACTTATTTATTTTATGTGGTATTTTTGTACAAATTTTTGATATATAATATCACTATTCTATTTATATTTATTTTATTCTGTGATTCATTTGGGTATTATTGATTTTTGGTCATACGATTCAATTGATTGCAATGTGGTAAGTTACTTTGTCTCAATTTCTATTTCATTGAGTCCTACATGGTATTGTGAACCTAATATTTATTATGTGGTGTATCTACTACCCATTTGAAAAAAAAAATTCAATTTAAATTATAATTCTTGTAAATATCCATTTTCATGTAGCATGGATATGATTATTTCATTGAGTAGTATACCATTTCATATACGGTGTTTATTTGGAAAGTTTTTTTAACTATGGAAATATTAATGAATCTGTATTCTCTAATCTATACGGATATTTAGAAGGCATATTGTAATTCTATTAAAGCTATTTATAAGAATTTATTTGTACTTTAAGTGATGGTCGGGGCCCGCTACATCCCCTTGATTCATCAACAGGTCTTGTGAGACAAATTGGTTGGTGACAAACCCTTCGAGTTTGTTACCAAAAATCCGATGGGTTTCTACCCAGAGACATAAACTGTTTCGACAGTATAGTGGTATCATTTGACAAATACATGAATTCCAGTTAATAATCATTCTGTTTATTCATTTTTATTTATCATTATCCATGAGGTTTTCACTATAAAAAAATCTATGGATGCAGTTTTATTATCAGTTTACCAGTGGTATGTGTTTTTCATTTTTTCACTATTCCATATTGACTTTTCCAATTGTATTATGGTTCAATTATTGTTGATTCAAGATAATGCTATTTTAACCCTTACTAAGCATTTGAGATCACCCATTTAGTTTTTTTACCTTCAATAGTTTATGAGGAGGAGACTATTTATTCAGTTCTCGTGGATGCAACTTATTAGTTTTTTATGAATTGTATTTTGTTACCTTTCACAATGCAATATTTGTCACATGCATGTATCTAGTTTTTTTCAAGACTAAAAAACTGATCTTTCCATAGAAATTTAATTCCTTTTAATGCCAAAATAATAAGTAATGCACCAGATTTGGGCTTCTGGGGTCATGGTGTTACAACATAGAAATATATTCTTAATATTTCAGAAATGTATGTAATTTTTTGGTTTTAAATAAAAGCTTTTTTAAATTATTCTCTCTTAATCAAGTATTTAAAATGACACTTTTTATTTTGGATCATTATAAAAATTAATAATTATCCTTTTTTTAACTATTCTAATTAAATCCATTTGAGTAAAAATTATACATTATTTTACTTTTAAATAAATGTTATTCTTTTAAAACATTTTACTTATAATAGTTTTCAATGGGCTTTATAAACATATATCAAAATTATTTTTTACCACTTATGTAAATAAAATATAATAGAATTAATTCCATATATTAAATCATCACAATTAATATTGTACTGACCCGGCCCCAGAAATCCTAGTGTAAGTGTCTTTTACCATTACATTGGCATGATTATAAGGAATCAAGTCCTGAAGAAACGATTAGTTTAGTAGTATTGGTAAACCACATATACAAATGTGTCTTGTATTATAAATAAAAAAATTAAAACATGTTTCTTTATTTATTGGATAATAAAATTATTACATCTATAATATTCATGCATATTTTCCTATTACATATCTTGGGTTCCTGGGGAAAGAAAATATAATAAGGTTGAGCTCAAATGCGTAGTATGAGTATTGTATAGCAATAGAAATAATGAACCAATGAGATTAATAAATATGGCATGGTAAATAACCAAACACTATAACAACCCAATGTTTTATCAATGGAAATTCATTTCCTAAGATTATGTCATATAATCACATGAAATCACTACTTAATGAACTATTATGTATTATCTGACTTTTAGACATAATATTTTCACTTCTGGAATTTGATTTCTGAAAATCTAACATACAAGGTTTCTATTAGTAAGATTTTTGGAATCTGATGGGACAAAATTTATTATTTGTGAATAGTAACCAACCCTTATGAATAGTAATCTACCCTTATGAATAGTAATCTACCCTTATGAATAGTAATTTATGCGTATAAATAGTTATATGACCCTTATAAATTGTAAATTTTTCAAAAGAATATAAACCTCACCCTAGAATGTATAAATAAAATTTAGGCATCCTTAATCGATAATATGACCATAGTAAAAGTATTAATATTTTTTTAGGTCGTAAATAAATAATTAAAATTAATTAGTTAATGTGAATGAAAATTTATTTTTTAAAAAGGTGTTAATATATTAAAATTTTTCTGTCTTCTGGTTTTAATAAAATTTTATAAGACATTATGTAATTTTTTGAAAACATTTTAAAATCAGTTATAGTTTTAAAATCCGTATTTTCAAGTAAATTTTGATCTTAATTAAAAATTAAATTAATCTTATTTCAAAAATTATTTTGGAAAATTAATTTTCATCTTAGGACTCTACACATTGAAAAAATTTTAGGTTTAAGTATTGAGATTTTTCTAAAATACTTGAATGTTTTAGGAATAGTAAAATATGATAAGTTCCAATATATATACATTATTTGTTAAATACATTTTTTATTGAGTCGTGGCTGATGTAAGATCATTGGTTTCAAATTCACATGCACATAATACTATTTTTCGTAACAATAATCATTACTATTTCTTGTCTTATGGAAAAATAATAAACAAATGACTAAAATATTAAGAAAACCCTCCACCCCTCCACTCTAAAAAACAACCCACACTACCGTCTTCTCTTCACTCCTCACATGCCTTGTGACATACCTAAATTCTGCCCAAATTTCTCTCCATGAACACCCCCCACATCCAGTAGCCCATGTTCTTCTCAAAAGACCAAATCCTCTTCCCGTAGGAGGTCCTCAAGGAAGATTAAATCAAGAGGTAAATTCCTATGTTATTTTAAATCATTTTCTTTTCATGTTACTGTGTTCTCTTTTTTTATAACCTCTCCACATCCAAATGGTATGAAAAATAAAGTACCATAAATTTTCTATGATGATGTTATACTAATGGGACTATTCATTATCATCCCTCTTTCCCCTCCTTTTATATGAAATAAATGAAAACACCACCCGAGATGTGTTAATTTATAACATTCAAGGACGACAGGTTATCAATTTCTATTACCATCTTCAATTATGGAATTGAAACCATTATTTTTGGTGAACCAAACTATTAAATATGTGTTCTATCTTATATAATTTTCTGAATCCTTTTTCACCCATGAAGTAAGAAAATAGTACAAAACTATTTAATTATGAGAAAATCATCAAATTAATCCAAGCGTTTATAGTTTGTCTTTTATATAATGATTCAACATCAATAATAATAAGAAAATTAAATTTATAAACCTATAATATTATGGATGTTCACTAATTCAATATAAATTCAATTTTGGACAACCATTATCATCATACATGTTTATCTGAACATGAATATAAGTGAACCAGTAATTAAACCATAGGAAGAAAACTCTCCAAAACATTGAAATTGAACCTCTTAACTCATCAAAAAGGACATGAATTAGCGTAATAAGGTTGTAATAAATCAATAAAATATAGTGTCAGTTCTATAATTATTAATTAATGAACCTAATTTGATTATTCAGGTCATTAATATCAAGTAGAGAACGCCATCGGACTTAAGGTAGGGGATTCTACCCGAACCTCCAATATTCCTTCAGGTTATTCTTACTCTCTTGTAACTCAAATAAAATCCTATATTTCGTTTAAGTACATCTTATAATTTCAATTTATATGTACAAAAAAAATTTCATGATCCATTAATCATTCTCTTTTGGGGACATACAGGCTTTGAAGTGATTCCCTCCTCAATACTTCTTGATTAGTAAACTCATTTTAATAGAAATTCCCAAATACATACCAAATTTCAAGGGATATCTATCATATGTTTTAATTCACCTTTGTTTTTAGAAAACCAATTTTTTAATTATAAAAATCTTCATGGGTCACTTTTGGTTTTATGTAAAATATTATTCCCTTAAATATTTTAAATTCTTGTTAGTATTTTCCTTAAAACTGCACTAAAATGTTTGAATGCTAAAATTCCTCAAATACTCATCTTTCATGTTGTCAATTATGTTCAACACCACTTACCATGATATATTCTTATTTTACCTTATTAATGACCATTTATATTTTAATTCCTTTCTTTCATGGACACTTATATGATATGCCCATTCATTATTCTTTATGACTTGATTATGATACCAATTTCTTTCCGTGGGTACCGTTATATTAGTGTATGATTTATTATGTATGATTCTTAGTGTGGAAAACATATTCATGAAAATTTTCTGATAAGTGCACCCAAATAGTGCTCTAATGCATTGGGTAAATTTGAGTCTCATGAGACATTATGTACAACGGTCTTAGTGGTTAGCATTTACTCGTGCTACCATGTGCAATGATCTTTGTAATTAACCTTGACTTGTTATCATTTATGTGAAACAATCCTTCACTCATGAAAAAGTCAGGTTTTATATTGATGAAACATTATTATCAGTCCATGTTTATATGAACCCATGTTTATATGTTATTATTTCACATGCTCCATGCATTTTTATATCATTATACCATTCCTTCTAACCCATGTGTTAATGATTTATTCCTTTTATTTTTCCCTTACTAGGGTTTTAGCTCATCCCTTTATTCATGTTATTGACATGTTACCCTATAAAGATGTACACACACAATATAATTTAGAAACTCTTTATGAATATTAAATAAATAAATGTTTAATTTAGTCCCATGTTTTCAATTTTATGTACCTACTCTTCCAAGACACTATAATTTACAATACTTGGCTTGTAATATGATGTTTTATTATTCTTAAAAACATATAATGATATGTATAAAAGGATAGGGTCACTATATTTGGTATGATAGCTAGGTCTAGTTAGTTTTGGGGATTTTGAATAGAGCAATTTAGTATGACCTAAAGGATGAGACTATGTATATGAAAACATCCCTAAATTTTGGTAAATATAGAGTAAGTGGTTTATCATGAAAATAAATCCCTATATGGATAGAAATTGGTAAAGGTGGCTCTAGAACAGATATATCTAGTGGTAAAACCAGAAAACCACGGTCTGATATAGACTCTAACCGAAACTGGTGCATGACATTGGGTATTTCTGGACTCTTGGTTTGACATCATCAGGGGATATTATTTGGAAAATTCATGAGCTTAGTACAAACCACAAATAAGAGAATAAAAAAATATCCCATAAGAATATAAGTTATGAAACAGATCAAGGATAACCTAGATTGAAACCTAGGGATTCACAAGATAGGATATACTTCTCATTTACATGTTTATCCTTTTATGGTGAGGTTTCCTTTATATGCTTAATATATATGAATTCACGAACTATAATTGAATGTTCTTTTGATTAGTAAATTTAAGGAAATAGAAGAACACATGCCATAAATCATTGTGATGAAGAATATGAATATTTCCCTAATGATATTCCAAATATGATGGGAATGAGTGCTCAGAATGTCGTGACAATACTTGATCAGCTAGATCTTGTTATGAATAATAACTTCAATCATGTGGAGGACCCTCCTCTCCCAAGGAAAGATAATGTTTTCCTAGAATCTATCATGTGGAAAAGGCCTCCCATTTTCAGTGGATCGTTTGATCCCCTTCTTGCAGAATAATGGATTAACTCCATCAGAAATCTTTTCTTTGTCCTATAGTGCTCAGAAGAAGAGAATGTTGTCCTGGTGGTTTGTCATTTTGATGGGGAAGATGATCAGTGGTGGAAATTAATCAAGAATATGAATCCCAAAGCGGATATTGATTCCACGGATTGGAATGAATTCAAGAGAATTTTTTTAAATAAATATTTTCATTGAACACTCCATATCAAGATGGAAAAAGAATTTCACAAACTAAAAAATAAGGAAGATGATTCAATCTAGGCGTATGAATCAAACATTACAAGGCTTTTAAGGTATGCCTACTGCTTTTTCATGAACACTGAAAGCAAGTTGGATCTTATCTTTAGAGGACTAAAGATGAGTCTACGAAAATTGTTGGCAATTCAAGACTTCTACATCTATGAGGATATTTTATGTTTTTTCTCTATGGTTGAAATGGGGATCTATGTCTCTTAGTGGAATCATGGAACCAGTGCCAATAAGATTAGAATAGAGTCTAATCTAGGTTGTTCTGAAAATATATTCCAAGATGGAAAGAAGCTTGATCATCCCATGAGAAAATATTGTGGGAAGAAACATCCTCGGAACTGTCTAAAGGGAACCAATAATTTCATTAAATGTAAAAAGATGTGACATATGGATAAAAACTGCTGAAGGGATATTAAAAATCCCACTAATGTGGAATAAAAGAGGAATGTTCAGATCAAAACTTATCTTATATCGTTGTGTTACAACTTCATAGATCATGTGAATTATGTGAAAAATATTCCTAAGCTGGGGGTTGTTGGAGGAAATAGACAACTACCTCCAAGGAAACATGGAAGGGGTTATGCTATCACTACTGTTGAGGTGGATCCAGACAACAATGTGGAAAAAGATAAGCTGGTTATTAATTCAATAGTAGCAAAAATACTATTTGATTCTGGTTCAATGAATTCTTTCATATCTTGCATGTTTAGTAGAACTATTAATACACCACCTCAATATTTTAAGGATATGTTATCTGTGAGAACATCAAATGGGGAAATTAATGCATCCATGGTTTATAACTCCTTCCTGATAAATTTTTGTGGACTAAACCTCCCAGTAAAACTTGTCATACTTACTTCACTAGAGTTCTATGTCATTTTGGTCATAGATTGTCTATATTTATAACAAGCCAACATCAAATCTCGGTAAAGGGGGTATTACTCTTTACATGATGAAGCATCCTCATGTTCTTTAAATGTGTAACGATGAAGATGGATCTATTTTAAAATCATTGTCTCACGTGTAGATTTTAATTCCTTATTAGAAAACAGATCTAGCCCAAATGATTGGGACAAAGGAGAAAATCATGCTTGAAGACATGTCCATCTTGAGGGATTACACTAATGTATTCCCTGAAGAGTTTCCTGATATTCCTCTGGATCGAGAGGTTGTGTTCTCAATTGAACTTATCCCTGGATCCCTACCTATATAAAATAAACCTTATAGAATAGCCACCATAGAGCAGTAAGAGCTGAAGAAGTAGTCACATGAGCATCTGTAGAACGATTTTATTAGCATGAGGGCTTCACCAAAGGGTGTGCCCGTCCACTTATTCACAAAGAAGGACGGATCAATGTTCCTATGCATTCATTCTAATGAGCTAAATAAAATCATGATAAAGAACAATTATCCCCTCCCTCATATAGATGACTTTTTCGTTCAGCTTCATCGGGCCAGTTATTTCTCTAAGATGGACCTTTGGTTGGCATATCCCTAATTAAAGGTGAGGAAGGATGATATTCCCAGTACTACCTTTTGAATGAGGTATAGAGAGTATGACTTCATATTGATTCCCTTTAGACTCACAAATGCTCTAGAAATATTCATGGATTTAATGAATAGAGGATTTAGAGATTACCTTGAAAAATTTGTGGTAGTTTTTATTGATTATATTATGATATACTCCTAGTGAAAGGTGGAACATGAGGAGAATTTTAATATTGTGCTAATGAAATTTTTAAGGGAGAAGTAGTATGAAAATTATAGTAAATGTGAGTTTTGGACAGTGGAAGTATCATTCCAGGTGCATGTTATCACCAGCAAATAGATATTTGTGGGCCCTTCCAAGACAAAGGCAATTGAAGAGTGGCCTAGGACAACATCTGTAATGGAGATCCACAGCTTTCTGGGTCGTTCTTGGTATTATCAATGATTTGTGAAGAAATTATCACGAATTAAAAAAACAATGAATAATATGGCATAGAAGGGAGTGTCGTTTTTTGGACTTAAGAATGTGAAGACTACTTTAAGGAGTTGAAAAAGAGGCTTATCGCAATGACAATACTCACACTCCTAATGAGTAGAGAAATCATTGTGGTGTAAATTGACGCTTCAAAGAAGGTATTCATATATGTGATGATGTAAAATGATAATGTGATATCCTACACCTCACAAAAGTTAAAAATATATTAGCAAAATTATCCCATGATTGATCTAGAGTTGTCAGCTGTCATCTTTGCATTAAAAATATGTCGGAATTATATCTATGGGGTGAAGTATGAGATATATACTGCTCACAAGAGTCTCAAATATATATTCACACAAAAAGAGCTTCATATTAATCCATGAAGATGGTTATATCACATCAAGAATTATGAATAATCAATCCATTACCATCCGAGTAAGGCAACTAATGTTGTGGATGATCTAAATAGAAAGAATCCTATATATTTAACAATGATGAGAATTGAAAAGGATCAAATATTAATATATTCTTAGAGGATGGAAAGGGGAATTATTAAGGGGAGGACTTCATCAATAATTTCTCAAATTATTGATCAACCATCCTTTATGGTGAAAATAAAAGATGCTCAAATAAAAGATATGAAAATTCAGAAAAGGGTGGAAGCTATTAGAAAAGGGAAATACTCTGAGTTTATGATTTATGAGAAAGGGGTTATATTATTTGGGTCACAATTATGTGTAACATACAGTCTAGAGATAAATAATGATATTTTTAAAGATTCAAATAGCTCAACCTTCTCTATTCACCCAAGGAGCACAAAGATGTATCAAGATTTATTAGAGAACTTTTGGTGGGAAAAATGAAGAAGGGGATTGCTATGTATACATCAATGTGCTTGGTATGTCAACAAGTGATGGATGAAAAACCAAAGTCTAATGAGATTATGCAACCACAAACTATAACAGCATGGAAGTGGGATAACATCACCATGGAATTTGTCACAGGACTTCCAAGGACATCCATAAGAAACAATGTTGTATGGGTCATTATGGATTGTCTAACAAATACAGCTCACTTTATTGTGATTTGAGAGGACATCACGTTTGATAAACTTGTACATATGTATATCAAAGTAGTTTTAAGGATGCATGCAGTACAAAAATCTGTTATTTATGACCATGATCCAAGATTCACCACATAATTATGAGAAATCTCCAACATGCTCTACAAACTGAATTGAACATCAATATGGCCTATCATCCTCAAACAGACGGCCAATATAAGAGAATTATTTAGTCACTATAAGATATTTTGAGAGCATTTTATATGGATTTCAAAGGAGTATGGGACCAAAATCATTCATTGATCCAATTTTCTTACTAAAATAGTTTCCACTAAAGCATTCGTATGACACCATTTGAAGCCCTTTATGGGAAAAGGTGTAGAAAACCAGAAAGATGGGATGAAGTCATTGAAAATAAGCTTTTAGGACCTGAAATGATCTAAGAAATGATGGAGAAGGTGAAAACCATTCAAAAGTACACAAAAGCATCCCAAATTTGACAGAAGAGTTATGCGAACAATCGTTGACGGGACCTTGCGATTAATGTTGGAGACACAGAATTTCTACACATATCTCCATGGAAGAAGGTCATAATTTTTGGGATGAAAGGAAAGATAAGTCCCTTGTACATAGGCCCCTTTTAGATTCGTGATCATGTCGGGTATGTGGCTTATAGACAAGCACATCCACCTAACATGTTGAAATTAGGTCATGTCTTCCATGTATCTCTCATAAGGAAGTATATACTAGATCCTTCCCACGTACTCTCTTCATAGGTGGTATAGTTTGAGAATAATCTTTCTTATGAGGAGAATCTAGTGAAGATCTTGGATCATAGAGATAATGTTCTATGTAACAAGACTACTCACCTGGTAAAAGTACTATGATGGAAATATAAGTATGGAGAGGCAACATGGAAACTGAAGGAGGTAATGAAGGAAAAGTACCTACACCATTTTACGGGTTATAAGGTAAACTAAAATTTTGAGGGAAAAATTATAATGGGGGAATAATGTAACAACCTAATGTTTTATCAATTCAAATTACCTTCTAATAATTATGTCATATAATCCCATTAATTCACAACTCAATGAACTATGAAGTACTACGTGACTATTAAACGTTAAATTTTCTCTTCTGTTATTTGAATTTGGGAAATATGACACACATGGTTGCGATCAGTAAGATGTATGGATTACAACAGAACAAACATAATTTTTGGTGAATAGTAACCTACCCATATAAATAGTAACTCACCTTTATGAATAGTAATAGGAACCTTATGAATTATAATTCATCTAGGGGAATAGTAACATTACCATTGAATGTATAACTAAAATTTAGGCATCTTTTAAGCAATAATATGACCATACTAAAACTATTGGTATTTCTGTAAGTAAAAAATAATTAATGTAAATTAATTAATTAATGTAAAATATAATTTATTTTCCTAAATGGCACTCACAAATTAACAGTTTTATTTTTTCTGGTTTTAATATAATTTTATATGACCTAATTTAATTATTTGTAAACATTATAAAATTAGTTATAGTTTTAAAATCTATATTTTTCATGTAAATTATGATTTAATTATAAATTAAATAAATCATATTTAGAAAATTGTTTTTCAAAAATGGATTTCATCTTTGTATTGTACATGTCAAAAAAATGGTTAGGGTGAAAATTTCGTATTTTTATAAAATACTTGAATTGTTTATGAATAGTAAAATATGATAATATACTATATATAGACATTATAAGTTAAATACACTATTTATTGAGTCATGGATTATTTAAGCACTTTGGGTTATAACTCACATTCAAAAATTACTATTTTTGTTCACAAGAATCATTACTATTTATTGTATTATGGAAAAATAATAAACTAATGATTAAAAATTTATGAAAACCATCTTCCCCACCACTAAAAAACCCACCCACATTCCCCTCTTTTTTTCAATCCTCTGAAACCTTGTGCCTTCCCTATATTCTACCCAAATATCTCCCTGAGATCATCCTCCATGTCTGTCATCCGTTGGTCTCATCAAAAAACCAAATCTTCTCCCTTTAAGAGGCTCTCAAGGAAGATTAAATCAAGAGGTAAATTCCTCTTTTCTTTTATTTCATTTTCTTTTTAGGTTCCATTCTTCTCTTTTCTTTCCTAACCTCTCCTCATAAAAATGGTATGAAAAATAAAATACAACATATGTACTAGATTTTTTTATGCTAATGGGATAATTCATTACCATCTATCCTTTGACGTCATTTTATATGAAAAAAATGAAAACACAATCTTAGATGTGTTAATTTATCACATTCATGGAAAACGAGTTAACAATTTATATTACAATATTAAATTCTAGTCATGAAACCATTTTGTGGTTGAAAATAAATATTAAATAATTATTTTATCTTATGTGATGTTCTGGAATCCTTTTCCACACAAGATGTAAAATAACAATACAAAAAAAGAAAATTATCATAAAAATTGCCAAATTAATCCAAGCATTTATCAATAATGTTTTCTATATTGATTCAACTTCACACCAAATAACAAAATGAATTTTGAAGTAATTTAATCTTATATATTTTCACTAATTTCTTATAACTTCAATTTTTTACAACCATTCTCATCATACATGATTATCCGATTAGGAATATAAGTGAACAGTTCATTAAAACCAAGGAAGAAAACGCTCCAAATTAATGAAATTAAATCTCTTAACTCTTCAAAAAGAACATCAATGAACATAAAAAGGTTATAATAAATCAATAACATGTAGTTGATGTTTTATAATTATTAATTAATGATCCTAATTTGATTGTTTAGGTCATTAATACCAAGTTGGGAACACCATTGTACTTGTGGTAAGGGATCCGACCCGAACCTCCAATATTACTTCGGGTTTTTTTATTCTATGTTTACCCAAATTAATTATTATATTTTGTTTATGTAAATATTATAATTTATGTTAATATGTATAAAATAATGTATAAATATCTATTAATCATTCTTTTCCAAGGATATATTTTCCTTTAAGTGATTCCCTCCTCAAAACATCCCGATAAGAAAACCCTCTTTAAGGGAACATCTCAAATTCATACCCAATTTCAACTGCACTCTGCCATATGTTTTAAGAACCCTTATTTATAAAATCATTTTTTTTATTATGAGAAAATTCTTCTATTACATATGGTTTTATATAAAATATTATTCTCTTTTCTATTTTATATTCTCGTTCGTATTTTCCTTGAAACCGCATAAAATTGTTTTATTGCTAAAATTCCTTAAATACACTTCATTATTTTTTTTAAATTATATTTTACATCACTTAACATGATATATGATTGTTTTAACTTATGAATTTCTGTGTATATTTCAATTCCTTTCTTTCAAGGATACTTTTTTCATACACCCATTCATTATGATTTGTGACACAATTATGATACCCATCTCATTCCATGGGTACCCTTATGTTTGTGTATGATTGATTATGTAAGACTCTTAGTGTGGAAAACATATTCATGAGCATTTTATGATGTTTTCTTTTAGATAGTGCTGCAACGCATTGGGTAATATTGGGTCTCATAAGATGTTATGTGCAACGGTTTTGGTGGTGTGCATTGAATCGTGTTACCATGAACAACAGTCATGTTGGTTAATATTGACTTGTGCTCCTCTTTGTGAAAATAGCCTTCAATCATGCTAATGTCATATTTTATGTTTCTGCCACATTATTATGACTCTATGTTTATATGAACCCATGTTAATATGTTATTATTTTACATTCTCCATTCATTTTTATATCATTAATCCATGACTTCTATCCCATGTGTGACTAATTTAATACTATGATTTTCCCTTACTGGGATTTTAACTCATACCTTTGTTCATTTTATCCATAGGTTACCCTATGAATATGTATTAGAATAATTGAAGATTGGAGATATTTATTAATATTAAATAATTAAATGTTTTATTTAGTCCCATGTTTTCAATTTGATGTACCTAGTCTTCCAAGACACTAGACTTCACAATCCATGGTTTGTAATATGATGTCTTATTATGCTTAAAATCAGGTAATGAAATTTGTAAAAGGATATGGTAACTACAAACAAACATTCCATATAATCAATAAAAATAGAAATAAGTGTATAAATAATTTGAAAAAGGTAATAACTAGAAACATATTCCATTAAAATAACTAGATAAGGAAAAATCATTATGGAATGGTAATAAACTAAAACACATTCCATTTAATAAATGAACTTAAAATGAAATTTATCCATAGATGTGTCAATGAGAAATTTAATGGATGAATAAAAACTAAAACTAAATGAAGGAAATGATTATTTGTTGGATGACATTTCTATGGCACATAAAAACTATATTTCCATGACCATTCATTGGACAGTTTATAACTTCAGTTAGAACCCCATTTAATTTGCGAAACTTATTTGTCTCATTATAATCTTTTGATGCATTGAGGTAATATGTAAATTCTAGGCCCCACCCATCATTACCAGTCCAAATAATTCCCCATATCTAATAATTTAACTACACAATATGCATTATCAAATATCTGTATTGAATAAAGAATACATAATAATCAATATTTCCCCAAATAATAAATAATTTTCAAAATATACACTATATTTAGAATAGTGTATGGTTTAGAAAATAATAATATCCATGAAAATTTTGTTGATATTTAGGGTAAATTCAATGTCAAATTATAATAGGAAATTGAATATTTCAAGGGGACTAAGAGGAAGCAAGGAGCTGAATGTGAGAACTACACTTGGCCTAATAAATCATAGACTATCCAAAGGAATAATAAGAATGTATTTAATAAAACATATCCCAAGTGGAGTATAAATGAATTGTTTTGTTCATTCATGAATATAAATACTATAAAATGTATATTAAAAACATTATTGAGGAAAATATTTATTTTAATTTGAAAAACATTTTGAAAATTCATTTATTTGAAAATCACTTTCTAAAACAAATTTATTTAAAAAATAATCCTTTAAAACATGGAAATAAATCTTAAATTAAATGAATCAAATTAAATGATTACATGAAATGTGAGGTACAATCATTAATTTTGTATGGTAAAAGGTTATCAAAATTATATGTTCAAAAAGTGGTAAGAATATTCCTTTGAAAACATGGGTAAAAGAAAAAAAGGATAAAACATTATTTAATAAAAAAAATTTAAATTGTTATAACCTTTTTGGAAGAAATTTACTAAAACATGATTTCTAGAAGAAAACAGGTTCTCCGACTCAATAGATAAATGAAGTCGGGTTTTCTTAAATAAATTTTCTAAAACATTTTGAGTACTATCGAGTGGTAAAATAGTACTATAACATTATAAAGGTCATGACTAACCAAATGAGAATAAAATTAAAGGTTTTATTAGACAATTATAAAATAATTTCGTCTTATGTAAATTCATGTGTAAACAATTATGAATAAAATGAGATTGTAAAGTAGCCCCTTGAAATGATTAAAATTTTTTTATTGAGAATCAATCAATGAGTAGTTTATGTGTATCAATTATAAATCCACATATGGAAGTACAAATAAAACAATAGATATTCAAATACATTAAATAAATAATCCTATAATATTTATGGCAACTAGAAAGTAATATTACTCAATGAAAATAAATTTATACATGACATTCTTTTTTCACTTGGTACCTTTTGACTCGAATCACCTTAGATGAAATAATTGAAATTAAAACACAAAATATTATAAAGAATGAATGAATCATGATATTATATGAAAAAGTGGATGTATATACACCATATATATGAAATTAGGTGTAAACAATTCACTTTTTTTCAATATAATGTCCACAATGACAAAATAAAGTGATATTGTAAAGATAATAATTATAAACGTTCTCAAGAAAAATAGAATTTAAACATTCCAAAGTGACCCACAATAATTTAAAACATTTGAATGAAAATATTCATGAATTAATAACATTAAATAAAACTTTAACATCATTTTAATAAATATATTCATGATATAACATCTTAATGGTCACTATATACACCATATAAAAAACTATCTTCATAATAAAAAATAAGTCTCAATGGAATGTAAATTGAGATGAAATCCATTACCATGATTTTACTTTTTTATAAAAATCCTTTAGCCACATGTATAATGGTTTTAAATATTTCAATACCTAATTCTATAACCATAATCATGTATATAATATCACATATTATCTCCTTATAATATCTTATTACCCGTTTGTTAATAATCTTTCATTATTTTCACTATTTTGGGTCTTAATTGTCTAGTTTTTATAGTATGGTTTCACTCCTTACTTGTTTTTCATGACATTGCTTAATCATATATAGAATTTAAACCATCATTTAAATATAATATATATTCATTATATATGTATTTAGAATAATCCATAATATTTGGAGATAATGAAAACTAATGCACCGTTCATGGAGACGGTAGGTCGTACATACGCATTAACACTACTTTCATTTAATTTTCGTATTAAAATAATAAGTAAATAATAAATATCAATATTATAATTAAAATATCATATATTTATCTTATATGTTACAAAGTTTTATTAAAACCATCAATTATAAATTCAATGTATAGTGTGAATTAATCACATTGCTTTGAGGGGGTGATAGTGCACACTTCTAGAAATGATGTCATTGAATTCCCACAAAATGGAGTGCATAATGGTGTGTTTTATGAATTAATTAATGAACTATAAAGGGATTATAAATATCATATATAAATATAGTTTCTATCATAATTTCCAACCATGAATGGTGGTATAATAAATATGAACAATCACCATTTTGTTAAAATTATATAAAAGGGAGGATATTGTCAAAATAGGGCCATCCAATGTATTTAGGATACTTTTGATTCCATATAATCAAAAAATAATTATATTTGAGGGAGTGGATAAAGAAATAAACTGAAGAATTTAGGAAATACAATACCTATTCTTTGGGTAACACCTTTTGGTTTTCACGAAAGGGCTTCTATAGATGGATTTATGAACCAGGTGATGCTTATAGTTTAAGGTAGGTATTTTTAGGATCTATTATGGAAAGAACTGGTCAATAAATAGAGTATTTAGATGTATGAGCAAGTGGGTGGGTTGAGATCCCGTTTGTAGAGGATGAGGAGTAACACTACTGTAAATTTTGGAAAAGGAAATTCCACACATGTTTTTTCCATGTCAAGTGGATCCAATAATAGTAAAAATTATATAAAATGGAGGATATGGTAAAAATAGGTCTATACACTGTATTTTTGAAAAGTGTATGGGATATTGTTTCACTTATGTTTAAGGTTTATTCCCTTGTCACAGTTAATTTCACCTTAATCATTGTAATTAATATTTATTACATTCACTAATATTTTCGATCAAAAAATAAGTTGAAGTTATTGAAAATTATAAATAATTATTATTCAAAATATGTAATCTATTTTTTAAAATTTAAATCGAAGAATTGGAAAAGGTGAATTTAAATTTAATCCCGTATATGGGGCGCAATGCGGGTTTTTAATGTAAAAATATCAAAAAAATTTCTATGCTTTCATACCCAATTTCAAAGTGAAATTGATTCCAATGAAATAAATAGGATTAATTGATAAATTAATGATATTATTTTACTTCAAATCCAACTTCAATATTATTTAACACTATAAATAAATTATGAAAAATAATTTTTTGAATTAAAATTCAGTATTTTTTACTATTAATTTAAAATTGAAACATCAAAGAAAAATAAAAAAATTACCGTATCCTAAATTTTATTATTCAAATTCAAATATTATCTTTATTTTTAAATATAATATTTAGGAAATTTTCAAAAAATTATATAAAATAGGTTCACCATTAATTGTCGATAAAAATTCCTTAATAAAAATATAGTTTTATATGTAATGTTGTGTTTATTAAAATATAATATTAGAGAGATCTTGAGGGAGACCTATGATGTCTGATCCCTTTATATGATGGTGGTGGCTAACATGATAGCCCCTCCCCCATTGGTGTGGTAGGGTTTTATGTCATCTTCTGAGGGAGTGGCGCCTACTCCTTTCACTCCTTTCTCTAATCCCAACATTCTCCCCCTATTTCCCCAAACCCCCTATGCCTAAATCCCTTGATATGTTAGATAGTAACACTAAGATTTCAATTTAGATTGTAAAAATCAATGAGTCCTCATCACTATTAAATCTAACTCTGATTTATTTGTTCAAGAATAGATGGTCTTGAGTCGATGCATTTGACATATTCATTTCTACATCTTTGGATTTACATGTAAAGTGAAACAATGTGATTTCTCAAAAATAGACCCAACATGGTCAATTTTACATCAGAGGAAATCCTATTCAATGAATGGTCATGTTCACCACACAACTTCAATGGATGTCAGTTCTTATTTTTCAAATGGACTTACAACTTCCATATGAAGAATGAATCTCCATCTGGGGTGATATTGGATAGCTTTCTTGAACTCCAATTACGGCTTAAACCCCCTTTGATCATTATAATTATAGGGAAATGTGTTGGTATACATTCACAATATTATAGTAGACCTCATTCTGTTTGTAATCCTATAAATATGAGAATCTTTTGTAGAAGTTGATGTGTTAATATTTCCATCTGAGTACATATGGATTTATGTGGGTGAAGAATTCTGTTGTAGACCACCAGTTTTTTATGAATCCTAGTTCAATTTTTGTTCCTAATTCAAGAGAATTGGTCACTCAATGGAAACCTATAGGTAGGGTTCGAAGAACCTTGTTACAGAAAAGGGTCTGGACTTAGGAGGTAGTGGAAAGGGCTTGGGGTCTAATGTTTATGAGGTTTTATCTGCACAGATACAATTGGAGTCTTCTACATTCCAAAATTTTGAAAATTTAGAGAATTATGGAACACATGAGGATAATCCAATAGTTCTCATCATCTTTAGTCACTTGTGAAAGGCCATTGATGTTCCCAAGTATTCTATACAAGCTTATTTAGGACTTATAAATGATTGGGAGGTGATGGTTGTTATTGTTATAGGTCCTCATAAATATCTTAGGGGACCTCATGGAGGGTATGTACAACCTTATAGTGGAATTAATTCTTTGATGGATTCAAAAATGGTTTTTGAATAAGTCTGTAAGTCTCCAATGACTACATCTTGTGCATAGGAAGTTCATTTACTAAACGATAATAGTATTAGTGGTCAAATAGTTACATATAATGCACTAAGTGAGGGTAAATTTTATGTGGAAAAGTTGTGGAAGTTGACACAGGGGTATAGCATGGATTATGAAAAGACCAAGAAGGGAGGAGGTAGGTATTGAGCATGTCAATCAATTTTAGGGTCTTGCTAATGATTACCCATCTTAGGAGAAAGGTACTTCTCGAGTGGTGCATTCCTCGGATGAGAAAGGGGTCTTCCAGTATGAGTTTAGTGGGGAGTTTTCTTCTCATGTTTCAATTGGTACTACATATGACCTATATTATACTAGCCTTCCCAATCTGAGGATGTAGAAAATCTATAGGGGAAAACAAAAATGGAAGAAGTACTATTTGTTTTTTCCACTACCCATGAAATCACGATTTACCAATAAATTGAAAGACAAAATGTTGGCTAGTAGCGATAAGGATCCTATTATTTCTTATTAGTAAGATATTGTGGTCCATGGGGGTGACTTATAGAAGGATTCTTTGACTGGTGAACATTGGTAATTAGGTGTCGTAGCTTATAAAAATCTAGAGCCAGTGTTACACTTAGAAGAAGAAATGGTTTACTACATTTGAGTGATTAATGCTTCTAATGAAGAAGCTCAAAAGATTATGGTTAGGAAATTAAGGTTTATTACCAAAAAATAACAAATCACATGGATAGAGAAGAAATATATAATTTTAATTATAGGATTCAATGATGAGAAGATCATACATGGGGAGTACATGCAGTCTTGGGACAATATGTCATATCAATTTGAATAGTTTTTAAAAGATTATCCAAATAATCAAGTAAAAACGTTATACTTGATGTTATTTAAGGAGATTTATTTCATTAGACGTAAGTTTTCCATTAATTAAATTGTTATTTCCATTAGTGTATGGCCTTGTGGTTGCTTAGTTTTCCCTTAAAGATGTTTTGACAATAAAAAAGATAATTTTCAGTCATTATTATCTCATGTTTATAAAATCTATTGGATGAACATCAAAAATATTTGATTGAATATGTAAAATTCAATTTATATTAAATTCAATCACTAATTGTAAATAATTTAATTTTTCAAGGTAAAACTACTTTGTGGGAAAAATGTTCTTTTTAAAAAAATATTCCCTTTACATTTAATTGGTTATTATTTTCATTTCTAAATAATAAATAAACAGTGAATTCATTTAATATTTGTTTAAACCATATATTTTTATAATTTAGTTAAAATTTGTGACAATAGATAATTTAATTGCTATATTATATCTTATTATATTAAATATTAATATTTTAATAATATATTATTGTTCAGTAAAACTTGGTCATCTTTGTAATGAAATGTATCGAACAAGGACATTCTTGCATGTAATGAAGGTTAACTTAGTGTTTTCATCCATTAAAAGTTATATAATAGTTTTAATTTATTTAAAATACTAATTATAGTGTAATTTCTCGAGATATGATATTCCCTTACGTATTTGGTGTTGCATGTTATAGACACTATTTAATACAATGTTCATACGTTATATTTTGGGGCATTACATTCTCCCAACCATAGTTAAATTGCTTCATTGAAATTTAAATGTAATATTAGTGATATATTGTTTAATATTTCCTATGTTGATATCCCACATCATGGGAAGGGTTCATAAAAAATCCTCTAGAAACAAGAGAAATGGATGTACAAAGGTCACGTGGACTAATATAAATCCAGGTCTCTATGTATGTGAACATTTGTGGACGGTATAGATACGTACATAGAGGAAATGAGTAAATATTTATATGGATTTATTTTGGTCATCAATCACAAGAAATTGGTTGATTAGCATAAATTGTAGGGCCTCAAATCGATAAATCAATGATGATTTAGAAGACAATCAGATGAATAAAAATTAAGGTGTTAGGAAAACACATTTTTTTGATCATTTTCTTAATTTGGAGTGATTATTTTACTATCTAAGAATATATGTAATTATACTTAATTTATTTGTTTCTTTAGATATAATTTCATCATTTCATTGTGCTTAAATGAATTTCTAAATCATCCATTTCTTCAATACATGGATATGAAAAAATTAACAATGATGCCTGATGCACTAAAATAAACATTTAACATATCATAAGGCCCATAAAATAGTGAAAATTCTAACTATTTATCTCTAAATATTTTACAAATCCAATATGGTTAATATAATAATATCTAAACCTAAAAAGTAACACTAATAATTTATCATTAATATTTACTCATCAGATTGTTTATGTAAAAAAATGACATATTAACCTGGACGCTGAGTAGGTCAATGGTTGGTGGGAAACCCTTAACGTTCTTCATTCATGGTTTCATGACCCATGACATTGTCGAACTTGACTAGTTTTCACCCAACATAAAAGTTTTCCTTTTCTAAAACCACATTGATATAATTTATAAAATAATTATGATGAACATACTTGAAATTTAATCATAAATAGACTAAAGTTGTTAATAAAAACCTAATACATAAATACATCATCCATTTATTTCCACATTGGTCATTCCTTGGTTTAGGTTGTATCCAAAATTTCATTTATAGGATTTCTAAATTAGGGCATCTGATATTCAATCTAATGCTCCTTAGGTTTAACTAAGGTCATTCATTTTCATTATCTATTAAAATCCATCCTAATTGTTTATAAAGAAATTGTGAATTATCCTAAGCATATCCCTTAAGAGTGTCCAACCAGGTGCATAGTAAGCCCCATTTTCGTGTACCAGGTTATGCTGAGTCAGGCACGATGCACCTTGTTATAGTTGTTACTCTTATGTTCATCCATTTCAGAACCACGTCTACATGTATTATCCAAACAAGGATGTGTTTCTAGGAAAACTACATAATCTATCTCTAAATGAAACATTAATATGTTCTTCTATACTTATCCTAAAGTGATACCTTAGTATTATGTTCTTTAATCATTGTTTTCCTAAATCTAGTTCCCATGATTTCTACTAAAATTCCTTTAATACAAACTATAGTGACCCTACACCATAAAGACTAGAGTCAGTTCCTACTACAGTTACATTTTCATGATTACAAGGAATCAAATCCAAAAGTACTAATCTGTTTAGTAGTCTTGGAAACCCATATACATAATTGAGTCTTTTGTTATAAA
This sequence comes from Viscum album, assembly GCA_963277665.1. NCBI lineage: Eukaryota > Viridiplantae > Streptophyta > Magnoliopsida > Santalales > Viscaceae > Viscum > Viscum album. The sequence continues at coordinate 258,676,527 of OY728125.1, read as the reverse complement.
TAAATACACTAATTTCAACTTAATTGTTTTGTTTCTCAAATAAAAACATTATTCTATCTTTTATATCCTTGAATATCATTCCTACTTCTCTTCTTGGCTTCCTAGGTAAAGGAAACCTAAAAGTTAGATATCAAATGTTATATAAGGGTAAAGAATATCAGAAGAAATATTGAATCAATGAGAATAATAATTATGGTATGATAAATAATTGAACACACATATCATATAATAATTATACAATAATGGAAGTGAATAAAAAATATGTCAAGGTAATAACTAGAAACACATTCCATTAAAATAAATAGATATGGAAAAATCAATATTGAATGTTAAGAAACTAAAATAGATTCCATTTAATCAATTAAATGATAATGAAATATATCCATACATATGTCGATGAAAAATATTATGGATCAATAATAACTAAAACTAAATGAGATGAATGCTTAATTATTGGATGTCAGGTCTTAGTCACATGAAAACCTATACCATTAAGACCTTTCACAAGACAATTTAAATCTATAGATAGAAACTCATTTAATTTTCCCAAATTATTTGTCTTGTGATAACCTATTAATGCGTCAGGGGGGCTATAAAATGTTTGGACCCCTCCCTTTATTACTATCCCAATGCATTCCATATATTAAATTATAAAAATAAATAATATTTCATATCAAATATCTATATAGAATAATGAATAATGAATTATCAATAATTACCCAGATAATCAAATAATTGTCACAATAAGCAGCATACGTAAAATGGTATATGGTTCAAGAATTAATTATATCCATGAAAAAATATATAGATACTGAGGGGGAATTAAATGTCAAATAATCATAGGAAATTGAATATTTAAAGGGGACTAAAATTAATTAATGAAGTGAATGTGAATACTAACCTTGTCCAAATGAGTCATAGACCATCCAAAGGAAGAATAAGGATGGTATCAATACATCATATCCCATTTTAGTAGAAATAAATGGTTTTTATCATTGATGAATATAAATTATATAAATACTTTCTTAAAAACATTCTTGAAGAAAATGTCCTTTTTATTTTAAAAAAACATTTTAAAAATCCTTTTATTTGAAAATAACTTTTCAAAAACAATTTTTATAAAAATAAACCTTTAAATAATTCATGATTAACTTCATATAAATGGAATAAGGTAAATTGTTACATGTTATACAAGGTAAAAAAAATATCATTTTTCACTATAAAATGTTAGAAAAAAATTTTGTTTGTAAAGAAAAAAATTATTCCTCTAAAAACATGGGTAAAAAGGTACAAATGTATTTACTAAATAATTTTATAATGGATAAAAAACATTTTAAAAAAAATTTAATAAAACATTTTTTTATAAAAAAACGTGTTCTTCAACTAAATAAAAAAACGAAGTCAGGTTTTCATAAAAATATTTTCTAAAACCGTTTGAGTTCTAAATAGTGTAAAAATGGTACTATTACTTGAAAAGGGGCATGAATAACTAGAGGAGAAGAAAAAGAACGGGGTTTTTAGACACTTGTCATATAATATTCTCTAATATAAATTCATGTTTAATCATCCTCGAATACAATGAGATTGTAATCTAAACCTTTGAAAATAATATAATTTTAGAGTGAGAATAAATCAATGGGTAGATTATGTGTATAAAATGTAAATCAACATATATATGTGGAAATACATCAATAGATAGTAAAATTAATTATACATATAATAATAGAATAATAAGTGTAACAAGGAAGTAAAATAACCAAATGAAAATAAATTGGGTTATGAAATTCTTTTTCACTTGGTAAATTTTGACTCAAATTACCTTGGATGAAATAATTCTAATTTAAATTCAAAATATCATGAAGAATGAATGGATCATTATATAATATGACAATGTCTAATTATATAAAACAAATATATGAAATTAGGTATAGAATAATAAATTTAGTGTTTCAATAGAGATTTAATAATCACAAAGGGAAGTGAGATTGCAAATATAATCCTTAAAAATGTTCCTAAGGAGAATAATATTTAAACATTCCAAACTGTCTCATACCACTTTGAAACATTTGAATCAAAATTTACATGAAATTATAACATTAAATGAAACATATAATTTTATAGTAATAAATATATTCATGGTATAACATGTCAAAGGTAATTATATACACCTTATTAATGAAACTAGATGCATTACAACAAATAAGACTCAATGGAATGTAAATTAAGATCAAATCCATTAACTTTCATTTCCTTTTGTGTGAAATTAATTTAACCTCATGTAAAATTATTTTAAACAATTTAATAACTAATAATATAACAATACACATATTTATAAAATCATATATTTTCTTCTTATAATATCTTATTACTCATTTGTTAACAATATTTCATTTTTTCACTTTTTTGGGTGTTAATTGTCTAGTTTTACTAGTATGCTTTGAATTTTTACTTATTATTGCTATAACAGTTTTATTATCCACAGAATGAAAAACATGATGTAAAAAAATATTCTTTATATATTTATTTACAATAATCCATAATATTTGGAGATTGGAAATGGAATACACCATTTATTGAGATGGTAGGTCGTATGTACACATGAATGCTACTTTCATTTATTTGTAATATAAAAAGAAACATTAAATGATATATTTGTATATTATAATTAAATTATCATATCTATGTCATTTATTTTACATAGTTTTATTAAAACAATCCTCTATACATTCAATATATAATGTGAACGAACCAATTATCTTTGAGGGGGTGGTAGTCCACACTTCCACAAATGATGTTATTGAATTCCCACAAAATAATGTGCATAAAGCCTTGTGTTATAAAATAATTAAATAAGAATAAATGTATTATTAATATAATAAATATCATTTATAATTATATTTTCTATAATAATTCCCAACCATGAAAGCTGGTAAAGTAAAAATGAAAAATCATCGTTTTGTGAGGAGGTAGTTCACCGTACACATAAACAGAATATTTGTTACCTATTAGATGGAATTGTGTATATGTGTAGGTACAAATCATATCATAAAAACATATCAATATATTTAGGATATGGGGTTTTTTATATAATCATTATATAAATATAGTTGACGGAGTGTAAAAATAAATAAAACTAAATATCTTGACAGAAGATGCCACATCTTCCTTGGGCAACACCTTTTGGGTTAAACAAAATGGATTCCATGGATGGATTTATGAAAATTTATAGGATTATAGTTTGAGGGGAGTTATTTTTAGGAGATATTATTGAATATCATATTTTATACAATGTGTCTTTATAGGTGTGAGGAAGTGGGAGGGTTGAGTGACTTTTATAGTAGAGGAGTAGTGGCACCCTAGTAAATTTTGGAAAAGGGGATTCCACCCATGTTTTTACAAAGTAAAGGGGATATAATAATAGTCCAAATGAAATATAAGGAATTATAAGGTCTATATATTTCCATACAATTAATTTTGGAAAAATTTCTAAGTCGTTTTGTCCATAAATTTTATGGTTTATTCCCTTGTTAAGATTAATTTCTACTTAATCACTATAATTAATTTTCTTTTCATTATCTAATATTTTAGTTCAAAATCTATGTTTAACATATTATAAATTACATATTACTCCTTTTGCAATTATTGAATCCATTTTTTCAAATTCCAATAAAAAATTTGGGAGAAATTAATTTAAATTTAATATATCAAACGAGACAACAATGTGGTTTTTAAAAGTAAAAAGATCCAAAATTTAATTATGCTTTTATACCTAAAATATAAGTGAAATTGATTCAAATTAACAATATTGGATTAATTTTAAAATAATTCATATAATTTTACTTTATTTCTAAATTAAAATATAATTTAACACTATAAATAAATTAGATGAAAAATATGATTTGAATTAAAATTCAGTATTTTTCACAATTCATTAAAAAAGAAAACTTCACAGATAAATACAAAAAATTCAACCAAAGCTGATTTTTATATTTATATTTACAGTATTATGTTTATTTTTACATATAATATTTTCTAATGTTCCATAAATTGTATTTAAAATAGGTTCTCCATTAAAATGTAGTAAAAGTGCCTTAATAAAAATATAGGTTTTTATGTGTAATATTTGGTTTGTTCTTATATCTTGCCTATCAGATCTATCCACAAAATGTAAAAAATATTTTATTGAATATAATATATATATATATCATTAATTCCACTCACTAATTGTATTTAATTTAATTTATTAATGTAAAACTGCTTCATGGGCATAAAAACAGTTTTCTATTAACATATATCCTTTATATTTAATTTATAACACACCAAAACTAGTTACCCAAAGTCAGTGCATTATTACATAAAATTTTCATGATCACAAGGTATCAAATACCGAAACACTGATCAATTTAGTTTCCTTGGAAGTACTAGATACAATCAAAATATTTAAATTACATTATGAAATGAAAAACAACAAAATTTTGTCTCCTTAGAACACATTCATCTCCCTTAGACTACCCCTTAATGTTAGTTAGAATATTCTTCTTCGCATCCTGGGAATAATAAAACCTAAAAAGGGGTGATCTTAGGTTCTCAATATGGATAACAATATAGCAGAAACTTTCATAAACAAGCACAAAATTTTATGGTAATGTATAAGACTAAAACAAAAGAGTTTTAAACTTAAACATCAGCATTATATGGAAAAAATAAATCAAATAATTCAATTTACTTATTCACATAGATATTCTACTAGTCAAATAATCATATGTAATATCAATATCCAATTTCATGATGATGGAATGCATAATGCCAGAAATCATAACCACATAGTCAAGGCCTCGTGCCATGACTACAAAAAAGATTTTGTCAAGGCCTTATGCCAATACACTGTTTAGTCTCATGTGACCTACCGATGCATCAAGGAGCAATAGCAGTCTCCACCCGTCACATAGTAATCTAATTCATTTCTCATAAGATAAAATGAAACATAAAAAAACATTTTATTAAAAATAGCATATGAAATGTTAATAATTTAACTATAAACCATGAATGGTATAAAAATAATACATCCACAATCAAACATATCACAAAACCTTTAATACAATATGGAATATTATATCATAATGAATCAACTTCAAACAAGTTTAAAATCTATAAAAGAATGTTGACATAGATGAAATAAAAACTATTTGAGAGAAATATATCTTTCTATTTTGAAATTATTTTAAAGTAACATAATTATAGAACAAAACAATTATTTTGAAAATTTTCTTATAATCTTGTAAGGGAAGATTTGAAGATGTTATTATAGTGGAAAATAGCCACACATGCTGTATAAGTTAAAAAATGATTCTTTCCTTAATTTTGTTGAAAATGTCGTAATGGGCCTTCTTTGGAAAATGATAAAAAGATTACTTTATAAACATTCTATAAAAATTAAAATATGGGTATAAATGATTTTAACCCATAGTCTAGAAAATAGTAAAAATGTTTTGAAATACATTTTAAAGAAACAAAAATGTGGATGATAAAGAGGTCCTAGTAGATACTAACATATAAACAACCTTATATAATAAAGAGATTGTAGAAATAACCCTTACCTTGTACTTGTCCTCATTAAGGGTACGTTAAACTCTCATATAATAGTTAAATCATTGTTATTAAATTATACAAGAACCACATACATAAATATGATATCATATAAGATATTCTAATTTTTTTTGTTAATAATATTTCAGTAGTATCATTATTTTGGGTGTTAACTAATTTGTTTTAATTTATATGATTTTTTGCATAAGACATGTTTTTTATGGATATTATATTCATATTTAGAATGATATTAAGTTATTAAACATTATGTTTAATCATAAAATAGAAATTATTCTAGAATAGTTATGATGGGGAATGAATCTCATCGCGTTAGTGGAGATGGTAATCAGTACGTATGCATGAGTGACAATATCATTATATTGATGGTAAAATAATATTTAATTGGATGTTATATCATATATACCAAAACATTAACATGTTATAATTGTCATTTACATAATTTATACTCATTATTATACCCATCCAAAAATATAAGTGTTGAATAACAAACTACACCATGATGTGGAGACGGTAAGTCGTATGTACGCATGTATGGTGACTTGTTATTAATAGGATGGATAGAATAATGAAAATGGTTGTACCATATTTATAATAACGTCATGGAATGTATAAGAAATTTTATTTATTATTTTGTTTTGGAAACAACAAAGAAATTGGATGTGGAAGAAGAAAAGATCTTTAAAAGAGGTGGTGAAATTATTACCTCTCCTTCGGGTGCTTCCTTTTGATTTGATCAAAAGGGCTCCTTAGGTTGACTTATGATCAAATTAAGGAATCTAGGTTGAATTGAGGGTATTTGGGAGGATATTTGAACTTGGTGTTTCTGATACAAATGTCTTTGGAGGTGTGATTTTGAAAGAAGGGGAAGTAACCTTTTATAAGAGAGGTGAGGGTCACTTTAGGAAAAGCTTGAAATATTAATTTATTATTCAATCATATTCAGTTTATAATGGCTCAATAGGGGATTATTTTTTGGATAAGGCTGCATCAAAAACCTCTTAAAATAGGATTTAGATAGGTTTAGGTCACCATAGTAACCTTATCTTTTATATTTAACTTTTAATTAGATAGTTTAACTTTTACAATGTCTTCTTGTATTTTTATATTAAATGGATAATAAAAATACTACAAAAATCCAAGAAACCCCAAGTGTTTCATTAATGAAATATATATTATTATATAAGTCCTTTCGCCAAAATTTAGATTTTTAGAAATATTATATCAATTAATAATGTAGTATTTCTTTTAAAAACTCCTTTATGTCAATTTTAACACTATTTAATATTTGGTTTTTGTGATAGTCATAAAAACATTATCACTTCGAAAAAAAATTATTTAATCAACCCTAAAATTTCATATTATCCTAGGAAATTCTTGGAATACATAAATAGTCTCAATTTTCAATTATATTAATATTTATAATATCAATTATTTTAATCTTTCAATAATAATTTAATTACTGCATCATCATTGTGTCATGAATAAATTTAATTATTTAATGTCTAAAAATTATAAATAAAATACAATTATGTAGGATATTCTTTTATATTTATAATTAATATTTATAGTTGAATTTATCTAATGTATAACCCTATATTAAAAATGTTTAATTATCAAACATTGAATTTAAAACTTTTAACTCTTATTTGAATAAAATAATAATAAATATCCTAATATAATCCAAGGGGACCAAAAAGATCATATTTTATTCTTAAGATTTATTTTAGTATAAAGAAACTTATGCAATAGAATTAATACATGTGATAGGGTAATTATAATATCATTTTTACCTTTAATTACCCTATTTACTTTTAACTGTGGTAAATAAAATTCAAAAGTTATTATTCACAAAAAAATATTTTCATCCTATTTAACCACATTTTAATTACTTTTGTCAATTGTGTCTCACAGGTTTTTTAAATTCAATTTAAATAAGTGTTAAAATTATGTATTATGCAAATTTACTAACATACCTAGATGGTGGGTAAAAGACGTTAAAAAATAAATAAAATTGTATACATCTAGTTTTATTATAAAATGACTTCAATGAATTAAATTGAACTAATATAGGTATTATGTATCTCTTTTTACATAAAATAAATTTAAATAAAATAAATAATTATTTAGATAAAAATTCGTTTTTAAACAATGATGTAGTGTTTTTCACTATTAATCCAAAATTGAATGTTTTTAGAAAAATACCAAAAAATAACTCTAAACAAATTTTGTTATTCCAAATCCAAAAAATTATGTCTATTTTGAAAAATAAAATTTTTAAAATTTCAAAAAAGTGGGTATAACTATTCATAACAGCTAGTTGGATTGGTCATTGTGTGTTAGAACTCGAAGTTGAGTGCAACGCAAACTATTGTATTATTCAAATAAAAGTGTACCATGGAAGCTTGGGGTGTTACATTCTTCCCTCCTTCAAATAATTTCATTTCAAAATTTCTAGAATATTACTGCATAAAAAGATTCGTGTGGTTCTTTATCATAATTTACTCAGGTTCCCACATTACCTCTTCTATCTTATGGTTTCTCTATAGAACTTTTACTAAATTAGTTGTTCAGTTTCTCAACAATTGTTCTTTTGTATCAAGAATTCCGATAGGCTCTTTGAAATAAGAAAGATCGGGTTATAGTGCTATTTCTTCATAGGTGAGTACATGTGTTGGGTCCAGTATGAATTTTCTCAACAGTGATATGTGGAAGACATCATGAAATTTGGAGAGATTTGTAGGCATTGTCGAATAGTAAGTTACAACTCCAATTCGTTCTAGAATTTCGAAATGTCTGATGTACCTGGGACTTAATTTACCCTTCATTCCAAATTGTATACCACCTTTCTATAGAGATATCTTCAAGAAAACAAGATCTCCTCTTGAAATTCCAAATCCTTCCATCGGTTATCAGCATAGCTCTTTTTTCTACTTTTAGCTGCATTGATGTGGGTTTGGATAATCTTTACCTTTTTTATTGTTTCCTCAACAAGTTCTGAGCCTACGAATTTTCTTTCACCAACATCATCTCAACATGTTGGTGTGTGACATCTCATTCCATATAACGCTTCATATGGTGACATCTGAATACTTGAATGGAAACTATTGTTATATGAAAATTCTTCCATAGGTAAATATTGATCCCACATACCTTGAAAATCATGTCAGAATGATGTCAACATGTCTTATAAGGATTGAATAGTCTGTTCTGATTTCCATCAAGTTGAGGGTGGTTGGAAGTGCTCAAATGAAGTTCAATATCTAGGGCCTTCTAAAGACTTTTCTATAATCTTGATGTAAAAACAGGGATCATGATTAGAAACAATCAATAGGGGTACTCTGTGAATTCTTAAATGTTTGTTAATATTTTGTCTTGCTAAACGTTCAAGTGGTAAATCTTCTCTTATAGCACGAAAATGTACTAACTTGGTAAGATGATCAACAATGAAACATATTGGATCATTCCTTCTATGGATATTTGGTAGCATCATGACAAATTCCATCGTAATATCATCCCATTTCCACTCATGTATGGGAGAGGTTACATGACTCCTCTAAGATATTTTCTTCCAACCATCACTTGTTGACAAACCATAAATCTTGACACATAATCAGCAATCTACCTCTTCATGTTGTCCCACCAAAAATGTTCCTTAAAATTTCTATACATCTTAGTTCTACCATGGTGTATAGATAAATTATAGATACGAGCATCATCCAACAATTCCCTTTTAAGATCAGGTATTTCAAGAACACAAAGTATCATCCCGAATTTCAAAATTCCATCTTCATATATGAAGTCAATCAATCTGCCACCATTCACAGCTTTAATTTTCTTTTGAAACACTTCATTATCAGTCTGAGAACATTTTATCCTTTCTAGTAAAGATATTTTTTCTACCATTTGAAAATTTATTGATGTTTCACCATCCATGATCATTCCCATATCCATCTTAACTTGATCCAAGAACATAAGATCCCCTTCAACTCTCATCTTGTTCAAAACTCCATGATCCATTCTGTTGAAAGCAACTACCACCTTATTTGTCTTCCCCGGGTGGTAGTGTATAGTTAAATCATAATCCTTGAAGAGTTTAAGCCATTTTCTTTGCCCCATGTTGAGTTCTTTCTATGAGAAAATATACTTCAGACTCTTGTGATTGGTGTATATCTCACATTTTTCACCATAGCGATAGTGTCTTCATATCTTCAAAGAAAAGATTACATATTCTAACTCAATATCATGAGTGGGATAATTTTGTTCATAAATTTGTAGCTTTCATGATTCATAGAAAATAACTCTATCCTTCTACATAAGGACACAACCAAGTCCATTCTTTGAAGAATAACTATAAATAACAATCCCATCATTCCCCAAAGGTAGATTCAAGATAGGATAAATTACAATTATTCTCTTCAGTTCTCCAAAACATTCTTCACACTCTTTTTTCAAAACAAAATTAACCCCTTTATGTGTGATCTTGGTTATTAAGTTATCCAATCGGGCCAAATTCTGGATGAAACATAGATAATAACATGCTATACCAATAAAACTGTGTGCCTCAGTTATACTCGTTGATATTGGCCATTCTTGTATTGCTCTTGTCTTAGAAGGATAAACTTATATTCCATCCTTAGAGACAATATGGTCAAGAAAAAAATCTCTTGAAGCCATAATTTACACTTGAAAAACATTCCATATAATTCATTTATTCTAAGAAATTTTAGAATAGTGTGAAAATGATTTTCCTGATATTCATAGATTTTGGAGTATACAAAGATATCATCAATAAATACCATTACAAAGTCATCATGATATTACTTGAAAAATATATTAATTAGATCCATGAAAAAAAAGGATTAATTAGTCCTTCTAAATGGCATTACTGTAAACTTGTAATGCTCACACTTAGTTTGAAATGCTATTTTTAGAATGTCTTCCTTCTTCACACACATTTTATGATATCCATATCGAAGGTCAATTTTTGAAAAATATTGAGCTCCATGAATTTTATCAAATAAATCATCAATGCTTGTTAGGGGATAATTTTTCTTTATTGTTATAGAATTTATCTCACTGTAGTTAATGTACAACCTCATATGTCTATCTTTCTTCTTTACAAAAAGAACAGGGGCTCCCCATGAAGAAAAAATAGGGAAAATAAATCCTTTATTACCCAATTCTTATAGTTTTTTTCCTTAGTTCTGATAATTCCACAATGGTAATTCTATAAGGGGTTTTATATATGGGCCATGAAGCAGTAATAAAATCAATGGAAAACTCAATTTCTCATTCTAGAGGTTTTCCAGGTAAATCCCCTAGAAAAACATCAATATATTCTTTCACAACAGGTACATCCTCTATTTGAACATTATTTTCCTCACCCATAGTTATTTCACTCTCTTCCTCCCCAATAATTGAATTTCGTAGAGCTACTAGGGTCGATCTAGATAATAACTAGATAGTGAAATTTCTGCTCTAAAGATAAGGTACTCCTTTTCATCATTGAAAATTGTAACCTCCTTCTTATTACAAAAAAATTTCACATCATGATTTGAAAGCCAATCCATACCAAGGATTATATCGAATTCATTCATGGGTATGACGATGCGATCAACAGATAAAGCACGTTTATATGCCCTAATGGGAACTGATTCGCAAAACCTGGTTACAATGATGCTTCCCTTATGATTTTTTACTGAACACTCCCTTGTTAAATTAAATTGGAAATAACTAATTTTATTATAAAATTGGGAAGATATGAAACAATGTGATGATCCAGAATCATATAAATCATTGGCTAAACATGAGGAACCCATTAAATTACTTACCACCATGTCATTTGGAACTTCAACCTCAAAAGTAGTGATCACATAAGCTTTTCCTTTCTCCCTTGTCCTTTTATGAGGTATGTTTCCTTGGATATTAGGACATTCATTTGAATAAATTCTCCATTTCTATACAATTGTAGAATTAAACATTAACAACCTCTTTCTTTCCCTTGAAATCACGAGCTCGGTGTCCTTTTTCAACAAACTTGTAAAAGACGCCAATTCCCTTTAGGTAAGTACTGGGGTGTTTATTACCACATTTACCATAGGATGTATTCCATTTCTAGAGTTTTCATAAGATCTCTTCTTCTCTTTCTTTGCTTTAAAGTTTTCAGACTTAGAGAATTCCTTTTCTGTCTTGATAGCACATGAGACTATATCTTCGAAAAATGAGAAGGATTGTGAGACTAATTCATGATAGAGAAATATTTTAAACCCATCAAAAAACAATCAATATTACTCATTGGGTTAAATATATAATCTTCTTCCTGCCTTTCTAACCTTGAAAAGTAAGCCTCATACATTGCGACATTCTTTTCCCCTTTTGGCCTTAAACACAGAAATTTTCTTTCCATATCTGCTCGATGTTCCTGAGGAAAGTATTTTTCTAATATAATCTCTTTAAACTCCCTAAATTCCATATTTTATACTTCTTCATCTTCCATTTTGTTTTGAATTATTAACCACCATTGATCTACATCTCTCATGAGGCGGTAAACTTCCATGACAACCTTTTCCCCTTTGCTACTCCACAAAGCAAGATATATTTAACACCCCGACCCCAGAAGCCCAAATATTGTGCATTATTACGTATCATTGGCATGATCACAAACATATAAAGTCTCAAAAGATTGATTATTTTAGTAGCCTTGGAAGTACTAGATACATTTGTAAGGTTTACATTACATCATAAAATGGAAAACTATAATAACATCATTTCCATGGAAAACACTGAGATCCCATAGACTATCCCTGCAGGTCAGTCATAATATACTTATTCGAATCCTGGGAAAAATAAAACATAGAAAGCGGTGAGCTCAGATGCTCGGTAAGGATGACAATATAGCAGAAACTTTCATAAATAAGCATAAACATTTAAGGAAATGTATAAAACTAAAAAAAGCCTTTTAAACATAAAATTCCTCAAAATATGGAAAATTTATATCAAAATAATGTCAATTACTTACTCACATGGATATTCTACTAGTCTAACAATCACATTCAATATCAATTGCCACTTTCATAATGATGGAATGCATAATTTCAGACTTTCATTACCACATAGTCAAGGCCTTGTGCCAAGACTAAAAATAATATTTTTATCAAGGCCTTGTGCCAAGACACTAGTTTGTCTCATGATACCTAAATATGCATCGAGGAGCTATAGTGGGCTCTATCCTTCACTTACTAAGTCGAATTCATTCCTCATATGAAATGGATTAAACATAACATAAACATTCATATTAAAACTAGCATATGAAATGTAAATACTTAATCCAAAAACCATGAATGGTGTAAAAATAAAACATCCATTGTCAAAAAAATCACAAAACCTTCAATACAATATGGATGTTTTGTATCAAAATAAATCAACATCAAATAAGCTTAAAATCCATCAATGGATGTTGACATAGATGAAATCAAAACCTTTTTTTTGAGAAATATCGCTTTATATTTTGAAATAATTTAAGAAAACATTTATTTTGATAATATTTTTATAAGCTGTTATGGGAAGCTTCGATGATGTTATAATGCCATAAAATATCTGCACCCGCCATATAAGTTAAGAAAACATTCTTACCATAATTTTTTGGAAAAGGTCATAAAGTACCTTGTTTGGAAAACGATGAAAAGATTCCTTTCAAAACATATAAGGTCAAAAAAGGGTATAAATTAATTTACCCCATTGTCGAGTAAATAGTAAAAATGTTTTGGAATAAATTTTTAAGAAACATAGATGTGGACGATTAAGAGGTCTCAGTATATACTTATATAAAAATAACCTCGGATAATAAAGAGATTGTGAAATTAACCCTTACCTTGTACTTTTCCTGGGTCGAGGGTAGGTTAACCTCCTGTATAACGGTGAAATAATTATTATTAAATTATACAAGGATCATATTCATTAAACTGTTATCATATATGATCTTTTAATATTGCTTTGTTAATAATATTTAAGTATTATTGTCATTTCGGGTGTTAACTGATTCATTTTCATTTATATGCTCCGTTATGTAGGTAATGTTTTTTATGGATATGATGTATCTTATTAATATTAAGAATGATATTACGTCTTTAAAAATTATTTTTAATCATCAAATGAAAATTAGTCTTGAATGGATACGATGGGGAATATATCTCATCGCGTTTGTGGAGACGGTAATCCGTACGTATGGACAAGCGACAATATCATTATTTTGATATTAAAATAATATATAATTGGATGGTATATTTGACATAAAGAATTATTATCATGTTATATTTATTATTTAAATAAATTATACATCATTATTATACCCATCCAAATAATAATGTATTGAATAACAACTACACCACGACATGGAGACGGAAAGCCGTACGTACACACGTATGGTGACATGTCATTCATAGAATGGATAGAATAATGAATATGGTTGTAACATATTTATAATAACATCACAATATATAGAAGATAATAGAGTTATTATTTTAGAATGGAAAAAACAAATAAATTGGAAGAGGAAGATGAAGGAACATGAAAGAGGTGATGAAATATTTACCTCTTCTTCGGGTTATTTATTTTGATTTGATAAAAAGGGATCCATAGGTTGGATTTCGGACTAAAGTAAGGCCTCTAGGATTTAGGGAGGATAGTTTAAAGGGTTTTTGGCCAGGTTTTGGTCGAGCCAAATGGCATTGACGGTATAAATTAGATAGAAGGGGGAGTGCCCTTTTATAAGAGGGGTGAGGGGAACCTTAGGAAAAGCTAGAAATTTTATTTTATAATAAAATCATTTTTAGTTTCTAATTGCTCCAAAATGATTTCTTTAAAGGAGAAGGTGGGTATGGGTCGAAAAACACTCAACCAATAGGATTAAGATAGGTTTGTGTCACTATATTAACTTTATCGTTTAGATTTATCTCTTAGTTAAATAGTTTGACATTTACCATGTCTCTTTGTATTTTTTTATTATATGGTTATTAAAGTTACTATATACTTATAAAAAAACCCAAGTGGTTCATTAATGATACAAATATCATTTTGTAAGTCTTTTGGCCGAACCATAGTTTTTTAGGAATAGAATATCCATTAATAATATAATATTGGTTTTAAAAACTCTTTTCTGTCAATTTTGACACTATTTGGTATTTTGTTTTAGCTAAATTCATAACATCATTCTTACTTCTAAAAAAACATCTAACCATCCCAAAAATGTCATATTAACATAGTAAATTAGTGTTATTATTAAAAAGTCTCAATTTACATTTATTTGGATATTTATAATATCAATTATTTTAATCATTCATTAATACAGTAATTACTGCATCATCATTGTGTCATAAGTAAATTTAATTATTTAATATCTAAAAAATATAAATAAAATAACATTATGTATTAAATCCTTTTATCTTTATAATGAATATTAATAGTCTAATTTATATTATGTGTTACCCTATATTACAAATTTTTAGGTTATTAAACATTGATTTTAACTCTTTTAACTCTTCTTTAAATAAAATAATAATAAATTTCCTAATCTAATCCAAGTGGACCTAAAGGATCATATTTTATTCCTAAGGTTTTTATGGTCTAATTACACTTATCCAATAGAATTAGGACATATATTAGGGTAATAATAATATCATTTTTACCCTTAATTACCCTATTTACTTTTAACAGTGGTAAATAAAATTAAAAAGATACTATTCACCAAAAATTATTTACATCTTATTGAACAACATTTTACTTACCGATATCAAACGTGTCTCTTGTATTTTTGAAATTCAACACACAGAAGTGGTAAAATTAAGTTTTATGTAAATTTTCAAATGCTCCTAGGAGGTGGGTAAAGGACGGTCAAAAGTTTAATAAACTTTATATATATATAAAATTATTATAAACTGACTCCAGTGAATTACATTGAACTTATATAGGTATTATGTATCTATTTGTACCTAAAATAAATTTAAATAAAATAAATAATTATTTAAATATATATTCCATTTTAATCAATAACTCTGTGTTTTTCACTATTCCTCAAAAATTGAACGTTTTTAGAAAAATACCAAAAATTCATTCTAAGCTAATTTTGATATTCCGAATCCATAAATGAATTCCATTTTGAAAGATAAAATTTATAAAATTTCAAAAATTGGGTATTACTATTCATAACGGTTAGTTTTATTAGTTGTGGTGTGTTATAATCTCAAAGTTGCGTACAATGAAAGCTATTTCATTATTCAAAGGGAAGCGTATCTTGGAATCTTGGGGTGTTACATTCTCCCATCCTTCAAATAATTTCATCCTCGAAATTTATAGAATATTACTCCAAAAAAAGACTTGGGTGGTTCTTCATCATAAGTTCCTCGGGTTCCCACGTTGCCTCTTCCATCTAATGGTTTCTCCATAGAACTTTTACCAGACGAGTCGTCTAGTTTCTCAACACTAGTTCTCTTGTATCAAGAATCGTGATAGGCTCTTCGCAATAAGATAGATCTGGATCCAGTTCTAATTCCTAATAGGTGGGTACATGTGTTGGGTTAGGCAAGAATTTTCTCAATAGTGATATGTGGAATACATCGTGATCTTTGGAGAGACATAGCGGCATTTTCAAACGGTAAGCTACAATCCCAATTTGTTCTAGATTTTTGAAAGTTCTGATGTACCTGGGACTCAATTTTCCCTTCTTACTAAAACCTATAACGCCCTTCCATGGAGATACCTTCAGGAAAACATGATCTACTACCTGAAATTACAAATCCTTATTTCGGTTGTCAGCATAGCTCTTCTGCCTACTTTGAGCTACATTGATGTGGGTTTAGATTACCTTCACCTTTTCCATCTTTTCCTCCACATGTTCTGGGCCTACATGTTTTCATTCTCCAACATCACCCCAACAGGTTTGTGTGTGACATCTCTTTCCGTATAATGCTTCATATGGTTCCATATGAATACTTGAATGGAATCTACTGTTATAGGAAATTTCTACACGAGGTAAATATTTATCCCACATACATTGAAAGTCAAGTGAGCATGATCTCAACATGTCTTCTAAGGTTTCAAAAGTCCATTCTGATTGTCCAGCTATTTGAGGGTGGTAGGCAGTGCTCAAATGAAGTTCAGTATCTAGGGCTTTCTGAAGACTTTTCTAGAATCTTGATGTAAAACGTGGATCACGATCAGAAAAAATTGATAGTGGTACTCTATGAAGACTTATAACTTCATTAATATATAGTCTTGTTAGACATTCAAGTGTTAAATATTCTCTTATAGTAAGAAAATGTGCTGACTTGGTAAGACGGTCAACAATGACCCATATTTCATCGTCCCTTCTAAGAATATTTGGTAGCCCCATGACAAAGCCCATTGTGATATCATCCCATTTTAACTCAGGTATGGGAAGAGGTTCCATGACTCCTCTAGGTTGTTTCCTTCCAGCATTCACTTATTGACAGACCATACATCTTGACACAAAATCAACAATCTCCCTCTTCATGTTGTCCCACCAAAAACATTCCTTCAATTCTCTATACATCTTAGTGCTACTGGGGTGTATTGAGAAATTGGAAGTATGAGCATCATCCAACAATTCCCTTTTTAGATTAGGTATATCGGTAACACGAAGGCTCTTACCAAATTTCATAAATTCATCTTCATATACGAAGTCACTCAATCTCCCATCATTCACTGCTTTAATCTTCATTTGAAACTCCTCATCATCATCCTGAGAACTTTTTATCCTTTCTAGTAAATATGGCTTGGAAACCATTAGAAAAAGTATTGATGTTTCACCTTCCATGGTTATTCCCATATCCATCATTATTAGATACATGCAAATAGTATCCCTTTCAACTCTCATCTTGTTCGAAACTGCATGATCTTTTCTACTCAAAGCATATTCCACCTTATTTGCCTTCCCCAGGTGGTAGTGTATCGTGCAATACTAATCCTTGAGTAGTTCAAGCCAAATCCTTTTCCTCATGTTGAGTTCTTTCTATGAGAAAATATACTTCAAAATATTTTGATCAGTATAAATCTCACAATTTTCACCATAGAGACAGTGTATCCAAATCATCAAATCAAATATTACAACGGCTATCTCAAGATCATGAGTTTGGTAGTTTTTCACATGAATTTTTAGCTTTCCTGATGCATAGGCAATAACCATATATTTTTGCATAAGGACACAACCAAGTCCTTTCTTTGAAGAATCACTATAAATAACAAACCCATCTTTTCCCTAATGGTAGAGTCAAGATAGGATCATTGACTAATCTTCTCATTAATTATTCAAAAAAAAAATCATACTCTTTTGTCCAAATAAATTTAACCACTTTTCGTGTAAGCTTTGTTAATGGGTTAGCCAACCGGGAATATTTTTGGATGAAACATCGATAATAACCTGCTAAACCTATAAAACTTCATACCTTAGTTATACTCGTCAGTGTTTTCCACTCATGTATTGCCTTGGTCCAAGAAGGATCAACATACATTCTATCCTTAGATACAATATGGACAAGAAAAAAAAACTCCTGAATCCAGAATTTACACTTCCTAAACATCTCATATAATTTTTGTCTTCTAAGTGACTTCGGGATAATGCGCAAGTGATTTTCATGATCTTCATAGATTTTGGAGTATACCAATATATCATCAATAAATTCCACCACAAATTCATAAAGATATTCCTTACAAACTCTATTAATTAGATCCATGAAAATAGAGGGTGCATTAGTAAGCCCAAAAGGCATTACTATAAACTCGTAATGCTCGTACCTGGTTAGAAATGCTGTTTTTGGAATGTCTTCCTTCTTCACACACAACTGATTTTATCCAGATCGAAGGTCAATCATTGAAAAGTATTCTGATCCCTGAATTTGGTCAAATAAATAATCAATGCGAGGTAGGGGATACTTGTTCTTTATTGTTATAGCATTGATCTCCCTATAGTCAACGGACAACCTCATAGATCCATCATTTTTCTTAATAAAAAGGACAAGGGATACCCATGGAGAAACACTAGGGAGAATAAATCCTTTATTACTCAATTAATATGGTTTTTTCTTTAGTTCCACTAATTTTATAGTGTCCATTCTATAATGGGTCTTTGATATGGGAATTGATCCAAGAATTAAATCAATGGAAAACTCAATTTATCGTTCTGGAGGATGTCCAGGTAAATATTCTGGAAACACATAAACATATTCTTTCTCATAGGTACATCCACTATTTGAACATTCTTTTCCTCACCCATAGTTATTTCCTTCTCTTCCTCCACAATAATTGAATTGTGTTGAGCTACTGGGGGTGGATCTAGGTAAGAATTAGGTGGTGATGATTCTGCACTAAATATAAGGTTTTCTTTATCATCATCATAAAAAATAGTAAACTTTTTCTTCTTACAATAAATTTTTGCATCATGGAATGAAATCCAATCCATACTGAGGATTATATAAAATTAAATCATGTGTATGACGATGAGATCAGCAGATAAAGTAAATTTGTATGCCCTAATGGGGACTAATCCACATAACATTGTACCAATGATACTTCCCTTAAGAGACTTGACTGACAAATCCCTTGTTAAATCATATTGGAAAAATCTAATTGTATTAGGAAACTGGGAAGATATGAAACAATGCGATGATACAGAATCAAATAAATCATTTTCTAAACTTGAGGAAACCAATAAATTACCTGCCACTACGTATTTTGGAGCTTCAACTTCAGTAGTAGTGATAGCATAAGCTTGGCATTGATCACTTGGCTTTTTCTGAGGTAAGTTCTCTTAACGCTTAGGAAATACATTTGAATAATTCCCCCTTTCTCTAAAATTGTATCATTCAACATCGACAACCTCTTTCTTCCCCTTGCAATAGAAATCTTGGTGGCCTTTTTCACCATAATTGTAATAGACTCCCATTCCCTTCAGGCAAGTACCAGGGTGTTTCTTCCCACATTTTCTGTGGGATGGATATTCAACTTTTCCCTTCTTCCCCTTATTTCCATTTCCAGAGTGTTCAGTAGATGTCTTCTTCTCTTGATTTTCTTTAACTTTGTAAGACTTACAGAGTTCTTTTTCTGTCTTGATAGCACATGAGACAATATCTTCATACGACGAGAAGGATTGTGACACTAATGCTCAATGAAGAAATAGTTTTAACCCATCAAAGAAATGATCAGTCTTACTTCTTGGGTTACATATATAATCTATAGCATGCCTCGCTAACCTTGTAAAGTTAGCTTCATACTTTGCGATATTATCATCCTCCTTTTGCCTCAGACTCTCAATTTTCCTTTCCATATCTGCTCAATGGTCACGAGGATAGAATTTTTCTATGAATTTTTTTAAACTCCCTCCATTCCATATTTGATACTTCATCATCTTCCTTTGTCTTTTGAATCAATGGCCACTATTGATCAGCATCTTCAGTGAGGCGGTAAACTACCATGACTACTTTTTCCCTTTTGCTACTCCCCAAGGCATGGAATATTTTCTCTAAGGAATTTATCCATTTCTCTTATACTAATTGATTTGCACTCCCATTAAATGTTGGTGGTTTTATCCTTATGAAGTGATCTAAAATTTATACTCCACATTGTGGGTTAGGGTGCTCCATACGAGTATGGTTATTATTCATAACATGAGTCAGTTGTCCATATATAGTGATATGCTGATCAGCACCAGTTGTATCACCAAATCCACTATAATTATCTAGAGCACGAGGGAAATACCTACATGGAGTGCCCTACCTCCCTCTTTGTGTCCGGTTGTGGTGCCGACCACCATTCCCGAGCCCCAATGGTGTCGGTTGCTATCCTCCTCCATCATGTAGAACACACAAAGAACCAAAAATATTTTTTCAGTGAGGTCAATCCGTGTTCGTTTGGCCCATAAACTCCACATTAGAGCGGTAGCAAGTGGAATAAGGGAGGTGATTCAATGTGAGAGAAAAATTAACGATGATCAATCAAAAACATACCACTACTTCAAAGGTTTGTTGACGTCGGTGAGGAGGGAAGGAATGATATTAGTTCGTTTTTGTTGAAGACGTTCTTTGTTGGAGAGTCCATTCTTCGTTGGAGAGTGTGTTCTTCATTGGAGGATGAGTTTCTCCAAGGGCTATCTCCGAGCCTCCCTTTCGGCAATGATTTTCCCCATCAAACTGAGGATCTAATCCAAATAAAATATGATTATCAATTTTAATTAGTTGGCACAAATGTAGTTGACATAATTAATTAATTAATTGATGTGGCATAATTAAAGTTGAGGGATTCCAAGAGGTACCTCCCATTAAAGGGGAGTTTAAGGGTCAAGTGGTCCCCACCTTTGAATTCAAATATGTATTTTTTAGTTCGAGTGGTCCCCACCTCCAAAACCCCAAATAAGGTTACAAGAAAAATAAAAAGTTAATAATTTTTATTTTTCTATTCTTACATGAAAAAAATAAAACTAAATTCTACCCTCGACCTACTACGGTTGAGGTGAAGGTCTCCTTATGAAAATATTGACGCTGTGAGTTTAACGGTGTCCTCGGATTTCAATTCCATGCATCGGTTCAAAAGTTACAAAAACTCGCTCGCACCTTTATTGAACGTACCCAAAACAAAGTTCATAAATTCATTATGGGAACACTGGGCATGAGAATCACACACCGTAAATTTTCATTGACTCGTAAAATTCCCATATAATTAAAAAAAATACATGGAATTTCTGGGTCTTTATATTCTTCCCACCTCACGGATTTGAGTCCCCATATGCCGCAAGTCAAACTAAGGGAAAAAGTGGGGGAACTAAGCACAAATCTGAGCCTCCCACTCCCATGTGCTCTCTTGGAGGTTCCCGTACTGCAAAAGTATATGCACCAAAGGTATAGACCGCCCACGAAGGACCCAGTCCTATCGATCTTAAATTTCTACTAGAACCTCTGCAAATGTTTCCCCATCATCGATGTCCAACTCGTTGTGGTCGATGATGTGAGAAGGGTCGTGCACGTATCTCCTCAGCTGTGATACGTGGAAGACATCGTACACCCAGTGAAACTGAGGTGGAAGAGCTAAGCGGTAATCCACCTTACCAAATCTATTGAGGACCTGAAAGGGTCTGATGAACCTTAGCGATAACTTGCTGCCCCGGCCAAACCTCTGCAAACCTCATCGGGGTGAGACCCGTAGGATGTCGTGGTCACTATCCTCGAACTCCATAGTTCTCAGTCTCCTATAGGCATAAGACTTCTGCATACTCTGTGCACTCTTCACCCGCTCATGGATGATATGCACCTTCTCTGTGGTAGCTCGTACCATCTATGGTCCCACTATTCCAGACTCCCCTAAGTCAGTCCTTCACAAAGGCGATATGCAAGGTCAGTCGTACAAAGCCTCGAAAGGTGCCATCCCAATGGTGGAGTGATAGCTTTTGTTTTATGAAAACTCCACCAAAGGAAATTGATCCTCCCAGCTGTGACTAAAGTCAATGATGCCAGCACATATCATGTCCTCGAGGGTCTGAATGGTCCGCTCAGCCTGACCATCCTTTTGAGAATGGAAAGCAGTGCTCAAATGCAGTTGCATCCCGAAAGCCTCCCACAACTCCTTCCATATCCAGGAAGTGTAACTTGTATCTCGATCAGGGAAAATCATCGATGGTACTCCATGTAGTCGTACAATCTCCTGCATATAGAGGCGTCCCAATCTCTCTACATAACCCTTCTCTCTGATCGGTAGGAAGTGGGATGACTTGGTCAGTCGGTCAATGATCACTGAGATAGAATCATGACCCCTGAATGTACGTGGAAGTCCTCTCATGATGTCCTTGGATATCCCGTCCCACTTCCACTCTGGGAACTCTAAAGGCTGAACTAATACTGATGGTACCTAATTCTCAGCCTTCACATGCTGACAAGTGAGGCACCGAGAGACAAAATATACTACTACTTTCTTCATTCCTGGTCACCAGTGTTGTCATATGAGATCCTGGTACATCTTTTCCACTCATAGATGTACCACTAGAGGGATATGTGGAACACCCTCAACACTTACTCTCGAAGTGACATTAGTACCATGGTACATCCTCTGAAGAGGATGACGTGCTCCCCACCTTCATAAAATCCATCAAGTGCCTGTCCTGTGGATATCTAAGCACGTCGAGCCTCGCAGTCAGTGTCAATGCATTGTGCCTCCCTAACTCACTGAGGGAATGGGGGAGTCACTGTAAGAGACTGAAGACAATTTTATCCATCTTGATCCACAAAGGTTATCTACAAAGCATCCAGCGGCTCTATAACCTCACCTAGTAGCTGTATACCAGACCTCCTGCTGAGTGCATCTACTACAACATTCCCCTTCCCAGGAGTATAGACTATCTCGAAGTCATAGTCTTGGAGGAACTCAAGCCAACATCGCTATCTCAGTTTCACATCCTTCTAAGAGAAGATATACCTGAGAATCTTGTGATCTGAGTAGACTACAAAATGCTCGCTCATCAAGTAATGTCTCCACATCTTTAAGGCAAAGACCACTACTGCTAACTCTAGGTCATGGGTAGCGTAGTTCTGCTCATGCTATCTCAACTGCCCAGAACCATATGTGATCACTGCTCACTCCTGCATCAGGACACATCCAAGCCTAGTCCTTGAAGCTTCGTAGTAGACTGCGTACCTAATTCCCTCCTCTAGAAGCATCAAGATGGGGGCACTAGTCAGCCTTTGCATCATCTCCTGAAAATCTGATGGCATATCTCCAACCACACAAAGGATTTCCCCTTCTTTGTCGATGCTGATAATGGTGTTGAAACTCTGGAGAAATATGGCACAAACCTCTAGTAGTATCTATCCAAACCAAAAAAAACTCCATACCTCTGTCACACTCCTGGGTGGCTCCCATGCAAGTACAAACTCGATATTCAATGGATATACTACAAATCCAACCACTGAGATGACATGTCCTTGAATGTGAACCTCTCAGATCAATAACTGGCACTTCGAGAGCTTACCATAATGTTGGTGCTCTTAGAGTGTGTCCAGAACTACTTACAAATGATAGGCATGCCTCTCCTTAGTAGCCGAGTAGATGAGAATGTCGTCAATGAAGAACACCACAAAGAGATCAAGATATGGCTGTAAGATCCTATTCATGAGTCCCATGAATACTGTCAGAGCATTGGTCATTCCGAATGGAATAACTAAACACTCGTAGTGGTCATACCAACATTTGAAAGTCGTCTTCAGCACATCCTCATCTCGTACTCTGAGCTGGTGATAACCTGATCTGAGCTCTATCTTTAAGAACCACTGTACTCCCTTCTGCTAATCAAAGAGGTCGTCAATCCTCAGGAGTGGGTACTTGTTCATCACAGTCACCTGGTTTAGGAACCGATATTCAACACAAAGCCACAAGCTCCCATCCTCCTTCTTGGAGAACAAAATCTGGACTGCCCAAGAGAAACACAAGGTCGGATGAACCCATTTCCCTGTAAGTCCTCCACCTGTACCCGCATCTCACGAAGCTCCGCAGGAGCCATACAAAACGCTCTTGTAGATATCGGTGCCATATCAGGGTACAAATAAATGTAAAAGTCCAAAAATCTATGAATAGGTAGACCTAGAACATCATCATGGAAGACATCCATGTACTGGTCTACCACTACATGATAGCTCATACTCTCCACATCTACCACTTCGAGGGTAAGGCTAGCCATCTGATGAGTGATCAGCTGCACTCTCCTATGGATAAGTCCATCCTATGAATCAAATGATCCCTTATCTCCGGTGAAGGTATACCTAGTCCCATATGTGTAGACACATCACACTTTGCACCTAATACAGTCAATCTGAGCATGAAATGTAGATAACTAGTCCATACCCAAGATGAAATATTAATGCCTCAACGCCGCTACTAAGAGATCCAAGCTGAAGCTCTCGCCTCCTTGAGTAATCTCGCACTGTTGGAACCAGTTCCTAGAGTGGAGCTCACCCCTGTCCACCTACTCCCTGTAGTCGGGGTGGAACACCTGGAGGTTGAGGCGGTAACATCCCAAATCGTTGCCCACTGCCAGTTGCACGGTCTGCTCCTCCTCCATGTCCACCTACTCCCTACGGACCTCCTCAGTCAAAACTTTTTATCTGCCTGGGTATTCCTTTGAACATCTACTGATCATCCGTATGACGGGTCGGGAAATCATGATCCATGTGACTCTACCCGCCGCATGTGAAACACTGCCTGCTCCTCGCATGATGGGTTCTATCTCCGGTGCCCTGCACAACCGACCCTGAATCCTACGGTCATCCACCTATAGGTTTGGTCCTCTTGGGCCTTTGTGGAATTTGTCTGCTGACAGCTACAGAACACTCCTCTACGTGACGCCTAGTGGTGGGTCTCACTGGTGGCGAGTGCTCGGTAAGAAAACTCTCTACTAATAAGGCTCTCTCTAACACCCCCGCCTGCATCGGGATGCTGAGAGAAATCATCGAAGCCGAGATCTCCCACCTGAACCCCTGATCGAAGGTCAGGAACCTGAAGAATGGGTCCCACAACATATCAGTGGAGTACCATGAGAGGTCGGTGAACCTCGCTGAGTACTGATCCATAGTCATGTTGCCCTGCTATAGATGAAGAATCTTCTTAATTCACATTACACGAAGAGTCGCTGGAAAGAACTCTGCCCAAAACAGGCTCTCAAAGTCTGCCCATAAAAGTGTCACCTCATTGTGAACCTGGAGCATCAAGATCCACCATCTTCTTGCTGCTTCCTGTAGAAGACTGGCGGCAAGGATCACCATAAGATCATCTGGTGTCCCTAGCAGTTGGAAGACTCTCACCACGACCTCCAGCCAATCCTCAGCCACCTGTGGGTCTGTCTCTCCCCTGAACCTAGGTGGCCTCTAGCACTGGAACTCATGCAACGTGCACAAGTGGCGATCACTCTCTGCTGCTGGAGATGGTGGCATCAGTGGCCAAACAGGTAATGGTACCACTGGTGCCTCCACTGGTGCCTCTACTGGATGAGGGCCCTGTACCGAGGCCTCGTCGCTCGGTGGGCTATAGTGCATACTATACTCAGAACCATAGCTGGTTGTCTGTGTGGAGGCATCATGAAAATAAACAAGTGCTCCATGGACAATAAGTTATACCTGGTGAGTTGACTCAAAAATATCACAAATAAAACTTTTCTAAGCACACACGCAATCAGTTTTTTCATTCACTGAGTTAGAAATCCGAAGTCAGGGTCCTGGTGTATGGATACGTCAGCCGCCGCACCAACACTGGATTCCCTAAAATGATAACCACACTCCCTACACATAACAGTATTGATGTTAAAATGATCAGAGTCCAATGTTCTATGGTATAACCTCCCTCAGATACCAATTGGTCACGACCCGTCCCTCGGGGCCCGTGCCATGACTACCCCAAGCATGCCTTCCATAGGCCAGGGGCTGGCGACTAGCACTGAAAGGCGTATCCCCTAAAACTAGGAAGGCATTGCCTTTATATCCTATAAACACACTCAACTAAGCACACATCAAGATAGAAACACAAGTAAACTGTATAGAAAAAAGAGTGATGAAATTAAGAGGGTCCAGAATACAATCCCAAAAGTAAAGGTACAAGTACAACTGTAAATAAGATACTACTGAAGAAAGATAAATATAGCTACTGGGACATCCTCTGAGGTTCCTACCTGAAGGGTAGGTACAGATCGCCTCTTCATCTCTCCATGTTTACCCGACTCCTCTGCATACCGACACGCCGTATGGTCCACCTTCGGGTACCATCCAGTCCTAGTACCCTCAGCCCCGATCAGCGTTGTCTATCATCTGCACCGAACACAACAAGGTGTGGGCGAAGCCCATGAATGGGTGAGTATAAAAATACTCAGTAGGGACCCTGAGACCCTCAAGGTCTCACAAAATCCACAGAGGATAAACTACAAAGCATGTAAACCAGTGAAACCCTTCTTAGGTATATGCCCATACATATAACTAAGTTATCAAATAATACCCATCTCATTCATGAGGAAACACAAGGCCCAACTCCTTATCCAAAGTACAATTGTTCCACAAAGGGAAGATTACCAAAATGGTAACTACCACACAGGTACGCCACAGAGAAGAATACCACAAAGGTAAAAAATTAGCTCACACCAGGTATAACTTAGGTATAGTAGTAGTGATGATTAGATGTATCTATTAAATCATCTTACTCTATTAAGAGGTATACCCAAGTAGGATCCTAGTACATCATCAGACCCACACATGATCCTATTACATCATCATACCCACACATGATCCTAGTACATCATCAGACCCACACAGGATCCTAGTACATCATGAGAACCACACATAATCCTAGTACATCATCAGACCCACACAGTATCCTAGTACATCATCAGACCCACACAGGATCCTAGTACATCATTAGACCCACATAGGATCCTAGTACATCGTCAGACCCACACAAGATCCCTTTCTCATGTTACATCCAGCTACATGGTTCCCGCACTAAGCTCACTTTTCTCTGGGAGGTTCTACTCCTCAAGACATTGGTCGATACTCCATCTACAACAAAGTCCCACGAAGAAGTATCCCAAAGGACCGCCACATCAAAGGGGTCTCAACGCAACATACAGTGCATCAAACAAACACCTGGTCTATATGTTATTAGCCTTTTAGTCTTGAGGTCCCGGTTGGATTTGTGCTCGATCCAACCAGATTGTACCCCAACTTTATCCAAATCTCTAGTGGGGTATACCAAAAGGACCGTCTCGCTCCAAGGATTCCGGCACCATAGATGGTTCGTTAAACAGACACATGTAGCTTATGATAAAGTCGAAAGAACGTATATAGTCGAAACTGGTCCGGGTCCAATCCGACCTGATCGTACCATCCCGGCCTGGGCCGACCCGACCCGGCCCAACCCGGGTCTGGCCTTACGTCGGACCTATCCCATAGAATCCGACCCGAAATGGCCCGCGCTAGGTGGCCTCGCCTGGGAACATGCGGGGGGGGGGGGGGGAGTCACGCGCCCCCTGACCCCAATCGCTAACATCCGAAGCCGTTCGGTCGCCAGGCAGCACGCGGGACCCGCCACGGGTCCCACTCGATACATATCGGCCGGCCGAAACGGCCTACCCCTTTCTCCTCCTAGCGGCGGGTCGAGCACCACCCCTCTATGGCCGGTCGAATGAAAACTACCTTCCACCATCCGTCACGTCTAGGAAGGCTGTGACCGACTCAGTTAGCCACCCTCCCTTCGCCGCCGCGACACAAAGCCACGAACCTTGCTCGATGGGTGGCATAGATGTGTGTTGCCAACCCTGTC
Source organism: Viscum album (assembly GCA_963277665.1). NCBI lineage: Eukaryota > Viridiplantae > Streptophyta > Magnoliopsida > Santalales > Viscaceae > Viscum > Viscum album. The sequence goes on along the minus strand of OY728125.1, from coordinate 258,648,573 downwards.
GTGCGGCCAGCCACCGTCAGCCACTGCCCTTGCACCGCCGCGGCCAACGGCCCGTGGCCCTTCTTCGGCGGTGCAGTTGCCCCGATGCCTTCTTCGTGGTCGTCCGTGTTGTCGGTAGCCATTCCCGAGCCCCACTATTGTCGGTTTCGATCCTCCTCCATCACGAAGAACACACCAAGAACAGGAAAGATTTTTTCGGTGTGGTCGGGCCATGTTCGTTTGGCTCGTACACTCCACGTTAGAGTGGTATCAAGCGGCTCATGGGAGGTGATTCAAAATGAGAGAAATATTAACAATGATCAATTGAGAACACACCCCAACCTTAAAAGTTTGTAGACATCGGTGAGGAGGGAACGATGGATGTCAGTTCTTTTTGTTGAAGACGTTACTCATTGGAGAGTGTGTTCTTCGTTGGAGAGCGCATTCTTCATTGGAGGATGAGTTTCTCCAAGTTCTCTATCCAAGCCTCCCTTTCACCATTGATTTCTCCCCAGAAAAATGAGGAGAAAATCCAAATAAAATATAATTATCAATTTTAATTTATTGTCACATATGGAGTTGGCGTAATTAATTAACATATTGATGTGGCATAAATAAATTGGACGGACTCCAAGAGTTACCTCCCATTAAAGGGGGAGTTTAAGGGTCAGGTGGTCCCCACCTTTGAATTCAAATTGGGATTTTTTTAGTTCAGGTGTTCCCCACCTCTATAACCCCAAAGAAGGTTACAAGAAAAACAAAAAGTTAAGTATTTTTATTTTTCTATTATTCCACGAGAAAAAAAGAAAAATAACTTCCACCCTCGACGTAATGTGGTCGAGGTGATGTTCTCCTTAATCGAATATCGGCGTTGTGAGTTCAATGGTGTCCTAGGATTTCAATTCTGAGCACCAGTTCGAAAGTTACAAAAACCCGCTCGTAGGTTCACTAAACGTACCCGAAAAAAAATTCATAAGTTAATTCCGGGCACACCGGGCCTCAGAATCACACGCTGTAAATTTTAACGGACTCGTAAAATTCCCATATAATTAAAAAAATTACATGAAATTTATGGGTCTTTAAATTATAACTTTCTATCATCCTCAAATCGAAGGGAAGTTAGAAAGGACTATTTTTAGATTATAAGATATGTTTATGTCATTACACATTCATTTCCAAGGTGAATGTTGTCTGTATTTACCTTTTATGTAATTTTATTATAATAATAGCCTCTATTCAAGTAATCATGTGGAACAAAATGAATCATTTTCCATAAACATGTTTCTTAATTTTTTATGACAATGTTGGTGAAAGGAATCTCATAGGCCTAAATCTCATGAATGAGACTATGATTAAAGTTAAGACTATTGAGAAGCATAAAAATTTATCCCAAAGTATTAAAAAACATTATAGATGACCATGGTATGGATTTATATATTTAAGAGGTAGATCATGGTTTCTTGGTGTTATATCTATGGAATAGTGTTATTAGGATTAGCATGAAAGGAAAACTATGCCCAATGTATATCAGGCCTTTTGAAATTCATATAATAATTATAGATATGTATTATAATTTGGTAATTCCACCTAGCCTCTCTAAATTCCATGATATGTTCCATATATAATTATTGAGTAAATACATGCCAGACCCACTACATATTCTCTCTTATAAGGAAATATATTTGGAATTTGACTTATCTTTTGGGGAATATCCTATCCATATTGATAACCCTTAAGAACATGTTTTAGGAATCAGACCACTTAGATGGTAAAGATACTTTGGAAAAATCATATGTTACAAGATGAAATATGAGAACTTAATGAAGTTATAATGAAGAAATACCCATATCAATTTATGAGGTGAGATTATAGAAATTTCATGGATATAATTTTTAAAGGGTGTAAGAATGAAATACCTGATCTTCAATTATAGTAAGAAAACCTTTTTTATAAATAAAATATTGCATAATGTACATATATTTTTTCAAGAATATGATTAAAATGTAAATTAAAAAATATTTAAATAGAATATTTAAATTTTTATTTTATTTTTGTTTTCAATTGGTAAATATTATTTTATGGTGAATATATGAGATTTTTTAGAACTAGTTTATTTTTTGGTGAAAAATGAAAATTAATGATTTTACAAATATAGTCACTTTTATGAAATGATAATGGAAAAAAGAATAAATATAATGATTAAAAATATATATACTAAACATATATTTAATGATTTGTATAATTCATATATTAATATAATGTTGAACATATGAATATATCCTTTTTTAAAGAGGATGGTGCCTTGGCCAGAAAACCAAGGCAAAATTATTATAATAAAAGAAAGAGGTTAAAAGAGTCTAAAAGACGGAAATATATTTCAATCCTTATTATGAAAGGGGAGTAAATCAGCAGGAATATCATCAAGCCAGGTAATATCCTGATTGACTCCCTTGTAGGCTAGTCCATTAGCAACCATGTTAGCTTCATGATATATGTGAGTGAGGATGTAATCAATGTCGGGAAGAGAGCTGGTGTAGTCCATCAAATGGGTGGTGATCGGCCCTGCAATATGTGTCACACCATTCCATATCGCTTACAAAATGGTGGTTGAGTCACTCTCAATCCAGAGCTTGTTCCAACAATATTGCTTGGCAAATGATACAACATGTATCATACTCATTATTTCATCCTCGAATGAAGAAGAAATGCAACAACTACCAAAAAAGAAACTGTGGATCTGATAGAGATGGTTCCTAAAGATGGAACCACAACCCACAGTGCTCGGATTGCCTTTGGAGGCACCATCCACATTAACCATAATCTATCCAAGGAATAGAGCACACCAAAAAGCATGAAAAATATTGCAGGGTTGGTAGATGTTTCCATTGATATAAAAACATCACAATATCCCAAAGTCATTCACAGTGTTGTTTCAATGGACCATTTGGATTATAGAAGCTTCATGTTTGGAAATAAGTATTCGAATTCAACATGAATTATGGTTAAATGTTAACTTACTATGAATAAGATCATTTATATAATACCAGATCATGTGGTGAAGCTCTATGAAATTAGCATGAAAAGGTTTCTTAATATTCTGAGTACTATCCATATCGACACATTTCTTTAGTTGAGATATGACAGAGTCATGATCCAACCATCTACAGTAAAATATGTCAAAAATATAGTTCCAAAGAGAAGAAGCGGTGGCATGATAAATAAAGATAATATTGGTATCTTTTCTGTGTTGATTACAAATTCTTTATTTAGAACCAAGTTGAATACCATACGATTGAAGGCGTCCATCAGTTGTGACCCTATTGTGAGCAAGGTTCCAAAGATTAGTGAATCAAGAAGGTTTTATCCAATGTTTTTCAAACTATTTTATACAATGAAAATTACTTTCAGAGTTACCAAAAATAATGATTGTAAACAAAATTGAATTAAGAATACCATTATGTGAAGGTACCCAAATTAAGAAATCATCAGTGATACAGAATGGATTGTTGTCAATTACTTTCTTAATGGCTTCCGAGATATGATCTTTTTGTGATCTTAAAACCACCCTAAAATAATGTTTGGTATTCTAAGGACTTTTTCCAAGAAAACCCATGGAAATTAAGGGATTTCCAGTCTAGTTTTCGAACCATAAGATCATGGAAGAGTCTCTAGATACCATCCACCTAGATTTTTTTCATAATGAAATAAAATTATTATTCCCTGGATGTCTAGATAGATGAGTTAAGAAAATTTTAGTTTACATTCTTAATTTTTTCAAAAAATATATTTTTTATAAAATGAATGGATTTAGATTTGTTATAGAGAAGATTTCAAGTGATTCAGGATAGAAGAGCCTCATTGATGTACTTCATATGTTTTATTCCAATACCACCTTTATCAATAGGTTTGAAACAAGATAGCTAGGGTATGATCATAGGATTCCTTTCCACAGTGCTACCTGTCCAAAATAATTGATTGAGATATTTATTTTTTTAATTAGTCCAGCATGCCATTTATAGACCATCATAGAGTAAACCATTTTAGAAACAATATTAGATTTGATAAGGGAGATTATGCATGCCATAAAGAGGGATTTTTCATTTGCAAGAAGATATCTGGTTAAGAACATGGTTAATAATAGAAGAAATACGACATGATTTGGGTCTTCCCTAATATATGGGGAAACCAAGGTACGTAAAAGGAATAGTGCCCTCTTTTTACCTAGGTCACTTATAATATTTCATTTCTGATTATGGGTAACATTTATTCCAAAGAGGATAGTAGATTTATTCCAACTAATGGATTTCCCAGAAATCTTTTCACTGTGAGCGAGGGAATTTTTTAGGTTCCAAATGTTTCATTTATCACCTTGAAGAAAATGAATGATATCATCAGTATAAAACAGATGGGTGGGATGATTCACATTCTACAAGACATGAATGGGTTTGAGTTTGTTTTGACCAAGAAGATAGGTGAGAAGATGGCTGAGATAGTCCTCTATAATGAAAAAAGGGATAGAAGAAAGGGGTTAACCTTGTCTAAAACCTTTATTACATTTGAAATTTCCCATTGGGGAGCCGTTAATCAGAATGTAAATAGAGGACGTGTTGAAAAAGTTCCGATAATAGTGATAAAGGTGTCACTAAAACCAAAAGATTGAAACACCTTAAAAAAATCTCCAATCCGTGGTGTCAAAAACCTTTTTGATGTCAAGATTAATATAAATATTACCTCTTATATTATCTTTTTTAGAGTGTTAATGCACTCTGATGCAAGAAAAATGATGTTTTGAATGGATCTACCCTTTATAAACCCAAATTGATTCCATAAGAAATATTTTTCAGTGATTGATGAAAGCCTATTATCAATGATTTTCATCATGATTTTACAAAGGGTTTTATTGAGATAAATGGGCCGAAAAAATTGATTCTCACGAATCATTATAATTTTGGAATTAGAGAAAGAAATTGGGTGTTTAGGCCACATGGGAGAACACTATTGGAGAAGAATGATTTGATAAGCTTGAAAACATCAAATTGAATAATATCTCAATAATGTTGAAAGAAACTATTATTAAAGATATCAGTACTAGGAGAACTATCAAGATTTAAGATAAATAAAGAGTCCTTAATTTCATGATCAGGTGGAATGTTAAGGAAAATGGTTTCATCGTCATTATTGACCACTATCGAAAGGATCTCAGGTAAGAGGCCCTAGTTATTATCAGGGCCATTAAAGATGGATTCGAAGTAAGAGAAAATATGATTAGCAATATAATCTTCATTATCTAAAAGGTTATCTCCATATTTTTAAAAGGATATCAGCCAAAATGATTTCCTATCTATTTTAAGGGAGTTTTATGATATAGTTTTTTATCATCATAAGATAACCATTTAACTTTGATGGCTTGTTTCCTCATCTACTCCTTAAAATTATGCATAGAGTTGAGCATTAATGAAATATTGATTTCATGATTTCGATCAGTGTTGAAATCATATCTAGTATTATTCTTTTGAAGTTGATTTAGCTAATTCTCAAGAAGGATTATGCCACTGTTGATTTTTTTGGCATGTGAGTTGCACCAACCTTTGAGCATATGTTTAAGAGATTTTAATTTGACAGAACAAGAAAAGTTATCATTATAGTGTGGCATGGGAAGCCAAAAAATTTGACGATGTTAGTGCATTCGGTGTTATAAAACCAAGAATTGTTAAATCTAAGAGGACAATAAATTTTCACAATTTTGGTGGAGATATTGACCAAAAGAGGGTGATTATCAGAGTGGAGCTTGTGAAGGGTGGTGCTGGAGAGGGACTCCCATTTACCTAGAGCTGGAACATTCGCGAAGGATCTATCCAACTTAGAGGAGACCACCCTATTGTAATGTTTTCTATACTAACTATATTTAGTACCTGTAATATTTATTTTAATAATATTTTTGTCTTCAATAGAGGTTTTAAATTCTCTCATGGAGATCATAGCATGTGAGGGACCAATTTTCTCACTTGATTTTAGTATAGCATTGAAGTCCCCCATTACAAACCAAGGTGGGTTAATACTCGAACCTAAATAAGTAATATCATCCTAGAGGGGCCTCCTATTTGGTATCTATTTATGGCATAAACGAAAGAGCAGTAAATAAGAGTGCCATCAAAAACAAAATCACATTTGAAGACTTTCTCTGAGATGTTAAAAATGATAAAATTATAGATGGAGAAGAGTGAAAAAATCCATAGAGAATCAATATAGGAGGAATTTTTTGTTGTGCCAGTTAATGAATATACATGTTGACATATATGATGGTACTTAGAAGAGAATTTAATTTTGGGTTCAGTAATAGAAAAAAAATTGTGTATTGAGTGTTAACCATTCTTTTAAAAACAGTAAAATTGTCAAATTTGGAAATACCCTAACAATTCCAAAAACAGATCTTCATTTAAACCTAGGTTTGGAGTTAGAAATCCCTTTTTTGGTTTCTCAATCCCTTGTGTCTAGAAGATATTTTGATCTGTTTAGTATTGTTTGGGCTCATAGTCATTTTCTGACAACATTTAGATGTATTTGGGTGGTTACTTAGATTACTAATCATAGATATATCCTCAAAAGGCTCAGGATAGAGCTCATTCACATGTAAGTCTATAGAGTATGAGAAAAATATCTTATAAGTGGTTTCTATTTTCTAGGAATCCAAATGTTTTCTAATTTGTCTCCTAGTATGAGAAAAATAGCTAACAAGTGGTTTTACCCAACACATAGGGACACCAAGATAGGTGAATCGAATTATATCTTCTTTGATACCCAACTCCTTGATGATGTACACATTTCTCTGATACCCAACTCCTTGATTTTTTCCAATTTTCTTAATGTTTGGACTCATGCACGCTGCCAGCTTTGCCTCACTCGGATCATGTCCGGCACTCCTCGAGCGACCCACTGCTTGTCGCTGATGATAACCACGTGACTCCCCTAAGTGGTGCGGTCCATATCCCCTGAGCGACACTATCCATGAAGACATCTAAACCTCCCACCTGGATCCCCCCGCCGCGAGGTTGCTACTGTTGAGTTTGGCCTTCAGCCCCCAGATCCCATGTGTGTTGGAGAGCACAGCCATCTGGAGGATGCATCTTTGTGTCGGTCCCTTATTCCCTTGTTCCCTTGTTCCAGCATTGTCAGTGTCATCTCTTGAGAGATATGTTGGTGAAGCCTCATTGGCTTTTCATTCTTCTTTGATGGGGTGATACCTATGTGCAACTAGTTCTGGTTTCATACGTTTTGGTTGCAGGTTCTCTCGGCCTCTCGGTTCAGTGATCCTCAGGTTCTTTTTTGGAGTTCTATCGATGAATCCTCTACTATTGTCCAGCCACCATTGTTGGTTATACCTGTGGGAATCTAAGTTCTGGATTGCTTGCATTCCTGTTCTAGTATTGTTTTTCCCCGTGTGGCTTGTTGCTTTTGCTCCAATTCTACTGTTCATTATTCCTCCTCTTCCCTTATTGCACTATTCCTCCGCGCACGATCCCATACTGGTTAGGATTGAAGGTTTCATGGCATTTTGGGATGGTGCTGGTGGTTCTAGTGATGGTGGTCTGATATTGGGGTTTGCATCTCATTTTGTTTATTCGGTTCAGACTTAGCCATAAAGGTATGTCATGTGTTTTGTGGTTTTTTCTGTATGAGATTGGTCCTAGATATCGTTCTTTGCCCAGCCCATCTATTGTGATGTCATATTGGTTCTCACATAGCCTCAAAGTGATTTTGTACTAGTGGGTTCTCACTTAGCCAAAAAGTGTATTCAAAATTAAAGAAATGGATTTTTAGTCAAATTAAGACCTCTTCAAAACAAAAAATGGTTAAAACCATTGCAAAGGAAGCCCAAAACTAACCTATATAAATATTTTTTAAATCAATATTAAGAGGAATATTACAACCTCCAGTAGATTTCCTGAAATAATAAATACATTAAAAATTATAGATAAGGAATCATGAATAGTTCTACATTTAATGAAACCAAACTTTTTTAAAGATACAATCATATTGGAAATGTTTTCCAACATGTTAGCAAGAATTTTTCCAATAATTTTGTATATAGTTTTGACAAGGACCAAAGTCTTGAAAATATGAACATAATATACATTTTCCACTTTTTTAATTAAGGAAATAAATAGTTAATTGATGCCCTATGTCATGTGACCATATTTGAAAAAATGACTAATAAGTCTGTAAAACATCACAATGATTAATTCCTAAAAGGATATGAAGAAATAATTTATGAACCCTAATTCAGCTAGACGAGATACCATAATTTAGACAAAAAATATCTTCTTTGATCTCCAAATTAAGGGGGATTACATTAAGATGTGAATTCTCATACTAATTGAAAATCTTGGGAATGAGGTATGTCATAAGGTCAATGCTAGTGTTGGGACCATTAAATAGGATCATATAATAAGATAAAACAAGAGAATCCAAAACCTCTCTATTATCAAAAAACTCCACACTGTTAATAAGAATATAAAAGGGTCTATTTAGTTTTCTGAATCATTAGTAATTATGGTTCCTCAGTCATCCATGATAAAAATTTATAGAATTGTTCATGTATGTGGTTAAAAAACATAAAAAAGTTATAATCCTTCAGTCAGGAAAGTGATTCTTTTGGAATATTATCATTATTTAAAAATTAGTATTTTATTGTTATATGTTATTAAGTTGGTGAATTAAATTAAATTATAGTTGGATAAATAAGCTATGCTCGAAGTGAAAAATGAAATATGTCACATTCATAGAGGTGGTAGTCTAGACAATTTGATAGGAAACACACTCATTTTCCATATATTTAGAGGAAGATAGGTAATGGCTTCTATTCTCATTAGCTTAATAATACTACAATTATTATATTAATCTTTTATAAAAACTTTTTTTTATATAAAACTATACATAACCATCCAATAAATTAAGAAATTCATGGTATAAACTTTTTCACATACATCCTAAATACATTTTTAGGTTATAGTTTTAGAGAAATTGGAAATATGTTACATTAAAAAGTTTAAATATCAACACAATGTCTATTTTTCCACACAAAAAATATCTTTATAAAGACTATTTCTTCAATCAATGTAACTCCAGTAATTATAAATCTATCTTAATTAATGTTCCTACACATCCTTATGCTCTATGAAAATATTATAAAATATGGAATGAGAAAAAAAATATCATTAAGGGAAATAAAATAAAAAATTAATTAGTCCACTTATAAACATGAAACATCCATAAATGTTTTTTACTTTTTCATAATAAACAATTAAGATAAAATATTTGTTTAATATTCCTTGAAAACAACTCAATTGTTCAATAGTATTCATAAAACAATTCATAATCATTCCTAAATTCAAAATCATAATAAAGAAGGTTTCATGAAACATATTATATAATATTATTACATTTCCTTAAAAAACAATCATTTTGTCGATTTTTTAAATGGATAAAAACATTCCTTAAAAACATAAACTCATTTATTACCTTTTGAGATCAAAATATTTCCTTTAAAACCCACTATAAGTATATCATGAAAGTAATTTGGTGCATTATCCTTAAATTCACACTTTAAGTAACCCTTAAAAAGGATGAACCGAACTAGATAATTCCCATATCTCTTAGGAGTTACCTATCATTGGTATACTTTGTCTATTTATCCAATGCATTGGAAAGACATATTTGGCTAACCCGTCATTAAATCTATATCTGTCACAAAGGACATTGATATAAAATGTAAAATAGTAAAAAAATTAATAAAACAACATATAAATTAAACTTTAAATATAATAGTAATTTAATTTTTTTCCATCCCATAAGTAATAGAATATTCAGTTTTCTCAAAAAATTGAATAAATTTTCTTTTACTTGGAAAATATTATTAAAAAATAAAATAACTAGATGAATAGGAATTGAATATTCTTTAAAATAATAAGTTTAATTGATAGGGAATCATGATTAAAAATAATTTATATAATGGAGGGAAATGGCTGTCACATATTATATATTAAAAAACATTTTTTTATTTGTAAAGAGTCAAAAATAATCTGTAAAGATATTATTGAAAAGTTTAATTTTTAATAATTTGTAATGAAAGTAAAAAAATAGTCTCAAATGGACCATTTAAATATTTATATAACAATTAAAAAAATTATTTGAACATTTAAATTAATAATATAATGAAATAAAAATAGTTGGAAGTGAAACATTAAAATAACATTTTTAAAAGACAGTAACACACTTCAAGGTAAATCTACCCACCTTCTCCCTGGATATCTCCCTATAGATTAAACATTGTCCCTTATATGATTAGTCATTTGATATGGTGCGTAAATATAGTATGTTCAGAGGATAGTTGGGATCGGTTTGTGTAGGGTTTGGTTAAGCTAAGTCGATCAATATTTGTGAATAATTAAAGAGATGAGGTTCCCTTTTATAAATAAGGGGAGTGGAAATCCTTTAAATACTTTAAACATTGAAATATAACAAATAACATTTTAAATATAAGTTGAAACAAATGGAGGAATTTATAAAACATTATAGGGTAAGGTTGAAATTCAATCAACCAATCACGTTTAGCATAGTTTTAGAGATATTAGATACCATATCTCTATGTTTAACCACAATTAACCCAAACTAAACATTATGAGGGTAATAAAGCTTTACCATGCGAACTATTCATTATGGAAGAAAAATGAAATATCCCTCATTACCAAATTTAAAAATCCTTATTACTAATAAAAAAACCATTTTTAGGATACAATTTATAAAATTGGAGGAAATTAATTTCAATATATTTACACAATATTCAATGGAAATTTGTTTAAAAAAGAAATTTCAAGTGTAAAAATGTTTCTTTACCAAAATAAAAAATAATACTGATTCATATATCATTATTTTTAATTTTTTTTATAATATGTTATATATTTAAATTAAATACCAATCTAAAACCAAATGGATCTTTGTAATTACTTGAAAATTAATGACACTATGTAAAATTAGCATTGTCACTATTCACTTGAAAATAAATGTTTTTTGAAAAATCCCAAAAAATCACCCTAAGATAATTTTGATATGAAATGTCCAAAAATTACATTCATTTTATAAATTTTAAATAATAAAATATAAGATTTAATTTCTAAATAAAACTATATATTTCATGAAAAATATTTTATATAGAATAGAACCATTTTTTTTCAAAATAAAAAACATATAAAATTAACATATTATATACTTATCCATAAAATATATTTATAATCCTTAATAAAACATTAAATTAATTTAAGAATAAGATTAATTGGTTTTTCATATGCTTTCACAATTTTTGAAATATTTTCATCATAATTTTATTCATTAATTAAATAAGTAATGGTATTTTTCCAACAAAAACTTTTTTGATTTCCATATTTCTTCTTCAATCATATGGTTTCTCTATAAAAATACTGAGATAATTTCATTATTCTAAAACACGTTCTCTATATAATTGAGAATCTAAACTAGTATTTATATATAATATATATTATCAAATAATTATACCACTTCATGGCTCAAAACCTAAGATGTTTTTGGTACATACTTCCTTAGTAATGAAAAATGAAACACATCTTGTTCCTGAGATAAAATTTGTGGTTAGGATTCCTAATAAAAAAATAATCCACCTTTATCCATAATATTTTAAGGTTTAACGGATCTTGATTTTCTAAGGTTCAATGAATCATGGTATGAACTTTCCTTATTTAGTCAAACATATTTTACATTTCTAAGAAAATATTTTAAGAATTACAAGGTCACCTACCTCAAATGAATGTTCATTTATTGAGTTATCAGTGTAAGTAGGTTTCTTGCTTTTTACTACCCTCATATGGTAATGAATCATTTTTACCTTGTCAACCATATCTTCTATAAATTTTAGTCCCAAAAACATTCTCTTGCTAATCTCATCCCAACATGATAGAGTTTGACACCACCTTCGATATAATTAATCAAAAGGTTCTACATGAATATTGGAATGAAAAAATTAATTATAAGAAAATTAAAATTAAAATATATGATTATCCCAGTATCCTTGATAATCTAATGATATATCTTAATCCATATCTTATACAGTTTGTATTGTGTTATCTGAGTGTCCATTAAATTGAGGATGAAAAGTTATACTGAGATTTAATTTAGTACCCACCGAATTCTAAATATATTTAAAAATATTTGATGTAAATATGGGATGATGACCAGATAAAAGGTAGATGGGAACCCCCTTTAAACTAAATATCTCCTTAGGATAAATTCTATAAAGATGATCAAAATACATGGTATATTTAATAATTTTAAAAACCTAATATTTAATCAAATGGTCCACAATAATATTCCTAAATGTCTCTATACATATTATCACTACCATGATGAATATAAAATACAAAGATATGATCATCAGTAAATAGTTATTTCTTCAAATGGGATTTACCCGAAACACATAACACATTTCTAAATCTAGTATCACCATCTTCATCACTATTAAACATAGGAAACTTACCCTTTTGTCCAATTCTACTCTTTCTTTCAATATAATATTCCTTTTGGCCCTCATTAACTCTTTCTGATAAAGATAACTACTCTAATATATAATCCAAAAAGTAATTATTTTCTGTATACAAAATTTCCAAGACAATATTTATTAAACCATTAACTAAAGGGTCATGTTCCAAACATAACATAGTTAACGATTCATTCTATTTTCAACTCCGGGAATCATCTACCTTTTTGGGTGATAGTGTAATGGGAAATCATAATTCCTAATCGGTTTTATCCATTTTTCTGCCTCATGTTCAACTATTTTTGAGTGGATATATAATTTTAACATATATGATCGATATATATTTCATATTTCTCCCAATATAGATTATGCCTATTTATTTTTAAAACAAAAACTATTATAGCAAGACCAATGTAAAGTTTAAGAAAATTCTACTCATGGGGTTTCAATTGATGATATTTATTTTCGATAACCAAAATAGTCTACAACAAGACACAACCATAGCCCTAAAAAGAATAACCTCTTCATATAACAATGTATCCACTTCCAAATGGGAAGGAAAGCATTTAATCAATAACCAATTTTATTTTTATTTCTTGAAAACATTCATAACATTGCATTATCTAGATTAATTTAACTCATTTTCATGTAAACTTTGTTTATAGGCTTGATAACATTGAAAAGATTTAAATAAACAATTGATAATTTCCCAATAACCCAAGAAAACTTATAGTATTAGTGGAATAGGTAGTTATTAATTGCTCTTCCACCATGGTAGACATAGCATGATCAACTATCATTATATCTATAGAAAAAATATGTGCAAGGAAAGAAATATGTTGTAATGATAATTATCATTTACCAAATTTTACAAACATTCTATTTTTCTTTAGATCTATCAAAAACAATACTTAGATGTTTATACAGATCTTCGTATACATTTGAATATATGAGAACATAATTGATTAACAAAACCACATATTTATTCAAATACTCATGGAACAATTTATTCATTGCATCCATAAATATAGTGGGTGCGTTTTTAACCTGAAAGGAATAAAAAAAATCATAATGGACATACTTTGTAGGAAATTAAGACTTCATAATATCCACTTACATAACATTTAGAAAATGATACCTGGACCTAAGATCAATTTTTTAAAAATATTTTTCTCCTTATGGTAGATCAAATAAGTCATCGATTTGAGGAATATGATACTTTTTCATAACTGTAGTCTTATTGATTTCCTTATAATCAATTAAAATTGTAATAAATTCATCCTTATTTTTTACTAGAAAAGTATGATCACTCCAAGATGAATTGCTAGGGTGGACAAAAAATATATCAAGAAACTCATATAATGTATTTTAATATTTTAATATCTCAAAAAAATTCATTTTCCAAAGAGTATTTAAATTTGAAATAACATTTGGAACTAAATCAGAATTAATTTCTGTAACATATTGGTTTTTCTCGAATGTACAAGCCATTAATTTTTTGTTTTAATTTATTAATATGGCCCTAATATTGATGCCTAATCAAACTAATGAGATATTGGTTGTGTCTAGGGATTTTTTGGAACCCATATCCCCGAAATGGGAAGTGGATGATGGGTCTGCATGGTTATACAAAACCAGGAAACCTAGAACACACAGTTTTAAATGAAACTGTATGGCATCAGATAGTGGAAAACATTGGGTTACACGGTTTTTCTACAACCGTTCGACCAAGGGAACAACACCATGAGAGATTTTAGAGGTTTTGGATAGTGTATTTTTACATGGTTAGTAAAAATTTGTTCCTAACCGTGAAATGTGGCCCTAAGAAGTAGTTAATGGCACATAACTGGTGGGGTGAAATTACTATGTTTCCCTCATTTAATAATTTAAATAATTTCTCTTTTCCTCATCCTATTATCCAATGTTTGAAGCTCCTCCATAACATTGAAACCCTTATCCCTCAAGAATATAGGATTTTATAAAACTCGACTTCTCTTCTTCTAATTTGTTCTCCATCAGATTCAATGGGATGCTAGAGGTACCATCTCGAATCCTCTCCAATCTATCTCATGTTCTTCTTCTCATTCATTGTTCTATTTGGGTGCAAGCTCATTTACAACATTTTTATAGAATTTTATTTTCTCTATTTTCTTCTTACCTATCTTGAATTAAACATTCACATTTGGAAAGGGAAGCTCTATGAGGCTACGGTAGGTGGTCCATGACTTCTCCTATTGTTTGTTGTATTTCATAAAATATGTTGTTGTGCTGATCACTAGACCATTCCAGTAATGCCTCCAAAATGAAATTTTAAGTTTTTAAAAGTGGTTTCACACGTGTATTTTGACCCTACCTAGCGGTAAATCACCTTAATTACCAATATACATGAGGTTTATCATCTATTTAGGTGTAATATAACTATGTTGATTAATTTTCTATTTTTCATTGTCATATTGATCAATCCAAATGGGTCTTACATTATATTAAATATGTTGATTTATGTATTGGATTGCTCAGGGTGATGAACCTAGTGACTAGCCCAGCCTCATGCCACTTATGAATGGTTTCACATAAATTATTTTGGAAAAATGCTTCTGTCGGGTGCCTTGGGGCTTAAATGAAACATTACCGATGACATGATTTGATAAGTTTTCCAAATATGATCTAATGTCTTGATTTAAAATGAAATGGACTCTTATGAAAAATGATTTTTATATACTCATTGCTTGGATAAATACTATTTCCTTAGTACCAAGAGAGAATCAATGGGTTCTGACTTAAAACCCCCATGGATGAACTCTCATGCCATTGTTAGATTTTTTAAATTACTTATAAACACACTAGGGGTGAAATCAGCTATGCATGATCTGGGATCGATGTGTAATGTATATTTTACCTCCAAATGAGTGAAACCATTCCCTAGGGGAGACAACATGGATAGTATCAATGGCATGATTGTTGTACCATGCCACAAGAGAGACTCATGTCTCTAAGTGAGATACTAGGTATGGACATTAAGGTTAGTTCATGTTCTTTTCATACTATTCTAGAGTGATACATGAGACTTCATACATGGGTCGCCTAGGATAGATTCTTGGGCATTGTAATTCTATAGAACCCTTATAGAGACACTCGGAAAGCATATCAATATTTCAATAGACAATCTCAAGGTGTTGCAATATCTTTTATAAAGAAATAAATGAAATTTTTATAAATGTGTATAAGTTTTTTCAAATGGGAATTGGTAAGTTAGTTTAGAAAATTCAAGGATGTGTCCTATAAGCCAAATCACAAGCTTGGGGATAGCCCTATCTGTGGTACTTTATGTAGGTTCCGAGCGTAGCGGAAGCACGTTGGTGGGTTTTCCCAACTTAATTTTTCGTTAAACAATGTTCAATCTGAGATCCGTCACAATATAAAACGCCGAATCATCAGAATAGAATGAAGAACGAAAATAAAAGATGAGACCCAAAACCCTGGAGGAGGATCATCATATGTTGATTATAATTAATTTAATTAATACATAAGTATTACCATGTTGGAATTCTTTCTTCATTGATGTTTCCGGTCACGATTCGGTGATTCGTCGTTGCGTTGTAGAATCCAAGTGTAGGATTCCTCTAGCGGTGATCCACACGTGTGTCACGTATCTCCAGATATCACCGAAGAGATCTCCGGGTGCTAGCGCGGAAGAACCTTCAGTTGCGACGTCTGCCTTCGACCGCCTAGATCCGGTAGAGGATCTTGCTCTCGTAACTTGAGGGCGTTCTTGGTGGAAAGAGAATTCTCTCTTGGCTTGAGTGTATTTCCAAATCTGTTGTGCACAACACTTGCTCACAAAAAATGTTGGGGTTGCGAGGATATTTATAATCAGGTTTGAGGTTAATAGAGTTATGACATTAAATAAACGCATTACGCATTTTATTTATTTCATTAACACTTATTGAAAACCCCCATGTCGAATTATTAATTCCATGACATGCACCCACGCTGATTATAATAAATATCATTTAATAAAACAATATTAAATCCTCAAAATCCCAATTGAAAAAACTACACAGCCTGTAATAATTAATACACGACGTGTACTTGTTTTCCATAAAACTACACAGCGTGTATATTTAATATACACAGCGTGTACTTTTTATTTTCCGTTTTTCTCCACCACATTTATTAGACCTTGAGTAATGACTATTTCTTTCTTAAATAAATGTAACTGCATTGCTCGCTAATAAATATATTATTTTATCCACAATATATTCTCTCGAATAACTAGTGTCAAAATAAATTCCATCAGACATCCTTAAATAATTATTAAACCACAGTCGGGAATAATATTTATTTAACTTGTTGAATTAATATTTAACTGAGATACATGGACACACTTAGTGTGTGACCCTCTAGACCTCTTTCTAATTGGCATTAGGCTGAGCCTGCCTAAAGTCCAAGGTTAGCGTCTAGCAACACGACAAGGCACCCATAGAGAAAGAAGTTAACGCCACAATGACGTGTCACCTCCTACAAACGCTTACCGTGTAATATAATCCCTTTGTCTCGATATCTCCAATCAAGTGGGTTGCATGCTAGTGCCATCAACCCATGTGCTTGATTATTCTTTCTTTGACTTCCCGGAATTGAACTTGACCATACCTTACCATGGCCATGGATTTATTTAGGCTATATCAATTCCATCAAAGGGCCTGAGATATCTACTTCCGTTATGGAAGGGAACGGAAAAATCTTTTCTCGCATTATCTATTAATGCGGTATTACTCGTGACGCACCCAACGTATCCTACCTTGCTGCGAATAGCGTGTCTTCACAGTTTTCGTCAATACATATAAGTGTGAGAGTTGTAATACCCATTAATAATAATCTTAAAGTCTAAGGATCAGTACACACGTCCGTAGATAGGAACATCCAATGACTCTATGAAATATGGATTTCCTACTGGCAGGTCTCATTCTCATAATATCCTCCTGGATATTACCAATGGCGCACACCATGAGAAGGTGCCTCAATGTTTTATGAGTCCTCACCCCTAATGACCTGTATTATTTGTGTCCCTCAAATAATATCATCCGGCCATATAACATACATTCAAGAATAGTGTTATGGCACTTCCGGGTTCTCATCATAGCAGGGATCCGCTACAACCCTTTAATGCAACAGCTGTCCTTAGGACATTATCACATGAAATTTCACACAGAAGAACAATCAAGATGTGATAAGGCATTTATTTAATGAATAAAGTACCAATTAGTTGGTTCTAGACCACAAACTCCAACAGACTCCCACTTGGACTAGAGCCAACTGCTAACAACCTTTAACCCGCTAGCTCTCACATGATATTCATGCTTCTGCTGAGATAGGCCTTTAGTCATGGGGTCCGCCACGTTCTCTTCTGTGGACACACTGCTAACTGAAACTTCACCCATTTGATAGAAATCCCTCAAGAGGTGATACTTCCAGAGTATGTTCTTTGTCCGTTGATGTGACCTTGGTTCTTTTGCAAGAGCCACCGCTGTAGTATTATCACAATACAATATAATGGGATCTTTACTGCTAGGCACCACATCAAGCTCCTGGACAATGTTCTGAATCCAAACGGCTTCTTTGGCTGCATCAGAAGCCGCTATATACTCAGACTTCGCTATAGAATCGGCGACAACTGGCTGCTTTGAACTCTTCCAACTCACAGCTCCTCCATTGAGACAGAAAACATATCCAGATTGCGACTTCAGATCATTCTAATCTGCTTGAAAACCAGAATAAGCATACCCTCTGATGACAAGCTCCTCGTCTCCTCCATACACCAGGAACATATCCTTAGTTCTTCTCAGATACTTAAGGATAGTCTTAACAGCAGTCCAATGCTGTTCTCCTGGATCTGCTTGATATCTACCTACCATGCTCAGTGCATAGGGAACATCAAGCCTGGTACATAACATGGCATACATGATGGATCCTATAGCCGAAGCGTATGGGATCTTGCTCATCCTATCTCTCTCTTGTTGTGTCTGGGGACACATTTTCATAGAAAGATGTAAGCCACGTGACATTGGAACCAATCCCCTCTTGGATTTTTCCATACTAAATCTCTTTAGTACCTGGTCAATGTATGTACCCTGACTTAGTCCAAGAAGCCTCTTGGATCTATCACGAATGATCTTGATCCCTAGAATATAGGCTGCTTCTCCTAAGTCCTTCATGGAGAAACACTTGTTCAACCAGTCCTTAACTGACTATAAGGCTGGTACATCGTTTCCAATAAGCAATATGTCATCAACATATACCACTAGGATAACGACCTCATTCCCATTTACCCACATATAAACACATGGCTCACATTCGTTCTTAATGAAACCAAATTCCTTTTTGACTTCATCAAATCAAATGTTCCATGACCTGGATTCTTGCTTTAATCCATAAATGGATTTCTGCAACTTGCAAACCCGTTTGGCTTCACCTGGTGTCACAAACCCTTCTGGTTGTGTCATATGGACATCTTCCTGAAGGTTCCCGTTAAGGAATGCTGTTTTGACATCGATCTTCCATATCTTGTAGTCATGGTAAGCTGCTATGGAAAATATGATTCTTATGGATTTAATCATGGCAACTGGTGAGAAGGATTCATCATAGACAATTCCTTGACGCTATCTGAATCCTTTAGCCACTAGCCTTGCTTTATAGGTGCTAACTTGACCTTCCATGTCCAGCTTTCTTTTGAATACCCATTTGCATCAAACAGGATTTACATCAACTGCCTCATCGACCAGAACCCAAACTTGGTTCTGATACATGGAATCCATCTCAGAATTCACATCTTCTAGCCATCTTACAGCTTCTGAGATTTCTACTTCTTCCTTGTAGGAGAGAGGTTCATCATTCTCCAACAATAATGATTCACCATCCTCGGTGACTAGGAAACCAAATCTCTCTGGTTCCCTTACCTCTCTTGAGCTCCTACACAGTACTTGTGTTTCTGGAACCTCTTCCACGGGGACCTGTGGAACTTGTTCCTATACCAACTCATGTGTATCTTAGGCATCAACTTCGGCGAAGTCAATCTTGCTCCCACTATCCTTCTTGAGGATGTGCTCCATCTCAAGAAATACGGCTTGTCTGGCGACAATCACTTTCTTGTCTTGGGGGTTATATATGTAATATCCTTTTTTTCCTTGGGATATCCTATAAAGATACACTTCATGCCCCGGGGTGCTAGTTTGATGCCTGAGAAGGCCTTAACAAACGCCTCACATCCCCATACACGTGTGTGCGACAAAGTGGGTTTCCTTCCATTCCATAACTCGGATGGAATTCCATTTTCCGCCTTAGTTAGTACTCAGTTTAATGTGTATGCTGCAGTTTGTAATGCATATCCCCAAAAGGATAATGGAAGATCTGCATGACTCATCATCGGCCTCACCATGTCCAACAAGGTGCGGTTCCTCCTTTCACTAACACCATTCAACTGTGGTGTATAAGGAGGAGTGAGATGAGATAGAATCCCAGACTCCCGTAGAAGATCGATGAACTCTTGGTTCAGATATTCTCCACCTCGATCCGATCTAAGCTTCTTTATCTTCTTACCAAGTTGATTCTCTACTTCATTCATGAATTCCTTAAATTTCTCTAATGACTCTGACTTATACCCCATTAAGTAGTCATAGCCATATCTACTCAAATCATCAGTAAAAGTAATAAAGTAAAAATATCCACCTCTAGCTTCTACTAGAAATGGTCCACACGCATCTGTGTGTACTAATCCTAGAAGCTCTGTGGCCCTTTCACCTTGTCCACCAAAAGGCGGCTTGGTCATTTTTCCTTGTAAACAAGCGTGACATCTATAAAGTGGTTTTAGCTCAGTAGAGTCTAAATAGCCATCTTGGTAGAGCTTTGTCAAGCGCATCTTGGTCACATGACCAAGGCGGTGATGCCATAACTGGGTGATGTATGAGTCAAGTGAGTTTTTTTCGTTATCAATTTCCAACACTTGGTTTTCGTAATTTAATACATACAAACCATTATTCAAATGTGCCATACCATAACATACATTGTTCTTATAAAAGAGACAACCCTTATATCCAAACTTGAAAATAAATCCATCCATATCCAAACAAGATACCGAAATTATGTTCTTTGTAAAACTAGGCACAAAATAATAGTTTTGTAAAACCAAAATCATGCCAGTTGAAAATGAGAGGTGATAATCGCCAATAGCCAACGCAGCCAGCCTTGCGCCATTGGCATCTCGAAGATCCACCTCTCCTCTGGTGATCTTTCTAAATCTACTTGGTTTCGGCATTTGAATACATATGTGAGCCCCACAAGCTGTATCTAATACCCAATGTGTAGAAATAGAAAGATTTCACTCGATAACGAATGCACCTTTAGCATCCCCACGCTTCTGGGTGTAGTTCCTCTTCCAGTGGCCCTGCTTGCCACATGCAAAACAAACTGCTTCCTGTTCCTTGCCCTGCCTCTGGATCTTCCCCTTATTGGAGGGACGGTGCTCGGGGGCTTCAGACCGTTTATAAGTCTTTGGCCCCTTTGCCTTGTCCTTCCTTTTCTTATTCACCATAAGGAACGCGGGTTTGTCACGCCCCATGTCCTTATCTACCCGGCGAATCAAGGTCAAGAGCTCTGATAGACTCTTCTCATTGCCTCTCATGTTATAGTTGACAATGAAGCTAGAGAAGGTCTTGGGAAATGATGATAGGATGAGATCTGTATGCTACTCATCTGGGAATTTAATCCCTAACATGTCCAAGCGTTCAATGTAGAAAATAATCTTGACCACATGAGGCCCAGCTGGCGCAGACTCTCCAAGCTTCGTGGTAAACAAAGAATTGGAGATCTCATACCTCTCCTGTATCGCCTTCTCTTGGTAGATATCTTTAAGGTGAGACATCATGCTATACACATCCATGTTTTCATGTTGCTTCAAAAGCTCATTAGACATGGCCGATAGTCTGAAACACTGGACATATGTGGCATCATCAATGTGTTTCATGTAGAGAGATAATTCCTCATCACTAGCCTCTTTCCGGGTGCAACTGGAATAGGCTCTTCCAGCACATATAATTTCCTTTTGTGGGAAAGGACGACTCGTAAACACCTCTGCCACTCTTGGAAATTGGTGCTGGTGAGAAGGTTTTATTTTTCGAGTATGGTGCACAATGATATGTTTGAAGTCATTTTCTTACCGTTTCTACAATTTACGATGAGAAAAGGTTTAGTAATTAATTATAAATATTGAGACAAATAAATAAATTAATACTTATTAGTCTCCCACTATTTTATCGAAATCAAATATCCCTCACCATTAACTTCGGAATATTCTGTTGCGTGAATATTCTAGTGGCAAGGATCCATATTTCCCTTCGCATTACCCCAACTAGGGTTGGTCAAGCAACTTGAAGGGTTTTAGGTAGGACTTCCAAATGCCAACTGCATTAACTCGCAGTTCCATGATCCGCTGAGTGGACTCCCCATTCCTGAAATCCTTTTTGGATTTCCTCAACCTTTGCCTCTTGGTCACACCAAGTCCTGCTGTGGCAGTCATCCCTTGATGCGAACTAAGTCATGTCAACCCAAAACCTTGAATTAGAATTCCCCGATAATTGAAAGCACCCCTACTAGGTTTGGTCATGCACTTTGAACTATGGTTCGATTCTAACCAAGATTATGGAAGGCTATGCCGACTTAATATTTATTTTGAGGGATTTTATCCTTATACGTAAATTTCCATTTTATTATCTTTGATTACATTCTTATTAATATTAAGTGGGATATACTTAAGTGATTAACCATGTTTAAGACAATATTTACGTATAAGACAATTTTATTTTAGTTCCATCTTGCATGCTCGTTTAATTCATTAATTGTGTGATCGTGACAACACACCCACAATAAATAAACCATGAAACTGACAGAAATAAAATAAATGGTATGATCATGATATTTTCTATTGGTTATTTTATCTAGCGGTTGATAAACTAACCCAAGACCTAGGGAAGAAACACCTTGAACCTTTCAGGTTCATGTTTACAGCTTTCCACTAGTCCACCTTTGTATCTCCTTTGATTGGTTTCATCTTGGCTCCTGACTTGAGCCGCCTCCACTAGCTTGGGAGCTCCATCAATTACATATGCATTTATCTCAAACGCAGGTGAGGGGAAAAAGGGGTTTTTACATAAAAGAATCCTTGGGCGCCCAGGCCCTACATATTAATGAGGAGATGGCTCGAAGGCCAACAAATTTAATTTAAAAAAATAAATTAAATGAAATCATTCACATACAAAGGTCTCGGTCTAGATCATGATCATCCAAACATGCAACGATATTTATGCATAAATAAAACTAGCATTCAATTCATTAATCGTTCTTATTTAAGATAAATCATGCTCGAATAAATTAATTATCTTTAATTAATCAATCCTTTTATCTTAAATCCCTTTTCTGAATTTCCTTGAGATTCTCATCCGTCATAATTTTAAACAAATAAATTAATCTAAAATTATCCTTGTACACAACTTGTACCTTGGAGGCAACCCGGCGAATTCCCATTTATTACGCAGATGTTAAATTAAACACAAATATATAAAACACCTATCACGTGTTGTGCCTCAGTTTTACGCCTGCACCATGGTACACGTCTCAAGGGTTTGTATAATATAATAATAAATTTTAATAAATCTGTGTAATTTGGGTGAGTACACGGCGTGTAGTTCCGACTACACGGCATGTACTTTTTCTTCACCGTCTATTTGAAGTACACGCCCAGGGATAGGGCGTGTTAATATACTTCGGAAATTTTCGGAGTACACGGCGTGTATAGTGGGACACACGCCGTGTAGTTTCCGCGTTACACGGTTTCCAGCCGGGCATGCTATGTACGGAGTACACGACCCAACCCTAACCCGAAGGGACTACATTCCGTGTTCATTGGACCACACGACATGTATTACGCAAACCGTGTGCCACCTGTTTCTGGTCAACACACGATGTCTTAAATTCGTAGAAAGAATCCAATACACGGCCTGATTTGGCGGATCAGTCAATGCATTGAACCTAGACTACACGGTGTGTACTTCCGAATACACGCTGTGTATTCTGGTGTTATACGGCCAGAAACATTTGGCTCCTCCGGATGAGTTCCTCTATTTTATTTTAATCAAAACTAAAATAAAAATTCGTTTCTGTGAGGTGAACAAGAAACGAGAGAGGAGGAACAGATCTCGATATTCATATTTCCAGAATGATTAAAAATGAATTGAAATAACTAAATTATTAAATGCGTAAATCACCAACAAAAAACTAAATAATTATAACCAACGATATGACCTCTCTGATACCACTTGTAGGTTACGGGCACAGTGGAAGCGCATTGGTGGGTTTGCCCAACTAAATTTTTCGTTAAACAATGTTCAATCTGAGATCCGTCACGATATAAAATGCCGAATCTTCGAAATAAAACGAAGAACGAAAAGAAAATATGAGTCCCAGAACCCTTGAGAAGGATCATCATATGGTGATTATAATTAATTTAATTATATCATAAGAATTACCTTGTTGGAATTCTTTCTTCATTGATGTGTCTGGTCACGATTCGGTGATCCGTCATTGGGTCGTAGAATCCAAGTGTAGGATTCCTCTAGCGATGATCCACAAGTGTGTCACGTATCTCCAGACATCACCGAAGAGATCTCCGGGTGCTAGCGCAGAAGAACCTTCGCTTGCGATGTCCGCCTTCGACCGCCTTGATCCGGTGGAGGATCTTGCTCTCGTAACATGAGGGCGTTCTTGGTGGACAGATAATTCTCTCTTGTCTTGATAGTATTTCCAAATCCGTTGTGCACAAAAATGGCTCACAAAAAATGTTGGGGTTGCGAGGATATTTATAATCAGGTTTGAGGGTAATAGAGTTATGACAATAAATAAACGCATTACGCGTTTTATTTATTTCATTGACTCTTCATGAAAACCCCCATGTCGAATTATTAATTCCTTGACATGCGCCCACGCTGATTATAATAAATATCATTTAAAAAAACAATATTAAATCCTCAAAATCCCAATTGGAAAAACTACACGGCATGTAATAATTAATACACGGCGTGTACTTGTTTTCCGTAAAACTACACAGCGTGTATATTTAATATACACAGTGTGTACTTTTTATTTCCCATTTTTCTCCACCACATTTCTTAGACCTTGAGTAATGACTATTTATTTCTTAAATAAATGTAACTGCATTACTTGATAATAAATATATTATTTTATCCATAGTATATTCTCTCGAATAACTAGTGTCAAAATAAATGCGATCAGACATCCTTAAATAATTATTAAACCACGGCCGTGAATAATATTTATTTAACTTGCTAAATTATTATTTAACTGAGATACATGGACACACATAGTGTGTGACCCTCTAGGCCTCTTTCTCAGTGGCATTAGTCTGAGCCTGCCTAAAGTCCAAGGTTAGCGTCTAGCAACACGACAAGGCACCCATAGAGAAAGAAGTTAACGCCGCAATGACCTGTCACCTCCTACGAACGCTTACTGTTTAATATAATCCCTTTGTCTCGATATCTCCAATCAAGCGGGTTGCATGCTAGTGCCATCAACCCATGTTCTTGATTATTCTTTCTTTGACTTCCCGGAATTGAATTTTCCCATTCCTTACCATGGACATGGTTTTATTTAGGCTATATCAATTTCATCAAAGGGCCTGAGATATCTACTTCCTTTATGGAACGGAAGGGACAAATCCTTTCTCGCATTATCTATTAATGCGATATTACTCGTGACGCACCCAACGTATCCTACCTCGCTGCGAACAGTGTGTCATCACATTTTTCGTCAATACATCTAAGTGCGCGAGTTTTAATACCCGTTAATAATAATCCTAAAGTCTAAGGATCAAAACACACGTCCGTAGATAGGAACATCCAATGACACTATGAAATGTGGATTTCCTACTGGCGGGTCTCGTTCTCATAATATCCTCCTGGATATTATCAAGGGTGCACACCATGAGAAGGTGCCTCAATGTTTTATGAGTCCTCACCCCAAATGACCTGTATTATTTGTGTCCCTCAAATAATATCATCCGACCATAGAAAATACATTCAAGAAAAGTGTTATGGCACTTTTGGGTTCTAATCATAGCAGGGATCCGCTACGACCCTTTAATGCAACAGCTTTCCTTAAGACATTATCACATGACATGCCACGTAGAAGAACAATCACGATGTGATAAGGCTTTTATTTAATGAATAAAGTACAAAGTAGTTGGTTCTAGACCACCAACTTCAACACTTCACCCAGCTCACTTTACCATTTTAGAATATCTTGGATTAGACACACAGACATATGATGAAGAAAATATGTTGAATGGGTGTCAAAGTGGAACCCAATCCAATGATTTTATTTATTTATTCTATATTACATTTAAATTAATAATCCATAGTGTCTCCTTTATTTTTCATAAAATGGAATGGCCTAGACATTTTGGGTTCGAGACTACTAATATTATATCTCATTCCCTACTTTGGAACCTTTAGTACCCATGTATACTTTATGATTTCAAGTAATAATAAAGGGATGCAACTAACATCCAACGCTTGATTTAATTTTTTAGGATGAAGTTGGGCGTAGAGGACCGAGCCAATTCTCTGGATGCTAGCTGAAACATTTTTTGGATTTTTCTTTATTTGTATCAGCATGTTTTATATGCTTTTATACCCTACCCATGCTTGATCGTTTTTTGAAAAGAAAGATGGCATACTATCGTCATTAGTAATTTATGTTTATTTACTCATCTTTCACACTTTATTTCTTTATCTTTCATGATTATACTTTTTGTTTCTGCTATATTCTGGATGATATAATCGTTCTTCTATTTCATATAATCATATTGATTAACTCTACTCAAATTAATGAGGCAATAGTCACCCACAGTCTTAGAGAAGTCCCTCACTGCTAATCGAAATCTTTTGGTGTTCAGGGAGGTGTACTTGAGTTCTTATGTCCAACTGCCTTGGGGAATTAATGATTGGCACTTGGGGTGGCACGCTACAATGTGGAATCAGTTCCATTTTCATTTATTTATTATTGTCTAGTTTTATACAGGAGACTATGACATGGGAATTTGGTGAATATATTAAGTCTCGTAGTATTTACCACACGTACAGGGGAAACCCAATTTTCCTGTGATTGGTAAATGTTTTTTTTTGGAATGCACTTGTTACGGTTTCATAGGGTTTCTCCATAGGGTGATGCACTTGTTTCATGCTGATATTAATATTGATTTCATTTTAATGGGATGTTTAGCCTTCGAATGAGGATATGATGGTGCATTGAAATTTTGCATCATACTAGGAATACACTAGTAGAAATAGTGTCTTTAACTTCAATGATAAGGTGATGTTTTCTTATAGAATTATGCAAAATGTAGCTATGTGAATTTTTTTGTTTTCGATATTAACATAAACTGAGGTCAATTTTTTGGGTTTTTAGCAATAGTTTTTTAAAATTAAATGCCAAAAACAGAACTGTGGTTTATTTATAGTGTCAGTTATTCTAAAAACCTGATGTCTTAAATGAAAAAAATGTGTCGGTTTTAAGTAAAACTGATGCCGTAATTAAAAAAATATGTGGTCAGTTTTCAGTAAAATCTACCCCATAAATAAAAAAATACATCAATGTTGGTTTTCCTAATGACCTATGCTAAAAAGTTTTTAAAATTTATATGGAAATTGGAAGCCCTCATTTTTTGTGAACATTGAAACACTCTCACACTCACGAATAACCCGACAATGGCGACCTGATGATCCCAAAAGGGAATGATTATTATTTTCTTTGATATTTATCATTATTTCAAGATCTGTGGTTTAATTAATTATTACATATCATTATTTCATCATCTATGTATGTATTTATATTTCTAAACCATTTTCAAGATAACCATCAGATATGGTTTGCTTTTCTTTCTATGTTCTTGTTTATAGTTCATTTTTATTATCATTTTTGTTAGATCTTGATGTGTTTGTTCTTCCGATGAATTTATACGAGTATGTTCAAATTAGGGATCCATTTTCCTGGTGAAATCCTAATTTTTTATGTTTTCTTAATTTTGATGGAAAATTATTTATCATTTATTTTTATTATTGATTTCATTGTTTTAATTATTTGTATGCAGTTGATTCTTGTTTATAAATGCTTTTCTTACAGATTGTTTATTTTGATAAATTTTTTATTTTCTAAAATTATCAAATGTTCATGAAGATATATATTGATCAATGTTTTTATTAATCAATGATATGTAAAATATATTTCTTTCAATTTTTTTGGCATTTGATGTGTGTTACATTTTGATGAATATTTTGATGAAACGTTTACGATAAAGTGGCAGAACATGATCTATTGTGATGAGATGCTATAAAAGGTTTTATATAAATGTATTATTTATGTATATTAGATATCCAAGCGTAAGTGGATGTTATTCATCCAATGATGATGATGGAAATATAAGAATTTATAATAGTAAAAATAGAAAACTAGTTTCAGTTGAAGAAATTCACCTAAATCATGTGATTAGAAGTAGAATTTGGGATTTTTGATATTTTCTTAACAATGATGATATGAATAGTTGGAATGAAAATTTTAAATGTTCATGTGTCTTGATAAATAATTTTATGTAATTTTTTTATGCGTGTTCGATGTGATTTTATATAATTATATGGTAAATTATTTTTTAAAAAAGGTTATTCAATCATTGATTTGATAATGTGATTTGGATTTAATTTGATAATGTGATCTAAAAAATATCACTACATTATATATTTTTTATATAATAATTGTTGTCTATCACATGGATGTTATATTTTGATATTTATGTGGTATTAAGGCATGTCATATTATTTGATGGATGTCGTATTCCCAATTGATGATGTTGTGAAAATCGAGACGTTGTAATTCAATTACTAATCATTTTTATTGAATGTTTTTTAAAACAAAATCTGTATATATATGTTTGTTTTAAAATATTCACCGATCATATTAAGATATCAAGTATTGAGTGGATTGTAATAGGATAAATTGATGAAGAACCGCTAGTGAATATGAAAAATGAGTTGATGAATTCTTCAAATTTTCAAAACGAAATATTCAGGAAATTAATTTGATTTTTTTTTCATGTGTTAATCCTTTGAATATGAGAAATGTAAACTCCATAGAAATCAAGTATCATCTCAGTTTCAATGGTTTTAGACTTAATTATAGATGTTGGATTTAGCAAGGTGAAATAACTGATGATTCAACATTTAATTTTGATAACAATATCCATAATGATGTAGAGGATCTTATTAAAGAATTAATTCATGATTTAGGTGTTGAAAGCATAAAAATATTAATTATTGATTGATTGTATGTAGATTTTAAGAAATTATTTTTCCATGTTGCAGAAAATTTAATGGTTTATCGGTTGTTTTGATATTAGTTATATTGAAACCACGAAGTGGGTGGAGTGATAAAATTTTCTCCAACTTAATTTAGATTTTAAAAGAGCTACTTCTACAAGGCAACATGCTTCGAGATTCCAATTATGAGGTGAAGAAAACATTTTGTCCGATGGGATTGGGGTATAAAAAGATAAATTCTATCCCAAATGATTGTGTTTTTTATAAGAATGATGATGAATAATTATCAAGTTTTCATATATGTGGGACATCACACTATAAGATAAATGAAAAATTCAACTCAGATTCATTCTCAAGTACTATCATTGAACCTAATGAAAATCAATTTCGTGCATTCTAATGACATCATCCAATAATTGTTTTCATACAATTATGATAATTCAACAATGATTCATTATTAGGTGCTAGAATCAAATCTCTTGATAAATTAATTTGGTTCCTTACAATAATTCCTCATTTTATGATTCTATATTAAAATTCAAATGATGCAAAAAGGTTAAGATGACATTCAGATGAGCGCATCTCTGATGGTAACTTACGTCGCCCTATTGATTCAGTATAGTGGAAAATATTTGATAAAAAATTTCATGATTTTGGAAGTAAAGTTAAAAATCTCATAATGGGATTTTGTACTAATGAAATGAATCCATATCGGAGCCTAAGTAGACAACATAGTTCATGACATGTTTTGTTGGTATTTTACATCTTGTCACCACATCTATGTATGAAGAAAAAATATGGTATGATGATCTAGTAGATTTCTGGCCCAAAAAAGCGAGGAAATGATATCGATGTGTGTCTTTCACCATTGATTGATGTTTTGAAACTGTTATGGGAGATGTGTGTTAAATTTATTGATGCATACAAGTAAGAGTATTTTCTTTTGTGTGCTATGATAATGTTCAATATAAATGAATTTCCTACATATAGAAACTTATCTCGATAACGTTTTAAGGGTCATTAAGAATGTCCAATTTTTTTAAGAAGAAACTTCATATTGTCAATTTTAGAATGGAAGAATTATAGTGTACATGGGACATCGATGATTTTTGCGAATTGATGATCATTATCATATGTTGAAAAAAAATATTTAATGGTTTATATCAATACAACCATCCCCCTTCACCATTTTTAGTTGAAGAATATTATGACATGGTGAGAAATATTGATTCTAAATTTGTTAACAATATATGTTATGGTTCTGAAAAAAATATCTAGAAGAAACAACCTATCTTTTTTGAACTACCTTATTGGAAATTTTTAGAGATAAAACATGACATCGATGTTATGCATGTTGAGAAAATCATATTTGACGGTTTGATTGGATCTTTTTTAGACATAAAAGGAAAAAAAAGATGGATTTCATGCTAGATTAGATTTGATATCAATTGTAATATGTGTGGATTTATCTCCCACTATGAAAGGAAACATAACATATTTACCCCTAGCTTGTCACATAATATGAAATATTGAAAAGATAAATTTTTGTCAGTGTCTTCATGGTATTAAAGTACCAATTGGTTATTCTTTAAATGTGAATAATTTTTTGTCATTGTAGTATTGTAAATTAATAGGTATTAAATATAATGATTTCAATGTATTAATGAAATAACTTTTACCAGTCGCACTACGTCGTATATTACTGATAGTTTTCATAAAGACTATCATCTGGTTATGTAATTTTTTCAAATCCATATGTAGAAAATTCCTTGATCCAAATTTAATAGATGTGTTGGACAATGAAGCTTCTATTATACTTTTTCAACTATAAATTAATTTACCACCTATGTTTATTGATATAATTGTTCATTGGGTGATTCATTTGATGCATGAGATAAGAATATGTGGGCCTATTTATTTATGATGGATGTATCCTTTGGAATGATATATGAAAATTTTGGAGGGATATATTAAAAATCATTATTGATCATTGGCGTATATTATTCAAAAATATGTATAGAAAGAGGTTATTGTGTAACACCTCAATCTTCCACGGTGAACTTCTCTGTGAATAATACAATAGCTTGCATTGTATGCAATTTTGAGTTACTACACACCCCGACCAATCATGCTAGACGTTTAAAAAAGCAGTTATGAATAGTAATATGAAAATTTTGAAATTTTATAAATTTTCTTTATCAAAATGGGCTTCATTTTTGGATTCTAAATATCAAAATTATCTTAGGGTGAATGTTTGGTATTTTTTTGAAAACATTCATTTTTTGATGAATAGTGAAAAACACTGTGTTGTTGTTTAAAACCGACTTTTATTTAAATAATTATTATTTTTAATTAAATTTATTTTAAAGTAAATATAGATACATAATAACTATATTCGTTAAATTTAATTTATTGGAGACATTTTATAATAATATTATATGTATAAAATATTATTTAATTTTTTAACGTCTTTTACCCACCTTCTAGGCATGTTTGAAAATTTGCATAAAAAGTAATTTTAGCACTTATTTGAATTGAATTTCAAAAATCTATGATACATGGCTTACATCGGTATATAAAATGTGGTTCAATAAGATAAAAATGATTTTTGGTGAATAGTAACTTTTGAATTTTATTTACAACGGTTAAAAATAAATAGGGTAATTAAAGGTAAAAATGATATTATACTTACCCTAACACATGTCCTAATTCTATTAGATAAGTGTATATCGAAAAAATAAACCTTTGGAATAAAATATTATCATCTTTTATCCACATGGATTAGATTATGACGTTTATTATTATTTTATTTAAAGAATAGTTAAAAGTGTTAAATTCATATTTGAATAAATAAAACATTTTTAATATAGGGTTATACATATGATAATTTAGAATATAAATATTCATTATAAATATAACAAAGATTTTTTACATCATGGAATTTTATTTATAATATTTATACACTAAATAATTAAATTTATATATAACACAATGATGATGTTGTAATTACATTATTAGTAAAAGATTAAAATAATTGATATTATAAATATAAAAATAAATGTAAATTGAGAATTTTGATGTTATCCAAGAATTTACTAGGTGAATATTACATGATAGGGTTGATTTAATATATTTTTTTATGTAATAATTTTTGTTTGTCTTTCAAAAAAATCAAATACTAAATAGTGTAAAAATTTTAAAAATTGAGTTTTTATAAAAAATACTATATTATTACATGATATAATATTCCAAAAAATATATGGTTTGGAAAAAGTACTTATATAATTATATAAATTTCATTAATGAACTATTTTAGGTTCTCTACGCATTTTATAGTAATTTTATTACCATGTAATATAAAAATACAAGAAGGCATGGTAAAAGTTAAACTATTTAACTAAGAGTTAAATCTAAAGGATAAGTTTAATATGGTGACCTAAAATTGTCTAGAACCTATTGGTTGAGAGTTTTTAGACCCATATCTTCCTTAGCCTTAAAATAAATCCATTTGGAGCCATTAGAAATGGAAAATTATTTAATAATAAAATAATATTTCATGTTTTTTCAAAAGTGACCCTCACCTCTCTTATAAAAGGGTACTTCCCCTTCCCTCAAATTCACACATCCAAAACCTTTTGGATCCACCAAACCCTACTCAAATATCCTCCAAACAACCCTCATTTCAACCTAGTGGCCTTACATTGATCAGAAAGACAACCTAAGGATCCCTTTTGTTAAATCAAAAGGAAGCACCCGAAGAAGAGGTAATAATTTCATCACATATTTCAATGTTCTTTTCTCCTTACACTTCCTTTTTCGTTGTTGATTACATAACAATATAATAACACTGGTACACTCTATATAATATGATGTTATTATAATTATGGTATATCCATATTCATTATTCTATCTATCCTATGAATGCAAATGTAACCATACGTGTGTACGCACGACTTACCGTCTCCACGTCGTGGTGTAGTTTGTTATTAAACACTTAATTATTTGGATGGGTATAATAATGAGTATAACAAATGTAAATAATAAATATAACATGTTAATGATTCATTGTATGTAATATACCATTAAATTAAATACTATTTCACCATCAATAGAATGATATTGTCACTCATGCATACGTTCAGAATACCGTCTCCACAAACGCGATGAGATTCATTCCCCATCATAACGATTCCAGAATAATTTTCATTTGATGACTAAAAAATAGTGTTTAAGAATATAATATCATTTTGGATATTAATCAAATACATCATATCCCAAACAAGCATTACTTACGTAACAAAACATATAAAGTAAAATGAATCAGTTAACACCAGAAAAAATGATACTACTAAAATATCATTAAACAATAAATATTATGAAGATAATATATGATATCATATTTATGTATGTGGTTCTTGTATAATTTAATAAAAATGATTTAATTATTTTACAGGTGGTGAATTTATCCTTGACTAAGGAAATGTACAAGGTAAGGATTAATTTTAAAATCTCTTTATTATTCATGGTTGTTTATACGTAAGTATCTACATGGATCTTCTTTATCATCCACATCCATGTTTCTTAAAAACATATTTCAAAGATTTTTTACTATTTACTATACTATGGATAAAAATCATTTATACCCTTGTTTTAATTTTTAAAAAATGTTTTGAAATGAATCATTCTGTCTCTTTCCAAACAATGTACTTTATGACTATTTTGAAAAATTAAGGAAAGAATGTTTTTTATCTTAATGGTGGGTGTGGCTATTTTCATCCATTATAACACCTTCTATGATTCCCCTACAAGATTATAAGAATATTTTTAAAATAAATTTTTCCATTACTTTTAATTTATTTCAATGTAGAAAACGATATTTCACTCAAATGGTTTTTGGATTTATTTCAAATATGTCAACATCCTTTGATAGATTTTACACTTGTTTTAATTTGATTTACTATGATAAAATCTTCTATATTGTATTGAAGGTTCTGTGATATGTTTGACTGTCGATATGTTATATTTATACCCTTCATGGTTTATGGATAAATTATTAATATTTTGTATGTCAGTCTTAATACGAATGTTTATGTTATGTTTCAACATTTCTATATGAGGAATGCATTGGTCCTAGTAAGTGAAGGGTGGAGCCCGCTATAGCTCCTCGATGCATTGGTAGGACTCATGAGACAAACTTGTGTCTTGGCACAAGGCCTTGGAAAAATATTATTTGTAGTCTTGGCATGAGACCTTGACTATGTGGTTATGATGTCCAGCATTTTTCCTTCAATCATTATGAAATTAGCTATTGATATTACATGTTATTATTCGACTAGTAGAATATCCATGTCAATAAGTAAGTGGAATTATATAGATTTAGATTTTTATATTATACTGATGTTTATGTTTAAAAGGCTTGTTTTTTAGTCTTATATGTTGCCTAAAATTTTATGTTTATTTATGAATGTTTCCACTATATTGTTATCCTTTTTGAGCATCTGAGCTCACCCCTTTATATGTTTTATTTTTCCTAGGATATGAAGAAATATATCATGACTGAACTGCAGGGTTAGGCTAAGGGATATGAGTGTGTTCAAAGGGGACTCAATGTTGTTGTTTTTTTATTTCATGATTTAATGTAAAACATATGTATGTATCAAGTACATCCAAGAATACTATACTAACAGGACTTTTGAGACATGATCTCTTGTGATCATGCCAATGTTATATAATAATTCAAGGACTCTAGGTAACTAGGGTTGGGGCATTACAGTTGGTATTAGAGGAATCTTAGTACAAAACATGGAAACTAGATTTAGAAAAAATATGATTAGAGTACATTACCATATGATAAATATTGAGGATTAATATAGAACAACATCCTAGAATTTTGGTAATGTATAGATTTTATGAATATTCCAAAAAATACATCCCTGTCTGGATACGAGCATGTAGAGTTAGCTCTGGCACATATATATCTAGGGGTAAAATCTGAAAACACTGCTTGAGATATACTCAAAAGGGAACTAGTGCATGAAAACATGCCTTACTACACTCTTGGTTATAACAATCCCAGGGGATATGCTTAGGTTAAATCATATTTTATTTACAATCCATTATGATGTATTTATGAGTTAATAATTCCTCAAAGAAAATATTTTTTTATAATTATGGATTATGTGCGTAAATTGTTTATATTAGGTATTTTACAAGTTTGGAATTATGTGTTATGATTCATAAACATATCTAGTGTATGCCATTGTTTAGAAATGGAACCTAGTTTAAGGAATGGAAACTGTATCAACACATATAATCTATGTTGGGATTTCTCTCCTAATCAAGATAATTATAGTGGAGTAGGTGATGCAATTGGTGCTGAACAGCTTATAACCATACTGGGAAAACTCACTCATGTTATGAATAATAACCTTACCTGAATGGAGCACCCTGATCCACAAAGTGGAGGATCAATGTTAGACCACTTCATGAAGAAAAAACCACCAAAATTCAAGGGGACAACAAATCAATTTTTAGCTAGGAGATGGATAAGTTCTTTAGAGAAAATATTTCATGCTTTGGGGATTAGTGAAGGGAATATGTTTTCATGGTAGTTTATCTCCTCACAGGAGATACAGATCAATGGTGGTAATTGATTCAAAATACAAAGGAATATTATGAAGTACCTAATATGAAATGGGGGGATTTAGAAGTGATTTTCATAGAAAAATACTTTCATCATGAACATCGAGCAGATATTGAAAGGAAATTTATGAGTCTGAGGAAAAAGGAAGATGAGAATGTCACTAAGTATGAGGCTAACTTTACAAGGTTAGCAAGGCATGCTGCAGATTATATATGTAACCTAATGAGTAAGATTGATCAAATATTTTATGGGTTAAAACCATTTCTCTATCGAGATTTATTCTCACAATCCTTCTCTTCATACAAATATATAGTCTCATGTGCTATCAAGATAGAAAAGGAATTATCTACGTCTTATGAATTTAAAGAAAACCAATAGAAGAATATATCTGTTGAACACTCTGGAAATCGAAATAAGGGGAATAAAGGAAAATTTGAATTTCCATCCTGTAGTAAATTTGGTATGAAACACCTTAGTACATTCCTGAAGGGGATCGAAGTTTATTACAAGTGTGGTGAAAAAGGCCACCTATCTAGTGATTGCAAGGGAAAGAAAGTGGCTATCAATTTTGAATGCTACAACTGTAGAGAAATGGGGAATTATGAAAATGAATCTCTTAAGAACAATGGAAACATGCCTTAGAAAAGGCCAAGAGTGGAAGGCCAAGCTTATACGATCACTACTGCTAAGGTTGAAGCTCTGAATGATGTGGTGCAAAGTACTTTAATTATTTCCTCAAATTCAGCCAATAATTTATTTGATTCTGGATCATCTCATTCATTCATATTTTCCGAGTTTTGCAAGAGAATTATATATTTCCAATTTGATGTAACAAGGGTGTTTTCATTCCAAACTCATAAGGGATGTTTCATTGGAATAATGTTTTGTGAATTAGTTAGCATTATGCTATATAAACATGCTTTATCTGCTAATATTACTATCGTACACATGATTAAATTTGATATAATCCTCGGTATGGATTGAATTTCAATCCATTATGTAAATATTTATTATAATAAGATGGAGGTTACAATTTTTTATGATGATAAGGAATACCTTATCTTTTGAGTACAAACATAACCATATGATTCTTATATTGATCCACCCCCAATATCTCTACTAAATTCATTTATTGGCGAGGCATAGATTGAATTAACTATGGGTGAGGAAAGGAATGTTCAAATAGAGGATGTACCTATTGTTCAAGAATAAGTTGATGTGTTTCCAAAGGATTTAACTATACATCCTCAAGAATGAGAAATTAAATTTTCCATTTATTTAATTCCTGGTTCAAGGCCCATATCGAAGACCCCATATAGAATGGACACTATGGAATTATTGGAAATAATGAAACAACTAGGGGAGTTGAGTAATAAAGTATTTATTCTCCCTAGTGTTTCCCTATGGGGAGCCCCTGTTCTTTTTTTTAAGAATGAAGTTGGATCTATGAGTTTGTGCATTGACTACAGGGAGATCAATGCTATAACAATAAATAATAAGTATCTCCTACTGTGCATTAATGGTTTATTTGATAAAATTCATGGAGTTCAATATTTTTCAAGGATTGATCTTTGATCTAGATATCTTTAGTTGTGTGTGAAGAAGGAAGACATTCCAAATACAACATTTTGATCTAGGTATGGGCATTACGAGTTTATAGTAATGCCTTTTGGACTGACTAATGCACCCTCTATTTTCATGGATATAATAAATAGAGTTTTCAAAAAATATCTATACTGATTTTTAGTAGTATTTATTGATGATATCTTAGTATACTCCAAAACCTATTAAGATCATGAAAATTACTTGTGCACTATTATAAAGACTTTTAGAATAAATGATTTATATGGGGAGTTTTGAAAGTGAGAATTATATATTTAGGAGATTTATTTTCTTGGACACATTTTCTCTAAGGATGGAATCTTTGTTTCTCCTTCAATGAAAAAGGAAATCCATGAATGAATAGAACAAATTAGTATTGCTGAGGTATGCAGTTTTATTGGTTTAATAGGTTACTATCGGCATTTTGTCCAGGATTTTTTCCAACTGGTTAACCCATTTACAAATATCACAAGTAAGGGGGATAATATTGTTTGAAAAAAAGAGTGTGAATAATTTTTTAAAGAATTGAAGAGATGATTAGTCAATGCTCTTATCTTGAATCTACCATCAGGGAATGATGGGTTTGTTATTTATAGTGATTATTCAAAGAAAGGACTTTGTTGTGTCCTTATGCGAATGATAGAGTTATTTCCTATTCATTACAGCATCTTAAAATTCAGGAAAAACTATATCCGACTCATGATCTTGAGTTAGTAGCTATAATATTTTCTCTAAATATATAGTGACACAATCCCTATGGTGAAAATGTGAGATATATACTGATCATAAGTGTTTGATGTATATTTTCTAACAAAAATAACTCATCTTAAGGAAAAGGAGATGGGTAGAACTACTCTAGGATTGTGATTTCACTATACACTACCACCCGGGGAAGGAAAATAAGGTGGAATATGATTAAAGTAGAAAGGATCAGGGAGTTTTGAAGAAGATGAGTCTTGAATGAGATACAATGTTCATGGATCTAGTAATGATGGATTTGGGAATAATCATGGAGGGTGAAACATTGATACATTTTAAAATGGTTTCAAATCCATATTTACTAGAAAGGATAAAATATTCTCAGATGGATGATTATGAGTTTCAAAATAAAATTAAAGATGTGAATGATAGGGATATTGATTGGCTTCGTATATGAAGATGGAATTTTTAAATTTGGGAAGAGAATTTTTGTTCCTAATATACCTCATCTAAAAAGAAAATTTTTGGATGATGCTCATATCTCTAATTTCTCAATACACCCTGGTAGCACTATGATGTATAGATATTTGAAGGTACATTTTTAGTGGGACAAAATGAAGAGGTAGATTGCTGATTATGTGTCAAGATGTATGGTTTTTCAATAGGTGAAGGCTGGATGAAAACATCCTGGAGGAGTCATGAAACCTGTTCACATACTTGGGTGGAAATGGGATGATATTACGATGTACTTTGTTATGAGGCTACCAAAAACTCCTAGAAGGACTGATTCAATATGGGTCATTTTAAGATTTCATGGTGTAAACCTATCAATTGTTTCTGACCTTGATCCCTGTTTTAAATTAAGATTCTTGAAAAGTCTTCAAAAATACATGGATAATAAAATTCGTTTGAGCTCTGCCTACCACCCTCAAACTGATGGACAATCAGAAGAGACTATTCAATCCTTAAAAAGATATATTTATATCTTTCTCACATGACTTTCAAGGTATGTGGGATCAGTATTTACCTCTTGTATAATTTTATTATAACAATAGATTCCATTAAAATATCTCAAAGTAGGAAAAAGAGATGTCTCACACCAACTTTTTGGGATGATGTTGGTGAATGAAAACTAGTAGTCCCAATACATGTTGTGGAAATAATGGAAAAGTGAAGATTATCCAAACTCACATCAAAACAGATCAAAGTAGGCAAAAGATCTATACTAATAACAGAAGTAAGGATTTTATATTTCCAGTAGAATATCTTTTTTTCTTGAAGGTGTCTCCATGGAACGGTGTTATACGATTCGGTAAGAAGGGTAAATTAAGTCTCAGTTACATCATGCCTTTATAAATTCTAGAACGAATTGGAGTTGTAGGAAACATTTGGTAATGCCTTGAAGTCTCTCCAGAGTTCATGATGTTTTCCACAGATCATAGTTGAGTAAATACATGCCTGACCCAATGCATGTAATCACCTATGATGAAATAGAACTGGAACCTGATCTGTCCTATTGTGAAGATCCTGTCAAGATTCTTGATACCAAAGAACACGTGTCGAGAAACCGAACAAACCATATGGTAAAATTTCTTTGGATAAACCATAAAATGGAAGAGGTGACATGGGAACCCCAGGAACCTATAATGAAGGACCACCCGAATCATTTTATGTAGTAATATTCTAGAAATGTTGAGGATGAAATTATTTGGAGGGGAGAATGTAACACCACAGGCTTCCACAGTACGCTTCTCTTTCAATAATACAATAGCTTGAGATGTATGCAAATTTGATTTCTAGCACACCAAGTCCAATCAAATTGGACGTATAAAAAGAAGTTTTGAATTGTAATACCCACTTTGTGAAATTTTATAAATTTTATTTTTCAAAAAGGCCTTCATTTTTGGATTCTAAATAACAAAATTATCTTAGGGTGAATTTTTGGTATTTTTCTAAAAGCTTACAATTTTTGAGGAATAGTGAAAAACACTGCTTTATTGTTTAAAATCAACTTTTATTTAAATAATTATTATTTTTATTAAAATTTATTTTAAAGTGAAAATAGATACATAATACCTATATTAGTTCAATTTAATTCAAGGGAGTCATTTTATAAAAATATTATATGTATAAAATTTTATCGAACTTTTTAACGTCTTTTACCCGCCTTAAAAGCAAATTTGAAAATTTGCATAAAACATAATTTTACCGCTTATATGAATTGAATTTCAAAACTCTGAGATAAATGGTTGAAATCATTAAGTAAAATGTGGTTCAATAAGATGAAAATAATTTTTTTGTGATTAGTAACTTTTTAATTTTATTTACAATATTTAAAAGTAATAGGGTAATTAAAGGCAAAAATGATATTATAATTACCCTAACAGATGTCCTAATTATATAGTATAAGTTTATTTAGACCAAAATCAACCTTATGAAGAAAATATGATCCTCTTTGATCCACTTTGATTAGATTTGGACATTTATTTTTATTTTATTTAATGAAAAGTTAAAAGTGTTAAATTAATATTTTCATAACTAAAACATTTAAGGTTATACATAAAAGAAAATCTACTATAAATATTTATTATAAATCTAAAAATATTTCCTACAACATGATATTTTATTTATTATTTTTAAACATTAAAAAATTAAATTTATATATGACATAATGATGATGCAGTAATTACCTTATTAATATGTGATTAAATTAATTGATATTATAAATATAAAAATAAACATAAATTGATACTTTTGATTCCATACATGAATTTTCTATGTGAATATGACATTTTATAGTTTATTGAATATATTTTTTCGAAGTAATCATGTTTTTTTACTTTCAAAAAAACTAAATACTAAATAGTGTAAAAACTGACATAAATAAGTTTTTAAATCAAATACTATAATATAAGATGATATAACGTTCCTAAAAATATATGGTTCAACCAAAGGACATATATAATGATAGATATGTCATTAATGAACCATTTTAGGTTTTCTTGGCAATTTATAGTCAGTTTATTAACCATGTATTTTAAAAATAAAAGAAGACATGGTAAAAGGTAAACTATTTAACAAAGAGTTGAATTTATAGAATAAGGTTAATATGGTGACCTAAACTTGTCTAAAACAAATTTTTTGAAAGTTTTTCAAACCATACCCACCATTTCCGCTAAATAAATCTATTTTTATCCATTAGAAATTGAAAATGATATTATATTAAAATAATATTTCAAGATTTTCCTAAAGTGACCCTCATCTCTCAAATAAAAGGTTACGTCCACTTCTATCAAATTCACACATCCAAAGCCTTTTGGATCAGCCAATAACTGCTCATATATCCTTCAAAATACCCTCACTTCGACATAGAGGCCATAAATTGATCATAAAGACAAATAAAGAAGCCCTTTTGGACAAATCAAAAGAAAGCACCCAAAGAAGAGGTAATAATTTCGTCACCTCTTTCAAAGTTCTTTTCTTCTTCAACTTCATCTTTATTTGTTGTTTCCATACAAATATAATAAATCCAATACCTTATACATACTGTTATGTTATTATAAATATGGTACAACCATATTCATTATTCTATCCATCCTATGAATGATAAAGTCACCATACGTGCATAAGTAGGGTTTACCGTCTCTGTGTCGTGGTGTAGTTTGTTATTCAAAACTTCATTATTTGGATTGGTATAAGAATGAATATAATTAATGTAGATTATATATATAACATGTTAATGAATCTATATATGTAATATAGAATCCAATTACAAACTATTTAACTATCAATAGAATGATATTGTATCTCGTGTGTACGTACGGATTTCCATCTCCACGAACGCGATGAGATTAATTCCCCATCATAACCATTCAAGAATAATTTTCATTTGACCATTAAAAAAATAATGTTTATGAAATTAATATCATTCTGGATATGAATCAAATACATCCTATCAATAACAAATTTGACTTACGTAACAAAACACGTAAAGGAAAATGAATCAGTTAACACCCAAAACAATGATACTAAAGAAATATCATTATCAACGTAATGTTATGAAGATCATATATGATATAATATTTATGTATGTGGTTATTGTAAAATTTAATAACAATGATTTAAATATTATACATGATGTTAATGTGCCCTCTAATAAGGAAAAGTACAAGTTAAGGGTTAATTTTATAATCTCCTTATTATCTGAGGTTGTTTATACGTAAGTATCTACTGAGATCTTCTTTATCATCCACATCTTTGTTTCTTAAAAATGTATTTCAAAGAATTTTTACTATTTACTAGACTATGTGTTAGAGTCATTTATACCCTAGTTTTACGTATTATAAAAATGGTTTGAATGGAATCATTCCATAACTTTCCAAATAAGGTACATTATAACCTTTTCAACAAATAACGAACAGAATGTTTTTGAACTTATACAATGGGTGTGGCCATTTCCCGCCATTATAACACCTTCGAAACTTACCTTATAAGTTTATAAGAATATTTTCAAAATAAATTTCTAATTTAATTTTAAATGATTTTAATTTCGAAAGAGATATTTCACTCAAATAGTTTTTGGATTGGATTCTTTAATGTCAACTTCCTTTATTAGATTTTACGCTTGTTTGATGTTGATTTATTGTGATACAATATTACATATTGTATTGAAGGTGTTTTGATATGTTTGAATATGGATGTTTTATTTTTATACCATTCATGGTTTATGGTTAAATTATTAATATTTCGTATGTTAGTTTTTATATGAATGTTCATGTTATGTTTCAACATTTTCATATGAGGAATGCATTGGACTTAGTAAGCGATGGGTGGAGACCATTATAGCTTCTAGATGAATCGGTAGGTCTCATGAGACAAACTAGTGTCTTGGAACAAGGCCTTGAAAAAAATTTATTTGTAGTCTAGGCATGAGGCCTTGACTATGTGGTTATGAGGTCTGGCATTATGCATTCTATCATTATGAAATTAGTTGTTCATATTAAATGTGATTATTCTAATAGTATAATATCCATGTGAACAAGTAAATGGTATTATTTTGATTTATATTTTCTATATTATGCTGTAGTTTAAATTTAAAAGGCTTGTGTTTTAGTCTTATACATTTCCTTACAAATTTGTTCTTATTTATGAAAATTTCTTCTATATTGTTATCCTTACTAAGCATTGAGCTCACCCCTTTATATTTTTTTTTTCCAGGATGTGAAGGAGTATATTATGACCTACATGTATGGATAGGCTATGGGATATGAGTATGTTCAAAGGGGACAAAATGTTGTCATTGTTTTATTTCATGATGAAATGTAAAACTTATGTTTGTATCTAGTACTTCCAAGGCTACTAAACTAATCGGTATTTCGAGAATTTATCTCTTGTGATCATGCCGATGTTATGTAATAATTCCCCGACTATGGGTAACTAAGGTCGAGGTGTTACAGATTGAGTTCTATACAGATTAGTTATATGAAGTAGAACATATTAGTCTCCCTATATCTCATTATATGATAGTTAATAGTGAAGGTATAGGGATTGAAAGCTTATAAATAATGTTTATTCCATGTGATGAAGTGATGTAGACATATTTATACATTTTTAGCAACAAAGATGAGGTTCAATCATATATATCATTTTATATTGCCTAAATAATGTTATGATATATGAAATTAAATGAAAATTGGTTGATGATCGAGCATAAAAAATAATTTGTTTCATGGTTTAAAGAGAAGTCACCATAGATATCTCTACATTAGAAACATTAAAGTGGTAGGAAGGGGGACTATCTCTTAATGTGATCATATGGTCTGGTTTGATATTAATGGGTACACATTTTACAAAAACAAATATTGATGAATAGATTGCCATTCAGAATTGTTATGTAATGGTCTTCACTAAAGCACAACATTTTTCAAGTTCCAATGATAAAAACCCAATTTCTACATCAAAGCCATATTTTAGAGTTCTTGAAGTCATATAGAAAATTGATAATATTAAATTTTGATTCACCATTTTATGTTTAATTTTCTTGCATGTAATAGTGGTGTGAAACATGATGAATATGTGTTTAAACTGGTTTATTTGAAAAAAAAAATATTTGCAATGAGATACCATTTATCATGTACACACATGAAAAACAAATATTTTATGTCATTGATCCATCAAATGATCAGTGGTCCATCATTTTTCAAGGGAAAACAATCCATTTGGATGATGAGGATGATGATTATTATGTTATTGATCTATACAATATTTCTTCATTTATTACATTATTTTTTAATAAAAATGAATATTACGTAGACATGGTGCATGCATTATGAAATTATCATGGTGATGGGATATTGGAAAACACTAAATTACTCTCCTGATTAATCTGGTAATCATTTACAGTATTATTATTATTTTTGAAATTTATATGTGTAAAAAATGTATTATTTAAAAACAGTTCAATTTTTGAATTTATAAATGTCTTTATAATTTTTTAATTATTTTTTATATATAATAGTTTACCTTTTTTGGTTATGAATCAAACCATCATTATTTTTTTCTTTAACTTACACATGTGTGCCCTTTTTTTACTTACATATTTCATTTTTCTTTTTTTCAAATTATTCAATTAGATAATAGTATGTAAGTCCGCAAAAAGTTCATTACAATTGTCTATTTAAATTATGGATAATGATACAGAGATATAACAGCATGTACCGAGGTATTTTTATTTTTTCATATTATTAAATAATATTTCATATAATAATTTAATGAAAACAAACTTTTAATTTACAAAAAATAATTTTGGACTACTAATGAGACCTCAGTGGTTGAGTCCTACACTTTTACTGTTACAAAATCGAGTTATTGAGTTGGTAAACATGCAA
The DNA here is from genome assembly GCA_963277665.1 of Viscum album. NCBI lineage: Eukaryota > Viridiplantae > Streptophyta > Magnoliopsida > Santalales > Viscaceae > Viscum > Viscum album. The sequence continues at coordinate 258,603,771 of OY728125.1, read as the reverse complement.
TGGAATGTTTACCAAAATAGTCATTTTCTCATGGGGATGAGTGCTTGCTTATTACTTTTGATAATAATAATAAGGAAACTTCACCAAATGCAACACAATTCATCAGCTATATCTCCATAAAAATCCACTGTAGTATTAATTTATTATCTCCTAATTGGATGGCCATAGACAATATGGTGAAGGAACATCTTTGGGAGGTCATAACGGTATCATATCACAATTGATTTATTTTTTTATATTTTTAAAAAATGATATATTTTAAATGAATTTTTTTTATTTTACTCAATTATAGATGACATTTATTTTTGAAGAAACAAAATAAATTTAGAAAAGATGTATTAATTTACCGGTGGTTAGATGGAGATATTTCCAAATGAAGTTGACAAAAAATTTTGTTTTTGGAAGAATACAAAATTAAAACCCATGCTTCAAGTATGATTTTATAGATGCAGATACATGGAAGAAATTTGTTTCAATCTAACATGATGAATCCTTTCTTGTATGATAATTATATTATATTGTAAAATTTCATATATATATATAACTATTTACTTATTAGTTTACTTTTTGTATAATATGTCTCTAATAAATCCCATCATGAAATCAAGTTGTATAATATATACCCTAAAACATTATCACGTGGTGGGTATCACTTTTCATAGAAAACAATGATTGACAAAAAGTATGATGCACTAAGAGCTCACTCCACTAGAGATTCTGATGTGGTCCATTTCGGTCCTCCATATCCCCCGCTCACCAAAAAAATTGATAATAGAGAGAAGAAGAATAAATTAAAATTATGTTACAAAACAATTTAAGGAAGTAGTTGAAAAAATTATAAGTAAATATTATTTAGTAGTCATGAATTTTTCTTTTTTATAAATTATAAACACTAATATTACTTTTTTATTTTTCATTATAGGATGTACTTCATTGGGCAAGAGACATAGGGATCTTTTCTCACTGGAGGAAGGATGGAAATCTTAGTCACTACTTTAGAAAATCCAGAACACTATGGCCGTGTTAGAGGATGCCATGTCGATGTTAGTATTCAGAAAGTTTTTGGTCAATAGAGTATGAAATCAAGAGACCATCAAATAGAATCCATAAAAGATGAGATGAATGATATAAAAAATTATATGGTTTATCAAATTCAAGAAGTCATGTAGCATACTTTGTTAGAATACTTAACAAGATAGTAACAGCCTTCCCCGTGTTCCTAGCCTACCCAACTAGTTGTGTAGCCTTTAAATCCATCTCAGCCAGACTACCCTACTCAGCTAGCCTACTTTGATCCTCCACCTACTCACTGAGACAAAAACTTATACTGGGAGTTATATGTTGGAGATCCTCATATACATATTGTAGCATTAAGACTCATTCATTTTTTTGGGGATTCTATACATCAACAACATATACCGATGGGTAAGGTTAGAGTATCAGTACTATATATTATTGGTCTTAATGCTCTAAACTCATTTCCTAGTAAGGAGGTTACCATAGTTGTGGATATTATGGGTCATTGTTTATTCTATCCAGTAGGACTACATCATTATATTTCATATGAGGTATGTGTTTTTAAAAAAATAATAACATATGATTGAAAAATACATATTGTTTTTTCTAACGTTTAACTTATATAGGATTATCTAAATGAAAAATAAATTGCCCAAATGAAACAAAAGGTTTAAGAATTATCGGTTGTTTAATCTTCTAATATTTTTTATGGGATACAAAAATTATCTTAGGCTTCTTCTTCCTTGGAGATTATATTTGAGTTTCGGATTACATCTGATGTATGTGGAAGAAACTATCCATTGAGAATACTCAAAGAATACATCATACATCCAGTTTATTTTAAAGAGATCAGCATAAATGTGTCACAGTTGTTTTCCATGTAAGTATATTGATGTTTCAATTTTTATTTCTTTAATTAAAGATGGGTTAAATTGACTAAATATGTTACTTTTTCAATTCTTTATCTACACACGCTTATTATAAAAATTACTGAAAAAGTATTTACAGTTATATAGATCCAGAATACATTTCCATGATTGTTCAATATGTGAAGAATCCTAAGAGGGTTATATATATGTGAGATATTCTCACAGAAGAAGATTGGGTGTTGGTTTTTTCCATTTCTAGATAAGTATGATTAAAAACATAATTATGAACTAATGACCATTATAATTTTATTAATTGTTAAATTTTTGTATTGTAGGGGGAATTTGATGTTAGACAAATTTTTTCCAAGTGAATTATCCTTAAAATGGTTTTTCTCTCTATCTGGGGGTGTTCGTCAAAATTTTTCCACCTTATTAAACATGTAAATTTTTTGTTTTTTATATGATGATTATGTTTAATTATCATTTCTTATACATGTATTATTAGATAATTTAAATGAAAATGTTGTTCATGGAAAAATGTTAACAAAAAAACATGTCGATAAAGAAACCAAATGTAATCAAATATGTGGAAGTAAAGGTAATTAATTTTTATATTAGATATTATTCTTTTATATATATATATATATTTATATATTGGTTTCAATTATCAATTTAATGTTTTATAACCATAGTTTCATCATCAATAAGGACATGTTGAATGTGGTTATTATGTTTTATGATTCTTGTATTAGAAAATCAAAACTGGGGTAACTACTGAATTTAATAAGGTAAGTAATATTAATTATACTATATTTTCTATCATAGTATTCAATTTTTTTATCTAATATCAATCAATGTTATTGTATACATTCAATGATGACCAGTAATATACACAAAATGAACTTACCTATTTTTTATCTTTGTTTGCGAACTATTTTTTAAGAATGATTACGATCTAAGGTATGCATATTCTAATGTTTATGAATAATACTACATTTTAATAATAAAATGTTTTAAAAAAACTAATTATTTTATTACAATAGGTGTTTTAACAAAATGATATAAAATGAATACTTCAACAATAACCAATAATGATCATGTTGTATATTCTAGGTATTTATTTTTTAATTATACCTAATAATACAAATGCATTGACAATTTTTTTATTAACTTGATAAAAATATGTAATTTTTTATAGATTAATACTTAATGATTCAAGTTTTTTGATGTATGTATTTTTTTTCTATTATAGGGATTATGATTATTTTGGAAGTGTAATATTTAAATTTTCTAAAAAAATTAACTTTCGGCATTAGTTTTCATAAAAATGATGTTGAATATTAATGTAAAAAAAATTCGGCATTGGTTTTCATTAAAACTAATATCAAATACCAGTTTCATCATCAGTTTCTTCAATAAAATGATTTCAAAAACGAGAGTGGGCTCGATTTTTGATGTCTGTTTTTATAAAAAAATGACGAAAATCAGTTTTCAATTTTGGTTTATTAATTAAACTAACGCTAAAACCATTATCTTTTACATCATTGTTATAGACGTCGATTAAAAATCAATGTTAAATCAATTTTTTCACTACTGATAATAGGACTAAATTTCCATGCATTAGGCCATGAAATATCTTATTTTCTGGTCACATTGCTTGTATTGATTGTGATTGCTATTTGTGCCTTAATTTTATGATTTTTAGTGCTCCAATACCCTTAATGACAACATAATTGGTTTAATTGACCAATAATGCCACACTAGTTTGTTCGATTAGTGAGTTCCAATGGAAGCTCATCTGATCAAACTATAGTCATGGACTGCTACACTAGTTGTCTAGTGTAAATTTTAGGATGCATTTAGTTGATATGTCAATTTTAATTTATTAGGTGTATGGGACCTTATGAATTGGAATTGGTGACGTAATTAACTGGGTCCTAATTTTAATAACCAATTAAATAATAATAAAATTAAATATTTTAAGATTAATATGTTTCTTCAAATGGAATGGCTACCATGTATGTGATACCTTGACCATATCTCAAACATAGTAGTGGGATATAGGTCGTGTCTCCTTTTATTTTATTTTTCTCATTATTATCACCCAGAACAATCTCTAGTAGCTGGCTGAGGGGTGTGTTTCTTTAGCAGTATAACTATGTTTCTGTCCTTTCGTACAATGTTTCTTACCTATTATAATTCTTGCACGAGTCTTACTCTTGGAATTTGAAGAGCTATGACAAAGAAAAAACCTCATGTTATACACTAGGCATGTGGAGATGACCATACTTTTGAGGAGATTTTCCTTGAGCCACTCGTGATACCTCCCAAAGTGCCACCCGAGGAACCTCCTGTATATCCACCACTAGGTGTTGATGCCCAGTTTCAGGATAACAACCTTCTCCTTATGCAATCAATGCAATGGGAACCACAACCTTCCCATTATATGATAGATCTAGCTAAGGAATTATAGTAGTAGAATCATCCCACCTTCTCAGGGGATGTCGGACCTCAGGCTATTGAATCATGGATAAAGGATATGGTGTCAATATTAGAGATCATTAATACACCTCCATAGTGCAGGTTTAACATGAAACCTATATGCTACGTGACTTTGCCTTGTGATGGTGGGACATTCTGACTCAGGGTGGTCAACACCAGGGTATGGTCTGGGAAGATTTCTAGAAAACATTTTTTGACTAATTATTTCCTTAAACCTTTAGAATAGATCTCATGTTTTTATTTCATGAACCTTGAGCAAGGTGACATGTCAGCGATGGAAACCTCAACTCATTTAAAAAAATTGTAGTGTTTTCACGGACCATGGCTGGTGATGAGCAGACTACAACATGTCTCTTAGAGGATAGACTTTTTTAGGCAATTCTCACATAGGTGAACATATTTCAGCTAAACAAAATTTTAGAAATAGTGGACCAAGATATCATCACTATGAAGAACCTGATGGAGTCAAGTGACATGATGCAGGGAGGTTCTACTTCTATACCGGGCTTCTAGTCAGACGCATTGAGAGTACACACGGGGGAAGCACCAACAAGGTGGCACACACCGATAGCTTTGGGGTGTGTAACCAGTGTGGCAGGTGATATCATATAAAACCCCAGCATATGAGTAACATGATCAAATGTCTAGCTTGTTGTAAGATGGTCCACTTCTGGTACATCTGGTGATCCTTTTCATCAATTCTAAGTGAGAGAGGTTATGTGCCAGCACCACCTTCAGGTGAAGGGTTAGTAAAACCTTGTCAGGAAATAAATTGACCTTCTATAGGTTTTTTAGGCTGACCGGGTGTTTTTGGATGAGGAATTCAGGCTTCATAATTCTATCTTCAGCATAATGGGTCTGCACAAGCTATTAAAGAAGAATATCAGGGTCGCAATTCAAGAAATATCTATGCTATTTATCCTACGCCATAGGATTAGTTTCTAGGGCCATCTATAGTTAGAGGTACTATTATAGTATACTCTACTTTAGTATCTTCCTTATTTGATACAGGTACATCACACTCTTTTCTAACTGTTGCATCTATGGGAAGTCTAGGCATAGTGATCAAATACTTCAGGGGTTTTATGACCCTTGACATACCATTAGGTGCTCGAGCAGAGGATATATGCCAGTGTAAGGAGTGCCCCCTTGAGATAGGTGGTTACCATTTTCTATGGAGTATCTTCATCCATGAGATGACCATTTTTGACATCATTATTGATATATACTAGATTTTTTCTTATTGATCCTAGGTGTATTTCAATCACCATCGAGTTTCATTCACATAACATAAGATAAACACGTATATCCATAAGGGAGAATGGGACCTTCTAGCCAATCGAGTAGGACATATGTGTTTTGGGATGGTAAGTGTGATATCCCATATAGTCAGACTCTTTATAAGTGATCGGAGAATGCAATTGGAAGAATTACCACCTATTGTTGATTGTTATAGAAATATATTCTCATATGATTTATCTGTCTTAACTCCTTAAAGAGAGATCAAGTTCATTATCGATCCTATGCTAGGTGTGGCACCAATGTCCATTCCCCCTTATAGGATGGAACCCAATGAGCTCCATGAACTCAAAAACTATCTTGAAGACTTAGAGGCTAGGGGTTTTATATGACCCAACACATCACCATGGGGTTTGGAATCCCATTTCTCCTTGGAGCGGGATGGTACCCTTATATTTTGTGTGGATTATCATCATCTAAACCAGCTTTTGATGAAGAAATGGTATCCATTGCCTCATGTAAACAACTTCTTTTCCTAGCTCTAAGAATAAATTGTTTTCTCTTAGATTTATTTGAGGTTGCGAAACTATCGTATTAATGTGAGGCCATCAAACATACCATGTAAAACCTTTTAGATTAGGTACATCATGTATGAGCATTTGGTTATATCGTTCAATCTGAAAAACGTGTCGACAGTCTTCATAGATCTAATTAATCAGGGTTTCCACCCGTACAATGATTAAATCATAGTGGTCTTCGTAGATGAAATCTTTGTGTAATCATACTCATAAAACGACCATGAAAATCATCTTGATATCATGTTGAGTTCCCTGAGAGACAACTAGCTATATGAGCAGTGCATTTAATTCAACATTTGGATTAGAAAGGTTTACTTAATGGGTTATATAATATCTGAGATAGGAATATAAGTTTACCTAGAGAATATTATCTCCATGGTTTCCATAGATAATCCTAATAATATGCTTAATATAATCATCTTCTTTGGTATGGATGGATATTACAGCTTGTTCATCCAAGAACTCTAACACCTAGCAGCACTGTTTACAAGTTTGACCTAGATTGGTGTGAAATTCAAATGGATTGAAGCTTGTGAGACATATTTTTAAGAGTTAAAGGAAATAATAACATCAGCATTGATCCTAAATCTACCTGAGATGGGAAGGAGTTATATAGTATATTGGGATGATTCATAAATTGGGTTAGGGGTAGTCCCGATGCAAGGTAATTGATTCATTGTGTATGGGACTCACCATGTTAGAAATAATGAGCACAATTATGCCACATATGACCTCAAGTTAGAAGTTTTGGTTCATGCTCTATGTTTTTGGAGACACTACCTGTGGCTGAGAAATTCATTTTTTACATAGACCATAAAAGTCTCAAATACATCTCCACTTAGCAAGAATTGAATATGAGGTATTGGAAGTGGGTAGAATACCTAAAATCATTTGAATTTAAGCTTGTTTACACACCTAGAATGGAGAATGCAGTGGTTTATTCCTTAATCTGGATGACTTAGATATAGGCCATCAAGGAGGCCAGTTGTGAGTGGCAGTTGATGGCTTTGTTTTCGGTGATGCGTTTAGAGGTTTTGGAACAGCATTGGAAGCTAGTTCTTGTAGCCCTTGTGGTGACATACTCTCTCTTGGATTGGGTATGGAGGAGATAATAATTGTATTCTAAGGGACTCATGTTGAGAGAGAGCATCACATGGGAGAATCCACCTGCCGGTTGGGTTGTTGATGGAAGTGAGACTCTTTTATTATGTGGGCATATCTGGGTACTTTCAAACATATTGGAGGATTTGATGAAGGAATCACATGCCTCCATTTCAAAAGTTTGTCCTAGGCATACCAAGATGTATAGAGACATGTGTCGCCAATAATGGTAGCCAGGTATGAAGAGGATGATAGATGGATCTGTCACCAGGTATGAACTAGTGACCTGCTGAACTTTTATAGCCTCTATCCATTCTTGAGAGGAAATGGAATGATGTCACTATGTTTTTCATTATAGGTTTCTCAATACCCCCTTTAATAATCCATGTAATATGGGTGATATTCAATAGGTTGAAAAAAGTTGTGAACATTATATGAATCCATGAGTCCTTTTTTGATGAGTTCGAAGGACTTATATCAGAAAGATAGTGAGACTTCAGGGTGTACCATGTTCTATCATATAGGACCAAAACTCCCACATTACTTCAGGGTTTTGAAAAGGGTTAAGAAAAGAATTCGGTTTACAGGATCTCTTGAGTACTACATATGGACCTCCGACTGATGGGAAATCGACCAGACATATGGGTGTTAGAGGATATTCTACGGGTCTGTATTCTTGATTTTGGAGGTTCCTGGGAAAACCATATATTCCTAGTTGAGTTTTCCTACAAAAAGGATTTTTAAGTGATTCAAATGGCTCCGAATGAATCCATTTATGGTAGCTCATTTCATTCACCTCTATGATGGATAGAGGAAGATGAGGCAATTGTACTCGTTATTCATCTTTTTTAGGAGACTTTAGATAAAGCTCATCTAATTAAGGTGTGTATGGATAGAAATCAATCCAAGTATAAGTCATGTACCAATCATCAACATTTCCATCTTGAGTTTGAGGTGGAGTATTAGGTCTTTCAGTGTGCGCTTCCCAGATTGGGTGATAGAAGAATCAGGAGATAGGTCATGTTTTTACCTCGGTATGTCGAGCCTTTGGAGATAGTGGGAGAGTTGGTATGGTATCCAATTGGTTGATGTTACCATAGGGGTATTGTTCCATTCACAATGTTTTCAATGTATCTCTACATCAATAGTATCACCCTAACCCATCACATTCATTCGACCATGATGATATTGAGTTGTAGACAGATGTGTCCTTCGATGAACGTCCAATATGTATCTATGATCGAATCATTAAGACTCTATTAGGTAGGAAAATTCCTATGGTTTGGGTGATATGGTAGCATAGATTTGTATAGGACGAGACCTAGGAGCAAGAGGCCAATATACATGCATAGTGGATAGAACTCTTCTAAAAGGATGTTCTACTAACCTCGGAAGGAAAACTCGAGGATGAGTAGTATTAATGAGGGGTGGTTGTAATGTACCAGTTTTCTCGACAGTACAGACCATTAATATATTATTTTAATTTCTTTAATTGGCACTTATATTGATGTCTAATAAAACCAAGGAGAAATTAGGTGAATTAGGGGATCATTTGGAGCCTGGATCAATGAAATGGGAAGATGTGGTCTTGGTTGTACGGTTAGAGGAAACTGTGTTGCCCATACTACAGAGGTTAATAGAAACTATATGTTTTCAGATAGTGGGAACCTGGGGGGTGCATAGTTTTTATGAAACTGTGCACAAAAGGGCACATTTCTGTGTGAAGTTTTAGAGGATTTGAAAATTTATTTCTAATATAGTTTGCGAATGGTTAGTCAAACTATGATCGAAACTGGGTGATGTGCCCCTATGTAGCAGTGAATAGTGCACTGTTTTCCAACCGTACGGACAAACCGTGCATAGTGTTATTTGGGGGTGACATTTTTATTCCCCTCCTTTAATGATTTATGCCATTTCTCTTTTCACCCTCTTATTCCCCAATGCCTGATGTTCCTCCCTCATGTTGAAAACCCTCTAGCTCAATAATCTAGGATTTCATACCACTCCTCCATTCTTTTTCTGATTTGTTCGCCATCAGATTAAGTGAGAGGCTAGAGGTACAATCTATAATCCTCTCAAATCTATATCAAGTTATTCCCATTAAGTGATTTGGTTTTTTATAAGACCATTTCTACATTTTTAGGGCATTTGACAGTTTCTCTATTTTCTTCAAACCTAGCATGAATTAAATGTTGATATTGGATGAGGGAAGCTCTATGAGGCTAGGGTATGGGATCTATGATATTTCCCATTATTTCATTGTGTTTCATATAATATTCCATTGTTCCACTCATCGGTCCATTCCGATGGTGCCTCCAAAATGAAAATTTAATTTTTCCATGTGGTTTGGTACATGTATCATTATCAGTCATAGTGGTGAATCACCTATGTGGTTGATATCCTTGATATTTTCCATCTATTTGGGTGTTTTATACCTATGTTTCTTAATTTTATATTTTTCCTTCGCTTGTTTTCCATTCCAAATGGGAATTTCTTTATATTAAATACATTTGGTTGTGTATTTAATTTCTAAGGGTGATGAACTTAGTGACTAGCATGGGGCCATTCCACTGATTGATAGTTGGACTTAAATTGTATACGGAAGATTCTTGTGGTGGGTTCCTTGTGGGTTAGATGCAATATGCCCAATGATAATATTTGATCAATTTGAAAAATATTAACTAATGGCTTGATTTAAAAGGAAATAACTTCTTATTAAATATGATTTATACATAATCATTACTTTGTAAACTACTATTGCCTTAGTGCTAGGGGTAAAACTAGGGGTTCCAACTTAAGTACCCCTTGGATGGAATATCATGCCATTGTTAGATTTTTTAAATTACTTTTAAAAACTTTGAGGGAGAAATAATTTATTCCTAAGATGGGATCACCATGCATTGTCTATTTTACCTCCAGATGGGTGATAATAGTTCCTTAGGTCAGACCCCTTGGACGGTCTCGATGGAACGATTGGTTATACCATTCCATGAGAGAGTCTCAGTCCCCTACGTGCGGTAATAGGTACGGACTCAGAGGTCAGATCCTACTGTTTCCATACCATGTCAAATTGATACTTGGGACTTCATACATGGGTCACGTTGGATAAACTCCTTGGCATTGGATTTCTACCGATCCCTTCGAGCAACACTTAGAAAGTCTCACCCAATTTCCATGGATTGGGTCAAGGCGTTTCAACATGTTTTATAAAGAAATGATTGAAATGTTTCAATGGTAAATAAATGTTTTCAAATCAAAATTGATCAGTCAGTTTAGAAAATGTAGGGATGTGTCCTCCAAGGGTAATCTCAAGCTTAGGGATAGACCATCCAATGTTAATTTACCCTACCCAATTTTCCATTTCATGATCTCACGGTTCAGACCCAGAAACTTATGTCGAAGTATGTATATTGGATTGTTCTCCAAGTGGAACATGTCTAATGATTTTATTTATTTATTATTGATTAAAATTAAATTATTAAGGTACACTCTCTCTTTTATTTTGATGAAAATGGAATATCCTAGAGACCATGGGTGATGTAATACTGAGATTATATCTTACACACTACATGGGAGCCTTTAGTACCTGAGTAGACTTTATGATTTTAGGTACTGATAAAGGGAATCAACCAACATCCAATGATTTATTTAATATTCTAGGATGGATTTGGGAACATAGGACCGAGACTATACTTGAGATGTCAATAGTAGCAGTTTTTTTGATTTTTTTGTATAATTTTCTGTATGTCATATAGGCTTTTGTACCCTAACCCTGCTTTCTCATTTTGGTATTGAATGATGTTACACTATCATCATCAGTTTTTATGTTTATTTATTTATCTTCCGCACTTTATTTCTCTATCTCGCATGATTATATATTTCATTTCTGATATATTCTAGATGTTTAAATCATTCTTTTCTTTCTTATATGAATATTTTTTTATCTACTCTAATCAATGAGAGAATACTATCCCTACATACTTACACAAGTCCCTCACTACTCGTCGGCAGCCTCTGACATTCGGGGTGGCATGCTGAGGTCTTGTAGACAACATTCTCTAGGATCTAATTTGTGGAACTCAGGGTAGGACACTACAAATTATTCTTCTTGGATAAGAATAACACTACAAAGATAATCAGTAAATATATCAATATATTTATTTACAATATGTGAGTCACTAAATTGAATGATTTACTTATTTTATATATTATGTATAAGAAAACCTTCACTCCCATCTTTAATTGGTTTCTTATATTCATGATAAGTTATCAAAGTTATGAACTCATTCTTATGGATGTGATTAACTAAAATCTAATCTACACCCAAAATAACAAAAAAACCTCTAGTAAGGTGGAGAAATATAGTTAAACAGATCATATTAAAAATAGAATAGAATGTTTCAGATTCACAGTACTTCTTAATAGCTCATATTACGTTTATCATATTTAGAATCATTGTGATAAAAGTAATAAAATCATGCACATTGGGATAAAAGACTTGTATGAATCAAGAAAAACAATAGAAATAGTAGAATAATGACTTAAATCTATTTTAAAATAATATATATCTTTTAACCATAAGAGTAAGGTATCCAAAAACCTTAGATACATGTATCCCTTGTTTTATACTTAAAGGAATTTCTTTCTTTCCCCTGAAATGGAATCCCTCAATATGATGATCATCTTTGTTCTATATACCTATCCACGATAGCCCTCAATCTGATGGATAAGATTCTCTATCTTGTAATCCCTGCAAGCCCTCGATTATAATCATATATTAGACACAAAAATAATTAAAAAAAATACTAAAAGAGAAAACCTAACAAGGTTTACTTAAGAAGATAAAACTCTAAATCAATTGAAAAAGACTAGGAATAAGAGGTTCAAACTGTAAAATCATCAAGGCTCTCACACAAGTGAGAAATTATAAAATAAATCATCTACAAACTCTTAAAATGATTTTTTATTTATAGGAAACCTTCCCAATGGCAATATTTTCTCCCAACAGTTATATTTTCTTTGTGTTTCTATCAAAATCTTGGACACCATCACAATGTATAGTTTTACACCATTACAACGTAACGAGATTTTCTTACATTAAAAAATATATTTCTATATTATGAATATAAACTTATGTCAATATAATGAATTCACTTACTCTGGTTAATATTATTATCATAATCAGGGATAATCTAATTTTATCGGTATTGATATCAATCCAATGTTGAAAACATTTGGATGATAAAATTCAATGAAAAGTATTTCATTTGTATGATCAAAGTTCAGTGCTATGAATCAAATCCAAACTTATTATGATTCCCATTTGAATGTAATTGAAATGAAAAGTATAATATGTAGGTGATGTGCTAATCCAATAAAATCATGAAATAATTGTAACTTTTTAATGTGACTTTTCATTAAATATATTCAAATATGTATGAATATTTATATCAAAACCTTAATATATTTAACCACAGTAGTGACAGACGTGACATTCACTACTAAACCTAAGACATGAATTCAACTGCACATTATTTCAACTGGTTAACATAACAGTAGAAACACAACATATTTACAATGAACTAACATAGAGTGAATAATATTTTCTTAAAGTGATTACCAACACAGTGATAGTGGAATCATATTTCAGTGATTTTAACATATTAATAGGGAACAAAACATATCCTTCCATCCATGAAAAATTAGTGAACATAACATACTCACTCAAAAAACATCTACTATGGATTTACTGAATCATGGAAACTGAAGGAAGACAGACATACTAGTACTGAAGTCATTCAATGATTCTATTGAGAAGAGATGAGGAAAATAGTTCAAACTACCTAGAAACCTGTGTTGAAGACAACAGAAGCAGACAATGGATGAGTCTTATGAACAAATATGTCACTCAAAGGCAAGATTTAGCCAGGAATTAAAGTAAACATTCTCTTGTTTAAGGAAGACATATATCCTACCCTGGATAGAGAATCCTGTAAAAAATAGTTCATTAGAGGCGCCCAGAGGTTTTACATTGATCCATAGGATGTCAAGATAGAGGTCCTTTCCCATTTTTGCCTTCTACAAACCTAAAACCCCATTCCACAAGTCAGTCCAAAAGTTTTCCAATTGCATTAAAAAGATAACAAATAAAAAAACTACATGAGTATCAATTTATCTCCACCAAATTAATGAAACAGTAAAGTGATTATCTTGAATTGGCATATTGAATTCAGTAATATTCCTTCGCAAATTACCTGCATTCATATGATGGTTGAAACGGAGGTTAACTCCCAAATTTTACGACAGAATACAAGCATTCATTGATAATTCATGTTGTTGTATTCGCAACTATTGGTAAAATAATTAGATAATATTGAAACAACATATTAAACATTTAATCATTAATATAAGAAAAAAAGTCATTAAATGTGTAACACCCACCCCAAAAACCGTCCATCAACATGAAAAAACAAATATATAACATAATGGATAGCATTAAATGATGTCTAGCATGAGTAACAAAAACTAAACAATCTGCACTAAAATGACCAGCATCTAAACCTCCACCATTTTCCTATTCTATAATGAGTAACGTCCAACTTAATGGATAAAACATCGATCAAGAAAAACTAATAAAATAATGTCTCCCATGAAAAGTGTCCATCATGACATGAAAACTATCCAACATGTCATGAAAACCGTCCAACATGAAAGCATGCTACATGGAAAACATCCAACATGTAAAATTTATAATCAACCTATAGATAATTCATACAGAAATTTCCTCCATTAAAAATTCCAAATACAATGATTTGAAGAACAGTATCTATTTCACTTAAGGTTTTACAAAAAAAGGAATGAAAACTAATGAAATACCCAATAATTATTATTACCAAGACATTAGAGCAGAACATCTCAGTCTTCTTTCTCAGTTTTCTCATTCCAATTTCCCTTCATTCGCCATTCTTGTTGAGTACAATGGGTAATTGTATCTAAATTTTCTCAACTAATCTGAAGACCATGTTGTACCTCATCCTCCATATCAAATTCATGTGAATGGTTTTTCTACAGAGAGAATATAGTTAGAAGAATTTGAAGGTACTTGTTGAAGTTAAAATCAATGAATAACATATCTGATTTGTTAACAATTTCTAGTTACATTTTTAAAGAATTGTATGTCATATATATTAAAAACATTGAAACTCTGTTAATCATGCATGTATTTTTACAGTAAAGTAAATAAGTTAGTAGTCACTGAAGATAACTGTTACATACCTGAGTAGATGATATATTAGATGTACAGACATCAAATCTAGTGGTAGTGTTTGAACTTGATGGAGAATAACAATCAGTTTGATGCTCCTATTATGCAAGGTTGGATGGAAAATTACAGTAACTTGACTTGTGTCTATTATTAAAGAAATTTTAAAAAAATGAAGCACATTGTACCTTGATATATTCAATGACACTACTAACTTTTGAAGATCTGCTACTTTGAGGGCCCTATAGAGTAAAATAAATAAAAAAGTACAGTTATGTAATTTTAAGTCATCTTTGGAAAATAAGAAAACCTATACCTTAATACCTGATTATGTTCAAAACTGTCAGTAAAGCTACTAATTTTGTTGTCATTATCACTAATAAATAGTACTCTAAAGATGTTTTGTTCAAATGAATGATGACAGTTTTGAATATTGTAATTGGTTTCATTAATTGATAATAGAATTTTTTTTATTTGAAAATGTTCAACTGTGGAGGAAAACCATACTCATCATCATCCTAAATTACAAATGATAAGCAGGGTTAGGATAAATAATTGAAAAAAATATTGTGGTCATACAAGAAGTTGGTTATACCTGTATCATAGTAGTTCTCAACACTACAACTATTTTATGTAAGAATGGGATGACTTTTTGGACAATTAAAACAACTAAACATGAGTTTGTCCTATCAGTAACCATTAGTTGCAATCTGAATCTATTGGACTTAATATCGGGGTTACATGGTTAGTGATAAGTAATTTTCTTAATTATATTGATATCATCATACTGACAATAAGTAATTTCAAAAATAAAAAATTGGAAACCGGAGAGTAGTGATATTATGAGATAATTTTCAATTGTGGCACCAAATTTTTTCTTCTAAGACATGTAATTTCTTCATGAAGAAGTTTCTTGAATTGAAAAAACTGTTGTGAGTACTTTGAATTTTTAGTATTGTATCTGCTATTAAGAAAAATGTAGGTTTCAGTAGTGTGAGTGCATAATAATAATCTCATTAGTACAGGAAAGAGGTGAAGATTTCATAATACAATATATTGAATTTCCAAAATTAAGGATGATTTAGTTACCTCAAGATAGCTTTTTTACATCTGATATTGTTTTCTTGTTATTCCAATACAAGACTGTTGTAGAGGGGTTGGAAATAGTTAGTGGTGGGCAATGTAACTATGCTGTTATTACCAACCCACACCTGGTCAATTTAGAATGAAATTCTTGAAAATAACTAATACTAATAGTTGTGTATTAATATTGTGATGCATAGAGATTAAACATGTAAAAATACACAACAAATAGTACATATAATGTTACCTACTTTTGAAATTTTCTACATCAGGAATATGAGGATTGTAAAGAATTTTTGTTGTATTCATAGTAGTTGTGACAATAACAGATGCTAAAAGGATTATGAAGTCAAAGAAATCATAATTAGAGAGTTAGGGGTTCACGAAACATATTTTATGAAAGAATTATAAACTGAAAAAGTATATAATGTAGACAGAAACCATACTGCTCAACCGCTTCACACGGATGAGTTGTAATATCATAATGATATAAGACTCTGTCATTTTCCAAGTATTCCATCATTTCATTTACAAACTCTCCCCATAAACTATAGGTTAGTTGGAAACCTCTATACGAAAATAAAGTATCTAAATGAATAAATATTTTTTTTTGTAATCACATTATGTAAATTTCCAAAAAAACATTGACATATCATCCTCTAGAGTAATATTTATCCTGCGGTTGGAAGGACCCATATATTGCACTGGTTTAGTGTATCGTAGTAGTCCAATTATTTCTATAAGATATATGAAAAAATAGACTTAATTTTCAAAAATAAGGACGAAGAATAAAATACTATAATGTTTAATTTATTAAACATTTCTAGAAAGAAATTTAACATGAAGTTGGTAGTGGAACGTACCTATTAAATGTTGTTCCTGAAACATCATTTGAACAATAACATCATATGAAGTTAAATAAAAACTGAAAATAGGAATTTCTACATCACATGGATGAACAAATGTCGTAGATGTAAACATTAGTATGCATGCATGTCTACATCCCAAGTAACTGCCATGGTATGATGTTATTTGGAAGTTTTGTATAATATAGCAGACCCCTTCACGCAAAAGATCATTTTACATATAGATAAACTGGTGGGTAGTTATTGTACACTGAATTTTGATTTCCTTGACATAGATTGTAAAAATGTAGGACATTAAATTTAAAAAGTATATGACATAGGATAGAGAGAATATATATATATACTAACAGATATATAAAGCATAATAGAAAATTAAAGTGGAAGAATCTGACAGTAGTCATGTAATGTATAATGACCTATCTATCAGTCAGTATTAGATCTATAGCAAAAACTGCATTAGAGTAGTTTGGAAATGAATCGCACCACATGTTTAAAACACAAACCTCAATCCTGAGTGTTTCATCATCCTCAGGGATAATCACATTCAACGGTGTAATTGATCTGGACAATTTTTTTCAATATGTACAAATTTGATTAGTGTTGAATAAAAGAACATAGTAAGAAGTTACACACTTCTTGAAGTACGCATTCCAAAGTCAAATAGCTATAAAATATTTGACATGTTATTTAAAATGGTACATAAGACGGGTTTTCATATATTTCCCTGTACACAATATTTTTTTTGTAATGAGATGATGTGTTATTTTTATCATCAACAACAATTTTTAAACCACTTGCAGATGTGACCCTAGAAACCACAACATATAATTGACCATGAGATAACACATGTTTGTGGAGATATAACCCAATAGAAGACAAAGATTCACCTTGACTTTTATTAATAGTCATTGCATAAGAAACTTTCAAATGATATTGTCTTCTTTGTAATTTAAAAGGCCATCTAACATCAGAGTGTGTAATAGTTAGTCTTGGGATGAATGTTGAATAACCTGAATGACAGCCAGTCAAAACCTTTACTCAAATTACATGATCACCAATGTTTGTAACAATCATACGAGTGTCATTAGATAAACCAATAGATTGATCTGCATTTCTTAGTAACATAATGGGAACACCAATATTTAGATAAATTTTGTGAGCAGCCAAACTGGAGATGTTTATACCATTTAACATCTTAGAGGTGTATATGTTTTCTGCTAAATCTGTATTAAAACTGGCATTGCAGAATAAATCAGAGCTGAAGTAGTCTTTATTTTCATAATTTGTGAGTGAAAACATGTAATCATTTACTTCTTGAACAACATCACGGGTTGGAGCTAGAACGACACGCTCTTTTAGATAGAGGATGTCACTATATTTCTCACTGAAATCAGGATAAGTATGCTCCATAATGGAATCCATTGCATTTGTAGTGTATTAAAGAAGATATGATGATGGAATTTGGAAGATCGCTTCACCATCATTAGGTTCTCCAACTCATCCTTCACTAATATCCAAAGTTCATTTAGCAAAATGATAAACCTAATTTTAATCATCAGTGGATGTAAAGGAAAGCAATCTCATATTCTCTGTTAGAGTTAATACCCAAAAATGTTTCCAAATATACAATGACTTAATACATGCAAATACAATGTCATTTCTATTACAACCTGGTGATAATGGTAATATATGTATGAAATATTCACCCAATACAACTATTAGACCACCAAATTGTAAATTCGTTGCATTAACATTTTTTACTGTTATTATATCTCTGAGAGTACGGTCTAGAGCCTCAATGTAGTACTTATGAACCATAGAGGCCTCATCCCAAATAATCAGCTTTGTAGAGTGTAGAAGTTCCGATACATCACTTCCTTGCTGAATATTGCAAACAGACAGCTCAGTAATGGAGATTGGAATATGGAATTTGGAATGTTTAGTGCGTCTTCCTGGAAGCATTCAGGATGTAATTCCACTTGATGAAACCACAAGTACAATAGAGCCCTCAAACCCTAGAAATGATGTTAGGATCTTCCATATGAATGTTTTATCTGTGCCTCCATATCCATGCAAGATAAAGAAACCACTGGTATTTCTAGATAAAGAATACAAAATGACATCCATCACCTCTTTCTGTTCATTGGTAAGCATAGTTTGTAAAGTTATGTACTCATTTCTTAGTAATTCTCTTTTGTAATATTTTTCTTCTGCAACTAAATTATTCTTCTGAGTATCAATTGCAGAATTTGGAACTGGCATGGGAAGATAAAATCAAAGAGATGTTTCATTGGTCTGTATTATCTTCTCTATTTCAAGCAGAGCATACATATGTATCTGATGTTCTGTGAGTGTCAAATCTAGTAAATTGAGAAACATGGTCTTATAGTAGTATAAAAGAATCTACATGTTAACTAAGTTATAGTAACTAAAATATACATCCATATCGGTGGTGAAATAACTTATTATATAACAAAAACTACAGGTAAACATATAAACAACCTTAAAGTATTATTTAATCTTCTAATTTCAATAAATTTTTTGTAACTTTTATCTAACTATATTTATGAACTGCATAATAAAGATGAAAAAACATATAATAGTTAAACATATTTGGTTTGAAAATATAAGCTAAGAACCACATTCAGACCTTGCATTTTTAGCCTATGTCTTTGGGCATATAAAATATCTTCAGCTAGAATGTGAAAGGTTTATTTCCAAACAATGTTTGGATGAGAAATGTTATTGGGAGATAACATGATTGAATGGAACATGTGTACATAATGTCCCATTCCCCAAGTTGAAACCTCCTTTATAGCTTTAATAAATTCGGTGTCATCTTCTAGTAGTCTCAAAGCATAACAGGTCTCTTTAAATGTTCCATGAGTAATAGTGTTCACTGTTTTGATATCTTCATATGAATTAGCACCTTTTATTTTTGTTAAAGTATTTGTTTGTAAAATAGCTCTCCAGCTGTTGGAGGAACAAATTATAGCCTGCCAATAGAAAATCCCTGCCTTCAACGATGCCATTTCTTGTCATTTGAGTGGTAAAAAAATTTAGTTGGTAATTCTGCAAAAGGTAGAGCTCTAGCCTTCGGGTACATTGAATTTGCTTGAAACCAAGAGGTGAACATTATATCATTGACATTATAGTGATTTAAGACATCTAAAATATTATCTTTTTCATTTTAGGTTACATAATATTATCTTGGTAAATGGAAACCTAACCTCTCAACTGGTGGATATCTGTAATGGATATCATATGAAAATATCATCCAAGATGCCTCACAAGGAGATATGTACCGACAATCATAGTATATTTTTATTTCATCATCATTGTTGTCTAAGAACAATATGTTGTTGTTCTCATAGAGTGTTGCTATTAAACGATCATTTCCATTGTCAATATACTTAAAAAGATATTTAATAGAAGATGACTGATCGCAAACTTCAATATTTAGATGAGCTTGATACTTTAATAGAAAAAAAGGATTGTATGGTAGGAAAACTGATTATCTAAAGGGATTCCAATTTTTAGAACTATTATTCCGTCATCCCTTCTAAGATATAGAACCTAACCATTATCATCAACAGTGGTATTCCCAACAATGTTTTTTGGAAAAAATTTGTAACATTTTACACTTCTCATACATGTAAAAGTACGGTAGGCATCACTGCAAGGGTCGTGGATCATTAAATTCTTAACAGCTCCATGTAGTCTTGGGTAGGCACAGTTATTTAGAATTTCAGCACATACAATCTTGTTTACATCTTTTGGAGTATGAAATTTATTTTCATGACAGAGAAATAGAAGGATGTGCACATGAGGCATGCCTCATTTTTGAAACTCCACAGTTCGAACAACTGCATGGCATGAAAATAGTTTGTCAGTTAATAGAAGATGAAAAAATATATAATAAAAAAATTAACATATGGGATAGCAAGTACAAAAATAGTTTCATGCCCATAATTTCCCAAAAAAACAACCTTCTATTAAATATTTCATTACGCAATCAACTTTAATATTGAAAACTCGCAATATTATTTGCAGGCAGTCTGGTGGATGGTGATTGCGATTTCTAAGAAATCGAGTTATTTCAGGCCACATCGGGTTAAATGTAAATGTTAAAAACATATATGGATACCCAGCCCAATTACATATCGATATAACATCTTGGTAATTCTGGATCATATACCTCGAACCACCCATAAAACTATAAGGTAATACGATATGCTTCCCGCATGATGTCCCATTACGGTCACCTCAAATCAATTCATCTTGTAACCCATTGTAATGTTCGACCCTTAGTTTTATCTGATTGAATCGAATGAATGATATATTTTGAGACTCAATCATTGTATAAGCATCAATTGTAAACTATTGCAGTAATCTTCTAGAAATTAGTTAAATCAATGCATCATTTTCACAAAATTGAAAGTGGAATGTGAAGTACTCTCTCATTTTTACCTTCCTAAGTGTAGTACTTATAGTGAATTGAGTAGCATGATCCAACACATTATCTCAATATCTATTAAAGTCAAAGTATACTACAATGGATGATACAGTGGATGCATTTCATCAATTCATTGTAAATCAACGCTTTTGGTTTGAATGATGATGTCTCGTTCTTTGTTGAGATCCTCAATATCACCGACAATAAATATTGCAATTTCACAAGTATTTGGAGGGTATATGTCGCAGAATGTGTTTTTCTTCTTTTAAGGAGTCTGACACTTGGGTTTTTGTCGTGAAACTCCAGTCAATAATTTTCCCTTAAAATGTAGCACAGTGGTGACCACGGGGTTGTCTCACGAGGAGGTTGCAGGTTAAGTTATCAAACATTCACTTTGTTAATTTGTTTTTGTTAATGTCAGAATTGGAAATGGGGATTTGAAATTATATAAAAAATGTTAAATAACATAAAATCATAATTAAACTATAAATATATGTTAGTGATTGGAAATCAGAAGAAAACTCGACTGAAGAAAACAAACAAAAGAAGGCAGTGGTGGACAAACATCGATCCTCAGATAATCCCTCTATCCTTTTTTAATTGAATTATCAGACTATATTTCTCAATGATGACTCAAATAACACCATGTGAACACCCATATTTTTCTAGAAACCACATCGAGACCTCAAATATGGGTGTTTATCCTCTTATGAATGTGATTCGATTACCCAAAGAACTTCGAGCAATCGAAACTAATTAAACTTGTTGTGCTCAATGGGGAGACCTCGCCCAAAGAAGTTTAAACAACAAGACAATTATTTTACATTCATAAGTTGAAAAATATTCTAGAAAAAAATATAATAATGTGAATTAATGAAAGAAAATAGACCTCCATCGTTGATGAAAATCAATTTCAAAAAAATATAATTAGAATACATTGAAGTACCAAACTCAAATGGGAAGAATATTTGGATCTCCGCTGCCCACCACAACTTAGAGTTTAGCTCTTCATGTCTTGATTATCATCAATTGAA
Organism: Viscum album; assembly: GCA_963277665.1. Lineage (NCBI taxonomy): Eukaryota > Viridiplantae > Streptophyta > Magnoliopsida > Santalales > Viscaceae > Viscum > Viscum album. Next base: position 258,581,765 of record OY728125.1, on the reverse strand, counting down.
CTCCTATTCTCCAGCATATCTCCTCTAAAAAATCTCAGTCCCTGGGTCCATCCCCCTTGAAATGAAAGAGAAGTAGAAAATATATAATAGTAGCGGATGGCCAAGATGATGTCCAGAATGTGAACCCCGAAAGTTGCCTCAAATGTGGACCTCCTCCCCACATAATCAAGATGAGGTGGCTTCATAAATGTTGTTCGATAATTTGTCCTCTATACGTCAAAAAAAAATCTGCCTCTTTTGAGACGTGGTGTAAAATCTATGAATTAATTAATCAACATCTCTTGCTATGCCCGAGGATACTCTTCATCTTCCACATAAGTGTGTCACTCAAATAGTTCCATAATGATCGATTATGAACTTTAAACTCCTAAAACACACGCACCTTGGAGTCGTCTTGAATTTCCAAGTGGAGTTAATGACGTTGTCCACCTGTAGCCGGAGTTATGCTTCATTGATTGAGGTGGTCTCCACACATCTGAACATAAAAATGTTTTACAAATAACGATTTATTTGAGACTCTCGATGAACGATTTAGAACTTGGACCAGTTGACATATATGAAGACAATATTCCAGGGGTTCCTTCAAAAACGGAATCTTTCAAATTGGATCAATATTTAAAAATATATTCCCCAAATACCAAACATGTGAAAAATAGTTAAAAATCTAGAATTAGGGCATTTTCACAATTTGGCTCAAAAGACAATAAAATTCCAAAAAATGGTGTAATTTCACACATAACGACACATTAGTGAGGATTAAATCATTGAAATGTAGATAAAATATATTGAAAATATCATCTCTATCAAATCCACCACACATAGAACATGGTATCCTGGACAGGTGATCATCAAAACCAAATCAATGTATATTCAAAACACAAACCAACGAGGTTAACCAATAAACCACCAAGAATCAGATAATATCATGCCTCATAACAACTAATGATTCAAGTTGTAAAATCAGTTCATTCAATCATTTCCACTTATATTCTCCTCTCATTCACACAGGAAACATACCTCACAAAACGTTTCTCTCAACACAAATATTGATTTTCAACAAAGCTTATCTCATCCAAACACATGAAAATATCATCATAGGCTTGATCAATTTCTACATTTCCACCCAATATGAGCCAATAAAAATTTGATCATCATGAAGGCTTTTGAAGGTTGTTCTACAGCTAATGGTTGGTGGGTTTCAAATGTCTAAAATTCTGAGTCTGAATAGGAAGAGTTTTGCTCATTTCACATGTTCTTTTTTCAGAAGATCCAGATTGGGGCACACCTTTCTTCCATTAAGAGCTCCAGATAGGCAAAACTCTCTTCCATTGAGAGCTCCAGATAGGTACAACTCTCTTCCATTGAGAGCTTCAGATAGTAATATCTCTCAGAAAAACATGTTTCAGCAGCAAAAACATATCTTCAGAGTTTTGATAACCACCCAAAGCAACACCAGATGATGTTGCACACCACAAGTCATCTCCCCCATAATTAAGTTCAACTAGATCATGCATTTTTACTTCCAGAGCAGGTAGGAAAAGGGAAAATGGCTTGTAATTTGGCAATCTAGAAGGCAGTTCATGGCTACTAAGGGCTCAAGAAGGATAAAATGTACCAGGTGGGCCAGAATAAAAGGGATAATCATGAAAAATGGGGCTTTCAATCACAAACAAATTGTCTCAATAATTTTAATCAAACTCAACTCAACAGTCATGTTTTGAGGAAAATAGATCAAGTTCTAGTTCAAACAAACATGGATTGGATCACTCAAAAAAAAAGTGAATGTGAGTAAGATGAAAAATTTGTTCAGAATCCTCACAGGTAACTGATTTTCAATATTAGACATCATACATGGCATGTAATTCCAAATTCAATGATCATTTCATTAAATTTTCAAAAATTTTGATTATAAAACAGTGTCTTTTTTCACCATTCATATATAACCAGATTGACGGGATCAATTGGTTCACTCATTGACAGGGTTTTCAAAAATTACAAATATCATCATGTAAGCTCAAATGTTTTTTTTTCAAATTTTTAAATAAAACACACAAAATTTGTAAACACAAAAAAAAATCATAGTCTACCAAGGATGATCCTCCACCCAAACTTATTTTGTACAGTGTCTGCATTGTGAATAGATTATATGATAAATGAAATTCAAAAAGACAATACATGACAAAAACAAGTGGGAAGGAAAGACATGACCTGGTTTTTATTTAAAAGTAGTAGTATGGAGCAAGACTCCTAAAAGCTGCAGTAGGGAAACCTACATGAAAAATAAACGAAAACAAAGCATTAAATTATTTTTGGAATGAAAGTAAAGAAAAATAAAATAAATAAAGGGAAGGGAAAAGAGACTTGGTATGAACCCCCAAGTGGGTGCTAGGATTTCACTACCCCTAGTCAGGCAGTTCCAGCTAGTCAACCCTAACCTGAAGGCAGGTGATGTTTTTTCCTCATGAACCACCAAAATGAAATCTCTCCAATCTTCTTCAGCTCACACATCTTGTAGAAGCTCCCAAAAATAGATTTCTTTAGCTTCCCCTCCATGACTTTTATGTTTTCATGATATAGTGAAAGCGGAAACAAAATGTAAAATAAACCTCCCATGAAATTATTTACACAAAAGGCCTCCACTGGTTGTTGAAACGGACACACCATCCGTTCCTCAATTTCAGAATTGAAATCCTCATCATCTGAAACATCACTCCACTCAAAAGAAACATGAACTAAATCTGCATAGAGAGAAGCATATAGACAATTATTATAAAAATTATCAGGAAAATAAGGATCAAAATTTGAGACATCTCTATGTGGATTCTCAGGTTCCAGCTCTTTCTGCGAGTCAAAAATAGTGGCATTGAAAGTGGGAAGGAGCTCTGGTTCTTCTATATGCTCTTCAAAAAGTAATGGCTCGAGTTTCTCTTCCTTTTTATCCAAAAGATTCATAAAATGTTTCTAAATTATCAATTTCAAAAATAGTGGCTTCAAATGAAATTTCATTTTCAACAAATTCATCCAAATTGTTTTCGAAAGAGCTTTGATTTCCAAAAGACACATCTGTTGGTGAATCACTAAAAATTTCTTCATTAAAATGTTAAAAAGATGATTCAAAATCAGTTTTCAAAACATCTACACAAGTTTCATCAACATCAAAAATTGGTGGGATGTCATTTTCCAATTCTTGAGTATCTTTTTGAACATTTAGTTCTTTTAATTATTTTAATTCATTAGAAAGAATTCCCATTTTTCTGATTACTTCATGAATATTTTATTGAATCACCAAATTATTTTTCTGAATTTCAAGAGTATTTTGTTGAAATATTAAAAAATTTTCATGACAAGGCTCCTCATGTTGTTGATAATCAGGCCAAACATAGAAGTAGTCAGTGTGAAAATCCATTTTTTGGGTTTTTTTAAACAAAACATTTATGGTTAAAAATCCTAGAAAATGAAAAAACAAATCTGAAAAAACTTAGGAAACCTCCCTGGAAATGATGCCAAATTGACGCTAGGGTTTTTGTCATGAAACTCATGTCAATAATTTCCCCTTAAAATGGAGCACAGTGGTGACCATGGGCTTGTCTCACGAGGAGGTTTCAAGCTATCTAATCAAACTGTCACTCTGTTAATTTGTTTTTGTTAATGTCAAAATTATAATTGGGGATTTGAAATTATATACACAATGTTAAATAATATAAAATCAGAATTCAACTATAAATATATGTTATTTATTGGAAATCAGAAGAACACTAGACTAAAGAAAACAAACAAAATAATGCAGTACTGGACAAACTTCAATCCTCAGATACTCTCTCTATCCTTGTTTAATTGAATTATCAGATTATATTTCTCAATGATCACTCAAATAACTCCAAGTGAACACCAATATTGTCTAGAAACCATATCAAGACCTCAAATATGGGTGTTTATCCACTTATGAAAGTGATTCGATTACCCAAAGACCTTCGAGCAATCAAAACTAATTAAACTTGTTGTGCTCAATTGGGAGACCTCGCCCAAAGAAGTTTAAAAAAAAGACAATTATTTTAAATTCATAAGTTGATAAAAATTCTAGATCAAAATAGAAGAAACTGAATTCATGAAAGAAAAGAGACCTCCATCGTTCATGAAAATCAAATCCAGAAAAATATAATTAGAATACATTGAAGTACCAAACTCAAAAGGGAAGAATATTTGGATCTCTATTTCCCACCACCACTTGGAGTTTATCCCTTCATGTCGTGATTATCATCAATAGAACTCATATTCTCCAGCATATCTCCTCCATAAAATCTCACTCCCTTGGTCCAATCCCATTGAAATGAAAGAGAAGTAGAAAATATATAGGAGTATGGGATGGCCAAGATGTTGTCCAGAATGTGAACACATAAATTTGCCTCAAATTTTGACATTCTCCCCCCATACTCAAGATGAGGTGGGTTCATAAAATTTGTTCGAAAACGTGTCCTATGTAGTTCAGAAATATTTCAGTCTCTTTTGAGATGTGGTGTAAAAGTTATGAATTAATTACTCAACATCTCTTGCTCTTCCCGAGGAGACTCTTCATCTTCCACATAAGTGTCTCACTCACATAGTTCCATAATGAACGAATATGACCGTGAAACTCTTCAAGAACGCACGCCGTGGAGTCGTCTTGCATGTACAAGTGGAATTAAGGACGGTGTCCACCTATATCTAGAGTTATGCTTCATTGATTGAGGTGGGCTCCACACATCCGAACATAAAAACTTTTTAAAAAGAATGATTTATTTGATCATCTAAATTAACAATTTAAAAATTGGTCCAGTTGATATATATGAAGACCATATTCTAGGGGTTCCTTCAAAAAAATAATCAGTCGAATTGGATCAATATTTAGAATGATATTCCCCAAATAAAAAAATATTGAAAGCAAATTAAAAATCCAGAATTATGGCATTTTAACAATTTGGTTCAAAAGACATCAAAATTCCAAAAATGATGCAATTTCACACATAATGAAATATTGGTGAGGATTAAATCATTGAAATGTAGATAAAAATATATAGAAATATCATCTCTATCAGAGTTATATCTTTAAAGTTGGAATCTCTTAATGGGTAAGAACATCCCTTGCACTTATAAATTCTTGAGCCAAAGCATTGTTCTCATGAGGCATTTGTTATAAGTTCTCAACAGTATTGTAGTTAATAATAGACTGTTGATTTTTTTATCAAATAGGGAGCAATTATTCATGTTAATATAATATGGTGAATGGTTTTTTAACTTGGCAGAAACAATTGAATATAAAGGATACCTCATTCTGAAAATTCTATTCTGACACTCATGTGCAGTATTGTAGACGTACAATTGTGCGAACCATGGTGGATGTCCATCAGGTGGACATAAACTACCTATGCGATGGATGTTTTTTCCATGTAATCTGAATATACCAGGAGCTCAACCATTATTGAATGACCTATCTACCTTCCCATCCATTGATGTGAATGCAAACATTGAATTGTAAAAATGAATGTTGTCTTTGAATAATCAAGCTTCAACAGAAGTTCGATCAAACACTAGAGTCCTTAGGTATTCAAGACATTATGGTAGTAAGTCCAAAGAAACCATTCCCATTGAGAAGCATAGAGAAAAACGTTGGTTTTCTCTATTGCTAAATTTCTTGTTTCTCTCATCAAACCAAAAAAAAGATTGAAAATATTGTCAGACGTTAGAAGGCTCTCCAATATCATAATAACCTGATTGAACATAATAGATTGTGGAATATGTTATTAAAAATCTGAACAGAATAATATATAGTATGATTTAGTATTAAAGAACTGTTAATTCGTGTTTAGTAAGTACATGAACTCGTGTTCTCGGCAATGTCATGTTCTAGTGACTCTCCTCTAGCAGCAAGCGGTATGTAATTTTAGACTGGATGAAATAATAAATAACTCAGTAATGTTTTAAGTGAAACATGTACATTTAATTACCTCCACAGTTAATAAGTTATGTAGCATCTATTTTTATAGGGAAGCATAAAAATTATAACTGGAAAAAAAGGTATGATAATGTGTATAAATAGTAGTCGTTCTTACTGCGTCGAGGTATCAGGTGATGAATCAGGTAGAGTATTTTCTTCAGCCGTTAAAGCTACTCAAATTGATGACCGATATGTTATAAGGGAAATAAATATGTTATATGACATACAATATGTGAATAAAATATAATAGTTATGATACTTACATAAAGGAAAAGGATAATGTGGCAAGCTAGTCAACTGTTGTTTTCATTTGTTAGATCCAGCAGACATCGTTGACGGAGTTGAAGATGGTTCCAGCACTGTGCACAAAGAAGCACTTAATTATTAATAATATTTGTTACTGTGTTATATAGTGTGTTGTTCAATAGTTTATAAATCTAAATTTAAAAGGAACTAACCACTGTTACATAGAGATGATAATGGCATGTATGTGGCTTCCTTTTTGAACGTAATTGTTGTTAAAAGTACTCTTTTGGGGTTCTAGATAGTCTACCAGATGCCACATAATAGTTTTAGTAGATTTCCCCACTGAAAGTGTGGAAACTTCAATTACTATATAGAAAAATATAATGTAACTCACAACAACAATTTATAGTGACGGTATTAGAAAACTCACCATGTTTATGTTGTTCCTTCATTAGCAGTCTGCGTTGTGCCCTTGCGTCTGTACTTTTTGATGGGCAATACAAGTTTGTATGTGACTGAGCAGACAACTGTTCAATCTCTGTAATAAAATTAATTTAGTCATAATGATTTCGCTTAGTATGAAATGCACTATGAAACATCGCAAAGATGCTACTAGTTAATGAAAACGAAACTAACCATTTATACATAGAGATGATAATAGCATGCGTGTAGTTTAATAGTTTATAAATGTAAATTTAAATGGAATTAACCATTGTTACATAGAGATGATAATGGAATGTATGTGGTTTCATTTGTGAACATAATTGTTGTTAAAAGTAATCTTTTTGGGGTTCTAGACAGTCTACCAGATGCCACATAAGAATTTGTAGTAGATGTCGCCACTAAAAGTGTTCCAACATCAATTACTATAGAAAAAAATAGAATGTAAATAAATACAACAATTTATAGTGACGGTATTAAAAAACTCACCATCTTTATGTTGTTCCTTCATCAACAGTCTGTGTTGTACCCTTGCGTCTGTAATTTTTGGTGGGCAATACAAGTTTGTATTTGACCGAGCAGACAACTGTTCATGCTCTATAATAAAATTAATTTTGTCTGAATGATTTCGGTTAGTATAAAATACACTATGAACCATTACAAAGATGATACTGGTTAAAGAAAAAGAAGCTAACCATTTATACATAGAGACGATAACTGCATGCGGTGACTCCACGTCTGATGCCACCTACTAATACTGATTTACTTGACTGAGTACCAGACTGTTTGGTAGATGACATTGAATAGTCTCCAGTAGTTGTCAGCACTGATCATGTGGAATGTGTTATAAATGAAACTACTAAACATATTATAGTAAATATAACATTTTCAAGTGTACTTAATTGAAAAATCACAAATTGTGTGTCATTCCTTCATATGAGCCTCTGTTTCACCCTTGCATCTCTAGAGTTCGACAGACATTTCCTGTTTGTTTTTTCTTTATAGCTTACAGTCAAGGTGTGCAGTGAGAGAATATAATGCATAGAGGACATAATAGTAACAGAATTTTACCTAATAATGGAAAATATGTAATAGGATATAACATTAAATAGTAGAAATTTATTTTTCATTGAGTAAATGTAATATCATACAACCACATGTGCATGTGGATATCCACATGGATAACGAAATTTTAGTCGAAAAAAGTTTAAAAGAAATTCTAACAGCACACTACAGTAGAGTTTTTTTTTGGAAACTGGTATTGTAAATTCCGAAAAATAAATATGCAGTAGGATATCAACATGCTAAATCGAAATGAAATCGGAATAAGTAGAAAAGAAAATCATACGACAAAACCATCGTAGAAGTATATTTTATTGAAAGCGTAAAAGAATATTCATAAAACGGTAACTGAACACGAACAGTTAGAGAACTGAATTGATACCATATATGCGGTTTAAAGGATTTATTTTTTCCATTACAAATATATGTTCATACCTGAAGTGAAAAGATAATTCGGGTGAGAATATGAGATGCAGGGAGGCTGTGGAGATTGTAACGAGACTTTCGTTTATATTGGAAACCTAATAATCACGTGAATGCCAACCTGAAATTTAAATTTGTAGGGGAGGTCGAAGGTATGGACTGCCAGTTGTTACAATCAGCAATTATGGAATTTAATCAAACATTAAAGAAGGATATGAGGTTTTTGGAAGAACACCTGGACATAGCGCTATCTGGTTTAAAGGGAATCGCAAGATGATTACGATCCTTGGAAGTCCGAGTGCACATTTCAATAGGATGGAGGACTATACGGCAACCATTGCAACGAGGAAGATGAAGTGTGAGGATGACAGTCTTCAAAAAAGTCGAGAGGTAGATGATGACCGCGTCGGGAGTCTGCGGGAACCCTTTTTCGAGAATATATTTATCTCGACTGTGACCGAGAAGGGAAAAAATGTCGACACTACAGTCGAAATTGGGAGGAGATGGTCAAAGGCAAAAAGCGTGGAGATTGCAGTCGAAATCATGAGGAGGTGGTCAGAGATAGATGACTAGTAGACCATGACTGCGAGGACAACAGCGGGGGGCATATGAGGGATCGATAGGTCAAGACCTGTGAGATTCTCAATGGGAAAGATTGCGGGAGGTGGAGAGAAAAATTACATTCTGCAAGGAGGCACTAAGTAGAGTTACAAAGTAGTGGCACGTCTGAAAAAAGTGATGGGGAAGTACATTGTTTTGACATGTGGATGCTAGAAAGCTAGGATTAGCATATATAGTAGATTTAGCTGACGGTCTCCATTGTATGGGAAATGTGCTACCTCATACACCCCATAGCATGAATTAAACATCAACCCAGTAAGAAGTACGGTATCATAAATATCTTCTCAAGAAATTATGAGTACATGATTTTTTAAACCATTGCATCATTGTGCATGTGTAAAATAATGCATAGATTTGATCCTTTTAAGTTATAGCTTTCTACTGCTGCTGATGAAGCCACATAATTGATGGAAAGCTAGGATGAAGATGTTTTGGAATGAGTGGATTAGAGGCTGATGCTATCAGGTGAGGACAAAGAAGAGAAGGCTAGGAAGTGTGAGTTTGTGCAAGGATTTGTTTTATCGACAATCTTAGATGAAGTCTTATAAATATAAAGGATAGAGATAAGGGCTATGAAATTTTCAATATATATATTTTCATGTTTGTATGTATCATTAAGAAAGGTATGGGAAATTTTTATTAAGTGGTATCCATGACTGGAGCATAGTCAAAGATGATTATAGATTTCACCTTGTCATTAGGCCCATTATTGTTAGCTAATACTACTACTACTACCACAGATGTTTGGATCCATTTGTGTGCTAATGCAATTTCAATGTTTGGAATGAAAAAAGGATGAACTCTAAATTCCATTGAACTATCTTGGTTTCAGCCTGACTATCTACGTAGAATATCTCTTAAGATGTTGTCCATGGATTCAAAATCTCAAAATAAAACAATGAGCAGTCCTGTTCAATCCAATCCACCGAGCAGTAGCAACAATACTCTAGATTTGGGTATGGATGATCAATAGAATTGTATTCCTACAATTTTCTGGATATAATTACTATTAGTTTTCTTCTAATTATCTGTATAGTATAACCTGCAATCTTTTTCATTGTATTTTCTTTTCTCTGTAACTCAATGTTTGGAATGGTAATTTGATATGTTGAGATCCTTTCTCTTTCTTGTCGCATGTGTCATCCAATTGATGCAGATATTTGATAATTATTTTATATCAATCTATGCTAAACTCTATTATCATCATTATTTTCATTACTATAATAATAATAATAACAATGATTTAAGGTTGCAATACCTACATATTCATTGCCATACGAACCAATGGATGGAATTTGTTTGTTGGCTGAGGTAGGACCAAAATTTCCCAAGAATGTTATATTATTAATTTAACATGGAATGTATATTGATATTTTATGTCTACATATGAGAGTATCAGGTGAATCTTGGTCCATTACAGTCTATTATTTTGTTTTATTCATCTATTTTTATATCAGATTTCCATCTCAAAATCCGTGTATAATTGTTCATCATTTTTTATATAAACATATACTTATTTTAAATTACAGTATGATGTTATTATAAAAGTAAATAAAATATAACATGGTATTCATAATAGTTTGTTGTTTTGAAAAAAAATTAAAAATTCAGTTTCCATTATTAATGTGTGGAATTTAAATTTTCTTTTTGACTTTCAGATCCATTGATTACTAACAAGGGCCCTAGAGGACTGATCCAAAGGTCTGGTACTAGTGTGGATGTCTCTCAAGTGGTCTGAGCTGGGTATGTATTGTTTGGGAGATGATTTTGTGTTCTATGGACCAATCTAATATTTTGATGAACCATTCGCTTCATCTAGGTCTACTAGCTTAATCAGCATGGTTATGGTTTTATGTTATGATGAAATATGAACACATCCGAAAGTCCGAACCAATCCTTAATTGTCTCATAACTATTGTATTCATATCACTTCTCATCTTACCTTTTTTTCTATCCTCAACATCATCTCAGAATATGCAGTCTCAAGTCCATAATCCAGGGTTGTCCCTTTGTATTCCTTCATCAAATATTCAGCCTTGTGGATGGTGTTTCTCTGAGTAGAAATGCAAAAAATGGGATCCTCTTTGAAGAGCCAGTCGTGGGGTTGTGTCCCTGAGTCGTCTTCTTTGTAGCGTGTGTATAAATAAGACCCACATTTTATAATTTGGGATCTTCTTTGGAGATTTACATCTTGGATATGATTACATCAAAAAATAATGACTTGTTGTATTTAGTAGTATTAATGTAGTCACACACACATGGTTTCCTGAATGTTTTCTTGTATCAACATACCATCTTCTAATGGAGTTGTTCTTTGACACATGATATATTTCTGAGTTTTAGGGCCAAACAACATAGGATACACACTGCCCGTGGCCAACAAAAATTGATACAAACTCCACCTAAATGACATGGAAAATGAAAATAAGATACTTTGTGTGACCAACAAACATAGATACAGTATGTGTGTGATTGACTTTGATTAACAGACGGTATTAGATTTGACATTAAAAGAAAAAATGGTTCATCATTTGAGGTGTGTTAACAGTTGTGTGACTCCACTATGTGTGACTGCATTGTGTGTGACTAGAAGATGTTTGTGAGAAGCATTAACATTCATAGAAAAAATGGTTCAGCCTTTCAGGTAAATACCTCTAGCTGGGATCCATCAACTTCACCAGTCAACTTTCTCTTCCTAAATGACACACAATCATCATTTCAATCATGCGGATTTTCGCATCATAAGTCAATGGTCCAGTCCAATGAACCTGTAGAAACATGTTCATTGTCAGTAAACATCTTATAATACAGGTTCATATTATATGACTACTAAAAAACTATTCATTTTCAGTACTTTATATCTCATTTTAGTTTATGTAGTTTGTCTCACATTTTACTAAATAGTATTATTTTTAGATACATTTAGAACATAAATTAGATTAAGAAAGATTTAACACAGGAGATGAAGACACCACTATATCTAGCCGAGACAGATCAACTTCAAATGATCTTTAAAATAAGTCTAGTGAACATTAGTGTAGAGTGAACAGAAAAATTGAATAGAAATATCAAAATTTAATTCATAAGTTAAATGTTTATTTGTGATTCAATTTTTTTATCAATTATTATTTATTCTTATATTTCTTTCTATTTCAAATTTCTAAAGGTTTTACCAACTTTAAATTATGAGTGTCTGAACTTGAATTTTTAATTAATTTATTATGTCGTGAAAATGCACGGGTACTAGTATAAACTATTTTTTTACTCTCCTTTCCTATTTTTCCACAAATTGGCACTCTACTCTATCTGTTCATTTTTCATCTTGTGCATTCATGCCGAAAAAATATCATTTATCTGCTCGTCTCCAAATGACGGGATGGTGCTAATATTTTTCTACAAGAGAATTTGAAACCTTTTGATGACCACAAACGCCATTCCCACCTCACATGACCACCATTGCATCTCTTCGGCGATCTCCTTCATAACGGCAATCTCCTTCATAACAGATTCACATTATGCCAATTGTAGATTTGGTCACTACAATACTTCTTCAACAGTCTCGATCGATGGTTTCTTATACCCTGGTACAAGATTAATTTCATGGATTGTGGATCTCTACCTTTACCTCTTTCTATCTCTCTATCCACCACCATGTCTGATGCATCATGCTGCCCCAGGCCAATCACCACCAGTGCAATACACTGGTCACCACCACCACATGCTTCTAAGCCCTCTTTTGTTTTCAGATTCCAATGATAATCTCCCATATCAAGGTAATATGGTTAGTTAATCAATGAGCATCATTTATTCTTTTTTTAATGATCTCCTTTAATGCATCTAGGTTCTTTGAATTTTTTATTTAGTTTCCCTTGAGAAAAGCATTCTTCTGAACTCTATATGTTATTTTTGTAATATTATCTCAATGAGTTTTTATTTTTATTTTTATCAAATAAAGGGCATTGAAACCTCGAATATCATAGAAGATCTGGTGAATAAAAGAATGTGTGGAGTGGTTTAAATTCTGAATAGACTTTTCTATTTAAGTGTTTTTCATATTTCTATGTAATTTTCTTCTGAAATTTCATCGTTTTTACAAAAAACACTGAACAAACACACTTTATTTTCATCTGAATATCTTAAGTGCTAAGTGCTATAAAAAAATTTCATCTGGTGTCAACGGTTGCATCGGTTGGCGCATGAGGAGACCTGTTCTGTGGCTTTTTCTATCTCTTCTAATGTTCGTGTTTCCTGGTTCGTGGTACTTCTGCCTTCTCTTAAAGATTTCGACATAAGCTATGAGGTTTGTGCTTTAATGCTTTAATGGATTGTCCATCCATTATGCTTGAATGTCTTTTGTTTTAAAGGTTTTTATTGTTTTTAGTGGGAAAGTGGTAATGTGGTGAAGTGGTGTATGTTTTCTCACTTTTTCCCCAAAAGTGTTTGCATAATAATAAAAAAACAATTTTTAGTCAGTTATATACCAGTTTTTATATATATATAGGTTTGTTTCCTATATATAATTAATATTTCTATGTCATTTATTCATTATAGTTTTTTTAAATTCAAATATGGAAACCAGTGGTCTAAAAATCTCATACGATGATTCAATCCAATCGGTAGAGGTAGATTTCACCTCTTCATGTTTTCATTTTTTATTTCTATTGAGAAATTGTCTGGTAGTCATTGGGTTATTAATGTTCATTGAAAACGATTTTTATTTGATCAAATTTTTTTCATTATATGTATGTTTGAAGTATATATGATACCACATATTGTAACAATGAAGTAATCAATATTAGTTACCATCGAGAATTATTTTAGTAAAATTAAAATATAACAAAAAAATAAAATAATGTGGGATCACATATTGTTAAGAAGTTATGGTTACCATAATTGTTTCAAAATTCAGGTGAAAGAATCATAATTCATTGTATGAACTGAGAAGTTAAATAAATATAGGTACGCCTTACCTCTCAACCTCTCTCAATATGCATTTTACATTTATGAGTACCCATGCAGCATTCTTAGGTTCTTTAGATACATAATTCATTGGAAGACATTCACTTTTTATCTGACCCTTAATTTTATATTTGAGGTGAGGAACTACAGTAGTTTTAAAAGGTAGAAATGGAAATATCCTCTCTATTGAAAGGTGGAGCCATATGACTTCACATGCAATCTTTCCAAGAATTTATAAAACTCAAATTTATTGTATGAAAATTTGTTGAGGTTATCTTCTATATTTAATCAGTTTTAGAGTAGAATATACCATTCTTTCTATTTGGGAAAGAATTACCCTATCAATCCAAATGAAAAATTAACTCTTTCTCTGAGATGATCAAGATCCTATTTGTATGAGGTCTTTACCTCTTCATGATATCTCTTAATCTATAGGTACATTAGTATCTTTACTATTATTGGTCAAATATTCCAAGGTGTAGGTGATGAAATGATCAAAAATCTTTGAGCCAAACCAAATTGGAATTTTGGTTATCTCATTCAGGTGAAATGGGGTAATACTTTGAATTATACTCCTTTAATATTCAAGGTATATCAGTGTAATCTTGAGTCTAAGGATCCCAAAAAGGGGCTTGAAAGTCGTTTGATAGAGGGCCCTAATGAAACCATGATTGAGTATTTTCAATCATCTGTCTACTTTCGTTTATTCTTTTCTATCTGTTTTGATTTCCTTTGGTTAATTTACTCAAACCTGTTTTAACAGGGTGTCATGATGTTGATTTTGTTATATTATTATCCTCTTTTAAAAATTGTTTCATATTAGTTTTATTGGATTCTATAAAATTTTCAGAATAAATTTCTTAAGATAACAATTGTTGTACTGTTATTTTTAAATTTTCAAATTTGAATTGCGTGCATCATGCAAGAAATGAAAAGATAATCTAGTTGTGGTGACTATAAAATCAGAATGTAAAGGAACTCCTACGTTCCTATTGAAGGTGGAGGTGATGCGAACAAGTCGATATTTTATTAGTTCAAAATGAAATGAAAAATGCAATGAATGACACAACTTAATAACAGAGAGAAATACAAGTCCACAGATCTAGATCTAGTGAAGTAGTTGATACCTAACACTCGGAACATCACAACATGTATCGTCCAAATAAAACCATATTTTATCTTTCCAACACATATAAACCTTAAAATACAACCAAACAGAGTTCAAGATAACTTACCGAACACCAGTTTATTGAAATGGAAACAAACCCAGCAAACTGAAAGTAAACATCTAGACAGGTAGGTGAATGAAAAGCATCCACATATTGGGAATTACAGTTCGCAGGCACCAGTCACGGGTACCAGGATTATTGGTCTGTGGTGGTGAGACACGCACGGGTGGGTACATTCGTCCCTCTACAAGCCATGAAGAAAATAGGAGGGCGAAGAGTGCGAGCAGCAGGAGAGGTCACCACCAAACACCACTTCCTCCCTCCCACTGGATCACCATTACCATCTACACAATGAATTCTGATTAGATCGGTTGCGAGAGAACCCTATTTATAGAGTAAAGGGGGCCACAGGTTCATCACCCTTATCTTATTTTAATTACGTGTTATCTTTATTAACATTATTTTATGTTCATTTGTTTCCACCATTTTTCATTTAATTTAAAATAGTTTGCTCCATTGGAGTCCTCGGAAACATCAAATATCGGACAAAAGATCATGTCTTTGACATCCCATTTCAACAATTTTTTACCTAAAAAAATTTAAATAATTATTATTTATAATTAGGGAAACCTATCAGTAAATTAAAAAAACAACATTACATTAATAAATATATATATATATATATAGAAAACCTCTTAATCTTTTTTGAAACATACCAACAAAAATGGAAGCATACATGATATATCTCTATGACAACCAATTTCTCACACAACAGTGTGGAAGAAAGAAAACCAATGACAAAATGTATGTTAATAAATGAACTATATTAGTGAATTATATAATGAGAAACGAAATTTGAGCTAATACTATAATTTTAATAAATACAGAAACATATATATCATATTAAATTCAATGATTACTATCAATGCATTTATATAAGACGATTTTTTGGGTTATATATTACATTTATAAATCGTCAAAAATAGATAGTGTATATATTATATGAAAATATTTAAAACCGTCACATATTTTCCCACGATATATATATATATATAACATACAATATATAACTAGTATGTTTTTGATGTACAGTACATTGAAATATTTTAACTGATATCTTCAAAGTAAGGCATGATGTTGGATACATGTTTCACCTCAAGTATTTTTTTCCATCTTCTCCATTATCTTTTTTGGTTGAGTCAAACATGAGTGAAATTAATGGGTTTTGAGTAGCTTTTGGAATTATTTTAGTGTTTCTCTGTTCAAAACGGGCAACATCACAATGTAGTGAAATCTATGGTGGTCCTTTATGTAAAACGAGAAAATAGGGAACGAGTGTGGGAATGTGTTGCTCGAGGGAGGTATCGGTGGACCATAACTCAGGAAACCTTACCACAGTCATGATGGAGGCTGCAATGAGTGAAAATAACTTAATTTTTGAGGTCATGTTGTAGCACCTTCTGCTTCGAGCTATGTGTTCAAGAACACCATGATCATGACCAGGTTGTGGTGGAGGGCATGATGATGATCAGGCAAGCTTTGAAACAGTCAAAACCATTGACCTTCTTAGATCTCATCTGTTTCATATGGGAAACACATGTGGATTAAATGTGGAATCTTTAATACCATTTTTAATCAATTCCTACACCCTATTAACTGATCGATGCTCCCCTCTTGATGATTTCATCGAATATGATGATTTTCCAGACAGCTTCTGAATGAATAAGGTGAGAATGAAATTCCCTCTTCTACATGATTTTGAGGGAGGTTCGTCCAAACCTAGCTAGGAGATAAAAGCTTGGGAGATGAATACTTTATCATGTTGTTCAACGATGGACGAATATGATGATTCTTAAAGCCGATAGAGTGCGCATCATGTTCTTCTCATTAAAGACATATTGACATTTCTTCCTCCAACAATCATACCAATCTATGACAGGGATTTTGTTTTTATTGGTTTTTCCTTATTCTTGATTTCTATGATGATCATGAATTGGTTCATTTAGAAATTAATTCTTGAATTTTTCTTCCTTGATTATCTGTTGAATATTTCTCTTTCTAAGAAATAGAGTTTTGATATTTATTTTTAGGGAATTTGTTCATCAACCTCGTTCTTCGGATTTTTTCAACGATGACCAAACCAACACGACCTTCATTTGAGGCTAACTTTTGTGTTTCATTCCCTTCTCCCTCCATTCTTTGTTTGTCATCGACATCTGATTATCCAGTGATTCAATTATTTCAGAAAACCCATTTCATGGTGCATTTGACTCGACATTTCTATGGTTTGTGTATGCAGGTTTGGGGTCGAGATTGGTGACGTGGTGGAGGCGTGATAATGATGAAGGAAATCCGATAGTGGTACAAGTGATATTGTTTTTGTGAGTCAGTTTGTGAGGGAGATTCTTTCGAGATGCGCAATGATGTTGACTCTGACATGGTCCACAATCACTTCGGGCATGACCCGCGTCGAGAGCAAAGGATTCAATTACGAGGGGTGGAAATGAGTGAAATATCTGGAGTTTTTGGGAAATTTCATTTTACACAATGTTCAGTTTGGAATAACACATGCCATGTGGAACCCTCCTTGCAATGTCTAGCCTTTCAGATCGAGGATGTATCACAACAACCCGTACTTTGTTTATATGTTGTGTGACTCCGAAGCTTGATTCAATAGTATTAGGTGTGTGTTCCATTAAACCAATTTAGCATGAGTGTGTTTCCCATTTTCAGTTCTCATGATGAAATAGTTTGGCATCCCACCACGATTTAAGGTTGAGCGATCCCCTATGTGGGATAGTTCTAGATAGAGTCAAGTACCCTTCAGTGCAGCCTCAGGTGTGATCCTCTATCCCACTTTTCCCTAGGTTGGGTCATGTATCTCATAACCGACATCCAGGGCATGTGATCTGTAACAACCCAAAATTTTGAATAAATCTTGTTTCCTAATTTTGTCTGTTATTTTATTTTTATACTCAACAACACTGTTTCATTTGATAACATGAGTATAATTAAAACAAGATCGTTGGATTTTGACTGTTATATGACAATTGGACAATATGACCGCTGGAAACTAAATGTTTCTATTATTGTATCTAAATACCAGTGATGTTGGTTATTTAATATAGAATGAAGATTCTATGGCCTCATCCAGTAGTCTTGGGACAATTGAAGCCCATCTATCGGAACTTGGGAAGGAGGTAGCACCACTGGGCTTTGCTCTGGACCAACCCCAAGCCAAACATCATCGTGTGAAGCTAGAACGGAATCACCTTCGCGAGAAGTTCAAACTGATAGAAATTACTACTTGGGCAATGATGGCTGAGCCACCCTCATATTCTCTCACCTTAGAACACCTTACACTTATCTACTATTCTAGGGTTATAAGGGGATATGTAAGGAGACCGTAACGGCCTTCTGTAATCCTTTGTTTTAAATAAAAATTTTTATTTCTTCTTAAGATGAAGTTTATAAATTTTAAAATGTCCAGATAAATATAGTGTGCATATTTTTGATGAATTTTAGAGAAAGGATATTTTAAAAATGTTTATGTAAACCTTATATAATTAAAAATGTGTAATTATTTTCAAAAAATGATCTTCTATAATTATCTTCAGTACGAAATTTAGAATCTAATAAGATCAACATAATTTTTGATGAATAGTAAATTATGAATAGAGATTTTATTCTTAGGATTAGTAATGTGACCAAATGGATTAGTAATCTCACTTAAATAAGGTATTAATATAATATAGGCACCTTGATTAAGTAACGAGATTCAATAAAATTGGTAAATAACTGTTTTAGAAAATAATAGTCAAGTATTAGTTTTTTCAGGTGAATAGTATTTTATAATTAAAAATTAAATTAAAAATATTTAGAATTTTTTTTACAAAATGGATTTCATTTCTGAACTCAGAGCATCGATATTATGTTAAGGTAATTTTTGGGGATTTTTCTTAAAAAATGGAATTTTCGGTGAATAGTGTATTTATTTTAATATTAAATTAAAAATATTTAGAAAATTCTTTTTATAAAATAGAGATCATTTTTGAAATCAGAGCATTGATATTTGGTTAAGGTGAAATTTTGGGATTTTTCTGAGAAAGTTGAATTTTCAGTGAATAATAAAAATACAGTTTTAGGGTTTCAGTATGTTTAATGACATCATAACTCTGTCATGATGATGTCATGAGATATTTTAAGGTTTTTCCATCCAAATGTGATTATGTATTGTGTGGGGGGTCCCATGTGGCCTAACTCCATGGAAAATACCATGGGAGAGCCCATGGTTTTGAGAAAACCACTTGTGAGGTGTCCTTTGGCCATTAATGCCTTGTCCCCTCACATTCCCTATAAATACCAACCCTTTCCACCTTTATATTTCACTCCCAACTCTCCCACAACGATGCTCTGGTCTCATTACCTCCCAAGGAGTCTTCTCAAGGTTCCCCCAAACCCTTAAGGTCTCAACCTTCAAGTTTTAAGAGTTATGTTTAAGGTAAGGGATCTGACCTCTCTCTTTCTTTTCAAGTAATATATTTTATGTCATTTCATTTAAGCTCCATGTTCTTATATTAGATGATGTTATTTTATATTCCTCTTAATTCCCTTTTCATGTTCATGTGATGAGATATCCCTTCTTACTCTCATCATTTTTTTATGAATGTTTAAGTGGCGTCGTTAGGCTGCCGAAAGTTTTGTAACAAATTCTTTCACCCTTCTCATTTTGAAGTTCTATTTTCTTGTCAAGTATTTCAAGTTACTTTATATTGGGGTATGATCTCTATATTTATCATACTGATATTTTTTGTTCATATGATGAGAGACCCCATTTGATCTCTTCAATTCAATTTTTTTATTTTTAAGTGACACCATTAGACTGCCGAATTTTTAAGGGATTCTTTCACCCTTCTCATTTTCGAGTTCTATTTTCTTGTCAAGTCTTTCATGTTCAATTATGTTGGGGTATGATCTCTATATTAATAATACTGATATTTTATGTTAATATGATGACATACCCTGTTTTATCTCATCAAATTCATTTTTTGAAGTTTGAGTGACACCGTTAGGCTACCAAATTTTCATAAGATAAATCATATTTTTGTCTTCCTTTCATGTTCTTCATTTCATATTGTATATCTTTCAAACTTCATTACCATATTATTATATCCTTTATATTATGTCCCCCTAATTTTTATGGATCATTTATGAGTGGGTTACCCATGTCCCCTCTCTTTTCAATGTTTTCTAAAACCCTGTATCATAGATGTTATGCTACAAAATTTTCGTCTCAAAATACCTTTCTCTTTTCTCAAATTATTTTATTTTATTAAGTAAATATTCAAAGATCCTTCTTATACAGTGTTATTCAAATATATATCAAAATTTTCTATTTTAAATTCTGGGATTTACATAAATGAAACCCGCATTCCTTTTTTCGTGGGTTTAAAGTATCATAAAGATCATGTCTTTAAAGCAGTTTTTAAAAAGTTATGATTATGAAAGGAAACCCATTTCGTTTATGCTCTATGGTTTATTAATGAAATGTTTGATGATGATATATGTGGCTCACATGATAATAACAAAATATTTAAGGGTGCGCCCAAATAGCGCTCCAATTTATTGGTTAAAGACTTAATCTCAAGAGATTACCATTTTGACTGATACCTTGGTGATTAACCTTGGTAATTTTTAATGACACCTTGGGGATGTACTTTGGTGAAACGGAAATGATTGTCTATGTTAAATGTTGTAGCCACATATTCATGTTATGAAAAACGTTATTTTTATTATGATATGCCTCATGATCACTTTCTCATGCCTTAAAGTTATTTTTCATGACTTTTGATGTATCTCAAGTTCTCATGTAAAATGTTTCCCTTGTTTCCCTTACTGGGCCTTTTTCTCACCCATTCCTTTGATGTATGCTCCCTTGTTATAAGATGTTGTAATGAACATGGGATGAACAAATGAAGAAGCCTTTCACGTGTTTAAGAAGAATGATTTTTTTCTCATTTAATAAGTCCCTTGTTTCCAAGACACTAAATCTTAAAGATCCTAATTTTTGTATAATGAAATGAATGTTTATGTGATAAAAATGTGGGATTCCATAGTTGGTATCAAAGGATGGTTTTTTTTATTTGTGGAAATTAGGATATGAAAACACTAGGAATAACCCTATAGAATATTTTAAATATAGGAAATCTTCCTAGTATTTTGGTGAGTATTGAGTAAGGGGTTGCCAAGGAAATACATCCCTGTATGGATACGAGAAGGTAGAGGTGGATCTGGCACAGATGTACATAGGGGTAAAACCTGAAAACACAACTTTGAGCGGGACTCGAATGGGAACTGGTCCACGACAACGGGCCTTGCTGCACTCTTGGTTACGACACTTCACATGGGATATGAATTGGTAAATTCATAAGCTTAGTATGAACCATTATTAAAAGAACAAAGATAAAAAAAATAAAGATTAACATAAGAATATATGATCATGGATAACCTAGTTTGGAACCCAGGGGATCACAAGTTAGGGTATACTTTTCTTCTACAAGTTATCCTTCTACGCTTTAAGTTCATTTTCATGGTTATTGGCTATGTATTTGAGCCCCTAATTTTACATTATTTTCTTAGTTGATGGCGGGAAATGGAAGAACATGTCCCAACAACCAATGTGATAGGAAATGTGACTATTTCTGTATTAATATGACATAGATCATTATGGGATTAAAAGATGATTATTATTTTGGAAGACGTTCACTATTTTTGAACCCTATTTGATCGAGGTAAATAGATTACTACGGTATTTTCTTTGAGGGGTAAAGGTTAACTTATATTTTGAAGAATCGATGAATTTAAGGTGGACTTATAGTAATTTATGTTACTTATGGAAATGATTAACCTATATTGGAGAAAATATGATTAGGTTATCTACTTTTGTTATAAGATGTTAGGAGTGGTTGATGTTGTTTGGAGATGAATGATGAAGTTTATTTTGGAATACTATGTTATCAAATCCTTCTTGTATTTGGGTTTCAATCGTAGTTTGGTTTATTTGGGATATTTTAAGGATAGTTATTTATGGAATGGTCTATGATGATCTTTGGGTAGTACCGTGAAATTTTGAAGATTTAAAGAATTTTCCCTTCCAATGGGATTCTTTCTTTTTAAAGAGTTTTTTTATCTTACCCTTACTATTTTTGGGATAATAGAAGAAATATATAGTTAATATTTGGTGGATTATGTGATTCTCTAGGAGATGATTCTTGCGCATTGATGAGACCAAGTAGTTTTGAATGCACATCGTTTGGAGAAAAGATTAGTTTTGATAGAAACTTATTAAATCATGAAACTCTACTTGAAGGTTGGTATATTTCCCTATGTTTAATTCTATGTAGTAAATGAATTACTCAAAACGATGAAAAGGAATGTAAAACAAAAGCCTTGTCATTTAACGTTTCCAACTGGGAAATCAAATACCGTTTAACCCATCATAATTTTGTGATTTTCTTGTTGTTAACTTTCTCCTAATCATGATTTCTATCACTCTCCCTCAGAACGTGACCCTTTGTTTTATCCTCCATGTCCATGTTTTCATACATGGAATCCTAGTATGGGTTAACTCGGCTGACCTTTTTACTTCGCTTTCATTATTTTAATGTAATAGTGTTGCAGACTCTTTTTCCGATGTGGGACTTTCAATGAAATTTCCAATCCCAATTTTAATAATTGCGAGGAAACAATTTCATAAGGGGGGAAGATTGTAATGACCTGAAATTTTGAATAAATCGTGTTTCCTAATTTTGTGTGTTATTTTATTTTTATACTCAACAAAACTGTTTCATTTGATAACATGAGTATACTTAAAATGAAACCATTGGGTTTTGACGGTTATATGACCATTGGTCAATATAACCACTGGAAACTAAATGTTTCTATTATTGTCTCTAAATACAAGTGATCTTGGTTAATTAATATAGAAGGATGATTCGATGGCCTCATCCAGTAGTCTCGGGCCAATCAAAGCCCATCTAACGGAACTTGGGAAGGAGGTAGTACCATTGGGCTTTGCTCTGGACCAAACCCCAGCTGAACTTCATCATGTGAAGCTAGAACGGAATCGCCTTTGTTTGAAGTTCAAACTGATAGAAATTAATACTCGTGCAATGTTGGATGATCCGCCCTCAGATTCTCTCAACATAGCACACCTTACACTTAGGTCCTATACTTGGGTTATAAGGGGCCATGTAAGGAGACCATAACTGCCTTGTGTAATCCATTGTTTTAAATATAAATTTTGATTTCTTCTTAAGATGAAGTTTATGAATTTTCAAATGTCCGGATAAATATAGTATGCATATTTTTGATGAATTTTAGAGAATGGATATTTTAAAAATGTTTATGTAAACCCTAAATAATTAAAAATGTGTAATGATTTTCAAAAAATGGTATTCTACAATTATATTCAGTAAGAAATTTAGAATCTAATAAGATCAACTTAATTTTTTATGAATAATAAATTATGAATAGTGATTTTATTTTTAGGATTAGTAATGTGACCAAATGGATTAGTAATCTCACTTAAAGAAAGTATTCATATAATCTAGGCACCTTGATTAAGTAATGAGATTCAATAAAATATGTAAATAACTGTTTCAGAAATTAATAGTCAAGTATGATTTTTTTCAGGTGAATAGTGTTTTTAAATTAAAAAATAAATTGAAAATATTTAGAAAATTATTTTCACAAAATGGATTTCATTTTTGAACTCAGAGCATCGATATTATGTTAACGTAATTTTTGGGAATTTTTCTGAAAAAAATGAATTTTAGGTGAATAATGTATTTATTTAAAAATTAAATTAAACATATTTATAAATTTTTTTTATAAAATGGAGTTCCTTTTTGAAATCAGATCATTGATATTTGGTTAAGGTGAAAATTTGGGATTTTTCTGAGAAAGTTGAATTTTCAGTGAATAGTAAAAATACAGTTTTAGGGTTTCCGTATGTTTAATGACATCATTACTGTGTCATGATGATGTCATGAGATATTTTTAGGGTTTTCTGACCAAAGGTGATTAATTATTGTGTGGTGGGACCCATGTGGCCTAACTCCATGGGAAATACCATGGGAGAGACCATGTTTTTGATAAAACCACATTTGAGGTGTCTTTTGGACATTAATGTCTTGTCCCCTCACATTCACTATAAATACCCACCCTTTACTTCTTTAGTTTCCACTCCCAACTCTCCCCCAATGATTCTCTTGTCTCATTACCTCCCAATTAGTCCTCCCAAGGTTCCCCCAAGCCCTCAATGTACCAACCTTTGTGTTTTAAGAATTACGTTTAAGGTAAGGGATCCGACCTCTCTCTTTCTTTTCATGTAATATCTTTGATGGAATTTATTTTATGCTCCATGTTCTTATGTTTTAGGATGTTATTTAATATTCCTCTTACGTCCATTTTCATGTCCATATGAATAGATATACCATCTTACTCTCATCATTTCTTTTTATGAATGTTTAAGTGGCACCGTTAGGCTGCCATATTTTTTGTAACAAATTCATTCACCATTCTCATTTTCAAGTTCTATTTTCTTGTCAATTCTTTAAAGCTACCCTATGATAGGGTATGATATATATATCTATCATACTGATATATTATTTTCATACGATGAGAGACCCCATTTGATCTCTTCAATTCATTTTTTTGATGTTTAAGTGACGCCGTTAGGCTGCCGAATTTTTAAGGGATTCTTTCACCCGTATCATTTTCGAGTTCTATTTTCTTGTCAAGTCATTGAAATTACATTATGTTGGGATATGATATCTATATCTATCATATTGATATTTTATGTTCATATGATGATAGACCCTATTTGATCTCATCAAATTCGTTTTTTTATGTTTGAGTGACGCCGTTAGGCTACCGAATTTTCATAAGAGAAAACTTATTTTTGACTTCCTTTCATGTTATTCATTTCATATGGTATATCATTAAAACATCATTACCATGTTCTTAAATCCTTTATCTTCTGTCCCCCTAATTTGTATAGATCATTTAAGAATGGGTTACCCATGTCCCCTTTCTTTTCAATGTTTTCTAAAACCCTGTAACAAAGATGTTATGCTACAAAGTTTTTGTCTCAAAATACCTCTCTCTTTTCTTAAATTATTTTTTTTATTAAGTGAATACTCAATGATATTTATTATAAAGGGGTATTCAAAAATATATCTAAATTTTCTATTTTAAATTCTGGGATTTACATACATGAAACCCGCTTTCCTTTTTCTGTGGGTTTAAAGTAAAATAAAGATCATGTCTTTAAAGCAGTTTTAAAACATTATGATTAAGAAAGGAAACCCATTTATTTTATGCTATATGGGTTATTTATGAAATTTTTTATGATGATATATTTGTCTCACATGATAATAAAGAAAAATTTAATGGTGCGCCCTGATAGCGCTCCAATGCATTGGGTAAAGACTTAATCTCTAGAGATTACCATTTTGACCGATACCTTGGTGATTAACCTTGGTAATTTTTAATGACACCTTGGGGATGGACCTTGGTGAAATGAAAATGATTGTCTATGTTAAATGTTTTAGCCACATATTCATGTTATTAAACAAATTATTTTTATTATGATATACCTCATGATCTATTTTTCATGCCTTAAAGTTATTTTTCATGACTTTTGATGTATCTCATGTTCTCATGCAAAATGTTTCCCTTGTTTCCCTTACTAGGCCTTTTACTCACCCTTTACTTTGATGTATGCTCCCAGGTTATGAGATGTTGTAATGAACTTAGGATGAACAAATGAAAAATCCTTTCAAGTGTTTAAGAAGAATGTTTTTTTCTCATGTAATAAGTTCCTGGTTTCTAAGACACTAATCCTTAAATATCCTCAGTTTTGTATAATGAAATGAATGTTTATGTGATAAAAATGTTGGATTCCATATGATCCCCTTCATAGTAGGTTTTCCCAAACATGGTCAGGTATCCCCCATAGGCCCTGGGTTTGATCCCCCAACTATGTATCATTCTCTTTTGAGTGCCAATAGTGTTTGAAGGGTCCATTAAGTGAGTTACCTCGGATGATTTTTTCCTTGAAGCATTAGATAGAGTCCCTAGTCTAGCAGTGAGGACTAATCAAACCTTGAGATTTGAGTCTTCCTTTAAGCATATCTAGGTTTACCTTATTTCCCTTTATTATGTGTTTTAGAGTTAATACTCTCTTTGATGATTTGTGTTTAGTGTTTTTAGGGTGACATACTTGGTATGTTTATACTCACCCTTACATGGGATATTCCCACACATTTCATGTATTATGCATAAGATAGTCTTCTGACATAGCCCTAAGGGGACTAGGAGAAGGTGGATCTTAGTTAGGACTACAGATAGATCATGGAGTTGTAGTTTTGTAATTATTTCCTTTTGGTAGAAAATAGAACACCTTGAATGTTTGGTGGGATTTTATTTAGACCATTGTATATATCCATATTATATTTTCATACTCTGATGTGGGATTAGATGTTATGTGTTCATTTATTGTATCATTTGTTTATCTCTTTCCATCTTACTATTGATTAGATATATATGTGAGTGTGTGTGCGTGTGTGTGCATATACTTTAGGCTAAGGCCCCCCACGTGTGGGTTATGCCTACTCAGTGCTAGTCTCCAGCCCCTGGTCTGTTACATGCGGGTTTGGGGTGTCACTCTTTGATTACCATTGGCCAAGAAATACCTAGTGGGTCGGGTCATCACAAAGTGGTATCAGAGCATGTGTTTTCTTAAGAGTGAAGTTTGATGATAGTATAGTTGTGAGGATTAGATTAAGAACTAGTGAAACAATGTTAAATTATATCGCAATGAGTCTCATGATAGGGGACCCTGTGATGGTTTAGCGTCTGACATATCCATTCACCATGACTCTAATAACATACTTGTTGACTTGGTACATGTAGAACTGGTTGCAAGTAAAACTTTGGTACATGCATCATATAGGAATAAGTTGGGGTATCCATGTCCTTTTTGAGTCATGTCCCCAAATATGCTCTTTTAATCCTGGCATGTCTTGAATATTTAATGATGCCTCCATGAGGACAACGAATTAGGATTCCATAGAAGGATCACAATGATGATCCTCTTAGCGACGATGCTTCAGTCTCGAGACATGTGTAGGAGGCAGTTCCTCCTGGTGGATTTCCAATATTGCATCCCCTTGTTGAAAAATCAGTTATTTTAGCAGTACCAAAAGATGTTGCACAAAGTCTTAACACCCTTTATGAGTTTTATAGACTGAGACTGCTCAGATTGTGATGCAAGCCAAACCCCCAGGCAGTAAAGGGCTATCTCAAGCTGGTGTACCATGTTTTCGGACTTTCCAGGACCCCTCTCAATTAAATGGTGGACCTCACAATGAGCCTACTCCATGACCCATCCGGGTGATGGTGGGGCTCAGTGACACAAACACATGATGAGACAATCCTATCTTAGTTATAGTTTTTGAAGCTCTTCAGAAGTGTTTTATCTAGTGATTTTATAAGAAATACGTATCCAAGAGTTATTGGATGTCCAACAGGGAATCATGTCAGTCACATAGTATTATTTGAGGTTTACCAATCTCTCAGAGTAATCCATAGATATGGTATGTGATGGATACTTTTAATCACATACCATTGAGCATGACCTTCATTGAGAAATTGAAGTTGGAGTGATATCTCTTTGAATCCCTTCCTATGTTGAGGTGATAAAGTGCTCCTTAGTTATGGAGAGCTTCTTATCAGAGTGGACATCGACTGTTGGTTCTAATAGTGGACATGATGGATATGATACCGCAATAGATGGTTGTTGACATTATAATTAGGGATCCAAGCATGTGAGGTGATTCTTGAAGACAGACTTAGGACAGAGGGTCTGACACTCAGGGATCTCGGGGAGATTTCAGTCAGTCATGGGAGAGGCGATTCTACTCCTATAATGGGTGAGGTAATATGACATGGGATTACCCAACCATAACTGTAACAGATAGGGATATTGTCAACGGTCCATAAAGGTAGTGGTAACAACTTGAATATGGAGGTATGTAGGGAGGCGAATGTGGTAGAGGTGTTGGGATATTCGTGGGATGTGGTCGATGTTACGATTTTTCCACCATTACCACCCCTATGTGGTCTGTTCTATGCTCAGGGAGCTAGTGGTCCTATGAATATAAAACTTCATACATTAGAGGCTTTAAACACGGAGGATCTGGGAATGATCCGAGGTATGATTTGTATCTACTCTACATTTGTTGTAGTATTGATAAACACATGGGTGAACCAGTCCTTCCTTTCCACATCACATGTTCGACACTTTGAGATTCTAATAGAGAATTTAGGTTGAACTCTGTCCTTTGAGACTCCTACTAGGGATGATTTGGTGATCACAAACTTCGTCTGACTATGTAACCTGACTCTTGGATAAGAGAGATTCATATGAGATCTCTCCATAGAAAAGATGAGACCCTATGATTTCATTGTAGGTATGAATTGGATTTATACATTCCATGTGTAGATTGACTATTTTAGGTGAAGGATGTGATGTGACAGGGTGGATGAGATGATATTTTTCTCTATCAGTGAGAAGAAACCACGAGAAGAGAAGGGAGATCTCGTATGCAGGAGGATACAATCGATTTATCATTAGTTAAATAACATATCCCCTGTAGAATTAAACTATTTGAGATGGTTTCATAGGAAAAACTATTTTATACTTTGATTACATGCATATTTGATGTATTGAATATTAATAAAACTACTTATTACATATATTTTTTTGTTCTTAATAACACTAATGTAATAATATCCTAGAGTTTACATCACATTGATAAGTTCATAATAGTTCCCCACTATGATGAGAACCTTGATTTACTATGTCAATATTCTAAAATAATGTTTTACATTTAAATAATGTAATATGAAGGAATACATAATCCATAGACTATCAGGTGAGAGTACTCGTAAGCAGATGAGGCTTCTTCTGATGAAGTTTTCACTGGGTAATCTCCAAGATGAGAGATTATGAGAATAGAACCTTCGGTAGGAATTCTTAATTTTTTGGTGTCATCACATATTCCTATCTACAAGAATGTGTGATTATCCTTAGAATTTAAGATTATTTTTAATGCATGTTATAACTCGCATACTTAGATGTATTTCATAAACCATGACAATAATTGTTCATGGTAATGTTGGAAACATTGGGTGTGTCATGAGTGACATGTCATTAATGAATAAGTCAAGGAAGGATGTGTCCCTTTCATATTTATAAAATATGATATCTCCTCCCATTTAATAGAGTATAACGACTGTATTAAATTCCATGGCCATGTATTAACAACATGTTTATTTAGATAGTCAAAGAAAGACATATTGACCATATAGGTTGGCGAAATAGATGTACAACCTGCTTGATGAGATACAGTGACAAAGGGATTATATTACATAGTGAGCATTCATATGTGGTTATCTACGTTGTGATATTATGTTATTTCTTTTGAGTGGCTTGATCCATTTCTATACTTTAATCTTGGTCTTTAGGCAAGCTTGTCAACGAGAAAGAATCTCAGAGGGCCACACACTAATTGTTTCTGTTGATCTCGAGTAAATTGTATTTCGGTTTAATTAATGGAGTAAATATTATTCTAAAGTATGAGGAATAATTTTATTTAAGTAATATTTATTGAAAAAATAAAATAAATTTATATTCACGATCTTGTGAATAAATTATTTATTTTATTTATTGAATATTTTAATAAAAATTTATTTTCTAGATTGTGAATATATTTTTATTTATGAATAAAATTTTTATTTATGAACAAAATATTTATTATTTTGTTCAATAAATGTAAGAGTTTTTTGAATAGGCTAAGACTGAGTCTAGTGATAAATATTATTTAAAAGAATGTTACGTAATATTTGTTATTGCAAAAGTAGGTGCACACTACAAAAGAATAAAAATACAACTACTATTATGTGGAATGTGGTTTATTAAAGGTAATAAATGTTATTTAATGACCGATATGAAATGAAATAATATATTAACTTAAATACTAACTCTAGAAATATATGGATATATCTATTGTGTAGAGTATCCAAAAATTGAGAATAAATAATTGTTGTGCCAAAAGAATTCTCTCTCAAATCTTCCTCCTTTATCCCCCTCAAGAACAAGAAGTTCAAGAGAGATTTCTTCAAAAATAAAGAAAGAACGATCAAGAACAAATAATGGAAGACATTACACTGACCACACTTGTTCCTAGATTTCAAGTAGGGTTTCTTGGAGATCATAATAGCGCGTGTGGATCGTCGATAGAAGTATTATATACTTGGATCCTCACAGTGCAACGAAGGTAATCTTAAAGGGTCTTTTTAGATGATTAAAATTCCCTAATGATGAAATTTCCTATGCCCAGGTATTTATTTATTCAAATTTTAAATAAGATAATTATGGATTTTATGTGAAATATCCTCATTCGTGGTTTTGAGAAATGATTAATAAAAGAAATTATAACAAATCACTAACCTATGAATGCTTCTGCTATGCCTGAAACCAACATAAATGCTATGAGATTTCAGTTTCCTGTAGTAGTGGTAGAGTATGAGGAAGTCTTCCCTAGGGACACACATAGCTTTCCTCCCCATTGAGAGTTAAACATTGGTATAAACATACACCCAAGGAATACCCTAATATCTACTCTGTGATATCGAATGGCCCCCTTTGAGCTGAGAGAGCTGAAGTTACAACTTGAGGATCTATAGAGGAAGGGTTTTGTTAGACATAATATGCCCCTGGGTTTCCCCAATTTTGTTAAATATAAAGGTGAATGAGAGTTTGAGATTGTGAATTGATTTTGGTTTCATGAACCGAGTGAATATTAAGAATAAACATCCACTTGCATGAATCAATGACCTCTTCAACTAGCTAAGATGGGGGAAGTGGTTCTTGAAGATTGACATCAGGTCAGGTTACCCCTATATGCGAGTTAGAGAGGAAAGTGTACCAAAGTTGGTGTTCCAGTTCCACTAAAGTCACTATGAGTACTTGGTGATTCCCTTAGATGTGACGAACTCCCTAACAATGTTCATGGGACTCTTGAATTGGATCATTCATCCCTTCCTAGATCAGTTTGTGGTGTTTTTCATAGATGAAATCCTTTTGTACTCAGTTTTTGAGGAGGAGCATATGAGTCATTTGAGGATGGTACCAAACATATTTCAAAAGCACCAACATTATGGGAAGCTATTGATGTGTCAGTTCTAGATTCAAAAATTCCACTTTTTGGATATGACATCCTAGAACAGGGAGTGGCAGTGGACCCAATAGAGATTTAGGTAGTGCTAGCATAAGATTCACCCAAGGGAATGAAAAAGGTGAAGGTCATCCTTGGGTTGGATTACTATTATCATAGATTCATGCTCAATTTTTGTAGAATTTCAGCACCTATGACTACCTTGAATCAAAAGGGGAATCCTTTTGTGTGGGTGGCAATGTGGCAGTATGCTTTTCATGATCTGCGATAGAGGTTGATGATTGCCTCTATCTTGAGACTACAAGAGGAGGTGGTTGAGTATGTGTTGTCTATAAGGCCTCAAGAGATGGGAATGGACATGTTTTGATGTAGAGGTATGTCATAATTTATTATGGTGCTTTAAATCTGAGACAACATGAAATGAATTATACGTCCCAAGATCTAGAACTGGCAATAGTGGTGTTCACCTTAAAATTTTCGTGACACTATCTTATTGGAGAGTGATTCATCATTTTCTTTAACTATAAGAGTATAAGGTATATCTTATCTTAGAAAGACCTTAATCCTAGGTAGAGGGTATGATTGGTGTTTTAAAAATGCTATGATTTTAAGATAGCATATACTCTTGGAAATGGGAAAGTGGTGGTAGATTCTATCAGCAGAATATCATGTTCATAGTTTCTAAGTGAGGAAACAAGGCCATTTATCCATATGGATGAGGATGTATTTTATTACCTTTGATTGATTTTTGTGACCCCAAAACTTCATCATCATATTAGTGAAACACAATTCAATTATATATATCGCAATTTCTTACATGATCATATAATCACAAGACTTGTTCCTAATGGTTTTTCTAATAGTGGGGAACATGTCATCCTTTTCCAGGGATGGATGATGGTATTAGTTGAAAATTATTTCATTGAATTCATTCTAGTTTAATTATTTTTAACTCTTACTTACTAGTGTATAGTAGCACATAGGGTCTCAAACCCACGGGGAAGGGTGACTATGGTCGTCTAATTGAAATTTTAAAAAAAACCACCTAAAAGAAGTGGAGAAATATATTTATCATTATAATATTTATAAAATAATATTTATGAAATTTTTTGATTTTTAATACAAGTTAAGGAAAAAATAATATTCAAGGATTGAAAACAAGAATTGAAAAAAAACATTGAGACAATTTTAAGGGGAATTAAAGACGTTCGGTTTAAATTGATTTCTTCTTTCAGGGAAATTTAATTGAATTCTCATCCTTAGAAATTTATTTTATTAATCACTCTCGACAAGAGATAAATCTTACAGAATAATGATTCTTGGTGTTCAACACCTCAAGAATTGTCAAACAAAAATGGATTTATAATAATTTTAATTGGAATACATCTTGCTGAAATATTCCGACGTAAGGAAAAAAATATTAAACCCAGAGATAAAATTGTACATGCACAATGATTAGCCACATATCTTATCTGTTCATGAAACCAGTTTCAATTACAAATAAAACTAAGGAATGTAACAAGAGAGAAGAGATATCCCCTATGAAATCAATCACGATAATTGGTGATTTTCATATTTTTCTCCTCTATGATCTCTCGTGTTATCGGTCAAGAATACATATTCCAAAGTGTCCTCTAGTCAAAAAAGTGTCTTTTTATACCTAATCCCTCAGAATTTATTTATCATTTTTTTCAGGTATGAAACTAACATTTGTTTCACTAAATTCAATCTGTTTACTCTGAGTCACCCAACACATGTAATTGGTGACTGCAATTTTTTTCCATACACATGACTTGATCAGTTCCTTCTAAAAACAATGAAACACCAACATACATTCTATTTTATATGTATTTGGATGCATCTCTATATTTATTCATTTTTTAATGGACATCATGAACTTTACCAAGAATGTGCCTTTATATTAGTCATATGATTTTTCCAAATGCATGTGCTAGGGTGCTTGGACTAAGTCTTACATGACTTAACATTTCATTTCTTAGGCTCTATAAAATTATTTACTGGATATAATTAGATTCAATCTATGAATTAAACCCAAGAAAGTTCATAATTTTCAAAATTAGTGTGATCTAACCTTAAATTATCCTGTAAAATTCAAGCCTTCAAAAAAAATTCCAACATTAACAATCCGAACATAAACTCGCCTGAGGTTCTACATCACATTGGTGGGAATCACAAAATCCCCATCTTGGCCTATTATTTTGAACTACCACAACCATAGTTCACAAGATTTTACATTATTCAATAAAATAGAACCCACTTAACTTGACTCTTTGATTGGATTATTAATCTCCAAACCTAGATTTGGCAGTCAATTCTCACTATTCCTCATCCTTGCTTCATAAAAACCCATCGAGGTAGACTAAACCTTCCTACACATTAATGATGTTTAACATTCAGAAATCCCATGGTTACTCATTACCAAAAACAGACACCTAAGTTTATTTATTCAAAATTCATTAACTCAATCTCCCAATATGCAAATCAACATCATTGGTCGGTGTTGACCTCAGCTCGGATCTGGAACCACTAGCGTCTACAATAGGTTAGATTGAAAATTAGTTTCGATTACTTTTATTTTTACTAGGTTCACTGGTTAGTGGTGGCATAGGCTTGAAACATCAAGAGGATTGGGTTTATTTAGAAATCTTGGGCTCATATTCAATCTCAGGAAGCTTCTGAACATGCACATCCGAATGATGAAATGTCATAAACAAAAATGAAGAGATCATTCGGTTCAATATTTGGGTTAGAAAAATTGATTTCCAAATTACAAAACAGAAACCCCACTACCTTAAACATTGAGTATCCTAGTTAAAAGATTTGGTTCTGTGGTATCTTCGCAAGTGAAGAAACTTTTCTTCTTTGAAAATAGTCCATCTTCTTCGGTTGTTCAAGGTATGTGGAGGATAATATTCACCCATTAATGATCAATCATAGATCAATTGATATTTGTTTTGGATAAATATACATCCAAATTAAGTTAGTTCTTTAATAGGATCATATTCATCATCAAACTATAATTGAGGTCCAAAGATCATTGGTGGGTTAGAAATTTCTATATTCCCATACTCAGCTTCCTTATCATTTTTTGGCATAGATTTCTTTCAACCGTTGGAGGATTGAGTGGTGGATGAAGGGTTGTACCATGGGGATATAGATTCATGGAAGGCAGTAAAATATTAAGGTAGTGGGTGCGGCGGTAAAAAAGATGAAGTGGTATAGGGTGAGGCAGGGGAACAGTAGTAGTGATTAACTAATGGTAGATGACCCCGATGATAGATTAAAATGGAATGGTAGCTGGAATAGGATATCTGATGGTAGATAAAAAAATAGGTTGTTTGACTGTATACAACCTTAGGAGATGAACTTTTTAGAATGGAAGCAGGTCCCTCTGATATAATCAAGGGATGGTAGCACTATCGGTATCACTACAGCGGTAGCAGTTATTCAGTATCAAGCTTCACTTAAAAAAATTAAAAATTAAAAATTAACATTATTAAAGATATTAAAACATTAAAAAACAAAAAATTAAATGTTTAATTCAAAATCAATTAACTATTTTAAATACACAAATTAAAATTATAATTAACAAACGTTAAATCTATAAAATAAATGAATAAATAAATTCAAATTCTATTTATCATTATTTTTAAACTAATTATTATTTAAAATTATAAAATTAAACTAAAAATATATTAAAATAAAAAATAAGTTCTATTAATTAAAAATTAATAGAATTACTAAATACCAAAAGAAAATAGATAACTTAAAATTAATATTCTAAGAAAATTAGAAAAAAATATAAATAAAATAAAGGAAATATTGATTATTTGAATGATAAAATAAAAAATTAAACATAAAAATGATAGATTAATAAATTTAACAATAAAAATAATGACGTTAAATTATTTTATATTTAATAGACATTTAATTTAAAAAACCATCAAAATATTAAAGGAATGGTATAGAGAAATTCCCTAATTAAAGGAAATATCAAATTCCCTCACAATTAAGTATTTCTTATCCTCAAGAAATTATTTTATCAAATCTATTGGGAGAGAATAATTATAGAGATTAAAAATATTATTTTCCCCTGAGATTAAATTTTGAAAAGTATTATTCACCATGAATTCTATGATATAGAAAAAGGGGGTTTCTCTTCTTAAAACAAAAATGGATTGTTCAACCGTTAGTTTCGGTTTTATAAAAAATATTGATATTATTATGTTTGAAATTTTTTAAACAATCATACATTTTCATTTAACTAATACTTATAAACATCTCATTACATCTTGGTGAACCGAATCACATAATTAAAATTGCATAATAATTAGGAACTATTTGGATGAGTGAGTTTAATAATTAAAAATAAGACAAATAAATCACACAATAAATTGTGTAATTAAATAATGAAAGGATGAAAGAATATAGGCTTAACCCTGATTATGATTTTCATTTAATAGATCATGTAAATGAATAGCTTAAATGTTTTAAACTCAGTTAGAAGACTCAAAACAAATGATGATTCTAAATTCTACACCAAAAATTTGGAAAAAAAAAAATTTCAAGAGATTAATAAATTTATGGACTCAATTAAATCCATAGGAAAGTAGAAAAATTTAACCTCCTCAATGTGGTAGTTCAGATTTCAATCTTTTGAAAAACTTTAATCCACCAAACAAGAAATATGAGGCTTGAAAAACTCACAAATTGAAAATTTTGAAATGATTCTAGAAGGGATAAACCTTAAAAAAAGTTTATATAATAGAATAAGACCCTCTCTACCACACTTTAAACCCACCTTTTCCCACAAAATTCAATTCAATGGTGAGAGGGAAAAAATAAACTTTTAAATGTTAAAGATATTTTTAATTCAAAATCACATGTTTATGTAGGAGGGTCAAAATATTGTTCAAAAACATGTTTTACACAATAATATTTTATAAACAGATAAAAAGTTACATGTGTTATATTTATGGAATATCTAAAATAATTTCAATAGAATTCAAAAAGTAACATGAAAATAATTGTTTAGAATACAAAAGGGAGTAAAAGCAAGTTTGAAAATTTGTTTCAATTAGTTTTTCCGTAGAATTTTTTTTCTGATAGTCAATTGAGAAAAGAACATTCACGTAAAGTCAAACATACATGGGTATTACTCCCTGACACTTAATTTCACACTATGAATAAATTTAAAATCATTGCAGTACTATTTCCAGTAACAACACAAGCAACCAAAAGAATAATCTGAGTAAAAATGTAGAAATAAATACAAAATCTCACTTGATTAATAATGATTTATCTTCTGGGATTAACCAAAAGACTCCCTAATTATTATTGAATTTCTTACCTTTGGTTATTCAATACATAATACCTATATAATAAAAAATATTAACATAAGAATTCAATATATTATGCTAATATGTAATGAAAACCCAAAGTCTGAGTTTAGGTAATTTTTATCTAGTGAGGCTACAACATGCATCTTCTACTTGACTTGAAAAAAATAGAAATATACTCTTATTTTTACACCAATAAACTTATTAAAGAAAAATGAATATGAAGATCAATAATTTAAATCTAGTAAAAATAGAGAGAAATAGACATAGCATAACAACATTTTTTTGTTATGAAAATAAAAGAAAAACACACATAAATACCATAGTATGATTCCCATGAAGTATTGAATTTAAATTCTTTAGTTAGAATTTAGCGAAAACTCAGTTTTTAAGCACAAATATGGTAGCCAAGCCATTTAAATTCCATTAAAAATATTGTTTCATTCTCTTACCATTTACCAATATTGGTATATTTAGTTCTCGAATGATTTCAATAGCACTATTTTTGTACACTATATGAATAGTGAAAGGTCTAGACCACTTAGACTTAAACATTCATAGAATGATATTAAATATGGAATTAATGAGAAAAACCTTATTTATATCCCTAAATTATCTATTTCGAATAAAAAAATCATGAAATAACTTGGCCATGTCTTTGTAATCCAAATCATTGTTATAATAATCTCTCCTAATATCATCCAACTCGCTCAGGACTTGCACCCCCTCGCTCAAGAAGCATTAAAATAGAATTTTAATGAATTCACAACCTATTATGGATAGTGTTTCAACTCTACAAATAAATGAAATAATTTCAAAAATAAAATAATATATGGATACATACCTATCGTGGTTTTTAAAAATGTTCTATAAGACCATAAAGCTTCATAAAGTTTCAATGAACAATCCTTCCTAAAATTAGAGAAATTTTTCTCTATTATCTATTTCATCCCACTATTTGAAATTTCTACCCGTCCAATGGATTTTGGATGGTAAGTAATTATAGTTATATGGGAACACCCATATATTTCCATTAATGATTTGATTTTGTAATTTTTAAAATGGATTCCATTATTAGTAATGAAATTATTTGGTATAGAAAATCTTGGAAAAATGATATTTTAAGTGAATTTTATCATGTTATTGGCTTGATTATTGGGAAATGATACCGCCTCAACCCACATTGAAATATATTAAAGAACTATTAAAATATACCCATTCCCATGAGATGATGGGAATGATCCCATAAAATCCTATCCCCAAACATATAAAATTTGATCTTCTAAATTACCTTCTTAAAGAGGTTCATTATTCCTTCCCAAATTTCTTAATCTTTGGTATCTATCACAAACCAAAAAAAAGTCATGGTATCCTTGAAAAAGGAAGGCCTAAAAATACCATCTTGAATAAATTTCTTGGATTTTTACTCTCCACCATATTGACCTCCCCAAGGCGAGGAATGAAAAATATATATAATGGGTATAATTTCCTATTACGACATACACCTCCACAAGATCACATCATCACTTCTTCTAAAAGAAAAGATTCATCCCAAAAATAGTAATTAATTATTCAAAAAAAACTTATTTCTATTATTAATTGAAAAATACTTCATAATGATACCATTTGAAAAGAAATTATCAAATTTTTCAAACCAATTATAATTTTTAACAATTGTAGTATGTAAATTTTCATCATGAAAGGAAGAGTTAATCTCCTTAGGATATTCATAATAGGTTTTAGACAACCTAGAAAGATGATCTGAATCTACATTCTCAGCCCCCTATTTTTCTCTAATATCCTTATCAAACTCTTATAACAAGAGAATCCATATAATAAGTCTAGGATTGAACTCCCTCTTTTACAATAGATACGTTAAGGTAGAATTCTCTATAAATATTATGACTATTTAACCTAGAAGGTACTGCCTAAATATTCTTAGAGAAAAAATAAAAGCTAAAAACTCCTTATCCATAGTGGTGTAGTTCCTTTCACCATCATCTAACAATATACTAGCATAATAAACCACCTATAATCTCTTATCCATCATCAATCCTAACACAACTCTTACTTCCATATCATGAGAACCACACATAATTTCAACATGAAATTTCAAATCAGGGACAATTATTATTTAGGATGAAGTGATTTCTTCATTAGGAAAATTAAATGATTCCTATTTTTTTAATAAAAGGGAAGTGAGCATCCTGGAAAAGTAGAGAACACATGGGAATTGTAATTTTTGAAAAATATTTGATAAACCTTAGTAAAAACTGGCATGATATAAAAAACTTATAACAACCTTAACAATTTTTAGGAGGGGTAATTCTTGGATCACATAAATCTTACTAGTATCAACCACTAAACCCATCTTATACACTTTATGTACAAAAACATTCCCTCAGTGGCAATAAAATAACATTAATTATAGTATTGAACTAAGGTGGTCTCTAAAAATATCTCTAAAACCAATTCCAGATTTCCTAAACTGCTCTCAAATATGCTACTAACAATGGAGAATTCATCCATGAATACCTCAATAATAATTTTAATCATGTAAAAAAATATAGTCATCATAAATCGTTTTAAGGTATCTGGTTTACCACATAATCCAAATGGTATTCACTGGTAGGAAAATGGCCCAAATTTACATGTAAATATATTTTTATCTTGATATTCTAGGTCTACAAGAATCTAACTATAACCAGAATAACCATTAAGAAAACAAAAGTTCTTATATCCAGCAATCCTCTCTAGAATTTGATCTAAAAATGGCATATGAAAATGATCCCTCCTAGTGGAAAAATTGATCGTTCCATAATCTATACCGACTCTCCAATTGGTTTCTTTTTTCACATGAATTTGTCATTTTTTTATTGGTAACTGCATAAAATCCTTGTTTTTTTGGGACTAAATGGATCATACTAACTCAAGAAATATTATAAATAGGATATATAATACTAGTATCCAGGAACATAATTACCGATTCTCAAAAAACCACCTTTAGGTTTGGGATTAGTCTCCTCTAACACTATACTCTCGGTATATAGTATAGTTCAATAGGAATCATTTGCATGAAAAATAAAAGGTTAATCCCTTTAATATAATATATAGACCAACATGTTGTAGCTTTAAATTTATTTAGAATAACCAATAATTTTTACTTTGTATTTTATTTCAATTCTATAGAAATAAATATTCATAGTGTTGAGTTCTCACTTAGAAATGAGTATTTCAATTATGTTGGGAGCAGTTTTAGCTTTAAGTGAGTGTTTCTTCATTTGATGGAAGGATCTTGGGCTCGAGAGGTCAAATATCTTCAACATGTTTCTAATAAGGAGTTTGAAAAGTGTAAATATTTTGAATTTCATAACCACTTTTACATTTTTCATTATTATTTTCCAAAGTAGATAGCTCATTCTCAAGAGTTTCTAGACCAGAATTCAATAATTTTATCAAGGTAAAATCAATGAATTAATTTAATAAATATTTATATATTTTATTAAATTGTTAAAAATTGTTTATAGAAGGATAATTAAACTCATGTTATCTAAAAAAATATTTATTTTCTAATGTAGAAGATTCATTATTAGATTCAGCATCACACCTATTAGTGATAACCAGATTGCGGTCAGAATTTGGAAATTTTTCTAGATTCTCACTTTTAATAGACTCAATAGTGTATGAACTAAATTTTCAAAATACAAAGTAATTTCTTAGGCCAATGTTTTTTTTCATATTCTTCTAAATGTTATAATGAGTTCTCATAATCTAACAGCTCCACTCTAGAACAATCTTCACCAAAAGTTAATTTTTTTATATTTTAAAAAATAGAGAACTCCTCTTATTTATCACAAAAATTAATGATTAATTTGAACTTATAACACATCTCACCTGGAAGTGAAGTAAATCAGACAATTAAAATATACCCTAGTGACTCAAGGTCTGCCACAAGAAATGCGGGCCAGTAAACATACACACAACCAAAACCCCTAGCCCCAACAATCCTAGCTCCTGTCTATCTCTACTCATACCAAAATAGAAATATAACCTGAAAACATTGTCCTCCTTTGATACCATTTTTTCACGAACTGAATCTAGTCG
Organism: Viscum album; assembly: GCA_963277665.1. Classification (NCBI taxonomy): domain Eukaryota; kingdom Viridiplantae; phylum Streptophyta; class Magnoliopsida; order Santalales; family Viscaceae; genus Viscum; species Viscum album. The sequence continues at coordinate 258,541,102 of OY728125.1, read as the reverse complement.
CCACCAATACCAACACCAAACCTAGCCTGTGTCAAGGCCCTAAGGGCATTCCCTATCCCCATGAATTGGAACAAGTGCCCAGGAATTCCCAAAGACTTTCCATTACCTGATTCAAACATAACTAAGTATAATTTCACCCAAGGGGTTTATGTAGGGTGTGAACATGATCCCAATATTATTCCACCTAATGAATCCAATGTGCAATCAATACAAGGTGAAAATGAAAGCAGTTTTAATATGAAAAGAAAAGCTGTGTTAAATTCCAAGAGATGCAACTTTCAATTGAAAACAATTTTCAAGAAAAATATTTCATAATGATAACACATTTAAATAGAATTTTTAGCTTCTATATTTTACATCAAAATACACACTAATACAAGGTTAAATACCATACATCCAATGATAAGCAAAATAGGGAACACCCCTATGCACTAGATTGTTTTGGGCCCTATATTCCTCATACCTCGGGGTAAAGTAACCATAGAAAAATTTGTTCTCAGGCATGATACACTACTAGGGAACATAACCATAGCCTATTGGTCCCAAATAATTATACAAATGTTTATTTAGAGTTTTATTTATCCAAATCCTAAGTGAAATTGGGATGAAACCCATCTGGTTCAGTAGCCGTACTAGTACAAATCCACTCCACTTAGGTACCCGGGCTTCCCACATTGAGCTAAAACAATTTCAGCATGATACTTTTCATATGAAACACGACTACTAGTCACATAAAATTAGTAAAATATCTATACAAATTTTAAACCACTTAAGACACAAAAAGACTTTTATTTTTAATGAAACAATTTCTCAAAATCCCGCATTATTTTTCACCCAAAACTCCTTGAAACCCCCACTTTGTACACTATGTGCACACTTTTTGGTTACCCAAATCATAAAAGGCTGCCCAATAAATTTCAATTAAACCAAACAATAAATGTAAGGGAATCCCTTTATGAACAAAGAAATGATAACTTTGTAAAACCTCCATTTTCACACAAACAAGGCACTTAAAGTTCACATGTTCCACAAACACCCTTAAAAGCCATTTTTTCTGCAAAAAACATAAGGCTTAATCATTAATAACATGATTTACATCCCTATTATAGTTCAATAAAATCTATTATGTATTTATAGGGTAGCCCCAAATAAACTAATAAAACATTTCCATGAAAAACCCCCAATTTCACATGAAATCGGCATTTAAAATTTATTTTCAATACAAACTCCACTAAAACTAATTCTTGTCGAAATAATAAAATGATATAAAATACCTTATTATAATACAAATATATTGAATTAACATGGAATCACCGACCAAATTAATGAAAAACCTTGAATTATTTGTGTGAAAACTCAATCGCACCACCGCCGCACCTCAAGTAAGATAGATGAAGCCTAAAAACAAAATATTGGACCACAAAAAACCCTAGTTTAAACCCTAGGATCGAAAGCATAGTTTCTAGACATTAAGAAACTCAAGTATAATGAATTAAAACCTAAAAACATTGAATGAAACCCTACGAAAATTGAAAGAAGAATGAAGGAGACCCACTAACATATGGTATCTTAAATAAATCGCCTCAAATACACGAGTAGAAGAATTTACAAATATCCAAAAATGAAATTGAAGTTATAACAAGGAATATAATGTCTTGTAGGAAATGTAATGGGGGGAAAGTGTGATAAATTAATTATTTATGATGGAAGATGTTACCTCTTCAAATCTGAATGATTGGACAACCCCTATGACGGTCTGTCCTAATTCGAGACTCATACGAGCTCCAAAGAGGGGTAAAGTAAATGGGGGAGTGCCTAAGGATGTTATATTTGTGTGGGAGGTTGGATCACCAAAAAAGATTAAAACATTGATATTTTATTAAGTACACAAAATTTATTTTTAAAACTAGAAATGGGCTTTCGGGCAGGCCCTATTCCTTAAATAAAAACTCAAATCCACCATGATTATGGATTCTTAAATGGTCCAAATTAATATGGTGGTGTTAATAGGTCATAGAAGTCAAGTATTAATTGGAATGGATTAAAAATGTGGAAAAATTAAGGAGTTATAAAAGGAATCAAAATTTATTTTTAAATATGGATTTGGGCTCACGGTTTGGCCAAATTCATGAAAACACACCCATTCCACCAAAAAATTTTGGAAAACTACAAAACAAAGAAATAATGGAAATTAAATTAACAATAACCTTAAAAAATGTCATGTATTTGACAATTAATATTATATTAGTATTCTTTTATTATTATTTTATTAATGTTATTTTATTGTTAATATTATTTTAGTAATATTATTTTTTTATATTAATATTATTTTATTAAATTTTATTAATATTAAATATTTTTACCATTTTTAAGTTTTCTACGATGGGGTCATCCCAACAGCTTTTAAAAAAACTCAGAGAAACTACTTTCAACGACATTTTCTATAACAAGGATATTGCAACTAGACCCCATTGTAAATGAACTTTTCCGTTAGGGTCCCATAAAAAATAACTCAATTTCTAATATTGGTTGAATGTTTTAAATGTAAAATGTAAGGGGGTTTCAAAAAAATTCCTAAAGTTAAAGTTCATAGAGGGAATTTGTATGGTTTATGGGTAATAGTTATATTGATGATAGCGAGGAGGCAAAATATAACATAAGAATGTGGAGATGTGTTAAGGAATAGAATAATGAATCATAGTTAATGGTTTCAGAAGGATGTGGGATTATTTAAGAATTATTTATTGGAAATTAATGAATTATATAATATATATGGATTATTCATTGTAATTTTGTCGTTAATGATTTGAAATAATATGTTTGATGAAGATGATGACTTAGAAAAGTGATTTAATTACATTGTGATATTCAAGTAAACATTTGAATATGTGAAACACACACTTAATATATTCCTAATTTTGATGTAATTATATTGATATAAAGAAATAATTTATATTAATAATGTAAATTTGATAGTACTTGTGACCTACGAAATGATTAATGATTCTTGGAAAAAATAATTTACATTACCATTGATAGAGTTTACAACATTTTTAGATGTATGGAATATACTCAATAAATTTAGGTTTTATTCAAGGAATGGGTAAGCATACATTTTTTTATTGAGGTTTTATGTGAATTAAGATTAATACCAATTTTCAAGAGAAAACATGATGAAGGTATTCACTTGTTGGGTATTGGACCATTTAGAGCTACGTCATATTGTTTAGGGGATTACTGGTAGTTCATTCTAGAAATTTAGTGACCATATTCCTAATTTTTTTTCATTTTAATATTTTATAAGGGTTATAAGGCTATCCATTTATGATATTTTTTATGTCTAACATTGGATGAGGCATTATAGATTAATGTATTATTTTACCATTTTAATATATATGCATAACTCGTATTAACCATTTTCTTTCGATGATAACTAAAGATAGGGGGAATGACGTATCATTCTATTTATTGATCTCATGATCTGTTAGTCCTTTTTGAATAAAAAAATCACAATAATTTCCTTAAATAAGATATGTAGTGGGAATTTAACAAGAAAAACCCCAAGGGTGTTATTATGATTATGAAAAAGAATGAAATCAAGTATATATTCTCATGAAAATTCCTCGAGTATAGGAAAATGATCATGGAATAAAATTTTACCCAATTATTATATTTTATAGGATATCAGTTACCTTTTTATGCTTCTTTGGCTCATGTTTCATTGTCATTAACCTTCATTGGATCACCCACATTGTTATTATCAATGTTCTATATCACTTCCTATTAGTATATGGCTGTCATTTCTCTCTTACATGTTTTCACTTACAACTTATGTTGTCCTATGTGTAAGACTAGTTATGAGTTAATATAAGTATCCTTTATGTTTCCAACATTCCCTTTTAAATGAATTTTTTATAATTTATTTTTATAATGTGGGTATCTAGGAAGAAATTTTTAAATGTTATACCATTGATGAAGGAGATGAGTTTTAAGTGAGAAATTCATTTTAGGGGCATGGGGTTATTTGTAACACCCTAGGATTTTGATAACATTTCCCTCATATAAATTTATTCACTGATAAATTATTCATTACACATAATATCATGTTTATCTTGACTTACATTGTAACACTAAGTTTGGATAGAAAAATAGAATACACCATGATTAAATGAAACATGACATATGATTAAATTATTTTTATTTATCATGATAGTTATCACTTATCTCTTGGAATATTAGCTATTAAGATGATTAAAAAAATTATTAAAATATTGTATACACATATGTAATGAATTATTTAGGGTCCAATTAAACATAAATGAAAATAGGAATTATTAAAAAATAAATGGAAATCTTTTTCTAAGAATCTCTTTTTATACGGACAATTGTGTTTTATACAATCTAATTAAACAAATGAGTATCAATTAATTTTATTAATAAAATTTATATATTATGTATTAAATATACTTTTGAACATTCATCCTATGTTTTTTTCTAAACAATAGATAAAAATAAATCTAATTTTATGGAAAAAGTTCTATTTAAAAAATAGTTATTCTCCATTTTATGGCACAATTATATCAAAATTAATTTTGGAAATTTTAGAAAATATATTTGATAAAATAAAATTCATTTTTTATATTTAAATAAATTTTTTTAGAGTGATGTTATTTTATTTTTTTATGAAATTAAATTTTTTATGAAAAGTAAAAAGTATTGAATTTTAGTTGAAAACTATTATTTCATTTAAATAATTTATAATATGAAAATATATTTACAATTGGATAAAAAGAAATATTATTTCAATTTCATATAATTCCAAAACATTCAGATCAATGTAATCATTTTCATATTAAATTTAGTCATAAAAACGTTGTAAACATTTGAAATGTTTCCCTTTAAAACATCACTTTCTCATCACTTATATAGGATTAATTATAAATTAAATATTTCATCACATGTATATTGAATTTAGAAAAATTGATTCCATGTTTTGAATAATAATAATTGGAAGCATCTAATAATGTTGAATTTATTTTTTATGAAATTGAATAATGAAAACAATAAAACTAACTTAACGTAGTTAAGGTAAAAATTGATTTTTCAGGGGGTTACACTAAGAAGATAGGGGTTTAAATTACCAACCAACTTATAAAACACCCATTTAATTTCCATATTTATACCCCTATTGGGAAAGGGCTTTTTCATATCATTTTCCAGACCAAGGATGCGATGAACGTTGCCTGGAGTTTCGGTAACCTGCATCTTAAGCCTAGGATTTTCAGTCACATTGAATGGAACGTCAATTTCAATCGTTATAACATGAAGCAATCTAATGCACAAATATGGGTAAGGATGCAAGGATTAAATTGGGTATACTGGCATCCAAGGATCCTGAATGATATTTCTTCATGTATTGGCACCCCAATTCAAATGGATCAGAGTACTTTGGAGGGGGAACTTGGTTTCTTTGCAAGAATGTTGGTAGATATCAATCTGGAAGTCAACCGACCTGCCAGCATTTCCTTCCTTGCCAATGGTAACAAGTATGAAATTAAAGTAGAATATGAAAATGTCCCACTCTATTATGATGTCTGCAAGATAGTGGGGCACTGAATTTTTAATTGTAGGATGCTTCAAAAGAGGGTCACTGGTGTCCCCAAGGCCTCAGATTTGAATGAAGCTAACAAGACCAAAAGGAACAAAAACATGTTTATTGCGAAAAAAGGGGTTCCCAGGAATATGGTCGGTTCATCCATAGGGATTCATCCTGACACCTCTCTTAAGGTTCTTTTGATACCTCAACCTAGTCCTGCATCATCCCTGAAATAATGTTGAGCGGATATAGTCGAGGAAGAGGAAAAATCAAATTAGCATGATGACACCCAGGACGCACAATATTGTCTTCTTTCTTAGGCGGATCCTGCTCAGGCAAAGCTACACTCTCATACAGACCAAACAGTTTCTATCTGAGCTGATATACATCCTCAAGTATACTCTACTTAGGTTGATATGCATTCTCAAGCTATTCGTGTTCAAGAAGGACTTGTGGCATTTGTTGTCACAACCAGTTTGAACCCTGGAACACAGCATGATCAGGTAGTTCGTAATGATTGACAAACAGGTTTTTTCCCTTTGGTTCAAAAGGGTGAGGCTCCTATAATCATGGCTGGGCTTTCAGCATCTGAAGGCATTCTTACTTCGGGTCTGAAAATATCATAAAGCCAAGGCTATGCATCTATGAGTTTTTTAACAGAGTGCAACATGGCTCCTGCTTTCACAAGCAGCCAACTGCTAAAAATCCCTCACTGTGATTGATGTGACAGTGATGTCATGGAGTCGAGGTCCAAGAATAGAGATCAGCTTACTCAGGTAGATCATGAAAATGGGCAATTATACTTCGTTGGAAATGCTTCTATGGTGGTGGTTAGTCGTTTTAAGGAGTTTAACCACGCTGGTCATGCAAATGAGATAGACTCCCACCACAATGACGATAAGGATGCATGTAAGGTGGGATCTGTAAGTGGATTGGTTGATGCCATTGAAATTAGCAATCTTCTTCAATGCACTCCATCTCCTAAAAGGAAGGATGGAAGGCATCCTAAGTCTTGTAAAATAAATATAGGAAGGAAAAGGAACGGGGGATCCAATCCTGGCTACAGATTTAAATGAAGACAGTTGGCCAATCCAGATTATGGCTGAGATATCATTTCGGTTCTCCTCAGGCTGAGATTGCAAATAAAGAGGCTGATGGCATGAATATTCAGTGTCTGACTAGACTGTTGATGATTTCATGTCCTTTATTCAAAGGGATCTCAAAGTCTCTGTTTTTCAGAATTCTGTAATTTTGTTACACATTTTTTTAATAATAAGAGTCTTGCGCTTTTGGGAAAGGTCTCTTATTATTAAAAAAGTTATGTAATGAAAAATACAAAAATGAACCTTTCCTCTATTTAATTTTTATAATGATTTGGGATAAATAAAAGAACAAAATATGTTTAGTTATAAATATCATTTTGAATCCTAAATATATTTTGTTATCTTTATATTTTATTTTAATTTTTTAGATGAAATAATTACATTAAATTCTTAATAAACTCCAATATAATAATTATTTAGTTATTAATATAATAAAATAAATGACACTTGAAATATTAAAATTGACGTAAATTGAATGAATTGTTATCATAAAATAATTTTATGATTACTAAATCATTTTAAATATGTGTAAACATAATATATTCTTATTACATATTTATCATTATATTTATTTTAATTCAAATATTATTAATAATTTTAAAATCGACATTAACATTATTTGATAATAAATGATATTTTAAGAAATGATTTAAAATTACTAAGAAATATATCTTATGTAATTTGATTTGTAAATTCAAATAAATAAATTCTCCATTAATGTTAAAAAATTTATTTCATAATGAATATATTTAAACATAATTAGTAACAACTCATTTAGAATAGATAATTTTAAAGTGGTGTTTCTGCATGTTATAATCTCTTGTGTTAAAAATAATATTCAACGCACATAATATGTTTAGTTAATAATATAGAGTTCATATATAGAATAATTTTTTAAAATATATCTAATAAGGATAATTTAATTTATTCTTCAATGATATATTTGGTATGGTAACAAAAATTTTGACCGTAGTGAAAACCATAATGCTAAAAATATTGAAACATAGATGTTAAGAAATAAAAGGTTAAGTACACGTGTTTTAGTGTTTTTTGGAGATGTGAATTGAATGTAGTATACATCTAACCCTATAATTTTCATCTTTGGATCCACATTAGGTATGATTGACCTCCAAATAGTGAATAATTTTGGTTATTTATAAAATTCCACACCTCCTTAGTTATAAAAGAACACACACCCCTCACTAATTTACACCTATCAAGAAATTTTTATCACCATAATCAATCTAAAATCACATAAAAAGACCCCTAATATCATCATAGAATTACATTTTTGGGAGAAAAGCAATCCTAGAATGGTTTTGGTGAAAACCTAAAGAGGATAATAGAAGAATAGTTAACATTCATCAACAAGCATTTTTTTATTTCTTCCTCCACCCCCTTAAATTTTAATTATTAAATACAAATATAATAAATTAAGCATATTAAATATAATTATATTTTTTAATGTTGTGGTTCTATACAAAAACTGTTCCACTTACATAAAATGAGTTATGAAATAATCACTTTTTATAAAATTGACTATCACCTGACGAAATGATGTTGTTCGTTTTTTCATTATCATATCTCAATGTTGTATATAATGATGGATTGTTTGTTTACATATGTTTTTTATGATAATATATTTATTTTTGATTTTATTATATCACACATACCTTAAATATTCCCATTTTTTGGGAATACGATAACGTCTCCCCTATGTATTGTTGGCTACCCACTCGCAAAGCGATGTGATTTAGCCACACATTACATGAAAGGTAATAAGGATATAATTAATTAATATATATGATATATATTTATGATATATATATATATATGTGACATATTAATTAATCTAGAACTGTGATATATTATTTACCATTATTACATTCAGTCTAGTGATAAAATGGAAACAACATTCTGGCATACATACGCCTACTTTCTCCATTAACGGTGTATTTCATTTTTTATCTATAAATGTTATGAATTAATATAAAAATGTATATAATGAATATAAATACTATTTATATCACAATTAAAATTATTTTTATGATGAAACCATTATTAATGTAAGAATACCAAAACATTACTATTCAAAACATACATGAAAAACAAAGAATTTGTTTCCTGATACATGAATTTAACATGGAATTGTTAATTACAAGTAATAAAAGACCATAAGAAAAAAATTCATATCATAATATATATATGAATATGTTTCTATAATATATGTATAATAAACTTATATTTATTATAAACTAGTATCGGAAATGTATGAAGGAATTCAAGACATATTGTACGGGATTTCTATCTCACCTTTATTTTTATACGAGACACATATAATGTTCACCACATGTTTATTTTATGTATTGTATATAATTCCTAATTTTATATTATTAAGAACCTACATTAAATTAATATTATTCACATGACATTTTATGGGTAACTATTTCAATTGGTTTTATGTTCAATAGTTACCAAATCAGTAAGGGGTCATTGTGTCAATTATCCTTCTTTGAGACTTATGTCATGTTAGTCACTTATATTCCTTATTAAGGTGTATATAAAACACCTATGGCATGTAATATAATGAATTTATTTTCTAAAATGATGTAGTAATGTTCAATTAATGTTATTCCATCATAGTGTTTACAATTAAAACCATCCAAATTCATAATGATTTTATGTTATAATCTCATATTTTTTTTTATTGATTATGTTTATGATTCCAATGGTAAAATCTTGTGACCCAACACTCACAAAAATCATGAAACTCATCCACCATTGTTTTTTCTAATGCTTTCATCGGGTCGTGCATCCGTCCGTTAAGGATACTCTGTGCTGTTGCCCCGCATTCTTACTTTCCAAAGGGGGATGGCATTTGTCACTTATTTAGAGATGATTTCTCCTAGATCGAAATGAGATAATCGGATGATGGTCTCTCCTTCTCTGGATTCCTCCTCAAAATTCGTCTCCTAGTCTGGGTCTCCCATATAGATTAAGAAATTGTTTGTGAAACTCTTCCTAATTCTATATCTTTTGGATGTCAGTTAATTATGATACTTCTATATGGACATTCCAAGGGGTATTGACAGGAAAACAACCTTCAATCAGAGTAGATGTTAACATCAAGCATGTCAAAGCATCTCTAGATGAGTGGGCATTGGGAACCATTATTCTTCCTTATAAGAGGGAATCTCAAGGGTACATGACCCCTGGAATCCCACGTCAGTCGTGGGGTATGTAATTCTAGAGGCGTGTCTCTGAGGTTTTGCTCAGCTTCCCATGCTTAACAGGGGGTATGCCGTGAGTTTAATGTATTGTGGAGATGGGTCAGACTGATTGGAACACCCCATAGAGGCGGATCAAATTGGTATATCCCTAGGAGAGAGCACCTGTAGAGTTTACTAAGTGGATGGATCATGACATTCAATAAGAGCAGACACGAGGTGGTGTGTCCCATGGAGGGAATATATCACACCATGAAGGCTGATCTGGACACCACTGAGGGAATATTAGGGAAAGTGCACCCCAAAAAGGGGAATGAAGGTTGGTTTGGACACCACTGAGGGAAGATCACAGATAGTGCGCCCCACAAAGGGAAACTCCAAGGATTACCATTGGCTAGGATTGAACCTCAAGGAGGTTTATTATATACCATGTGTAGAATATGGGGATCAAAACCTAGGTAGTTTGAAGGGGAGATGACTCAGGGTGTACAAAAAGGACAACGACCCAAAGACATACTGGGGAATATGCACAGATAGTATCCCATCACAAGAGGGACACTCTTGGGTGGATGGTTATAGATTGTGTGGGACATACGCATGGTTATCTTCCCATGTGACATAAGGAGAAGAGATGGGATGAATGGAATGATCTCCCTAGGATTTAGTGGCCTCTATAAGAATCAGTATAGATTATGGATGGTTGAACGATGTGGATAAAAGGAATGGGATGGAACCAATGTGAAGATGGTGGTGATATTGGGCTTGTACCTCAAAGAGGCTTCCTACGTATCCTCGTGGTAGGGAATCAAAGTCCACATTGTTTGGTGGGGTGATGGGACACTTGAGGAGGTATCCCATGAGAATTGATTCTTGGATGGGACTCGGATGAAGTATAACCTCCTGGTTGGGGCATGATCTTCCCAGAATGCAAAGGCTCAAGGGAGGGATCATGATGAGACACAAGTGATGGGCATGAACATCGAAGAGGATTCCTACATATCCTCATGGAAGGGAATCAAATTTCATGTACTTCAAGATGGGGCATGGAATTGGAGTGTGCACAAAGGACAGTGATCTGATGACATGTTGGGGTTATGCGTGGTTATCATCCTGAGAGTTGGTCTTACGCCACTAAGGGACGGACCAAGGATGTGGGTCCCAATAAAGGGGGCACCGATGTTTACCACTGTTTTGTATTGAACCTTAGAGAGGCATCCTAGTTACCCTACCTAGGAGGTAAGGATCAAAAACCACATAGTCTTGGATGGATCATAGAATTCGAGTGTGCACAAAGGAATACAACTCGATGACATGTTGGGGTTACATGTTATTAGCAACCTGAGAGTTGTTCTTATGCCACTAAGGGATGGACCAGAAATGTGGATCCTAAAAAATATGACACCGATGTTTACCGGTGTTTGTGGTTGAACCTCATGGAGGCTTTCTATGTACCCTGCCTAAAATATAGGGATAAAAACCCATGTAGTTCATGATAGAGCATAGAATTGGGGTGTTCACAGAGGACATCGACCTGATTATATGCTGGGTTTATGTGTGGTTAGCGGCCCGAGAGTTGGTCTGACACCATTGGGATGTACCAAAGAGTTTGATCCCAACAACAGTGAATAAAACAGATTATGGTAGATTAGGATTGAAACTCAGGGAGGCCTCCTACGTACCCTACTCTGAAAAGGGAAAGGATCAAAACCCATGTAGTTCATATGGTACAGTTTAACATCATGTGGGATGAAAATAAGGCATATAGTTTAACATCGTGCAGGATGATGGTGAACCAATGTGAAGTGGTCAGTACCGATGGGTGATGGGCTTGAACCTCATGGAGGTATCCTACGTACCATTCCTAGAGAGGGAAAGTATCAAATTCCACGTGGTTTAGTGGGGGGAATGGTACTTACACACTAAGGTAGACCAGAGAGGATTCCATGGAAAATGATTACTCTAATACCATGTGATTCATGGTCAGTGTGAGTAAAAAGAGGTAGAAATATACCTGATGATGGATGGGGCTTATGCATTGAAGCTACTTGGGTGCCGTTATGGATTGAAAATGGTGGACAGGGCTTATGCATGGATGCTTCCCTAGTTCTGCTAAAAAGTTTCAATGGAGAATGGGGATTATATATGAAAGATTATCGTAATGTCTTCTTTGTGTCTAGACATGATGGAATCCCAACTCACTAGTGGGTTGAGGCATATAATTTAGGCCTATATATATGCGCTAGTGCACAAGCCAGATAACCCCAAGGGTGTTGGAACTAGTCTGAACAAAGGGAGAAAAAAAGTGTGAATCACATGCCCAACATTCTAAACATAATGGGGGAGGCATGACTAAGGGATATAACCATTGACCGTATTCGAATCACATCATCCACATCATGTTATCCTGAGATGGAAACAAAAAAACGAGGTCAAACTGCCGACCGTATTCGAAACACGGGGCCAAACTCAAAGTGTAATCCAAAGTCTTTTGGTGCGTTAGCCTAGGGAGTTAGGTGAGCCAAGGTGGAATGGGAAAAAGCTATTAGGGGTCCCTTTAGACATGAATGATTATGAAGATCTAAATGTAGGACACGCAAAGCATGAGGTGGAGTGATGTATTGTTTGAATAGATTCCAATGCTCTTGAAACTATTCCACTATAATCATGGCACGATTTATCTTAATCTTGTCACATAAACCATCACTTATTTGGAACAAAATGTCTCCTATTATTGAATGATAGGGAATAGTACAGTTTATAATCTTGTAGATAGGACTATTGGAATATTATACTTGGTGCATAAGGAATATCTTGTTTGCAGCAAGAGTAATCCTATGTTTGTCACAAAGGTTGTAATACAGTTTAAAGTCATATAGATTGGGCTATTGCCATTAGGCGCCTAGAAATGGCCGGTGTTGGGAATTAGGAAATAGTAGTCCTTTATGGTTAAACTAAGAATAGGATTCAGGTGATGGGTTTTGGAAGAGTTTCTTGAGGAATGGTTTGACTCAAGGTACTTGGGGAACTGATGATGAGAATCTCTAGTCACAACATTAGAAAGGGACCAAGAGGAATATGTAAACTCAAGGAATTTCATGATGTGTGTAGGAGTGTATCAAATCATGGTATTCCATAGGTTGGAGGTAGATGTGCATAAGGGTGCAACAGAAAATGTCAGCGTCCTGGGAAGAAAAGTTTTCTATGCGACTCTAAATTTTTCATGGGGTTTAGTGGGGGTAGTGAAGGAACAGACCCAGAGGACTGGGACTGTAAGCCGACAATGATCCTGAGTGGGGGTATGGGGGTACAAACCCTATAGTATGTATCAGTGGGTGTGTAGGTAGGAGATTAATAAATTATAGGGATTTATGAAGTAGCTTCATAGAGGAAAGGTGCCCGCAGAGCATGGGGTCTCACGAAGTAGCTTTGGGAAGGAAAGGTGCTCGCAGAGCATGGGGTCTCAAAAAGTAGCTTCACGAAGGAATGTTTCTCACGGAGCATGGAATCACCTTACCATAAGGTGCATTATTTGGAGAGTTCTATGTGATGTCTTAATGATTTGTGAAGCTTTGAGAAACTCAAATGGGTCTCCCTCCTTCGAAAAGGGTGGAGGCCATTACAAAAGGAATCCCTTCGCAGTTCTTGGGAGAACCACAAAATTAGAGATCTGCTACTGAAGGGGCGGCATAACCATTCATATTAAGGGGGGTGATATGGCTATTTATAAGTAATGGAGGTCGGAAGAGCTCTCTATGGTGTGAAAATGTGAGGCGAGAAGAGAAAATGATACTTCGAAGGAAGTCACGCTCTTCAACTAGAGGAAGTTCCCTCATGTTTCTCGTAGTCATAGAGGTTATCGTCACAACCTTTACAGTGCTCTCAATGGCTTTAGTCAAGTTCCTCAGACTCGCAGATACTTCCATCATGGCCTTAGCAGTGCTCATTGAGGCTTTGGACAAGTTCCTCAGACTTTCAGAGGCTTCTATCACGACATTATAGGTGCTCATGGAGTATCCGGTTAAGTTCCTATGCTCTTCGATAATGGAGGGAGCTTCAAAAATGGGATCTATGACATAATTTTGTATCCCAACATTGAATGTCCATAACTCATAATCTATAACTCCATTCAGGCTCTATGACCAGCCAAATCAATGCTTGTGAAACAGGTTACACTCTTAGATCATTTATGGAAGCATTTGGGATATATTGTGGATGCATTTTCCAGTACAAAAACTGTTTATTCCAAGAGAATAAATTTTTACTTTCATTTCCCTCACTTCATATATTGAATAGATAAAAAATTATTTTAATAAAAATCTTATTTTCGATAGAAAAAAAATTTAATTCCAAATCCATTTTTTATAAAAGAAATTCAAAATTTGTTATGTTTAAAACGTTTTTTTCAATGAATAATGGACATTTTATTGTAGATTTTTTGAAAATTACATTTAAATATCCCTTTATAATTTTTTTACATTTATTTTCAATGAAAATTATTTCTAAAATATTTTTTGTTTTCAAAGGTAATTTTCAAAGAAAACTTATTTTCCCTCAAATAAATATTTCATGTGATCATTAAAAATAATTTTATATCAATGATGAAATCCTTTTATGTTACATATTCATTATTTGGGTTATTATCCAATTATAACATTCTTAATATTTCTCTAAATGGTTTATTATTACAATGGAATTATTTTTATGAAACCTAGTTCTCTTCCATAGGTAATACCATGATATGATTTTTATGAATCCCTCTAATTTTTCATGGGTAATGATATGATAAAATGATGAAATTATTATGAAACCTATCTCTTTTCTACATATTATTACATGATGAAATGTTTATACTGCCCATTTCAATTCATGGGTAATGAAATGGTGAATTGTTTATGATATTATGACTCATATATGTATGATTTCATTATATGATGACTGGGACATATATCTCCTTCCAATGAATTAGGTAATTTTATATGTTTTATGAGGTCAGAGTGTACATTGGTGGTTAGACCAAGCCTAAATGGGGGAACATGAGATTTCTTCCAAAGAAAAAAGTAGTTACATAGGTTGTTTCCACAATTATGAAAGAAGGTACACGAGATCTCATCCAATTCCTGAACTAGGTACCGGGGTGGTTATCCCAATACAAACATTTTATTATTGTATTGGTGGTTAGATTTGACATAAAACAATTTATTATTTTGTGTATGAAAAAATATATGTATTAAGATAATGTTATGATCTCATTGATCATATTCTTTAATTCCATTGTAATTCATGTCTCATAAACTAAAAAACTATATTTCCTGACTCGATATTATAATAATTAATATGCATGGTATGGTTTTAAAATGTTATGTTCATGATCTCATACCATTAAATTCATTTTATGCTTATGTATCTCACTTTTTTACCCTTACCAAGCATCTAAGATCACCCTTTTTTATGTTTCCTTTCCATAGTTAACTAAGGATGGTTTTACGTAGGGTTTTTCTGTGAATATTACTTAATGTGAAGATATTGATGGGTGAAATTAAGATATTTTAGGAATTAAGAAAATAGTGTTCTTCATTTCCAAATGAAAAAAATATTATGGTCCTCAGTCATGTGTTTTGGAAATGTAATCAATATTATTATTAAAATATTTAGTATCCATATATAAAAATATTGGTTCAGTATAATTCCATACATGAAGACCACCATAAATGTATCAAGATAGCAATTTAATATTATGTTCATCAAATTAATAATTATTTATGGGGAATAGGTTAGACCAAATGTAATTACTAGATATTCATAATAGACATAACTCTACTGAAAGGGAGTTTTCAGAATGTCACCGTATTTATGGTGAAACTAGTGGTAGCAAGACTGAATATCATTCCTAGAGATCCAGTTATCCCCTTTAAAATGGTGAAATATATCATCTATCCATTGAAACATATAATTTTTAGTTACCATAAATTGGTTGAGCATCTAGTAATAAATATATAGGATCATTTCACTATTATCTTTCTTAAAAATGAGATAAGGTTTTCCCCATGGTGACACTCAAGATTATAATAACATATTAAAAACAATTATTCCATATGAGTATTCAAATATTTAGATTATATTGTTTTTATAAGTAAAGAAGGAATAAATATATGTTTTGTATAAGGTACTAAATCAATTAAAAATCTCAACATCACTTTCTGGTGGAATACCATATAAATTAGAAGTAAAATGTAAGGAAACTAGATATAAAATTTAGCGGTATAATATTTCATGGATTATCTATCCAAGTAAAATGAAAACCCATATATTACCCTTATTCACTATGAAAAATAATGAATGACTCCACATGATATCTTGTCCCATTCCCCATGAAATACATGACACATACCATCAGGCATGGTAATAGAGACCTTATAATGATAACAGTCAATTGAGGCTTTATGACCTTTTTTCCAATCCATCATAAGAATGAAATCAGAATATTTCATATTAGGGACCATACAATTATGGGTAATCTCAATCTCTTATAAATGGAAAAAAATAAGGACACTGAAGACCCTATAATCTCTTCATCTCAAGGGGTATAATATTATCTATCACAAATGATAAAATATAAATCGGAAGGTTCAGTAAATCATCAACATGGGATGATATAAACGAGTGAGATAAACTAGTATCAAATAAAGAAGTCACTAAATATATGGATACAGTGGTGGCACCTCTCACAATCAGTAGACCCTTATTAACATCTTCTGGAGACACTTTCACCATGTAAAGATGCTTTATTATAGATTCCTATAGTTGGTACCCTTTTGTTTTTGGAACATATGAATGCACCAAAATAATTTCAGGTGTTGATGAGCCTATGTGAGTACATAGGGAAGAAAAGGTATAATTTTTTTTCAGGTTACCTATTCATCCATAAGAATTATAGATCTTAAGAGCCTTAGTGAAAACATGTTTAGAAATCCCAATATGCCCACAATGGAAGAAAGTTAATGAAACTCTTCTGGAATTGGTGGGGGTCTAGTATAACCCTTCTATCAAGATCATTCATGAGTATCATCATGATTCATATTCCTATTAACATAAATCATAGAAATGCTATTTGGGGAAAACAGAACACCTATCAATGCTGACATTCTAGCTAAGTCTAACTCATCCATTAAGTCTTTAACCAGTACACAAACAAAGGAATTCATCATTATTATAATAACATGGGATTGAATGTAATCTTAATGTCCCATATCAAATATTTTTACCTTAATCATCTCATTAGTAAAAATATCATATGAAATTTATAGTAGCATATGTAAGAATTTTTCATACAGGTTCACAGTCTTGTCACTGTTCAAGAGATTATGAAAATTCAATGACTATTCAAAAACCATTGACTATGTATAGAACTGACTAGTTAAAGGTCCTTTAAGTATTTACACTACAACCCTTAAAGATTCATCATAATCTCCATTGAATCCCACAATATACTGCTAGTTCACTTATGCTTAATTCAAGAACAATTTATATTATTCGAATCAAAAAATTTGAAGAACTCAAAATCCACTCAATTCCATTAATGTTATCATCTTCCTCTTGACGATCATTAATGTATTTTAAAATACGTGATTTCTCAAAATGAAACCCTTTTACATGATATCTAGAGTCGTCCCCTAGATTTTCCATGACTGGAGCCTAAATGGGAATGGGTGTGGCTACCTTCACTATTTCTTGGACATCACATGCTATTATCTAAATGAAATTATGGTTAATTGGAGGGTTCTACATCTATGTTTGATCAAGGATTAATCTCTCCTCAGGTCGGTTCTAGAATCTTCTTAGAGGTATGTTATTGCACACCATCAATAGAATACTCATAAATCATTGACCAAGACACTTATATGAATAATTAAAATTAAATTCATGATTTTAAAAGCCCAAAAAAAATCCAAGTCTTGAATTTTCATAACACACTATTCAAATAGGTAAAAATTAGATAAAAATACTCATCAAAGTCCATTTTCCCCATAAACGATGGTGACTTACGGCTTATTATGAGATGAACTAGCCATACAGTCATTAAAAACTACCATATAATTAACATAAATCCTACCTACTGCTTACTAGGACAACCCATACAACATTCCATCCTCAATGAATGATTCTGAACCTATCTTTGATACATAATTTTCACAAGAAAGCCTAAATACCCATCTATTCTATTCTATATCCATCTTTGACATTAGTATGTGATCCCCATGTGTTGGAGACTAGAACATGACATCATACAAGAATAACTATGGAATGATTTAGCTAGATTACAGTAGAGGAAAAACAGGATACTATTTGTTATTTCTGAACCCCTCAAGGAGAAAGTACCAAAATCCAAATATGTAAAACATTACCTAAGAAGATGGATAAAAAACTCAAAGGGAACCACAATTTCATCCTAAAAAGTGTTATAAAAAACCCTTTGTAACAATGGGACATAACCTCCATTAGTCAACATCACTACTCCATAATACAAATGATCAAGAACATCCACTACATCCAACTGTTTCTTTCCCATTTCTCAGACCTGAAATATGAAAATATACAAACACCCTATCAAAATTTAGGGCTTTAGCTATAAAATATAGAAGGGTATCACCCTGTCTTCCATAATAGAATCCATAAAAATTATCCACTCATGATTTAAATTTAAATAAAAAATGGAATCACATAAATATCATTTCCATATTTAAAACAATACATGATTTATTTTCAATGGAAATAAAAATTTTAAAATAGGGATTAAATAAAAATTTTACATATAAATTTATATAAATCATTTGGCATGACTAAAAAACTTATATAATCATTGGAATATATAATAAAATACAATATAGAAAGAACCATGTTTATCTTACCTGTAGTACATTAGTTTCTAAATATAGTAACCCCACACTCCTCAAATAAATTATAATGAAAAAACATGTCGAAATATCCCAAATTCTTAGGATGAATAGGATTGATCAACATCCTGTTAGGGATAATCATGTCGAATTAGTTTTTTATATATTCCATTATAAATCCATTAATAGGAGATCAATATCATTACATGATTCCCCAAAATAACACACTAACTACCTAGGGTATCATGTGATAAATAAATAAATAAACAATGGAAAAAAACCTCAATTAAAATCAATCATCATTTACAATATAATTTGCCACCTTTAAGTTTCAATAATCCCATTCAATTTTGAAACAAAAACATGGGTTTTTAATTATTTTATTCATTTTCAATACATTTAAAATAATTTATTTTCATAATTTATATTTAATATATTTCCCTTATTACAATTCTCAAATCATTTAATCAATTAAATCATTTTCAAATTTTACCCCACAATTCAATTTTTTTGGAATTAGGGTGTTTTATAAAAATCCATTCCATTTCAAATTATTATTTAAAATCATACCAACTAGGGGATCTATAAATAAATTTAAAGATATTTCATGAAAATCATAAAATTCAATGTTTCAGTTTCATGGAAAATCTCACATAGAACAACATAAATGTAATCACAGAAACAGAAGATCAACACCTGTAGTGGAAAAACCAATTAAAATTTATGGTAGGTAATATCTATGAATCTAATATAGAATCAATATTAATATAAAGTTTGATAATATTGATCAAAAACATGATTATCATTCAATATCTATGAAGGAACGAATAGAAGAAAAGATAAAAATAAAAAAATATGAGATCTACTTACTAGAGAGGGATAAGATCTTCCACAAGCACAGTGATTTTCCAGATGTGGATATTGAAGGATCCAAAATTACTTTTCAGAACCTCCATAGAAAGGGAAAATTTAATTAGGTTTGAATTAGATGATAGGAAACATAAAAGGGGGTTTATGAATTTAAAATTTATTTTTTGAATCATTAATGACCTAACACATAGTTTTCTAGATGGGGTACTAGGTTAGGGGAAACCATGCACCAACCATGCACCCATACTATTTGGGGTGAATAGTTTTCCCCTTGGTTGGACCATGGTTTGGGAAACAATGCATCAATCGTGCATTATCCACTTTCATGGAAGTGCATGGTTTGTACTAGGGGACACGAAGTTTGAGAATACCATGTGGCTACGGTGAACAACCCAATAAGATTCCAAAATATTACAAAATATCAATAAATGACGTTAAAACAAGACCTGACTTAAAGGAGATCATAATAATTGTTAGGGAATACCTGAAAACAAGTACTATAATGTTAAATGTCAAAATATTATTAATGATTTCCATGTTAATCAACACTATTCAATTTATATTATCCATCTCATCATGTCTATATCCAAAGAGGAAAACATAATTTCAAAATTGATAATATAATGATGATTATATTCCCCTAATAATGTGTTTATCATAAAATATCTCCTTTTCCATAAATCAATTTTCTAGTTCATCACTACCATTCAATATATTATACAACATACATAATGAAAAACTATTGAGGATTAATCTTATGATGTTTTGTTATTATTATGACCAAAATACCAACAATTAAAATTATATTAAAAAATAATTCATTGAATCCTAGTCTATAAATTCATTAATCATTCCACAATCATCACACCCAATTAACTATGCTTCTTTGTCATATTTAAAAAAACATTCCTCCAATATGAAATTCATAGTTTCTTATTTATCAAAAATATAAACATTAAAGAAAAAATAATTTTAGTTCTCTTTATAATAATTCCCATAAGGATATTTATCTTGATTATACACAAACATGCCATATTTAAAACATTAAACCCTTGATGATTCATTATTGAGGCCATTATTATCATCCATTTAACCAAGAAATGTTTTCATGTTTTCATGATAATTACTTTCCTAATGTACTACATTTACACACTCAAAAAATCTGTATGTTCCTCTTATACAACAATTAGGGTGCTCGTTAACACATTCATGACATATAAAAAACTGAATCTTCTTTCATCTTTGGCCTCCACCTGTAAGGATCCAACACCAGTTACCTAGATCCAGTGCCTTATTGGTTACATTGGAATACACACAATTAATAAGAATCCCAATGGACCAAGTAGTTTAGTATTATTGGAAACAAGATACATATATAAGTTCACCATTACAACTTGTAATGAAAAAAAACATAGAAACTCCATAGAGAAACTTCCATAAGTCCTAGGTTATTTCAGCATGTCATTCATAATTGAATTATTATTCCCCTATGGAAATGGAAAATAATAAAGGGGTGAGATCAAATTCTCCGTAAGGGTAAGAAACATAGCGGATGGTAACATAAACATTAGACACGGTGAATAATTGAAAACACATGCCTTTAGAAATAAACGTGAATATAATATGGTAGAAATATGAGCTGAGTAAATATTTCCATAACATTACATAATCATGGGTATTATAATAGAAGAATAACCACATGAACCATCAATAATATATTGATAATATGGGATAAACATAAACAACATACACATTAATATATGAAATGTAAATAGCTTTCCCAGAACATTAAGAAAAAACACTAACCATTCGAAGTAAACTGATGAATTGATTTAATATAGAACATAAATAGGTAAAATAATCATAAACCATTAAATTGAATATTGTATATGATAACATAGAACAGTAATCCCAATAATATATAAGAATCTACAAGAGTGTTGAAATAGAGGAAGATACTCTTATAAAATCATCGAGTAATTCTTGAAATAAATACTATTTTACTTTGAAAAGAAGTGTTATTTTGGAAAAATCTTTGTATAAAACCAGAAGTGAATTAAGATATTATTTTCATAAAAAATTAGTGATTTTATATATATGATGTTTTCCAAAAACAGATTATATATTTTCCTTGAAAATAGGTTAGAAATTGAGATATTCCCTTGAATCGGGCTTGTATTTCGAAAACAATTTGAATGATCCTTTTAAAACATGTAACTGACCATAAAATAAAGAAGGATTATGGTTTGTGTACATATATAGAACAATATCACAGAATTTATGATGAGTATATAATAATAAATAATAATTTCATTGTGGTAATTTAGACAATGAAAATAACCCGAATGGAAATGGAAGTTCGGGTGAAAAAACCCTTACCTTAAATCCGAACGTGTTCCGATATTGAGCTTATGGACCATGAATATGAGATCATACATATCAATAACTTATTTCAGTACCTAATATACATGTATTTAGTTTATCATTATTCTGTTTAGTTCATTTATGTTATCATTTATATGTTATTATATTGAATTTCGTCGTTTCAGAGTGTTTGTTTTCTTCATTTTCATAATCGATTCACTTGTTTTTAAGTAATGAAGATCATGTGGAATGGTATTAAATATCTATAATTGAAGCTAAATATTATTTATGAACATACAAAATTTTTAATGGTCATTTCCATCATTTTGTTACATGGAATGAGGAAGAATCCTTAAATGAAAACCACTTTGATTATTTTGTGGTATTTGGATTATTATGAACTAGTTTTGTCATATGATTTAATAATATTTAAATATACTAGTTCCTGAATATTAATCAGGTTATGATACATTTATTATAGTCCGGTTCAACAATTAAAATGGTTTCATGAACAGTAATGAAATATAAATTGAAGAACGAAACTTCGTCGTCCATGAAGGTTATAAATTGGAACCTCTTGGACGTTGATTTCATTTATAAAAATAAAAGAGAGGGAGTAAAAATACTGATGATGGATATTAAATTGAAATGATATTATTCTAGTATATAGACTATAATGGAATTTATCATGGTCATTTGGATAGTGTATGTGAAGAGAGAAAAAGAATAGAGATGATCTGGAAAATAAGAGAAAAGGTGAGAGATCCCTTATGAAAATTTTCCAGCCTAACGACATCGCATAATATTTCATAAAATGAAATTATGAGAGAAAAAAATACCTAATTATATTTAAAGTAAAAGGACAGTAATAATAATACATAAAATTAAGCTCCAACATATTAGAACGAAAATTCAAATAGATAATATAAAATAAGTGTCGACTAAAAGAGGAGGGTGAAGGATTCCCTTACCTTATAGAGTAACTCCTAGAACCTGAAGTTTGAGAACTTCGGGGATTAAAGAAAACCTTGGGAGGACTCTTAGAGAAGTAAACCCACCAGATCTTTGAGGATGAGGGATTTGGAATGAAATAAAATGAATGGATGATTGGGTATTTATAGAAAAAGATAGAGAGTTTTTTAATAATTTCAAAGGGATACCTCATTAGTGGTTTTTTCCAATCCATGGGCTTGCCCATGGTATTTGCCCATTTTTTATCCACTTGGGACACCTAATTTCATATGTTAATGTACACAAGTTTACCATCCTTTTATTTTAATTATTATATCCTTAAACTACTGAATACTCAAAACTGTATTTTTTACTATTAATGAAAAAATCAATTATTTTAAAAAAATCCCAAAAATTCACCCCTACCATTTTTCGACGCATAGAATTCAAATGTGAACTCCATTTTTCAAAATTAATTTTCTAAATATTATTAATTTAATTTTTAAATAAATTTATAGTTAATTCAGATAATAATAATTTTAAAGGTGTAATTACTTTTATATCACATTGAAAATATAATTAAGATCTCATTATCCTATGGCCTTAAGAAAATAAATTAATATAATTATTTACTATTCATAAGGGTCATATTACTATTCATATTAATATTCATAAGGGTATGTTATCATTCACCGAAAAATCATGTTTGTTCTATCAAATTCCAAATGACTTACTTATCAGAACTCTAGATGACCGTTTCTCGAAATTAAAAACACAGTAGATGAAATGTTGTGTTTAATGGCTAGATTATAAAATTCATTCAATATTTTTTTTCAAAATCTTGGGGTGTTACATTCTCCCCTTCTTAAAAAAATTTCATCCTCAAAATTTCATTTTACAATCTAGGCCAAAAACAGGTGGGGGTACTTTTCATTCATTACTTCCTCCAGATCCCATGTTCCCTTTTCGTACTTATGGTTTTTCCATAGTACCTTTACCAGATGAGTAGTCTTGTTGCATAGAAATTTGTCTCTATGATTCAAGTTTCTCATTGGCTACTCCTCATAGGAAATATCATCCTCGAACTGTGGCACCTCTAAAGAAAGTACATGTGAAGGGTCTGGTATGTACTTCCATAAGATAAATACATAAATGACATCGTGTACTTTGGACATGGTAGGTGGAAGTGCCAGTCGATAGACCATAGCTCC
Source organism: Viscum album (assembly GCA_963277665.1). Classification (NCBI taxonomy): domain Eukaryota; kingdom Viridiplantae; phylum Streptophyta; class Magnoliopsida; order Santalales; family Viscaceae; genus Viscum; species Viscum album. The sequence continues at coordinate 258,516,889 of OY728125.1, read as the reverse complement.
GACTCGATCGGGGCTTTCAAAGGGGGTGATATAAATGGGACTTAGCTTTCCTTTTTTCCCAAACCTCGTGACCTTCTTTCATAGAGATATGTATATAAATAGAAGGTCTCTAACTTTGAATTCATGGTCTCGTCAATGGTTATCCACATAGCTCTTCTGTTGAATTTGGGCTGCCTTGATATGCTGCTAAATGATTTTCACCTTCTCTGCCATTTCTTCAACCAATTCAGGTCCCAGCAGCTTTTTCTCATAGACTTCATCCCAACACACTGGTGTTCTAAACCTTTTCCCATAAAGGGCTTCATATGGTTCCATTTGTATGCTCGACTGGAAACTGTTGTTGAATGATAATTCAACCAGTGAAAGATGTTGGTACCACCCTCCTTTGAATTCCATAGAACATGCTCTCAACATGTCTTCAAGTGTATAAATAGTCCGCTCAGATTGGCCATCAGTTTGAGGATGATAGGTCATACTGAAGTTCAGTTCAGTGCTTATAGCATGTTGGATACTTTTCCAAAACATCGAGTTGAATCTAGGGTCACGGTTGGATACAATAGATAGTGTTACACCATGTAGCCTTACCACTTCATTGATGTAAACCCATGCAAGTTGGTCTAATGAGAAGTTCTCTCGAATCGCGATAAAGTGAGTTGTCTTTGTAAGACGACCCACAACAACCCATATGGAATTGATTCCTTTGGATGTACTTAGAAGTCTAGTGACAAAGTCCATGGTAATGTTCTCCCACATCCATGTTGGTATGGGTAGTGGTTGCATCATCCCCTTATACTTTTGCCTCTTATCCTTCACTTGTTGACATACCAGGCACTTTGATGTATATTCAGGCATCTCCCATTTAATATTGTCCCAACAATAGTTTTCTCAGAGATCTCGATGCATCTTTGTTCTACCATGGTGTATAAGGAAATTAAAGCAATGCACATCATCCAATAGTTCTCTCTTTAGCTCCAGAATAGTGGGAAAACAAATCATCTTCCTAAATTTAGAAAATCTACCTTCATATGTGAAGTCAGTCAACTTCTCATCATTTATATCTTTAAATTTATTTTGAAAATCCTCAACATCAGCCTGAGAACATTTTAACCTCTTCAGTAAAGAAGGTTGGGAAACCATTTGAATATGTAGTGATGTATTACCTTCCTTGAAAATTACCATATCCATCTTTACTAGATCCATGAACAAAGGATCCCTTTCAACTCTCATCTTGTTCTGAACTCCATGATCCTTTACGCTCAAAGCATTTTCTACCTTATTTTCCTTCCCTGGGTGGTAGTGTATTGAGAAATCATAGTCTTGTAGTATCTCAATCCATCTCCTTTATCTCATGTTAAATTCTTTCTGTGAGAATATATATTTTAAACTCTTATGATCTGTATATATCTCACATTTTTTTCCATAGAGGTAATGTCTTCAAATCATCAGAGAAACCATTACCACTGCTAACTCAAGATCATGAGTTGGATAGTTTAATTCATGAATTTTTAGCTGTCTAGATGCATATTCAACCACTTGAAAATTCTTTATAAGGACACAACCAAGTCCATTCTTTTATGCATCGCTATAGATAACAAACCCATCATTCCCCGATGGTAGGGTTAGGATCAGAGCATTCACTAAAATCCTCTTAAATTCTTCAAATCATTCTTCATATTAATTTTTCTATATGAACATAACCCCTTTTCATGTGATCTTGGTCATTGGGTTGGCTAAATGAGCAAAGTTTTAAAAGAAACGCTGATAATAACCTGGTAAATCAATAAAACTACGTACCTCAGTTACGTTCGTTGGAGTAGGCCATTCCTTCACAACCTTTTTCTTTGTAGGATCTAAAGATATTCCATCCTTAGAGACAATGTGGCTCAGAAAGGCAACTGATTGGAGCAAAAAATCACACTTGCTAAACTTCCTATATAATTTATTTCTTCTCAGAGTCTTCAGAATAGTGCGCAAGTGATTTTCATGTTCTTCATAGATTTTAGAGTGCACAGGGATATCATCAATAAACACCACCAAAATGTAATCAAGATATTCCTTGAAAACTATATTCATCAAATCCATGAAAACAGATTGTGCATTAGTTAGTCCAAAAGGCATTACAGTAAACTCGTATTTCCCGTACCTAGTTCGGAATGCTATTTTTGGAATATCTTATTTCCTCACAAGTAACTGATGATATACAGATCGAAGATCAATTTTCGAAAAATATTGGGATGCATGAAATTGATCGAATAAATCATCAATTCGTGGTAGAGGATACTTATTCTTTATTGTAACAAAATTTATTTCCCTTAAATCAATGCAAAACCTCATAGACCCATCTTTCTTCATTAAAAAAAGAACATGGGCTCCCTATAGAGAAACTCCAGGGTGAATAAATCCTTTATCACTCAATTCCTCTAGTTTGTTTCATTATCTCCACTAACTCCACAGTGGTCATTCTACAAGGGGTCTTTGATATGGGCCTTGGACTAGGAATTAAGTCAATGGAAAACTCAATTTCATGCATTAGAGGATGTCTAGGTAAATCCTCTAGAAAGACATCAATATATTCTTGCACAACAGGTACATCTTCTATTTGAACATTCATTTCTTCACCCATAGTTATTTCATTCTATTCCTCCCTGATTATTGAATTCAGTAGAGCTACTGGGGTGGATCTAGATGAGAATCACATGGTGAGGTTTCTGCTCTAAAAATAAGAGATTATACACCATTGTTGCAAATAGATCTTCATATCATAATTTGATAGACAATCCATACCATTAATTATATCATAATCAACCATTGGTATGATGATAAGGTTAGAATCTAAAGCATGTTTTTGTGTCACAAGGGGGACTAATCGACACACCTTTGTTGCAATGATACATTCACTATGAGTTTTGACTGATAACTCTTTTATTAAATCAAATTGGACATATTTAATTTTTTTGAAAATTTGGGAAGATATAAATGAATGCGATGATCCAGAATCAAATAAAGTATTGGCTAATTTGGATGAAACAATCAATGTACCTACCACCACTTTGTTATGAACTTCAACCTCCATAGTTGTAACTGCATAAGCTTAGCCTTTCTCCCTTGGACATATTTGGGGAACATATCCCTGATTCTTAAGACATTCATGTGAATAATGTACCATCTCTTCGAATATATAGCACAAAACATTGGTAGCTTTTTCTTCCCCTTACAATCTAGAGATAGGTATACTTTTTCTCCGCAATTGTAATAGACTCCCATTCCCTTTACGAAAGTTCCAGGGATGTTTCTTCCCAAAATTACAGCATGATGGAAATGAAACTCTTCCATTCTTCCTCATTTCTTTATTTCCTTTCCCAGAGTTTTCAGATTCCTTCTTCTTCTCTTGCTTTCCTTTAATGTCATAAGACTCAGAGAATTCATTTTATGTCTTGATTGCACTTAAGATTATATCTTCATATGATTCAAAACATTGGGAGGAAAGATCCCTTCAGAGGAATGGTTTTAAACCGTCAAAGAATCGATCAATTTTGCTCCTTGGATTACGTATATAGTCTAAAACATGCCTTGACAGCCTTGTAAAGTTGGCTTCATACTTGGCCACGTTTTCATCCTCCTTTTACCTCAGATTCAAGAATTGCCTCTCCATATCTGCTCACTGTTCACGAGGGAAATATTTTTCTATGAATATTTCCTTAAAATCCCTCCATTAGATCTCTTATATTTCTTCCTCCTCCTTTGTGTTTTGGACTAAAGACCACCACTGATCCGCATCACCCGTTAGATGATAAACTGTCATGAGAAGCTTCTCTCTTTCGTAACATCCCAATGCGAGAAATATCTTCTCAAATGAACATATACACTGCTCTGCTACAAATGTGTTTGTAGTCCCATTTAATAATGGAGGTTGTTGTCGCATAAAGCGATCTAACATAGCTCCTCCACGTGGTGGATCTATTTTCTCCAGACAAGTAAGGTTATTATTCATAACCTGAGTAAGTTATCCCAGTATAGTTATGAGTTTTTCAGCACCCGAGCCACCATCATTATCTTGCATTAGAGGGAAATCCCTACAGGGGACACGTGCATTCATGCGGTTTCGATTCCTTCCACTTGGCGCCATCTATATATAATTTCATACACTACATTAGGTTACGAATCATAATTTTTAATCTTAACTTATCAAATGACTTAGCAAAAATTGAGATTCCTATGCATGGTTAATCCCATATTCACAAAAATTGTTTATTTGAGTAAAATTTTATATTTCAATCCTTTATAATGGCTTGTAAAAAATGTGGATTATCCTATGCATGTCCCCCAAGAGTGTCATAACCAAGAGTGCACTAGGGTCCGTTGTCGTCCATCAGTTCCGGTTCGAGTCTAGCTCAAAGCGGTGTTTTCAGGTTTTACACCTAGATACATTTATGCTAGAGCCGCCTCTACCTACTCATATCTAGGCAGGGATGTATTTCTTAAAAGATCCACATAATCTATTCCTTAGCAAAATACCAGGTTTGTATTGTATGTATATCCTCAAATACTAACTTAGGGACTTTTCCTTAATTCTATGTTTTCTAAATCTAGTTTCCAAGTATTCTACTATACTTCCTCTGATACCAACTGTACGGACCCGAACCTAGTTACCCAGAGTCGGTGCCTTATTGGTTAAATTGGCATACAAACAAGGAATAATCATCCCAATGGACCGAGTCTTTTAGTATTATTGTAAACAAGATACATACATAAGTTCATCGTTACAACTTGAAATGAGAAACAAGATATAAACTCCAAAGGCAACTTCCATAACTCCTAGGTTATTTCAGCATGTCATTCATAATATAATTCTTCTTGCCCTATGGAAATAAAACATAATAAATGGGGGATCTCAAATTCTCAGTAAGGGTATGAAATACAGTGGAAGATGACATAAATATTAGACATGGTGAATAATTGAAAACATCTGCCTTTAGAAATAAAAGTGAACATAATATGGTGAAATATGAGTTGAGTAAATATTTCCATAAGATAACATAATCATGGGTATTATACTAGTCTAATAACCACATGAACCATCAATACTATAATCATAATGAGAGAAAAACATAAACAACATAAACATTAATGTATGAAATGTAAATAGCTTTCCCCGAACATTAAGCAAAAACACTAAGCATTCAAAGTAAACTGATGAATGGTTTTAAGATAGCACATCAATAGTAAAAATAATCATAAACCATTAAATTGAATATGGTATATGACAACATGGAATAATAATCCCAATAATACATAATAATCAACAATATTGTTGAAATATAGGAAGATACTCTTATAAAATCATCGAGTAATTCCTGAAATAAATACTCTTTTCCTTTGAAAAGAAGAATTCTTTTGGAAAAATATTTTTATAAAACTAGAAGTGAAGTAAGATATTATTTTAATAACAAAATTAGTGATTTTATAGATATAATTGTTTCCAAAAAGGGATTAGATATTTTCCTTGAAAATAAGTAAGAAATTCGGATATTCCCTTGAATCGGGCATGTATTTCGGAAACAATTTGAATGATCCTTTTAAAACATTTAACTAACCATAAAATAAAGACGGATTATGGTTTGAGTACATATATATAACACTCAAAAAAAATTTATGATGAGTATATAATAATACATAATAATTTCATTGAGGTAATTTAGACAATGAAAATAACCCGAATGTAAATAGAAGTTCATGTGGAAAAACCCTTACCTTAAATCCGAATGTGTTACCCTCTTGAACTTATGGTCCTTGAATATGAAAATATACATATCAATAACTTATATCAAAAACTAATAGACATGTATTTATTTTATCATAATTATGTTTAGTTCATTTATGTTATTATTTATAAGTAATTATAGTGAATTTTGTCGTTTCAGAATGTTTGTTTTCTTGATTTTCATAATCGGTTCACTTGTTTTTAAGTAATGAAGATCATGTGGAATGGTTTAAAATCACTATAATTGAATTTAAATATTATTTATGAACATCTAGAATTGTTAATGGTCATTTCCATTATTTTTTACATGGAATAGGGATGAATCATTAGATGACAATCACATCGATTATTTGGTGGTATTTGGATTATTATGAACTAGTTTTGTCATATGATTTAATAATATGTACATATACTAGTTCCTGAATATTAATTATGTTATTATAAATGTATTATAGTCTTGTTCAACAATTAAAATGGTTTCATAACCTATAATGAAGTAGAAATTGATGAACGAGACTTCGCCGTCCATGAAGGTTATAAATTGGAACCTCGTGGACGTTTATTTCATTTATAAAAATAAAAGGGAGGGAGTAAAAATATTTATGTTGGATCTTACATTAACATGATATTATTCCAGTATATATATGATACTAGAATTTATCATTTTCATTTGGATAGATGATATGAGGAGAGAAAAAGAAAAAAGATGATCTTGAAAATAAGGGAAAATGTGAGAGATCCCTTATGAAAATTTGGCAACCTAACGGCGTCGCTTAATATTTCATAAAATGAAATGATGGGAGAAAAAGGGTACCTCATTATATTGAAATTAAAATTACAGTATGAATAATACATAAAATCAAACTCCAACATATTAGAACGAAAATTCAAAGAGATAACATAAAATAAGTGTCGACTAAAAGAGGAGGGTGAAGGATTCCCTTACCTTGTAGAGTAACTCCTATAACATGAAGGTTGAGACCTTGGGGGATTAAGGAATCCTTGGGAATACTCATAGAGAGGTAAAACCACCAGATATTTGATGATGAGGAATTTTTAATGAATGAAAACGAATGGATGAATGGGTATTTATAGAAAAAGAGAGGGAGTTTTTTAATAATTTCAAAGGGACACCTCATTAGTGGTTTTTTGCCAAACAATGGGCTTGCCCATGGTATTTTCCAATGGTTTTAACCACTTGGGACACCACATGTCATATGTTACTGTACACAAGTCGACCATCCTTTTATTTTAATTATTATTCCATTATGATTTCATTAAACTTCTAAATACTCAAAACTGTATTTTTTACTATTTATGAAAAATTCAAGTATTTTAGAAAAATCACAAAAATTCACTCCTACCATTTTTCGACGCATAGAATTAAAAAGTGAACACCATTTTTCAAAATTAATTTTCTAAATATTATTAATTTATTTTTTAAATAAAATCATAGCTAATTCAGATAATAACAATTTTAAAGGTGCAATTAGTTTTTTATCACATTGAAAAATTAATTAAGATCTCATTATTGTATCGACTTATGAAAATAAAATATTGTTATTATTTAAAATTCATAAGGGTCATATTACTATTCACATTACTATTCAGAATTTTATTTTACTATTCACCAAAAAACCATGTTTGTTCTATCAGATTCCAAATGACATACTGATCACAACTCTAGATGACCGTTTCTCTAAATTCCAAACACATTAGAGGAAATGTTTTGTTTAATTGCAAGATTATAAAATGCATTCAATATTTATTTTCAAAATCTTGTGGTGTTACACCACCCCACTATGATCTCAACGAACTCTATCCTTTTATTATTTGGTATGTCTGAGATATGGTTATAGTTAATATTTTTAATCAAATATCATGATAACTAATTATGAATAATCATAATTGTTATATCTTGAGTTTTAAGAAAGAAACACTATTTTCAATAGCATACGTGATACACTACATCGAGCTTAAATGAACAACTAAATTTTTTTATTTAAATTTTATTATTATAACATAGCTTTTGGAATGGAGGGAATGAATAGTATCATCTGAATTATGAAAATATGGTTTACACATGTTTAAATAATAATTCATTGGTTACTAGATTTATTAGAAATGGAAATAAAAACCAATTGAATATAAAGGATGTGTTTTTCTGAAAAACTATTTAAAAATAGAGTAATTGTGTTTATAAAATCATATCACCCTTTATGGATTTTTATTTAATGAAAAATATATGTTATATATTAAACTTAATGTTTTAAATTCATCTTATATGTTTTCTAGATATGATATAAGAACAAATTCATTCTTTCGGATAAAAGAAATATTTTTCTAAAAATGTAGTTTTACCACCTTTTGATGGAAAATCTTTTATAAATTAAGTTTTTGACAACATTATATATTGTATTTGACAAAATAAACTTCTTCTTTTGAATTGTGACATCAAAATTTACTTTTTGATAAATTTTTTATATTTATTTGATAACTATCATGTTTTGATGAATAGTAAAAAATGCTAATTTTTAATTGAAAAAAACTATTTCGATTGAGATAATTTATATGGTTAAATAATATAATTTAATGGTTTTAAAGTATAAATGCATTATATTCTTATCAGTTAATCCAATTTTGGTCATTATAGGTAATTTCACAATGAAATTGGACATAATCACATGTCAATTATTTGGTAGTTTTTACTTCTTAAAAACACATTTTCTGGTTTTTACAACCAGAATTAATTTTACATTAATTACTATTATTTAAGTATTTTGAATTGGGAAAATAAATATCATATTTGGATTAATAATTTCCAAATTTTGAAAATAGGTACCTTTTATTATTGGACATTATGAATAATAACTTTAGTAATTGTTGTTATTTACCATGGTTAAAGGGTAAATCAGGTAAATAAGGGTAAAAATAATATTATAATAATATAAAATTTCACTAAAACATGTCCTAATCGTATTGGATGATATATATCTGACCATGATCATCATTAGGCTCAAATGTTTTCATTTGGGAGCCACTTGGGTGTGAACATGACATTTTATAATTTTTAATTTAATGGAAAGGGAAATATAACAGAAACATGAATCTCTTAATAATGAAATTTTAATATAGAGTTATATTACTGATCTCTATGACTATAAATATTAATTTTAAAGATAAAAATATTTCCTATATAATGGTATTTTATTTATAATTTTTAGACATTGAATAAACAAATTTATGTATGAAATGATGATGATGCAGTGATTACCTTATTAATGGAAGATTCAAATGAATTATATTATAAATACTAAAATAAATGTATGTTGACAATTTTGATTCCATACAAAAATTTTATATATCATTATGTCATATAATATTTAATTTAATGCTTTTTGTTCTATATAATCAAGTTGTTATGAATTTAACAAAAATCAATTACTAAATAGTGTCAAAATTGACATAAATAAGTTTTTTAAAACAAATACTATTTTATTAAATGATATTATAGTACTAAAAATATAATATTAGGATTAATTACTTATATAATGTTAAAAATATAATTATTGATCCACTTATGGTTCTATTGGTATTTTATAGTAACTATAGTAACCATATATTGTGAAAATACTAGAGGACATGGTCAGAGTTAATTTTTTTAACTAAGGGTTAAAACTGAAAGATAAGGTTACTTTTGTGACTTAACTTATCTAAAACGTGTTGGTTGAGAGTATTTAGATCTATAATCATCTTATATGATAATTATATAATTTTGGATCTATTATAATTATAAAATCATTATATAATAAAATAATATTTCAAGACATTCCTAAAGTTCCCCTCCTCCCTCTTATAAAAGGCATCCACCTCTACCCACTTACTCACACCTCTCAAGACCCTTGGATCATTAAAATTATACTTAAATAAGATCCCAATATCCATAATTTCCTCCAATTAGACTTACCTTTGGCAGAGAAAAATTCAAGAAAACCATTTGGCTCAAATCAAAAGAAGTTACCTGATTTATAGGTAACGTCTTCCCTTAAGTTCCTTTCCTTTATTTTCCATATCCACTCCCTATGATCTTATTATTAATTAATTACATAAAAAATTATTATAACTATACTAGGTCATTTTTATGAATTATATTCTAACTAAACTTACACACACCTCCATCTAATGGATACGAACATACTATTTCTGTGTACGGTGAACTACTACTTCACAAAACGATGATTGTTCAATTTTCCCCTAACACCTCTCATGGTGGCCATTATGATGGAAAATTATTTATATATGATAAATATTGTATTTATTTTGTCTCTATTCTTATGTAATTTTTATTTAAAACATACATTTATGCTTTCCATGATTTGTAAATACGATAATTTCAATTGAGAAAGTGTGGACTACCGCCTCCTCAAAGTAATATGACTCGTTCATGCAACACATGGAATGTATAAAGGATGGTTTTATCAAACCTATGAGACATAAATGACATAAATATAGTAATGGTAATATAAAATAAATTTATATAGTTTTATTTTTAATCTTTTTATATGACAATGAAATTGAAGTAGCGTTCGTGCGTACGTACAGCCCACCGTCTCCATGAACGGTGAATTTCATTTATTATCTTCAAATATTATGGATTTTATAAATACATATATACTAGATATAAATTATATTTAAATCAAAAATAATATTATGAATATGATGTAGTTTTAACCACATGTAAAATTTACATAAAATAAGTTCATTTTCAATTCATGTTCCGAATATCGACAAACCGACCAAAATAAATTTAAATAACTATGTAATTTTTATAACATGATGATAAGTAATATAAAATGAATAATAAATTTCAAAAAGATTCTGGATCAAATATAAACTAACCTCTATTTATTATTCAAGAATATAAATAACAAACAAGACATGTTAGTCTCAAGGTAAGGGAACTTCTTAACCCAATTTCAATTATTCGGGTTGATCTTCTACTACTTAACTATGTCATGCTATGATTATGCGAGAAATGAATTTTTATATATTATCTTGTATTTATTCTTGATTTATGGTGATTTATATTTAATACACATAATTGATCTATTTATCTAACAAAATTACCTTGGAAAGGGAATTTCTAAACTCAATTTCCACTCATTGGGTTTTACACATACTTTATTGATTATATCATGTCAAGATTATGTGCGGAATCACTGTTTATTTATTTATATTGTAATTTGCAATTACCTTTGTATGGATATCCCATTTATACATATAATAACCCCATTAGTAAATTCTTACATCATTTATATGAACATTGTAAAGGAAATATTAACTCAATATCCATTCATTGAGTTTAATATCCATGTCATTAGTTTTTTATTTCCAAGAATATCTGTGAATGTCCTCTGATTTTTTACACTAAATATCCACTTATATTGAGTGTATTAATATTTTTTACACATAATTATGTCATTGATTTATCATTATTCTAATGATATGATCTTTGTATGGGATTTTGTCTCAATTTACATTCCATTAAGACTTATGTGTTGTTATACACCAATTCACTTTTATATGGTGTGAATACTACCCATGAAATTTTATCACGAATATCTTTATTCTCATAGTATTATAATTTTTTTAATGTTATTATTTAATTATTTTTATTCATTTATTTTCTCAAGTGGTAAGGGAATTTGTCTCAATCTTCTATCATTGAGGCATATTTTGATAATATATTCCTCTTTATTTTATATGATGTATAATAAACCCCTTTGACTTTTAATTTAATTAAAAGGGGATATTTTTTCTATGAATCATTTTACTAAACAAAAAATTTAATATTTTTATTTTATGTGGTGTCAACAACCTCTCAACCACTGTAACCGTTATTTGATATTTTTATTCCTCTATAAACCTTAATATTTTTTAAAAAAGGAAAATAAATAACTTAGTCCCCTCTAGGTGTTTTGCCATTAAATTTTTTTTTGAAAGTATATTTACTATTTTAAAATCTTTAAATGTTTTCTTGTGATTACAAATGAAATTTTATGAGTGAAATTTTGATATTTTCAATATTTTATGTGTGATGATTATATAATAGTACTTAGACATTTGATGGGTGCTTACGTGATAAACTAAAAATTGGTGGTTATGTGATAGCCCAATGATGGGTGGTTTCATGATAAACCAAGGATGGGGGGTTACTTTAAAACCTCAAATTCATTGGGTATGGAAGTCAACCATATGGATATTCTATTTAGTGATATGTATGGAAGTCGACTATATCGTTATTCCATTTTAGTATTTTTAGGTCCAAGATACATATATATGTTATATATTGCTTCCTATGGGATTTAGGGAAATATTTTCGTTACAAAATGGTAATCAATGAGATTATATTCAGTTATGTATATTTAATACTTTTTAAAGGTGAAACGTATTACATTATGGTATAGTATTCACGGATTTCATGTTATCCCAAGAATAAAAGTTTTCCTTCTTTGTGTACCCCTTACTGAGATTTTTATGCTCATACCAAGTTTTGAAATGTTTTTCAATATGAGTTAAAGAAGAATATAGTCAAGGATAAGATCAAGGAAAATTCATGTTGTTGAAAACATGAAATGAAACATGTTTCTTTTTAAATAGTTTTTGTTTTATAAAAAATGGATATTGTGTAAAAGTTTCTACTTGTAATATTAAAGTTATTATGTATAATTGATGACCTAATTCTCTAAATATATAAACCTGAAAAGATCATCGATGTAAATTAAAGTCAAATTATTGACTTATCTCAAGATTATGTAATGATTAAGGCTAGGTAGTTATAGTTGGTATCAGAGGATATTTTAGACAACTTTAGGGAATATGAGTCTTGGATAACAACGTGGTACATATCTTTGTATATTAATTCAGTTAAATCATTGTTTTATAAAATTTTCAAATCAAGGAATGTCAGTTAAAAATGGAAGGAGGATGATCTCAAACAATATTCCTATCTCTTTGTGATGACATGCTTGCAATAATTTTTACAAAGTCATGTTTGGATGATTGTGAAAAATTTTCTATCATACGACTCACTTTTAAGTAGTTATTTGAGATATCAAACACTATCACTATACCTCTATACCATAGTGGATCATGGGTTGTATTTAATGAAATTTTATTTTCTCAATATGTTCATATTTTCAAGAAAGTTAAATATTATCAAGCCATTTTCAAATATTTTACCTTATCAGAATATTTTGAATCATATTATGATTTTGAAAAAGGTTCTGAAAAGGAGACCCCTATGCAATGAATTTTTATTCGATTTTAAAATATATACTTTTAGCACATACTTGTGGTATTTTAAAAATACTATTTATTGAATGTTTTAACTCAAACCCAGTCTGACTATTTTACAAAAATCATGTTTTATCAGATGTTTTGAGTTTATGTGTCATACATGATTATTTTATAAAACTATTTTTCTATGAACACTCATATTACTAATGTTGTGCAAGGTGTATTTGGATAAAGGAAGAAAATGATTTTAAAGGACCTCTAAATCATTATTGCAATGCATCGACCTTTTATCTACGTGAACAAGATGTATGAAACTAAGTGGACACCACGATAAATGTACATTATTATTTCTTTGGGAATGTTTTTATTTTATCATATAGAGGTGAAATAAAAATATATCAATATATATAAGTCTTGATGAATTAAGATGTAGAGGACATTATTAGTTGGTATGAAAATGAGAGGTATAACACAACCATTGAGGTTAAAACATGTTAGGGTTGTTTTTTTGTATTATAAAATGGGACAACCTGTAAGATGGGTGATAACCCATCGCGTTCGTAAAGGCTGTAAGAATCGAAGAATGACTATTTTGTTAAATTATTTTATTGATCAAGAATAAGTTGGTTTTGGGAACTTATGTTTCATAAAATGGATATACTTAGTATAGGAAAATGATTTGTTGATTAAGTGATAAATGTTATTTTAGAATATGATCACTAATTTGGGAACACTATATGCCTATGTAGAATATAATACAATGGGATTTAATTTGAGTAGTAATGGTTGAAATTTATTTTAGAATAATCTATGTTTTTATTCTGGACATATGGAGATTTAGGAGATTTATGGAAATTATTAACATATCATAGAGAATATGTTATTAGTTTATTTAATTTTAAATGATAGACTTTAAGAGTAGTCGATTTTATACAAATCCTTTGAAATTTTAGTTTTCAATTTTATTTTGGATTATTCTAAAGAATTTTAAGGACAATTTTTTATGGAATTCTCTTTGTTGAACCTTGGGTATTATTTGTTGAATTATTGATATTAAGAGTATTATTTACTTTTATAATGGATTATTATTTTTAGGGGATTATGTGATATTTTTATATCCATTTTGGTTTTGGATTACTATCTAAAGATATTGTAAATATATAGATAATCCATTGTGGATTATGAGATCCTCTATAAGTTGATTATAGTTATTTAGGTGTGACCAAGTCATCTTGAATACTCGTCATTTAGAGAAAACATGAGTTTGAGGTAAATATTAATTAAAGGATGAAACTCTACTTGAAAACTAAGTATGTTTCCATATGTTCATATTCTTTTTAGTAAAATAATTCCTCAACATTACGAAAATGACCTTAAAACAAAAACATTTTATGTTTACTTTTCCTACTAGGAAATCAAAAACCATTTGACCCATTACAAGCTTATGGTTTTATAGATAACGTTTCCTAACCAGGTTTTTTATCACTCTCCATAAGAACTTGACACTTATTTTTTCTTCTATATCCATGTTTTTTTTAAATGGAATCCTAGTATGTGTTATCTCGGGTGACCATTGTACTTATCTTTCTTTCTTTTAAAGCATAAGTTTTTTAACTCTCTTTCCGATGTGGGATTTTTTTAATGAATTTACCAAGAAAAATTTAAAATTTCAAGAAAATAGTTTCCAAAATGTGGGAATGATGTAACATCCTGAGTTTTAATAAAGAAACACTATGTTTAATAGCATACATGATATGCTGCATCGAGCTTAAACGAACAACTATATATTATTATTTAAATTATACCATTATAAACTAGTTGTTGGGATGGTAGGAATGAATATTATCAACTGAATTATGAAAATACAGTTTACAAATTCTTAAATAATGATTCATTGGTTACCAAATTTATTAGAAATGGAAATATAAACAAACTGAATATAAATGATGTGTTTTTAGGAAAAACTATTTAAAAAAAGAATAATTGTGTTTATAAAATCATATCTCTGGAAAATATATGTTATATATTCAATGTAATGTTTTAAATTCATCTTATATGTTTTCCAGATATGATATAAGAATAAATTCATTTTTTCAGATAGTAGAAGTATTTTTCTAAAAATAAAGTTTTACCACCTTTTGATGGAAAACCTTTTTGATGATTAGTTTTTGACACCTCTATATTTATATTTGACAAAATAAACATCATATTTAGAATAAAGATATCAAAATTTACTTTTAATTAATTTTTTATATTTTTCTGATAACTATAATGTTTTGATGAATAGTAAAAATACGCTAAATTCAAATTGAAAACAAATTTTTCTATCAACATAATTTATATGGCTAAACCATATTATTTATTGGTTTTAAGGAATAAATGGAAAATATATTTATCATATAATCCAATTTTAGTAATTATAATTAATTTCACATTGAAATTAGACATAATCACATGTCAATCTTTGGGTAGTTTTTTCTTTTTAAAAGACGCTTTTGGGTTTTGACAATGAGAATTAATTTTATATTAATTATTACAATTTCTATGTTTCAAATTTGGAAAAATATATTCCATACTTGGAATCAGATGGTCCAAATTTTTTAAATATTTACCTTTTATTTTTTGACATTATGAATATCAACTTTAGTAACTATTTTTATTTACCATGGTTAAAGGATAAATCAGGTAAAAAGGGGTAAAAATAAGATTATAATAATATAAAACTACACTAAACATTGTACTAATTTTATTGGATAATATATTTCCGTCCATGATCATCCTTAGGCTGAACATTTTTCATTTGGGAGCCACTTGGGTGTGAAAATAACATTTTATAATTTTTTATTTAAAGAAAAGGTAAATATGACATAAACATGTATCTTTTAATAAAATAATTTTAATATAGGGTTATATAACTAATATCTATGACTATGAATAGTCATTAGAAATCTAAACAAATTTCATACATGATGGTATATTATTTATAATTTATATACATTAAGTAAATAAATTTATTTATGACACAATGATGATGTAGTGATTACCTTAGTAATGAAAGATTCAAATAAATGATATTATAAATATTAAAATAATTTTTATTTTATCAGTTTGATGCCATAAACGAATTTTATAGATTATTATGACATATTATCTTTGAGTTAATTCTTTTTTCTTAAGGAATAAAGTTGTTATGACTTTAAAAAAAATCAATTACTAAATAGTGTGGAAATTGACATTAATGAGTTTTTAAAACAGATAATATTTTATTAAATAATATAATAGTCCAAAAAATAATATATTCAGAAACATGACATGTATAATGTTAATATTTTCATTAATTATCCACTTATGGTTCGATTGGAATTTTAGAGTAACAATAGTAACCATATATTCTGAAAATACAAGAAGGCATGGTAAAAGTTAATGTTTTTAACTAAGGGTTAAATCTATAAGATAAGGTTAATTTTATGACATAAACTAGTCTAAAACATGTTTTTTGAGATTATTTATACCCATACTAATCTTATCCTAGAGTTATATCAATTTGTATCTGTTATAATTCGAATACAGTTTTATAAGAAAATAATATTTCAAACCTCTCCTAAAGTGGTCCTCCTCCCTCTTATAAAAGGCCACCAACTATACCCACTTACCCACACATCTCAAGCCACTTGGATCATCCAACATCAGCTCAAATTATCTATCAACATCCCTCCTTTAACCATAGATGACATACCTTTGGAAGTAGGCATTTCAAGAAATCCTTTTGGCTCAAATCAAAAGAAGTTACCCAATTTAGAGGTAACATCTTCTCTCAAGTTACTTTCCTTTATTTTCCTTCTCCGCTCTCTATGCTATTCTTATTCTTTAATTACATAACCACACCTGTATCCTCAATAAAAAATGATGTTTTTATTAAAAGTATTATTACTACACTTAAACACAGCTCTATCTAATGGATACAACCCAAATGATTCTGTGTAAGGAGAACTACTGTCTCACGAAATGATGATTGTTCAATTTTACCATAACACCTCTCATAGTGGCCATTATGATGGAACTATTTTTATATATGATATATATTATATGTTTATTGTCTCTATTCTTCTGTAATTTTTATTCACAACATACCTTTATGCCTTCCATGATGTGTAAATACGATGATTTCAATTGAGAAAGTGTGGACTATCGCCCCCTCAAAGTGATATGACTCGTTCATGCTATAAATGGAATGTATAAAGGATGGATTTATTAAAAATATGGGACATAAATTAAATAAATATAATAATGGTATTATAATAAACATTTATATCATTTTTTTATTCTTCTTTTATTATGAGAATGAAATGAATGTAGAGTTCATGCGTATGTACAACCTACCATCTACATGGATGGTCGATTTCATTTCTTATATCCAAATATTAAGGATATAATAAATACATTTATACTAGATATATATGATATTTAAATCATGAATAATATTCTGGATATTATGGCCACGTGGAAATTTTACATAAAAAATTTTCATTTTTGATTCAATTACCGAATATCGACTAACAGGCCGATATGAACTTAAATAAATATGTAACTTTTATAACATGATGATAAGTAATATAAAATGAATAATAAAAATTAAAAATGGAATGAAGAAAGTATAAATTAACATACTTTTATTTTCCAGGAATATAAAGAAAAAACGAGATAAGTTGGACTCAAGGTAAGGTAACTTCTTAACCCAATTTCCATCAGTTTGGTTGATCTTCTATTACTTCACTATATCGTGCTATGATTACCTAGGAAATTAATTTTTGAATAATATCATATATTTATACATTATTTATGTGGATTTATATTAAATAAAAATAAATTATCTATTTTATTAACAAAATAGTCATAGTAAGGGAATTTCTAAACTCAATTTCCACTCAAAGGGTTTTACACATTCTTCATTGTTTATATTATTCAAATATTATGTGTGGAATCACTACATATTTATTTAAATTTTAATTTCCACTTACCATTATTTGGATATAATTCATTTACACACAATCACCCCATTGATAAATTCATAATTCATTTATACGAACTGTGTAAGGGAAATCCTAACTCAATCTCAATTTATTGAGTTAAATATCCATGCCATTGGTTTTGTTTTTCCAAGAATATGTGTGATTGTCCTACGACTATTTAATAGAGAAAATACAATTATATTGAGTGTATTTATATTTATCACACATAATTTTGTCATTTATTTATCCTTAATCTAAGGATACAATCATTATATGGGATATCATCTCAATTAACATTCCATTGAGACTTATTTTTTTTATACACCAATTCACTTTTATATGGTGTAAACACTACCCTTTACATATTATATCATGAATCTTATTACTATAATGATATTATATGTTTTTTTTAATGTTATTATTTATCTTTTTTATTCAATTATTTTCTCACCAATTCACTTCGTCCTAATCTCCTTTCATTGAGGCATATTTTGATAATATACAACTCCTTCTTCCATACAACAAGCCTTAATTTTCTTATATTACTATTACATCATTATAAAGATAAAATAACAAAATATTATTACAGTAAAATGATCCATAGGGTTATTTTCTTGGGAAAACTAGGACCATACATAACATTTACAACATCAAACATAAACATTTATTAATTCCATCTTTTCTAGATTCTTATTGGCACTTGACCTCTCCTTAGTACTAAGAATCACCTGAGGATATACATAAAAAAGGGGTGATCTAAAATCCCAGTAAGATGATAGATTATAATAATATATCACGGGGTGAGCATAATCATCACATAGGAAAAGGATCATGAACATGAGAGGAATCATAAATAAAAGACTTTAAATGTGGAAATGCATAGAAATGAAACATCATGTCTTAGTGGTCATCTACCACACATTGTTGTGAAAATTGATAGAATCATGTTGACACATAATTTACCTTTTAATCATGATATTAATGACTTTATTCAGTGTATTGTAGGGTGGTATAATTTCTTGTTCACCCGTCACATTCTAACATTCATTTTGCGCTATATAATTTTGGGCGCACTCGTCACATCCTAACATTATCATTATCATCCATGACACATAGAAAATATATAAACAATTATCCTAAATAACCCATGTAAATGAAGTTTCTTCATTTCATAATAACACATTAATAAACATTGGGTTCCCAAAATAAAGTGGGAATAACATACTTGATACAATAACTATCAACCTTGAGTGAGAAGTGAAAGGTTTTTTTTGAAAGAAGAGTTATTTTGGAAAACATTTGTTTGACATAAACACCATTGGAAAACATTTATATCCCAGAAAAGGTAATATAATGATTAAAATTTTATTTTTATGGAGTTACTATACCAAAAAAGGAGTGAAAGATGGAGAACCTGAAGAACGAAATTTGGGTTCGAGAATTTCCCCTTACCTTGTATCTGAACGCTTTCTTCACTTTAATGTCTTGTATAACCACATTAGATTCATTAATTAACAATTAAAAACCCCTTTTTTACATTAATATGGTTAATTATATTCTCATTAAGTTATTTTATGGGCCTTCGGATGAGTTATAGAGTTAAAATACGTTGTTTGGGAAAGTTTGTTTTTATGGTTTTCTTAAGCGGTTCACATGTATTCAAAAATGGAAGTTCATTTAGAACATGGATAAACATAAAGAACTAATATTTAATTTTATTAATGATATGAATAATTTTAAAATTATCTTATAACAAATTATTTTATATTCCATGTGGATGAATCATTAGATAAGAATTTAAAGATGATCGTTTGGGTTAATTCGGGGGGGGGGGGGGGGGTTCGACCATAACGAACTTGTTTTGTTTAATCATTTATTAATATGTATATATGTTGGTTACATAACACTAAATAGGATATAATACCTATAACATATTCCAGTTAAACCATATAAATGGTTTCATGACCATTTCTTAAGGCGGTAAAGTAAAAAAGAAAACATGTTGTTCTTGAAGGTGATTAATTAACACCTTACGAACAACATTTTCTTTTCTAAAATAAAAGAAAGAAGAGAATAAGTAGATTGGATGATATATTATCCCATTAGTATCAAAACATTATAGTATATGTGAGATACTAGAGTTACCATACCATGGTTATGAGGATATATGGGGAGATATTAAGAAAATAACTTAAAATTGAAAGGAAATTAAAGGAAAAGAGAGAGGAAATTTACCTCTTGAATCCTCCTCTTGACATCCTTCTTATGGAACCTAGGCATGGTATTTTTATGATACCATAAGCTCTTAAACATGGGGGAGGGTATAGGTAAGATTCATGGGCAGAGTTTAGACAAGGCTTGAAGTTTGAGAGGTGTGAGGAAATGAGGGTGTGGAGGGTGGTATTTATAGTGGAGGGGAGAGGGGTTTCCTCAATATAATATTCATTAATTTATTATTTCTCCACAAGTCAAGTAATAGTGAGTATTCCATGACAAATTATAGTAATATTATCATCTGAATACGAACCATCTATGCTTACATCAACAAAACATCACCCATGACTCCATAATTAATGAATTTAACTTATTTGGTAAATTATCATATTTCACTATTCATCAAAAATTCAAGTATTTCAGAAAAATTAAAACAATCCACCCTAACCATTTTTCAACATGTAGAATCCAAAAATGAAGTCCATTTTTAAAAATAATTTTTTAAATATGATTAACTTATTTTTTAATTAAAATCATAATTTACTTGAAAAATACAGTTTTATAATTAAAACTAATTTTATAATGCTTTCAAATATTACATAAGGTCTTATAAAATTATCCTAAAAACCAAAATAACTAGAATTGATAATTTCTGAAAAAAAGTGGAAAAAAGTTTTCTTTTAAATTAATTAATTAATTATAATTAAATATTTATGACTTACAAAATTACTAATATTTTTACAATGGTCAAATTGTAACATATAACATACCTAAATTTTATTTAATCATTCATGGGTATGGTTACTATTATTTTGGAAAATTTACTATTCATAAGGGTTATATAACTATTTATGAGTGTAGGTTACTATTCATAAGGGTAGGTTACTATTCACTAAATATTAAGTTAGTCATATCGGACTCCAAAGATCTTATTGATCGAAATCATGTATGTCAGATTCTCGAAATTCAAAACATAGAAGTGGAAAAACTATGTTTAATGGTCACATAACATTTAGTATCATTATATTTCTTGGTGATTCCTAATGTGATTATACTATAAGGCATAATTTAGAAGTGAATTCCAATGATTAAACTTTGGGTCGTCCCATTCTCCCCCCTTATGAAATTTCAGCCTCAAATTTTTTTTTTACAGAAACTCGTGAGGGTACTTCTCCTTCATCACCTCTTCTAGTTCCCAAGTAGCTTATTCAAACATATGGTTCTTCCACAAAACATTAACAAGAAGGATTGTCTTATTTTATAGGACCTTATCTCTCCTATCCAGAATCATTAATGGCTGATCCTCATAACAGAGATCATCTTCCACCTGTACAACCTTTGAGTACAGTACATGTAAGGGATCTAGTATGTACTTCCTCAGGATTGATACATGAAACACATCATGAAATTGAGCCATATTCAGTGTAAGTTCAAGTTGATAGGACAAAACTTTTATGCGGTCAAGGATCTCAAAGGGGCTGATGTACATTGGGGTTAGCTTCCCTATCCTTCCAAATTACATGACTCTCTTCCATGGTGATATTCGAAGGAAGACTTTATCCCCAACATTGAACTTGGAGTCCCTTTGACGGCTGTCAGCATAGATTTTTTCTAACTCTGATTAGATTTTATGTGTTTCTAGATGAATTCTAACTTCTCTTCCATCTCTTATACAAGATCGAGTACAAGTAGCTTTATTTCTCCAACTCCATACCAACAGGTTGGAGTTCTACAACGCTTTCCATATAGAGATTCATATGGAGCAATCTGAATATTCGATTGGAAGCTATTGTTGTATGAGAACGCAACCAATGGGAGATGTTGATCCCATACACCTTTGAATTATACGTAGCAGGCTCATACCATGTCTTCAAGACTCTAAATAGTGCTTTCATATTGGCTATCAGTTTGGGGGTGATAGGCCATGCTGAAATTTAATTCAGTACTCAAAGAATATTGAAGACTCCTCCAAATTTTAGAGGTGAACCTTGGATCATGATCGGTGACAATCGATAGTGGAACACCAAGCAGTCTCTCCACTTCATTTACATATATATTTCCATGTTGTTCAAGTGATAGATCTTCTTGAATAGTGATACAATGGGAAGTCATGGTGAGTAATTCAACCACAACCCATATCGCATTATTTCCCTTGGACGTATTTGGGAGACCCATGACAAAGTCCATAGTAACATTCTCACATTTCCACATGGGTATAGGCAATGGATGCATCATTCCTTTGCACATTTTAGATATTTTTTTGACTTTCTGACATACCAAGCACCTTGAGATATATTATGCAATCTCCTTCTTCAGGTTTTCCCACCATAAGTGTTCTCAGAGATCATGATACATTTTGGTACTACCAGGATGGATAGAAAATGTTGAGCTATGTGTGTTATCTAATAGATCCTTATTTATACTGGGTAATTAAGGCACAAAAATCTACATTCCAAAATTAATTATACCATCATCATTGATATGTAACTCATGTAGCTTCCCTTCCTTTACTGCATTCACCTCTTTTATAACTCCATGTCATCCCTTTGTGATTCCTTAATCTTTTCTTGGATAGATGGATGCACAATAATTTGGGAAAGGTAGGATGTATCCCCTGCCCTTATGATTTCGAAATCCATCCTTTTCATATCCAAAAATATAGGTTCTTTCTCAATTTATAACATGGATAGAGTTGTAGGTTCTTTTCTGCTAAGAGCATCAGCTACCTTTTTCACCTTTCCAGGATGATAGTGAATAGAGAAATCATACTCCATGATTTTCTCTAACCATCTCCTTTGAGGCATGTTGATATCCTTTTGTGTGAATATATACTTTAAGCTCATGTGGTCAGTGTATATGTCACACTTCTCACCATAATGGTAGTGCTGCCATATTTTCAAGGAAACAATCACGGATTCCATCTCTAGATCCTGTGTTGGGTAGTTCTACTTATGTATTTTAATCTTCCATGAGTCATAGGTTATCAAATTATCATTTTTCATGAGTACGCAACCCATTCCTTTCTTTGAATCATTGTTGTATATCCCAAAACATTCTCCACTTTTTGTTAATGTGAGTATAAGAGCAATTATCAGCCTTCTCTTTAGCTCCTTGAAGATTCCCTCACATTCTTCTGTCCAGACATACTTTAGCCCTTTCCCTATTAATATAGTTAGTGAGCATGACAATCTTGAGAAATTTCTCACAAAACGTTAATAGTACCAAGCTAATTGAAGAAAACTTTGGATTTCTGTGACATATGAGGGCCTAGGCCCTTCCATAATCACCATTTTTAGAAGGGTCCATAGAAATTCCCTCACTTGTGATCACATATCCCAAGAACGGGACATTCTTCATAAAAAAGGCACACTTGATAAACTTGGCATAAAATTTCTCCATTCTCAATGTCTCTAACACAAGTATTAGATATTCTTCATGTTCCTCCATTCTCTTAGAGTAGATGAGAATATCATCGATAAACACTAACATGAATTTGTCGAGGTAATGTCTAAAGGATCTATTTATCAAATACATGATGATTGAAGGTTCATTAGTATGTTCTAAGGGAATCATTAGAAACTCATAGTGCCCATACCTTGTACAGAAGGCAGTCTTCTAAATATCATCCCTCTTCACCATAAGTTAATGATATCCAGAATGAAGATCCACATTTGAGAATTATTGAGCTCCTCTTAACTGATCAAACAAGTCATTAATCCTTGGAAGAGGATACTTGTTATTTATGGTGATCTTGTTGAGTCCTTGATAGTCGATACACAACTGCATTGTTTCATCCTTCTTATTCACAAAGAGCACTGGCGCACCCCAAGGTGATTCACTAGGGCATATGAACCCTTTGTTCATATGCTCTTGCAACTGCTTCTTTAACTCCTCCTGTTTGATAGGATCCATCCTATAAGGACACATTGATATAGGAGTAGCTCTGAGTATGAGTTCTATTGAGAACTCTCCCTCATGATCTAGGGTAATTCTAGGTAACTATTTCAGAAATACATCACTATATTACCTCACTATGGGCATTTACACAAGTTTGGATCTTTTCTTTGACTCAACCATTTGAGCGAGGTATACCTCTTCACAAGGAATCAAGACCCACACCATTGAAGGATTTTTCAAAGGAGATTCATGATCTTCTTTAAATTTGAGGAGGAACATGGGATCATTCAAAATATGAAAATATGTTTTCTTTTCCTGATAGTTGATATGTGATCTATATAATGAGATCCAATCCATTCCAATTATAGCATCAAATTCCACCAAGGGAAGTATTACGAGATTCACTGGAATAATCTTCCCACATACGTCAACCGGAGAAGAGTCAAAAACTTGGTTTATAATGATTTCACCACTTGGTGTTTTTACAAATATCTCTACTTCAATGTTTTGGAGATTCTATTCTATAGTTCTAGTAAACATTCATGATATAAAGGAATGTGTAGAACCAAAATCAACTAATAATTTTTCCATTATTGAGTGAATACGAAGTTTACCTTGTACATCTTCATTATCTTGATCCACTTATACAGTAGTGATGACATAAGCCTTCCCTTGTTCCTTTGTATTTGGTGGTATCTGATGTTGATTACCCTTAAGGACTCGAGGTTTAGTGCACTAGCTTGCATAGTTCCCTTTATCTCTACAATTGTTGCATTGAACCATGGGTGGTTCTCTCCTTTATTCCAATACATTCTCCTTCATTTTCATGTCTTTTTGACACTCCTGATCATTGTGTCCTTCATTCCCACACTTGAAGAATTTCCCTAACCCTTTGAGGCAGGTCCCATGATGCAAATTCCCACATTTTTGGCATGTGGGTCGTTGAGTTTTCATCACACCTTTATCATTAGATCCACAAGCTTGAAACTCCATTTTTTGTTTCTTATCACCATAGCCATGGTACCATTATACAAAATCTATCTCCACTTTGAGGTTGGACCAAACAACTTCTTCATAACTCCCAAAGTCTCGAATTGCAAGAGCCTTATGAAGGTGTGGTTTTAATCCACTAATGAATCTATCAATTTTTCTATCATTATTGATAACAAAACCCGATGCGTACCTTGTAAGCCTTTTTAAACTAAATTTATATGTTGTGATAGATTCTACTTCTTATTTCTTGAGCACTATAAATTCTCTCTCAATCATTGTGCGAAGAATTCATGGGAAATACTTGTTAAGAAACATTATCTTAAAGTCTTAATATTCCATCTCATTAATTTCATGACTTGGCTTGGTGTTCTTAATCAATGCCCAACATTGATTGGACTCTCCATCTAGATGATAAATGGCTAGTGTTACCGACACTATCTCAGAATAGTGAAGCACAACAAGATATTTTCCATAGAGTTGACCCACTATTCTACAACCGGTGGATCAGAAGACCCACTAAACAGCAGTGGTCGTTGCCGCATAAAACACTTGACAGCCAGTTACTCCCTCTTTGATGAAGAGAGATGTTCCCCATTTTTTTTTAATTGTTCATAACCCGAGATAGTTGGGTAATATTTCCATGAAGTTTTGAACTCCACCTCCCAAAGAATTGGGGATTTCATTCAAGTAATCATTGCATTGACCCTCGCATGAGTTATTTGCCTAGTTTCTCCTGGTACCCACCATTTTCTAAAATAGAAAAGGTTAGAACAAATCATAAGTCAAAAATTCATGAATAACATATTCATTTTTATGATTTATACTAAATGAAAAAATTATTGGATACCTATCAAAAGCTTCTTGTGTGCATATTTTTACATAGTCTAATTCTAGAGGATTTCTCTACAGTTCAATAATCCTAATTCCCAAATTAAATAAACCATGCCTCTAATACCGACTATAGAAAACCTTCCTTTTATTACATTACTATTACATCATTATAAAGATAAAAAATATAATAGTATTACACCATGGGGATCCAGAGGTTTAGTGTCTTGGAAAAAATAGGACCATACACAACATTTACAACATCATACATAAATATTTATTTGATTCCTTCTCCTCTTGCTTCTTATTGGCCCTTGACATCTTCATAGTACTCATAATCACATAAGGATATACATAAAAAGGGGTGATCTAAAATCCTTGTAAGATGATATATAAGAACAATATAGCATGGAGTGAGTATAACATCACATAAGAAAAATATCATGAACAAGAGAGGAAGCATAAATAAAATACTTGAAACGTGGCAATGCATAAAAATAAAACATCATGTCTTAATGGTCATCTACCATAAATAGTTGTGAAAAATGCTAGAATCATGTTCAAAAATAATATCCCTTTTACTAATGATATTAATCACTTTACGCAATGCATTGGAGCGCTGTATAATTCCAGGAACACCCTTCACATCATAACATTCATTTTGCTCTATATAATTCTTGGAGCACCCGTCACATCATAACATTATCATTATCATGCATTCCACATAGAACATATATAAAAATAAACATAAATAAACCATTTAAATTAATGGGTTTCATCTCATAAGAACACATTCATGAACTTTGAGTTCCCAAAATAAGGTGGGAATAACATACTTGATACAAGAACCATCAACCATGAGTGAGAAGTAAAAGGTGTGTTTTTTAAAGAAGAGTTCTTTTGAAAAATATTTGTTTGACATAAACTCTATTGAAAAACATGTATATCTTAGAAAAAGTAATATGATGATGAAAAATTATTTTTAAGGAGTTACCATACCCATAATGGAGAGAAAGAGGGAGAAATCGAAGAAAGAAATTTGGGTTCGAGAATTTCCCCTTACCTTGTATCTGAATGATTTCTTAACTTTAATGTCTTGTATAACCACATTAGATTCATTAACAAAAAATTAAATAACCTTGTGTACATTAATATGGTTCATTATGGTCTCATTAAGTTATTTTATGGGCCTTTTTGTGAGTTATATAGTTTAAATACATTTTTCGGGAAAGTTCATTTTCATGGTTTTCTTAAGCGGTTCACTTGTATTCATAAATGGAAGTTCGTGTAGAACATGGATAAACATCCAGAAATAATATTTCATGTTATTAATGATATTACAAGAGTTTATATGATATTATAATGAGTTATTTTATATACTATGTGAATGAATCATTAGATAAGAATTTAATGATGATCCTTTGGGTTAATTCAGGCGGGTTTTCAACCACAATGAACTTGTTTTCTTTAATCATTTAGTAATATGTACATAAGTTAGTTATAGAACCCTAAATAGGATATAATACCTATAAATAATCTGGTTCAACAATAAAAATTGTTTCATGACCAGATCTGAATGTGGTAAAAGAAAAAAACAGGTCATTCTTGCAGGTGATAAATTAACACCTCACGAACAACGTTTTCCTTTCTAAAATAAAAGAAAGAAGAGGATAAGGGTCTTGGATGATATATTATCCCACTAGTATAATAAAATTACATTATATTTGGGATAATGGATTTAAAATCCCATGTGTATTAGGATATGTGGGGAGAGATTAAGAAAAGAGCTTGATATTTAAAGGAAATTAAAGGAAAAGAGAGAGAGGGAAATTACCTCTTGAATCCTCCTCTTGAGATCCTCCTTAAGGAACTTAGGATTGGTATTTTGATGAGACCATAAGCTCTTGGATGAGGGGTATGGGATAGGGAATATTCTTAGTTAGAGTTTATACAAGTCATGAAGCTTGAGAGGTGAGAGAAAATGAGGGTGTGAATGGTGGTATTTGTAGTGGAGGGGAAATGGATTTTCTCAATATAATATTCATTAATTTATCATTTCTCCACAATAAAAGTAATAGTGTGTATTTCATGAATAATTACAGTAATTTAATCTTGTGAATCCAAACCATATGTACATACATCATCATAACATCACCCATGACTCTATAATTAATTAATTTAACTTATTTTGTAAATTATCATATCTCACCATTCATAAAAAATACATGTATTTTAGAAAAATCCCAAAAAATAAAACTAACCATTTTTCGATGTGTAGAATCCAAAAATGAATTCCATTTTTTAAAAAAAATTATATTTTTAATTAAAATCATAATTTACTTGAAAAATACAATTTTTAAAATTAATACTGATTTTATAATGCTTTCAAAATTTACATAAGTTATTATAAAATTATCTTAATTCCCCAAAGACCTAGAATTTATAATTTATGAAAACATTTTTGAAAAAATGCATTTTATTTTAAAGTAATTAATTAATTATAATTAATTATTTATGACTTACAAAAATACCAATATCTTTACTATGGTAAAATTGTCACTTATATGATACCTAAATTTTATTTAATCATTCATGGGTAAGGTTACAATTATTTTGAAAAATTTACTATTTATAAGGGTCATATTACTATTCATAAGGGTAGGTTAATATTCATAAGGTTATGTAACTATTCATAAGGGTAGGTTACTATTCACTAAAAATTAATTTTGTCCTATCGGACTCCAAACATATTACTGATCCCAACCGTGTATGTCATATTTTTGAAATTTATAACATAGAAGAGGAAAAATTATGTTTAATGGTCACTTGGTATTTAGTATCATTATATGTCATTGTGCTTCCTAATGTGATTATACTATAAGGCATAATTATAAGAAGGGAATTTCATTGTTAAAACTTTGGGTCGTTACATTTTATATGGTGTATAATAAACCCCTTTGACTTTTAATTTCATTCCAAGTGAATCTTTTTTCTTTGAAGTGTTTTACTAAAGAGAAATATGAATGTTTTTAACAAATGTGGAGACAAAATACTCTCTGCTGCTATAACCGTTATTTAATATTTTCCTTCCTCTATAAGCCTTAACTTTTTTTAAAAAGGAAAAGAAATACCTTATTCCCTTTTGGGTGTTTTGTTATTGAAAATGGTTTTGAATTTGGATTTACTATTTCAATATCTTGACATGATTTCTTGTGATTGAAAATGAAATTTTATGAGTGAAATGTTGATATTTTCATTCTTTTATGTGTGATGATTATATAATGATACTTGTAAATTTGATGGGTGGTTATGTGGTAAACCAAATACGGGTGGTTACGTGATAATCCAATGATGGGTGGTTCAATGACAAACCGAGGAAGGGTGGTTACGTTTTAACCTCCATTGAATTGGGTATGAATGTCCTTTGTATGGCTATTCCATTTAGTAATATGTGTGGAAGTCTACCATATGGTTATTTCAATTAAGTATATTAGTGTCCCATGTTACCTATATATGTTATGTGTTGATTTCTATGGGATTTATGGTAATATTTTGGTTACAAAATGGGTAAACAATGATATTATATTCAGTTAAGTATACTTACTACTTCTTAATGTTGAAAAGTATTAATTTATGATAAAGTATTCATGGTTTCCATGTTATCCCAAGACTAATGGTTTTCCTTCTTTGTGTACCCCTTCCTATGATTTTTATACTCATCCCAAGTATGGAAATGTTTTCCACAGGACTTAAAGAATAATATATTCAAGTATTGGATCAAAGAAAAGTCATGATATTTAAAACATGAAACAAAACATGTTTCTTTTTAAAGATTTTTTTTGGTTTATTAAAAAATGGATAGTGAGTAGACGTGTCTACTTGTAATATTCAAGTTGTTATGTATAAGTTATGACATAATTCCTTAAAGCTCTAAACCTGCAATGATCCTTGATTTAAATTAAATTCAAATTATCGACTTATCTCAAGATTAATTAATGTTAAAGGTTGGGGCCACATAATAATGTCTTTTACTCTTGTCATCATCCCATTTGGTTTCTCAGCATTACATTATCAATCAAAATAAATGTTTACCAAATTATTTCTGGTTCCCACTATTTACTTCGATGAAAAAGAATAGTGTAAGGAAAAATAATCATATTGGGAAACTGGATAACCATGAAAAATCATTTATAGGTTGTATAAATAATGATACCTTCATTTTAATCATGAAACCTTTGTATTAAACTAGGTCATTCCTAGTCATCATCAATATAAATCCATCATTATGGTCTGTAAATATTATATGAATTTAAATATCATATCCCCCTTGATTGTCAAACCCATTATGCAGAACAGTCCAATCTCATGCACTAAGTGAGGATTCTGTCTAGCTTAATCTGGGATTTTCATATGAAATATATATTTGTAAAACTATTTTAGAGCCACATTCACTTATTTTATCTAGATAGAGATGTAATTTCATAGAATCATCAATCAATATCCGTAACAAAACTGCAGTAAATTTTCATATGCACTGACTTATCTATAGAACTATCCATGGAAACATATTTAGGAAAATCCTTAGTAATCACACTATTATTTTCTCATCCTTACTTCTAATTATTATCTAAAACATTTCTTTGATACCAACTATAATGATTCAAACATATCATATATAAATATTACATTTTAATATATGATTATTAATTACATAACATAATGGTCTAGTCCTTAATCATTTGGGCCAAGTGGCTTTTGAAAAATAAACACATAAACAAATTTCCATAAGTGAGATACATCATATCCCACTATGATCTTCATATCAATCAAGTTTCATAGAAATATCATATATAATACCTTTATTCATATCATTTAGAAGGTAAAAATAAGAAAGGGTGAGCTTAAATCCTCAATATGGATAAAAAAAGAGATATAAATGATCAGATAAGAGTAAAATGAGAATAATTGTATCAAAGCATGCATTTAACATTTGAAAAACAAACCTTGCATATCATAGATCATATGCCCAAGTCATGAAAAAAATCATGGATGTTTAAAATACATGTATCCTAATGTAATAAAGGCATATATTCCATGAGAGCATAACATTGGAATATGACATATGGTTTTTGAATATAGAAAATAATAGAAATACTTGTGTCAAGGATACATACCATGAAATTCACAGCATGTTAGTTATCAGAAACCACCCACAAACCCAGTTCAGGCTTCAGTTAACCTCCCTTGCACCATCATTCATTCTTGAGATATCCTCCCATGTATCATATTTCAGGCCTGATATAACCTCCTATGTACCCCATGTCGGGATTGGGATAACCTCCCATGTACCCTTTGAGCCCATATAACATTGACTAATTCCCAATGAATTTGAGGGAGATATAGGTCACACAAGTCACAAAAGTTGTACCTTTTTGTTCCACAAGGTCATAGAACACTTATCATATCGTAACCCATGAAATGAAATTGCTTTCATAAACATTTAGTCATATAATAAACCATGTACAAGAAACATGTCTCATAAACATATTATCATCATATACTATAATGACTAAGTAACATTAATAGATGTAATCTTATATAGAAATTATTTTCAATGATCACATGGATCATTTCAGGCAGAAAATAAACTTTTCAAATTGAAAATAATTGTATTTAAAATTATAAATTCATAAAAATTTCCAAATTCATTTTCATTGAAAATAACCATTGAAACCTATAATGGATGCTATCAGAAAATATGTGGTAATGATTTCATAAAATTATATTCATTCATTACATGTTAAATAAGAATCAATTTATATTTTCTATAAAATCCAGATTGGCCGTTTTTGGAAAATGGTAGGATGATTAATTTTAAATTTTTTTTGTAAAAACTGAATCGAGGTTTAAATTTTCTTTAATGTTACAAGGGATAGTAGAAAAAATCATTTTTTGAAACATTTATTTTTAAAACATGTATATGGATGAAAATTTATTTTTAATCAAATGGAGAAATAAAGTCAATTTTTATTAAAAACATTATATTAAAATCACGAGTTAATAAAGAGAGTGAAATGAATATAATAAAAAGTACTATAATTACATAAATAGTGGATAATGGAAATCTTTTTTTATAGACATATCATAATATTTCATCATTGGGAGAATACTCATTAAAAACACTAATAAATGATGACATTGTATCATAAAACCCTTACCAAGTCAATAATATTGAATCACAAGCCCCATTAAAGAATAGAATTAAATGAATCATAAAATAATATAATAATATGTAAATTTAAAATATTACAATTCAATTGGGATTTAAATACTCCTCTCAAAATAAGATACATACATAACATAATTTATTTTTTGATGAAGTCAAATTGGAACAAAAATACCTTACCAAGTTGGTAATATTTTTAATTGTAATCCCCAATAAATCGTTAAATATAATTAAAAATTAAATGTCAATAAATGAATTATATTCATTAAACTACATCTAAAATTTGCAGTATATACATGAAAAAGGTAACTGATGGTGAATATGGTGTATATCTCCCAGAAAATAAAATAGTGAGTAGAAATACTTTAATATGGGTCTCAAAATCTATTGTACACGTCAAAAACTTCTGTATAATACAAAAACGTTTATTATAAATCTATAAAATAACATTAATTTTGTATATCATACCATATATAATTTAATTATGGCCTTTTATTATCAATTTATTAAACATTCGATGATAAAATCATGTTTTGGGTAATAAATGCTCTATTTTTCATTAATGTTTTGATTTGGTATTTTTCGATCATTTTATTTTATCAAGGATACATAATCTAAATAATTTTAACCATGATATAAATATCATATATATTAATTATCTATTTATTTTGAGACTATATAAAATTTAGATATAGAAAATAAAATACACCATTCATTGAGACAGTAGTTCATACATATGCACGAATATTGTTTCCATTATCCCTATGGATGAAATGAAAGAAAGTTAAAAATAATATTACCTTCACGTAATAAATTATATTTAATAAATATCACATATATTCATTAAAATTATCTTTATTAACTTCCATGTAGAGTGTTAGTGAATAATGAGCCACATCGCTTCATAATGTGGGAGTCTGTCATACACATAAGTGACGTTGTCGCATCCCCTATTAAAGGGAAAGTAAAAAAATGTATATATTATTTCATAAATAAAGAAGAATAATTATTTTAAAAATATCATATATATTTATTTATTCAATCCTGATTATAATCCCTGAATAATGTAGATGGAAAAAACCACATGGTTTTGTGAGGTTGTTGTTCACCGTACGTACGAGCGACAATATTGTTTTCCCACATATTGGGAAGTAAACATGTAGTGTGATTTCATAATTAGATATTTTTATTTATATCATAAATATATAATTTATAATTTAAATCATTAATTATATCAATCTATAAGAAGTGGTAATGAAATTGTAATTATGTTGGTTCACAAGGTTTGGTCTGTCATACACATGATCGATATTTTCATTTTACATTTGATGGAAGAGGATTTATTTGTAGTCATGTCATTAAAATAATAAAACCATATTTTATGGGATATAATAATGTTATTATTTTCTCATAGTTTACCAATATTTGAAGGACTTTTTAGGAAGAAATAATATAAAAACAAGGGTTTATGAATTTTTCTTTTTCACGAGAGGGCCTGTTTTTATTTATAAATAAATCCATTGTAGGATGGATTACTAATCAAACAAAGGAGCATAGGATATGAGTAGGGAATTATCTAAAATATTTGAGTAGTGTAGGTACAATTTAAATGATTTTGGAAGTGTTAAGTGGAGAGGAGAGGTGTGACCTTTTATAAGTGGGGGAGATGACACAGATGAAATTTTTGAAATAAATAAAGTGTTCCCACAATTTTTCACATTAAATAAATCCCAAATTGGGTCATTATATAACCGTAGAGGTGATACGGTCAATAAATTCCATAAAATATATATTTCATAATTTTATATGTCATTTTACCCCATATCATTTTAGGATAACCCCTTCAATAATGCCATTTTAACGTTTTCCATGATAGTTAACAGTGACCATTTTTTCAATTCACTATTGTCAATGATTAAGATTAACATTATAGATAATTTTAATTATTATTATTATTATTATCATTGAAAAAACATTTTAAAATTCCATTAAATTTACTAGAAATATTTAATTTAAATATTTACAAAAAACGTGATGAAAAATCGGTTTCAAATGAGAAACTATTCAGAAGTTTAAAAAGTTTTAATTTAAAAATTAAATATAAAAATTGTATTAATTATAACTTTATTGTGCTATGCTTCCATTTTAAAAAATTAAAAACTAAATGAAAGATTATAAATTTATTAAATGAAATGGTGGTTTTTCATAAAAACTAGTATTGTTCACAATGGGCTGATGGGGCTTCCGGCACTTGCGCGGCTCTGGTCTGATGGAATCTCCAACACCAAGGTATGCTAGCACTGCTCCTCTTTGGTGATACACCACTTTCTTAGATCAGTGCTCCTCAATTATGATGCAGTTGACGACAGTGGTATCAGATCTGATAAAACATGCTTCACAAATCTCGCTATCGGACGACCGAACCTTTTGAGGTCAACGGGATGCATCAATCTTTGGTGGAAGAGACATAACTTGATCTAGGGAATGATAATGAGGGTCAGCGTAGTCCTCTGATAGCAGTAGTAGGGAGAACTGTGATGGTCAGGATGAGAGTAGTCAGAGGGAATAGTGTAGGCAGATCCGCATCGTTGACCCTATAGCTGAAGAATCGGCCTTGTTTGCATGGATATGGTTGGGCTGAAGGAACTCTTCAGTCTGCAATGGTGAGGCTAGATCACGCTCTTTGATCTACTATTGTTTCTCTGTGTGCTTCTGCTCCTGTACAGGATGAAGGGGATTCAAACAGAAGGCAATTTTGGAATATGAAGGCGGAAGGGGATGCAAACAGAAGGCACTTTACTAATATTATGGTTGTCATTTTAGATCATATTGTGAAGAAGGGCGATACTCCCCGAGTGATTGACTTCTAGATTGAGTCCAGTAATTCAATCTTCATGGCTGGTCCATTTTCATCACAGATTCTGTGGGATTTCTTATGGTCCATATGACCCTTCAAATTGAAGAATTGGATAATGAATCCTTCTAATGGTATGTTGGAAATGGAATAATTAATCATAAAAAACGTGAAATATTCAATTTGTATAAGTATGATGAGATTTATAATTAAAATAATAAACTGGCTCCATTGGACTACTTCAATTAATTCTCAAAAATTATATTTAGTATTAAAACATGGTTATCTCACACAAATTATGCATTTTTTATATGAAATTTACTAAAGGGAGTATAAAAAAAGTTATGAATAAATGAATAACATCAACTCCCTCATACATAGTCCTGTGCATGTCCTCATGTGCAACAAAAAATATAACTAAATCATTCTCACTCCCCAACAAATATTAGTTTTTCCCCCAATTAGAGGAGGTTTAGACCATTTCACTCATCCATATCGAATTCCACCACAAATTGTTGCAGAAATAATATTCCAAAAAAATTAATTTTTATTCTCAAATTTTGAAATGGAAAATTTAGGCACTCAAAACTCACTCCTCTCAAAATGATAAAAATTTATTTCTGGAGGTTCACTCTGTCAGCAGCCAAAAGTGAAAATCCTAGAGTTGAAAGGGATCTCAGCTTCCATTTCCTATCCTAAACTGAACAAGAATCAAATGGACTTTTTAGGGGGTTTTCTGTTGGTATGAGATGATAGGAATATAATGTCCAAGAGTGATGATAAGATTGGTAAAACATTAGCATGAGTAAAACAATGCACATTTTTTTGAAATGAATCATTCAAGGAAATGAAAACTCATACAAGGGAATTATTGTGTGAAGAATGACACAAAGAAGGATGAAAATTTTAAGGGGATGAGAATATGAAATATTTACAAACCACAAAACTTCTCCCAATTACGTACTCATATATAATGGAACTGTTCTTTTTTTCTTTTCTTCTTTTTTTCAAAAGCTGAACTTGAAACAAATATCACACTCATCTCCCAACCCATTTTTGATCCCCTCACAACACTAATTTTAATAGTTATAACAAGATCAAAGGTTGAGAGAGTTATTTTTAACCAAATCATCACACAACCCATTTATTATGATTTTTTTAATATTTGTTTATCATTTTTTTCAACACTTGTCAGCATCATTATCAAAAATACATAAATGAAAGTACATTCCCCATTACTCACCGAATTAAAACCTCTCTCCCACACTAAAATGAATGCTTTCCCTCAAGCATATGATAACACATTGAAAATCAATAAAAGTGAACCCAAAAATGAAATCCATTCTCCCACACTTACATTTCAATAAATAATTCAATGTAAATCCATGTAGATGTTTGGTGGGATAAGGTATTGAGTTTGTAATGTGGCTATCAAAGAGAAGGTTTTTATAGGCTCAGAGGGTATTTCATAAGTAGGATTAATGTAATGGTAATGAGAGGCTATTTAGCTATTGTGATTCTCATTAGGTTCAAAAAACTCTTTTATCACATTAATGCACACAAAAATGAGAAATTCAACTCGAAGGTCCACAAATTTAAGACTCACAATCAGGGGTGAAAACACTCATTTTGAAAATATGGACATAGGTGGCCATGTTATGAATTCTATTTTTTTATCATGGTTGGGGAAAAATCACTTTCCAAATCTAAAATTTAGAATCCAAAAGTTCTGGGTTTTGACATAAGATTGTTTATCCAAATTCATGATGAAAATTCAAAAAAAAAATAGATGAAAACAACTATTTTGACACCCCAAAATGGTTGGACAAAATTTCAAAACTGGATTTTGAGTAAGTATGACTCTTTTTTGTTTTTCTAGTGCTTTCTTAAAATACACACCCCCACAAAAGAGAAAGTGAAAATCAAAAACAATGCTTGATGATGACAGTGATAAAAAATGAAAAAGAGACAAAGAATAAGAAAAAGATAGAGAGAGAAGGAGTAAGAAGAGAGAAAGAGGGAGTTAAAGGGAAAGAGGTGCCCCTAATTTTGATTGGGTGGGTCATCATCTCCATCCAGTGGTGGGTTGGTGGATGTCAAGGTGGTTCTCGGGATGTATGTCCTCTCATGGTGATGCTTTAACCAATGTCTGTTAACCGTGAATGTCTTTTTGGAAGATGAGTCTTAGACTCGCACTACACCAAATTAGTAAACATGAAAAACAATAAAAAGACCATCCCAACGATTATTAAGATTACCTAGGTGATGTAGAAATCAAGAGTTGAAGAACAATACCATTTCACCTTCATGGAATACCTTTCTCAGGATGTGTTTGACATGGAGTATCTTAGCTTTGTCTTTGTATTGATTGGAATTCTCATAGGCATCATGTCGAAACTCCTCCAATTCAGTTAACTGCAACAGTCATTCTTCACTAGAATTTTCACAATCAAAATTACAAATTTTCACAACCCAGAATGACGTATATTGCATTTCAACTTGCAAATGTCATGATTTAACAAAAACTAGCCTAAAAGGATACATCACAATGGGTGTTTTATAGGCAGTTCGGTAAGCCCAATGTTCTTTACCATGTCTTTCAGGCCAGTCTTTTCTAGTGTGTTTTACAATTCTCTCAAAAACTCTTTTCACTTATCTATTATAAATTTCAACCATGCCATTTTTTTGGAGGTGATATGCAGTTGAAGTTTTATGTACAACACCATTATTTTTCAAAATAGATTCCATGATTCTATTACGAAAAGTGGATCCCTAACTCACTGATCAAGGCAGAGGGAGTTCCAAATCTGTGGAATCTTTGGGTTTTTAGGGACTCACTAACAGTGTGTGAATCATCCTTTCTAGTGGATTTGGCCTCAACCCACCAAGAAATGTAATCTATTACAATAAGAATGTATGAAAATCAATTGGAAGGGGGGAATGGTCTCATGTAATCAATACCCCAATCATCAAAAAATTCATAAAAGATTAAGGGATTTTGGGGCGTTTCATTTATTTTCGAAATTGTGCCAGACATTTGGTAGGTGGGAGATGATTTACAGAACTCATGTGAGTCCTTGAAGAGTGAAGTCCAGGAGAATCCAGAGTCTAGTACATTTTCGAGAGGTCCTTTGTGGTCTAATGTGTCCACCTCCAGGAAGTGAGTGACAAAATTATAATATGGAGGAATGTTTATCTTCATCAACACATCTCTTAATTACCATATCAAACCCAGTTTTCCAAAGGGTAAGGACCAATCTAGGAGTCAGATTATCGGTGTAGATGTAAGAGAATTTTTGATTTCAACGAAGGATCTATTGAAAACCTCATAGAAATGGATAGTGACATCATTTTGGAGCAACCATGTGAGTGGGAGGGAAATCCTACAGAAGTTATGGATGAATCTCAGATAGAAACCAACATGACTGAGGAATAAAAGGATGTCTTGAACAGAGGTGTTGGATTAGTGTTGCTCGATCCGGTTGGTTCGAATGCTTGTGGGCCGCAACTGTAGCAGAGCTGACCGACCGACACCGACTGTCACTATAGCAGTGCGAACTTCAGAGTCAACTTCACTGTAGCACTTTTGATATCCAGCAGGCAGCCACTATAGCACTTTTGATAATGTCGGCTACCGTTCACTGTAGCTACACAGAATTACCTTTTCGGAACAATTATTTTCTTATTCATTTTATAGTCCATTTTCGGGCTAGGG
Source organism: Viscum album (assembly GCA_963277665.1). Lineage (NCBI taxonomy): Eukaryota > Viridiplantae > Streptophyta > Magnoliopsida > Santalales > Viscaceae > Viscum > Viscum album. The sequence continues at coordinate 258,478,093 of OY728125.1, read as the reverse complement.
TTACCACTGAAAATCCTCTGTAATTTTTTGCTCCCGATATTGTGAATTTTGCCTCTCCCGTGGACGTAGGGATTTCTCCCAATCCTTGTAAATAGTTGTGTCCTTTTTTGGCTTTCTGTCTTTCATTTTCTCATTTCTGTCATTGTGTCTCCCGACGATTCCACAACAATAGGTGGGTACATGAAGTGATGGGTTCACTTCAATTTTGGCGGGATCAACTTCAATACCCTCTAGTGAAGCACAGTTCCCTAGAACATTCCCATTTGCAACAATGAAGTTAAATTTTCTACAATTTATCACAAGGTTACACTTGACACACTTTTAAAGGACTAGAGAGAGTGGATTTAATCAAGATTCAAATGACTCACCAAAAATGGTAAAATCATCCGTGAATACTTCAATGCTGTTTTCAATGAATTCAAAAAATATACTCATCACACACCTTTAGAATGTTTTAGGTGCATTTCAAAGGTGAAAAAACATTCTCATATATGCATATGTTTCAAAGGGGCAAGTGAAAGTATTCTTTTCTTGGTCCTAATGTGTGATTGGGATTTTAAAATATCCTTTGTATCCATAAATAAATTAATAATGAGACTTTCTATAAAATCATTCTAGCATTTGACCAAGGAATGGAAGAGGGTATTGATCTTTTCTTGTTTCAACATTCAATTTCCTATAGTCGATGCACAGACACCATTTTTTCTTCACTCAAGTAGTGACTACCTCCCCATGTTCATTTTTGACAACAGTTATCCCGCCTTTCTTAAGTATAACTTGAATTGTAATAACCCATTCACTATCAGAAATTGTGTAGATAATACGAGGTTGAAGAAGCTTGGTGATCTATTCCCTAACTAACATAAGTATGAGTGGATTGATTCTTCTTTGTGGTTGTCTAATTAGCTTTGATGATTTCTCAAGATGGATGTGATGCATGCAAAGGGCAAGGTTGATTCCTAGTATGTTATCAAGGGTCTAAGATATGGCCTTTTTGTTTTCATCTAACACATGAACAAGATTGGACTCCTCGGTTTCAGTAAGTGAAATATATATAATGACAGGATAATAGTTATCATGGAAAAGGATTTCATATTTCAAGTGTTTAGAAAGTGGATTCAGATTAGTCTCTTCTTTAATTTGTGGGATATACAACTCATGAATGGAGGAAGGGATTTTAGTTGGTTTTTATTCATTTTCCTTAATATTGTCCAAGGTGGAGCATTATAGATCAGAGTTGATGTGGGATTCAAGAGATTTTTCAATATCCTCTAGATTGATGGAGTCTATGAATGAGAGGTCAACATCAGCTTCATCATTTATAATGTGGATAATCATGGTGCAGATTTCACATGATTATCTCTCATTAGAACATGATGAAAATAATGGAATGAGGTTCAATTGACTCCCATAAGTTTCTTTAGAAGCATGGATTGAGAATATAGAGTGATCCTCCTATGGGTATCTCTTGGCTTGGAAAATGTTGAACATTACCAGTTGGTCACCAAATTCCATGGATAAGATGCCTGACCAACTGAATGTTAAATTTTTTATTTTAAAACACTTTTATGGAAAAAGTGTGAAACCATCAAGTTCTACCAAGAGCATCAATCATTATAGCAGATGAAAAAATTGTTAAAAACCAAAATAAATCTATTAGAAGTGTCCTCCCTATATAGTTTCCAAGAAATATCTTTTACCATTTTATCTAGATCATCTGTGATCGTATCTTCAAATTGATAGTACACTTTGTCCCACGCATGTATGAACTCCTCCACTGTTATCTTCTTAGCGTTGAAGCCTCTTGTAAAAAATTAAATGTTGCTTGTCGATCCACTCACCTTGCTTTTTGTTTGTGTCCACTTGAATCGGCCTCCCATTCATCCTTTCTGCATCGTCATGAGAGGCAAGACTAATTAGGACCTCCTCTAGCATCTCCTCCTAAGAGTGCATAAGAAGGACCCATGGGTTTTCCACGGTCTTTGCATTTGTAGCCTGCTGTGAGCCAATGATATTAACCAAAGAAAGGTCACCACCATCAGCCTCATTACTGAACATCTCCCTATGATCAGTTGGGGGATCATCAAAACCCACAGAGACGTCCTGGATCTGAGACCGTTCTTCAACCGAAACATCCTTCTTCTCCAAAGCAAGATCCTTAGGAGAACAACCTTCAAACGTTTCGCTTACACTCACCAAATTCAAGCGGACCTCCTTCACCTGTTCAATTTTAGATGGCTCGCCCTCCTTAATATTGGTCCCATATTTTTTAGCTGATCTTGTTTCCTTTGTTATTGGACGATATGAGTAGTCCTTGCGGCCATTGGATTTCTTCCTCTCGCTCACAATGCAACTACCTAGGTCCTTGTTTTCTTTTTATCCCTTCATCCTCCTTGGACTGTGAAGACCTCTATTGGAACCTCCCTTTGCACTATCTTCTGAGAGTTGTCCATCACTCCCCACCTCCAACTCTAGCCCTGAGAAACACCAAGAATCATTTGGCTCCTGATCAGGAGTATCATATCCCAAACCATCGAAACGATTACTAATATTAATTGGGGACAAAATAGATTTCCGGTTTTCTCTTCCCCCAACATTCACCCACTTTTCCAACCTGTCTAGTAAAGCCTACATCTATGAATGGTGTCCCTTGTTATCAGTTTCCCCTAGTCCATTTCCAATTCGAGCAACATCAGCATAAGAAGGATTCTTAGAAGAAAAGTTCTCAGCCTGCAAATGATCAGCACCACCAGTAACCCCTGACCCCATAACAGTCTGCTTAGACAAATTTCTCTCAGCCATTTTTTCCCCAACCCATTAAAAATGTCCAACACCATTAGATTAGGATTGAGAGGTCGTGCCTCCTTCTGTAAGGGTATGGGACTAGAATCTGATTTGTTTAAGTGATCCACCGGGGGAGCACTAGAGCACTATGGCACAAGATATTGTCCATCATCGAGCAACCTTTTTCGGTCCTTGAGTCTCCGACAGCAGGAGCGGGAACAATTCCCCAAGAGGTTATAGATTGAGCAAAACTCTGTCCAAGATTCAAAAACGACATCCTGCTTACAACTAACTTCTTCCCCAACAGCGATCCAGAACCACTGCACTTTCCAATGGTTTCTTGGAAGAAGAGGCTTGTCCCAGATTTGTATTACCTTGATCTTGGTTCTTGGTAAAGTGATTTTATTGGTTTGGGAATTGGGAATGATCATTACGATAGTGGAATCCATGATGAGAAAAAGGAGGATTTATCATTTGAGGTTGAGGAACAAAAGGGTAAGGTTGTTGGAAGTTACCCACAACATGACCATATTAGAATTGGTTTGGGTTTTTAAGAGGGAATTGAGCTGGATGAGAATTGGGATTACCATACCACAAGCCTTAGTTGAAGGTAGATGAAAAGGGATCAGAGTGGGGTTGGTTAAATTATCTAATAAACTGAACTGATTGTTGAGGGTTGGTGTTTCTATGAGCATATGATGATTTGAGCTCCATTGGTCCAAATTAATAAGAGGGACCCTCATGTTGTTGGGGATATGTTTTAGTTGGATGAGATGTGGAGCTACAGATTCCACAGTTCATGATAGGTCTAGGGAATAGAGACTGTGGAGAAGATGAGGTTGGGGCTTTGGCCGCCACAACTAGTTGTCATACAAGATCTGTAAGTTCACTCATCCACTCGGTCATCCTATTTGGCACTGTCGATTGACATTCTTGGGCTTGTTTGACTTGACCATGTGCTCGATTATGGAATTACTATGTGTTTTCCTTTATGTTGCATATGAGATCTCTTGCAGATGCCGGAGTTTTATAAAAAAACACTGCCTCTTGCGGCATCAATGAGAGTTCTCTCCACATCCAATAACCCCTCAAAGAAGTATTTGATCAAGATTTGGTCAGAGATTTGGTGGTGTGGGAATATTTACATAAGATTTTTGAACATATCCCATTATTCATGGAGTGAATCATTTGGGAATAATTGGATACCACTTATTTCCTTTTGGATAGAAGCAGTGCGAGAAGCAGGAAAAAAAATTTCTAATAAAAGTCACATCCTATCATTCCTTGTGGTTATGGAAACAAGAGGGAGACAGTAGAGTCGTGACATGGCAGTATCAGCTAGGGAGAAATGGAATGATTGAATTTTTATTTGTTCCTCGGAAACCCCTTGAGGATTCATGGTTGTGGACACCACTTGGATCTCTTTAAGATGAAGATGTGAATGCTCACCAGTTTGCCCGTGGAAATGAAGAAGAAGATGAATCAAACCCAATTTGAGTTCAAAGTCAGACTTTATGTTTAGATATTGAATACCAATTGGTTGGTAATTCATATCAATAGAAGTAATTTCATTAAGTGTTTATTCTCTTTGATTATCCATATCTAATTCAATTGGTTGTACACAGACTGGTTCTTGAATGATTTGATTATACCTAATGTTCCTCCTAATTTGGTGAAGAGTTCACTCAATTTCATAGTCAGACAAATCTGAGGGATTTTCTGGGAGGCTATAGGGCAATCAAATATATTTTGAAAGAAAGTGGAAGGTTATTTTTTTGTGTAATCTGTTTATGATTTTAATAAGAAGATGAGTTTTTCTTTGTCTTTTTTTTTATTTTTTTTTTTAATTTTGTTTTTATTGGTTTGTTAACAATAAAATAAACTAATTAATATTTAAACTGCCATCCCAATATACACTTCCATTTGAAGGGTGGCTAATTTTCACCAATCGACTGTTTAAGTCTTCTGTTCTCTGCTAATGTGTATAACAACACTCGGGTCGAATCCTCTGCGATGATACATTTTAATAGTCGATTGTTTTTAGTTGATTGTATTTTGATTGGGGGTATTCATTGAAATGATTAATTGAAATGATTGACTAGTTTAAAATTTTAATAAATATATGGGTCAGTTAATTATTATAGAGTTACTTGATCTTTTATTTATATTGCACTAAATTAACACCCACTTCACAAGTTGACATTGATTCGAATTCCCAAGTGTTAAGGCTTTAATCCAAGCCTTTACTGAACATAGGGTTCTAATATTAATTAGATATTATTTATGGTATTTTACTAATTTTTCCAATAATCCATGGAAACTACACGTTAGATAAAACAAGTCATTAATCCATGACAGGTTAAGTCCAACATATACAATGTTAATTTGAAGAATATTCATCAAGAAAATACTCTCAATCACTTAACATCCAAAAATTTTGACACACCCCAATGATATATTTACTCATTCATTGAGATAATTAGTAATATGGTTTATTTTATTTATTATTATTAAGAATAAATATAATGTAAAGAAAGGGATAGAAAAGAGTTTTGTGTCGATCTCACACACGAACGATAATGATAATTAAAAATAGACTTTCGATTGAATGTGGAAGAAAAATAAAGGAATGAATTTCAATTTCATTTAAAATATTTTAAGAACATAAAAATTATTAAACATAAGGTAGATGATAATAATAGATGAATAATAAGAAACATGGATTAAAACAAAATTGAAATGAAAACAAAATTATATGATTATAAATAAGAAGAACACAAAAGAACACGAAAAAAACAGAGGAGGGGTCTTTAAATTAAAAAATGGAGTATGGAAGGTCCTCCAAAGATGTTGGAAAAGCATTGTGTTGGGAAAAAATCCCTCAAGGTAACATTTTAGAATTTTTGGGTTGATTGTGTTTGTTGAAAAAGATGGTTTCCAAAGTGAATTGTTGATTTCCAGAGATGTTGTTGACAATACATGTTGACAAAGAACCATGATAAATGAACAGACGATCTAGAGGCGGTACAAAAGGGCAGTACAAGGTGGTGCCGTTTTCCAGTGTTCGCCAAATTTTGGGGTCTAAAATTTGGAGTTTGGTGAGCATCAAGAAAATATTATTTCATTGAAGATCTTATTTTAATAAGGAAAAGGCATGAATTTCGAAAATATAGGGTTCATTGTTTAGAATTCGCAATGACCAAAAAACTGATGGCGGTGATTCTTCGCGATTACGTCAAGATTTGTGAACAACAGAATTGAAGCGCATTGCGGTGGTGAAGGGATTTGTGAGGGATATTCATGGCGAAGGCATGAAGGGATTGACGGTGATGCTCTGCGATTATGTCAAGATTTGTTATCAGAAAATAGCCGTGGTGCTTCGTGATTTTGAGAGAATTTCGGCGGGATCTTCGGAGCTTCGCGATTTGAGATGACGTGGCGTTGACATCGTGCGGAAAGTTAGAGGGTTGGTGGAATTGCCTATAAATAGGCCTCGACCCCTTCAAGAGAATTAGAAGAGAAGAGTGATATTTCAAATAAAATCCTTTTATCTTAGTTTGCGAAGGTGGTTCGCGAAGGTATTGTGTTTCGTGAAAGAAGAGATTTACGTCGACTAATCTAGCTCCGTGAAAGTTGGTAACTCCGCGTTGGCTCAATGAGATTCATTAGGGATGTTTCTCTGTGATGCCTTGAGCTTTGCGAGAGTGCTTCGCAAGAGTGATTCGCAAAAATGCAGGAGCATATCGAAGGCTTGATTGAGCTTCATGAAATTGAAAGCCTCACGAAATAGGGTGATTTGCAAAGGTATTTCCGAAGGAATTGCCTTGTGTTCAGAGGCAAAGTGGTATTCATCTATGGATAAAAGTTAGACTTCAATAGAGAATCTATCAATAGGTGTGGATTCATGTATTCATGAAAATGAAGATACCTACATGTCTATAAACTGTGAGTTGATCCTTTCTAGAACAGTGAGCAAAGGAAGAGGAAGAAGGTGATCCACTCCACCGACAGTGAGCTAGAGAGAGAGAAATAGGGAGTGACCCTTGGGGAAATAGTGAGCAGACCCTAAACATTAAAAAGGCAGTGATCCTGGGCATAGAAGTGATCTAGCCCGAACATTATTGGTAGTGAGATTTAGTGGATTTGGTATAGTGGCACATCGCCGTTGTATGCTCCTTGGACGTAGCCCAGTGAGGGTGAACCAAGTAAAAATATATGTGTCTGCCTGGTTGCTTCCCTGCATTGCATCTAAATCAGAACCATTAGATAAAGATAAAAAGAAGTGATCAACATAAACACATAAGATCAAACAAAGTAACCCTTTTAAGAAAGAGGTCAAGATCCAGTGGGTCAAGAAGAATTTTAGAAAATAACATCCATACCTTGATTCACCCCCCCCCCCTCTCAGGGTATATATGCCCCTATTGGTCCTAAAAATTGGTATCAGAGGGATATGTTTCTTTTATCAGATTTGTTTTCATTGACTTGGTTCAGTCGATCTTTGTGGTTAAATAATATCTCTGCTCTTATCTCGGTGAGCCATGGAAAAGGGAAAAACATCAAAAAAAGAATCACAATTCAGGTGATATCCCTCAGTGTGGAAGTGTTTATGGAAAAAGTATGATTCAACATAAAGAATGAAACAACTTACTGAAGGAAGGCCTGGATGAATCTGATAGGGAAAAGATTGATTCACTCAATCATGATTTAGGAATGAGTGAACTACTTGAACATAAAAGTGATACTAAAACAACTGATGATGAAGAAGTTTCAAGAAGGAGGTCACCAGTAGTTTTTGTCAACATGACAAAAAAATTGGATGATGAAGTTATATCTAAAGATATCCAGATCCATGTATTGGAAATTTTGTTCCACAAGCTAAGAGGCATAAATCAAAGGATTATTGATGTGGATACTGACCTAAGGGAGAATAATGATTCCCACGGTGAATAACTACAAAATATGCCCAGAATGAGAGGAAAAAAGGCTGATGAATATGAAGGGAATCATATGTCTTATGAAGTTCAGAATTTGAAAGCCAGAAATGATGATCTAGAATCACAGTTATCTAAAATAGTTCAGAAGAATCAATGGCTATAATATGAGAATGCATGTTGTTCTGATTCTATTGATGAATGAAACTTGAAAGTGAAGGAGAAAAGTGACATGGTGGAAAATCTCACACGAGAACTAGAAGAGAAGTTGAGTAGTAGGAAGAATCCCAGAAAAGAACTCAATGCTCAACTTGATTCAAGACATAAGAAGATTCAACAATTGGTGGATGTGATAGAAAAATCCATGAAATAAATGGAGATATCAAAAGGAAATGGAAAACCTAAGTTTAAGGACGCACTGCACTTACTATTATATTGTCCTTCGGAATGTGATGATAAAATGAAAAGGAAATATGATATTTATGAGGAGAAACAAAAAAATATTTTTTCATCTCAGAACCATATTGTTTGGGAAAATTTGGCATTGGATTTGATGAATCCCCTCCCATGAATGATATAATGTGAGTCGTGAAGAGTTCTAGGAGTGGATAAAAACCTATAGGCGTTGGAGATAGGCCTAAGAGGACAGTTTCAGAATGAAGTGACGATAGGTGATATTTCTGCGGGATTCATTTCCACACATCAAGCTTATGTTTAGAGGCTCTGGAATACATTTCAGGCTGTGAAAAAGAAGCTTTGATAAATCTGAGAATAAGAAGAAGCATCATGAGAAATCAGAGAGATGTGTCTCTCAGAGGAAATCATTCAATAGATGTTATTACTGTGGAAGAAAGGGACACACCATGAATATGTGTCAGGAAGCGCAGGTGGTCAATGTCAGAGGAAGAACTCAAGGTGCATCAACATCTCAGTTGATAGATGACGAAATGAGGTATGCCTTTAATGGAAGATGTTTCATATGTTCTAATCATGGGAATTTGGAAAGATATTGCAGCAAGAAGAATGCGAGAAAGGAAAAGGAGCCCAGAAAGAGACTCTTGAATCCTGTGATGTATAAATAGAAATATTAAATTGGGAGACAAAGTGATAAGTTGGAGAATAGGCTTATAGCCTCAGCAAAATCACATGAAGCTGAATGAATGTTGTATCAGTCACACTCACAACCTCACATTAAGAAAGAACATGAAAAATCTGGAAGAAAAAGGGAGGAAACTCTACAGTTCTGAGTAAGAAGAATTTACATTCAGTGGAGGACCTACTACCAATGAAAAATAGTGCGGTGACTCAAAAATATGATAAAAGAAAAATAATCAAAGAATGCATTGAAAATTTTCAAGTCGTGTGCCACAACAAGAAGTGGAAGAAAGAGGAAGATCCCTACAATGGAGGAAGGATCCGGAAAAGATGACAAGTAGAGATATTCATGTTCATCAAAGGAATCAAGGGAAATGAAATTTTGTTGGAACGTCAACGATGAAAATGTGTACTAGTGCGTTTAAACCCCAAATGGTGAGAAATGCCATGCCTGTAGAATCTTCATATCCAAAAAAGACTCAACATGCAGGTGATGAATGCTTAGTCATATGGCTAGAGAAGTTGATGTTGTCTAGGCAGCTAGAAGAAGCAAGGAAGGAGTGTGATGCTCTCCAAGAAATAATCAAAGGGTTGACCCATCAAGATCAACCACAATCCTCATCTTGAGGTTTCCAGAAGTACCACTCTCCAAATGTATATAAATGATATTAACTAATGATTCATGTGTTTTAGGGTATAGGGAGATACGATCCATGGGGAAGTGGCATCTAAAGATGCAAAGGGGATAAGTGATATGATCTAAAGTTTCAATTGACTCAAATTATGTACCGTAGTTGAAGAAGAAACGGAGCAATAGAGCACAATAGGAGGTGATTGTGTTATTAACTTTGTCTCTTGTTTCCTTCAATGAGTTCCAACATAGTAGGCTTAGAGATTTTGTTAATGGCTCTTTTCTAAGTGGAAGATGAGAATAGATGATGAAAGGGAAGATGAATGTTATGGGTCTAAAAGTTGGTCCTATCCTTGCGAAGGGTTTCATAACATAGGGGGAGCATTGAATAACAAAATCAGATGCAAGATCCATCAATGAAATAATTGAAAAACTTAGCTCAGGTATTGCCTATTGAGGTAAGAAAGAAACACAAGGAGAAGCAGCAATAATCATGCATCTCATGCTTAGCTATTTCGTTCTAACAAGTGGTATTAGCTGACAGTTTTCAGGACACCAAGAATTTGAGAGAGAGTATTAACAATGTTTCAACAAGAAGATCAGAAAATTAGCTGAAATAAATTACGTCATTGAACAATGACAAAGTGATAGGATTTCTGTTGAAAGTGAGGAAGTGGTAAGTGACTCAGGGGGAGTAAAAGTGGTTGATACTGATTCATAAGATAATTAGACATGGGAGATTGTTTCAAGTCCAGTAGATAATAATGTCATCGGGACTAAATGGGTCAATCACAAAAAGAGGAATTAATATGGCATTGTGATTCGAAACAAAGCACGAATAGTGTGCAAAGGATACTCCCAGATAGAGGGAATTGATGTCAATAAGAGATTTGAACAGGTTACAAGGTTGGAGATCATCAGATTATTCCTAGACATTACAGTGCAACGAATGTTCAAGGTGTTCTAGATGGATGTCAAATTTGTGTTCTTGAATGGGATTTTGGAGGAAGTAGTGTACATCGAGCAGCCAGCTGGCTTTATCATTCATGACAATGGGAAAAAGGTTTGCAGAATGAAGAAGGCACTGTATGGGCTGAAACAAACACCAAGATCATGGTACTCAAGGATCGATCTGTACATGAAGAAGCTTGGTTTTCAGAATGGGGGAGTTGATTACAATCTATGTTTCAACAATAATAGTAATCAAAGGATTATGGTCTTGGTTTATGTTGATTACATAATATCTAGCGAATCAGATGAAGCTCAGTGCAGAAATTTTTCTGAATTCATGAAAAGTGAGTTCGAAATGTCAATGATTGGAGAGCTAATGCTTTTACTTTGGTCTACGGGTGACACACGGAAGGATTGACACATTCATTTCTCAATCCAAATATGCCAAGGAGGTTCTGAAAATATTTTGAATGGAGAATTCCAAGGATATGAAGTCTCTGGTTGCAACCCAGATGAGATTATCGAATGATAATGATAGAAAGGGAGTCAATATCACAGAATATAGGTAGATTATGGGCAGTTTACTATACCTGATAGTGATGAGACCTGATATAGTTTTTTCCACAAGGCAAGCAACGAAATATCAGAGTAATTCCAAGGAAATCCACATGATTGTAGTGAAAATAATACTTCGGTATATCAAGGGAAAAATGGATTTTGACAAGATACACTAGTGCAGAAAACATTATTTATGTCACCATTTTTTAAGACGGTTATATATAACCGACGTGATAATATGTTAAATGTGGTTTTTTACGTTGGTTATAAGATAACCAACCTAAAAAATGCGGTGAGTAAATTTTTAACATCGGTTATTTTATTAACCGACGTTAAAAATCGCGCACATTCGTTTTTTACGTCGGTTATAAAATAAACGACGTAAAAAAATGCGGTTTTTGAGGACTTTTTGAGGTCGTTTATTTGAAAACCGACATAACAAAACAACCTGCAGAATTTTTTTATGTCGGTTATTCTATAACTGACGTCAAAAACCAACATGCGGATTTTTTTACTTCGATTTTAAAATAACCGAATTAAAAAAAGCCTTATCTGATACATTTATAACGTAGGTTATTATAATAACCTATGTTATAAATGTAAAAAAATAGTTTATAACATCGGTTATTAAATAACTGACGTTATAAAACATTTAAAAAATTAACAAGCCCTGTGGATTTTCATTTAAGTTTTTTCGACCGACAGTCCGACGGCTCGTCTCTGTCGTGCGGTAAACCCTAATCCGCTTGTCGATCTCGCTGTGTTAAACTCAATTTTCCTTTATTTTTTATCATCTTTACTCTCCTCAGATATATCATCTCAACTCACAACACTCAAGTAATCCTTCCACGAATTTATTTTGTTCGTTTTTTTCCCGGATAGTCTATATTATTGTTTAGCGATTTTTGTGTTTAAACTAGGTAAGATTCTTCGATTTCGAACCCTCTTACCTCTTTTTTCCATAGTCATCTTATTTATCATCCCCAGATCTATTCGATCGACTTGAAATATTCACATAAGCCTCAACTACTTCTATTTAGTTTGTTTTTGTTTTGCGAATGCCCGACATTGATGGTGATTTTTGTTGTCATTGAAAATTAATGATCTCATTCACCTATATTACGGCATAGAATGGTTATTGATTAAATGTATGAATTTACAAATGATATTTCATGTGTTGTTGTTGCTTATGTTTATCCTCTTTTATATGAGAATCTGTTAGACATATAATGTAATGGATGTTGACCTCTATGGCCCTTCGATGCATCGCTATGTCTCATGATTCTAAATAAAAATGGGTTCTGCTGAGGGCTTACCCAAGTATTTTCCGAGGCCTTGACCAAGTCCTTGACAATATGTTTAAGATTTCTAGAATTATCCATAACCTTATTATGATATTATTTATCGAGAAAACTTGTGATCATTTGACTAGTTGAAAATCAATGGTTATTTTTAATTATCATACGATCATTTAAGTATCCACATTTAATAATATTTAATTCCATCTATTTCATGCTGAAGTATATATTAAATGCATGTGTTTTTAGTTGTTCACCATGCCTAGTTTTTATATGTAAACCATTGTTTTGGGGGTTGTTCTGGGGGTGGGGGGGCTGTCCAGAGGGTTGGGGGGTGTCCAGGGGGTGTCCAAGGTGGTGGGTGGGTGTGGGGGGCTGTCCAAGGGGGTGGAGGCATGTCTGGAGGGTTTTAGGGGTTTTCCAAGGGGGTGGAGGCCTTTCAAGAGGGTTTTGGGGGTTGTACGGGGGGTGGGGGCTTCCCAGATGGTTGGGGGGTGTCCAGGGGGGTGTCCAAGGGGGTCGTGGGTGGGGGTGGTGTCCAGGAGTGGTGGGGGTGCTGTCTGGAGGGTGGGGTGCTATCCAGGGGGTGGGGGGCTCTCCAAAGGGTTGGGGGGTGTCCAACGGGGTGTCCATGGGGGTAGGGGGTGGGGGTGGTGTCCAGAAGGGGTGTGGGGTTCTGTCTAGAGGGGTGGGGGATGTCCAGGGGGTGGGGGCTGTCTAGAGGGTTGGGGGTGTCCAGGGGGGTGACCAAGGGGTGGGTGGGTGTGGGGGGCTGTCCAAGGGTGTGGGGTCCTGTCTAGAGGGTTTTGGGGGTTGGCCGGGGGGTGGGGGGCTATCAAGAGGGTTGGGGGTGTCCAGGGGGGTGGCCAATGGGGTGGGTGGGTGTGGGGGGGGGCTTTCCAAGGGGTTGGGGGCCTGTCTAGAGGGTTTTAGTGGTTGTCTGGGGGGTGGGGGCTGTCTAGAGGGTTGGGGGTGTCCAGGGGGGGTGTCCAAGGGGGTAGGGGTGGGGGTGGTGTCCAGGAGGGGTGGGGGTGCTTTCTAGAGGGGTGGGGGGCTGTCCAATGGGTGGGTTGTCCAGAGGGATGTGGGGTGTTCGGGGGGTTTCCAAGGGGGTGGGTGGTTGTGGGTGGCTGTCCACGGGGGTGGGGGCCTGTCCAGAGGGTTTTGGGGGTTGTCCGGGGGGGGCTGTCCAGAGGGTTGGGGGTGTTCAAGGAGATTGACTACTACATTGTGGTTTCTGAGATTATGAAATGATGATTGTGCCATGATGATTGGCTTTACATTGTGATTTTCTCCATCTGAATTTTAATTTTAAATATGATTTGATTCTCAGGTTTAATACATTTTCTCCAATTTTCTATCAACCATGTAGGCGCCATGGTTTTATTTTATTCAATGGAATTTAAAACTGTTATATCTAACTATATTATTTTTTAAATATAATATTCAATCATATTTTTTAAAATACGCATAGATTTGTTTTATATTTCAAAATTTTTTAACAATCTAATTATGATTTTTTTCATATAAACATATATTTGTCTTATCGTAAAAATATATATATTTTTCATATTTGTTATAGGTAATAATGAGTCGAAGTTGGATTATGACACATCGAATGAGCAATGATTATGAGGAAGGTGTTGATGCCTTTTTGGAATTTTCTAAAAAGATGTTCCAAGTAGTGAATTTTATTCTATCCATGCCTGAAATGCTTGAATACGATGAAGTGGAAAAGTAGAGAGATAAAAGATCATCTGATTTGTCATGGATTTAATCCAAGTTACAACCCTTGGATTTGGTATGGTGAAACTGGATGGAATGTCACTGATGATGACGATTCGCAAGATGGTAACTCTGATGAAATTGAAGAAATAATTCGATATATTGTAGCAGAACAAATTGAGATAGAACCGACAGTTTCCCGTCTATATGGTGATGCTGAAAACCCATTATATCCTGGTTGTACAGATTTTACGGTTTTGTCGGCAGTGTTATGATTGATTAACCTGATGGCGAACATGAATGGAGTGAAAAAAGTTTTATAGAGCTGCTACAATTGATGAAAGTCATTCTTCCAAAAGATAATGATCATCCAGATTCACATTACAAGGCCAAGAAAATATTATGCCCGATGGGATTGGGATAAAAGAAAATACATGCCTGTCCAAATGACTGCATTATATATAGGAAGGAATATTAATTTATGTTAGAGTGTCCTAGATGTGGAACATCACGGTATAAGGTGAACGAAAAATCACAGGATGATGTAGAGATTACTAATCTTTCATCAAAGGTATTCTGTTATCTTCCTATAATTCATCATTTCAAATGCTTATTTGCTAATTCACATGATGAAAAAAGGATATGATGGCATGCTGATGAGCGGGTATGTGATGAAAAAATATGTCATCCAGCTAATTGTCCAAAATGGATGAAAATTGACGCGCAGTATTCCACACTTGGAAATGAAATTATAAATCTCAGACTAGGGTTGTGCATAGATGGAATGAATCCATACTAAACCCTCAATATCACAAATAGTTCATGGATTGTTTTATTGGTAATTTACAACCTCTCTCCTGAAGTTTGTATGAAGCACGAAAATATCATGTTGAGTATAATGATCTCTGGTCCAAAGCAACCCGGCAATGATATTGATGTTTACTTGTCACCGTTGATTGATGATTTGAAACTGTTACGTGCTGATGGTATTAGGGTGTATGATTCTTATAAAATTGAATATTTTCAACTGCATGCAGTGCTTCTGTTCACTATAAATAACTTCCCAGCGTATGGAAATTTGTCTGGATACAGTGTTAAAGGGCATAAAGCATATCCAATTTGTGAACAACAGACGTCATATTGTAAATTACATCATGGGAGGAAAACAGTGTACATGGGTCATCGAATGTTTTTGCCTATGGATCACCCTTATAGAAGACAAAAAAGGCATTCAATGGCTCACATGAATTTGATACCGCCCCAAAACCTTTATCCCCAGATCTTTATTTTGAGAGGGTGAAAAACCATAATTTGACATTGGGAAAGACACAAAAATCTGGTAATGATAGACATATTTGGACGAAAAGGTCAATATTTTTTGATCTAACATATTGGAGGTATCATGAAGTTAAACATAACATTGATTTCATGCACGTGGAGAAGAATATCTGTGATTTTTTGATTGGAACATTGTTATATATTAAAGGGAAGACAAAAGATGGGTTTAATGAAATATTAGACTTACTATCAATGGGAATAAGTTTGGAGTTAGCTCACACTCCTAAAGGTAGATGAACATTTCTTCCCCCGTCTTGTCATACATTATCAAAGAGGGATAAAATTAGCTTTTGTCAGTGTCTTCATGATATCAAAGTTCCTCAAGGTTATTCTTCAAATGTGAATTTTTTTTGTCTCAATGAAGGAAATGAGGTTGATAGTTATGAAATCACATGATTATCACGTCATGATGCAACAAATTCTACCAGTTGCATTGCGTGGAATATTGCCCATTCGTGTCAGAAAGACTATAATGAAGTTGTGTTATTTTTTCAATTCAATTTGTTTCAAGGCAATTGATGTGAATGCTTTGAACATTTTTGAAAAGGATGCAATTTTTATACTTTTTCAATTGGAAATGTATTTTCCTCCAACTCTTTTTGATATAATGGTGCATTTAATGATTCATCTGGTTCGATAAATAATGCTTTGTGCACCTGTATATCTTCGTTGGATGTATCCTTTTGAAAGATATATGAAAATATTAAAGGGGTATGTTAAAAATCCATATCAAACTGAAGCCTCCATTTTTGAAAAGTATATTTCTGAGGAGGTAGCAGAGTTTTTATGAGCTACTTGGCTGCAATGCAACACATAGGCTTGCCTCCATCTCGCAATAAAAGAGTTAATAATGAGGGAAATAGGATTCATGGCTTTAAATTCACATCATTGTCAGCTGAACATATGAAGGAGTTAGAATCATACATCTTGAATAACATAGCTGATGCTCAACCTTATATCACATTGCATATTAATGAGATGAAACAATGTCATCCAAAGAAGAAAGAATTGTGGATTTTGAATGAGAACAACAAAACGTTTTTTTCATGGATTAAAAAGACTTTTCTTGGTAGATCAGATGTATCGGAGAAATTAAAATGGATAGTGGGTGGTCCATGTTTAAATGTGATAACACGGTGCGGTTATGACATTAATGGCTATACATTTCATACGATAGCTTAGGACAACAATAGTGCAGTTCAGAATAGTGGTGTATTGGTGTTTGCAGAAGAAATGCATTTTTCGAGTGCTGAGGACCAAAACCCAATTTCTGCATCAAGTGAATATTATGGAGTGATTGAAGACATATGGGAGGTTGACTTCATTAAAATTAAAGTTCATGTTTTTAACTGTAACTGGTTTATCAGTAACAACAGTTTCAGACACGATGAATTTGGAATGACACTTGTTAAGATGAATAGATTCGAAGACACAGTTGATTCTTTTATAATGAAAACACATGAAAAACAAATTTTATATGTAGTAGATCAATTAGATATGTAGTGGGATGTTGTTTTATAAGGGAAAAAACAATATGTTGGTGAGGATGAACTTGATGAAGATGCTGATTTATTTGAGATCCCTACTTCCATGGCAATATTAATAGAACATAATGATGAGCATGTTGAAGACATGGTTTGTGCCATAAGGAATGATCACGACGAAGTAATTTGGGAAAACAATCCATTTGTACATTCTTAAAATTACATGTAACATATGTTTATTTCTTTTTTACATTTATTTTCTTCATAAATGTTAGAAATTGTAAGTTTTTTATTTATTAAAACATGTTTTAAAACAAAATAAGTATATGTTTTTGTTTGTTTTATGTTTTTTTAGTTTACATTATCATGTTTACCATTACATGAATTATATATCTATTTTTGTTCAGTGACAATTACTTTACCATGTTTACCAGGATTACCATGTTTACCCTCTTGACCATCTTCACCATCTATACCATTGTTTAACATGCTTACCATATTACCAATGTTTACTATTACGTAACTTAGTACACTTTTCTATTTTATGATTATAATAGTATTAAAATATTTGAATTTGTAAATTTGTGAACTAACGTTTGTTTTTTTGATTTGAAGGATAATGACGGATCACTCAGTTGATCAACCACATGATTCTGGAGATGAGCATATTGGTCATACCTCTGGGGAGGAACATTCACATGCTCCTATTACGACAAAGAGTTCAATGGTTGGTAAACATGGGTGCACACATTTACCAAAATTATCACTTGCCCGTATGTAGGATTATAGGATAGTCGTTGAGTTTGATGATGATGAAATTCCAAGAGGTCCAAATGCAAAATATTTTAAGAGTTTTGCAGCAACTCAGGCTAAGAGAAAAGTAAGAATTTTGTATGATGACTGAAGAAGTGTGGATAATGTGATAATCTCTTAGTTGTAGGAGATGATTTTGGTAAGATCTTTTGCTATTTTTTGACTATTCTTTAAATGTTTCTAGTATATATAATATGTTTAACCAATTCTTTATTAGATGACATTTGATATTCCTGACACTGGAGGAGTCGGGAAGAAATGCTTATCGTTGGCTAACAAGAGATGGAAGGATTTCAAATCAACCCTCTCATCTGATTTCATTTATGGTCATAGGAGTCATGACAATCCATGTCATATATATCCTTTTATAGATGAATATACATGGAGACAATTTTTTGAATGTAGAAGAAAATAGTCATTTTTGGTAAGGGCAATGTAAACTATTATAATCATTCTTATAAAAATGATCTTATTAATGTTTTTTTAATGATTTATTATACTCAATTTACAGAAAACAAGTAAAGATCATCAGGATATCCAATCTAAAAATGTACACCCTAATAATTTATCTCAGGGAGGGTATGAATTTTTGGAAGAAGAAATGATTGTGGAAAAATTTAAACAACTAAGAGCTGAGTCTTCAAGCTCTGGAGAGGTGGCGCCTCCATCCCCTCTATGTAGACATGAAAAATAGAAGAGAGCTTGAAAGGGAAAAAAGGGAAATATCTTTTGGAAGAATTGATAATCATAGCTGATAGGATTGTAAGATATCTATTTTATTTATTTATGTTAACTATTTTCTTCATATAATTACAATCATTACAGAAATGTTCAATTATATAATACAGGACTCTCTTGAAGAGCAGAGTTCACAGGGGTCATTTACAGCTACTGGGAGGGAAGATATTTTATCTGTAGCATTGGGAAGGCCTGAACATCCTGGTCATGTAAGAGGATATCCGGCAGGTGTATTAGTAAGAAAGGGTTTTCCACGTTCTTCAACTTCTAACGTTGATGGGGTTTATAAAAAAAATAGAATCCTTGGAGGCTGAAGTTCATAATATTAATGAGACAATGGAGGAAAAGATTAGAGCGTCAGTGTGGACTATGTTTGCAGACATGCAAAGACAATTTCAGACTGCAGATCCCACTCCTCCACCTCCCCCTGTAGACCCCATTATTTATCCTCTTCCTCCGCCAGTAGCTCCCGCTCCCCCACCTCAGCCCGTGGACCCCATTTTTTATCATAATCCTTCACCGCAGCTTCCTACTTATTTCGAGTTGTATGTTGATGATTCTCAACATCATATAGTTGCATATGGGTTGGTATATTGTATATGAGATGCATATCATCATCAACAATTAGAGTTAGAGAATCATAGGGTCATTGTACAGGATATTATAGATAGATCAGCTCGGGTACAATTACCTACAGATGAGGTGGCGACAGTTGGACATAGTATCGACCATTTTTTAATTTGGCCATCCAGACTTCATCGACTCATTACCATAGTGGTATGAATGTTATATATTTTATTTTATTTTTTTTATGAAAGTTGTTTTATAATTTGAAAACTAATATATTATTCAATTTATTTTTATAGGAATACTTCAAAGGTAAAGAAATACTGTATAGACAACAAAAAATGCAAATGGCTATGAAATCAAATACAGATTCTAGTAGTCTTGGTAGATTGTCAAGATATTCAAATTTTTTGGCGGGTTATTATGAGTTTCCAATGGAAGCTCATGTTTGTGGATGTGAAATAAGTGTGGGGATTATGAAAATTGATATCATGGAGCTTGTTACTAGAGATAAGGTGGGCATCAACGTGGTGAAATGTTTTTCCATGTAAGTCTTAACACCTTTTCCCTGCATTATATTTATTAAAAATGTATACTTATGTCTGTTTTGTATTATTTATCTTTATAACATTTGTGAGGGGAATGAGCTGACAGATGTATATGGATTCATGGACCCACAATGGATTTCCCCGAAAGCATGTGCATTGGATGAGGAACAAAGAATGCTTTATATTGCTGAAAGACATGAAAAGAATATAGTCACACAATGTTGTATGACGCCTTTTTGTGCGAGGTATGAAACACATCTATCTCAAAGAGTTAATTATCTTTTTTCATAAAAGACCACTAACGTTAAATTTCCTTTTATCAGTGATCATTGGATGTTGGGAGTTTTTTTCCCAAGGGAGAATGCACTTTATTGGATATGCTCTATCCATGATGATGTGTGGGAAAGTTTTAAGAATATATTGGAAATGTAAGTTTCAATTTCTCAATAGTTTTATATATTATAATGAATATTAAATTTACCCCATTCGTATTATTTTCTAACAGGGCATGGGCCTACTTTCGAAAAAACACAAAGAAAAGGAGTGCAAAGATCAAATATGTAAATGTGAAGGTAAATATCCATTTATAATTTTTGATTTTTGATTTATTATATAAAAATAATATATTGAATTTACACTCATTCAAATAGAATTTTCATGAACAACATGGCGTCATCGAATGTGGATATTATATGTTAAGATTTATGTATGAAATAATAACAACTGGGACATTTGTGAATTTTGACCTGGTAATATTTCCTCTTAAACATTGCCATAATGTTTCAATTTGATTTATTCATTATACATGTTATCTACTTTCCTTTTCATTTGTAGCTTTTTGATGACCCTCAACCCTATACTGATGAAGACATCGAACACTTAAAAGTGGAGTGGTCAAATTATTTTACAGGTTTGATTGATTTTTAGTTGTTTGTAATGTAAAATTCAATTTTGAATATTGTCTTTTTAATTGTGTATGTGGTAGTCATTTAGGTTGAATTTAGTTTTTTTATGTTGATAGTGTTATTTTTGAATGTTATATATGTGAATGTTTAATTTTTCTCTACTTCTTGTTTTTGTCTACATATGATAGTTTTTCTGGTCTGGATTCTGGTCTGGGGGGAGGGGTTCCATGGGTGTCGGGGGTGTTCAGTGGGGTTGGGGGTGTCCAGGGGTCTGGCAGGGCTGTCCGGTGGGGTGGGGGCAGTCCAGGGGGGTGGGAGGGCTGTCCAGGGGTGTGGGAGGGCTTTCCAGGGGTGTGGAAGTGATTTCCAGGGGGTGGGGGTATACATGAGGTTGGGGGGGGGGGGGGGGGTTGTCCCATGGTGTTTGGAGATCTCCAGGGAATCGGGGGGAAGTCCAAGGGTGTGGTGGGGGCTTTCAAGTGGGGTAGGGGTGAGGGGGTGCTGTTCAAGAGGGTGTGGGTGGGGGGGGGGGTTGTCGAGGGGTGTTTGGGGCTATCCAGGGGGTCAGGGGGGCAGTCCAGGGGTGTGGTGGGAGCTCCAATGTGGTGGGGCCTGTCAAGTGGGGTGAGGGGGTGCTATTGAGGAGTTGGGGGGGGGGCAGTCCAGGGGTTTGGTGGGGGATCCAATGGGGTGGGGGAGGGCTGTCCAAGGTGTGGGGGGAGGGGGGTATACATGAGGGTGGGGGTGGGGGGTTGTCCCGGGGAGTTTGGAGCTGTCCAGGGGGTCGGGTGGCAGTCCAGGGGTGTGGTAGGGGCTATCAAGTGGGGTGAGAGGGTGGGGGGGAGCTATTTAGGAAGTGGGGGGGGGGGGGGTTGTCGAGTGGTGTTTGGGGCTATCCAGGGGGTCAGGGGGCAGTCCAGGGGTGTGATGGGGGATCCAATGGGGTGGGGGCTGTCAAGTGGGGTGAGGGGGTGAGGGGGTGCTGTTCAGGAGGGTGGGGGGTTGTCGAGGTGTGTTTGGGGCTGTCCAAGGGGTGGGGGTAGTCCAGGGGTGTGGTGGGGGCTCTAATGGGGTGGGGGAGGGCTGTCCAGGGGGTATATATGAGGGTGGGGGCTGTCAAGTGGGGTAAGTTTTATATGTTATCAATTTAAATGCTTAAAATTGCTTTAGTTCCTATTTTGATCTCCTTCTGTCTTTGTGGTACGAATTCTTGATTTGGTTTCTGGTTGATTCTGAGGGAGAGCAGAGGGATGAATTCAAATTTTTTTAAAAAAATTTGCCTTCTAGGTCTGTGATTTTATAACCGACGTGATAAACACCTATGGAATGGTTTATCACGTCGGTTATTTAATAACCGATGTGATAAAGGACCTTGGAAATGATTTATCACGTCAGTTATTTATTAACCGATGTGATAAACCCCCCTGGACTGGTTTAGCATGTCGGTTATTATATAACTGATGTGATAAACTCCCCCACGTGTTTATAAATTCGGTTATTATATAACCGATGTGATAACCCCCCCCCCGGTTTATCACGGCGGTTGTATAATAACCGACGTTATAAACACCCCCCCGGTTTTTTCACGTCAGTTATTAATTAACCAACGTGATAAACACCACGATGCTATGTTTGTTACGTCGGTTTTTAAATGACCAACGTAAAAACAATTATTTATAACGTTGTTCGTATTAACGTTGGCTAAAACCGATGTAAAAAATGAAAAAAAATCAACGTAAATAACATTTTCTGCACTAGTGATATATAGTGATAAATTCCAGTCAATGTTATTGGGATATATAGATGCAGATTGGGCTATTTCAGTAGATGATAGGAAATCAACGTGATGAGGTGCATTACATCTTTGTGGCTTGTGTGTTTCTGGCTGAACAAGAAGCAAGATTGCATTTCATTGAGCACCTCAGAAGCAAAGTATATTTCCGCCACTCAAGCATACACGTAGTTATTGTGGATGAAGTAGCATCTTGATGATATGGGAGTAGAAGTAAAGTCTTTGATCAGAATTCAGTGTGATAACTCAAATGCTATAAATCTTAGCAAAAATCTCGTCCATCACTCAACGAAAAATCACATTGAGATAAAGTATTATTTCATCAAGGATAAGGTTGAGAAGGGAATCGTGAAGTTAGAGTATGTGCCTACAAAACTACAGGTTGCAGTCGTTGTGATGAAGGCCTTATCCAAGGATGCTTTTGAGAGGCATCGACTGGCTCTGGGAGTTTAGTCGACTCCCCGCACCAGAAAGAGTGTGGATGTGGAACAACACCCCCCCTCTCCCTAGGATATTGTGTGTTTTTCTCTAATGTGATAATCTGTGTTCTTTCCAATATTACAGCCACAAAGGGGTGACCTTTTGGTTCGTTGAAAAGGGGGGAGAAATAGTGACTCCTCAAGGGGGAGAGCAATGAGATAGGGGGAGAGTATTAAATATGACAATTCTAGAAGTGATCGATAAAAGCATAGATATCACGACAGCTGGGGATGGTGATAAAAGCTGAACAGTGATGCTGGAAAGGTTTGATAAGGTTTCCAGCTATCACCAATTGGTATTTGTGTGGTTCAACAATTGGTATCAATTTAGAAATTGGTATCAGTTTGGAATCGACAATTGGTGTTTGACATGAAGTGATTCATTGATGACCTTTTCATACTACTCTTGTTTCTCAAGCCGATCATTGCTCCTGTGGTCTTAGAGTACGGTTTAAGTGATTCATTGAACGCTATCATAATCGTAAGAGCCAAATGGTGGTATTAGCTGGAAGAATATTCAGAGAGGTATCAACGTGGATAGAATCATTTTTAGAAGAGTTGTCAACAAACCCAAAGGGGGATATTGTTGGGAAAAAATCCCTCAAGGTAACATTGCAGCATTTTTCGGTTGATTGTTTTTATTGAAAAAGGAGGTTTCCATAGTGAATTGTCGACTTCCAGAGATGTTGTTAACAATCCATGTTGACAAATAACCATGACAAAGGAATGAACAATCCAGAGGTGGTACAAAAGAGAAGTACAAGGTGGTGCCTTTTTCCAGTGTTTTCCAAATTTTGGGGACCACAATTTGGAGCCTGGGGAGCATCGCGAAAATAGGATATTCGTAAAGAACGTATTTTAACCAGTCAAACACATGAATTTCGCGAATATAGGCTTCATGGTTTGGAATTCACAAAGACCATAAAACTGATGGCGGTGATTCTTCGTGATTATGTTAAGCTTCGAGAATGACATAATAGAAGCGCATCAAGGAAGTGAAGGGCTTTACGAAGGAGCTTCGTGACGAAGGCATGAAGGGATTGACGGTGATGCTCTATGATTACTTCAATCTCCGCGATTAGAAAATAGCTCTGGTGCATCCTGATTTTGAGATAATTTCGGCGGGAACATCGGAGCATTGCAATTTGAGATGAAGTGGTGTTGACTTCACATGGAAAGTTCAACGGTCACTGGAATAGCCTACAAATAGGCCTCGACCCCTTCAAGAGTAATATAAGAGAATAGAGAGCATTCAAAGAAAATCCTTTTCTCTCGGTTCGTGAAGGCAGCATACTTTGTGAAAGAAGATCTTCGCAGTGGCTAATATAGCTCCACAAAAGTTGCAAGCTCCACATTGGATCAGTGAGATTCATGAGAGAATTCCCTCTGTGATGACATGAGCTTCGCGAGAGTGCTTCACAATAGTGATTCACGAAAAGGCAGGAGTTTCGCGAAGGCTTGTTTGAGCTTCGCGAAATTGGGAGCCTCGCGATGTAGGGTGCTTTGCGAAGTTATTTCCAAAGGAATTGCCTTGTGTTCAAGGGAAAATTTGTATTCATCTGTGGATGAAAGTTAAACATCATCAGAGCATCTATAAACAGGTGAGGATGCATGTATTCATGCAAATGAAGAGACCTACAGGTCAATAAACTGTGAGTGGATCCTTTTTGGAATAGTGACCAAAGAAATAGGGAGAAGGTGATCCTCTCCACCGGAAGTGAGCCAGAGATAGAGATAAATAGGGAGTGACCCTTGGAAAAGTAGTGAGAAAACCCTAAACATTGTAAAGGCAGTGAGCCTGGTCAAAGAAGTGATCTAGCCCGAACATTATTGGCAGTGAGCTTTAGTGGATTTGGTACAACGACACATCACAGTTATTTGCTCCTTGGATGTAGCCTACTGAGGGTGAAACATGTAAAAATATATGTGTCTTCCTGGTTGCTTCCCTGCTTTTCATCTAAAGCATAACCATAAGATAATGATAAAAAGAAGTGATCAATATAAACATATAAGATCAAACAAAGTGACCCTTGTAATAAAGAGGTCAAGATCCAATGGGGAAAAAAGAATTTTAGAAAATAATATCCATACCCTGATTCACCCCCCTCTCAGGGTATATAGGCCCCTATTGGTCCTAACACATTGGTCATTACAATGTATTCTCCTCTCTTCTGAAATTCCAACCCCTTTCAAGGAGAAGAGGGAGATGTATTTATAGCCCAATGAGTTGGATTGTTTGCATTCCAAATCTACCCCTCCACTTGGCTCGCCAATGTGATACTCCAAAAAGCCTAATATGAAAAAATTTTCTTCTTAAATGTTGTAGATATTAATGTTTAGAGTCTTCCCTAAAAATTGGGAGGACATTGGACTGAAGGATTCATAGTTATAACACTTTTAATAAACAATTGTAATATGTCCATTCCAATGCATACTTTTTCAATGGCCATAATATGAATGGATTTTTGAATAGAAAGATTCCCTAAAAGCCGATCACTTTTTTCCAAAAAGACGTCCTATGATATCTCCTCTATCACACTAAAAAATAATAGATCAAATGGATTTCCCTATTAGGATAAATGTCATTATTGTTGTGCTGATTGTATTTCCCAAACCAAATGGTGGGCTGGAGTTCATTGAATCATTTGGGCCCCATTTTAGTAGAGTTGGACCTTAAAATTTTTACCCAATATTAATGGTATTGTAACGAGACTTTTGGTGGAGAATAAAGAATTTTGGACATAAATTGTGATCCCAGTAATTCAATCTTCAGTGCTGGTCTATTTTCTTCATAGATTTGGTGGGCCTTCTTATGTGGTCCATATGACCCTTCAAATGGATGATTTGGATAATAATTCCTTCTAATGACATGCTGGAAATTGAATAAAGAACCCTAAAAAACAAGAACCATGAAATTTGGATAATAAGGGTGAGATTTATAATTAAAATAATAAACCATGTCAATTGGACTACTTCAAATAATGCTCAAAAATTATATTTAGTATTAAAACATGAGTATCTCACACCGATTATGCACTTTTATATGAACTTTACTAAAGGGAGTATACAAAAAGTTATCAATAAATGAATAAAATTAAAAGAAATATTATAACACACCTCATACTATATCTACCAGAGCCTCTGTGATTTTGATTAAGGTCAATACTTATATTCTTTAGATCATCAATCAGAGTAAGTCCCATCTGAGTAGGAAACTACTGATGATTCTGTTTATGAAAATGACATGTCCTATTATGACATGTAACTATTTTCATGATAGAAGAGGTCATGTCCCTTTGTTTTACCCTGCCTTTCTCCCCTATACCTTTTCATTTATTTTAATAAATTGTCAGAAGCTTGGCTTCTGGGTGAACTTGTTGGGTAGTAATGTTCACTATTAATCGAAAAGTTAAAATTTTAGGAAAATTTCAAAAAAATTCACACTATGGTAATTTCAAAATTTTTATTTCCAAAATAATATTCATTTTGTCAAACAAAATTATAAAAGTTCCACAAATTAATTATAAAAAAGTTACTAAAAAAGGAATGAAAATGGTTTTTAGGAAAAATAATCTTTTTCG
Source organism: Viscum album (assembly GCA_963277665.1). Lineage (NCBI taxonomy): Eukaryota > Viridiplantae > Streptophyta > Magnoliopsida > Santalales > Viscaceae > Viscum > Viscum album. The sequence continues at coordinate 258,451,872 of OY728125.1, read as the reverse complement.
AGGAGAGGAGGAATTCACATTAACTTTATGACAACTAATATATATGATAAAAATTTAAATAAATATAGAAAGGTATAAAGTCTATAAATTTAATTTATATCAATCTTTAGTAAGGTTTGTTTTATTTAATTAAAAATGAAATAAATTATACCCCAAAAATAGTCAATAGAAAAATGTATATATATGTATAAAAATAGATTTATACCATAATCAGAAAAATTTCTAATCCAAATGAAATTAATTATAATATTTTTAATAAAATGGATAATATTTCAATTTATAAACAAATCTATAAATTAATAATAGTTTAAATTAAATTATTTAATGAATGGAAATTGTAGTATTTACAAAAATGGAAGTTTCACTTACGTCCCAATCGATTTATAATTTTTTGAAATTTTCAGTATAATTTAATTCTGGAATTATATTTATGGAAATGGTATAGATATTGTAATATTAAAAATTTGTTATAAACAAAATATTTTATCCGCACAATAAATTAATAAAACTATTTTTCTAAAGAAATGTATTTTATAAGAATAAATTACATTTATTGTAAAATTTGTTCATACTTTATAACAATAATAAATAATTCTTCATTCATTAAGAATCATTTATAAATACATCATAACATGTTTCATTAATAAATTTGGTTTCATGTAAAATATATGGTCAATGTAATTAAATATTTTCGAAAAATTAAATAATAAAATCTTGGTGTGTTATAATTTTTTTGAGATTTCCTTGATAAGTTTGATGTAGTCATTATTGATAATATAATTATGAAATATGAAAGTAATGATGATAATTAAGATCACATGAGGATATTTATAAAATCCTTTGTAATTGAATTTTGTATGAACAATTATCTAGTAGTGTATTTTTGTTATAGGATGTATCCTTTTTCTATTAAATAATATACACGATGATATATCGGTTGATCCATAAATGTTGAATATTATTGAACAATGGATCAAATGAACCATTGTGATTGAGATATATATTCTCCCAGTATGTTTTGGATATTATCAATACATTTTGATGAATTTTTCATGGATATATAATCCGCTAATAATGTTAATCCTGAAGGGAGTCAAGTTCCTTTGGATGGAAGAATGTGAAGATAATTTCAAGGAAATTAACAGAATGATCCTTAGTGAACCTGTGCTGACAATACCTGATATTGGAGAAGGTATTTTTATTTACATTGATGCATAAAAAAAGGGGATGGGATGTGTTCATATGAAGAATGAAATGTAATTAGCCTATACATCATGCCAATTAATTTTTCATAACAAAAATTACATGACTAATTATTTTTATTTAGTATTGTTAGTTATTTCATTAGAGATAAGGGGAAATTTTCATTAAAAATAAAGTTGTGACAAATATACTAATCATAAAATATACTAGTATATATTCACCTAGATCAAGTTGAGTATAAATGAGAGATTATTTTTGGAGCTGATTAATGATTACAATTATTCAATACATTACCACCTAGGGAAGGCAGACAAGGTGGATGATGCTTTGACTCAAAAGGATCATTAAATCTTATCGTTGATGGGGATAAAAAAGATCCAATATTTTTTAATTTTCCATTTACATAACTATAAATATATTTGAATGAGATAAATATTTTATTACTCGAATGATTGTTGAACAATATATCCATGAAAATAACAAATAGTCATAGATTCCTGATGTGGATCTACAACAAAATGTGATAAATTTTAATGAGTTCAACAATGATTTTTATGGAATTATATGGTTATAAAATCGAGTATATGCCATGTCAATGCGAGACAAGATGAAATTTTTATTGGAATATTCTCATATCACATAATTCTATATACATCATGTGAGTATTAATATATATAGAGTTTTAAAACTCTATTTCTAGTTAGATAACATGAAGAGAGATATTTAAGAGTATGTATTTTAGTTTGTGGTATTTGAGAAATTAAAGGGTGAGAGATAGATGTATACAGGGTGTTTTGTAGCCTTTACCCAATCCAGAATGGAAATGAGAAATCATTATCATGGGTTTCATTTTTGGACTCCCAAAACATCTAATGACCATAATGTTATTAGGGTTTTAGTTGATTTCCTTACAATTTCATCACAGTTATTTATATCCAAGAAACTTTTTCACTTGATCTACCTTAAAATATATACATTTAGATATTTTTATGTTATATAGATTACAATAATCTATTTGTAAAATCCTTATTTTTCATAGAGGTCATGATCCTATAATTTTAAGTAATAAGCTTTCTTTTTTCCTATTTGAATGTTTATAATGTGATAATAGAGGTCTTTATAATCTTCATGATTTTTTCATGGAATAATGATCTCATTTATGAATTAATGGGGGTGTAAAATGCTTACTTCATAGTTATGGCTAACCAAACATCTTTTCTATGTGACATTATTATGTAAGATCATTGTTTTCTAAACCATCCAACATCGACCACAAAAATGTTAAAAAATATAATTAGTTGAAATGGAAATTCCCTTGTTTTTTTCATGGGTTTTGTATGCGTGTTCCTAAACAATGCATGGTGAGTGTTCATCTATAGTGACTATCACATTGTGTGAGTACAATTTTCACACAAGTATAAAAAACCATGATCCCTATTAAAAAGGATGAAATTACTATTTTCACTTCATTTATTAACAATTATTATCACTTTCATCTCCATCATTTGCAGAGAAGCACTACCATGATAGTTCTCTCCTCTTCCACTATTTTAAGAATGGAAATATCTCCTCCACACAATCTCTAATTCAAAAAAATTATGCCATGTCGGATCTACATTAGTATGTCTATGATTTCTCTTACTCATTTTATCTATTTCTCTCATAGTCCTTTTTTCATGTAACCTAATTTGACTTCTTTTAATAGGGTTTGTCTGGAATATGAATTTTCTCTCATTATGACCCAAATGAATAACCAATACTAGATGATGAGTCAATTACCATTCTATTCTAGGTTGTATAATATATTTCGTTAATGGTATATCTCTTTATAATTCTTCATCATTATGCAGTACGCAAGGCATTACACGTGCTTCTACTAAAATAGTTTACATTAATTTCAATTTTAAGACGAAAACCATTATATTTATATCCACTTTCACATGGTTAGTGGTTAATTAACTCATCTCAAACCACTCGTTTATATTTTTTTTAATAAAATGATAAATTGTATAATTCTTTCCACATAATTATGAAACCCCTTGGGGGTTGAGGTGGCTAATTTCTTATGGAAGCAAGCAAATAATAAATTAAAATAATAAAATGAAATGAATACATCACATTAATTTTTTTAAATCACATGTTAAAGAATGAAAAAAGGAATTAATTGAATTCCCATAAGGAATATAGACACCCATGTCCCTTCTATCAATTGTATGTAAAATGAATAATGAATGGAATCTTGATGAATTATAAATTGACATGGATGTTCATTATGGCCTCTGTATAATTATTTAATGTATAGTGCATACTTTTTATGCAAATGGTTCACTTAAAAGACATGGAGTTCCTTGATTGAAGACTATATTCCTAGGAATTACCTAACAGAGATCATGGGTTTCCATGTAATTTATTATTGTGACTTCTATGTGAAATACCCCAATCGGGTTTAGGAAATGTCCTATATTATTGTATTATATGGTTCTTCAATTATGATTCAACTTTATAACTAAAAAATAAAATACCAATATTATCTCCATGGATTTGGATTGATGTCATCAGACATGTGATTCTATGGATAATCTACATCATCACCAAATCAATTCTACACAATATTTACCTTGGAAATGTTATAAAGACTCATTTACAAACACTAATAATGGAATATCATGGGTTCATCCCTTAGATTACTCTCAAACCCCTATATCTACACATCATGGTTTACTAATATTATATGGTTCTCCTAATATAGTCAAGGATACATTTGTATCTTCTAGGGTATTATGTGATAATATGATATAGACTTTCTGACCATGTTCCTTTGTTCCCAGAATGTGGTAAAATGACCTTGTTCATAGAGAAATCTAGATTATGACGAAGAAAATATAGTCAGTCCGGATCCTAATTTGGACCCTCATTTTTATTAGATTTAATAATATATATAATCACTATTACATTTTATATTCATAAGATAAATTTTTATTAGATACCATTTGTGGTGGAATACAGAGTTTTATTCAAACCTTGTTTGGGATATCATTGGGTTCTTTGAAATATTTCATGTATTTTGGTAAGGATAAAGGCATACAGCTAGTCAATGATGTTTTTTGTGTGGATGGTAGTAGATGACTGAACCAGTGCTCAAGATTCTCATGAAGATATATTTTTCCCTATGATTTCTTTTTTTGTACATGTATTGTATGTATTCCTTCATAAATGTATAAGTGTTCATTTTTTCTAGACTAAATATAATATGTATATGTTACTTCCTTTAGATGTTATGTTCTTATTGTTAACTGGATGATTATTTACACTATATTGTCTTATTGTAGTATTTAATGATAAAGTTTACTATATTTTAGTTATTATTACCTCTACTATTCTCCACTCTGATAATGATGGTATTGTCTCCCCACCATACTACCATAAATCCTCACATTTAGTCTACCTCCTCCATTATACGGGAGTCCTGAAATATTCCTTATATTAAATTGGGATCCATTACTTTTTAATGAACCAATCCCGAGACATCACAAAGAGGTATCATAGATTTATTGTTCATTTCCTTACTATTTTGGGGTGGGTTACATGAGACTAGTACATTTCCAAAAATTTTAATGGGAATGTTGCTGGGAGTAGCCATCCCATGTGTGGGGTAAAAATACATGTTTTTAGGAATGGGACTTGTTGCTCTAGATTTTTCCATTTACAATTTTATTATATTAATCATTAGGTGATACAGATGCTTCCTTATTATAACACCCTGACCCCAGTTACCTAGAATCAGTGCATTATTACATTACATTGGCATGATACAAGGAATAATGTCACGAATGACCGATCAGTTTAGTATCCTTGCAAGTAATAGATACATACCTAATTTTTACATTACATCATGAAATAAAGAAACAACATTATGTCGCCTTTGAACACTCTTATATCCCTTAACCTATTCCTGCAGTTTAATCGTAATATACTTCTTTGCATCCTGGGAAAAGTAATACATGAAAAATGGGCGAGATCATATGCTCAGTAAGGGTAACAATATAGAGGAAACTGTCATAAGTAAGAAAAAAAATTTAAGGTAATGTATAATACTAGAACATAAGCTTTTTAAAATTAAACTTTAGCATATTATGGAAAAGAGAAATCAAATAATGCCATTTGATTATTCACATCGATATTCTACTAGTCGAATAATCACAAGTAATATCAATATCCAAATTCATAATGATGGAATGCATAATGCCAGACTTCATAACCACATAGTCAAGGCCTTGTGCCAAGTCTACAAATAAGATTTTTTCAAGGCCTTGTGCCAAGACACTATTTTGTCTCATGAGACCTACCAATGCATCAAGGAGCTATAACAGCCTCGACCCATCACATACTAAGTCCAATGAATTCCTCATATGAAAGGGTGAAACATAATCTAAACAATTATATTAAAAATAGCATACTAAATGTCAATACTTTAACCATAAACCATGAATGGTATAAAAATAACACATCCACAGTCAAACATAACACATTCAATACAATATAGAAGAATTTATAATAATAAATTAACCTCAATTGAGAATAATTAATGATAGTAACATAGATGAAAAAAATAATCAAAAATATTTTAGATAAATATCCCCCTTTTCGTGAATACATTTAAAAATATCACTATTTATCACAAAGCTATTTAAAAAAGACTTTTGATTCAAAGTGTCCCATAACACATTGAAACTTTTAAGAGGGATTTTATTTTTAAAACATTATTGTCCATATAAATAAATCCTTAAAACCATTTTTAAAACATGTACATTAATGAGAAAGATTTAGAAAATAATATTTTAAAACATTTAAAATTATATTTTAGTTAGAGTTCCTAAACAAATGAGAGACACTTGAATACAAATAATTGAGGTAATCAAAACATAATAATATCATGAGAATAAAGGGATTCATGATATATTATGTCAAGGTATAGTATATACACCAAATAAAAGTGAATTGGTGTATAACAAGAATGAAGTTTCAATTGAATGCAGGTTTAGAAGAAATACCTTATAAAACAATATCCTTAGGATAAAGATAAATCCATGACATAATTAAGTGTGAAAAATATAAATACACTAAATATTATTTTATATTCAGTGTAAAAAAATAATAGGAAATTCACACATATTCTTGTAACAACAACACCAATGACTTGGATTTTTAACTCAATGAATGAAAATTGAGTTAAGATTACTCTTATCAAGTTCATATCGATGACTTGAGAATTTATCAACGGAGTGATTCTGTGTATCAAAATAATAACCACATAAATGGGAGTAGAAATTAATACATAAAAAAATAAACCATGATTTAACACATAATATTGGAGTAAAATAATCAATGAAGTTTGTGTAAAATCCAATGAGTGGAAATTGAAATTAGAAATTCCCTTACTGATTTGGTGACTTACAAAACATACACCCCATAAAAGAAGGATCACACAATGGATATGTAAATACCAATAAATTAAAGGTTATTACATAAGGAATATAATCATGGGAAGTAAATACACCACAAAAAAACAAATAGTGGCAATATAGCATGAATCTCACAAAAATAAGAAGTGTGATGAAAACCCCTTACCATGTTGTAATCAATCGAGTCGTATGACCAAAAGTAAATAAACACCAAATGAACCACATAATACAATAATATAAAGAGAATCATGATAATATATATCAAATGGAATTACACAATACACCACATGCAATAAATAAGTGGCCAATAATGGAAATATCATGGAATTAAAAGTGAGATAAGAAACACCTTACCTTGTACTTTTCCTTTGTATAGGGTAGGTTAACCTCTTCTTCTTTGGGTGTTTCCTTTTGATTTGATCAAAAGGGATCCTTAAGTTTGATTTATGATCTATTTAAGGACTCTAGATTGATATGAGGGAATTTTGGAGGATATTTGGGTAGTGGTTGGCCGATCTAAATGGATTTGGGGGTGTGAAATTAAGAGAAGGGGAGGTACCTTTTTATAAGAGAGGTGAGGGTCACTTTAGGACAACCATGAAATATTATTTTATAATAAAATCATTTTCCATTTCTAATGTCTCCAAAATTATTTATTTCTAAGATAATGTTGGTATGGGTCAAAAACCTTTCAACTGATAGGTTATTGACATATTTAGTTTACCATTATAACCTTATCTTTTAGATTTAACTCTTAGTTAAATAGCTTAATATTTAATGTGTGTTCCTGTAATCTTACACTATATGGTTAATTAACTTACTATAAAATTCCTAGAGAACCATAAGTTGCTCATTAATGACATATATAATATTATTTAAGCCCTTTGGATGAAACTTAGATTTTTAGGAATATTATATCAACCAATAATATAGTATTTGTGTTAAACATTCATTCTTGTCAATTTTGACATTATATAGTATTTGGTTTTTTATGAAAATCATAACAGCATGGTTAATTAGAAAAAAATAATTTAATAAACCCTAACCTATCATATTAACCTACACAATTAGTGTAATTCATCAAAAGTAACAAAAAACATTTATTTGGATATTGATAATATCAATTATTTTAATCCTTCCTTAATAAGGTAATTACTGCATCATCATTGTGTAATAAATAAATTTAGTTATTTAGTGTCTAAAAATTATAAATAAAATACCATTATGTAGGAAATATTTTTATCTTTTTAATGATTATTTATAGTCGAATTTATATTATGTGTAACCCAATAGTAAAAACAGTTTAGTTAATAAACTGTGAATTTAACTCCTTTAACTCTTCTTTAAATAAAATAGTAATAAATATCCTAATCTAATCCAAGTGGACCAAAGAGGATCATATTTTATTCCTAAGATTTTTTTCGTCAAATAAACCTTATTCAATAGAATTAGGACATGTTTTAGTTTAATTATAATATCATTTTTACCCTTAATAACCCTATTTACTTCTAACCATGGTAAATAAAAGTCAAAAGTTACTATTCACCAAAAATCATTTTCATCTTATTAAACCACATTTTACTTACTGATTTTAACCCTATATCTCAGATTTATGAAATTTAACTCACAGAAGTGGTGAAATTAAGTTTTATACAAATTTTCAAATGCTCCGAGAAGGTGGGTAAAAGACAACAAAAATTTCAATAAAATTTTATATATCTAACCTTATTATAAAATGTCTAAAATGAATTAAATGGAACATATATATGTATAATATATATATTTTGACTTAAAATAAATTTAAAATAAATAAATAATTTTTCAAATAAAATTTCTATTTTAAACAATATCGGAGTGTTTTTCACTATTCATAAAAAATTGAATGTTTTCTGAAAAATTCCAAAAATTCACCCTAAGATAATTTTGATATTCTGAATTAAAAAATTAATTCTATTTTACCAAATTAAAAACATAGAAGTTGCATTAATTAATTTAATATTAATTCCCGTTGTCAAAACCAAAAAGCATGTTTTAAAAAGTAGAAAATATCAAAAAATTGGCATGTGTTTATGTCAAATTCAAGCGTAAAATTACTTATAATGACCTAAATTGTATTAAATGATAAAAATATAATCTAATTATTCTTAAAAACCATTCAAATGTATAATTTGACTATATAAATTATCTTGATTAAAAAATTTGTTTTCTATTAAAATTTAGTATTTTTCAGTATTCATCAAAATGTGAATGTTATTAGAAAAGTACAAAAAATTTATCCACAATAAATTTTTATGCCCCTATTCTAAAGAATAATTTTATTTCATTAAATTGAATATATAAAACTGTCAAATATTGCTTTAAAAAGGGTTTTCCATTAAAAGGTGGTAAACTTACATTTTTGAAAAATACTTCTTTTATATAATAAAATGAATTTGTTCTTATATTTTTTGTAAGAAACACATAATATGGATTCAAAAATTATATGAAGTATATAAAATTCAAAATTTAGTTAATACTATTCATAACCGCTTTTTTGACATCTATTTTGATAAGTTGTTATGCGCTCGAACTCGTTGTTGCGTGTAGCACAATCTATTGAATTACTTTAAAGAAAATAATTTACATTGAAATCTTGTGGTGTTACACTTATGTTGTATTTTATAGATTACACCCTTATTGGTATTATAAGGTTATATCTATTAAATCATCATTATATGAACTTAATAATTTAAATTAATTATATATTTAATTACATGTTTAATTGAGTTCATGTTTCATACCATATGTTCCTTGATTTCTATATTTGTATATGTAATAATTTTTTCTGTAAGAAAATTTACCAACATAATTGGTTAATTAAATTTTATTGGTGAATCTAATTTTTTTCCAACATAACATGATTATGGTACCTTATCCAGTCAATTATGAATAGTTGAAGCCATTAAATATTAGTCACTTGTGGTGAAATGTTAGTTGGTAGCGAATAAATTGATGAATATTTTATTTTTTAATGTTTGTACCTCAATAAATTGTGAAAGGAGGTCTATATAATCGAATACTTGTATGTGGACTAGTTATATCCTGAGTCTTAGTGTAAAGGAATGTTACAGTTACACGTAATGCCAATTATAACTTATAAATATTATGAATTTATAACATTGTAATTTAATTTTATCTAACCATATATATATAATTCTAAAATTACAATTTCAGTTAATGGTTTCCCTTAAATGGGTATTCTAACAACATCTTAAAGTATTTTTCATCTATATTAGAAAATTAATACCCCATATAATAGAATATCAAAATTTTAAACATGAAATCATTCCAATATCATAATAATAGATTTTGTATTTTGGGGTAGTATGTTGTAGGTAGTGATCTTTTATTCCTAGATTTTATTCTAATATAAATCTTTGATGTCCTATTATTTTGATTAGAGGAGTGTGATTGGAATTGTAGTTTTATGCCTCTACAACAGCCTTAGTTTGAGTTCCAGGAAGGTGGAACCGACCATACCCCCGAGGTGGTGGGACCTGAACTACTTTTTGTTTCACTTGTGACTCCTGAAAAAGAACAAACTATTTTCACCATAATAGGAATTGACACTCAACCCTGAGAGAGTTTTATGTGGTTAGTGTTGTCTGTAATTGGATCTCAAAAACCTATACCATCTATTTTAGAGTTGACCATGTAGTTTAAAAAATATCACCCATCAAAATTTTCATGGGATGGGACCCCAAGATTCTATGTCATGTTTAGTGGCCATTCAATAAATCATTGACCATATGGATACAACCTTGAATGGAGGGTCAATCTTGTATTGTATGTTCATTGTGGACCAACCAAGTGATGGAATAAAGTTCCAAATCATGAAGATCAGTATTAGAGAACGTTGTAGAGGTAATTTTATTTTACTTATGATGATTTATTTTTTTCATAAAAATTGTGGTCTTATAAAGATAGGGAATTTATACACATGGATCATGGTATCATTCCTATCATGGATTACATAGCTCTATTTATAAAACTACAACATTTTTAACCAACTCTTGAAGGTGATGATCTATCAAAATATATTTTATTTGAGTATGGGATACTGATTCCTATCTAGTTATTTTTTTGATTATATAGTGTTTCAACCCCCAGATAGGAATGTGTTTCATACAGGGGAATAAAGTGTCACCTAAAGGTCTTAAATGATGGTAGTGGTTGTCGTAGTTTTTGAAAATATAAATATTTTTTATTCTAGAAGTGTGTATAGAAATTAAAAAATAGCCCTATTATAATAGAAACACATTTGAGTATAGATACAACAATGACATGTGAACTCTTAAAATGGTTTTTAGACCATTCCACTAGTTCCTGGTGGGAGAGGATCACCATCAGCTCCTTAATTGGGAGCATTATAAATAACTATATTATTTCCTATAAGATAGATTTACATAGACCGTAATTTTTTAGGAAATGAATAAGGAGTAGGAAGCAAGACTTATTTTGTGCAACATTATCGTAACAGATCCTCTCAAGGAGTTCAGAATTTATCTCAGGTAAAGAGATCTATCCAGTCACATGCAGTACAACATACACATGGGGAGCAAAGTGTCGGACTACGAACAATATTAGGTATGATATTTATTTAACTGACATCAGTATCTACTTTTTTGGCATATTATCTCAACACACATTCATATTTATAGTTTTCAAATATACACTTTTACTCTAGATTGAGTAGTTGGTAAGGTAATAACTGTTTGTAGTCTATTATGAGTAAGGTGAGAATGTGTTTGTTGATTCATGTAGTGTACCATTTAGATTGAAAAAATCCATTATTAATGGATAATTTTCATCTTCAAGATGATGGGAATTTAAATAATTCATGGGATGGACTATTCAGTATATTATCATTTCTATGTTGAATGCTATCAGGATAGGGTAACATATATATCCCATGATATTGACAGCCACACTCATAAAGTATAATTAAATGTCTAGGAATGTTGAGTTGGACATGAGAATATTAGGCTAGGGGAAGTTACATCCATGATTTATAGTAATTTTATAGATTATCAAGGAGTATAAAATACTATATTTCCTACATGGTTGGAAAAATTCAAGGATGTTTTCTTTGCTTGGTATTCATTTCTACCTAATTTACAAGGGTTAGAGATTACTATAATGATTATACGAGAAGTGGAACAACTTCCTATTCCTCAATACAATATGGATCCAATACAAGATCAATAACTCAAGTGGATGTTAATGTTATTGGATGCTTGTATGTTTATATGATCGGGTATATATCCTTATGGTCGCTTATTAATTTATTCAATAAGTCATATTGAACATTAAGGTTGTCTGTGGACAAACATCATATGAATATTCTTATTTTTAAGAACTAGTACCCACATCCATTATTTATTGATATCATTAACTAGATATGAAGAGAAATTTTCACATAAAGAATTTATTTTATATTAGGCCATCATCAGGTATATGTTTGACTGCCAAATAAATCATGTTCCACATTCCAAAAAAGGGTACTACATTAATGAGTTTTTGGTTATGCCATCCAATCTAACCAACATACCGACTATCATTATGTACTTTATGGATCTTCATATCAAACTATATTTTTATTCTGTTTGACATAGTTTTTGTGGATGAAACCATTGTGTTCTATTACACATTACATGATCATTACAAAAAACATGAAATTTATTCGAGAACATTTTGAGATCATAGGACATACGATATTCTAAAAAAGATTACGTTTGGATTAATAAAGATGACACATTAGGTCGAATTATACAAAAAGAAGAGGTATTTATGTATCAAGAAATGGTTGGATCCACTAATTCAATGGAGAATCCCAAGAATGTATGTAGTATAAATCCTTTTTTTAGTAACTACTAGTACTATCAATGCTCCATTCATTATTTTTCATGCATTATTTCCACATGTACAGGCATGAAGAACAATAGTGTGTTGTTTACATGGTCTGGAGATTATAAAAAATACCACTATAAGTTGAAATGAAAAAGTTACCTAATCATTGATATTGATTTTACATGATCTAGGTAGAGGATATATAGAGTATTCCAGCACATTAGGCATTGGGAAGAAATTTATTTTAATCTATGGGAAGTGATTATTAGATTAAATATATCATCAGTTGAAGTATCATGATCATAATTACCCAATACAATATATTGAATTAGTATATTTTGTCCATGAATTCCATTAATATAAACATTTCTTGATTACAGAATGTGACGCCCCAAAACTAATCTCTCATGTAATAGTAATATTATGGTTTTATATTCATGTTATCCGAACAAATTTTGAATCTATAAATACCAGACATTTCATTTAAGTAAAACACCAAAGTGTTTACATTACAAAAAGTTCAAAGGAAAAACATACTAACCAAAAATACCTATTAAAATACCTATTAGAAATACAAGGAGCCCACCCAAAACAAGAAAAACCCCAAGAAGATAATATGGGTCCTTCAGATCTGTCACAACGAAAATTACTATGGCTATAGCCACTAAAACAACATTGAGCATCAGTGGAATAATGTGCACTATCTTCTTTAATTATTTCTAGTCTAGGGCACCCTAATGTTTGGTTTTATAAGTCATCTACCCGACCGTTACCCCTTGGGTGACCGTTGGAGATGCTTGTGATAGTTGTTTTTCATTTAGGTTAGCTTGAATTTAAAAATATGTGACCGTTAATAACTTGACAAAGCAAAATAAATTTAAGTGGAAAATTTAACGATTCATTAAATATAATTTCATAAATCTTTAGAGGTTAAGAATAATAAATATTTTGATGCATTTAACATATCTTAAGTATCATCTTTAACATCACGATTTCGAATTGAAGATCTTACTTCATAAAACTATGTATGATTCCAAAACTTAGTTAGGATTTACAAATACTTTTTAAATGTTTCAAACGTTTTAAAAATTGTATGGTGTTACTCTAGATTTTATAAATTTAGTGTATTTGATTTTATAAATCAACTTTCAAAGGTTATGTTAAACTATATTTTGTAGTTATATAAGAAATATATATATATATATATATATATATTTCTTACTAGTAACTTTGGTATAAAGGCATCTTTGGTGTTTTAGGTAAAAGTTTACTTTAAATTTCCCAAGAAATCATGTTTTATAAAATTCATTATTTTTCTTTTCTCTTAGTTTATTTGGAAAGTTGTTCTATATAAATAAAAATAAACTCCACAAGGGATAGCCCTATAGCCGAGCCAAGGGAGGCAACACACGCTAGGCGACCGAGCCTAGCCCTCAGCCTCAGAACGGGCCGGCCTGTGGGCTTGTGTGCACACACTGATCAAGGGGAATAGCTACCCAAAAGGGCACACATAAGTAGAGCACACCACCGTGCGGGGTGGAACGACAATGTGGGTGGGAACAAGAGCGCACTCGCATAACCCAGTATGGGGAGGTGTTGAGAGGGGTGAAGGATTATTCTGAGTTGTTTCTCAGAGCCCCTAGCTTCTAAAGAATCAATGAGAGTCCTTTCCTTTTGATGTTGGACGATGAAATTTTGTCGAGGATCGAATCTAGGCCATTGGTTCGAATCGCCTGTGATCTGGGCCGTCTATTTCGATCTGACGCTCGACTCCTAGCAGCTACGGAATACTCCACATTTTTTGTGCGCCGTCTAATCCAACATGGATCTAATCTCGGTCGTCAGAGATTTTTAAAACAATGCGCCGAACCAGATCCATCCGATCTACTATGGATCTAATCGTGACCATCCATTTCTTTTTAATCACCGCATCACTTGCGGTCATCCAATACTCTTCAGGTTTATTCTCTGTCGTCCATTCTTTTTCCGTATTTCCTCACCTGCAGCGCCTTCTTCTTCCTCCCACTTGCGCTAGACCTGTATCCCATACCATCCATTTATCTTTTCACACACATGTGACTCCTCCCATCACCATATGAGGCCTCCCTCACGCTAATTGATTCCACAAAGACTTCCCCCTGTCATTTAATATACCAAGTAGGCCTCAGTTTTCCAACATTAGCATTAAATATTCTATATATTTTATACATTATATAGTATAAAAACAATTAGTTGCACCCCAATTACCTTGGTTGTTCATCCTTTCCTAAAACATCTAGCAATCTCCCACGAGCCCTTCCCAAGCCTCTCCTCCTCCCCAGGCCAAGTAAGGGATAAGTTGTCTTGTGATGTTGTTTTTGAGAGTATATGGATATATATGTATACTCGTAAAAGTATATTTATAACATTGGAATTTAGTTAAAATGTTTTTCTTTATCGATCCAAGGTCTTCTATTTTTCGTGTTCAAGTAATATTATGGATGTAAGGGACTTATGTTGAGGAATATACATTTATACATAAATATGTATGCTCAATTTCATAAGTGTACATCCCTGTGGTTTAGTTGGAAACCCCCAGATACCTGGTCCAAGGACATAAGGATTTTGGGTTATGAGGTAATTATATAAACATGAAGGATTATTTTTCTCATGCTATATATATATATACCTTATATATCCGATTATATGTCCTTATATATATATAGCCATACAGTTTTAAAAGAACCTCTATTATGTTCATTTTCAAAACCTCTAATCTTTAAGTTTCAAAGATGAGGTATTTTTTTAAATAATATGGAATTATATTTTCACACACATATATATATAGAGTATACACAAGAATTTATAATTATACAGTTTATATAACACGCCCTATGAACAGTTTTTTGTCTTTTAACATTAAAATTATATGATTAATTTATGTTTTTGGTAAAGAATGTATGCTTCTAATAACATTGGTGTAGGACTCGGTTATACATGTAAGTTATATATGTTTACATAAATATTTATATAAGATTTTTTAATAAATATACCCATTAAAAATTTATATTATGATTTAATGTTTTAGGGAATCTAGTTAATTAATGTGTCTAGTATGTTAAATTTTTATGGGTTTCAATGGATTTTCGGTATAAACCCGTTAATAAATGATATATATTTGAATATATTAATATATGTATACACATGTAAACTTTGATCCCCAATTTTATTTAGAAGTATAGCTAAGAAAGAATCAAACATGTTGTTTTGAAAATATGTTTAGTTTTGTTTGAAAACACAACTTTTATACCCTTGTGTTCAAACAGATTTACACAGCACTGTAACACCCCAAGATTTCATAGTACGTTATTTCTTCAAAGTAATTAAATAAATTGAACTACACACAACACTATGTTCAATCCCACCACGTCATACCAAACTAGACGTTCAAAAGCAATTATGAATAATATCAACTGAATTTTGAACTTTATATAATCCTTATAATTTCAAAATCCATATTATGAGTTTCTTAGACATAATTTAAGAACAAATACATTTTTTTAGATAAAAGAAGTATTTTTCAAAAAATTCAATTTTACCGCCTTTTAATGGAGAACCCTTTTTAAATACAATATTTGAAACTTTTATATATTCAATTTAACAAAATAAACTTCTTCTTTAGAATCGAGACATAATAATTTAGTTTCAATAAATTTTTGGTCTTTTTCTGATAACTTTCACATTTGGGTGAATAGTGAAGAATACTATATTTTAACTGAAAACAACTTTTTTAATAAAAATAATTTATAGACAAAATTTTTGGATTTATAATATAGAAATTAGCCAAGGGTGAATTTTGTGTATTTTTCTGAAAACTTTCAATTTTTAATGAATAGTGAAAACACTGAGTTATTGTTTAAAACCGGATTTTTATTTAAATACTTATTTATTTAATTTAAATTTATTTTATGTCAAAATAGATACATAATACCTATATAAATTCAATTTAATTCATTGGAGCCAGTTTATAATAATTTTAGTTATATAAAAAGTTTATCGAACTTTTTACCGTCTTTTACCCACCTCCTAGGAGCATTTGAAAATTTACATAAAACATAATTTTACAACATGTGTGAGTTGAAATTATAAAATTTAGAGACACAATTAATATCAAGGACTAAAATGTGATTCAATAATATAAAAATAATTTTTTCTGAATAGTAACTTTTTACTTTTATTTACCACGGTTAAAAGTAAATAGGGTAATTAAGGGTAAAAATGATATTATTATTACCATAACACATGTACTAATTCAATTGGATAAGTGTATTTAGACTATAAACAACATTAGGAATAAAATATGACCCTTTAGGTCCACTTGGATTAGATTAGGACAATTATTATTATTTAATTTAAAGAAGAGTTAAAAGTCTTACATTCAAAGTTTATTAACTAAACTATTTTTAATATAGGGTTATACATACGATAAATTCGACTATAAAAATTCATTAGAAATATATAACGTTTTCCTACATCATGGTATTTTATTTATAATTTTTAGACATTAAATAATTAAATTTATTTATTATACAATGATGATGGAGTAATTACCTTATTAATGAAAGAATCAAATAAGTGGTATTAAAAATATTTAAATAAATATAACTTCAAATTTTTTATGACATACACGAATTTTATAGGTGAATATGACATGTTTGGTATGATGATATGTATCTTGTTCTAAGTAATCAAGTTGTTATGACTTTCACAAGAATACCAAATCGTGTCAAAAATGACATAAATTAATATTTAAAACAAATACTATATTATTGGTTGATATAATATTCCTAAAATGGTAAGGTTCAGAAAGAGGGATTAAATAACATTATATATGTCATTAATGAGCCACTTTATGTCTCTTGTAATTTTGGAGTATTTTTATTAACCATATAGAGTAAGAATACAAGAAGACACGGTAAAAGTTAAACTATTTAACTAAGAGTTAAATCTAAAAGATAAGGTTAAAATGGTAACCTATAATTGATTAAAACATATTAGTTGAAAGTCCTTTGACCCATAACCACTTAAGGATCGAAATAAATTCATTTTTAACAATTATAAACCGAATATTATGTATAATAAATTAATACATTGATATTTTCCTAAAGTGACCCTCGCCCCTCCTATAAAAGGGCACTTCCACTTCTCTCAAAATCACACCTCAAAAGCCATTTGGCTGAGCCAAACCCTACCCAAATATCCTTCCAACTATCCAAAATGCATCCTATTGGCCTTAATTATGTCATAAATCCAATTTAAGGAGCCCTTTTGATCAAATCAAAAGGAAGAACCTGAAGAAGAGGTAATGATTTCACAACCCTCTTTCAAGTTCTCTTATTCTTCCACTTACTCTTTATTTGTTGTTTCCATTATAAAATAATAACTCCAGTATATTCTATATACTGTAATTTTATTATAAATATGGCACAACTATATTCATTATTTTATCCATCTTAGGAATGATAATGTCACCATGCGTGTGTATGTACGGCTTACCGTCTCCACATCGTGGTGTAATTTGTTATTAAAAAATATGTTATTTGGATGGATATAATGATGAGTAATATTTAAATAAATAATGAAAACAACCTGCTAATGTCTCTGTAATATTAATATACCATCCAATTCCAGACCATTAAGGAAATGATATTGTCGCTCGTGCATACGTAAGGATTACCGTCTCTACAACGCGATGAGATTCATTTCTACGATCACCATTAATTGACGTTTATAAAAATATATATTACTTATAAGTATGTAATATATGAAATAATAATGCTACTAGATATATATATATATATATGTACTTACATATATCTTATTCACTTAGTTCCGTTCAATATGATATGAAAACGGAAACATCGTTTACGCGTCCGTACAGACTACCGTCTCCGTAAACGATGTCCTTCATTTTATATATATGTATATTATACATATTTATATTCTAAATATATATGATATATAAATCATGTTTTATATTATTGAAGTATTTAAATCTTGGTCTAAGTGATACAATAAAGAGTAACAAGTTCAAACACGTACGATAAAGAAAGTGATTATTACCCGAAATATTAATTTAACATGGAAATTATTATTAAATGGGTAGTATAAAGTCATAAATGAATCATGTATGATATCATAAATATTAATATGGTTCTGGTATAATTTAATAACATACTAATATCTTCATAGAGTAGGTTAAACATACCCTCGACTAAAGGAAAGTGCAAGGTAAGGGTTAATTTCACAATCTCTTTATTATCCGAGGTTGTTTTTATGTAAGTATCTACTGGGACATATTTATTATCCATGTCCATGATTCATAAAATATTTTTAAAAGGGATTATTTTAAGGTAATTTTTACTAAAACATCATTTTAAATGTTTTAAAGATTTATTGTTCTAAACCATTCTGATTAATGTCCATGTTTAAAAAATGGTTTTAAGGATTTATTTAATTGGAAATGAATGATTTAAAATGTTAATTACATTCAAAAGTTTCAAAGGGGAATGGGACACTTTGATTCAAAAATGTATTTAAATGTCTTATTTTTTAAATTTTGTGACTTTTAAATGTTTTTATGAAAATGGGATATTTCTGTCAATGAATTTTACAAATCATTTTCATCTATGTCAAAATCCGTTAATGGATTTTAAACTTGATTGAAGTTAATTTATTATGATACAAATCTTCGGTATTGTATTGAAGGTTTTGTGATATGTTTGACTGTGGATGTGTTATTTTTATACCATCATGGTTTATGATTAAATTATTGACATTTTGTATGAATGTTTTAATAAGAATGTTTATGTTATGTTTAAACCATTTCATACGAGGACTGCATTGGACTTAGTAAGTGACGAGTGGAGCCCACAATATCTCCTAGATGCATCGGTAGGTCTATTGAGACAAACTAGTTTCTTGGAACAAGGCCTTGACAAAATCCTATTTGTATTCTTGGCACATGGCCTTGACTATGTGGTTATGATAGTCTGGAATTATGCATTACATCATTATGAAAGTGACTATTGATATTTCATGTGATTATTAGACTAGTAGAATATCCATGTGAATAAGTAATTGACATTATTTTATTGTATATTTTCCATATTATTCTTAAGTTTAAGTTTAAAAAGGATTTTGTTTTAGTCTTATACATTGCCTTAAATATTTATGCTTATTTATCAACGTTTCTGCTATATTGTTATCCTTAATGAGAATCTGAGCTCACCCCTTTATATGTTTTAATTTTCTCAAGATTCCAAGAAGTGTATTATGATTGATAAGCAGGGTTAAGCTAGGGTATTAATGGCGTTCTCAAAGGATCATTTATGTTGTGTTGTATTTTCTAAAGTGTAATGTAACGTCCATGTATGTAATATATTTTCAAAGACTGCTAAACTGCTTGGTCTTTTGGAACTTGATTCCTTGTAATAATGCCAATGTATTAAAATAATGCACCGACTCTAGGTAACTGGGGTTGGGGCATTACAATTGGAATCATAATAAGTTTAGCAATAACCTTGGAAACTAGATTTAGATAAACTCTGATTAGGGAACATTACCGTAAGACAGACGTTGAGGATTAGTATAGAAGAACACCCTAGAATTTTGGTAATGTATAGATTTTGTGAGTTTTCTAAGAAAGTACATCCCTGTCTGGATACGAGCAGGTAGTGGTGGATCTGGCACAGATGTACCTAGGTGTAAAATTCGAAAACACCACTAGGAGGAAGACTCGAACAAGAACTAGTGCACTACAACGGGCCTTGCTGCACTCTTGGTTACGACACTCCTGGGAGATATGCTTTAGATAATTCTCATTTTATTTACAAATCATTATGATGGATTTATGAGTATATATCTCCTAAAAGAAAATATTTTTTATGAATTATATCTATAAACTGTTCAATTTATGTTAGGTATTTTACATGTTTGGAATTATTAATTGAAATTTATAAACTGACCTAGTGTATGCCATTATATGGAAATGGCGCCCAGTAGAAGGAATGTGAACTCCAACAATATGTATGATCCAAAGAGTAAGAAGGATCATATCTCTCATAGTATTAAGACATCATTTAGAAGGGAAATATTCTACCATTTATTCTCAACATATGAAGAAATAATATCATGTGTTAATAAGATAAGTAAAGAATTCTATGAGTCCTATGGCTTTGAAGGGAAGCAATAGAAGAAAAGGATGGAAGAGAGAAAGATGGATAAAGGGAAGAGGGAAAAGAAGGATTTTCCAATATGTGATAATTGTGAAATGAATCACCTTGGTAAATTATTGAAGTGAATGTGAGTTTGTTATATGGGTGGAGAAAAAGGACACCAAGTGCGTGATTTCAAGGGTAAGAAAAAGTTTTCAAATGTAAAATCATTCATCTTCAAGGCTTTGAGACACTACGCGAATCAATGTCCCATTCATAAGAGTATACCGCAAATGAAGTTATTAGATAATTATCAAGTTATGATACTACCTCAGATGAAGATGAATGACTAGTGTTATTATGTTGTTATTATAGAATTATTTCATTTGAGTGTTGTATCAACAGTATACTAGTTTCATGAATAATAGAGATAATTAAGGATTGTACTGCAGTACTATTTTATTGAGGATTTGAGATTATGTGGTTCTAAGAAAAGCGACTTAATAGAAATCTATGCTTTTTGGAAAATACATCGTTGAAGGAAAGGTAATCCTTAATATGGTCCTGATAATGAGGTAGTGATTTTGGAATAAGAGATGGTTGATTTGGATAAATTATATTATATATTCTTGACTTCCTTGAAACTAATTAATGATTTTTATATTCCATCATTGTTGGAGTTTAC
Source organism: Viscum album (assembly GCA_963277665.1). Taxonomy (NCBI): domain Eukaryota; kingdom Viridiplantae; phylum Streptophyta; class Magnoliopsida; order Santalales; family Viscaceae; genus Viscum; species Viscum album. The sequence continues at coordinate 258,430,438 of OY728125.1, read as the reverse complement.
AAAATTTTTTGATAGGAGTATATCAAGTATTCTATAAGGAATAAGTGTGCATGAATATAATCAATAAGGCTTTATGGTAATTCAGAATGTTACCATGTTTTAAAATAATACATGATTAAGGTGGTCACATCTTATTACATGGAAGAAAAGATCCTCATTGTGTTTAACATCCATACAAATTTTGGACCGGGAGTTTGGATATAAGTGTTTCAGATAAGTCTAATGGTTGGAATGGATTATGTTTGAAATTTGATACTATTGTTAAAGTCATTTTTGGATTATTATAAAAAGGAAAACCCAGAGGTCGGGTGAAAACTAGTCGCGTTCGGCAAGGCTGTGAGACTTGCACCCGCAACCGAAGAGCGAAAAAGTTGCATCACCTACGACTGCACTACGTGATGTACTGGTTTGTATAATTTAGTTTTCTTAAATAGTCTGAAAAATGAATTATAAATTCATTATTTTTGTAAACTTATATGATTTAGGTAAATAGAATTTTTTTTAAAATCATTTGGAGTGAAAGATGAGTTTGTGGTAGGAATTACTTATTGGATGGAACTATACTTGTCAAGAATATATATATATATATATATATATCTTCTCTTATTTTATGATGAAATAAATTCTTAAACATTTGGTAAGAAATCTTAAAACTAAATATGTGTTATCCTAATACCTTATGTTTTGTTCAATAGATGATATTTTAAATCATCATAGATTGATGGCTTTGAGGCCCTCAATTATACAATTGTTTGTGACTGATGAACTCAATCACTCCCTATAAATATTTACATTTTTCTTCCAATTATGTGTCTATAATTTCCACCAATTTTCTCCTAATCTAGATAGTAATTTGGTGATTACCTTTTCATTCCCCTTTTCCTATTATTAAGACTATATTTTATTAACCCAATTTCTGATGTGGGTTTTCCCACAATGGTATTTTCTATTTTAAACCTTTTATTTTTGTAAAACAATTTAAAATTGCGAGGAAAAAAATTTATTGAAGGAGGGAAGAATGTAACACCCCATGATTTCATAGTACTTTATTTCTTCAATGTAATTAAATAACTAGCACTACATGCATTAATAAGTTCAAGCGCGCCATGGCCTACCAATCTAGCCATTCAAAATCATTTATGAATAGTATTAACTGAATTTTGAACATTATACAATCCTTATAATTTTAGAATCCATATTATGAGTTTCCTGGACAAAATTTAAGAACAAATACATTTTTTCAGATAAAAGAAGTATGTTTCAAAAAATGCAATTTTACCGCCTTTTAATGGCGAACCCTTTTTAAATCCAATATTTGAAACTTTTTTATATTCAATTTTCCAAAATATACTTCTTCTTTATAATTGGTACATGTTAATTTAGTTTCAATAAATTTTTGGTGTTTTTTTGATAACTATCATATTTGGGTGAATAATAAAAAATACTATATTTTAACTGAAAACAACTTTTTTAATAAAAATAATTTATAGTGTAAAATTATAAAATTTAATGGTTTGGAAGAATAAATAGATTATATTTTTACCATTTTATCCAATGATGGTCATTTTAAGTAATTATACATTGAAATTGTACATAAACAAATGTCAATCTTTTGATAGTTATTATTTCTTAAAAATACGCTTTTTGGTTTTGACAACGGGAATTAATTTGAAATTAATAAATGAAACTTCTATGTTTTGAATTTGGTAATATATATATCATTTTTGGATTTGGAATATCGAAATTATCTTAGGGTGAATTTTTGGTATTTTTTTCAACAATTTCAATTTTTGATGAATAGTGAAAAACACTGAGTTGTTGTTTAAAACCGGATTTTTATTTAAGTAATTATTTATTTTATTTAAATTTATTTTAGGTCAAAATAGATACATAATACCTATATAAATTCAATGTAATTCATTGGATTCAATTTATATAAATTTTAGACATATAAATATTTTATCGAACTTTTTACTGTCTTTTACCCACCTCCTAGGAGCGTTTTATAATTTACATAAAACCTAATTTTACCGCTTATATGAGATGAATTTAGAAACTCCGATAGACAAGGGTAATATAAAGGAGTAAAAATTGGTTTAATAAAATAAAAATAATTTTTGATGAATAGTAATTTTTTACTTTTATTTACCACAATTAATAGTAAATAGGGTAATTAAGGGTAAAAATGATATTATTATTACCCTAACACATGTCATAATTGTATTGGATAAGTGTAATTCGACCAAAAAATCCTTAGGAATAAAATATGACACTTTAGGTCCACTTGGATTAGATTAGGACATTTATTATTATTTAATTTAAAGAAGAGTTAAAAGTGTAAAATTCAATGTTTATTAACTAAACCATTTTTAATATATGGTTATACCTAAGATATATTCGTCTATAATTATTCATTATAAATATAAAAAGACTTCCCATATCATGGAATTTTATTTATAATTCTTAGACATTAAATAATTAAATTTATTTATTACACAATGATGATGCAGTAATTACCTTAGTAATGAAAGAATAAAATAAATTGTATTATAAATATTCAAATAAATATAATTTCGAAGTTTTTATGACATAAACTAATTATATAGGTTACTATGACATGTTATGGATGATTCAATGTATCGTGTTCGAAGTAATAAAATTGTGATGACTTTTACAAAAACAAAATACCAAATTGTGTGAAAATTGACATAAATTAATATTTAAAACAAATACTATATTATTGGTTGATATAATATTCCCAAAAGTGTAATGTTCAGCCAAAGGGCTTAAATAATAATATATGTGTCATTAATGAGTTTTTTGAGGTTCTCTTGAAAGGTTATAGTATGTTTATTAACCATATAGTGTATGAATACAGGAAGACATAGTAAAAGTTAAACTATTTAACTAAGAGTTAAATCTAAAAGATAAGGTTAAAATGGTAACCTAAACTTATCTAAAACCTATTGGTTGAGAGGATTGAGACCCATAACCACCTAAGTTTATAAATAAATTCATTTGGAACCATTATAAATTGAATATGATTATATACTAAATTAATACTTTAATCTTTTCCTAAAGTGACCATCACCCCTCTTATAAAAGGGCACTTCACCTTCTCTCAAAATCACACCTCCAAACGAATTTGGATCGGCCAACCCCTACCGAAATATCTTCCCAACAATAATACCTTCATCCTAGATTCCTTCCTTTTGTCATAAATCCATCTTAAGGATCCCTTTTGATCAAATCAAAAGGATGAACCCGAAGAAGAGGTAATGATTTCACCACCCTCTTTCAAGTTCTCTTATTCTTCCACTTACTCTATCTTTGTTGTTTACATTATAAAATAATAACTCCAGTATCTTATATATACTATAATGTTATTATAAATATGGTACAACTATATTCATTATTCTATCAATCTTATGAATGATAATGTCACCATGCATGCGTATGTATGGCTTACCGTCTCCATATCGTGGTGTAATTTGTTATTTAATACTATGTTATTTGGATGGATATAATGATGCGTAATATGTATATAAATAATAAATATAACATTATAATGTCTTTGTAAAATTAATATACCATCCAATTCCACACCTTTAAGGAAATGATATTGTCGCTCGTGCGTACATACAGATTAACGTCTCCACGACACGATGAGATTCATTTCCACCATCACCATTCATCGATGATTATAAAATTATATATTACTAATAAGTATGTAATATATGACATAATAATGATACTATAGATATATATATTTATTTATTTATATATTTACTTACATATATCTTCTTAACATAGTTCCGTTCAATACGATATGAAAACGGAAACATCGTTTATGCGTACGTACGGACTACCGTCTCCATAAACAGTGTCTTTCATTTCATATATATGTCTATTATACATATTTATATTTTAAATACATATGATATATAAATCATTTTTTAAATTTTGGAAGTATTTAAATCTTGTTATATGTGATACAGTCAAGAGTAACAAGTTAAAACACGCACGATAAAGAAAGCGATTATTACCTGAAAAATTAACTTAACATGGAAATTATTATTAAATGATTAGTATAAAGTCATAAATGAATCATTTATAATATAAAAAATATTAATATGGTTCTATTATAATTTAATAACATACTACTATTTTCATATAGGAGGTTAAACGTACCATCGACTAAAGGAAAGTGCAAGGTAAGGGTTAATTTGACAATCTCCTTATTATCCGAGGTTGTTTTATGTAACTATCTACTGGGAAATATTTATTATCCATTTCCATGTTTCATAAAATATATTTCAAAGGTATTATTTTAAGGTACTTTTTACTAAAACATCATTTTAATGGTTTTAATGATTTATTATTCTAAAACATTATCATTAATGTCCATGTTTTAAAAATGGTTTTAACGATTTTTTTAAATGGACATGACTATTTTAAAATGTTAATTACATACAAATGTTTCGATGTGGTATGGGAAACATTGATTCAAAAATGTATTTAAATATATTCCTTTCTAAATTGGGTGACTTTTAAATGTTTTGATGAAAGAGGGATATTTCTCTCAAAGAGTATTACAATTGATTTTCATCTATGTCAAAATCCTTTAATGGATTTTAAACTTTTTGGAAGTTCATTTATTATGATACAAATCTTCTGTATTGTATTGAAGGTTTTGTGATATGTTTGACTGTGGATGTGTTATTTTTATACCATTCATGGTTAATGGGCTAAGTATTGACATTTCGTATGCCAGTTTTAATACGAATGTTTATGTTATGTTTAAACATTTTCATATGAAAAATGTATTGGACTTTGTAAGTGATGGGTTGAGCTTGCTATAGATCCTCGATGAATCGGTAGGTCTCATGAGACAAACTAGTGTCTCGGAACAAGGCCATGACAAAATTTTATTTGTAGTCTTGACACATGACCTTGACTATGTGGTTATGATAGTCTGGTATTATGCATTCCATCATTATGAAAGTGACTATTGATATTGAATTTGATTATTCTACTAGTAGAATATCCATGTGAATAAGTAAATTAAATAATTTTATTGTATCTTTTCCATATTATGCTGATGTTTATGTTTTAGTCTTATACATTGCCTTAAATATTTATGCTTATTTACGAAAGTTTCTGCAATATTTTTATCCTTACTGAGCATATGAGCTCACCCCTTTCCATGTTTTAATTTTCTCAGGATTCCAATAAGTTTATTATGATTGATAATAAGGGTTAAGCTAGGGTATTAATGGTGTTCTCAAAGGATCATTTATGTTGTGTTTTATTTTCTAAATTGTAATGTAACCTCCATGTATCTAATCTTTTTTCCAAAACTGCTAAACTGATCGGTCTTTTGGGACTTGATTCCTTGTAATCAAGCCGATTTATTAAAATAATGCACTATCTCTTGGTAATTGGGGTTGGGGCATTACAAACACTGTACAATAATTTTACATATTTCAAAAATTATACTCTTGATGAATTAAGTAATTGTGGGGAGTTCATGAAAATAAAATTTTGTCTTTACTACTCCTACATACATATTTATGAATAACATATTTTCAATCATATACTAAATGGTGTTAGTAATGGTTTAATTTCATGCTCTTCAGGTTTATCATTATGTGTACCTTGAGATCTGTTAAACATAAGCTTACCACAAGTGAATGTTTGGCTATTTATGTGTTTCATACCCCTTTTGAAATATTCGGTTCATCTTCTAATTAAGCACCCAATCCATGATGAAATTACACTATGTAATTTATCCGTAAATATTTTAGTGTATAGGGTTATTATTTTTTGTAACAAAACGTGTATTTATTTTAGTACATTGGTTTTGATCACATATTCCATAATCTACATATCATACTCACCATTCAATGACATAGCCATGTGGTTGATAGTTTTGTAATTAATACTTATATGCTAGGTTCACTATATATATATGTAAATGCTAATGAAGGTAATTAAAAATCTTATGAACTTTTATGGAATTATGAATTAAATTATTTAAGGTGGTATGGGACACCATGAATAATATTAAATATGAAATTAAATATTCAATGTGGTATGTGACATTTTAAATATACAACCTTATTTGGAAAGTGGGGAATGTAATTGACTTAGTATAACGGGTTGGGGACATGTTAATGAAAGCCCCTCGATGTATCGATTGTTCTCATGAGACAATCAGGTAACGGCATGAGGCCATTGACATTTCAGGTCTTGACACGAGGTCTCAACATGGTATGATATCATATGTTTTCACATTATGTCTATGATAATGAATTAACCAAGTGGATATTCTACTAGTAGAATATCTATGGTTATGATCCATTACTTATGAGTATCAGAAGAAGTAAATTCTTATGTCATGACGTTTATTTATCCCCCTGTAATTTAGTATCCATTGTATGATTCAGAGTAGTTAAGGATGAAATTGAAGTTATTACATTTATGTGAAACTCTGATTATGTATCACTCTTAGTTGTTAAATTTTTACTTGAATATTCACATGTCATACTTGTTTAGAATACATTTACTTATCATTCTAAATGAGCATTCTTATAATTGAATCATGATTCCTCCTAACTCTTTTAGAATAACATGAAATTTTCAATTATGATTCTTAGACTAAATGATATTTTGTGATGTTTATGTTTCTGTATTCCTTAACAAAAAGTTTTATGGGAAATTTTAAAAGAATATTTTATAATTTTATATTGTTATAATATGATATTATTTTAAAACCCCTTAATAAGAATTTGTATGATCACCTTAAATTTTTTGAAATAAATTATTCAGGTATCAATTTTTAGCCGAAGAAGCATGTTAGAAGAGGCTGGTTTCCCAGAACCTGAACAGAATCGATCCTATCAATGGGACATGACGTGTAAAATATCAGTGCATGGTTTTTGTAAAAAATTTCACATCATGTTTCAAGGCACCGACTTCGGGTATTATGGGGTCTGGCTATCACATTTGGTATCAGAGGATTCAGTTTAGATAACTCTGGAATGCAAGAACTGAATAAAGAAAAATTTGCATAAGCATTATAAGTGTGATGCCTTCTTAATTTTTAGATGGAAAATTAAAATACCCGTATTTTGTCTCTTCCTATTGAGGAGCTAGAAACCATAATTTCCATCACCAGTCACAATAACGTTGTAAACTATGCCCACATTCATATGAAATGAAAAAACCTCTATGATGTTTCAAACTCTCATCGTATACTTCAACTTCACCGAGGAGCAGGTTTGGATTAACACATTATGATGCAAACCCAATTTTCATCCTACCCACGTAGGGTAAATTACTTTGAGGGACTTTTTAGATGCTTCACTACAGAAGAAGGAATTCAGTCCCTTATATATTTCCATGAATCTATAGTAGAGGGTGACCTCCGCGCAACATACATGTGCCAAATCGTGTCATATGGACATTATGGTCAAGTAATAGACATTTAAATTCCTTAATTTTAGGCCTCCCATTCCGTGTACAAACATCAAGTACATACTAATTTCTCTTGGCTTTACACTCCTCATGTATCACTCTGGAAAAACCAGAACTGTACCCACAAGATTGAACCAGACTGCTCGGGTTTCATTTGGTTCAGGGAGATAGAGAGTTTTGAAATTATTTTGGGGAATTGTGTAACCAGGAAGTGGGGAAACAAATAGTCTTGGGTGTTATGTACCAGTTGTTTATGAAAATATAATTTCTTGTTTCTTTCTTCTTCTGCCTTTCTGGTGTTTGTGTTACACAGATTAGACTCTCATGAAAAATTTTATTTTTATATGGAAGGAAAAACTCATATCTTATCTCTCGTTGTTGAGGTTCTAGAGGTAATTATGGTCAGAACTTTTGCAGAAGAATACCTTCCCTTCGCAAACCTAAGAATAACATGAAGACATCTTTATGAGGTATCGAATAGTCTAGACATTCCCTGCTCCTACTAAGGGAATGAATACATCTACCACCGCATATCCACTGGCCAAAATGATGAGTATAGGCGAAGGGGAAAGTACAATGAAGGTATTTTCATATGTTTCACACATTCCCAAAACTTCACAGCCAGTGTATGGTTTTAAGAGGCTACCTAGTAATGGGACCTTCACGCAACGAATATGCACTAAATATTGAGTTTTGGTCTATACAACTAAATCTACAACATCGACATTCTCGGCCAAGAGGCAGTCTGATGAGTTCTTATAGTGTTTTCCATTCAGACATATTTGAACTCTCTACCATTCAAGACTCCCTATAGAAGCCCAAGTGTACAGTGCATGAGTTTAACCGATACTGTTAATGGTGTTGTCTGGTACAGGGAAGTAGAAGAGTTGACCACCAATTTCGGTATTCATTTGGACAAACCTATGGATCCTATACGATGGAGGATGTGGTGAAGAATATTAGAGAGTTTCTTTTTATCATGGTTTTATGAAATGAATTGCAAGGAAGAAATTCCTTATAGAGGGGAATAATTTGACACCCCACAACTAATATATCATGTAATAGTAATATTATGATTTTATTTTCAAGTTATCTGAACAAATTTGCAAACTATAAATACCAGAAATTTCATTTAAATAAAACACTGAAGTGTTTATATTAAAAAAAGGTCAAAGGATAACCATACTAACCAAAAATACTTATTAAATGACCTATTAGAATTATAGGTAGACAACCCAAAACAAAACACCCCTAAGAAGATTTTATGGGTCTTTCCGATCAGTCACAACAAAAATTAGTATGGCTAGATCCACTGCAATATCATTGAGCATCAATAGAATAATGTGCACTATCTTCCTCATTTATTTTAGGTTTAGAAAACCCTAGTGTTTTTTATAAGGCATCTACCCAACCGTTACCCCTTTGGTGACCATTGGATATGATTTTGACCGTTGTTTTTCTTTCAGGGTAGTTTAATTTTAAAATAAGTAACCATTAGTAACTTGACAAACCAAAATAAATTTAAGTGGAAAATTTAAAGATACATTGAATTGAATTTCATAAAACTACATAGATTAAGCGTAATAACTATTTTGATGCATTTGACATATCTTAAGTGTCATCTTTATCAACATGGTTTTGAATTGAAGAGCATATCTCATAAAACTATGTATGATTCCAAAACATAGGTAGGCTTTGCAAATACTTTTAAAATGATTCAATCATTTTAATAGTTGTATGGTGTTACTCTATATTTTATAAATTTTGTGTATTAGATTTTATAAATCAACTTTCAAAGGTGATATTAAACATTCTTTTGTAAGAATATATTATATATATATATATATATCTTACTACTAATTTGGTAAAGAGGAATCTTGAGTGTTTTAGGTAAAAGTGTACTTTGATTTTCCCAAGATATAATTTTTTATAAAATTGATAATTTTTTTCTTTTAGTTTATTTTTAATGTTGTTCTATTTTATAAAGAAAATAACCCCCACATGGTCTGACCCTCTAGCTGGTCTAAGGGAGGTAGCACATGCTAGGTGTCCGAGCCTAGCCGTCAGCCTCAGCACATGCTGGCCTGTGGGATTGTGTGCACGCACTAATCAGGGGGCATAACTACCCCGAAGGGCACACAGGAGAAGAGCGCACCACCGTGCGGGGTGGCATGGTGGCGTGGGTGGGTGAAGGAGTGAACCTATAGAACCTGGTACGGGGCGGTACCGGGAGGGGGGAAGGAGTATTCAGATCCATTGCTCGGATCTCCTGTATTATAATGAATCTGCGAGAGTCCCTTTGTTTCGATGTGAGATGAGGAAATTTGGGCCAGGATCAAATTGAGGCCATTAGATCATGTTGCACGTGATCTGGGCCGTCTATTTTGATCCAATGCTCGGCTCGTAGTAGCCATATAATCCTCCACATTTTTTTGCGTCTTTCGATCCAACATGGATCTAATCTCAGATGTTTAAGATTTTTAAAACACCACATTCAACCAGATCCATCTGATATACCACTGATCTAATCATGACCATCCATTTCTTTTTAATCGCCACATCATCTATGGTTGTCCAATCTTTTCCACGTTTAATCTCTGTTGTTCATTGTATTTTCATATTTCCTCACCCACAATGCCTTCTTCTTCCTCCCGCCAGCACCAGACCATTAACCCCTACACTCAGTTTCTCTTTTTTTCAAACTCGTGACTCAACCCATCACCATTTGAGGCCTCCCGTTACATCCTTCTTTCCAAAAAGGCTTCCTATGATCTTTTAATATACTAAGTAGGCCACATTTTTCCTATAGTAGCACAACTATTCTGTATACTTTATACATAATATGGTTTAAAAACAATCCGTTTCACCCCATTTCCCTCGGTTGTTCCCCCTCTCCTCAAACCTCCAAGAAGCTCCCATGGGCCCTTCCCAACCCTCTCCTTATCCTCAATCAAAGTATGGGATAAGTTTTCTTGTGATGCTATTTTTGAGAGTATATACATATATATGTATGCTCATAAAAGTATATTTATAACCATGTGATTTAGTTAAAATGTTTTTCTATGATGATCCTAGGTCTTCTGGTTTTCGAGTTCAAGTAGTATTATGGATGTAAAGGGAATTATGTTAAGGAATATATATTTATACATAAATATGTATACTCAATTTCATAAGTGTACATCCTTGCAGTTTGGTTGAAAAACTACATATACCCATCCCAAATACTTATGTATTTTGGGTTATGAGTTAATTTTTTAAATATGCAATATTATTTTTCTCAGGCAATATATATATATACATTATTTATCTGATTATTTATGTACTAATATATATATATATATATAACCATTCTGTTTTAAAAGAACTGATATTATGTTTAGTTTCAAAACCACTAACCATTGAGATTCAATGATGAGGTAGAATTTTGTTTTGAACATATGGAATTATATTTTCATATATATATATATATAGAATATACATGGGAGTTTATAATTATTCAATTTTTATAACTCACCCTCTGAATGGGTTTTAATCCTTTTAACATTGAACATCGATGGTTAATTTATGTTTTTTGTAAAAAAAATTGTTCTAATTAACATTGGTGTAAGACTCGGTTATACATGTAAGTTATATATGTTTACATGTACATTTATGTAAGACTGTTTAATAACTAAACCCTTTAAAAATTTATATTATGATTTAATATTTTATGGACTCTAGTTAATTATGGTTTCTAGTATGTTAAAGTCGTATGGGTTTCAATGGAGTTTTAGTACAAACCATTTAATACATGATGTATATTCAAATATGTGAATATATGTGTACACATGTAAATAGTGACCCTCAATTTTATTTAGAAGGATTGCTAAGAAATAATAAAACATGTTGTTTTTTAAATATGTTTAGTTTTGATTGAAGACGATACTTTTATACCCTTCCATTTAAACACATTTACACCACACTGTACCGTAATTTCAGATATTTCAAATATTATACTCTTGATGCATTTAGTAATTGTGGAGAGTTCATGAGTATAAAATTTGGGATTTACTACTCTTACATACATATTTATGAATCACTTATTTTCAAACATATACTAGATGATGGTAGTTATGGTTTAATTTCATGCTCTTCATGTATAACTTTATGTGTACCCTAGGATACGTTAAACATAAGATTACCAGAAGTGAATGTTTTGTTATTTATGTGTTTCATAACCCTTTTGAAATATTCAGTTTATCTTTTTATTAAGCACCCAATCCATGATGAAATTTTAATGTGTAATTTATCAGTAATGATTTTAGCATATTGGGTTATCATTTTATGTAACAAAACTTTTATTTATTTTATTTCATTGGTTGTCATCACATATGCCATAATATTCTTATCATACTCACCATTAAATGACACATCCATGCAGTTGATAGTTTTGTAGTTAATACTTCTATGATAGATTCACTATATATATGTAAATGCTAATGAAGTTAATTAAAACTCTTATGACCTTTTATGGAATTATGAATTAAATTATTCAAGGTGGTATGAGACACTTTGAATAACATGAAATGTGAAATTAAATATTCAATGTGGTATGGGGAATATTGAATATACGAACCTATTTGACATATGAGAAATTTAATAAACTCAGTATAATGGGATGAGGACCGGTTAATGAAATCCCCTCGATGCATTGATAGTTCTCATGAGACAATCAGGTAATGTCATGAGGCCATTGACATTTTAGGTCTTGACACGAGGTCTTGATTGGGTATGTTATTATACATTTCCTCATTTTGTATATGATAATTAATTAACCAAGTAGTATTCGACTAGTAGAATATCCCTGGTTAATAGCTAGTACTTATTAGTAATAGAAGAAGTAAATTCTTTTACAATAATGTTTATTTAGCCTTTAGTGATTTATTAGCTAGTGTATGTTTCACATTAGTTAAGGATGAAATAGAAGTTATTACCTTTACGTGCAAATCTAATTATGTATCACACTTAGTTGTTAAATTTGTTCTGGCATATTCATATGTCATACGTGATTATAATTTCATTAATTATCATTCTGAATGAACATGCTTATAATTGAATCACGATTCCTCATAACTCTGTCATAATACCATGAAAATTTCCCTTATGATTCTTAGAATAAATACAATGTTTTGATGTTTATATCTCTGTATTCTATAAAAATGGTTTATAGGAAATTTTAAAATAATATTTTCAAATTTAATATTGGTATATTTTGATATTATTTTAAACCCACTTACTGGGAATTCATATGCTCCCCTACATTTTTGAAATATATTTTTTAGGTATCAGTTTTAACCGAAGAAGCATGTCAGAAGAGGCTGGTTTCCCAGAACCTGAACCGAATCGATCCTCTGAATGGGACATGATGTGTAAAATATTAGTGACTGGTTTTTGTAAAAATTTACACATCATGTTTCAAGGCACTAACTCCAGGTATTCTGGGGTCGGGCTGTCACATATAATGGGTTTTCGAATACAAGGATCATAAAAGTATCATATATATATATATATATTCTATGAAAATGACATTAACCTCCATCAATGAAGGTGAGTTTAATAGTTGTTGAACTTCAACGTTTTTATTTAATACGTGTTAGTTAAACTATTGGAAACACATCTTATACCCATGGTCTAGAACATTTGGTATAGACCCTAAAACTATGGGTATATCCGATACCCATGGTTTTAAGAATAATGTTAGGTACCGAGATGCAGAATGGAAGATGGTGGGGTGGGAAATTAAATTTTTTTGCATCACCGGAGCAACATTACTATGTCGACTCTGGTGAGCTATCCCATTACAGTTTAAGGAACACACATTGATTTTTCAGAGCACAAAAAGTAAATTGAATATGTACCTAGTTCAGATCAAACATCTGCTAGCCCTCCATAGGACACCTGCGATCATTGCTTGAAGACTCCAACATCGAAGCCCTCTAGATCGTCCACACCTGCCTCTTGAATCTGCTAATGCACCGTTCGTTGAGATCTGGGTTCTATTACGGATCTCCAACACTCACTTCTATACAGTAACGATCACCACAAGGCAAGAAACGTCGATCTAATATGGATGAATTTGATGATCATTCTTTTCTTAAGAGACACTCTCTATATTCCAGGAGGAGAGATAAGCGCTCAATCCTAACACATGAATAGTTACATGGGAAGAGCCTCTCTCTTACATATATATGGAATGGTTAAAACATGCGGTGTGTGCTCCCGACCCCCTTGTAATAAACGTCTACTATATAAGTGTTGTAAATAATTATTTACGAAAAATAAAATTATGCCATAAATAATTTTTATAATTTATCACTTACTCGTAATATATATATATATATATTAAATATATTACGTGATAAAAATGAGTCTTTAACATGACTCACACCTCCTTTTAATATTAAATGAACCTAGGATATTAACATCTATACAAATAAAAATAATACTTGTATTTACTAATCACTTGTAAATATATGTTATAAAATAATTCAACATATTATTCTATTCTTGAATAATTAAAGAATTTATTTATTACTTGGGGATCTATATAACATGGATAGTACTCATACCATTTGTCGGGTCCCACCAAGTTCTACATTCCAATTCACAGAATATGGAAGATTCTCAAAGCGCTATTGTGTGTGAGAATATATGAATTTATCTCAATAGGAGTGAATAATATCCACGGACCAAGATCAGGGACTATAATCCCAAAGAGGACCCTATAGAGACAAGGTAAAGTCAAAGAAAATAATACCTTCCTACGAACACAGTCTGTGTAATAAAATCTATTCGCCATTGATATCTCAATAAAGCAGAATGAACACTAGTGTCATCATCATTTATCTTGCTTTATTTTATTGGTTGCTTTGTCCAGATAGTCTTACCTTCCACTACCATGGCCATGGATTAATGAAGGTGAAACCATCCTATTCAACCAGGCCCGAGATATCTCTTCCTAAAATGGAATGTGACAAATCCTATCGCGATCATTCAATCAATTCCATGATATTAATGACGTACCCGATACAAACTACCTCTCCATGAATTTTTTTCCATGTTTTTTCCTTACATAAAATTTATGAAATTAGTGAAATTCATTGATAATGATCTCAAGTCTAGAGACCATTACAGATGTCCATAGATAGGAATGACCAATTATACCTGAAACATGTGGTGTTCCTATTATGCGGGAATGTCTCCATAATCTCAACTACTAGAGATCATCATGTGCGAACATCATGAGATAAATTCTCAGTACTTATGAGCCCCCATCACCTGATGGTCACACATCATCTGTGTCCTATAAGAATGATACAACTGGACCATAGGACATTACATTAAGATTACTTTCATGGTATCTTGGGGTTTTTATTATAGCCTGGGATCAGCTATACCCCCTTGATATGACATGTAATCTAAGGAAATTTCCATAAACAATGTGGATGGAGAATTATCTTCACTATTATGGATAGACAAACACACATGTATTATAAAAAACTGTATACATGTAGTGGTAATCAAAGTACAATACAATTTGGGTCCAGGGAACCCACTTTCAGCACTCCCACTTGCACTAGAGCCAACTGCTAACATGTTTCAATCCGCAAGCTCTCACATGAGAATCATGCTTCTGTTGTGAAATGGATTTAGTCTGGGGGTCTGCCACGTTGTCCTCTATGGATACTCTGCTCACTGTGACTTCTCCTCTTTGAGTAAAATCCCTCAAGAGATGAAACTTCAGAAGAATATTCTTTGTCCTCTGGAGAGACCTGGGCTCCTTAGGAAGCACCACTACAATAGTATTATGGCAATATACTAGAACATGGTCTACACTGCTAGGCACAACACATATTTTTGAGATAAAAATACGTATGGTGACTGATTCCTTTGCTACATCGGAAGCTACAATATATTCAGTCTCTACTATAGAATCAACAACCACAACTTGATTCAAGATTTTTCAGCTCACCTGACTACAATTCAGGAAAAGATGTACCCTGACTAAAATTTCATATCATTATGATATGTCTGGAAACTAGCATCAGTGTATCCCCTCACAACCAGTTCCTCATCTCCTCCATAAACCAGGAACATATCTATAGTACACCTCAAGTACTTTAAGATAGTTTTAACAGTTGTCCAATGCATATCTCCTAGATTTGTCTTGATATCTACCAACCATGATTAAAGAAATGTGACATAAAACCTAGTACATAGCATGTCATACATGATAGAACCCACTACCAAAGCATAAGGGACTCCACTCATTCTGTCAATCTCCTCCTGTGATTGTGGACACATTTTCTTGGAGAGATTTACACAATGTGACATAGGTAAAAATCCTCTTTTGTATTATTCCATACTATAAATTTTGAGTACCTTGTCAATATTTGTACTTTGACTTAGGCCAAGAAGCCTTGGAGATCTATCTCTATAGATCTTCATCCCTAGAATTTCGGCTGCTTTGCCTATTTCATTCACGGAGAAGAATTCATTTAACCAAGTATTAATTGACTGTAAGACTTGCACCTCATTTCCCATAATTAATATGTCATCAACATATAATACTAGGAAAATTATGGAATTACCTTCAGCCATTTTATTTACACAAGGATTTCATTCATTTCTAATAAAACCAAAATCTCTTATGGCCTCATACAAACAATAATTCCATGATCATGATGCCCACTTCAATCCATAAATGGATCTCTGTAGATTTCATACATTGTTTGAATTTTTTGACTTAAAAAACCCTTTGGGTTGAGTCATATAGATGTCTCCAACAAAATTCACATTTAGAAAATAAGTTTTGACATCCATTTTCCAAATTTCATAATCATGAAAGGCTTCTATTGTAAACAATATTCTAATGGATTTATGCACTGCTACTGGTGAAATGTTTCATCATACTCAATGCCTTTACGTTGTTTGAAACCCTTTTGCAACCAGTCTTGCTTAAAAGGTATTATCCTCACCATCCATGTACAACTTCTTCATGAATACCAATTAGCATCCAATGGGATTTACATCAGCTGGAGGGTTTACCAAAATCCAAACTTGATTTTGGTACATAGACTCCATCTCAGAATTCATGGATTATTTCCATTTAGAAGCATCTTTACCTTATAATGCTTCCTTGTATGTTAAATGTTCATCATCCTCAAGGAATAATGTGTCACCAAACTTGGTAACAAGAAAACCATAATTCTCTAGTTCTCTAACCTCTCGTGTAGACCTACATAGTATCTGTGTCTCCAGAACAACTTCTTCTTCCACTTGTTCTAGTGGAGATTATCCCTCTACCAACTCTTGTGCATTTGGAGCATTAACTTAATTTATGTAAATATTTCTCAAACTATTTCTAATATAAATGTGTTCCATTTCTATAAATGTGGCATATATTTCCATAATGACTTTTCCATCTAAAGGGTTATATAGGTAATATCTCCTAGATTCCTTAGAATGACCTATAAAGATGCACTTGGTGATTCTAGATGCTAATTTTTTACTTGGCAAAGTCTTGAAAAATGCCTCGGACCCCCACACACATATGTCTGTCAGACTAGGTTTCTTTCCATACCATAAATGATACAGAATCCTATATGCAACTTTAGATGGTACTCGGTTAAGGGTATATGCTGTTATCTGCAAAGCGTATCCCCAAAAGGCTCATGGAAGAGTTGAATGACTCATAACTGATCTGACCATGTTAATAAAGGTCCTATTATTCCTTTCACTAACACTATACCATTTTTTTGTATGAGGAGGAGTGAGTTGGGAATCTATCCCACACCCCATCAAGTGATCAATGAAATCTTGGTTATGATATTCCCCACCTCGTTCTGAGCGGAGTGCTTTTATCTTCTTACCAAGTTGGTTTTATACTTAATTTTGGAATTCCTTAAATATCATAAAGGAATCTGAATTATAAATCATTAAGTTGATATAGCCATAAATAATATAGTAATCGGTAAAAGTAATGAAGTATTGAAAACCACCCCATGCCTCTAATAGAAATAGACCACATACATCGGTATGTTTTAATTCGAACACTACATTGGATCTTTCTCCCTTTCAAGAGAAAGGTTCATTGGTCATATTTCCTTATAAACAAGCTTGACATACATCTAAGGGTTCTAACTATACCGAGTTTAGGTACCCTTCTTGATGAAATATTTGTAATCGCTTCTCGTTTACATGACCAAGCCTGATGTTCCATAGGCGGGTGATATATGAGTCATATTGGTTGTTTTGGTAATTTATTACTATTATGAGGTTATCTAGTTCCAGACTATATAAAACATTATTACGATGGGCCATACCATAACATATTCTATCCCTATACAAGAAAGAGCTTTTATTTCCAAACTTGAAATAAAAACCCATAGTGTGAAAACATGACACAATGATAATGTTCCTTGTAATAGAAGGTACATGATAGAAATTGTATAAAACTTGAACCAAACTAGTTGGCAATGTTACGTGATAGTCTCCCACTTCCAAGGCCGCCAGACTTTCCCCATTTGTAGCTCATAGATCCACTTGACCTTTTGAAATCTTCTTGAACCTACTTGGTTCTTGTATATGAATACAAATGTGTTAGCCACATGCGGTATCCAATAACCAACGTGTAGATATAGATATATTCCATTCAATGAAAAATATACTTGAAGTATAAGCATCTGTTTTATTCTTCTTCCAAACTCTTCAATTCTTTTTTAAGTATCCTTTCTTAACACATCCAAAGTAGACAGCTTCCTACTCATTACTTTGCCTCTGAATCTTTGGCTTCTTTGCCAGACTTTGCATTGGTGTCTTTGTCCATGAATTGGTCTTAGACCCATTTTCCTTGCCCTTTTTTTCTTTTTCACCATAAGGACAGTTTAATTGGTGTTTTTCATGTCCTTTTCAGCTTGTCTAACTAAATCCAAAAGGCCAAGGAGCGACTTTGTCATACCATTCATATTTTAAATGACAATAAAAGCCAAGAACCATTATGGTAAAGAGGCAAGAATGAGATCCGCAACTAGTTCTTAGTTTAATTTGAACCCACGGGCTTGAAGCCTCATAATATACCAAATCATCTTGAGTAAATGTGGACCGTCTTGGTGCCCTTCTCATAGTTTTCACTTATAAAGTGCACTAGAGATCTCATAACATTCTTGTCTGGCCCTCTCCTGCTATAATTCAAGGTGATGTGAAAGCATCTTGTAGGCATCCTCATACTCATGCATTTTTTTCAATTGGACGGACATGGATGACAACATGATGCATTGTACATCAAGCGCATCATCAACATGCTTTCTCCATTTATCTTTTTCCATCCTGTATTCTCCCTGAGGAGGATCAGCAATAATTGGGGATTCGAGCACATATAACTTCCTTTCTTGGCGTAGTACTATGCGCAAGCGTCCGTACCTCTCCTGGATGTTATTGCTGGTCAAGATATTTTATTTATCTAAGATCGATCGTAGTGATAATGTACTTGTGGTGTTGGTGATTTCCATCTTAAATCTACATCAGATAAACATTTATCAATTAATACTTTTTCTTGATTACCTTTTGACATTTATGATTAATAAATTGTTATATCATTTTAATGTCTCCCATTAATTTAGAGAACCTTAATAACCCTCACTATTATATTATAAATAATCCATTTCATGAGTATTCTAGTGGAAATAATCCTCGAAACCTCCCTCATAGTCTAAAATCTATGGCTATGCCACTACATGGAGGGTTTCAAGGTAGGAACGGGACTAACCAACCACTTGAATTGTGGTTCCCTGTGTTGTTGAGTATAGTCCCACCATTTTTTAATCATAACATGATTACCACAACATCTTTCCTCTAAAGTGATATCATGTTAGCTATGACTAAACCATGACTACTCAAATTAGTAATGTAGACCCAGTTCTCTCATGAAAATGCCCCAGTATTAAGAGGCACTCTCAACTATGTCTGAAGAGCACCCCACATAGAATTTTTTGATTAGATGTGAGAAATGGAAGGCATTTGGACTTAATATCTCTTTGAGGGATTTTAATATTTATTGACGAGTAATACCTTTTATTTCTATATTTTCAATCTATATTGTCACGCTCACAATTGAACATGCAATAGAAATAAAATTTTCAATTATTTATGCATTTTTTTTATCTTATTTACTATCCTACGTGATCAAGAAATAATCATGCACTCACATAAAATAATAAACAATGTATAAATTAAATCATGCAATCTGATTGGTCTTGAGAATTCTATAATGCTTGATCCATAATGGATCAATCTTAACCTAGGGGCATTCATACCTGAGTCGACAACAGACTCACGTCGCAGTCATCCCCAGTGAAATGTGCTTCGCTCTCTTCTGGTTTACCACCTCTACATGGCGGGGTCTGTATCTCAGATCATCATCATTTAATTACAAATGTACTCGCACGCAGGCGAGGGGGTATACGGGTATAGAATACATCTTGTGCATTGGACACACATTCCATTATACAAATTTTAAATTAAAAGGATAAGTCACAGACCGTCATTTAACTAATTAATTATTACAATCATTGTACACATTGAATAAATAATTGAATAAATAAATAAACACCAGACATATACAATTCCGTTGCATGCTCAAGACCAGTCGGTACATATAAATCATGATTAAAATTAAACTGCAATGAAATTTATATAGTATGGGGGGTCATTATAAATTAAATAAATTTGAATGAATTAAATTAATTTATTTTTATCAATTCCAACAATTTAATTGAATTTAAATTCCAATATTAAATTAAACCATCAATTTAATTTTAACTATAAAATTCAAATTGAGAAATTAATTTAATTTTAATTCTAAAATTAAATTAAACTATTAATTTAATTTTAATTATAACTAAATTTATGTCTCCGATTAAAATAAATTTAAACCCCCAAACTAATTCTAACTAATTTAATTTGAAAAACACAATTAATTAAAATTGATTTAAGATGGGGTTACCTCTACCTGGGGAGGATTTCGGGAAGACTGCGAACCACCTTAGGGTGTCGTACTGGAGGAGGGCCAAAACACGACATAACCACAGTGTGACCGCAGAGTGACCACGGTGTGACCGCGGCATGTTGGCATGATCCATCGAAATACGTGGGGCATCATCTTCCGGCATGGACTAAAGGGATCAGGAGGAGGCGGGGCAAAATTCTGGCCAGCCGCATGGGTGCTAGTCCGCAGATCTGGAAAGCCACCAGGTCGGCGGCCCTGTCTGGAACAACCAGGATCGGCGATGGCCTGTTCCAGCACGGCCTCGACTGGCGGCAGCCTGGTCTGGTATAGCTAGGTCCAATTCGGTCAGGAGAGGGATGACGACGAGGCAGTGGGCGTACGACTGACGACTCAGGGAGGCTGGTCTGGCGCGACGCGACGACGAGATAGCGGCGAGGCAGCAGGCGTTTAGCCGATAGCTCTGGGGGGCTAGACTGATTGGGGAAGTGCATGGTTAGGTTTTTTCCCTCAAGGGGAGGCGCAGCTCGTGAAGTAGAAGAAGAACCTATTTGGGTCTTCTAAAAATATATTTTTTAATTTGACTTTAGACAAAAAATACACCACCCTTTCCCCTTTTTTATAAATTGGAAGATTTGACCCAAAAATGGGTCTTGTTCTCCCTTTTTTTAAAAATAAAATGGAAATACCTGGCTTGACCCAAAGTCTTCAAAAGAATATTTTAATTCTAGAAAAATAAAATAAAATATATTATAATATTATTTTCTTTATCTCCTAAAACTAAACATAGTAGATTAGTTTTATCTACCAGATTTTGGCCAAAGCGTGGCCGGATTTCGGTAATTTTGAATAACACATTAATGAAATTAAAATGTGTTCTTATCAAAAAATTATTCGGATGAAAAATTAAACTGATGAGTTGATCCAATTAAAATTTTCAAATGGCCATAAGATGGACATTCAAAAATAGATCGACACATTGTCGGTTGCGTTGGAATCGATTTAATCCTTGTACTTAAATTTTATGCAATTTAATTATTTTATTTTGACTCTAAAAAATCATTCATACCTCTGTGACCAATGTTAGGTACCAGGACCCATAGCGGAAGCCGGTGTGTCAAGGAATTAAAATTTTTCACATCAGTGGAGCGACGTTACGACGTTGACACCAGTGAGCTATCCCGGTATGGTTTGAGGACCACACATTGATTTTTCAGATCATAAAAATTAAATTTAACATGTATCTAGTTCATATAAGACGTGTGCTAGCCCACCACAATATGCCGGTGATAGTTACTCAAAGACTCCAACATTGAAGCCCTCTAGATCGTCCACACACACCTCTCGAATTTTCTCGTGTGTCGTTCGTCGAGATCCGAGTGCTAGCACAGATCTTCAACACCCACTTCAGCGCAACAATGATAACCGCATGGCAAGAAACGTCAATCCGAGATGGATGAACATGAAGATCTTCTTTCACTTGAGAGACTCTCTCTCTAGATTCCATGAGGAGAGAGAAGCTCTCAATCCCATCACATGAATAGTTACATGGGTAGAGCCCCCCTATTTCTAATATAGGGAATGATTAAAACACGTGGTGCGCGCTCCCAACCCCCGTGTAATAAACTTATACTATATATGTGTTATAAGTACTTATTTATGACAAATAATATAATTCCATAAATAATATTTATAATTTTTCACTTACTCGTTATATATATATATATTAAATATATTAAATGATAAACTTGAGTCTTTATCTCAACTCACACCTCCTATTAATACTAAACGAACCTATGATATTAATATGCATTTGGATAATATTAATACTTGTATTTACTAATCAGTTGTAAATATATGATATAAATAAATTCAACATATTATTCCAAAATTGAATAATTAATTAAATTATTTATTACTCGGTAATCCAAAGAACATGGATAGTACTCAGACCCATTGGCGGGGCCCACAATTTTCTACATTCTTATTCACTGAATATGGAATATTCTCAAAGCGCTATTGCGTGTGACCCTCTAGGTCTGTATCTCAATAGAAGTGAATAATATTCACCAACCAAGAGTGGGGTATAGCAACCCATTGAGGCCCCTATAGTGACAAGGTAAGTCAAAGAAATGAATACCTTCCTACGAACACGGTATGTGTAATACAATCTCTTCATCATTGATATCTCAAAAAAGAAGAATGCACACTATTGTTATCATCCTTTATCCTGATTTATTTTATTTTTTTATTTGTTTAGATGGACATACCTTCCACTACCATGGCCATGGATTTAATAAAGGTGCAACCATCCTAATTTACCAGGCCCAATATATCTCTTCCTGAACTCAGAAGCGAAAAATAATTTCTCGACCATTCAATCAATTCTATGTGATTAATAACATACCCGAAACAAAATACCTCACCACAACTTTGTCGACATGGTTTTCGCCTTGCATCAAATGTAAGTAATTAAATGACATTCATTGATAATGATATCAAATCTGGAGACCATTACACATGTCTGTCGATAGGAACTACCAATGATACCTGAAACATGGGGTGTTCCTATTATATGGGTCTGTCCTCATGACCTCAACTACTAAGGATCATCAAGTGTGATCTTCATGAGATGAAGTCTCAATGATTATGAGCCCATATCATTTGATGGTCACACATCATCTATGTCCTATCAGAATGATGTAACTGCACCATAGGACATTACTTTAAGATTACTCTCATGGTATCTCAGGGTTCTCATTATATCATGGGATCTTCTATACCCCCTTGATACGACATGTAATCTATAGACATTAACATAAACAAAGTGGATGAAAAAGTATCTTCAATATTATGGAATGATAAACTCACATGTATTATATGAAAGTGCATACATGTTGTGGAAATCAATGTACAATACAAGTTGGGTCTGGGGCACCCACTTTCAACAAATAATTCCATTTGAAACCATCGATATAGAGCTATACCAATGGTTTGACCAGATAGTGCTTGTAGGACTCTTATACACATGGTTCGTAAACCATTTTTGTAGGAATTTTAAATGTCAATACCTATACACATGGTCTGTTCAAACTGTGGGTATATGTAATTTATTAAAAACAATTATCTATCGATATTTATCCCAGCACCTATCGCCTATACTCCAATAGCTTACCAGTATCCTAAACAACATTTTATATACTTATATTCATATATATATATATAAGTATTTTTTTATTGTTATTATTATTTAAAAATATTGGTCAATCCAATATCGATGGTTTGATAAAACTATGGTAATAGGTCCAGTATTAACAAAAATCCAACATTTGGAATTGAACACAACACCTTCCGCTTAAAATACAACCACTTTAGCACTATCATATAACCAATTTTATGTCCTTATATTCACACACACACACACACATATATATATATATTATTTATTGTTGTTATTATTATTATATAAAACAATTTTTCTAACCTATATCCATGATTTGGTCAAACTGTGGGAATATACTCTTCCCACGAAATTGTTTTTTTCTCCCTCTAAAACTATTTCCAGAATTTATAAAAAACTTGTCTAAAAGGGTGACTTATACGCATGTTTTTTGAAAAACCATGGGTATAGGTCCTTCCAACAAATTGTTTTCCTCTTGAAAGCATATTCCTATATTTTACAAAAATTGTATGTATTGGGGTGACCTATACACAGGATTTCTATAGAACTGTGGGTATTGGTCCTACCCATGGATTTTCCCCACATAACTCATGCCCATATATTACAAAAATTTTGTGTAAAAAAGTGACTTATATGAATGTTTTTTAGAGAACTTTGTAAATGGCCTTATTTTCCATTAGTGAAGGGTGATGTAGTTGATGATGCTCTAGGCTAGAAAACATAGACTTACGTATTTAAATAATAAAGGAATCATTGACTATTTATGGTTTATCTAATTGAGATGTATCTCTATGTTTAGTATTGTTACATGAGGCCTTTTAGCATGAATGGTATAATGGTCTCATTACATCCTGATCGAGTGAAGTAGATGAAATATTTAGAACCTTAGAAAATCATCCTAGTGGAATACCCATTAGGTGAGGATCAATTATTCATTGGGCAGTGGATGAAGACGATATCCGGCATATAGATGGGAGTTTCTGCGTAATGATATAAATGTATGTTTAATTTATGTGATAATCTCATGCATCAAAATTAGTAATATATCTCAGACAAATGAGGATGTATCATTATATAAATAACCATTAATGCTGTCTAGGGATGTAACATGAAATCAAATGTTTTATTACTCTGTGTTCTAAAAGTCAATAGCTGAAGGAAGAACACCAGCTACCCAGTTTCCTTTTATAACTACTACCTATCCTAGGGTATAAATTTGATGAAATCAGCATGAAGTTTGTGATTATATTGCTAAAATAACCTCAAGGGAGTTCTTTGAGTATCATGGTTAGGGTAACAAAGTATTCACACTTATTTCTAATTATGAAGACCTTCTCCATGGAATGCAATGGAAAACTCGATGTATGAGAGATTATAAAAAATTAAACTCTATGAGAAAAGGAATCCCTATTTATATCACAGTTTTAGTATGGGTTATATAAGTAGATGGGTTCTCAGTTTCATCTGAGAAAAAAATAACCCACATAATCTAAAAACATTCTTAGTGTACTATAGTTATATTAAATAACATACCTAGATCATGTATCCACTATTTTTGATGTTCTAGGAAAAATAATAATCTTTTGTGGAGTTTTAATATCATAATAGTTTTCGTCAAACAACCAAATGGTTCCTTTTTATATACTAAATAGGAAGAAATGACGTATACCTCTATTATGGGTAGAGGTAGTGGTGGCAGTGTTACTGGAAAATCATATTATTTAAGTGACATTAGAGTAGGTAAATATTTTCCGGAAACATGTGGTTGTGGATTAGTCTTGAATTAAGCCATATTTTGACTGTCATCACCAAAATATTGAATTAATGCTAGTGATCAACCATTATTTCACATTACTAGTAAATAGGGGCATATATGAATAAAGGAGAAAGTAACGATGGAACATCTATTCATTAGGACTTTCATGATTTTAGAGAGGGCCAATATAGTATCCTATCACGTAGCTCTACCTCAGATGAATCATGCAATGCACCGTCTATTCCATGTTTTTGAAAAAATTTTATGACACATATAATGCTTTTGATCTTAAAAATATTTTATTTGAGGTAGATAATTTATTTCAAGATTATATCACATATATTTTTTTCATATAATAAATAATCTACATGGCATGAAAATTCCTCCTTTATAGGTGAAATGGAGGGATGGTTGTGCAAAATATGTCAAATGGAATCAAAAGGCTTATTATGTATTTCTTCTCCCAAGTATTCCTATTCATTTAGTATAGTCGTGAAATAAAATGTATAATATTTTTCCCTTATCTCATAACTATTTATTATTATCTAAATGTTTATTTCAACAACCTTGTATTATTTAACATTTTTATTATAAGTAATATTCTATTTTCTTTATTGTTACCACAACTGTGATCCAATTTGATAAAGAGGATATAATATCCTCATTTTACCACCATATACCACCACTTGTATTCACTAGCCTCATACATATGAGGAGGCATGCTTGAGGCCAAATGGATATATGGGTTTGCTGACTTATTAGTAATTTAATGATCTATACATAATCAAAACATATTCTAGTTAATATAACACCAAAAATCACGTTCTTTTTTACTATGATCTTTTATGTTAATGTTTTAGGGAATTAGAAAACACACATACAAAGTAAACCCATACATTATAAGTTAGAACATATACAAAAAATCATTTCTTCCCAAACCACAAGACAAAATATTAAATTAAAAAATGTTTTTTCCTGACATATCATCAAAAGTTTTATCTTGACCATATCCTTATACATATTTTTCTTTTAAATTATGTAGAAAACATTTTAAAAGTGTAGGATAAAAACAAAATCCATAGTAAGGGAAGTAAAAGAAAAAACCATTAGTCCATTGAAAACAAAGAGAACTCATATAAATTCTATATTTACCATCAATTTTCATTGAGTGTATAAAATAAAAATATTCACAAAAAAAAAGAAATGTGTTTTTCCTAATAAAGCCTTAAAAACACACAACATGAAATTTAAAACACTTTTTTGTTGTGATAGATCATTTTATTCAAAACAAGCTTTAAAAACCATTTCAATATGAATAACCATATGTCAATAATTAAATATAATTCTTACCCAATGTATTAAAGATCTAAAATGGGTCTCACCCTTCATATAAGTTAGAAAATTCTCAATCATGAGCTGTAATGGAGATCAATCCAATGACTATGTCATATCAAGCTCTTCCATTGTTTATAATTGCAGTAAACCCTTCATATAAGATATATTGGGCTCACCTCTGTGCTACAACGTACCCAAAACATTCATATAATCCATAATTGGCACACCCACTTCATATAATGCTCAAGTACACTATCATGAACAAATTGTTTTCCCTTTCAATTTTCACCATAAAACCATTGAAAATATCCATAAAATATATTACATAAAACACTCATCAATACCATTATACCCTTTTCATTTAAAATTTCATTTTAAATACCAAAATACTCAAAACAAGGTAAAGTGTATTTTTCATTGATGAAATTTTATTTAAATCATTTTTGAGGAAAATAAATTTTCCGTTTTGTAAAAAATTATGACTTTTCAAACAAGTTATGCACATGTATATGATATCATTTTCATTGAAAATAATATTTGAAAATTTTAAATGAATCTTAAAATAATTACGTATTTTTAAATTTGAGAATTGTTTTTCACATTGTATAAGTTAACAAATAAGTTTCTTTTGACTTGTATTAAAATAAACATTAATATATTCCTTTCAAAATAAAATACCTTAAAAATATAATATTATTGAAGTGAGAATTAATAAAATTAAGATGATATGTGTATAAGATTAAAATCCATATAAAACAAGTGAAAATATTACATAAGATAATCAAAATACATTTCACACATAATCTTAGGATGGAATAATCAATGAAGAATACATTTAACCCAATGAATAGAAATTGGGTTAAGAAGTATCTAAAATTATGTCTAATGACATTATAATCATGTAATTAATATCTTGGATAATAAATAAATTTCATTAATAACTTAATTAATAACCTCACACACATAAATAATAATTATTATTTTTTGTTATATTTATTTGTGGTTATTTCAATTAGTTATAATGATCAAAATAGTTTTTCTAAGAGCGTTTGATTCATGGTTGGTTATCATGTGTATATTTGTGAATGTTATTTTATATTATTAATAATACTCTAGATGTGAAATTTTATGGTATTAATATAAATGTATACCTTTAAATATTCATATATATCCTATTTTATTATGAAATGAAGATGATTCATCTGATAAAATTTTAATGATAATTGTTCAGTTTATTTTCGATGTTTTTTCGGCCAAGAGGAATTAGTTTCATTTTATTTAATATCATGTATTTATATTAGTTTAAGAACATAAAATAAGTTATTATACACTTATTACAACCTGATTTAACTATAATAACAATTTTATGACCATCCTTGGAGGAATATATGAAAAACAGAAACTCATTATCCATGAAGATGGTTAATCACCATAATTTAGAAAACATTTTTGTATAATTAAATAAGGGGTTATTAGGAATTGGATGAATAGATGATTTTACATTAAAAATACAAAATTCCATAATATACATGATATTGTATTTATAATTCCATGATGTATGAATGAGGTGAGGAGGAGGTAGAAGAAGAAAATAAATTAATAGAGGTGGTTTATGAATATTACCTCTTGAATATCTCCTCCTAGAACAATCCCTAAAGGAACATGTAATTGGACTTTTCCTTGGACATGCACCTTTATAACATGGCTATATAAGTTTGTAATAGAATTCGGTTGAGTAAATTATATCTATAAGGTTAAATGTGGTGAAGTGAAGTGAATGAAGGTGTTCCATTTTTTAATTGAGGTTAGGGGAATTTAGGAATTTCTCAAAATATTAAAATATGATAAGACTATTCTAGATCCAAAAGCTTCCAAATAACCCTCAAATTCATATGTGATGAAAATATAGACCATATCTTATCTCATACTATTTTTTATCATTTTTATGATTTTTTCAAAATTAAATAAAATATTATATTCATGAAATATAATTGTTATCAAATTTTATACTATTTATTACTATGAAGTTAATACCATCAAAACAAAGAGAAAAAAATAAAAAAAAAGTTTTATTATATCATATACATGTAATTTTTATTTATATATATCTTGAGTCACCAAAAATATCAAAAAATATATTTATTTTCATATTTTTAATATAATTTATTTGATATCTCCCATTAATTTAATAATTAATGCATCATCATTGTGTAAGCATTGAAGGTAATTATATATTACATAAAAATTAAAAAACAATTACCATTATGAAGACAAATAATTTATATTTAAAATTACTATTTATGATTAGACATATCTTTTGGGTGAGTGTATATTAAAAATTTTATACTTATTAAAAACATTAGTGTGACATGATTTAATTTTCATAAAATAAAATACTATAATGACATAATATCAACCAACTATCTCTAAGACGATATAATTTTGACTAAAGGATGATTTAGGTAAAAAATACTCATATAATAATATCATGAAAATTTTTAGGGTAATTACACAATCTTTATAATATTATGTTTACCCTTAATTAACTGATTTACCCTTTACCATGGTCAAGATATTAGAAGTTATACTATTTCTGTTGTCCAAAAATAAAAAGGGAACTAATATCAAAATTTCCACCTTTTGATTAAATTTTTTGAATAATTTTTAAAAATATCAAAACAAATATGTGGAAGACATTAATTGATAAATAATCTGGAAAAATTCAATGAAAACCAGTTTTTTTCAGAAAAATACCATTTTTATATATATAATATTTTTATAATAAATTTAACTATAATATGAATATAGTAAAATTATATTCTATAAAACAAAAAGTTAATAATTAAATTTTAAATTAATCCAAAATATAAATATCCTATTTGAATAAAATAATTATTTCAAAATAAAACTTGTATTATTCAATATTAATTTAAAAAATAATATTTTCTGAAATTTACCAAAAAATAAACCTAAGATAATTTTGACATGATAAAACAGAAAATTGAATTAAAAATTTCAATTAAATTTTCTAAAACATTACTAATGTAATTATAATTATCATTTATGAAAATAATTAATAACTATTTTTTAGAAAATATATTTGTGAAAATTAATAATACATTGTTACATTATTATTTTTCAATAATTTACCAATAAATTAAAATTTAGTGTGGGAATAATAGTTATTTATATTCATACCCACCAATTTAATGGGTATTTTATAATGGTCATTGAAAAGTATAAAATCACAAAACCATAAAATTCGGATGTGTTAAAAAGTCATTTATTTCACTGTTAGAAAGTAAACGACTAATATTTTGGTTTCAATGTAATTTTCATATACTATGTAATTATTTTAAAACATTGACTATGAAAATAATGAAATATAATTACATCACCTGTATAACTTCATCTTTAATTTATTTCTAATAAAAAATCATCTCTTTTTCCAAATGATAAATATTGATGATTAATTTTCACTTCTGAATCATTAGAAACAAATTCTATATATCACAGAATTGAAACAAGTATGATAATCTATTCTTCTTATATTTACATATTATACACAATCAAAATTGTTAGTATGATATATGATAATTCCAAAAAATATTACTCTATTTAATGAAGAAAAAATACTAAAACCTCCAAAATTCAAAAATAACACCCAGAGACAAATATAGATCACTAGATAAACAATTATCATTAAATTTATAAGAAAATAACCTTTATATAATAAACATCAATGAATTTTTTTAATAATAATGGTTTTTATATACCATTCATTTTTTATTCCAAATATTAATCCTCCAAATATAATAGTAATAAATAAATTTCAACATACATTATTTGATATATAAATTTCATTAAAATTACTAAAAATAACATTAATATATAAAAAACTAATTAAATGTATATATTTTTTTATCACATACCATTCATTTTTCATCCCAAAAGTTAATAACCTATAATTACCTCAAAATAATAAATGTGTCAAAAAATATCATTAGATACCTTAAAATTTCATATCATAGAGACTCAAAAAGGATTCCTAACACATTGAACTAATGATCATCATTTAGATTATAAACCTTTGATAATATCCAAAACCATGAATAAAACCTCTCAATTAAACAAATTAATAGCCAAATATATCTAATACCTTATCTGTTACCAACTATAAATGTCCAAAATAGAATAATACATATTCTAGTTAGTTTAAAAATACAAATTAGTTTTTTTTAAAGTTCATTTAGGTTTGGAATTTTTCAGAGTTCGGATAAACTCATAGATAAAATACCAATGCATTATAATTTGAAACATATACTCATTATCCATTTTTCCCTAAGAAAATAAACCCTTTCAATATAAAATAAGTTTTCTTTTCATGAAATATCATCCAAAATTTTATCTAGACCCCATACCTGTCCCTACTCTACCTGAAAATCCTCTAAAAACGTTTTAAATACTTGGGATGAGTAGAGAAATTTCTCTAAGGGACAAAAAAAATGAATTCATTAATAAAAATAAAAATGATTAACCTAATATAAAATTTAATTTTACCTTCATTTTTTTATTGAGTGTATGAAATTAAATATTTCAACATGAAAAACACTCACAAATTATCTTCAAAAAAAAAACATTCAAAACCCCTATCAATCAACTTAGAAATTTTTTTTAGGTAACTTAGATAATCAAATTCATAAAACCCTTTCAATATAATTTCAATTATAATAAGTATTTGGGTAACATCAAATATAATTCTTACCCAATTTATTTGAGAGCTATAAGGGGGCTCATCCTTCATATAAACTATCTCTGGCTCACTTATGAGATATAATGGGGATCAACCCTTCATATAGGCTATATCAGGATCACATGGGAGCTATAATGGGGCTCAACCCTTCATATAAACTATATAGGTCTCAACCATGAGCTATAATGTGGATCATACCTACATATATTCTTTATCATACTCACCCATTTCATATAATTCACTTTTACCATATCATGAATAAATGATTTTATATTTCACTTGTCATCATAACACCTTTAAAAACTCTTTAGAAATCATATATAAAATACATCCTAAAATAAAAAACCATTTCTATATGATATAAAAATTTTAGAAAAAAAATACTAAACAAAATTTAAATAGGGGTTTTCAATGATGAAATTATCATTAATATTTTTTGGAAAATAAATTTTCCATTTTTATTTTTTTAAAAGGTGCTCACTTATATAAGGAACCATTTTTTACGAAAATAAAAATTAAATATTTTAATGAATGATTAAAATAATAAGGGTTTCATGAATGCAGGAATGTTTGATCATGAAGTATAGGTTAAAAAACAAATATTTTCTTTAAATAAATATTATCAGATGATTTTCAAAGAAACTCCTTTAAAAATATCATATTATTGAAGTGAGATTTTATCAAATGAATAGATTATGTTTATAAGATGTAAATAAACACATTTTTTTTAAACTAATCATCTAATAATGAACAGTAATTTCGTACATTATCTTACGATTACATAATCAATGAATTATATTTATAACAAAAATAATTGAAATTGTGTTAAGAGTAATCTTACCTAATGTCCGAAAACATTATAAAATTATCCCCCTTATCTTAGATAATAATATTATAATAATGAATTATTTAATTCATAAAATTTTACACATAATTTTTATTAATACAAATATATAAGTATAAATGAAATTATATTGTATTAATGTAACTACTTAAGTATAAATAGTCCCATATATATTTCTTCCTAATGACTTGAGGATTATTCATTTGATAAAATGTTAATTACAATTGTTTAGTTTATTTGGGAGTTTATTCCGACCAATAATAATTAGTTTAAATTTATTTAACATCATGTATATAAATTATTTCCACAACATGAAATAAGAAATAATATACTTATTACAATATGATTTAACCTTAATAATTATTTCATGACCATCATTTAAGTAGTTAATGAAACGTGAATACTCATTATCCAATGATATGGTTAATCGCCACAGTTTGGACAACAATTTTGTTTCAGTCAAGAAGAATATATGATAAAATGGATGGATATATGATATTACAGTATAAATATAACATTCATATATATACACGATTCTAGAATTATCATTCCTTGATGGACAAATGACGGGATGAGAAGGTAATATTGGAAATGAAATTAAGGGAGGTGGTTTAAGAATGTTACATCTTGAATATCACCTCCATAAAGGGCCCATTAAGGAACATGGAATTAGTATCTTTTTGATACCATCAACACTATATTATGGATATATAAGTTTAGTATAGTATCTTTCAGAGGATAGTATTGATATAATGCTAAAGGTGGTGATGTTATATAGAGGGAGGAGATTGCTTTCATAATTTAGGTGTGGGGCACTTTATGAATTTCAAAAAAAAACCAATATACAATTATAGTGAAAAAATCCTATAAATAGACATTAAATGACCATTATATGACATTTTAGACCATGTTTTATCCAATATGGCCTTATTTAAGATAGTTATTTTTTAATAATTTAATAATATATAATATTCATTAAATATAATTATTTTTAAATTTAATAATTTTGATTACTATGAATTTAAAAACCTCAAAACAAAGAGTAAAATTAAAAACAAAAACCATTTTATTATTTTCAAAAAATCCCGTGCTTATCTATATAATTATTTTATCAACATTAATATCTCAAATTGTATTTATTTTTCAATTTATTAAATCATTTATTTGACTTTTTCTATTAATTTAATAATTACTGCATCATTGTTATAAAAGCCTTTAAGGAAATTCGTTCAACCCAAAAATTAAAAATAAAACACTGTTATGAATATTAATATTATATACTTAAATATTCTATTTATGGTCAAACATATCTCCTGAATTACAATATATTAAAAATGTTATGATTATTAAAACAATAGTGAGAGAAGTTTGACTTTTCTTGAAAACAAATACTATAAGGGACTTAATGTCAACCAAGTGTCTCTAAAAGGATAAAAATTTGACCTATTGATTTTTTTGGTCTACCAATACAGATAAAATAAAATCTAGACATTTTTTAGTGTAATTTAATAGTCCTAATAATATAATATTTACCCTTTCTTAACTGGTCTACCCTTAATTGTTGGACACAATTAATAAGTTTACTATTAATATTTTCATAAAATAAAAAGGAATTATTTACTGAATTTTAGAATTTATATTACACACATTGAATCTATTTTTGAAAATTCATTAAACATAAGTGGTAGAATATAGTTTAACATTAAATTGGTAAAATTCAATGAAATCCAATTTATTATAAAAATTCCATTTTTTAATACGAAGATTTTTTATACTAAATATAAGAATAAAATCCATTTCAAAAACCATAATTAGATTATTTAAAATTGAAAGGAATAAATTAAATTTTAAAAGTAATCAAAACCATAATTATCATAGGTAAATAAAATAGATCTTCCAAATTAAAACTGGTATTATTAAACATTCATTAATTGATGAATATTTTAAGAAAATTATCAAAAAATATTCCAATGATAATTTTGAAATTATGAATCCAAAAATTTATCAATATTTCCAAATAAATTTTCTAAAACACCCATAAATTAATTATAATTGTCATTTCTAAAAACAAATATATCCCATTTTAGATGAAAACCAAATTTTTATGATTAATATTACTTTATTAAATTATTATTTTCCAAAAATTTACCAATACATTGATATTGGGTTATATTTTTATATTTATTTCCAAAATAATTTCTTCTTATATACACTAGAAAAATTATCATCTATGTTATAATTGTCACATTTAATGATGAATATTTATTTGTTCATTTAAACTCAATTTGGCATATATTGTATGCTATTAAACGGCGTTTTTTAAACTCAATATGATACAAGTAAACTAACACTAATATGTCGCATTTTTGTATCTGATTGATATAAGAGGCTTACCATAATATTCTATCGAATTATTGTGTTATCTTATGAGATAGTTTTGTTTTCCAGTATTACTTATCATACTTGGAATGATGGTTGGAATAGGACAATTCAAACTCTATTGTATGTGTTGAGATCATGATATCTATATTATAATGGTAGTTATGAACGAAATCATTCTCTAGATACATTTTCGTGCACCAATATCTTTTAATCAATCATTCATATCGATACTTATGATGTCCTATATTGAAAAAAGTACAAACCCCTCTCATGTCGGGATAAAGATAGGTAATAAGAACTATTGGGACCTAAACTATCTAATGAAATGGAAGAGTTTTTGAGAGATTCAACATCACATTAATGAATATTAGAGTCGATAAAGGGTAATGCCGATAATTATTGTTGTGATATTGAATTAAAATTTAGTGAGAAGGCATTCCTATGATTGTATCCTTGGAATAAGGTTATGAGTTTTTTAAAGAATATAAATTTGAGACCAATGTATATTGGTCCCATAAGTATTATTGATCCATTGGTTAATATAGGATACTACATACCAATTCAAATGAACCGTTATCATGACGATGATGCATTCCCAGTTTCAATTTTGAATATGTATATAAATGAACATTCACATTTTCTAAATTTAGTGGGTTTACTATTAGATAATGATCATTTGGGTAATGAACAAGAAGATGAAATGTTTGATCATAGAGATACATTTCTATGGAACAAGACAACTTGAAATGTAAAACCTCTTTGAATAATATAACATTTGTGGGAAATATATTAGAAACTGAGGTTTCTATCAATACTAGATATCCTCATTTTTATGAAAGTGATGGAATGTTGTGGTAGAAATTAAATTTACATGTAGTATTAATAATCTTGAAATCGTTAATTTCTTTCATTAGATGAAACCTCAAGTATAATTAAACGTAAAAAAGTAATAAATTTCAATAGAGACATTAAATTTGTAAGTATTAATATTAATAAAAAAAACATAATAATATATATAATGGAATTATATAATGGAAATGTATTTATTAATGCATAATATATATGTTCTCATTTTCTTGTAAATTGTTATTTTTCTTAAAAAATATGTCATTTCCAAATGTTTTTTACCCGATTCTATGCATATATTTTATAAATTTTTTATTTTTGTATGAAAATATTATTTAAATAAATCAAAATCATTTTTGAAATGTCTGTGTAAATATTTTCATAGGTTTATTTTTTTGGATTGTTTCAAAATGTATTTATCTTCCAATAAATAGAAGAAGAAAATGATTTATGTAAAAATAGTAATTTTATTTAATGTTAATGTACCATTTTTCTTTGAATATATTTTAATGTAACATATGTATACATTAATAAATATTAATCTAATAAGTTAATATTTTCCAATTATTATAATTTTTTATATTATAAACTTTGTGAGTTAAAACAATATTTTCTAAAATATTTTTATACGGGAATTTTATTTTTATCATAATAATGTAATGTATTCTTAGTTTAATAATTTTTAAATATTTTTGTTTATTCAATATAAAATAATATACAATAATATTAATTTTATGGATTCTTTATGAAATTTAATAGATGTAAATTGAGTTTTATTCTTAAAACTGAATTTTTATAAAATTGGTTTTAAATTTGTCTCATGTTCTTATTTAAAATTATATTAATTATATAATTGAAAACAAATTATATAATAGAGATTAGATATTTGGAATAAAAATAATAAATATAATTTAATTTTTATCTTCATTTATGTACATAGTTAATAGTAATAATTGTTATTTGTTTCCACCGATAAGGTTCAAATAGGTTCATTGAGAGCTAAATATAGAGATAATGGTGGGATTTCCACCCAAACATGTATATTATTTTATATTTGAAGCCTATTTTAACAATATAATATCATAAATTATATTACATCTCAACATTGAGCCACATTCACAAGAAGGTTACCATTAATTATTGAAATGTTTTACAATATTTCATGTGTGTGCCTCCCCTCCCATATAAAGGGTGTCACTTCCCCTCCCCTATTCACAAAATTTTAACCATCTAGACCAGGAAATACCTACTAAAAATTAATTATTAACTTAATTCCTTAATCATATATCTTATTTTCTTCACCTAACGCCAATCATTCATGGATTATGGTGAAATATAATTGAGGTCTCATTAAACTTGGTATAAATATAAACTCAACATTGTCAACTTTATATCATCTTATACATCATATTAATATTCCATATCAAAAAAATTATTAATATAGTATCATAAATATTATGATATATTATTTTTATAATTACACATCCATTCCACACCTCTTCTTTATCAAATGGTAGAATGAATTATCTCTCATTAGAGTATGTGGACTACTGCCTCCATGTAGCGATAAAATTCATTTTCCATTACCATATTTCATAAGTTGTTATTATTATTTTATAATTAATATATATTATATTGATGATATAATAATTTTTTAGTTACTATTTTCTTTTACTTTGTTCCATCTTGTAAAAAAATGGGACATCATTCATGCAATGTATGAATTATTGTCACCACATAATGATACAATTCATTTTTCATCAGCAAATTATATGAAATGTTATAAATAAATATTTAACAAATATATATGATACATATATCATTAATATAATTTTATAGATGTTGGAAATATGATGAAAGATCAAGGAACATAATTTTATAAAAAAAATCTTGAAATACGAAATTGTTATCACATAGAAATGCTGATTTTAATGATTCGGTATCAAAAAACAGGTGTTGAAATATTATAATATAATCATATATGATATTATAATTGAATAAAATTTAATTTTACATAATTATTAAAAATATATAAATTTATTATATAGGGAAATAAAGCACTTACAAATTATGCTGGACATACAACAAGGGTTTCTCATCTTACTTTTAATTCTATGTGTCATATTCCATATTAAATATTTGTTTCATTCGTATGGTGTATAAAATACCAATTTAATATTTTAATCCTTTTAATATAATTATATTCATGGTATTTATAGTATTTTATTTTATTCTTTTCATGTGGTTTATGATTTAGAAATTAACAATGTTATAATGGTGTTATGCTACAATTGTTAAATTTTCAGGTTTGTTTTTTATTACATTTATCATTTAAAAATATTAAATGATATATATCTCCAAAATCATGTATATTGTCTTAAAATATTGACAATTTTTAGATTATAACTTCTCCTTTCATATTCATTTCTTGTATTTAATCAATAAAACGATAGTATTTTTAATGAAAACTAACTTTTTTTCAATATTTCATCTAGAGTCTTTTATTGAATGTGAATATTTTTAAAAAAATGAATTCAAGAACGTGTTTAATATTTCCTTTAAATATTAATTAATGTTATTGTGACTTATTTTAATATTTTGAAAAATTAAATTATTACTTTTTATTGAAAACATGAAAGTGAATTTTTAATATATAATGAATTACTAGCTATTAAGTATTCATGACTTCAGTTTTCTTTTGGGATTCATTTATAAATTTAATATTTTATCAAAACAAATAATTTTTTTAATTTTTTTAATTTTTTTATTATAAATATGTGATTTCAAAATGAAAAGATTATTTTTTATCAATAATCTTGACAATGATTTTTAATGTTTTTTCATCTATAAAAACATTAGTTTAGAATTATTATCATTTAAAAGGGATATAATCCCATGATACTGTATTTATTCATTCTCTTGATGGTTTATGATTATGATGATGAAATGTTCAGGAAACTCAGTTTCTTTCTTTTATTTTTGATATGATGAAGTGATAAATGTTTTATGATCATTTGTAACTCAAATATATGGTTTATGTTTTTTCAATAAGAGATCCCAACAAATTTCTGGATGATGGGTGGATCCATTTTAGCCCTAAAATACATTATTTAATGATGTTAATGTTTAGAATCCTCTATGTGAATATGGAGATAAAAAATATCAAATAGGGGTAAAATTAACATGATAGAGGCTACTCCTAAAAAATGTTTGAAATAACGGGGTTGGAATTACAATAACGGGAATTTTCAAAAAATTATATTTTTGGATATAAACATAAATGGGGATGTGATTTTCTATAATTTTTCCTATCAAAATACCATTTATCTTAATCTTAAGATATGTTATCATAGACCATGACTAATTATTTATGATTCCACACTCTTATGCATTATTTATTTTTATTTAAAAAAATCCTTATTCTATGATTAATGATTAAAGATAACTAAATATTTTAATATGATTATTTTATGATAATAAAATATTATCATACCATTATACATATCCTATACTCAAAAATAATAACTGATTAATATTTTTAATTTTTACCCTTACTGAGGATCTCTGATAACCCTTTATTATGATTCCTTTATATGGGTTATAAAGAATAGTTTTATGTATATTATGACTAAGAATGGTTCTTGTTATGAATAACATAATGGGAGATGATTTAGATCATTAATGTATAATTTTTAATGTATCCTTTTTTCTAGATACACCATCACAATATAATTCTCATTAAAATCATGATTCTATTTAATTAATATTTATCTATTAATTTGTAATATTTTATTTTGGAATGTTAGGGTCTTCCATACTCATGGTGGGAATCATCATGATATGAAATATAAAGGTAATGGAATTTAGTTTTATACTATTACAATAGGTGTAGTACCCTTAAATGATGTGGTAAAGGTTAATTACTTATTTATTCAAAATATTATAATGTCTCATTTGGTTTAGGATCCAAACATTCTATTAAGTCTATTAAATTTTCAAGTAAAATTCAAATTCCATCACACAAAATGATTCCGCAATTTTGGTATAAAATCATGGTATTTTTATAAAAGAAAATGGATTTATAATAATAATAATGTTGTCATAAATTTAAGAATATGTAATCAGTTCCTTATTGTCATTCCCATTGTAGATATTTATGTTATTCTAGGAATGGATCGTCTTGAGTATTATTATGCTACAATATATTTCAATGCTAATGTTGTTTTTTTAGTTAGTGTTTTTTATATGATAAATAATTAATGTCATTTAAAACGTATCTATAATACATGGATCTGATAAAAAGTTGAATATAATTTTACATTTCACATATTTTTTGTAATAATGGAACAATTCCAATTCGTTATGTGGTAGTATTACGTGAATATATATGTCTATTTTCCAATGATTTTAATAGTGTTATTCCTCATTGATAGGTGGTGTTACTACTGACTTAATTCTTGATGCTAATCAAATTTCAAAACTTCATTATAGAATGGGTTTAGTTTAGTTATTAGAACGTAAAAAACATTTTTAGAGTTTCTTTATAATGGTTTCATCTACCATACCAATTTTCATTAGAGTGATCATATTTTGTTATTCAAAAATACGGATGGTTACATGAGTAATTTAATTAATTTTAGGGCACTAAATAATATCACTATTAATATCATGTATCATCCTACTCATATATATGACTTGTTTGATTAGTTTTAGTGTATACAATATTTTTTAGAGATTTATCTTTGGTATAGGTATCACCAGCTGAAGGAGAATGATGAATAAAGTTTCAAGAATGGTGTTTCATACTATGTAAGGACATTACAAGTCAATGGTTATTCCATTATTGATTACAAACACGACTAATATATTCATATATCTAACAAATAGATGTTTCAATTAGTATTTGGATAAATTTGTGTCTTTTTTTATTAATAATATTATTGTATACTCTAAAACCAATGAATATCATGATAAATAAATAATGATTATTTTCAAAACATTAAATGAAAATAAACTATAATAAAAATTCCTTAAATGTCAATTTTAGATACAAATTATTTATTTTCATGATCATATTATTTATAAGGATATAATAACTGTAGATACATGAAAAGAGTTATAGAATAGTGTTAAACACCAAAAAGGTGACTAAAATTATATGTATTTTTTAATTATTCGGTTACCACTATCGATTTGTTAATAATTTTACTCTGTATTTGACTAACTAATTAAGTGAACTCAAAATGTATTTAAATTCATGTGGAAAAAGAAATGTTATAAATGTTTTAAAGATATAAAATTATGATTACTTAATTCATAGTGTTATCCATGATAATTATAAATAGGGAATATGTTATTTATAATTATGCTTCAATTAATAGACTTGGTCTTCTATTTATACAGAATGATCAAGTTATCAAGAGTGTATCACTTTAATTGAATCCCCTTTAGAATAAAAATCTAATACATGATAATTAGATGGATGTAGTAGTTTCTACATTAAATATCTAGATGAATAATTTATTTATTCATAAATGAAAAATATATTCTTATCATAAATGTTTAATTTATATATTTAATGAAAAATAATTCAAAAATAGAGATAGAATATAGATTAAAATTACTAAGGATTTTTTCTCAATAAGTCAATATCATTTTCATAAGTAATACATGGTTTTTTTCATTGAGTTGAAAATATAATGGATTATTTTCAATGTTACACATATAACATTGACATTTCGTGAATGGTTTAATTAATTATGAGCTGGAAATTGTTTATATAGAAAAAAATTATAGTTTTTATCATATATCAGTGAAATACTCATTTTTAAAAATAATCAAGGAGTCTTATATAACATCATGTTGTTAATGAGTGGATAGAATCTGTCAAGAAGGGTATGTTTCCAGACAATAATGTTCATAAGGTACTTGATAATCCATTTTCAATGAGTTAGGTTGATTAATGTGATTCCTAGTTGAATAAATTAATTTAAATGAATCCAACATCTCTATATTGTCCTTTTATCCTTGTAGTAGTAACATGTACGACAACCATTAGTGTTATTTTTGGTTGTAATGTATTATAAAACATACAATTACTTTTATAAAAAAATTTAATTATTAATAGGATAATGAATTGTGAAAACTGCGGAAAGTAATACCTCAACCATTTCAAGTGGCTGAATAAAAATGTCATGTCCCATCCGCCGAGGCCCATGCAATGACTAACCTAAGCTCACGTTCCATAGGCTAGGGGATGGCGACTAGGACCAAAGGCGTATTACCTAAAACTAAGAAGGCATTTCCTTTATAACCTCTAATCACATGCAACAAAACACACAACAAGATACGAACACAAGAAAAATGTATAGTAAACAAGTGAGTATAGTATGTAAAAAGAGGCCAGAATACAAGACCAATTGGAAAGTACAAGTATAACTGAAAAGGAATACAACTGAAGAAAGAGAAAGAGAGCTACTGTATCATCATATGATATTCCTACTTGAAGGGTAAGTATAGATCGCCTCCTCAGCACTCCACG
Organism: Viscum album; assembly: GCA_963277665.1. NCBI lineage: Eukaryota > Viridiplantae > Streptophyta > Magnoliopsida > Santalales > Viscaceae > Viscum > Viscum album. The sequence continues at coordinate 258,388,279 of OY728125.1, read as the reverse complement.
TCCATCCGTATCCTCTGCGTTTCGACATGTCGTATGGTCCACCTTCGGGCATCGTCCTGTCATGGTACACACATACCCTATCAGGGCTGTCTGTCATCTGCACCAAACAAAATGAATTGTGGGAATATCCCTTGAATGGGTGAGTATAACGATACTCAGTAGGGACGCTGATACCCTAAAGGTCTCACAAAATCCACAAAGGTTAAACCACAATGTTTGAAAACAACAGATAACCCTAGATAGTATATTCCCATATATATACCTAAGTTATCATGTAATCCATCTCAATCATGAGGAAATCACAGAGGTACTGACTCATCTCACGCCATGATTTATTCTAGGGTTATTAACAAGGTACATTCCATGTCACATCGTCGAACACCTCAGCTGATGGAAAACTCCTCCTATATCGTGAACAATGGGCCTACCGTATCACATAGAGGTGCTTCCCACAAACCATGGACTCCAGACGTACTCCTCCTGTCGAGTAACGTGGGTCTGCCGCATCACCAAGTCACTCCCCACCCTGGATCTACCACGTCACCAAGGCGATCCTCCTCATGGCCTGCTGAGGTAATCCTCCTGTCGAGTACCATGGGTCTTCCACGTCACCAAGATGCTCCCCACAGTGGGTCTGCCACGTCACCAAGGCACTCCCCACTGGGCATGTCAAGTCACTCTGAGTCGATACAGTTAGCAGTCATCAAGTCTCAGCCAGCCATTGGGTTTCCGCACTATACTCACTCATCTCCAGGAGGATCCGAACCTCAAGATACTAGTCGATACTCCCATTTCCATGAAGTCCCACAAAGAAGTATCTCAATGGTCTTCCACATCATAGGGGTCTCAACGCAACAAACGTCACGTCAATCGGACAACCGGTCTGTGAGTAATTAGCATATTTGTCCTGGGGGCCCTGATGGATTCTTGCTCGATCCAACCTGACCATTAACAATCTTAATCCAAAACCCCAATGGGGTATACTCAAAGGGACCATCCCACACCATGATTTCCAATTCCACTAACGGTTTTTCAAATGGATGTTCGATGCCAATGTTGTGGCCCAAATAAGTAAACGGGTGATAGTGGGCCTGGGTCCGGTCCGACCCTCTCGGACTGACCTCGCCGGACCCAGACTGGGCCAAACCGGTTCAGGTCAACCCGGACAGACCTGCTGAGTCCGGCCTGACCTGTAGTGTGGCTCAACCCATTGGGTTCGTCCCGGTCCGCACTGGGTAGCCCGACCCACTGGGTCCGGCTCGACCCGCGAGGGCTGCGAGGGTGACAGGAGGATGGCTCGGCCGAGGGGTTCCGCGAGGGTGTGGGGCGGCTCGGCTCAACCCGGGGCTTCTTGGATAATGACGACGTGAGACCATGTGGCGTCCGTCTAGCTGTGGGGAGGCGGTCCCTGTCTGGATGCGGAGAGATGGTCCTGCCGCTGGGCGACAATCTGGCCGCGGGGCGGTGGTCCTGCCTTGCGGTGGAGGTCCGACCGCAGGGTGGTGGTCCAACCATGGGGACGCAGTATGGAAATTGGGAGTTGCCTAGGCACAGGGCGGTGGCCCTCCGAGGGGCTGTGCAGAGCTACGGACAGCGGTGGTGGATGCGGACGGCGCGGAGGCCGCACGGCGGCGTCGTTGCACCATCTCCTTTATCGCGGCTAGCATTGGTTTCAAACCTCCCCCATCGTTAAGAACACCACAAGATTTGTAGAAGGGTCGGGCCCTGTTTTTTTTGGACCATACACTCTATGTTAGGGTGGTAGCATTTGGATTAACAAGAACATGAAAGGAGAACGTCCATCTTTACAACCTCCCACAATAATTTATTCCCAATCCTGAAAAATAATTCAAGGGAAGAACATTGGAAAAGTATTCTTACACAAAAAAACCCTACCTTTTTCATTTGATTCATTGAATAATGCCCGCAAGGAAGGAGATGACATCGATTCATAATATATGAAGACGTCCCAAATCGGGGGGAGTCGAAGATATTGGAGTTCGTCGCTCCCGCCACATGCATCTGATCCCAGGCTCGTTCGTTGGTTCTTCATAGTCGAAGGAATTCTTCGTCGGTGAGAGCGCTCTTCATGGGATAATTCATTCTTGGTTGGAGAGATTTCTACCAATATTTCACCTCGCCAAATTCCAAAAAATTGCAAAGTAGCCAAAATGTGCAATGTTTCCTCAAATTTAATTGTTGGAACAATTTCAAATTTGGTTAATTAATCACATAGGTTGGCATAATTATGTGTGGTGCATTGGCTTAATTAATGTGGAGGAAGCTCAAGAGGCTCCTCCACATTAATGAAGGAGTGGAGAGGTTTCTCCCTCATTAAGAGGGGGGTTCAAGTGGTTTAGGACTTGGGTGGTCCCCACCACCATAACCGCTCATGGGAGGTTAGGGTCTGGTGGTCCCCAATTTTCAACTTCCATATAGAGGTTTCAACAATCAAAATCAAATGTGATTATTTTATTTTATTATTTCCATGAAAAACCAAAAAATTAACTTTCACCCTCGAACAACAATCGTCGAGGTTAAAATCTCCTTAAGCGAAAACCGGCACTATGAGTCCAATGGTGACCTCATAATTCAATTCCAAACACCGATTCAAAAGTTAGAAAAACCCACTCACACGTTTACTAAACGTACCCGAAAGAATGTTCAGAAATTCATTCCAGGAACTCCAGGCCTCTGAAATATGAACCGTCAATTTTTGTAGACTCGTAAAATTCCTATATATTTAAAAAATAATAATTTTACTTGGGAATCCTGGGACTTTACATTCTCACACCTCAGGGATTTACATTCCCGTAAGACACAACTCAAACTAGGTAAAAAGTGGGGGTACTGAGCATGCCTCTGAGCCTCCTGCTCCCATGTGCTCTCTTGGAGGTTCCCATGATGCCAGTGAATGCACACCAGAGTTATCGACCATCCATGATGGAACATCTCTTGTAGATCCACAATATCTACTAGAACCTCTGTAAAATTCACCTCATTATTGACATCCAACTCTCCATGGTCGAGGATGTGAGAAGGGTCATGCACGTATCTCCTTAGCTGGGATACATGGATGTCATCGTGCACTCGATGCAACTGAGGTGGAAGTGCTAAGCGGTATGCCACCTCGCCAGCTATGCTGAGGACCTGAAAGGGTCCAATAAATCTGGAGATTTCTTTCTGCCTTGGACAAATCTACGCAAACCTCAGAAAGGTGAGACTCGTAGAAAGACGTGGTCTCCATCCTCGAACTCCAGAGGTCTCCGTCTCCTGAAAACATATGACTTCTGCCCACTCTGTGCAGTCATCATCCTTTCCAGGATGATGTGCACCTTCTCTGTGGTAGCCCATACCATTTCTGTTCCCACGAGTGCTGACTCTCCTAGGCAGTCCAACACAGAGGTAATCTGCATGGTCGCCCATATAATGCCTCGAAACGTGTAATCCCAATGGTTGAGTGATAGTTGTTGTTGTATGAAAACTCCACCAAAGGAAAGTGATCCCCTCAGCTACGACCTAAGTCGAGGACACATGCACACAACATGTCTTCGAGAGTCTGAATGGTCCACTCAGTCTGGACATCCTTCTACGGATGGAAGCTGGTGCTCAAATGAAGCTACGTCCCAAAATCCTCCTGCAATCTCTTCCATAGTCAAGAATTTAAACATACATCACATTCATAGATAATCATTGAATGTACTCCATGTAGTCGCACAATCTCATGCACATTGATTCCTCCCATGCTCTCTACTAAACCCTGCTCTTGGATCGGTAGAAAGTGGGCCGACATGGTTATTCGGTTGACGATAAACCATATAAAGTCAGGATCTCTGGATGTACAAGGAACTCCTATTAAGCATTCCAGGGATATCCCGTCCCACTTCCACTCTGGGACCTCTAAAGGTTGAACCAAACCTACGGGTACCTGATGCTTGGACTTCAATTGCTGAAAAATGAGGAATCGCGAGACAAACTCTACAACTTCTTTCTTCATTCCCACCCACCAGTGCTATCATCAGAGATCCTGGTACATCTTCTCAACTCCTAGATGTACCTTTAGAGTGGATGTGTGGAAATCCCTAATCACTTTATCCTAAAGTGACACTAGTAACATGGTACATCCTCTGAAGAAAATGATGTGCTCCACACCTTCAGAAAATTCATCAAGTGCCTATGTTGTGGATATTTGATCATGTCGTGTCTCGTAGTCAGCGTCCCCACACTGTGCCTCCCTGACTCGCTGAAGAAGTGGGGGAGTGACTGTAAGAGACGGATGAAAAGATGCTCCATCTCTATCCACAAAAGACATCTCTAAAGAATCCAATTGCTCTATTGCCTCACCTAGAAGTTGTATCCCAAAACTCATGCTGAGTGCATCTACAACAATGTTTCCCTTCCCATGAGTATAGAATATCTTGAAGTCATAGTCTTGGTGGAACTCAATCCAATGTCGTTGTATTATGTTCAGGTCCTTATGAGAGAAGATATACCTGAGACTCTTGTGATCAGAGAACACTATAAAACATTCTCCCATCAGATAGTGTCAACAAATCTTCAAGGTGAAGACCATTGCTCGTAACTCCAGGTCATGGGTTGCATAGTTCTGCTCGTGTTGTCTCAGCTGTCAAGAACCATATGTGATCACTGTTCTCTCTTGCATTTGGACACATCTCTGTCCAGTCCCTATTGCGTCGTAGTAAACTACGTACCCTATGCCCTCCTCTAGAAGCCTCGAGATAGGGGCACTTTTCAGCCTCAGCCTCAGCTCCTGAAAACTCTGTTGGCATTTATACAACCAAAAAAAGTTTTTCCCCTTCTTCATCAATGCTGATAGTGGTGCTGAAACTCTAGGGAAATATGGAACAAATCTCCGGTAGTATCCAGCCAAACCCAAGAAACTTCGTTCCACCATCACACTACTAGGTGCCTCCCAAGCAAGTACCACCTCAATCTTCATTAGATCTACTGCAACTCAAGCCTCTGATATGACATGTCACAGGAAGTGAACATCTCGGATCCAAAACTGGCACTTTGAGAGATTAACATAAAGCTAGTGCTCTTGGAGTGTGTCCAATACTACCCACAAGTGATAGGCATGATCCTCCTCAGTAGTCGAGTAGATCAGAATGTCATCGATAAGGAATACTATAAAGCGATCAAGGTATGGATGAAAGATCCTTTTCATGATTCCCATGGACACTAATAGATCGTTGGTGACACCGAATGGAATAAACAAGTAGTCATAATGGCCATACTGTCATTTGAAGGATTTCTTCTGCACATCCTTATCTATAACTCTGAGATGGTGATAGCCTGATCTGAGGTCTCTCATCGAGAACCATCGTTCTCCCTTCAACTGATCAAAGAGGTCGTCCATCCTTTGTAGAGGGAAAATGTTCTTCACGATCACCTGGTTTAGGCTCTGATAGTCGACAGAATGTCTCAAGCTCTCATACACCTTCTTGGCGATCAAAATTGGGGCTACCGAAGGTGAAACACTGTTACAGATGAACTCCTTCCCTTGTAAGTCCTCCAGATGTACCCGCAGCTCACGAAGCTCCACGGAACCATCCGATACGCTGGTGTAGATATCGGTTCTGTCCTGGGGTACCTGTTAATTTAAAACTCTACCTCTATGCAAGGAGGTAGACCCAAAACATCATAAGGGAAAACATCTGCGTACTGGTCCACCACTACAGGATAGCTCAGACCCTCCACATCAACATCTTTGAGGGTAAGGCTAGCCAACAGATTAGTGATCGACTGCACTCTCCTCAGGGTAAGTCCATCCTACACTGCAAAGCCCCCCTTCTCACCGGTAAAGGTATACCTAGTCTCATCTATGTGGAAACAACACACTTTGTTCCTAATACAGTATATCTGAGCATGGACTTTAGATAACCAGTCCACACACAAGATGGTTTCGTAAGGCCTCGACGCTGCTAGTAGGAGATCACAGTCGAAGCTATCCCCTACTAGATTAAGCTCACTGTACCGGAACTAGTGCGTAATCGTCGAATCTTCTCCCGTAGGAGTCTCTAGCCATAAGGATCGAGCCAACGGCTCCATCAAAATCTCTGAGCTCTGAACGAGGGTAGTGGAAATCAAATAATTATTGGCACTTGTGTCTATAAGTACTTCAACTAATGTAGAGTAGAAAAAAATCGTACCTCATATCATCTCTGGAGCACCATGATCGTAGGCCTCAGCATCCTAGAGCTGAGCTCGCCCCAGTCCACCTGCTCCCTTCGGTCGGGGTGGACCTTTTGGTGGGTGTGGTAGTAACATATCAAATATTTTCCCACCGCCAGCTACACGACCAACTTCTCTACAACTTCATCCTACTCCTTGCAGACCTCCTAGGTCGAACCTTTGTCTCTACCTGGGCGATCCTTCGACCGTCTGCTGATCATCTGCATGGTGGGTTGGACAGTCACAAGCAATGTGACCCTTCCCACCGCATGGGAAACACTTCCCGATATAGGTATAACTAGCTCCGCCTCGAGTGCCCCACATAAACAATCTTGAGTGATGAGGTCATCCACCTATAGGTCTGGTCCTCTTAGACCACTATGACGTCTGTCTGCTGCCAGCCACAAAAGACTCCTCAACATGATGACTGGTTGGGGGTCTCATCACTGGTGACTGCTCGACAAGGAAACACTCCACCAATATGGCTCTCTCTAACACCCCCTCCAGCTTCGAGATGCTGAGTGAGTTCATCGAAGCCCTGAACTCCCACTTGAGCCCCTGATCAAAGGTATGATCCCTAAATAAAGGTTCATGCACCATATCAGTGGAGTAACGTGAGAGGTATGTGAACCTGAATGAATACAGATATATAGTCATGTGACCCTATTGCAGATGAAGAAGCTCCATAAGGCACACTACGTGAAGAGTCACTGGAAAAAACTTTGCCTGAAACCGGATCTCGAAGCCTGCCTAGAGAAGTGTCACCTCGTTGTGAACCTGAAGCATCAAGCTCCACTATCTACCTGCTGCTGCCTGTTGAAGGCTGGCGGCAAGGATCACCATGAGATTGGATGGTGTCCCTACTAGTCGGAAGACTCTCACTATAGCCTCAAGTCAATATTCAGCTGCATGCGGGTCCATCTATCCCCTAAGCCTGTGTGGCCTCTGTTGCTGGAACACATGCAACGTGCTCAAGAGACATGCACCGTCTTATGCAGGGGCCAGTGGAATTGGTGGCCCAAAGGGGAGTGGTACCACTGGTGCCTCAGTTAGTGCCTCTAATGAAAATGGGCCCTACACCGAGGCCTCAACACTCGATGGGATATCAGTGCGTACAACTCTCAGAACCCTAGCCGGCTGTCTGCATGGTGGAATCCTGAAAAGAAACACATGCACCATGATTAATAAGTTGTAACTGGTGAGCTGACTCAAGAGATAACAAAGAATACTCTTGAAAACAGACACGCAAGTAGTGTTTTTGTGCACTGATATGGAAATCAGAAGTCAGGGTCCTGGTGTGTGGATACGTCAGCCGCCGCAACAACACTGGACTCCCAAAACTGATAACCACACTCACTAATGTAAACATTTTTTCCATTAAAAAATAATGATCAGAGTCATAATTTCTACGGTAGAACTGACTCCTTTGATACCAATTTTTCATGAATCATTCCCTGGGGCCCGTGCTGTGACTACCCCAAGACCATCTTCCATAGGCTAGGGGCTAGTGACTAGAACCAAAGGTATATTCCCTAAAACTGGGAAGGCATTTCTGTTATAATATTTAAACACAAGCATCCAAACACACAACAAGATACAAACAGAAGTCAACTGTATAGTAATCAAGTGAGTAAAACATGTAAAAGGGGGATAGAATACATGCCCAACTGGAAAGTACAAGTACAACTAAAATGAAATACAACTGAAGAAAGAGAAAGAAAACTACTAGATCATCCTCTGAGGTTCCTACCTGAAGGGTAGGTACAGATCACCTGTTCATCACTCCATGTTCTTCCATCTCCTCTACGTATCAACACGTTTTATGGTCCCCCTCCACGCACCATGCAGTCTTGGTACTCACGTCCTCAGTCAGTGTTGTCCGTCATCTGCACCAAACACAACGAAGTGCAGGCATAGCCCATGTAGGGGTGAGTATAACGATACTCATTACAGACCCCGAGACCCTCAAGGTCTCACAAAATCCATAAAGGATAAACCAAAAAGATTGAAAACAACAAGATAACCCTACATTGGATTATGCCCATACATATACCTAAGTTACAAAGTAATCCATCTCAATCATGAGAAAAACATAGAGGTACTGACTCAACTCACAACAAGATTTATTCTACGGATAGTAACATGTAACTTTTCCAGTCACATTGTCGAACACCTCGGCTACTGGAGAAAACCTCCTCTATCGAGAACAGTGGGCCTGCTGTGTCACACAGAGGTGCTTCCCACTAACCTTGGACTACTGAGGTACTCTTCCTATCAAGTACCGTGGGTCTACCGCATCACCAAGGCGCTCCCCACCATGGGTCTGCTGGATCACCAAGGCGCTCCGCCTCATGTCCTGCTGAGGTACTCCCCCTGTTGAGTATAGTGGCTCTACCACGTCACCAAGGTGCTCCCCACCATGGGTCTTCCACATCACCAAGGCGCTCCCCACTAGGCCTGTCAAGTCATTCTGAGTCTATGCGGTCAACAGTAATCAAGTCTCAGCCAGCCACTGTGTTCCCATACTATGCTCGCTCGTCTCCGGGAGGATCCACTCCACATGTTACTGGTTGATAATCCAACCTCCATGAAGTCCCACGAAGAATTATCTCAATTGTTATCCACGTCAAAGTGGTCTCAACATAATATACGGGGCATCAATAGGATGCCTGGTCTGTGAGTTATTAGCCTTTTAGTCCCAGGTGCCCGGTTGGATGCGTGCTCGATCCAACCTGACCATTCCCAATCTTAATTCAAAACTCCAGTGGGGTATAATCAAAGGGACCCTCTCGCTACAAGATTTACAAAACCACTGACAGTTCGTCAAATGGACGTTCGGTGCCAATGTTATGGCCAAAAGAAGTAAATGGGTTATAGTAGGCCCGGGTCCGGTCTGACCCGGTCAGACTGACCCGGATCGACCCATCCTTAGCAAACTTGGTTCGAGTCGACCTGGCTTGAACCTATAATTCTGGCCTGGCCCACATTGTGGCCTGTCCTGTTGGGTTCGCCTTGGTCCATGCTGGGCGGCCCTGCTCGCTGGGTCGGGCCCGAACCGTGAGGGCCACGAGGGTGCCGGGAGGGAGGCTCGGCTGCGGGGTGCCATAGGGTACGGGGTGGCTCAGCTCGGCCCGAGGTGGCTTGGTTGATGCCGACATTAGACCACGGGGCAGTGGTTCGGCCGCGGGGCGGCGGTCCGTCCTGGTTGCAGCGGTCCGGCCGCGGGGCGGCGGTCCGCCCACGAGGAGTCGGTTCAGCCGCAGGAAGGTAGTCCTTCCACGGGGCTGCGGTCTGGCCACAAGGTGGCGGTCCGGCCGTAGGGCGACAGTCCGGCCGCATGGTGGCGCATTGGCCATGGGGCGGTGGCTTGGCCGCGGGGCGGTGCGGAGTCGCGGACTGCGCCGGGTGCCATAGCGGAGTAGTCTGGACGGTGGGCGGTGGTCCGGCCGAGGGGCAGCGGCCCAACGGCGAGGGACGCAGAAAGCGTGGAGGCCGCGGGGCGACGTCGTTGCGCTGTCGCCTTCGTCGCGAATATAGGGTGTCCCGACCGCCGTTCGCATGCCCCAACCATAGATGGTTGCCGTCCTCCTCTTTCGCGAAGAACACTACAATATTTTCAGATGGGTTGGGCCATGTTTTGTTGGCCCGTACCCTCCACGTTAGGGTGGTAGCATATGGCTCAACAAGAATTGGAAAGAAGAACATCAAGGTTTACAACCTCCTGCAATGATTTATTCCCAATCCTGAAAAAGATTACAAGGGATGATCATGGGAAAATAATTCATACACAAATAAACCCCTACTTTGTTCGTTTGATTCGTTGAAGAATGCCCACGGGGAAGGAGATGACATTGATTCCTCATAGTTGAAGACGTCCCACGTTAGAGGGAGTCGAAGATATCGGTGTTCGTCACACCCACCACACACTTCCGATCCCAGGCCCATTCATTGGTTCTTCGTAGTCGAATGTGTTCTTCATCAGCGAGAGCGTTCTTTGTGGAAGAACACTTTCTTCGTTGGAGAGATTTCTCCCAATATTTCTCCTCTCCCAATTCCACCAAAATTGCAAAGTAGCCAAAATGTGATATGTTTACCTTCAATTTAATTGTTGGATCAATTTAAAATTGGGATAATTATTCACATAGGTAGGTATAATTAAGTGTGGTGTGTTGGCATAATTAATGTGGAGGAATCTCAAGAGGCTCCTCCACATTAAAGATGGAGTTTAGAGGATTCACCCTCATTAAGAGGAGGTGTTCAAGAGGATTAGGCCTCAGGTGGTCCCCACCATCATAACCCCTTATGAGAGGTTAGGGTCTGGTGGTCCCCAGTACTCAACATCCACATAGAGGATTCAACAAAAAAAATAAAATGTGATTATTTTATCTTATTATTTCCACAAAAAATCCAAAAATTTACTTTCACCCTTGACCAACTGCCATCGAAGTGAAAGTCTCCTTAATCAAAAACTGGTACTGTGAGTTCACTGGTGCCCTCAGATTTCAATTCCATGCACCAGTTCAAAATTTAGAAAAACCCGCTTGCACATTTACTGAACGCACTTGAAAAAAGTTCAGAAATTCATTCCATACACTCCGGGCCTTGGAATTATGCGCCGAAAATTTTTCCGGACTCGTAAAATTCCCATTTATTTTAAAAAATTACATGGAAATCCCGGGTCTTTGTAGAAAATGTGATAATATATCCCAAGATTTATTTGTATTATTAACAAATAAATATTGATGTAAAAATGTTATTTGAGTTATTGTTGATTGTTTGGATAAATGTGAGATGTTTTTACCTATCTGATATATTAAAAATTTGAGACATCTTTCAAGAATATATATTTTGGGTACAACATGCCATGTGGAGTTACCCACTATATTTTATCTGATCATCATCATACTTTTATTTTAAATTTTAGGAATGGAATTCTGAAGGTGATTGATACTCAATTAAATTTCAATTCTAATTTTCATCGTAAATATTATAGAAAATAGTATCATAAAATTATGAAATTACGGGATATTAATCAATAATTATCATTATATTTACAATGAAATTTTTATCATCATCATTCTTTAGTTTAATATTCTTATGATAATAGTTTTCATTCCGCTATACATATAGTACATTGTAGAGAATTATTTAGAAAATATATTTAGAATATATCATGTTTTCATGAAGTCGATGAACCTAACTTTTTTAGACTAGATTCAGTAGAGAAATTGTATTATAATTTATATAATATTAATTAGAAAATAAGGGATGAAAAAATAATGTAAATGAGTAATATAGATAAATGGAGGGAAAAATTTTCATATGTTGTAATTGGTCATGTTTTTTCTTAGAATATATTCCTAAATATGATATACAATTTTTTTGATATTGGATATTTAATAAATAGATAATTGGTCAATATAATATTTTGGAAAATGTGGGATCAATATCTTTATAGATATCCTTTCATCTGAGTTGGTATTAGGTACATTATATGTTTTTATTTTTTATTTCTATGAAAGTCTATAAATATTGAATTTAATGTTTTGATCCCTTCTGTTGAACAGATGGTGGAAAATTTATCTTATAAAGATTAGATATTTTAGATTTTGGATCATAGAATGTTGTTACTAAATAAATAATTTGATTAAAAAAGTAAAGGTTATATAGATGAACCACATGTTTGATATGGGAATATGGGTATTAGAAAACTCAATGTGGTAAAAATAACCTCAAAATTTTTTGTAAAGAACAGTCATGTGAGCAAAAAATTTCCTAATGGGTGAGTAATCTATCAACATTGGAATTATATGAAAAAAATAAATCCTATCATTTCTAATTCAATATTTTAGTAATTAATATTCATCATTTTTTTATAAAAAATATTTTTAATGTTTTTAGTTGAAAAAGGAATAGTTTTTTAATCTATTTATTTAATTATATACATGGTTTTATTGAAAATGAAAATATGATTATTTTTAAAAGAAATAGAAAAATGTAAATAAATTTTGGAATCAACATATCAAATATAAATTACTTTACTTTTTTTTTGATTTATCTGAAATGAATTATTTTTGAATGGTTAGTGAAAAATGTTAGTTTTTGAAAAACTGACATTTCAATTCATGAAATTATGTAATATAGGACTCCCCATATATTTTTTATGTATGTGTTATATATATATATATATATATATATAAAATTAAAAACAACCTATTTATATATATATGAATCAATATTATATTTTATTTTTGTATAAGATTATTTTTATGATTAAAATGTGACATCCTATAATTTTTTCGTTGATTTTTTTGTACAAATATTTAAAAAATTATTTCCCTTATATAAATTTAATATTCATATTTTTTTATCATATTTCATGTCAATAGTTGAAAATTTATTGTTGTGTTACATTTCATTATTTGTAAATTTGGATAGTAACTATAAAACAAATGACTTATTTTAGAGGAACATATCCCTGATTAGTAATTTATAAAATCTAAATCTTCAGAAAAGTAAAAAGTGTGCCACACCATCCCATATAAAAGGGCGAATCATGTACTCCCTTCCTCACACAATTTTAGAAATAATATTTTACCATAATCTATGAAATAACTCGACAAAATCCATCCCCACGTCCTACACGACCTTTTATTTTGACCATAATAGTCATTTAATGCTTGACGTGTCATCCAAATAAAGATATCACAGAAGAAGATAAATGTTCTTACCGACCTATTTTATATTTATTTATTTTTCAATATTAATAAATTACTATCCAAACATGATAAAATATCAACATTAAAATAGTACAAATGAAAATGTTTTATTATGATTGTGGTATTTCCAAATTTCACCGCATTTTACCATCTTATAAGAAATAGAAGCATCACATGTGCATATGTATGGAATGTAACATTCATGAGGTGACATGCTTCAATTTTCATCACCAACTAATATGGGTCCTTATAATTATTATAAAAATGATAATTTAAAATACTGATGGATTATTATGATTCTGTAATGTTATTATTATACATATATTCTTACAATATCCATCCATTGTAGATTGATAACTTTACTGATGTGTACATGTGGAATACCACCTATATGATGTGATGTGATTGATTTTAAATGTTTACCATATATGAAAATTAATAGGTATTTGAATAATAAATTAGTATTAATTTTGATACGTATTTTTTATTTTTTAAATTGAAAGTATAATATTTTTTTTCATTTCCAATGATAAGAAATGTTAAAACGCTATTCTTACGTATCTTAGGACTACTATCTCTATCAAATAATGTGGATAATTTTTCATAAATTCATAATGTTGTTTTATATAAAAGTAAAAATAATATATAAATATAAAAAGTATAACATGTTTATGATTCTATGTACAATCATACTATAACAACATAGAATATAGTCAACACGCTGATGTGGTTTTGGTGTTTTAAATTATTACACACAAAGAAATTCCACTTAAACATAACCATATTAGTAATAAAATAAAATAAATTATTTAAGAAAAATAAGAATTTTTATTATAACACCCAATGATTTTAAGAAATATTTATTTAAAATAAATTCAATTTCTTTGATAGATTTTGTTACAAGAAACACTGAAATTTAATGAACACCCATTTACCACAAGTATTATTATTTGAACATGATAATTATAACAATGATGTTAAAGTTTAATGTTTGAATATGAAAAAATTTATAAAATAATTATAAAGTGGTCAAATAAATATAATATATTGATAAATATGTAATTAATTTTTCTAAAGACTTAATATGTTTCAAAATACATTTTTATTAAAAAAATGTTTTTTCCAATTTATTTGAAAAAATATATATATTTTTTAAATTTATAAAATCTATTGCAAAGATTGAAATTTATTTTTTAAATTAAAATATCAGAATTATTTTAGGTATATTTTTTGGGAATTTTCTAAATTGTTTAATTTTTCTATGAATAATGAAAATTAGGAATTTTATTAAAAACAAAATTTTAATTTAATGTATTTGAAATATCTATTTTATTTTAACATGGTATTAAAAGTAAAATTAAATTAAATATATATTTATTAATTAAACATAGGTCATTATAAAAAAATATCTGAGGAATAACTTTTCCCATTTTGTCATTTGATTTAATTATAAATTATATTCCACACCTTTTATGAATTGAATTTAGGGAATGAGATTTTTTATTATAAATAATAAAATATATTGTTATATTATATGATCAATATAATTTTTGTTCATAATTAATTATAAATTAATTAAATCTAATTACCACGGTTAAGGATAAATCAAGAATACTGGGGGTAAACTAAAATTATAAAGGTGAAAATAACTTAATAATTTTTCCAAATAATATTTTATTGCCATATATAGACCATAAATAATATATTTTTTAGAATGATAAATTATGGAGGCTTTTTTATATAAAACATGAATCAACCTTGATCTGTTAAAAAATTTCAAGTGTATATTATCCCCCACATATAATAGGTATCCCGCTCTTCTCTCCTATTTCTACATTAATAGAGTTTTTATTCAACCAATACCTTACCAAATAACATACATAATTCCCAAGACACATCTACTATGAATTTTTTTGATTCTGAACCCATCATATTATGATTTTTGTGCTAACCTAATGAGGTTTATTGAAGAAGATGTGTCGTTTTTAAACCAGTGTTATTATGTTATTTAATTATCCACCTCGTTAAAATCTTATAAAACTATCCCCATATTATAACATCATTATCTCCCATACAATGAGATTTATTAATGATAAATTAATAACCGTTTTATATCGTTAATTATATTAAATGGGAAATGAAAATATATGATCGTGTGTATGGTGGACTACCACATCCTGAACCTCTGCAATTGTTTTTTCATTTCCCACCTATCCAAGATGAATAAAATGAAATATATCACAAAAACATATATATATTACATGAATAAATTATAATTCAAGAATTATAGTAACAATTATTACTTCACACCTTCAAATCTATTAAAAAATGATAAGATCTCTCCTACGTACGTGTTGAGTTCCACCTCTACAAAACAATGTGAAACATTTTTCATTTTCAATTGACATGGAATGTAATAAGGATATATTAAATAAGGATATATGATATATATAATTTAAACATTATTATGTAAAGGGAATTAATCATTTAATTCCTTTCATTCAATTTTTTTAAAAAATAGAAACATTGTCCATCCATATGAATAATATACTGTTGCCATGAATAGTGTAATTAATTTTCTACAACTAATGTGAAGGGATTAATCTCGAATAGATAATATATATATATATATATATATATTATATTCATATCATTATTAACATTATTATGATAATATTAAAGTGATGAATGTAAAAGGAATAAAAATACCCAACCAAAACATATATTAAAAACGATTCAGATATTACGTGAAAATGATTCTAAAAAGGAATTGATAATAAATTGATAATAAATGGTCAAAATTAAATAATTTATAGTATTATATATGTTTTTACGTTTCTAAAATATATTTATTATATAAATATATCTAAAATAAATGAATGTATAATGTGTATGATGAAATTTCAGAAATGAGATAACGGAATTTTTTCTCACTTTTATTGTTGTGGGGCTTAAGAAATATTGACAACTTGTTTATTTTGTTTGGTGTATATATAGAACATGGAATAATGTTATGCTTCTTATTAGAAAAAGTATTGGATATAATTACCCATCTAAGATTCATTCTATAATGAACCTCACTCCAGAAAGACAGAGATTGTGTTTAATTTATTTTATTAGCATAAGATACAAGGAATCATATCCCCAAGGACTGAATTTTTTAGTAATATATTGTAGAATATTCATTTATATGATATCCATTCAATGTTTTAATATATAAATTAAAATTATATTATTTAGAATTCTTTTATTTCTTATGTCATAACCTTATATATCATTCATAGTACACTTCCTGGATTCGTTGGAAAATAAAAAAAAATAACAATTCGATCAAATGATTATGAAGAGTTATGTAAAGAGTAAGCTATCATGATTTAGTAAAATTAATAAACATCTAAAGGTAAATAGAAAAACACACATAACATTTAAACAACCACATGATAATAAAATATATGTCTTAATCAATAAGAATTTTTAAATGTAATAATACACATGCCATTAAATCAATAACTTGACTATCATGATAATATAAATAATCAATATGGGAATGTAAATAGATGAACATTCATTCAATCTAATAGACAAGACTATTGTGAATATATAATAATAAGTAAATATGTAAATATAAATAAATGAAAACAACGTCCATTTATTAAATAATATAACAATTAAATGTATCTAAAGATAAAATAATTATAAAAATATCAAATACAATAATAACTGAATTCTTAATAAAGGAAAATCATAACTATTGGACTTCATGATGTTTGGAATCATGATACATATACTATAAATACTATTCAAAAGGTAGTTAAACACTATAGGTAGAACCCTCTTAAATGAAATAATATTTATTCACCTCATGAGACTTCTGATTATTTAATGGGCTATATATTATAGGATTGGATAATCACCGCATGTACAAATAATTCATCATATATAGAATATTGATTGAATTCATGAACAATGTGCCCTATAATCATATATTAGTTTTGATTATTGAAAATGAATATATCTATATATCATACAATAAAGAAATAATAATCATTAAAGATCAATAGATGTAGAAATGACATACATGTTGAGAATAAAACAAATCCATGATTTATAATATTAATATTTAGGGTAAATTTAATGTCTAGTGATCATAAAAGGGTAAATATTTCATGATAAGGACGTCTATATAAAAAATGAATCAATAAAGTGAATATCAATACATTCCTGGGTCAAAATGATCATAAAAAATACCTATAATGAATAAGGATGGTATCGATACAACATATCCTAGGTGGAGTAAATTTTAGAAGATGTTGTTTTCATTAATGTGTAGAAATACCATATTTTCTATGAAATCATTCTTAATGAATATAACCTTCTTACATTGAAAATATTTTTATTAAAATTCAAAAAAATACATTAAGAATAAATTTTACATAATAATAACCTTCTAATCAGTTATAATATTTATTTAAAATTTTATTTTGTATGATTCATTGAAAATCCATAAATATCGTACATGATAAAACAATGATTCCTTTCATATTTTTGGAAAACTAAAAAATGGCCTTAAAAATGAAATGAATATTCCTTTTTTTTTGAATTTAATAAATGGATAAAATTACATTAATAATTTTTTTATAATATTGTAATCATTTTGTTGAAACATTTTAAAAAAAATTAGGAGGAAAAATGATTTTCTATGAAATAGAGAAATAAAACTCACACTGTATTAAAAACACTATCTCAGTCATTTTACGTACCATAGAGTGGGAAAATGGAACAAAGAATTTAAAACATCTAAAAAACCCATAGTAAAATAAATATAAAGGGGTTTATTACAAAATGATCCTATAATTTCCATCAATGGATATTCATGCCTAAAAATCCCGATTGAAATGAGATTGTTAAATAAACCATATCATGGATTATCATATTAATGTGGGAAGAAATAAATGAATCATTTATGGGAAGAATATTTTAATCCATATGAACCTACAAGAAATAAAACATAATATATTTATAATTATTTGCACACATAATTATATAATTTCAAACATAATGACGAAATAATACAACTCAATGAAAAGTAATTGAGTTATGAAAATATTTACCACATGATAATTTTTAATTGAATTACCCTTGTATGAAATAATTAAAAATCAAACATAAAATACCATTATTTATGAATTAACCATGATATTATATGTCAATTGGTTTTAAATAACCCATATAAAAAATTAGGTTTATAACATTACAATATGCCTCAGTGAAGAGAAATTGAGACTAAGTCCCTTACCTCAAGCTTTTATTTACTCATAATTTATTTAATCTCATGTATAATGGTTTTAATAAGTTTATTTTAATTTATAAAAAATGATATTCAAACATATAATATCATATATGATACTATTATTAAATTTAAATTCCATCCTGTTAATAATATTTCATTATTTTCATTTTTTCTGGTGTTAATTACCTTATTTTCTCATGAACCTTTTTTTGAATATTTATATTATTGTGAATAGGAAATATATCCATCGCCTAAATTCTCATATTATTTTAATAAATATAATATTTACTCATTAAGTAAATTTTTATAATAATTATTTAATGTTGGATATAGAAAATGAATCAAATAACTTTATGGACATGGAGGTCGTATGTAGGCACATGTAAAAATAACATTCCATTAACGTGTGAAAGGTTGTGGTAGTATGTGATATATAATTTATTAAAAATAAATATAATTTCATATGTATTATATATATTTATTAGATTTAACCTTATTTCATTTCATGTAAAGAGTATGTTAATGAAAAATGACATCACTTCGCGAGGTGGTAGTCCACCATACACACAAGCAACATTATCATAATTTAAATGGAATGGAAAGTAATAAGTTGTATGAGATATTATAATTACAAATGTATATTTATAAAATAAATATAATTCTTTTTTCAAATAATATTTTATATATATAAATGAATGGTGGTGGTTGAAAATTAATTACATAGGTTTGTGATGCGGTAGTTCAACATACACATGATTTACAGTTTTGTTTCCCATTAAATGTTATATGACAAGGATATTGGTCACTGCCATGAAAAAAAAAAATATTTATATGTAACTGAGTATATTATTGGATAATGTTTATTACAATTGGATATAATTGGGTGATTAAACAAAAAAAATATTGTATAAGAATGTTACATGTTGTTCAGACAACTTCCTTATGTTTTCATAACATGATGTCCTAGAATGGATTTCTGATAAAAAAAAGTGATCATGTATGGTGGAATAGGATTAAGGAATGAATTTCCTTTTCATTTATTGGCCAAAATAATTACTATATAACTACGAAGAGAGGAGTTCTGTGGGTGGCCTTTTATATGTTGGGTAGAAGACACATAAGGGATTTTGGAAGGGAATAAATGACACGATAGTTTTTATCATTACAACAGACTTTAAAATAGGTAATTATTGACCCTTAGAGGTTATAAGTACAAAATATGTCCATATAATTGGTGATGTACATGTTGTATTTCATTTTTAGCTCTTATTTTCTTAGATTAACTCTTAGGTACACCTGATTTTACCTTAATCACTAAAATTAATCTTTACTATTTCACTATCCAATACAGTTAAAATTATGTTGATCATATTGTATGATATAAATAATGAAAATTCCAAATAATGAATCCATTTTAAAAAATTAAATTCTTTTAAGTGGTATAATCCAATTTAATATTACACATGTAGATAATACAGAAAAGTGGGTTTTAAAAGACATAATTATAACAAGTATATAAGGTTTTAGTATCCAAATATTTATAAAAATAATTTTAATTATAAAAACTTGAAAAAATGTAATATATTTAACATATTTATTATTTAAAAAAATATATAATATAATTTATCCATGTAAATTATTTAATTAAATTTTATATTTTTCTATAAAAATATATATTTTCACTATTAATAAAAATTAAATTTTGTAGAAAAACATATAATGTTTACAATTAGTATATTTTATATGGTTATTTCAAAAAATGAAGTTAATTTTTTGAAATAAATCCTATAAAACAAATAAAAATTAATTATTATTTATGTTATAAATGCACGACTAAAGTGTTTTTTGAAAAATATAGTTATTCAGAAAACAGTTTGTTTTATTTTAAATGAATATTATATAATTTATTATAAAAATATAACCATTTTTTCATAATTTAGTTTGTACTATAAATAACTTTAATTTAATTTCAATTTTATAATGGTATACTTTATTAATGTATATTTGGGTTTTCTTGTTCATTAAGCTATTGGTGGGATTAAAATTAAAGAATAAGTTTTTTTTTTTTTATCTTGGGGTTGCATGTCAGATACCCTATCATATACAAAGTTATAATTTATGAATTTATTGGTGTTACATTATACACACGTAAAATAAAATATTTCCTTGAAATTTTACCTTTTAATAAGAAATTATGGGTTTGATAATTGAAAATTCCAATCTTGAAAACCCACATACGGAAAACAGTTGACAAAAAATCCTCCTAATAAGAGAAAATCGAATTACAAAGGTCATTTGAAATGAAACATGACTAGGAATCTTTGTAGAAGAACTTTAGTGGAAATATATGATAGGTAAATTCACGTAAAGCATAAATAATTACTTTCTTTAATAAAGGTCATTGATAACAAGAATTTGAATGATCAAGGAAAAGTTAAAGACTTCAAAACAATAAATCAATGATTATTTAAAAGACCATTTGATTCATCATATATGATGATATTAGGATAATATTTAACAAATATCCTTTTATAAAATTTATAAAATTAATTTACTATCATTGAATATATGTAAATACAATTATTTTATATAAGGTTATATTATCCGGTGCTATCAAGAGAGATAATGAATTCCCTATGTTTTATGATTCCAAATGAAGAAAGAGATGAAGAGGAAGGCAGAGAAAATGATGGATAAATTGAATAAGGTAAACAAGGATTTTCCCACATGTAATTATTGTGGAAGGAAATACCATAGTACTTTCTTGAAGAGAATGATGGTTTTTTGTAATTGTAGAGATAAGGTACAATATACTCATTAAATAAAAGTAAAGAAGAAATATTTCTAATGCTTTATGTGTAATGGGACATGGCACTATGAAAATTAATGTTTCATACATCTAAATAATATAGATTAATAGAGGATAATGGATCATAGTCAAGCTTATAATACTACCACATATGAGGAGGGATGATTATTTTGCCTTTATATAAATTAAATTTATTTTTTATTTGAAAATTTTATAAATAATTATCTGGTTATAATATTCATGAGATATATATGGATTTTATTTGAAAAAATATTCATTATGGAATTTAAATCATGTGATGAATAACCCCGATAATCAAGAGAATGGATTCAATTATAATATGATATTATTCAAAAAAACATGACTTGGGAAAGATAACCCTAAATATGTTCTTGATCTCGAGATAATAATAAATATATGTTTATGAGTTAGCATTAGTGACCATGAACATGTTCAGTGATTTTATGGTTTCTATTATATTTTCTAGGATTATTAGTTATTTTTATTTAGGGAATATATTCAAAAACATAAGATTATACTTTAAGAAACATGCATGTTTTATAATGGTTTAAAGGTGATCAGGGTATTCATATAGTTGGTATTTTACAATAAGAGATACATTATGTTTTTTGGAAAAA
Source organism: Viscum album (assembly GCA_963277665.1). NCBI lineage: Eukaryota > Viridiplantae > Streptophyta > Magnoliopsida > Santalales > Viscaceae > Viscum > Viscum album. Next base: position 258,366,628 of record OY728125.1, on the reverse strand, counting down.
ATATAATATTATGTAAACATTTTTCTAAATCATTTTTCTATGAATATGGTCATACATAATTTGGATGAGTCTTAAATTTTACTAATAACAGAATGGGTTATGTATATTATTGATTATCATAAAAGTATGATTTATTATTTTTGAGAACTTTTTATAACCATTTTGGTTTTAGTAAACATTTAAAGGAAGCAGTAATGACTTATGGATAATTCGATACAAGTACTTCATGTATAAAAACGTTCTTGAATATCCATCTTTCTATTTAATAAATGAAGTGAAGATAGAACGAAGCACAACCAAAGGATTAATTTACTTCATGTAATGGAATCAAGTATGTTTATTTTATTAAGTGATTTTTTTGGATAGAAATATAAACCCTCAACTATATGAAAAGGATTTTAGAACAAAAAATTAATATCATTACTTCTCCTTTTGAGAAATAAATAGTCTTTTATGTGAGAAACAAATTAAGATTTTTTGATTATATAATTTCTAAAAACCGTGTTTTACATCACTCTCTCGTAAATTTATAATAATATTTCACTTCCATGTTAATATTTTCATGAATTTTATCATATTTTTCAATCATAGATTTATTGTGACCTTCACATTTGTTATTTCCTTTTTAAGAGGAATTTTTATAAACCATTTTTTCAATGTGGGGTTTCAATGAAATAATATTTATGTATCAAAAGTTAGTGTTTGAAGTGAAATTTAATTTTTTATGGAATAAAAGTTGAAAGAGGATAGAATTTAACCCCCTCAATATTTTTTGCTATGTCGTCTTATAATACTTAACTACTTTGATAACTTACATTACATATAACACTAAGTATAAACAAATGATTATATATTATTATAGTTACCCAACCAATGCATTTCATTCAATAAATTGGATTACGAAAGTTATAAAAATATTTTTTACAAATTTTTATAAAATGAATTCATTGGCTACCAAATAATAAGAAATTAAAATATAAACTAATTGAATAAAAATGATGTTTTTTCAAATAAAATTACATTTATGACAACAATAAATTTTTTTCTAAAATTAATAATTATTATTGAATGATTTTAATGAAATTTAAATATTAAATATGGAATCACATATTTTTTTATTCAATCAATAATTTTGATAGGAATACGATACGAAAAAATCAAATTTTATGCATAAATAAATATAATTATTAAAAGGAAATTTTATATCCATTTAATGGAGTACGTTTTTAAGAACTAAATCTAACACTATTAAAATTATATTAAAGAAAATAAAATTCCTTTTTATAATTGGAATGTTACAATTAACTTAGAGATCAATTTTGGTAGTATTCTGAAAATATTTAGTTTCCTCTAAATTGGAAAAAATCCAAATTTTTTATAAAATATTAATTTTTATTATATAAATAGTATATTTATAATTTAAATAGTAACTTCCCCAATAAAATTTTAAATAAATCATTGGATGTTTTAAATGAAAATATTTTATATTTATATTATGAAATATGTAAATAGATGTTTAAAAAAAGATACATTTTTTTCGTATTTACGTGAAATATATATGTTTATGAAAAATTTTATAAGTAATATAATGATTTAAAATAAAATTTATTTCCATAAAATAGATTCATTATTTAATATTTATTTTTATTCTAATTAAAATACAATCTTATAAGACCATAATTAATTTTTAAAAGTGTCATAAAATGGGTAGTAATTTTAAAATTGTTATTTTTTTCAAATAAATTATTATCTTAATTAAACATTAAATATATTATATTTATATATATATTTTTTGAAAATGGATTTCTTTTTTGAATTATACATGTTAAAAAATGGACAGGGTTAATTTTTATTATTTCACTAAAATAGTTGAATTTTTAGTTAATAATGAAATACGATAATTTATGGTATATATACATTACAAGATAAATGCACTTTTTGTTGAGTTATTGCTGATGTAAGAATTATAATCAAGAACTACCATTATCTATGTAATTTATTTATTAATGGGAATCATAAATAATAATATCCTTGAGCTAACATAATAATCTAATGAATAACTTAATAAAAAACACCTCTCTCCTGCAGTATAAATACCACCCCTCACCACCTCTTTTCCTCACACATTCATAACCTAGAATATTTTATAATTTATTCCCAAAAAATATAAAAAATATTCTACATTATTGTCCTTATAGTATCACCAGAAATACTGTTTGAATGTTCCTTAAGGAGGTTATCAAGGATTGGAATTCAGGAGGTAAAATCTCATTTATTTCTTTTAATTTTCTTTTATTTTCTGTTCTTTTCCATTCCTTACATAATCTTTCAAAACATTAATGATAATTATAGTCTATTATATAATCTATATTTACATTATGTTAATGTAATATCTATCATAAATTCTCTTCATTTCCCTATTTTACTCTAAAAATGAAAACATCTTCTAGGAGGTGCGGAATTACCAACATTGTGGATGATTGTTTTTTCAATTATGTAGTTAGGTTTGGTGAAAATGAATTATTTATGATTAAAACATAGATCAATATATGTAATAATTTTTTTAAATTTTTCAGAACCATTATATATATACATAATATTAAAACATAAGACAAAACTAGTTTGTGTTGATCGAAAAAACACCAAACTAATCTACATGGTCATCATTAATTCTTTGTCTAATAAATCATCATAATATCTGAAAAAGATATTTATTAGAATTAAATATCCTATAATATCATTAAAATGTACAATTTCAATTATCAATTACTTTAAATATTCTTAATGATCATTAATAATATATAATTTCAATTCTATATTACTATTCCCATTTCACATTATCATTCGTACATATACACAAGAGAACCAACCATGAAAAACATGGAGAAAAACACTCCCGAATGACAATATTTTATATCATATATCATGAAAATGGACATAAATGAACTTAGATATTGATGGGTAGGGCCCACTATTTCACCTTGATGCATTGATAGGTCTCATGATACAAAATATTAACGGACATGGTTGAGGCCGTTCTTATTTATTTTTTGATATGGATTTGAATGAGTCCTCAACCATTTATTTTTAAATGTACTACCTGGGCTATTGATTATATTTTAAGATTTATACCATTATAAATTCCATCATTATGATATTATTAATTGGAAATCTTTTTGATTATTCCACTAGTAGAATATTTGTGGTTAAGTTTCATTATCATATGATTATTTATATTGAATTATTTAATTATACTTTATTACAAGAATATTATGTTTAAAATAATGTTTTAATTGAATGTATTTTCAGTTATTCAAATTGCCTTATTGATTATGTTAATTTATAATATCCTCTTCTGTATTACATACTTTTACTATGAATCTGGACTCACTACTTTATTCTATTTTATTTTTTTACCATGATGTGAATATGTATATTGTGAATTAATTTTGGGGATAATATAAGAGTTTATGAGTGTATCCAATAAAGTTTCTATGTTTTATTTCATTTAAAGTTATAATGTAATAATTACTTTTGTATATAGTTTTCCAAATCTATTAAATTATTTTACCCTTTGGGATGTGATCCCTTATTCAATGTTGCAATATAATTTTGTAGGGCATCAACTCTAGGATACTGGGGTAAACGACTATATAGATATGAAGGGTGAATCTATATGTGTTGTAAAATTCATATAAAAAAGCTAATTAAGGGGAAATATAAAAAATATTAGAATCTAGTCTATACAATACTATCATGGAGAATTCAGACTCAAAACTCAATTTCAAAATGTTTAGTGAAATTTGTGTTAAGTATCAGAAAAAATGTGTGAATTGCGTAATTGATGTAGCAAGTGGTATCATTGAAAATAAATGTTTTTATATGTAATATTATTCAGTTATTTAGTGAATAAATGATCCTATATAATTTTTTTAGTTATGGATAATCCTAGTATAAAATATTTTGATGCATGAAGCAATTAGATTCATATATGCTACTAGAAATAATGATGTCTTCTTGGAGAATCTAATGAATAAGATGCACAGTCTAATTGAAACCACATGAAATTTTATAGATCTAAGGCCATTGATAAAATTGAAATTGAAAATTATTGGATGAGGATATATTAGATACAACAACATAAAAAAATTTCATGTTAATTTATTATTGTATCATAATTGGTATCATATGTGTATAGAATATTAAAATATGTAATCCCAGATAAAGTCATCACAACATGTATAATTAAAAAATTTAATCATACTTCCATATAAATGAAACTAATTTTTTGTGGGATTATTTATCAATTATCAATGGATACTCATCCATATATGGATGATGGGGAATCAATGTGAATTATTGCAGGATACATAAAAAATTTATAGAAATGTTTTTTTAATTGTAACTATAACAGTTGTTATCCATTATAGTGTATAAATCTAAACAAAACCAAAAATCTGCTATGATTAAATCACAAATTACTTTATTACATATTCCAAAATATATTTGGTTCTAATATATAATATTTTACCAGGTGGGTTTTTAATGATAAATGTTCATGATGGTATACATTTATTAGTCTTAATGATTGTATCACAAAATATTTTTAGGTTGAAATACTTTTCGAAATCAACCTCATTATCTTGGAGACAATGTTTACATCATTTCACTGGAATATGATACAAGGAATCAAATATCTAAGGACCAAATAGTTTAGTAGTCATGGTAATGTAGATATAATCATATTCCAATACTATATTTGAATATACAAACGACAACATAATTATTTCAAGATTAAAAATATTCATATCTAAGATATCCTTATATATCAATAATTTTATCTTAAAGGATTCATATGAATGGAAAAAATAAGGTTGAACTGAAATTCTCAGTAAGGGTTAAGTACAATAGAAGAAATGACGAATCAATAAGATTAATCAATATGGGAAGTTAAATAACTGAACAAACATTACTTGTAATAAAAAATGATAAGGAAGTGCATCTAGAGATCCTATAAATACGAAATTCTCATATAACTAATCAGTATAGAATGTTAAATAACTATAAACACAATCCATATAATATATAATATGATAACCTTGACTGGAAATGGAATAATCAATATGGGAAGGAACATAACATAATACACATGTATTGTAAAAAATAATTGATAATGAAATGCAACCAGAGAAAATATATTCTCAAAAATATCAGGGATAATAATAAATGAAAATTGAATGATGGAAATTATTAATTATTTTATGTCATGTCTAGAGAACATTATTCCATTACAATAATGATTTATCCTCATGAAGGTTTAAAAATATTATGTACAAAACCACCAGGTTTGTCCAACTAATTTTAATATTTCTTACTTATAAGGCTTTTGTGACATCCAATGCATCAGTTGTATATCTATAGTCGGTGCACACATTCATTTTCATTTCAAAATAATTCCCCACATATCGAATATTTAATTTAGTTCCTGAACAATGTGACTTACCATAAAATCTCTTTATTGAGTAATGAATACAAATTTACAAATATTTCCCCATATAAACACATGAAATTAATTGTAAAATGCCATATTAATAAATGATATATATTTTTAATTTAATATATCAATGATATATAGGATAATTATTTAGGGGAAACTTAATTTCTAATGATTACATGAATGTGAATATTTTAAGGTAAATTCATTGACAAAAAAATAATAATGTGAATTTTAAAACCATCCTAGGTGGAAATGATCATAATCCATCTATAGAAAAAAGGATGGTATTAATAAAAATTTTACCTACAAAATTAAGAATAAATGGTTCTTGTTTTTTATGAATAGAAATTCCATGATTTATTTTTTATAAAAAAATTGATAAAAATATTGTTTTCATTTAGAAAATTCATATTAAAACAAGTGTTTAAAAAAAAATTAAATATACATATCGTTCAAATTATTTTTTTAAAGTAATATAGTAATATTTACAACATTTCATTAGTCATGATGGCTAGAAATTAAATTCATATAATACACATTAAAACAGGGATTTATTACATGTTTTTTGTATAATCCAAATAGGAATTTTTTTTCAAAATGACATGAAGATTCCATTAATTTTTTGTATGTTAATAATATGAAACAATGGCTTTAAGAAATATTTTGGAAACTTTTTAAAACATTTTTTTCTTTTTGCCTAAAACATTGTTTTAGAAGAAACCAAATTACTGACTGAAGAGAGAAATGTGGTCGTGTTATTCTAATCATTTTTATCAATTATTTTAATTAAAAATTATTGAAAAAATGGTACTATTGGATGAAAAAATAAAGAATAACAATCTATGAATAAAATTAATTGGTTATATTTGGAAATGTTAAAATAACATTCTTTAACTAATATTCAAGAATAATTTTTTTGATTATAATGTGATTGTGAAATAAACCCTTATGAAAATAATAACGAACTAGTGAGAATTAATCAGATGAATCAATTATTTATAATAGATTTAAATCCACATAAAGTATTTTTAAATAATAAATATTATAATCAAAATTCATTTCAAATGGAATCATACAATATCAACAACAATGAATAAGTAATAAATCCTAATAAAAAGTAATTAAGGTATAAAATTATTTACCACCTGATAACCATTATGTAAAATTTACATGGGTTTATTAATTATAATGGAAATGTATAATTACATTATTATTTATTTTATACTAATATTATAAGTCAAATGGTTAGTATATATAACATATAAAAAAATTAGATGCATAACATTTCAATATGCCTATATGAAATAAAATTTGGAGGAAATCTCTTACCTTACACTTTCTTTTGGTCGAACATTATTCAACCAACTATAGAGTGTTTTTTAACATGTTATTAAATCCTAATAGAACCGTATAAATTTTTTAAATATTATATATGTTCCTTTTTGGTACTCATTTGTTAATAATGATTCATTAATTTTATTGTTTCGGGTGTTAATTGCCTTGAATTTTCATTCAATTTTCTCCAAAAAAGTTCAGGTTCTTGTGTTTATTATATAGTTCATCCATATCCAATACAATAATAATAAAAGTTTTATCATATGTATAAATAAATGTTTACTTTTAAAACCAATAATTAAAGATGGTTATGAAAAATTATGTACATTACGATCATTTAGATGGTATGTCATACGTACAAATGGACAATGTTTCCATTTTTGAACGATCTTTATAGAATGATGGTAAGTAATGTTTTATAATTTTATAATGATAATAATATAACAATTAACATATAATTTCATTAAATATACTTTATATATCATCATTTTGGTTTTTTATGAAAATATTATCACATTGCTTCATGAAGGCATTATTCAACATGTACATGAACGATGTTATTAAATTTAAGTGAGTGAATATGTAAGAAATAAAATTCTATATTATCTTTTAATAAAGTTAAATATTTCATTGATATTAAATTTATTAAATTTATATAATATATATTTATTAAAAGAATATATATTACATTTTTTATACAACATTAGTAAAATAATTGTAATATTGATTTACATGCAGGTTGTCCTCTGAAGAATTGAGTGACATTATAGTATCAAATATGGAATGGAATTTAAAAAATTAATACATGGTATAAAAACTATAAATGTATTATTATATTATAAACAAAATATAATATATATATATATATATAATATTCATCATCATACCCAATTGTGAAATTTGGTCATTGAAAAATGATTGACATCAGTTCGAGAGGTGGTGGGTTGCCATGAAAACATGTTATGATTTCATACCACATTTTGTGGAAGTGAATATATAATTAAGTCATTAACATTACATGAAAACATATCATGGTATTGAAGATAATTATTATATTATATCATGATGTTTTAATAATAATATTTGGGTATAGAGGAAGAAATAAAATAAAAAATCTCATTGAAGAATTCTACATTTATTTAAGGTAATCTCATTATGTTTTCAATGGAATCCTTAATCAGTTGGATTTATTTACTAATTAAGTCTTCTAGAATGATGGTATAGTATATTTTAAAATATTTTGGTAGGTTTATAGTAGTAAAAATATTTTTTATAGGTTTATAAGAATGGAGAGTGGGTGGTGATTTATAAGTGAAGTGAGTGGAAAACCTGTAGTGTCTGATAATAAAAAAGCGTACTTATGTATTTCACATGTCAAAAGAGTAAAAAATAGAAATATACATAAAAATAATATTGTCTTATTATATCTATATAGTATATTTTATACATGATATAATTTCATCTAAATCCTTACCTGTATCGATTACCTCCATCGCCCATAACATTATTTTTACCTTGATATCAGTATTTTTTCCCCAAATATGTTTTAGTCAAAACTTATGTTTACCATATTACACAATATAAATTATTCTCATTATTAATATAGAATACATTTTTCCAAAATCCATTCTCAATTGTGGAAAATTTTTATTTAACATAAATCCTATAGACGTGATATGAAATCATGTTTTCAAATAGAACATTTTAACAAGATTACAATGATTTAATGTTAATTTCTAATATAAAAATGATTAAAAGATACTAAAATAGACTAATATATATTTAATTGAACTCTTTTTACTTTTAAAATAGTTAAAGCTATTATTTTACATTACAAATATTTTAAATGATAATTCTATTTCCAAATTAAAATTATTTTTTTGACTATTTATAACAAAAGAACATTTCTAAAAAATCTCTATTTTCACCCTATGATGAATAAGATATGATTATTTGGAAAATGAATTCTATTTTCTAAATGAAATTTTGTTAATGTCATAATAATTAAATTTAAAATTTTCCTTCTAAATAAGACTAATATGTATTTTTCAATGACAACTTTTTTTTTGAAAACATAAATATATTTTTAAATGATCAATATTTTATTTACAGTATATAGATTAACATAATACTCAAAACAATGTTAGTACTATTCATACATTATAATTTAATGACTAGGTTTTCTATATTACAACTCACTTTGACTCAATGGTTTCTTGTTTGATAATTTATAGAAGATATTAAATTTAAATAAATATATTTCATGAGTTTTTTAAGAAATGTGTTGTGTGTTTCATATGCTACCGAATAATATATTTTTTACGAATTTTTGTGTATTAATTTATCTCCACAAAAACTAAATTATTTCCTCCCAATTTAAAAAGGATATTGGTAACCAAGGGTTTTATTTTTGAAAATTATTTTATAGAAAACCCAAATTGTGAAAATAGTTAATAAAACTCCCACTTAATAAGACAGAAAGAGAAGTACTGACATCTTATGGAATAAAACAAAATTAGGATTACATGTATGTGAAATTTTGTGGAAGGAGAAGATATACAAATATAATAAATGTGTTAATATTTATGGGGAGTGACTGACACCATTGATCAAATTAAAGTTAATGATCAATGGTATTATTATGGACTTAAAAACATAAATATATGACTGCTCAAAATAAGATATGATTTATTGGATAAATGTTTTTAAGGATAATGTTTTATCAATATTATTTTCTTAACATTCATAAATTCTTTACCCTATTAAAATATAATGAAATATATATTCTCGATATAATTCTATTTCATAAGAACAATTTTATCTGTTGGTTTTTTCTTTGATCAATTTCCAATTCTACACATAACCTATGAAATGAATATCCAAAAATGAATTTTTTTACTCCTAAATAACTAAAATATAATTTTAACTGGATATAAGATCCATAAAAGAGTGACAAGTCTTTCCTCCAGTCTCTAACTATTTTCCTAACCCAATATGGTGTGTAGAAGATATCATGTATAATACATAAATATATAACTTTAATAGTTACACCACATGTTTATTATTATTAATTATTATAAATTTATTTAACCTAAATAATGAAATATTATCCAGGATAGCAAATAGTCAAGGGGTAGACAATATACTCTTATCCTATCTTAGTCATCAATTAAAGCCCTGCAGATTTTATGAATGTGATAATTTTTCACCAATCATATATGTTGTCCTTTTTAAAACTATATTAACTTTGTTTTTAAAATTTTCCCAAAAAATATTAGTGATAACCATGATATAAATTTAAAATATAAATAACTTTTTACTATGATTTTCAATAGAAATTTTTATTCCAATAATGGATAATAATATTATTTATAAATTGTTACAATGTCATTAATGATCATGTTAACCAGAAAGGTTATAAATATTATTAAGAATATTTCTATAAAATGAAATGTAATTATTTAACAAATAAAATTATTAATAAAACAAATTAAAAATTCATTGTTTTTAATGTCATAATGTTTCTTTCAAACAAAAATCCATAATCCTAGTAGACACACATAACATAAATCCTAAAAGGGTTTTTTTATAATTTGAACATATGGTCAATTTTAAAATTAAAAATCAATGTCAGTATGCATAACTATTATGTTCATGAAGATATATATGTTTCATAAATATTTCAAAATCATTTTTTGTTAGATGATTCTTATAACTAAAACACCATTGGTAAAAATACTTCATTAATTTAAATATTTAATCCCCCCATGAAAATAATTCCACCAATTTCTTTGCAAATAGTGTTTTCTGTGGTATAGTGATTATCTTTTAGAGGAGGGAATTCACTCCAATAATTCCCATGTTCTCCAAATTTAAGATAATGAACTATAAATTAATCCCCTAGTTATAATTTATTTCCTTCCATCATACAATTCATTTCTACTATATAATTATTTTCATTATTCCCTTTATTTAAAAACATAAATAATTTTCCCTTTTGATTGAGAATCTTTCTTGGGTGTCCCCATCCATATTCCACAAGTGATTTAAATTGATATTTATATCCTATATAGTCACCATCACTCATGATCTTAGTTAACCCCATTATTCTCATCTTTTGTGATCCTTCTAGTCGGTTATGGTATATGTTGTTTATAATAATTTAGGAAAATGGAATAGAGATAATCACAATATCATTCACCCCAAAAATCATCACATTCTTATTCACATAGTTACAACATTTTCCTGCATGATAAATGTTAACAAGATTCCTTTGGGTTCTCTCCATAGACTAAAACCATAAATCACAGTTTGAGAAACTATTAAAATATTTGGAAAACCATAGAATCATTTACAGGATTACTAACTCTTAGCACATTATCTTCATTGTAAGAAAAATCATGTTGAACCTATGTCTTACATTTACATGTTATATCAAAATACATTATAATTGGTTGTAATGAAAATGTTAATTTTCTTAAGCAAATCACCTAAGAGTGTCAAACCAGTTGCGCTATAAGGCCCATTGTCATACACCAAGTGACAATTAGTTCAAGAACAAATATCCATTTTTATATTTTTTACCCATAGATAAATCTATTCTAGAATAATTTTAACATTTAGTTTCTAGAAAAGGATTTATTTCAATATAAAACCACAAAATATGTATCTTACAAAAACATTATCATGATCTTATACGCTTATCCTCAAAGTCTTTCTTGGTATTATATCCCACAATAGATTTTTTCAATAATATAGTTTCAATGGCTTCTACTAAATATCCCATTATCTCAACTATAGAAACCCCAACCCCTGTATGTCGTAACCTATTTCTACATTATTATATTGGAGTAGGATACATTTAATCACCACCTAATGGAATGAATATTTTATTATTCATGGTAATATAGATAAGTGTTAGGTCCACAAAGCTGAATACCATGAGAGGGGGGGGGTGAATCAGGGAATGAATAATATAAAATTTAAGCTCGTTATGATCTTGTTTCATTGTTAAAAAAAACAATTTTCTCTCTCTCTATCATGTTGCACAATATAAACAAAAATTAAATCATGTACAGGATATAAGGATTATTACTTGGTCACCCTCATGGGCTACGTCCAAGGAGAATACGCCGACAAGTTTCCGGCCATACCAAAATCTAATAAACTTCACTAATATTGGATACAAGGATTCAGGACCAGTCACTCTGTCCCAGGCTCACTGCCTTTACAAGATTTAGGGTCATCTCACTGCTTTCCCTGGGGTCACTCTCTATTTCTCTCTCCCTCGCTCACTGCTGGTGGAGAGGATCACCATCTTCCTCTTCCTTTGCTCACTGCTATGGAAGGAATCCACTCACAGTTTATAGACCTGTAGGTCTCTTCATTTGCATTAAGTAATGCATCCTCTGTTGTATTTGGATGCTCTATTGAAGTCCAACTTTCACCCGTAGATGAATCTCTCTTTGCACCGATCGTATCGGGAAAACTTCCAGCTTCCATGCAGTGCGAAAATCACTACCGAAAATAAAACATACTTGGCGTGAAAGCCTATCTCGGCGCACAAGTATCGGTGCAGAAGTCAGAACTGGCGCGAAAGTCCACCTAACACACTTGCGCGACACAAGTTTCTTCAACTCCAAACTTGTATGACACACATCCTTTTACGCCCAATCATATATTTTCACACAACTACCAACAATCTCCCTTCATCAAATCTGGCACACAACTTCTCACACTGGCGCGCAACTTCAACCATCGGCACGCAACTTCACCTACGTGACCCCACACCACTTTCGTGACCACCACACCTGCACGATAGGAGCTCTAATTTCTCAAAGTGATGAACTCCGCTGAAGAATGAGGAGGGGTGGTCCAGTATTTATAGGCATTTGGAACACCATGTGCGATGGCGCGCAAGTCTCTCCTCGACGCTCAAGTCTCGACACCCAGGTCTCTTCCCCTGCAAGTCACTTGCGCGGCCCAATTCCAAAAGAACCTATTTCCTTTGCCATATTTTGATCCTATGGTCCTAAAAAACCATAGTGGCATAAGTTATTAAGCTTCCAATGCATCAGCATGAAAGTCACTTTCATGCCGCACAAGTCACTTGCACGACACTTATCCCTTTGCCATATTTTGATGATCTGATCTTGAAAAACATATGGTGCACAAGTTTCCACGCCTTAATGTACACGGTGCGCAAGTCCCTTTTCCAAAAAACACTTTTCTTCATTTGATGATTTTCAACCCCAAAAATATTGCAAACACTGGAAAAAGGCCCCATCTTGTATCTGTTATTTTCAAACCGTCTCCAGATCATCCATATCTTTTTCGACGTTCTTGAATCAGACATGGATTGTTAACCACATATCTTGAACTCGACATTCCACCATGATATCCCCTTTGTCAACAAATTTGTATGTCATTGTTCTGCTTTGTCAACAATCACCACTCAGTTGTCTACTTTGTCAACAAACACAATCCCCTCAAAAATGATTCAATGATACTTGGAAGGATTTTTTCCCAACAATAAGAAATTGGGCCAAAAATTTCATTTTAATATGAAAATTAAAACACAATATTTTTATAGAATTATTTCCTTCCACCTATAACAACCTCAATATCAATCATAGTAACATCATATATTTCTAGGAAAATAAAAAATTATTATTGAGAAAAAATGTCTTAGTAAGGATTATATACAATGGAATAAATAAATAATTAATAATCATAATCAATATGGAAATGAAGTCAAATAAAAAAATTTCCATTTAATTAATAAACAGAGAATGAAGTGAATCTAGAGTTAATACCAATGTGAGAATTTCATAAACACTGATAAATATGGTAATTATAATATCTAAATATACATTTAATTTATTCAATAACATTACTATGACATATTTATGAGGCATAATAAATATGGAATGGTAAATAATAGAATACACAAGCATTGTACTTAAAAACTGATAATCAAATGAAACTATATATATTATAATTTTGAAAATATCATAGATAATAATAACTAAATTCTTAATGAATTAAGTGATTAATTACTGGATTTCATGTCTCAGGCATATGAAACCTCTACCATCAATATATATACTTAATATATTTATAATCTATTGGGTAAAACCCATCAGGTTTGGAAAACTAATTTTATATTAGATTATTGATCCACCTTAACATACTAAAACTAAATCGAGGACCTATTTGTAACACATACCCACCCATGTTTACATGTCCAAATAATTACTCTATTATTGAATAATATATTTAATTCATGAACAATGTTACTTACCATAAAATATCCATTTTCAGTATAGAGTACAAATTTATCTATATTTTACCATATTAGAAAATAACAGTCAGTGTAGAATACCACATGTAAAAATGATATGTGATTTATGTAATTAACATTTCCATGGTATAAAATATATATATTTAGGGGAAACATAAGGTCTAATCATCACAAGAAAGAGGATTTTTCAAGGGAATGTTAATTAATAATAAACAGAATCAAGATAGTGAATTTTAGTTAATTATTTGTTCAAAATGACCATAAACCATACATTAAAAGATAAAAGATGATATAAATAAAATTTATTCCAATTTTATTAAGAATAAAGTACTTTTTTGGTGGTAAATATAAATTCATGAAAATGAATTTTAATAAAATTATTTAGAAAGAAAAAATTTCCATTTTAAGAATCAATTTTTAAATTAAAAGTTCATAAAAAATTTTGAAAATATTTTTTATAAATACAATTAATGAAATATTTAAATGAATGTTTATAAAATATATTGGTCATTATGGTTGTAAATTATTTTCATGTTGTATATATTGAAACAAATATTCCATTCACATTTTCTATAAAAGCCAAATGGGTGTTGTTTTGAATAATAAAAAATAACCTGTTAAAAACATTTTTGAAAATTTAATAATTGGTAAAAATTTAGTTAATAAATAATTTAAAAATGGTTAATTATTTTTGGAAACATTTTTTGAAAACAAGTTTCTTAGAAAAATAAATTTCTGACCGAAGAAATAAATGAATATGAAATTTCATAAAAACATTATAATTGTTATTTTAAGTAAAAAATAGTGGGATATGAAACTATTACTTTATATTAACATTAATTACCATTAGAGAAGAAATTAAATGTGTTTATTATAAAATTTTAAAATAACTTCCTTTAATAGAAATATAAGAGTAAAAAATCTTGGGTAGAATGTGACTGTGAAATAAACCCTTACAATGATCATACCATTCATGTGAGAATTAAGAAAATTATCCCGTTTTGTCTATCAACTATAGTTCCACATAAAATATGTTGAAATATAAAATAATCAACAGATAAATAATTTCACACATAATCTTAGAATATCAAAGATGAAAAATAAGTAATATAACTCAATGAATGGAAATTGAGACAAAAAATATTTTACCCATTGGAAACTCTTAATTCATGTACCCTTGAGTGTAACAATATAAATTGAAACTAAAAATAACATTAATTACAAAGGAAGAATGATATTAAATATAAAATTAGAAATATATAAACTATATAATAGAAACTATGTGCATAACATTCTAATATTCCTCAATGAAAAGAAAATGAGACAAAATCACATTCCTCCCCCTTTTGATTAGAACATGATTAATCCTCCCATAGATTAGTTCAAAAAATGTTATTAACCAGTTAAATGAAAATATTATTATTTAAAATATCATATATTATCCTTTATAACATATTTTCACCAATTCGTTTCTAATCATTTATTATTTTTAGTGTTTTTAGTGTTAATATCCTTATTTTCTCATTTGTGTTTTGTGATTACTGTTCTGGTTCTTGTGCATATTATATATATTCAAAATATTCAAAATAATAACTGTGAAATTATTATAATATATAATATTAAATATACATTCAAAATGTATCATGAATTATGTTTAAGAATAATGAATTAAATTATGATCATGGAGTCAATCGACTATACGTATACACGAGTAACGTTTCCATTTCTCAATGATCGTTATGGAAACATAATAATTAATGGTTTATCATTCAATAGTAGTCATAATATCATAATTATTATATTATTTATTTAAATATACTTATATATATCATCATTGAGGAATGATGATAAAAATAGATTCACATCACATCATGAAGGACGTAGTCCACACGTTCACGAACAATGATTCCATCATTTAACGTGTGAAAATGTACAAAATAAAATTAAATATTATATTTTATAATGATAAATATTTAATTAATAAAATAATTATGTCATGAATATCACTTATATTTATTATCTTTTTCTTTATTACCCTCTATGAAAAGCATAAGTAAAAATGAATCACATCGCTTCGTGATGCAGTAGTCCTCCATACCCAAGAGTGATGTTATCATATCCAAAATAGAATAGAATTAAAAAAAATATAGTGAATATAGAGGAATAATTATGTTATTAATTTCATATTTATACGTTATATCCTTCAACATACCAGACTGTGAGATGTGGTACTGGAAAAAATGGATGACATCAGATCATGAGTATATATTTTGTAATACAGAAGAATGAAGATTTTATAACCCATTTTACTATAGTGAGGATTATTGTAGGTGATTAAAATAAAAAATATAAAAATATAATTATATATAAGATACAAATTTTTTTATATCATCGTGGAACAATAATAATTGATGGATGTGGTGGAACAAATAAAATAAAAATTCTTATCAAAAAACATTACCTTTTATTCCGTTAAACTCTTTAGGTTTACGCAAAAATATTCCTAGGTTGGATATCTATCTACAATAAGGAATATAAGAGGAGTTTATTTTTTTATTCAAGTTATTTGGTCTGGTATTGTCTGATACAAATTGTTTTTAGGTGTAATGATCAATGAATAGTGGTGTCCTTTTAGAAGTGAGGTGGGTGGAACACTTCTATTTTTTGAAAATAAACCGGTTGACAATCATTTTTACCATTAAAAAACTATATCAAATGGAGTATAATAGAGATTTATATATTACATGGGAATAATATATCCATGAAATAGGTTTTATAAATGTTTTTGGATCATTTTAACCTATATAATTTTATATTAATGCCCATTAAATACATCTTTACCATTACCAAGTAAATTAATTTTTAAATTTTTCACAATTTATTTCGATTAAAATTATTTCCCACTTTTTATAAAATATATTTTATACAATTTAAAAATATATAATTCATTTTTAAAAAATTAAATTATAAATTTTGGGAAACGTTAATCTAAAATTAATCCTATAGATGTGACAAGAAAGCAGGTTTTCAATGAGATAATGTTGAAATTATTACAAAGTTATTATATAAATTTTCAATATGAAAATGAATCAAATTACCTAAATAAAAATTTATGTAATATAATAGAACAAACAGTTTATTTAAAAAAATTATATATAAAATTTAACATTGAATATAATTTAACAAAAAAAGGGAGTTTTCAATTAAAATCCTACATTTTCACTACTAATAAAAATGTTTTTTTTGAAAAAACCCAAATATTCACCCTAAAATAGTTTTGATATTATGATTTAATAATTTAAAATTTTATATTCACTTTTTTTTCTAAAATTTAAAAAAAATTATTTTAAATCTTTTTAGTGAAGCTTAAGTAGTTCATATTTTTGATAAATTCAGTTTTCAGAAAAACATTATTTTTTATTTTAAATGATTCTTATGTTATTTTTAATTAATAAATTTCCATAATCTTCAAAAGTTAAATATTAATATTCATAACATTAAATTTAAAGACTATGTATACTATATTACTATCCAATTTTACTCAAGGTTTCATGTTTCACAATCTATTGAAGAGATTAATTTTAAATAAATGTATTTCATCTTTTGTTTAATATCATTGTTGCATATCCCATTTAATATCGAATACAATGATATTTTTTTAGAACTTTTGTGTGATAAGACTTTGGTTCCAATTTCCTACACCAATCAAAATATCAGTAATATTATAGTATTTTTTAACAGACAAAATTCTATGTTGATATCACAATCATTATTTTTCATGTGTAATTTAAAATGTGAAGTGAAGTAAGCTCAAAATAAAGAATATAAGAAAACTGTCTCCCTAAATACATTTTTTAAAAAGTGATGTCTATTACTATATTATATGTTATTATTTATCTTTTCTTATCTGGTTCATATATATTACTTTTATGGGATGATAATGGATAAAAAGATGAAAATGTGGAGACTCTGTTTTGTTATGAAATTAGTTGAGGTTTTTTGTACATTGAATTTATTCCCATGGAGTTGAAATATTTTTATGGGTAAAATATTATGTAATAATTTGGTTAAATAATTAATTTTTTATTTCATGGTAAAAATGATAAAAATAATGTTTAGAGAGAAGAATTAGGTTTTATTATTCAATAAGAAGATGTAATATTTTTTTGAGAAAAAAATTTTGCGATCTAATAAAAAAATATTGGAAAACAATCCAAAGTGGTAGAATATTAGTTAACACATGGTATTGTGTTGAATTTATTGATAATATATTATATATGGCCTATATGTTAGGTATTATATTTTTTTAACATATTTTTTTATTAGAATATTTATAGTGGTGATAGTTTGATGATTTTTATAGAATCATCCTTATCAGAGTCATAAGTGTGATATTTGGGAAGGTTGGCGGGAGTTATTAACAAAAGAATGGAACATGAAGATGTTGTGTTTTTATAATGGAATGAATATTAATAGTATTCCATTCAAATGTGTAGTATATAATATATACAATGGAATATTATTTTATAAATATACATAAGTAATGTAGAAAATATACAACACATAATGTTGAGATGACCGTATATAGTGTATTGGTATAGATGAGATATGCTGGTTATAAGTTTTATTTTGACCATTAGTACCATTGGGACAAGCACGGCCTATGACATTTCATGTTTTTAAAATTATGTGTAATGTTAATATTTTCCATGCGTCTATACCCATATGGTTGGAATAAATCATCATAAGGATGTGGAAACTTCTAATGGTTGAGCAAACCATTGGGATTACCTCAAATGTTTATTAATTGTTTTACATGGTAAGAGAAATCTAGTTATAAGGTTTATAAAATACTTAAATAGTATTCCCAAGGATATATTATGGTCAGTGACTCACTTGATTTATTTAAGGTGGAAAAGGAAAATTTTTACAGCTATATCATTTTGAATTCACAATTTAATATCCTTCCTTACAGTATTTATGATGAATTATTAATGAATATTATTTTAATGATTTAGAATCAATTTATTTTAATTGATACTATTATTTTTATATCTGTTCCTAATGATAATATATTTTTACTATAGTAAATATCTATGGTATATTTCTTTATGGTTATTCTTACATTTTAGAAAATGTATAAAATGATACAAAATGTCTTAAATATGATGAAACATTGAATGCAATTCACGAAGAATGAATATATCAAATGAATGATTGTAGAGATATTTCTATGATTATAATATCATGTTTTAATGGATAAACTAATGTCATTAGGTAATAACATGAATTGAAAATATTATGTCACATGGTATAAGAGATTATTATTCATTCAAACTCTATTTTTAATGATTCATGATTTCTATTGATGAAGGATTTAATAGTCTAGTTTTTCCAAAAAAAAATATAAAATGTAATTTGACACATGGTGGATGATATATAACGTAAGAATATTAAATGGATTGAATTATTAAAAACATGATTCATTTTCACACGAGAGGATAACAAGATCCTCATGTATTTCAATAAAACTATTTTATAAATCTTGAGACTTGTGAAATAGGATAATATATTATTTTTATGTATATAAATAAAAAAACTGATATTATGATATTAAATATTGAAAGATATTTCACAAGAAGATTGATCATCCACAATATGGGACTAATGATGAAGAGAATATGTTGAAGGTCCCTAACTACGTATTTATGAAATATGTGTTAGGGAAGAGAACTACTACAAATACCAGGGTACCTATAAGAATAATAGGAGAAGAGTTTTGGTGTATATTATTTTGATGATCATCACATAATATTATAGGGGGGACCCGTCACCATCCTAATGATGTATATTATAGGATAAAATGATAGATATTTCTTATCACCAAAAAATACAAGAATAAGGAAGACATCCTTGTTGTTCAATATATATGAAGATGTTAAAAAAACTTTATTGAAGGATAAAACAAATTTTTTATGATAAGTTCATATCTTTTCATATAAATTGGATCCATGGATATCAATGACAAATATATAAAAATATAAGGATGCATCAAGTTATGAATGTGTTGTTGATTGGGAAAAGTCCAAAACATCTATAAACTATAGGAATTAATTCTAGAGAAGTTTGCAATGGATATAAGTAATAGAATTGATGCTAGGGAAATATTAATATTTATAAATACATCAGAAATGGGAGTCTCCCATGTAATAGTGACCTATACAAAACCCTAGGAATATTATTGAGTTTAGTGGATTATGGAACATCGATACATTATCGTTGGATTATCCTATATTGGGGAACCATGTAATGAAACATGTGTCATTATTTTCTTTTATTACTATACATCCAACATGAAAAATTATGATATAGTGTATAAATGTAACGAATGATTATATTTGTTAAATGTTTTTGTGAGTATAATAATCTGATCCACATATATAATAAGGAGGATGAATAGGAGACCCTTATAATTCATAGATGAAGAACACTATAGGTTATGCGAGTGAAATGAAAATATTTTTTTTGGACGAGCATCCATACCTTAATTTACCCCAACCCCAAAATAGTGTACTTTTCAAATATGTCCCTTGTGGTAAACAAGTGATGTAAATTGTAGAAAAATCCAAATTTTTTATATATTTATCCTTCTAAATGAATAAATACATCTTTTTAGTATGATAATGACATATACCATTATACATTAAATGTTTAATAGGATATTTATTTTTTATAATAAATAAAATAAAATAGATATGGATATATAAATATATATTATTGTGTATTCTGGAAAAAAGGTGGTCACTGCTTCAATATTTGAGCATAAAAAATATTATTGATCATAAAATGGATTGTTTTTCTAGATATAATAAGTATAGATTATTATGTTTGTTTTATAATATTAGGAACCTGTCTTCGGTCTAACAAAGGTAAAAATCATTATTCTTGTGAAAAACAAAGGGGATATTTACATGATAAACGATTCTTCAGAAATGTTTCCTAAGATATTTATGAAGAATTAATAAGTTCTATGGATCAATTAATGTCTTTTGCGATGAGATAAAGTGTATGGATAAAGCCTGAGCTGATTCGAGGAAGTTCCAGTCCATATTAATGATGTTTTGGAATTATATGTTGGATGTTGATGTTTAACAACAGAATAAAAACATTCCTCATACTATAAAATTGGTCAAGTATTTGAACTCATGTCGTTATAATTTTTTGAAAATATTTAAGAATCATTTGGCATCACAATATGATGTGTAATTTATTTTATATGGTATTTAAGATGTTTTTCTGATATGTAATATATCAAAATTCATATAGATGACATTGGTATAAGTGTTTTCTCAAATTGGGAATTCATAAGGAGACACCATGATATTTAATATAGTTTGAATATACATAATATAACACTAATGTTACATATAATATTTTGAAATCATTAATTATTTGTGATGAGTATCATTATGAAATAGAAAAAGCTGATGGTTTAAAACGATAATCAATTTTTTTTCTAACACGTAATGATTTCAATGTCATGGATAAGATTATGTTAACAATATATAACATTATACTAAATATTAATCATATTTCCTTTATAACGGGATGAATATTATAAACCATGAGTAAAATATTTGAGCTCGATTTTGTGATAGGTAAGATATTGCATTTCATTAAAAGGATTACCTGTTATGAAAATATGAAATTGCCAATGATTAATATCAGATGATGCTATGTTTTTTATAATGGATTAAAAATCACATTATTAGGTCCGAATCTATGATTCAAGATGAATCAGAAAGATAATTAAGTAAGAAGGAAATTGATATTACAATTTCATGATAATTATAGATTTTCATAAATTAATATTTGAAATAATTTATAAGGATCGTATTTGAGGGAATTTTCAGGATAAATATTTGACCAATTTAAATAACAAGATTATTAGTTATTTAATGTTATATGGGAAAATATGTTAGAAGGTGATGAAAACATGAGATCATGGGGAGTATTCTCAATTAATTCTGTTAATTTATTAAATGATAATTTTTATAAGATCATTGTTTTAATTTTTTTTGAATTTATATATTTAAAATATGGAAATTATGTTCAAGTCAATAAATGAACAACAAGAGGGGAAAATTAGAAAGAACACATTAGTGACATATTAGGGGAGGAGTAGGAGAAGGATGATATTTGTGTGGTCGTTCATATTTAAATCCAGTAATCATATAATGATAATCCATGTCCGTGATATGATACTCTATAATGCAAAAGATAAAATATGGGGAAGATGAAAATTTAAAAAAGTTGGTATTTTTATTAATTTATCATTTTTATATTGACATGGTGAGTATATAAAATATGTGTAGGTAGTTTTTTCCTAATATAAATTGATTTTCAATGAAATAATGTTGTGTAAGAAGGTATAATTATTTCATATAGTGACATCTAACGTAATACTAGAAATCATTTTTATGAGTGAGTTGGGAGGACCCATTTTAAACTAGAAGGATATATTATAAATAACCAGTCCACTAACTCTAAAATTATTAGGAGATAATGAAATATTTTTTTTAGAAAAACAATCTATTTTCAAGAGATTTTTATTGTGGATATATTTTTCTCATAGATGAATCATACATGACAAAAAATTTATACTCTCAATGGGATCAAAACATATAAAAATATTAATTTTGTTATCTTTTTTTGATAACTTATTTGAATATGGTGATGAGTTTTATAATTTATAAAAATATATGTTCATCATAACCAAAGTAGATGTATGAATGATATGAGGGTAATTTAAAAAATATAAAAGAAAATTTATAATAAAAAGTTTACAATGACTCAGTACATATGTCAATGTAATTTCCCTATTTAGATGAGCTTTCCAATTTTATAATTTTGATGATATAAGTAGATAAGGCAATCCCATATGACCAAATGTCCCGACTCTATGCATCATAACCTTATCTTAACATGGATCCAAATACATTATTTAATTCTTACATTTTGATCTACCTTAACTAAATCTACCACCCATGAAAAATAATTTGATAAAATAAGAATAAAAATATCTTATTTTCAAAAATAATATAGAAAACCACAAACATGTATTGCAGTGTACCTATTAACATTAAATAAATATAATTTTATACAATAATATAAAAAACAAACTTTTAAAAAAGAAGTTTCCATGAATTTTGAATATAATTACACTAACACAATGCTCTAACCCCTATTGTTCCATACTAACATTTAAATCGTTATCCACTACTTTCAAGTCTATAGGATTTACTAATAAGACTCTAAAATGATACTTTGTGACCTCTACTATTAATACTAGTAATAAACATGATGAATTATGGTAAAAGTAGACTCCCAAAAATAAACATACCCAAAATAATGTTTCAAATACCTATTCTCTTCCAACTAAAAAGATTTGTTGGATAGTCATTTATAAAAACAATAATCAGAACCATGACCATAGTAAGTCATATTAATTGGAGAACCAATGTCATAGAGATTTCGAATTGTGATGTTAGATTAATCATAATTCCAAAAGAACTATTAAAGAAATACATGAATCCCATTAATAAGGTACCTTCTATAGGGTCATGAAATATGTACATTTTCATCCCATATATTCTACATAAGTTATCCTTATATGAATAGTTTCAACAAAAATCTTAGGTCGTTTGAAAACTAGACATGTGATCTAGACTATGGTAAGTGTTGAAGGTCGTTATCAAACCCCATGAGTAATAAAATACTTATCTAGTATTAAAGAAGAAATCCTAGGAATTATTTAATCATGAAAATCATTTTAAAAAGAATCATATTCCATTTTTAAAATATGGAATGGGTAGTCAATACATTAGACATCAATGAAACATTTATAATAAAATTTTTATTGATAAACAAACTAAATTAACTAGAGTAAAAAATTATATTGATTAAATACATATCATAAAAATATGAATCCATAATTAGAGTAAAACATAAAAAAAATATAAAAAAATTGAATGGATATCCTTATTGACCCACCAAAATATAAAAATAAAACCCAATACCAAATAGATACAAAATCACCTACATGCAAGCCATAGTTGCTCAAAATATTTGAAACTTGGCCTCGGTGTCCTGCAAATTTTTTTAACATAATAAAATGTATCCAAAAATCCATATGAAACTTAATAGTTATATAAATTCACATGAGAGTGAATATAGTACGTGAGGTAATCAGCCATGAAGAAGCTCACCAAGGATTCTATGAAATTTATTCTTCAAAAATACATATGTGATTGTTCCATGTACAATAAAAAAGATTTGGTTTTATTTTCTAAAATAAAAGAGAATAAAAATCACACGATCTTTATATTATATTAAAATTAATATGAAAGAAAAAATTAATATATATAACACTTTTTAAACCCAATACGAGATACTTTGATTTAGAGAGAACAAAAATGGATCCATTTTTTCACATTTTTAACATTTTATTAAATTGTTAACTTAAATTTCATTTTGAAATTATATTTATAAGGAAAAACTATAAAACCATTTTGAAAAAAAACCAATCTAGGGAAAAAACCGAGAAAAACAAGATCTACTACATCAAAGGAAGTAGTAAATCCTGTAGTTCTAGAATAAAAAATTCTAATAGGGATACATATAATGATGGAATCCACCACATAATCCACTGATCAATAAATACATTATATGTAAAACATCATATAGAATCAAGTGATATGATCCAAAAGGAACTATAAATAAATAATCAAACTTTATGGCTATAGTTTACTATAATATAATACAAACCAATAAACTATCCTACACTACAATCATCAGAATTGGATCCCCTCTAGGTTCATACAATGAAAAATAAGGGGGGACCATAAAGTTTTGATAATGAATAGTGTTTCACGAATCAAGAAATGAATAATACTTACCCAAGTTATCATGAACAAACCAAATTAGAGGTGAATAGATAATTTCTTGATAATAAATCCATTCATATAAATATCTTTCCATTCACAACACACTTACATGAAACATCTCCTTGAATATCATATGTACATAAAATAAGAAAACCTTTTAAATTGAAAAAATATAAATAATTAGGGACTCTTAATAATCATGATATTATATTTATATAGTTCCAAATCAGCCATCATAAAAAATGTAACTCATGATTTAATGCCTCATTCAATATCAATGAAATCAAACCATTTTTAAACCACTCTAGAGAATCAAAAGTTGAAACAGATTTCTCATTAAAAAATCATTTATTTTTTACGTGGATTAATTTATTTAAATTATAAAACATTATTAATACATATGTTTTTCATTAAAACCATTTGAAAAATAATCATAGGTAATTAATGAAAAACCTTTTATGGAAATACAACTAGTCCAAATGAATTGACCAAAAATCAAATACACCCCTTTAATTAAAATCTTTGAAAACATCGAACATATTTTACAAATAAACCATATATATTTTGTGATGAAAATAATTAATTTATATTGATTTTATAAACATCAAAAAATATTAATTGAATAATAAATCAATGGAATAAAATTACATACCTGGAATCGAGGTAATGCAATCTGCCACATTTCACCATCATCAAAATCACTATATCAAGAATGAACCACAATATATGGATCCCAAACAGTCTATATGGTTATAAAAAACCTAAAACCCAAAATCCTTCCAATACATGGATTAATTATATAGGATCAATAGATAACCTAGGGGAAAGAAAGATAGAATATATTAGGAAATAAAATAGGAATTATTATCCTTGAAAACCCTTAGAAATATGAAATTAGGAATATTATACTGAATATTAATAAGAGAATTGTCCTCTATAGGGATATATGGTCACTTATCAAGTGAAATTGTATGGGTATGAGAATTAAATTAGGTAAATATTAGTAGGGGAATATATAAAATCTCATAAATTAAAAATAAAAAAGGGAGGAAACTAATAAATTTACAATGGATTGCCTTATGATGTGGGGAAACTCCAAACAACACTTGAGGACCCCAAAACACCTACTCCATTTGGACAGGGACCACTCACATATAGTTTTAAATAGAGGATACCACCCTTCCACTATATGTAGTTCCACAACATGTATTTTATTATACTTTAATTTTGATAGGTGAGAGTTACCCTAGTAAAAACACATCATGGTGTTCACTGGTCATTTAAGAAAAGGATATTAACTAAGTATCATGTCCACATCACGGATACCCCTTATGGTATACAAATAATTCTCATATTTTTTCTACTATGGTGTGGTAACCTGTAAGGTGAAACTCTTTATCCAATAACATTAGAAACACCGAAAAATCCTTAAAATTAACAAAAAAAAATTAAATGAAAAATAAATTAAATATAATTCAAAAATTACTTGAGTGTGTGAAAATTCTCCCATAAAATTAATGTTATTTTCATATATGTCACGAGTATTTTTAGAATGTGATAGAAATTGAAAATGTTCACATTCAAATAAAAGTGATGGGTGGGTTGAGAAAGAATTATTATGTTGTTCAATAAAAGAAAAACCTCCCAACTGAGACACTAAAAACAATGTAACCTGCAACTCCAAGAATATACTATATCTATATGAAAACAACCACTTTCACCTACCATATAGTCCACATATAATGGATTCAATCTAAGGTATACCCTTATTTATAATTCATAAAAAATGATAAAACATTGGGAAGAACTATATTGTGAAAAAAAACCTTCATAATATATATAATAATAATAAATAAAAATAAAATAGCTCCTCAATAAAATAGGTGACTAATAACAAGAAACTGAATAAAATTACTAAAGGGAATACATAAACATAATAACGTAAAATGAAAATTGAAATTATTTAAATTTAAACATGATGAATCTATTAGAAATCACTCATTAAAAGAATCATGGGGTACTACTTTGGACCATGACACTCAAAAATGATTAACTATGACCACTTAAATTATAAGGCCCCAACCTTAAACCTTACATAATATTGAGTTTAGTAAAGAATTCATATTGAGGATCTTTTGAGGTTTATAGTTTTAGATAATTATTCCATAACATTTACATTACATCTCAATATTACAAGGTAAAAAATTCTACTCTATATAACTTTTTCACAAAAAATATAAAATTCATTAAATAAAACAATAGTTCTTTTCTTGATATAAATCTTCTTAAATACTTACTTTCTTTTACCCCGACATATACCCTATGAAGGAAATTTAATAAACATGGTTTGAGTATAAAAAGATCATGAAGGGTTATAAAATAAAGAAAGAAATCATTAGTCCAGAAATACATACAAAACATTAGGTCTTTAACATATCTCATGAAATCATAAGATTTATGAATAACACATAATAATCATAAATCAAAAAAGATAACTTGTGGCATCCATATCATACTTACATTGTAGATTTCACAGCTACATAGGGAGTTAAATTTGGAATACCCATCATAATATATTCCCTAAATATCTTATGAGAAACATTATATTTTACATTCATCACATTACCCAATGCATTGGAGAGATATCATGGGCTCACTCGCCTTATGTTTGTCACAAAACCACCCGTATTTGGTTTATGACATAACCGCCTGTAAAATGTCCAAGTACCATTACATAATCATAACACATAAATGATTGAAATTATCAACATTTCAGTCATGTACCTCAATAAATCAATTCAATATATTTAAATATTCAATCCATTTCCCAAACCATTTAAAAAAATTATTTAAGATATTTTTGAATGAAAGTGTCTCATACGACTTTCAAACATTTAAAGGAATTAAAATTTTAAAACATTAATGTAATTATAAATAAATCCTAAAAACTAATTTGAAAACATGGACACTAATGAGAAATATTTAGAATAATATATCTTTAAAACATTTAAAATAATGTTTTAGTTAAGAGACCCTTACCGCATGAGAGAATATTTGAATAAAAATAAATACAGAATAACATTAACCAAAGCTTATAATATCATGTGAATACGGAGATTCACAATATAATATGTCAAAGCTCATTATATACACCATATAAATGTAAATTTTTGTATAACAACAAATAAGTCTCAATGTAATGTAAATTGAGACAAAATCCCTTACAAATATCATGTCCTTAGATTGAGGATAAATCAATGACATAATTATTTTCAAAAACAAAACCAATGACATGGTTATTTAACTCAATTAATGGATATTGAGCTAAGATTTCCCTTACAATGTTCATATAAATGATGTAAGAATTTATCAATTGGGTGATTATGTGTATAAATTGTATATCCAAAAAAATGGAAGTGGAAGTTAAATTAAAAATAAACAAAAAGTGATTCCACAAAAAATATTGGAATAATATAATCAACAAAATATGCGAAAACCCCATTGAGTGGAAATTGAGTTTAGAAATTCCCTTACGAAAATTTTGCTGCCTAACGACGTCCCTTAGAATGTTTAGAAAATGAGTTAATGAGAGTGAAAACAGTCTATCGTAATTTTTTCATAAAATATAATTCAATAAGGATACATAATAACATATCAAAACATAAAATTAAAAATTAAAATACATAAAATAAAAAATTATTTGTCTAAAAGAGGAGGTTGAATGGTTCCATTACCTTGTGTCTGACTTTTCTTGTTCGTTCTATATCACCGTGAATAATAAACACAAGTCAATTATAATTGATTCATAAACGTTTTCAAGTTTATTATTCCTTTTATATAACTTATTACATTTCTATAACAATCATATAATTATTCATGTTCATATCATTCTTTTTTTGATGTTTAGTATTTTAGAAAAAATGAACTTGTTATTATTACAAATTGTTCATGTGGTCAAAATTCCATTAACACCAGAATTATATTCATGATTTAAATATAATAGATATATATAGTATATATGTACTTATACCCATTATATATGTAATTAGAATAGTCCATAACATTTGGATATAAGAAAATGAAATGTAGCGTTTATAGAGACGGTAAGCCATACGTACGCATGATGGCAACATTCATTTGTTTTTAATTTTTTAAAGGAATAAAAACTAAATGATACGTAGGTATATTATTATTAAATTATAATATCTATTTTATATATGTAAAATATTCTCATTATTTCCATCATTTATACGTTCCATTTATATCATGAACGATTCATATCACTTTGAGTGAGTGGTAGTCCGCACTTCCTTAAATGCAATTATCGTATTTATACAACATGAAAAGCATAAATGTTTGATATAAATGATAATTACCAAATAATAGAGATAAAATAAATATCATAAATATCATATTTAATTTTATTACAATCATAATGGCCACCATAAGAGGGAGTAGGAGATAATTGAACATTCAGTGTTTCGTGAGGCAGTAGTTCACCGTCCATAGAAATAGTTTGTTCTAAATAAATTAGATAAAGGTGTGTTTCCGTGTAATTATAATAACTATCATTAAAGAACCTAGTATATTTATGATTCTGTTTTTTTCGTAAAATATATGAATAAATAGAGTTATGGGATCGGAGAAGGGGAAATAAATGAAAAGAAGCTTGAGAGAAGATATTACCTTAGACCGGGTAACTCCTTTTGATTTAAGCTAAAAGGCCTTATTGAATTTACTTATGTCCAAGGTATGGATTATAGGAGGAATAAAGTGATTTTTTGATCTTATTTGGGAAAATATTTGATTATCCAATGGGTCTTCAGAGGTTTGAGTAAGGGTTAGAGCTGATTGCCTTTTATAAGAGGGAGGAGGGGAACTTAAGGAATATCTTGAAATATTATTTTATTATATATTATATTTCGATTGTAAATTAGCCCAAATTCTGTTTGTTAGAATATAAGATGAATATATTTCGAAATAAAATCATCCAATAATATTTTTTCAAGTTTTGGATATTTTTTAATCCTTATCGTTTTTATTTAACCATTTTTTTCTCTTACCGTTTTATCATGTATTTAACACTTTGAGAATCAAAAAAGTTAAAAAATGAAAAATATACAATTAAAGAGTCAATAATAATATTTTATACTTATGATAACTATTTTTACTAGTATTTTATTTTAGGAATTTTATAATATTTAATAAAATATTTTATATTTTAAAATATGAATGATGTTAATTTTGACACTATTCATATCATGATATTTTTAAAAACACATAATAACTTGATTAACTCGAAAAAACATCATTAATAAAAATATAACATATATCTATCATCTAAATTTTTTATGAAATTGAAATAACATATTTAATTTATTTTAACATTTATAATATCATTTATTTGAATCCTTTATAAATGAAGTAATCACTACATCACCATTGTGTCATAATTAAATTTATTTATTAAATGTTTCAAAATTGATAACAAAATATACTGATTTATTAAATATTTTTAAATTTATAATGATTATTTATATTCAAATGAATCACTTATATAACCCCATATAAAAAATGCTTTTGTAAAAGATATGTGTTTATGTTGTATTTTCCATAACGTTATATTAAATGTTTATAAATGTCATTTTCAGACACAAGTGTCTCCGTGAGGTGTTAAAATCAACCCAAGGATTCCAATGGTCAGAAATATATCATCAAATATGGTTTAGACATGTGTTAGAGTAATTTAATATTGTTATAATGTTATTTGTTACCCTTATTTACCAGATTTACCCTTTAACCATGATAAATAAAATATTTACTAGAGTTACAATTCATAATGTCTAAAAACATTTACCTATTTACAAAATTTGCACATACTGATTCCAAATATGGAATCATTTTTTCCAAATTTAAAACACATAATTGGCATAAATTAATTTAAAATTAATTCCCATTGTCGAAACCGAAAAGCGTGTTTTTAAGAAGTAAGAACTACCAAAATATTTACTTGAATTTATGTCCAATTTAATATTGAAATTACTTCTAATGAACAAAATTAGATTAAATGGTAAAAATATAAACCAATTACACTTTAAAACCAATTAAAATTATAATTTAAATACATAAATAATTTAGATTAAAAGGCAGTTTTGAATTAAAATTCAGTGTTTTTTACTATTCATTAAAAAATGAAATTTATCAGAAAAATACCAAAATTTCATAAAATGAAAATTTAGATGTCCTGCTTCTTATTAAGAATATTATTTTGTCAAATAGAATATATAAAAGTGATAAAAATATATTTAAAAAGGGTTCATTATCAAATGGCGGTAAAACAACATTTTAAAAGTATTATATTTTTTCCTACTAAAAATCAGATTTATTCTTATATTAATGCTATAAACTTTATTGAATGAGTGTAAAGACAATTAATAATCATATTATAGTTATTTATTTTCATTCCCACCAATACAATTAATAGGCATTAACTATAATTTAAAATAATAATAATAATATATATTTTTGGTATAACTCAAAGTTGTGTGAAACATAAGATTTTATAGAAACTTGTTGTTTCATTTTGAGTACGCTATCATAAAAAGTGTCCTCTATAACGTAAAATTAATATATTATTCACAAATATTAATAGATATGGATATGTAACATTATATAAATACTTGGGTCATTAATTAAAGGAAAAAATATAACTATGATTCCATATAATAATCCCAACACTCACTCATGCTCAACCGCATACAGAAGACCTCATCATATTCATCACACATTTTACCAAGGGTTAAACATGTTGTTACAAAAATATCAATATGTAACTATATACCCCTCACAAACAAATCATGAGACCAACAATTTAATTAACCAAATGAATCAAAACCATGTAATGACTAAACATTCACTAGTAGTATATATTGATTCAATGAAAGAGAACATATAATTAGAACCACCTAATGATCTATAACTAATTCTAAAAATACCTACTTCAAACCACCACAATAAATCAACCATCAAATATATAGGTATCCGATGACAGACTACAATCATGATTTCTTCTGAATATATAGATTAAAAAAACTCTATGAATGACCAAAATAGTTACACTGGAAAAGAAGAAACATTTCATATTACAACAAGGAAACATAAAACAAAAAGAATAAATACCATTAATAATCTATATAAGGTATAAAGAAAATGTTCATGAAAAACTCTGAATTTAAAGAGTCATCTATGACTGCATCTAAATAAAATAACACTATCATCGCGTGTTTATACAACATTTGATTGATAAAAATTAAAAATTTACTAGATAGGGATTAAGAATACATGATTTATTGATTTAACCACTCTATTTGGAGTCAAGATGTAGAAATAAATTGAATTATAAAGATCTAAGAGATAGGAGGGTTCACTAATGAAGGATTCCGATAAATAAACCTTTTATATTACTAATTTACTATTATGGGAGGTTTTTCTTGATTAACACAACACATGAAAATAATCAATTCTAGTCTTACAATTACAAATGAAATATAAAAATTAAAATATTTTAAAAAACAAGAATGGCTAAATAGACGAAAAGAAAAAATTATTTAGACAAAGAAAATTTCTTATTCCTATAAAATCACAAATATCACACTAAAAATTTATATTCAAATTCAACAATGAATATAAATTGAAAATAAAATACACCTATTACTGTAAAAGTAACCACCATTTCATGAACACCACATTCGACCATTGATAAATTTATTTAAATAATTTATAGATTTATATTAATTTATAATCGTATCAGAACCTAAGGGATTCCCTTTTTAAAACATTATTAAAAAATACAGTTTTATTTTTATTAATGAAAATTTTCTCAAAACCATGATGGAACCAACCACATCCTAAAAAAATTTATGGAGGAAAGGAAATTTATACGAGATACCTTGCAAACCATTTTCAATGTAACTATATTCATAAAATATTACATTTTCACCAAATGAATCCCTTATTATATCAAGAATGCATAAAAAATAACATTTTGTATAAAAAACACATTAATAACTCATCAAAACATCATTAAATTTTTTTTATCTATCTCCAATATGTTGGAAACAATATTTAAATAGTCTAAAGCCAATATAAGTCAAAAAATATTCTAGTGGGATTTATAGTTAAGCAGGGCTTGGCCATACGTTGTACTAAACCATGACGAAATAATTAAACATGATTACAGTGGTCCTTAGAACCATTATATATAGGATCCACCAAATTCGACTGACCTTGAAAGATAACTATTTATCTCTAATTGTTAATCTAATTTCACCAAAAAATCACTTACATATATCTTAAGGGATTCAAATCCCTTATACAAATATCAAAATACAAATCAATATTCATGAATAAATAATAAATATGGAATCAAGTTTTTTATACCCATGGAAACTAAAGGTTACAACCCAAAAATAGTATGTAAGGATCTCCCTACACATATCTCTAGAGTTCTATCATATTCTTATTCAAACTAATAAACTCCAAAAATAAATTTATATATCTTTCCAGATCTAATGACATCAAAGATCCTATGCTCTATTAGCATTTTATCATGAACTAACAAGACTAACACTTAAATAGGGAACACGAACCTATTTGTTACCAGGTGAAAGGTCACTCATGATCCCCACAAGATAAAGAATATTTAATGGGAGTTATAGAAGAACATTATTCAATTACATTACACTCAAATCACAATATCCAATTATTGTATCCTATATCAAATATTTAGAATTCATTTTCCACCCATTGGACGTCCATGGAACATCAATTATCAATTATCAAATAGAAAAAAATGGAACAATAAATATTGAATAATA
The DNA here is from genome assembly GCA_963277665.1 of Viscum album. NCBI lineage: Eukaryota > Viridiplantae > Streptophyta > Magnoliopsida > Santalales > Viscaceae > Viscum > Viscum album. Next base: position 258,332,671 of record OY728125.1, on the reverse strand, counting down.
ATAATAATTGAATATGTCTTATAAAATTACAAATCCATAATAAAATTACAACATGTATCGGAATCTACATGCAATAAAATATTGTAGTTTTCAAGGCCAATACACCATAAAATTAATATATATTAATAGTTAAATGATTACATAAAATCAATTTCTTGTAACTCGTGATTGTTCACCACATATGAAATCATCACTCAACATCCAAAATTATTTTTAACGAAACTAAAACAAAACTCAAATCCTATTTATAATATACTATCTTCATTTATGAAAATGAGTATATATGTAGGGGTGATACAAAAAATCTTAGCAGGATATCCCCAAGGAGTTTATGAAATTTCTTACAAGAATACATAATAAATAGTTTGAAAAAAATTAGAAAAATAGGGACATAATTTTAAGAAGAACATATATACAAAATCAAATTCTCATCCATCTATATTCAAAATGACATTGAAAGTATTATTAATTAATTAAAACTCTTTTAAAAAATAACTTGAGAGCCTTTGATTTCACAAAAATCTATTACGATACCAATTTTATCTATTTTAAATGTTTTATGAAATTATCTGCTTCCCTTTCATTTGAAAAAAACCATCAGAAAGTCTTCCTTTATAAAAAATATAAAAAGCGAACTACTATAAAAAAACAAATATCCCCATTGAATCAATAGTTTAAAAAAATCATAAGTAAAAAATATCAAGGGGATATATTAAATGGGAGAATCCTTATATAAACCATCAATCAAGGAATATGATTCTATGAAAAAACCATAGGCTATCATTATGAATGATCTTAAAAACAGTATAACAATATGGAAAAACTACTAGCCTATGTTTCATCTATACATAAATCAAACCCCCAATGTAGATCACATCGACAACATCAAAATGAAACGTCCTCTAATCATTGCATATGTTAAAGTAGATGGAATCCTAATAGGGTGTTTACAAATTATGATAGTCTGTACAAAAGGTCTTATATATAGTTACTTAATTTTCCATTACAAATATAACGTGTATGTGTGTAAATATTAAATAAATAATTATTGCAAACATATAAATCTACCTAACCTCTAACTTCCTACTTATAAACAACCCACTTAATATTTACATCCATCAAACAAGGAAAAACCACATGGAAAAAATGAGGGTCTCATAGGAATCAAGCATTTAATTTTATGATTTTATAAATTGGAATTTAAAAAAATTGAATCAGAATACTAGGTCCCAGTAAATCTCATTAAAAACAAACATATTTTAAAGAACTCTTCAAAACAAAAAGAAGGAAAACCCTTCTCATTATAAAAAAATATCTAATTTTTTTACAATACATTATAATCGATATTGTGGATTAAGCCTGTAATTTTTCTTCAAAATAATTTATTAAATCATAATATGTATTTATTCAATCTTATTACATTTAAAAACATCTTTTAAAAGAATTTAATTGTAATCGACTGAAACCATTTTATTCCAACCATTTAAAAACACAAAATATGTTTTCAATAAACTATAGAAATATTATGTGGCGAAATATTATTCAAAAATTAATTTTTATAACTCAAGAACTTCACAAATTCAAAAAAAAAATAAGGTAATGAAATATAATAACCAACCCCAAAATGAGTGGAAATAAGTCCCAATATAACCCATTCAATGATAAATACACAATCAATAAAGGACCAATCTATACATATCCATAAAAATTCAATAGTTTTGAACTGACCTAAAACCAAAAATCACACTAACATATGGACTATTATTATAATGGATATACAATAATTAGGATATTGAAATAGGGATGCAATGTTTGATGAAATGTTAAAAAAATACCATGTAAACAATTTTAAATAGGAATGGATGATGCTGAAATAAATGGGAGAGAATGATAGAGGTCACCCTAGATATATATGGTTAATGAAAGAATGGAATGCAAAAGAAATTATGTGTAAATAAAGTAAATATGCTTTTGGTAAAGTGATAGTAACATATATTAGAAGAAACTAAATAGGAAAAAAATTACCCTTTTCAAATACCACTCTATAGTTCAGGCCCAATATTTCCTAACAGACCCCGAAATTCTAGTAATGATGAAAATAGTCTCCCCTATATCTGTTTTACATAGGGGGTCCCACCCCTCCAATAAAGCTAACACCATAATATAGAACATTCCACAATAAATCCAAAAAGGGAGAGTGATGGCCTGTTTAGAACTATGACATGGTTCTTATTAAGAGTTTTAGATATGGAAATTCAATGAAACCATATCATGGAGCTCCACATGGTCCAATAAAAAATTCACAAGATTCAGAATATTTTGAATAGACACCTGTAGGATACAATGACTCACCCCAAAACTAAAGAGACACCATAAAAAATGAAAAATTCCTAAATTCTAATTAATCTTGATTTAATAATAATATAAATTAAAATATGTCTTGTGGGTGTGAAAAATATCTAGTTCGAATTTAAATTATGGTTGATATTAAATTCAATGTAATGTTTTAGGAAATAATAAATCAAAATATATCCTTTTATGGATTGAAACCTAATACCCTTATGTCTTATATAGTAACAAATTTAAGCTTTCCACTCAAGGAAATGACCTGGATATCAATTTTAATGATTTTTAATTATATTTCAATAACAAAAAGGGATAATTTCATGACCCTATAAATATAGATAATATCAAAATAAATTAATGATTGACTTATAAATCCAATTGAATACATTCATTTAATTATTATTAAGTACCACTATAAACATTGAAAAAGATGGCTGATGTCAAAAGTCATAATAATAAATTGTCCAATAAGATGAATTTAAAGTAAATCATATTAACCTAATAGAAAAAAATTAAAATTTCTTCTATAATACATAGGATATGAAAATGAGGATACAATGGATGATCTAGAAGGCCATTTGTTATTTCTTGATTAATTTTATACCACATGATATTATAATGCTATGGAGTTAATAAATCCTCTAATATATTCTCATATATTTTTTACAAGTAATATACTGAATAATTTCTAATAGTGTAATTTTTATTAAAAAAAATTGTAAGTGTTTTAATGGTAATTATATGGATTTATGGAAAATAGGAACACAATGCACTAATAACTTCTTTATCTATATCATGATAAACCAATGATTATGTAGCCACTTATATTACTCAATCATCAGGAGATAAAATATAATAAAAATAATTATACATGTGATACTCAATTATTTAGTGTTTATTTATGACATTCAAACAACCATTATTATTTATAAATTCTATATAGAAATATCACTTTTGACCATAAGTATAATAATATGAAATATTTTTTATTCCTACCTTTTATAAAATAATCACCGATTATTATAATTACTTCCTCCCACAAAACAAATAATATAAATCCATCTCATGGAAGGTTTTTCAGTTGTATAACTTGTGCATGAGGGTTAATTAATAAATTTTATATTTTATTCAACTCATATAACAGCATGTCAAATAATTTTTTTATATTCATTAATAACATAGTTGAATTTATTAAGGTTACAATGTTCATCGAGAATTGTGATGGAGTTAGTAAAAAGTATTATATGTGATAAATTAATAGCTCAATTTTGGACATGATTGTTAAATAAAATTTATATAAATTTGGGGTTTAATTCATCCAAATATGTTACATGAACAATAGAAGAGATACATGAAATTTTTAATGAAACCAGACATTACATCATTGAATCCTGAAATATGAATATTTTAGGGAAGATAAATATTTTTATTAAAAAATTATGATATCCATGCATTACAACAATGATGAATAATATTAATATTTTTAATATAGGTATGGATTATGTTGTGGGACCATCAAAAATTTATGAGAAGCAGAAAACAAAAGTAATAAATAAGTATGATAAACTATTAGATAATTTAAAACACTTTTCCCTTTCAAATCCCCATGATATAAAATCCAAGAAAATTAAACCCCTTACTAAAATAATCTAATGTTATTTCTTTGTTCATTGGAATATCTTGATATTTTAGGGAGTATATAAATTGTTTCATTTTCATGGAAATCATCATATTGGAATCAAGATGAGACTTATATAGATTTTGAAGATCATGATGTAATATTTCAGCAGTCATAAATGGTATTTTGTATTCAATTAAAAAATTTGTGGTTGAACAAAGTATCATTATTCAAAAAATTCTATCACAATATAATAATTCCATGATTAGTATTTTCCCTATTAGATGATCTTAGATATAAAGAGGCCTTTATTTAAAATGATAATGATTTTGATACAACACGGTCAGGTCATTGATATTTCCCAAAATTCAAAATTTCTATTATTAAATGATTTTTTACATTCAAATTTAATGAGGTGTATTTAATAAATTTTTTATTATAAAAACAAATTTATGGGATAATTATTTTCATTTTATTTTGAGAAGATTAGGGAATAATTTTGGAGAAAATGGTGGACTCTTTTTTGAGATAAAAATAGTCAAATTCAATGGTAATATTTTGGAATTATTGTTCCAATATTAATGAGGAATTAATTATAAAAATACAATATCATTGATAACTGATTAATATGTGGATTTTTACATAGTGGAAATTTATGAGAGGAAATATTGTTTCATACACTGTGGACCTATCTTACACGACAATTTATTTATGTAATTTTTTTCATGGTGTATTTATCATCTACATAAGATAATAGTTTTTATAGGTATTTATATTTATATTATGGGATGATCCATAAAAAATGATAACAGAATATATTGAGATATATAAAATAAGGCATTATCTTGGATGACATATAGATACCTAAAAATAGGGAGGACTTCAACTGCTGGTTTTAATGGACCAATGGCAATGAATTGCCTTTATATTTAATTTTTTTTCTCACCTATCAGCTATAAAATGGATCAACATGTTGGTTCCTATGAAAAAATGAGTGATAAGAGACATTTTGATGAGTTTTTTATGGATATGTTATTTTAGTGTTGATTTCTATTGTAATGAATAGTAAATTGGGTTGGGTTTATTCAGTAATACATTTTTCTATATCATTTCGTCATTCAATGAGCATGAAAATTATTTCACTAACATTTAAATTTATTTTTAACTTCAATATTTCTTATGTATGAATTGTTTATATATATGGATAATGTATTTATTTGTGTTTCAAAGAAAGAAGATTAAATAGCATGTGATTAAATATGACACATGTTTAAATTTGGATAACTAGTCATGTTTCTTATATGTGTTTTCAATTGAGATACATTTAATTTATCTAAATTTCAATTGACTATGGGAAAATTTATAATCATTTACTTATCTTTTCTAAATGAATGGGTAAATATTTTATCTTATTTTTATTATAATTTTTTATTGATTATCCATTTAGTAAAGAAAACTTTTGTTCAAGAATCACACTTACCACTATTATATCCTCATTACTACCTACTCTACTGCTTCACAAACCTATAATTAAACCCAAACCCCATTTAAAAAAAATGTGTTCTATGAAACAAATTAATTCCAAAAAAACCAATCTTTGGAATCAAACCCAAGGTGGTATGTTGTAGACTTGGTGTAACATCCCATGTAAATAAAGAATTTGAAATTTTCATATTTATTAATATTTGTGAATTAGATATTAATTTTAATTTAAAGATTATTCCATCTTTAATAGTGTACTCAACATGCAATAACAGATTTCTCCGAAATCTTACATTGCACACAACGTTGAATTATACCAGAAAATAGTAAAATAAAAGTTTTATTTTAAAAAGTAGTTAACACATAGCCATTTTATTAGTGAGAATAAACAAAACTAACTTAAATATTATTGTAAAAGTTTTCTAAATTTCTTCACATTTATCTTATAAAGTTTTGAGGCTTAAAATTAGAATGTATCCTATTTTCAGTATGAAATACTGTAATATTCTATAAAATGATATTTTACCACCTTTTGATGGCGAACCCTTTTTAAATATATTTTTTTTGTTTTATATGTTCTATTTGACAATATAAAGTATTTATTTAGAATAGGAACATCAATATTTACTTTGGATGAAATTTTGGTATTTTGATGATAATGTTCATTTATAATTAATAGTGAAAAATATTGCATTTTAATTCAAAATTGCCTTTTAGTCTTATTTATTTATATAGTTATGTTATACTTTTAATTGGTTTTAATGTTTAATTTGATTATATTTTTACCATTAAATCCAAATTTTGTCATTGGATGTAATTTCAATTTTAAATTGGATATAAACACATGTCAATCTTTTGGTAGTTTTTATTTCTTAAAAACACGTTTTTTGGTTTTGACAATGGGAATTAATTTTAAATTTATTTCCTCCAATTATATTTTTTGAATTGGGAAAAATAGATTCCATATTTATAATCATGAGTTTCAAATAATGTAAATCACTACATTTTACTTTTAGGGAGTATGAATAGTAACTTCAGTAATTATTTTATTTGCCATGGTTTAAGGGTAAATCTTATAAATAAGGGTAATAAATATTATTATTATAATATTATACTACCCTAACACATGTACAAAACCTATTGGATGATATATTTACTACTATGGAAATCTTTTGGTCGATTTTAGGACCCAATGGAGCCACTTGTGTGTGAAAATTTCATTTAATTACTTTTAATTTAATGTTAAGGAAAATATAACCTAAACATGTATCTTTTAGTAAATTTTTTATAGGGGGTTATATAAGTGATATATTAGACTATAAATAATAATTATAAATATAATAAGATTTAAAACATCTGGGTTTTTTATTTATAATTTTTAGAAATCAAATAAATAAATATATTTATGGAACAATGATGATGTTGTGATTACCTTATTAATGAATGATTTAAATAAATAACATTATAAAAATTAAAATAAATTTATATTGATACTTTTTATGACATAAAAAAATTTTAAGGATGGTTATGACTTATTATATTTTAATTAATGATGTGTTTTATAAATAATAAAGTTTTTATGGATTTTTAAAAAGTCATGATATGAATAGTATGGAAGTCGACATAAATGAGTTTTAAAAAGAAGTACTATTTTATTAAATGATATAATATTACTAAAACTATAATTTTTGTCCAAAAGACTTACATAATGTTTAAAATATCATTAATTAACCACTTTTGGTTTTATTTTCATTTTATGGTAACTATAATAACCATATAGTATGAATATAAAAGAAGACATGGTCAGAGTTAAATTAGTTACCTAAGGGTTAAAACTAAAAGATAAGTTTAAATTTGGAAGAAAAAAATGTCTCTAAACTATTTTTTGAGGGTCTTTAGAACTATAATCCACTTATATTTTGACTAAAATAGTTTTTTACCTTTATAAAATCGAAAATCAGTTTATAATATAATAATTTTTCAAGACATTCCTAAAGTACCCCTCCTCCCTATTATAAAATGAAACTAACTCTAACCCTTACTCACAACTATCAAGCCCCATTTGACCATCCAAAATCTACCAAAATAATCTAATAACATACCTATATTCCTCCTAGATGACTTAACTTGGGAATAATTCAATTCAAGAAATCATTTTGTCTCAAATCAATTGGAGTGATACGTTTTAAGAGGTAACGTCTTCTCTAAAGTTCTTTTCCATTATTTTACTTCTTCACTCACTATTATATTATTATTATTTAATTACATAAATAAACATTTATCCTAAATATAATATGATTTTTTTATTATAATAATTCGTACTACACATACACACACCTCTATCTAATGGATAGAAACATACAGGTTTTTGTTTACGATGAACTACTGCCACACAAAATGATGATTGTTCGATTTTCCCTAGCACCTCTCATTGTATCCATTATGATGAAAATTTATTTATATGTGATATATATTCTATTTATATTTTCTTTATGCTTCTATATTTTTAATTTATATCATACCTTTATGGTTTCCATATTGGGTAAATACGATAATTTCATTTGAGTAAGTGCAGATTACCACATCCTCAATGTGATATGACTCATTCACGCTATACCTGAAACATATAAAGGATTTAGTTAATGAAATTAAATAAGGTATATAAAAGATTATATTATAAAATAATTATAATATACCAATGTATCATTTAATTTTCATTCCTTTAAATATAAAAAAAATAATGTGACGTTTATACAAACATACTGCTTACCATCGCCATGAATGGTGCATTTCATTTATTATCTAAAAATGTTATGTAATATTGTAAATACATATATATACTACATATATATGATATATATGATATATAAATCATTAAAATAATTCTAGAGATGATTTATTTTTGACCTCCTAGACAGTTTGTAATTTTAACAGGTTCATTTCTTACTCAAGTACCGAATATTGAAGAAACAATTGATATTAAATGATTATGTAATGTTTATAACTTGGTTATTAGTGATATAAAAGGAATAATAATCATGAAAAATGTTATGAATAATGTATAAATTATATTAAGTTTATTATTAATGATGAACAAGGAACATATGTGACCAGTCTGAATCAAGGTAACAGAAACTTTCACGCTCTTATTTTATTCAAAGACTTATTTATTTTGTATTTTAATTTCTATTTAATTATTTGGGGATATGTTCTTTTATATCCTTATATCTGTAAATTTTATTTACATGTGATGAGAGACCCTTTTCTCTCCCAATAACTCATTTTATTAATTTTATTAGCACGTTGTTTGGCTGCTGAATTATCGAATGGGACATCATCTAAATTTCCTTTCATTGAGCCATATTTTGATTTATAAACAACTCGATTTTAAATGGTGTATAAACCCAATTTACTTTTAATTTCATTAAAATGTAATATTTTTTCTATGAATTATTTTACTAAATGGGAAAGACAAAGTTTCTATTTAACATACGTGGTGACAATGAACTTTCCGCCACCACGAGCATTATTTGATATTTGGATTCCATAACAAGACATAATATTTTTAAAATAAAAAATAAATATAATATACCCTTTTTAAATATTTTGTTATTGAAAATGGTTTTGATAATGGATTGATTATGTCAATATCATGAACTGATATCTTGTGATTTCAATGTGGAAATGTTATTTTTCCTTTATCCTTGTACATGTGTTATGATTATGTTATAATTATTTGGAATTGTTTACATATATGGGTGGTTCCGTGATAAACCTTGGGTGAGTGAGCCTGAGATAAATCTCTAATGCATTGGGAAACGTGTCATAGTTAAATGCTAATGTTTCATTCTAAGAGATTTAGGGAATATACTAGGATGAGTATTCCAAACATAAATCCCTATATAGTTATGAAAGTTACAATGTAAGTATTTTATGGATGCCACAATTTACCTTTATGATTTACGATTTCTATATGTTATTTATAAATCTTATTATTTCATGAGGTATGTTAAAAAACTTTTTTTATATGGGTGAAAAGTATTATTTCATTGTTTTAATGAATTGATGGACTAATGTTTTATTTTCTTATTTTATTACCCTTACTGAGCCTTTTATTCTAATCACTAGTTTTTAAATTTTTTTAACGGGGTATAAGGAAGGGTAAGAGAAAGGAAGAATTAAAGAAGATTTATATCAAGAAAAATATTCTTGTTGTGTTTAAGGAATATTATTTTTGTGTAAATAATTGGTTTGAGTAGAAGTGTCTACCTTGTAATATTTGAGATGTTATGTAACAGTTATAGCCTAATACTCTAAAACAACAAACCTGAAAAGATCCCCAATGTGAATTCATAATTTAACTCAAAATATATTAATGTTTTATGGATGTGTCCTTATAATTGGTATCATAGATCAGTTTAGAAAGCATTAGGAGTTAGGATATTGTTAAATAATAATCCATAATATTTTTAATAATTGTTATGATTTAAATTATATATAATTTGAAGATTACCATGTTTCTTCATCTAAGATATGTATCTGTTCGGAATGGTTTTTCAAAGAGGAAACAAGGTAATTGTTTGGGGAAGGTATAATGATGGAAATGACCTTCCAAATCAGTATCCTGAGATAGTCGGAATCAGAATTGAACAGTTTTTTTGCAGTGATGGATCAGTTGACTCAGGTGATAAATGGTGTTTGTGTTTATATATGATATTTTGGTATATTCTAAATGTTATAAAAAGCATAAAATTCATTTAAGGGTTGTATTAAAAATTTTAAAAGAAAAGAAACTATATGGGAAATTCATGAAGTGTGAGTTTTTGGTACAAAAAATTTCATTCATTGGTCATTATTTTTCTAAAGATGGAACAACTACTGGCCCTTCTAAAAAAACCTTTTTAAGAGTGTCCAAGACCTACAAATATCAAAAATATTTGAAGTTTTACTAGTTTAGTAGGTTATTACTAGAGGTTTGTTCAAAATATTTCATTTTTATCCAGCCCACTGACTATGTTAAAATTAAAAGGTGTTAATTTTATCTGGAAAAAAGAATATGATGAATTGTTTCATGAATTGAAACGAAAATTGGTGAATTCTCTAGTTTTGACAATGCCTTCTGGAAATGGTGAATTTGTTATCTATGGTGATGCTTCATTGAAAGGACTTGGTTGTGTCCTTATGCAGAATGATCAGGTAATTTGTTTTTCTTCACGTCAGTTGAAACTTCATGAGTTAAATCACCATACACATGTTTTGGAATTAGATTATGTTTTTTTATTAAAAATTAGAAGGCATCATTTGTATGGTGTAAATTGTCAAATATGTACTGATCATAAAAGTTTCAAGTATATATTCACTCAAAAATAATTAATCAATAGATATAAGAGATGACGATAATTAGTTAAGGATTATGATTGCACGATCCATTACCGTCTATGAAATGCACATAAAGTGGATGAATCTTTTAGTCGAATGAGTAATGTTACATTAACCATGAAACATTTGGAATGAGTTCCTTTGGATTTTGATTTGATAAACAATTTCATGGAAGTTATTGGTGTAGGAAATTCCATTTTTTGTTTCAGGTTTTAGTATACTCTTCTCTAGAAGACAGAATAAACCATGCATAGAAAAGTGACAATGAGTTTCAAAAAAAGGTAGAATTGGTTAAAAGTTACCTAAATTTAACATTAATAAAGATTGTGTTTTCAGGTTTGGAAGGAGGTTATGTGTGCCTTGTGATTCATATATGAAGAAAGTGTTGTTATATAAAGCTTATAGTTTCCTGTTTTTACTTCATCCTGGTAGTACATAAATATATAGAGATCTTCAGGATTATTACTAGTGGGATGGAATGAAAAGAGATATTGCTGACTTTACTGGGAAGTGTTTAACTTTTCAAAAGGTTAAAGTAGAGTGATAGTTACCGAAAGGGATGCTTCAGTCATTTGTAATTCCATAGTGTAAATAGGAAATGTGTCCATGGATTTCATAATTGGATTACAAAAGACTTCTCGAGGTAACAATGAAATTTGGGTTATTATTGATCGATTGACTGAATCTACTCATTTTATTTCTATGCAAGATACTCTATATCTAGATCATAATTCTCGATTATATAATGAATGGATAACCTGTTTAAATGAAGTTACCCTCTCTATTGTATCTAATCGTGATTCATGGTTCACTTATAACTTTTAGAAGGCCCTTCAGAAGTCCTTGGGTGCTGAATTAAATCTTAGTAAAACATTTCATCCTCAACCAAATTGGTAGTCAGAATAAAAAATTCAAACATTGGAAGATATGGTACATTATTGTTCAATGGACTACCATGGAAGTTGTTACCAACCTCTTTATTTGGTTGAGTTTTATTACAATAATAGTTTTCATTCTAGTATACAGATGGCACCGTTTGAGGCATTATATGGAAAGCGGTGTAGAACTCTATCTTTTTGGGATGATGTAGGTGAAAGAGTGTTAATGGGCCAGAATTGGTAGATGAGATGGAAGAAAAAATTCTTTTGATTCAGAACCACATGAGAACAACTCAGAGTAGGAAGAAAAGTTATGTGTATAACCAGAAGAATGATCTTTTTTTGAGGTAGGCGATCATGTCTTTCATAATGATTTTTCAGGGAAAACTGTGATGCATTTTGTTAAGAAATAAAAGATGAGTCTGATGTTCATTGGACCCTATGAAATCTTGGAGAATGTTGAATTAGTTGTCTAGAGAGTGGATTTACCTCCATGTTTATCCCATGTACACAATTGTTTTTTCATGTTTCAATGTTATGAAATTGTATTCTAGATCCATATCATGTATTGAGTCCAGAGGGAGTTCAGTTAGAAGAGAAAATTTATAATGAGGAACAACCGCTATAAACTCTTGACTGTAGAGAGCATATGTTGTGGAATAAGGTAATTAATCAGGTAATGGTTTTGTGGAAAAACTATATGTTTCAAGCTGCAACATGGGAATATGAAAATTATATTAGGGAGAAATACCCCCACTTATTTGATAAATGAATAGAATTGCAGGGACATAATTCCCAAAACGGGGGAGGGATGTGACATCCTAGGTAAATAAAGAATATGAAATTTTCATATTTTTAATTTTTTTGAATTATATATTAATTTTACCTGAAATGGTATTCTATGTCTGATGGCATACTCAACACCCAATAATGGTTTTCTCTTAATTCTTATGTTCCACACAATAATGAGTTATACCGAAAATTAATATAATAATAATATTATTTAAATTTGTAGTTAACACATAGCCATTGTATTTATTGGAATGAACAGAACTAACTAAAATATTATTATACATGTTTGTTAAATTTATTTACATTTATCAAATAAAATTTATAGGCTTAAAATTAGAATGAATCTGATTTTAAGCATGGAATACTCTAATATTCTTTAAAATATCGTTTTATTGCCTTTTAATGTAGAATACTTTTTATATCTATGTTTTGTAACTTTTATTAGTTTTATTTCACAAAATAAAATTCTTCTTTTTAATTGTTACATAAAAATTTACATTGGATGAAATTTTGGTATTTTACTAATAAAGTTCATTTTTAATGAATAGTGACAAATACTGCATTTTAATTCAAAAGTACCTCTTAATATAATTTATTTATATAGATATATTATACAATTAATTGGTTTTAAAGTATTATTAGATTATATTTTTAATATTTAATAATATTTTGGTCTTTTTAAGTAATTTCTCTTTTAAATTGGACAAAATTAGATGTCAATGTTTTGGTAGTTTTTACTTCTTAAAAAGTTAATTTTTTGGTTTTGACAAAGGGAATTAAATTTAAATTAATTTCTGCCAATTTTGTGCTCTGAATGTGGAAAAAATAATTCCATATTTGAAATCAAGAGGTCAAAATTGTGTAAATATGTACATTTTATTTTTAGACATTAGGAATAATAACTTTAGTAATTATTTTATTTACCATGGTTAAAGGGTAAATTTGGTAAAGAAGTGTAAACATAATATTAAAATAATAATAAAATACCCTAAAAATGTTCTAATCCTACTGGATGAGATATATCTATCCGTAGGTATCTTTGGGTCAATTTTAGGACCCCATGGAGCCACTTGCGAGTGAAAATGACATTTACTTACTTTAAATTTAATGTTAAGGAAAATATATCCTAAACATGTATCTTCTACTAATAATTTTTTATATGGGGTTATATAAGTTATATCATTGACTATAAATAGTAATTAAAAATATATGAATATTTCATAAATCATGGTTTTTTAGATATAATTTTTAGAAATCTAATAAATAGATATATTTATGACACAATGATGATATAGTGGTTACCTTATTAATGAATGATTTAAAATAAACGAGATTATAAAAATTAAAATAAAATTATTTTGAAACTTTTTATGCCATCCACTAATTTTAGGGATAATTATGACTTTTTCTATTGTAATTAATGAAGTTTTTTCTAAATAATAATGTTTTAATGTATTTTTTAAATGCCATCATATAAAGATTTTTAAAGATGACATAAATGAGTTTTTAAAATAAATAATACTTTATTGAATTATATAATAGTCCTAAAAGTATTATATTCTTCCAAATGACTTAGATAATGTTTATAATGTTATTAATGAACCGTTCTTGGTTTTATTAATATTTTATAGTAACTATACTAACCATATTGTATGCATATTTAGGAAGACATGGTAAGAGATAAGTTAGTTGACTAAGGGTTAAAGCTAAACGATAAGGTACAATTTGAGATAAAAAATTGTCTAAAACCTATTTTTTGAGATTATTTATAACAATAATCATCTTATATAAGAATTATATAAGTTTTTAACATTTTAAAAATCAAAATTGATTATATAATAAAAGAATATTTCAATACATTCCTAAAGTAACAATCCTCCCTCTTATAAAAGGCCACCATCTATAACCCTTACTCACACCTCTCAAGCCTCATTGGATGGTCCAACCTCTAATAAAATAATCTCCCAACATACCTCTCTTACTCCTATATTCCTTAACTTGGGAATAAGGCAATTCAAGAATGCCTTTTGACACAAATAAAATAGAGTTACATGTTTTAAGAGGTAACATCTTCTCTAACATTCGTTTCCATTATTTTACTTCTTCAATACCAATTATATTCTTATTATTTGATTATATAACAAATAAATTATCAAAAATATTCTAGTATTTGGTTATTATAATTCTTCTAACTAAAATTACACAGACCTCCATCTAGTGGATACGAACATACTCTTTCTGTGTACGATGAACTACTGCCTCACGAAACGATTATTGTTCGATTTTCCCTACCACCATTCATGGTGGCCATTATAATGGAACTGTATTTATATGTGATATATATTGTGTTTATATTGTCTATATTATTCTGTATTTTTAATTTATACCATACCTTTATGGTTTCCATAATGTCTAAGTATGAAACTTTCATTTGAGGAAGTGCGGACTACCACCCCCTCAAAGTGATATGACTCGTTCATTCCATACATGGAACATATAATGGATGGAGTTAATAAACATATATAAATTATATAAAATATTATATTATACTTGAATTATATATATAATTATATATCATTTAGTTTTCATTTATTTAAATATGAAAAAAATAAATTAAAAGTTGCGTTCATGCGTATATACGACTTACCATCTCCATGAACGATGCATTTCATTTCTTATCTCAATATGTAATGTACTATTATAAATACATATATATACTGGATATATATATATATGATATATATGATATTTAAATCATGAATATCTTTCTGGAGATAATAGTTTTTTGACCACATAGTCAAATTTTAATAATAACAGGTTCTTTTTTGGCTGAAATACCAAATATCATCAAAATGACTGATATTAACTTAAATGATTATGTATTATTTATAACATGGTAATAAGTGATATAATAATAATAATAAACTTGAAAAACGTTATGAATCAAGTATAAATTAACTGATGTTTATTATTTAGTAAGAACAAGGAACATACATGACTAGTCAGATTCACGGTAAGGGAACCTTTCACCCTCCTCTTTTAGTAAAAGAATTCTTTTTTGTTATGTATTAAAATTTACATTTTCATATGTTAGGATATGTTATTATATAACCTTATTTCCATACATTTTATGTCCAAGTGATGAGAGACCATTTTCTCTCCCATCAACTAATTTTCTAAATTTTAAAGTGATGTTGTTAGGCTACCGAATTTTCACAAGGGACTTTGTCTCAATATCTTTTCTTTGAGGCATATTTTTATTTTTACACGAATTGATTTTATATGGTTTATAAACCCATTTTAATTTTAATTTCATTCAAAGAGAATCTTCTTTCTATGATACATTTTACTAAATAACAAAGGGAATGTTTCTTTTTAATGTACGCAATGACAACGACCTTTCCGTCGATGCGAGCATTCTTTGATATTTTTCTCCCTTAAAAAGCCATAATGTTTTTGAATGGAAAATAAATACCATATGGAATATTAAAGTATATTTGTATTGAAAATTGTTTTGATAATGGATTTATTCTATCAATATCTTGAACTTATATCTTGTGATTGTAATTTGGAAATGTTATCTTTCCTTTATGCCTGTTCATGTGTTATGATTATGTTATGGTTCATTGGAATTGTTTACGTATATGGGTGGTTCCATGATAAACCTTTGGTGGGGGAGTATAAGATAGATCTATAATGCATTGGTTAATGTGACAGAGGTAAATGTTAATGTTTCTCTTAAGGGATTTAGTGAATATACTGTGATGGGTATGCCAAACGTAACTCCCTATGTAGCTGTGAAAGCTACAATGTAAGTATGTTATGGATTCTACAATTTAGCTTTATGATTTATTATTTCTATGTGTTATTCATAAATCTTATGATTTCATGAGGTATGTTAAAGAGATTATGTTATATGATTGAAATGTATTATTTCATTTTTATAATGATTTTATGGACTAATGTTTTCCTTTCTTGTTTTATTACCCTTATTGTGATTTTTGTGCTCATCCCATGTTTTTTAAATGTTATTCATAGGGTATAAAAAATGGTAAGAGAAAGGAATAATTAAATAAGATTTATATCAGAAAAAATTCATGATTTGTTTCAAGAATTTTATTTTTGTGAAAAATCATTGGTTTGAGTAGACGTGCCTACATTTTAATATTTGAAATTTAATGTAACAATTATGGAATAATTATCTTAATTTCTAAACCTGAAAAGACCCTCAATGTGAATTATTGATTTAAATCAATATTAAGTGATGTTTTATGTCTAGGGCCTTATACTTGGGGCCTCTAAAACATATTTAGCACCATTTACTATCCATTAAGGGTATATATATAAAAACACACACATATTAATAAATTTATTTTCTATAATATTTGTACTTTTACATATATTAATATATAAGTTAAACTATTTCAATATATATATATATTATGTATATGTAAATAAATTAATATATATATATATTATGTAAAATATAAAAAATAATTTTATATTCTAATTTATGCATGGACTCATGTATTCATTGTAATCTATAATATTGTTATTTTTACACCCACAACATTATATAATTGTATAAAATAATATTTAAATGAATTAATACTATCATTTTTATTGATTTTGGAAACAAAACATAACACAAACATCCAACAAAAACAAAGGAACATCATGGCGGTCTAAAGTAGTGGAGACCCAACAGATCATTAATAACAAAGATATTGCCACTTGACAGAAATGAACCTATGTTAAGGAAGAACGATAATAATTGAGTTGGAGATGCTTGGGATGCCAAGAGATCCGCAACCATGTTCCCCTCTCACCCATTGTGGGTTATCTCAATGTTGACTCCCAAAAGATGTTTTCATTTACAAACATAATATTCAACATTCCAAGGGTAGCTACCACTTTCAGTGAGTGCGTTATAGAGAATTAAGGATTCCATTTCCACTACCATCCAATTTTAATTCCTTTGCACTAATTTCTAAATTCATACTTATTATTAATTAATTATGATCAAGGATCACTATGTTGTTCATTCTAATTAATTGTAATTATGTATTACTATGTAAATAATAATTGTAAATTTAATTAATTGACACAAAAAAATCATATTATATAATAATATATAACACTCATTTTTATTTAATATAATATTATTATAAATGAAATCCATATAAATTAATAAATTATTTTCATTTATTATTTTTAATATTATATATAAAATGAATTTTTTATAAGCATGAGTAATTTTTAATTTGTACAATTAGTATATATACATTCATATTTTTATATAATTTAACATATATTTTTTAAATGAAATTATGAAGATATATAAACATATATATATATATATTAAAATATATGTTTATATTTATTAATAATGATTAATTATTATTGATTTTGTTGGTTTGATATTATATACATACATATTGATTTATATATATGGTTGTGTATACATTTATTTGTATGTATGTGTATTTATATGTATATATACATGTGTAGATGTAATAATAGAATTATGCATGCACTATATATCTCTCTCCCAGAATGTATATATTTATTGTGTATATATCAATTTTTAATAATCTATTATACTATTATATATATATATATATGATTGTGGGAACACAAACAACCTCACATATTACAAGTAATCATTGAATGGTCCTCTAGTACAAATATATATATATATATTTTTAAAAAAAATTATATTCAAGTATATATATTTTAGTTTATTATAATTTTATAAATTAGAAATAGATAAATATCCTCTATTAAATATCTTAATATCATAAATAAAACTAGTTTTTTGAAATATATTTAATCATATTTAAATTGTCATAAATTTTAAAAATATATTCATTTTAAAAATGAAGATAAAAAAACTTTTCTGAAGGTACATTTTGTATGTTGTTTAGAAAAAATGCTAAACAATACGGATTAATTTAATATGTGTTTTTTAAAATTCACCTAAATTAGGAATTATCACATATAATGGAAACAATATTAAGAAATATATGTAACTACCAATTTTTTGTTGTGTTATTTATTTATTATTATTGTTTTCATTCAATAACAAGTTCTTGGAAATCTCTTTTATCTATAAAGAGTTTATGTGATATGTTTAAAAATTATTTTGGCTCACTAAAATATTATGTAAAGTAATCTACATGAAAATGTGAAAACAATATTTTAGTTAGTAGAGAATAATTCCTTTAGAAAAGGTTTTATTTGATTAAATTTAAAAAGTATTATCCCTCATTAAAAAATTATAATTTCATTAATACCAAGATATAAAATTTAGAAAATAAATAATGTAATTTTTTTTGTGTTTGTTGTTAACAAAATGTGATTATGATTTACATATCAATTAAATAAGTTGATTATATGAGATTTTGTACCATGGTTTCATTCTAGGGATCCTTGTCATTGTGGATTAATCAAAGTACAGTCCATTAACATACAAAACATTTATAGTCGATTTGGTGTCATGAAATTAAAATGAAAACATTGTTCGAATTACCTCTAGGGATGATGTATCTCAATAGATGGTGTTTCCAACACACTCCCATACACATAGATCTTTTTGATCCATTTAATTGAACCCTTTTTATAGTAGGAGGTTTTTAGTACTTTTATAGATATACCTTCGGTTTGTTATTATTCTAGGGGATGGGGGATTCATCTCATATCACCCTTGGGAGGGGAGAATTATTTCTTTCATTAGGAGACTTTAAAATATTAATGAAATATTCATGAATTCTACCATATAATAATTTTATTACAAACTTATAATGTTAATTATATTGATTGATACCATATTGTTTTATGAGCATCTATATACATTATCGACACTCAATCATTCCTATACTAGTTTAACAAAATATTGTTTAAATGAACACATCATGGCACTCTAATGTTTATTTTAATACATGGGTGGATTTAAGTGCAATTAAATTTGGATTATGCCTATTATAAGGGTTAACAAGATAGAGTTTTGGTAGGAATAAGAAACCACTTAGTCCAGTTCCATATAATATGAGACATTAAACCTTTGAATGTTGTATATAAGGGAAAATGTAGATCCTTTTAATGTAATCCATCAAGGGGAAAATGGTGTTCCATAAAAATTCATTAATATTTAAATGATTCTAACTAGTTTAACATTATATGAAATAGTTGTTATGTTATGTTGTTTAGAGACATGATGCATGGATTATAAGAACCCAACCTTAAAACAATACATAATCTTTAATTAAATGATTAATTCACATTGAAGATCTTTCCGGGTTTAGAGTTTTAGAGAATTAGGCCATAACAATTCCATTACATCTCATGTATTACCAAGTAGACACTTATACTCAGTTTCCATTTTTTCACAAAACTAAAAACTCACTAAAAGAAAGAGTCGTGTCTAGTTCCAGGTTTTAGACATCATGAATTTTACTTAATCCCATACTTGACCCTATTAATCTTTATGTCTTGTGAAAAACATTTCAAAACTTGGGATGACCATAAAAAGATCAGTATGGGTTATAAAACAATGAAAGAAAACATTAGTTCATAATTACATACATAACATAAGCTCTTAAAAATACCTCATGAAATCATAATATTTAGGAATAACACATAGAAATCATAAATCATAAAGGTAACTTGTGGCATCCATATCATGCTTACATTGTAGCTATCACTGCTACGTAGGGAGTTACATTTGGAATACCCATCACATAATATTTCTTAAATCTCTTAGGAGAAACATTCACGTCTACCTCCGTCACATTACCCAATGCATTTTTTGAGCTATCTAGGGCTCACTCACCCTAGGTTTATCATAGAACCACATGCATACAAAAACAATTCCCAAGAACCATAACATATTCATAACACATAAAACAAACATATTAGAAAGATAAAATTTCCACATTTCAATCATAATAGATCATTTAAATATATTGACATAACAAATCCATTATCAAAAAAATTTCAATACCAAAATACGTAAAATAGTATGTTGAATTTATTTTCCTTTTAAAAACATTACATATTGTTAAGGAAGCTAAAAACCAAATAATACTCGTGGCGGTAGAACGGTCATTGTCAACGCTTACGTTAAAAGAAACATTATTTATTTTGTAGTTTAGTAAAACAACTTGTAGAAAAAGATTTCATTTTAAAGAACTGTAATGTCAAAGGTGTTTATACATCATATAAAAGGAAGTCATGCATAAAAAAAATATGCCTCAATGAAAGGATGTTGATACGAAGTCCCTTACCTCGTGTCTGATTTGACCTGTTAGTTCTTTAATCTCCTAAATAAAAAACTGATTTTAATTTCTACGTGATTAATATCATTTTTTGAGTTTATTATTCATTTTATATCACTTATTACCATGTTATAAACTTTATATAATCATTTATGTTAGTAATGGTCATTTTGTCGATATTTGGTACGTGAGTTAAAAATGAACTTCTTATAATTACATGTTTTTCATGTGGTAAAATATCCATTATCTGTAGAATGATATTCATGATGAAGATATTATATATATCATATATATAAAGTATATTTATGTATTTATAATAGTACATAACATTTGAAGATTAGAAATGAAATGTATTGTTCATGGAGATAGTAGGTTGTACGTACACATGAACACTACTTTCATTTTGATTTCTTATTTTAATTGAATTAATAAATAATTATGCATAGGTATATTATAATTAAAGTATAATATAATATATAATATCATAAAAATAATCCTTTATACATCCCACATACAGCATTAACGTGTCAAATCACTTTGCGGGGGCGGTAGTCCACCCTTCCTCAAATGAAATTATCGTGTTTACCCATAATGGAAACCATAAAGGTATCCTATAAATGGAAGATACCGAAACATACAGAAAACATATACCTAATATATATCATATACAAATATAGTTCCATTATAACATCCTCCATGAGAAGTGGTAGGAGATAATTGAACAATCGTCGTTTCGTGAGGCGTTAGTTTTCCATCCACAGAAACATTATGTTCATTACCCATTTGACATAATTTTGTGTAAATGTAGTTAAAATCCTTCTAGTAACCATATCCTAGTATATTTAGGACCCTTTTTTTATAATTAACTAATGTAAGAAAAAGATATTAGGGGTTTGGTGATTAAAATAATACAAAAGAACATAAGAGAAGATGTTACCTTTATATTGTGTAACTCCCTTTGGTTTAAACCAAAAGGGTTTGTTTAAGTTCCTTATGTATAATTTAAGGCTTATATGGGGAAGAGAGGGATATAGGGAGATTAATTGGGTATATGTTGGATGATACAAGGGGCTTTATAGGTGTTACGAATGGGATAGAGGTGAGGGATTTTTATTAGGGGGAGGAGGGGCTATTTAGAAAAGTGTGAAAATATTATTTTATTACATAATAAATATCGGTTTCTAAAGGTCTAAAACTTATTAAAGTAGAGTATAAGATGACTCATGGTCGAAATAAAATCATCCAATAATAATTGGATATGTTTTGGATATTATTGTAATCATTATAATCTAATTTATTTAAATTATTTATTAATGAGGTAACACGACATCATTACTGTGTCATAAATATTTTAATTTATTTAATGACTAAAAAATTTTAAAAAAATACCATGTTGTAGGAAATAATTTTATATTTCAAAATAATATTTATAGTCTAAATGATAACTTATATTACCCTATGTAAAAATTAATTTACTAAATGATATTTGTTTTGGTCAGTTTTGACATTACTTTTTGTTAATTAAAATAAATTGTCAATATCACTCCTTAGTAACCCTATGGGGACCCAAAATAGACCCAAGGATTCCCATGGTTGGATATGTATCAACCAATAGAATTATTACACATATTAGGGTAATTTTTTATTATTATAATATTATTTTCTTACCCTTAATTACTAGATTTACCTTTTAACCATGATAAATAAAATATTTACTGAAGTAAATATTAATAATGCCTAAAAATAAAAGTTACCTATACACACAATTTGGACCTACTTATTACAAATATGGAATCCATTTTTTCAAATTCAAAACACAAAAGGGTCAGAAATTAATTTTATATTAATTACTGCTGTCAAAACAAAAGCCATGTTTTTAAGAAATAATAACTATCAAAAGATTGACACTTTTTTATATCCAATTTCAAAATGAAATTAATTATAGTAACCAAAATTGGATTAAATGGTAAATATATAATCTAATTACACTTTAAAACCAATTAAAATTATAATATAACTATATAAATAAATTACATTAAAAGGCAATTGTGAATTAAAATACAGTATTTTCACTATTCATTAAAAAATGAACTTTAATAGAAGAATATCAAAAGTTCATACAAATTATATTTTGATTTCCCGAATATAAATAATATTGTTTTTGTCAAATAGAACATATAAAAGTGACAAAAACATGATTTGAAAAGGGTTTTCCATCAAAAGGTGGTAAATCCACCTTTTAAAGAATATTAGAGTATTTGTGCATATAATTGGATTCATTCACATTTTAAGACTCTAAATTTTATTATATAAATGTAAAAACATTTAACAAAAATTTATAATCATATTGTAGTTCGTTTTTTTCATTCCCACCAATACAATGGCTAGGTGTTAACTACAATTTCAAATAAAAATATTATATCATTGTTGTGCAACGTAAGATTTCAAAGAAATTTGTTGTTGTGTATCAGGTACGCCATCGAACATAGTAACCCCTTTAATGTAGAATTAATATTTAATTCCCAAAATATTAATTTAAAAGAATA
The DNA here is from genome assembly GCA_963277665.1 of Viscum album. NCBI lineage: Eukaryota > Viridiplantae > Streptophyta > Magnoliopsida > Santalales > Viscaceae > Viscum > Viscum album. The sequence continues at coordinate 258,309,354 of OY728125.1, read as the reverse complement.
TGTATTATTTCTTTTTTTACCTAGGATATTACATCCATCCCCCCTTTTGGAAATTTGATCCTCACAATTTTATTCATTTATCAAATAAATGGGGGTATTTATCCCTCATAGCATTTTCAGATTACCATGTTGACTCCTCAACCACATTGTTTTTACACAAAACATTTACCGAGTGAATTACCTTATTTAATAATACTTTCTCTCTTCAGTCAAGAATCTGGACTGGTTGTTCCTCATAAGAGATATTCTCTTCCAACTGAACTACCTCTAGACATAAAACATGAGATGGATCCGCATATACTTTCTCAACATTGAAAAAAGAAAAACATTGTGTACCTGGGATAAAAATGGAGGTAAATATAATATTTATGAAACTAATCCATCTTTTCCAGGATTTTATAAGGTCCAATGAACCTTGGACTAATCTTTCCCTTATTACCAAAATACATCACACTTTTCCATGGAGAATATTTGAGAAAGACATGATCACCAACCTGAAAAGAATGATCCTTCCTCCGATTATCTGCATAACATTTTTGCCTACGCTGGGATATTATCATGTCATTCTGAATCAACTGGACTTTTCCTGCCATCTCTTCTACCAATTCTAGTTCCATCAGCTTCCTTTCACCAACTTCATCCCAAAAAGCTAGAGTTCAACACCATTTCCCATATAATGCCTTAAATGGATCCATCTGTATACTAGAATAAAACTGTTATTATAAGAAAATTCAACCAAAGAATATGTTAGTACCATCTTACCTAGTAATCTAGTTATCAAGCATGTATGATATCCTTAAATATCTGAATTATTCATTCTGACTGCCCATCATATTGTAGATGAAAAGATATAATAAAATTTAATTTAGTTCCCAATAATTCTAAAGGCCTTTCCAAAAGTTAGAAGTAAACCTGGGATCACGATCAGATAAAAAAGGGAGAGGGAACACCATGAAACCTCACGATCTCTTTAACATACAATCGAGAATGTTGATCTTGAGACAAAAAATCTCTAATAGGAAGAAAATGAGCAGATTTAGTCAATCGATCAAAAATAACCCAGATTTCGTTATTACCTCATGATGACTTTGTTAATCCCACAATTAAGTCCATGGATTTTTTTTACCATTTCCACTATAGAACCGGTAAAGACTAGAGAATCCCTTTTAGTAACTGCTAATTTTCAGTAACCTATTTCCAAGTCAAACACTTCACCGTAATGTCAGCAATATCTCTTTTCATTCCATCGCATCAGTAATCCACCCGAAGATCTCTGTACATCATAGTACTACTAGGATGAACTGAAAATGAGGAACTATGGTCTTTACAAAACAACAAATTCTTCAACTACGAATCACAAGGAACACATAATCTTTTCCCAAACCTCAAAACACAATCATTATCAATGTTAAATTCAGGACAATTACCCTTATTGTACCAACTATAACTTTTTATGCAACTCACTATCTTCCCTCTACTCTTACTTTATTATGTCTGATAGATATTATTTCATTGACACCTAAAAAAACCGAATAATTTCCTGCACCATAAACTTCAATCCCAAAGTTCATCAATTCAAAAACCAAAGGATCTCAATACAGACGTAGCATGGTTACTAAAGCATTACATTTTCGACTAAAAGTATCAGCTAATTTATTTTCTTTTCCCAGATGGTAAAGGATCATACAAGCATATTCCTTGATTAATTCCAACCATCTCCTTTGTCTCATGTTCAATTATTTCTAAGTGAATATATACTTCAATATTTTTTGGTCATTATTTATTTCACAATTTACTCCATACAAATGATTCCTTAAAATTTTTAAATAAAAAACAACAGTAACTAATTCTAAATCATGTGTAGCGTAATTTAACTCACGAGGTTTCAACAGACATGAAGCATAAGCAATTACCTAACCATTCTGCATAAGGAAAAAACCTATTCCTTTCAACAAAGAATCACTGTAAATAAAAAACTCACCATTTCTAGATGGTAGTTCCAAAATTGAATCATTCAATATTCTTCTTTTCAATTCATTAAAAAAATCATGACATTCTTTTGTCCAAACGAACATAACACCTTTTCGAGTTAACTTACTCATTGGACTAGATAACTGTGAATTTATTTTAATAAACCTCCAGTAATAACCTTTCAAGCCAAGAAATCTATAGATCTCAGTTATATTCGTGGGTCTTGGCCATTATTTAACAACTTTTGTTTTATAAGGATGAACAGTTAGGCCATTTTTTGAAACAATGAGACCAAGGAAAGAAATTTGATGTAACCAAAACTCACACTTTTTGAATTTCCCAGATAGTTTCTTTTATTTTATGATTTTCAAGACAAACCTTAAATGACTTTTATGATCCTATTTACTATTATAATAACCCAAAATATAATAATAAACACAACCAAAAACGTATCCAAGAACTCATGGAAAATTATATTCATAGGATCCATGAATATAAGAGGTGCATTGGTTAAACCAAAAGGCATAACTACAAATTCATAATGGCCATATCTAGTACGAAATGTGGTCATTGGAATGTCTGCTTCCTTTACTATTAACTGATGGTACCTCGACCTCAAGTCAATCTTCGAAAAATACTGAGATTCCAGGAGCTGATCAAACAAATCATCGATATGAGGCAAATGATTCTTGTTCTTAACAGTGATGTTATTCAATGCTCTATAGTCATGGAAAAGTCTCACTGAACCATCTTTCTTTTTAACAAATAAGATTGGAGCACCCCATTGTGATGATCTAGGTTGAATGAAACCTTTATCTAATAACTTTTTAAATTTCTTCTTTAACTCTAAAATTTCAATTTGTGCCATTCGATAAGGGGTTTTGAAATTGGATTAACATCAAGAACTAAGTCAACAACAATTTCAACTTCCCGATCAAGTATAATACCAAGAAACTCATCAGGAAAAACATCAAGGAACTCATTTACCACTAGCACATCATTAATCTGAATAGTTCCTTAGTTTTCAACAATATGTGGAAGGTAACATTCATTTCCATATTTTACTAGTTTCTCTCCATCATAATATGTTATCAAAATTAAGGGTTCATTATTTCACACAAACTGAAAATATTTCTGAAAATAAACCTCTTTAGCTCTGTAGTCAATCTTATCATGATATACAGAAAGCCAATCCATACCCAAAATAACATCAATCTCAAATTGAGGCTAAAAAATATGGTTTGTAGGTAGATTCTATCCACAGAGAAGGACAAGAAGGTTCTTTCAATTTCTTTTTGTTTTAAAATTTCCTCCAGGTGTTTTTACCAAATGTTCAAGAATAATATCTTGATATGGAATTCCCAATTTACTATAAAACATATCATAAATGATGGAATTTGTAAACCCTGAATAAAAAACACATTTTTATAATCTGATCAAAAAAATAGTGTACCTGATACTACTTCATTTGATGGCCCAACATCTGCTAAAATAGTTGCAAAGGACTTCACCACCCCTTTCTTCTTATTGTCAAGTTTTCCCCTAGTTGAGTTCTTCATTAGACACGCATTTTTATAATGTCCCATTTCATTTCCCTTAAAATATTTTACTGATTGTAAATAATAGTTTGTCTTACCATTACCTTGATCATTTTTAGTGCAATTACAAAAATTATGTCCCATTTTACCACATCAGTAGCACTTACCAATATTCAAAAGACATTCCCCATAATTTTATTACCCATAATTTTCACAAACTATAAAATTATGTTTCTTACCATCAGACTTCTTTGAAGTGTGTTTCCCTTCTCCTGCCACCTTCACCACATATTCTGTTGTTTTTCAAAGAACAATTGATCACCGAAAAACTCCATTTACGCCTTCTCCGCATATCAAACATGTTTTTCATAATGTTTGAACTCACAAGAAGCTAAATCCCCTTGATACTTTGTCTTTAATCCGGAGTAAAGACGATTGATTTACTGTCAAGATCTCATTTAAAATTTGGAGCATACATTTCTAGTTTAGTGATTTTTTCTTCATAATCATCCACTTAGTCATACTCCAACCTCAATTCCATGAATTGATATTCCATCCTAAGATGAACCACCTTGGGAATATATTTCTCGAGAAACATACATTTCAATTCACCCCAATCAAGTGCATTAATTTTCCTTACTATCTCTGATATTTTTCACCATCAACCACCACTAATGAGATTCACCTTCAATATAGTAAATAGTGATACTACTATCATTTTAATGTTCTGAACACCCCCATAACATTGAAAATCTTCACTAGTGCTTTAATCCACCCTTCTAGTAGAACATGGTCTAATGATCCTCTGAATGATGGGGGGTATTGGCTTATGAAATGATCCAATACCGAAATGTTCCACTGTGGTTGATCTTGATGATATCGTGCATGGATACCACCACCATTTATAGCCTGAGTCAACTATTCCATCACTGCAAAAAATTGTTCAATTTCGATTCCGACCCTCTCGGGTTTCTGATTTGTATGGTTGTTTTCCTCTGGATGTCATCCCAACATAGTTGCCCTGTATCCACTATGGAAAACCATTCTGAACATAAAAATATCTTAAGAGAAGCAAAATGGTAATCAATAAATGCTATATCACTTCAATAATACCATAAATTAATTTATGGACATCAATTTAATAATATCCTAACATCTAAAGCTATCTAAACTAACCTCTAATACCACCTATAAGGATCCATCCTTAAAACATTACCTAATATTGAATTAAATAAATAATTCACATTGAGGATATTTTCGGGTATAATGTTTTACATAATTACAACATAACTATTATATTACATCTCAAGTATTACAAAGTAGACACTTCCTCAAAGTTTTCATTTATTTCAAAAAATAAAAACACTTGAAAAAAAGAGTTATGTCTTGTTCCATGTTTTAGATAGCATGACTTTTCCTTGATCCCATCCTTGACCCTATTCATATTTACGTTCGGTGAAATACTTTTCAAAACTTGGGATGAGCATAAAAATAATAGTAAGGGTTATAAAACAAAGAAACAAACCTTTAGTTCATCATTACATACATAACATAAGCTCTTTAACCTACCTCAGGAAATCATAAGATTTATGAATAACACAGAGAAATCATAAATCATAAAGGTAACTTGTGGCATCTATATCATACTTACATTGTATCTATCATATCTATGTAGGGAGTTAAATTTTGAATACCCATCACAGTATTATTGAATGACATTTCACTCAAATCACAATTAATAATTATTATATCCTATATCAATGATTTAGAATTAATTTTCCACCCATTGGGCATCTATGGAATCTCAATTAACAAAAATAAAATAGAAAAAAATTAAACAATAAATATTGAAAATTAATAATAATTGAATATTTCTTATAAAATTATTACTCCATAATAAAATTACCACATGTAGTAGAATCTACATACAATAACAATTTGTGGTTTTCCTGGCCAATACACCGTAAAATTAAAATATATTAAATGTTAAAAAATGAAATTAAATCAATTACTTGTAACTCGTGATTGTTCACCACATCTGAAATCATCTCTCGACATCCGAAATTATTGATAACAAAACTAAAAACACACAAAACCTATTTAAAATATACGATCTTCATTTATGAACATGAGAATGTATATAGGGTGTGATACAGAAATCATAATAGGATATCACCACAGATTCTATGAAATTTGTTACATGAATACATATGTAATGGTTTGAAATACAATAGAAAAATAGGGACTTAATTTTAAGAATATCGTGGATCCCAAATCAATTTCTCATCCATTTGTATACAAAATGACAATGAAATTATTATTTAAAAATTAAAACAATTTTACAAAATAACTTGAGATCCTTTGATTTCAAAAAATCTATTATGATACCAATTTTATCCATTTTAATTATTTTATGAAATTATCTGCTTCCCTTTCATTTGAAGAAAACCTTTTGAAAGTCTTCCTCTATAAAAAATAATAAAAAACTACTAAAAAAATAAAATAAAAAAAATCCCCATTGAGTCAATAGTTTTTTTAGAAAAAATAATTTCACAAGAAAAAAATATCAAGTGGATATATTAAATGGGAGAATACCCATATAAACCATCAATCAAATGATATGATTCTAGAAAAAACCCATAAGTTATCATGATGGATGATCATAAAAACACTATAACAATATGGACCAACTACTATCCTACGTTTCATCCCAACATAATTAAAACCACCAAATTATATCACATCGACAACATCAAAATGAAGACTCCTTCAATCCTAGCATATGTTAAAGTAGACGAAACCCTAATAGAGTGTTTACCAAATATGCTATCATGCATAAATGGTCTTATATATAGTTACATAGCCTTCCATTACCAATATAAAGTGTATGTGTTTAAACATTAAATAAATAATCAATCCAAACATATAAATCTACCTAATATCTAACACTCTACTTATAAATAAACCACTTAACATTTACGTCCATCAAACAAGGATAAAACACATGGGAAAAATGAGAGTCTCACAAGATTAAATCTTTTCATTTTAGGAAGTTATAAATTGTAATTTATATAAAACTAAATTAGAATAGTAGGTCTCATGAAATCTCATTAAAACCATATATATTTTAAATCACTTTTCAAAATAAAAAGATGCAAAACCCTTCTTATTATAAAATAAATCTTTAATTTTTTTAAAATTCATTACAATCATTAATGTTGATTAAGCCTAGAATTTTTCATCAAAATAATTTATAAAATCATAATATGTATTTATTCAATATTTTTAATTTTAAAAGTTTTATTTAAATGAATTTAATTGAAATCGACTGAAACCATTTTATTCCAACCAATTAAAAACACAAAATATGATTTCAATAAAATATAAAAATAGTATGTGGAAAAATATTATTCAAAAATTAATTTTTATAACTCAAGAACATCACAAATTGAAAAAATAAGGTAATGAAATATAATCACCTACCATGAAATGAGTGGAAATAAGTCCTATTACGACCTTTTCAATGATAAATACACAATCAATAACGGACCAATCTATACATATCCATAAATAATCTATAGTTTTAAGCTGAAATAGAACCAAAAATCAAAATAACATATGGTATATTATTATCATGGATATAAATTAATTATGAGATGGAAATATGGATGCATTGTTTGATGAAATGGTAAAAAAATGCCATGTAAAAAATTTGAAATAGGAATTAATGAAGATGAAATAAATGGGAGAGAATGATAGAGGTCACCCTAGATATATATGGTCATTGAAATCATGGAACGAGAGAAGAATTATGTGGAAATAAAGTAATTAAGAATCTGGGAAAGTGATAATAACACAGATTAGAAAAAATTAAATTGGGAACTAAGATATGCCCCATGTCTAATACCACCCTATAGTACAACCACATTATTCCCTAATAGAAACCAACATTCTAGTAATGATGAAAATAGTCTCCTTTAAATTTTTTTTACATAGGGGGTCCCACCCCCCACCAAATCTAACTCCATCATATAGAACATGCCTCAATCTATCCCAAAAGGGAGAGTGATGGCCTATTTACAATGATGACATGGTTCTCATTGAGAGTTTTAGATATGGAAATTCAATGATAACCATATCGTGAACCTCCACATGGTCCAATACAACATTCAAGGGATTCAAACTCTTTGTAATAAAGACATGTAAGATACAATGTTTCACTCAAAAACTACAGAAACACCATAAAAAATTGAAAATTTCCTAAATTTAAGCTTTATTTAATATTAATATAAATAAAAACTTGAGTTGGGAGTGTGATAAACATATAGTAAGAATTTAAATTAGGGTTGATATTAAATTCAATTTAATATTTGAGGAAATTATGAATCAAACTATATCCTTTTATGGATTGACACCAAATACCATTCTGTCTTATAATTTATCAAATTTAAGGTTTCCACTCAAGGAAATGACATGGATATAAATTTTAATGATTTTAAATTATTTTTCAATAACAAAAAGGGATAATTTCATGACCATATCAATATAGATAGTATCAAAATAAATTATTTATGGACTTATAAATCCAATTGAATACATTCAATTAATTATAATTGAGTACCACAATAAACGTTGAAAAAGATAGTGTATGTCAAAATTCATAATAATAATTCATCCTATAAGATGAATTTATGTAAATCATATTAACATGTTAGAAAAAAATTAGAATTTATTCTATAATACATAAGATATGAAAATGAGGATACAATGGATGATCTAGAAGGCCATGTGTTGGTTTTTGATGAATTTTATACAACATAATATTTTAATGTTAGGGAGTTAATAAATTTTCTAAAATATTTCTCATTGATATTTTACATGTAATATACAGAATAATTTCTAATAGTGGAATTTATATAATTAAAAAAATAACTTGTATGTGTTTAAATGGTAATTATATGGATTTATGGAAAATAAGAGTATACTGCACTAATAGCCTCTTTATCTATCTCATCATAAACTAAAGTTTATATAGTCACTTATATTAGTCAATAATTAAGATATAAAATATAATAAAAGTCATTATCTATGTGATACTCAAGAATTTAGTGTTTATCTATGACATTCAAACTACCATTATGAATTATAAATTCTATATATAAATATAAATTTTGACCAAAATTATAACAATAAGAAATATTCTTTATTCCTTGGAAATATAATTTATAAAATAATCACCACTTATTGTAATTACATCCACCCCCAAAACAAATAATATAAATCCATCTCATGGAAGGTTTTTCAGTTGTAAAACTAGTGTATGAGGGTCAATTAATAAATTTTATATTTTATTCATATCATATAAAACCATGTCAAATATTTTTTTTATCATCATTAATAACATTGATGAATTTATTTAGGTTACATAGTTCATCGAAAATTATGAGCGATTTACTAAAATGTATTATATGTGATAAATTAATATCTCAATTTTAGACATGATTTTTAAATGAAATTTAGATAAATTTTTTGTTTAATTTATTAAAATAAGTTACATTAAAATGCGAAGAGATACATGAATTGTTTTTCATCAAACCAGACATCACATCTTTGAATCCTGATATATGAATATCTCAGGGAAGATAAATATTTGTATCAGAAAATTATGATATCCATGCATTACAATAATGTTGAATAATATTAATATTATGAATATAGGTATGGATTATGTTGTGGGACCACAAAAACATTATAAGAATGCAAAAAAACAAGTAATAAATAAGTATGATAAATTATTCTATAATATAAAAGATGTCTTCTATTCCAAATATGCATGATGTAAAATCCAAAAAAAATCAATCCCTTACTAAAAAAATCTTATGTTCTTTCTATGTTCAGTTGGACTTCTTTATATTTTAAGGAGTATATAATTTGAATCATTTTCATGGAAATAATCATGTCACAATAAAGATGTGACTTATAGATATTTTGAAGATCATGATGTAATATTTTAGAATTCATAAATGGCATTTCGAAAACAATTTAATAATATAGGGTTGAACAGAGTATCATTCCTCAAAAAATTTCATCACAATATAATAATTCCATGATTAGTATTTTCCCTATTATATTATATTAGATATAATGAGGAATTTATTTATAATGATAATGATTTTGATACCACACGGTCATGTCATTGATATTTCCCAAAATTCAAAATTTCTATCATTTAATGATTTTTTTCATATCGAAATATAATGAGGTTTACTTAATAAATTTTTAATTATGAAAAACAATTTATGGGAGAATAATTTTCCTTTTATTTTGAGAACATCAAAAAATCATTTTGGAAAAAATGGTGGATACTTTTTAGAGATAAAAATAGATAATTTCAATTGTAATATTTTGGAATTATTGTTTAAATATTAATGGGGGATTAAATATAAAAATTCTATGTCATTGATAACTGATTAATTTGTGGATTTGACATAGTGGAAACTGAATAGAGGAAATAGTGTTTCATACATTTTTGGACTATCTTACACAAAACTTTATTTATGGAATTGTTTATGTTGTGTAATGTTCATCAACATAGGAAGAAAGATGTGTATAGGTATTTCTAGTAATATTATGGGATTATCCTTCAAAAAAATAAATATTATAATAGATGATATTGAGATATATAAAAGAAGGAATTATCATGGAAGACATAAAGATACCTAAATATATGTAAGACTTTAATTGCTGGTTTTAAGGGCCCAATGGCAGTGAATTGCATTTATATTTAATTTTTTTCTCTCCTCTCAGGTCTAAAATGTATCAGCGTATTGGTTCTTATGAAAAAAATGAGAGATACGAGACCTTTTGAAGAGTTTTTTATGGATAGTTAATTTAAGAGTTTATTTCCATTTTTTTAAATAGTAAATGGGGTTGGATTTATTCTATAATACATTTTCCTATATCATTTCATCATTCATTAAACGTGAAAATTATTTCACCAACAAATAAGATGATTTATACCATACTTATTTTTTATGTAAGAATTTTTTATATATAAGGCTAATGTATTTATTTGTGTGTCACAGAAAAAAGATTAAATAGTGTGTGAGTAAATTTGACACATGTTTAAATGTGGATAACTAATCACGTTTCTTATAAATTTGTTTAATTGATATACATATAATTTATCTAAATTTCAATTGACTCTCGGTAAATTCATAATCATTTACCTATGTTTTCTAAAAGAATGGTTTAATATTTTATCTAATTTTTATTATATTTTTTTATTGTTTATTCATTTACTATAGAAAACATTTGTTCATGAATACCACTTAACACTATTATATTCTCATTACCACATACTCTACTACTTCATAGAGCTAGAATTCAACCCAAACCATATTTAATAACATGTGTTCTGTAACACAACCTCAATTCCAAAAAAACCACATTCATAGGAATCAAACCGAAGATGGTATGTTGTAGAATTGAAGTAACATCCCAGTTAAATAAAAAATATAAAATTTTCATATTTATTAATATTTGTGAATTAAATATAAATTTTACTTTAATAGGGATTCTATATACTATAGTGTACTCAACATGCAACAACGTATTTCTCCAAAATTTTACATTTCACACAATGTTGAGTTATACCGAAAAATAATATTTTAATATTATTATTTTAAATAGTAGTTAACATATAGCCATTATATTAGTGAGAATGAACAAAAATAACAAAAATATTATTATACATGTTTTTTAAATGTCTTTAAAGTTATCCAATATATTTTCAAGGAACAAAATTAGAATGATTCCGATTTTCAGCATCGAATACTCTAATATTATTTAAAATGGTGTTTTAATGCCATTTGATGGAGAACCCTTTTTAAATATAGTTTTTGATACTTTTATATGTTCTATTTGAAAAGACAAATCTTTTACATTAGAAAAAGAACATCAAAATTTACATTGGATGAAATTTTCATATTTTTATGATAATGATCATTTTAAATAATAGTGAAAAATATTTTATTTTAATTCAAAATCACCTTTTAATATTATTTATTTATATCGTCAACTTATAATTTTAATTGTTTTTAATGTTTAATTAGATTATATTATAACCATTTAATCCAATGTTTTTCATTAGATGAAATTTCACTGTTAAATTGGAAATAAATACATCTCAATCTTTTAGTAGTATTTACTTCTTAAAAACACGATTTTGGGTTTTGACAACGGAAATTAATTTTAAATTAATTATTTCCAATTATTTGTTTGAATTGGAAAAAATGGATTCCATATTCAGAATCAGGAGTTTTCAATAATGTAAATAGGTACATTTTATTTTGAGGTATTATGAATAGTAACTTCAGTAATAATTTTATTTACCATTGTTTAAGGCTAAAACTTGTAAATAAGGGAAAAAATAATATTATAATAATATTAAACTACAATAACACATGTCATAAACCTATTGGATGTGATATTTTCTACTATGGGAATCCTTGGGATGATTTTAGGACCCAATGGAGCAACTTCTGTGTGAAAATGTCATTTAATTACTTTTAATTTAACGTTAGGGAAAATATAACCTAAACCTGTATCTTTTGGTAAAACAATATCTATAAGGGGTTATATAAGTGATATATTAGACTGTAAATAGTAATTATAAAGATGATACGATATAAAACATCATTGAATTATATTTATAATTTTGAGACATCAAATAAATAAATATATTTATGACACAATGATGATGTAGTGATTACCTTATTAATGAATGATTTAAATAAATAAGATTATAAAAATAAAAATAAATTAATTTTGAGGCTTTTTATGACATAAACGAATTTTAAGGACGGTTATGACATATTATATTTGAATTAATGAAGGGTTTTATAAGTAATAAAGTTGTTATGGATTTTTAAAAATTCATGATATGAATAGTATGAAAGTTGACGTTAATTAGTTTTGAAAACAAATATTATTTTATTTAATGATATAATAGTCCTAAAAATCTATTTTTAGGCCAAAAGACTTAGATAATGTTTATAATATCATTAATGAACCAATTTTTGTTCTATTGGCATTTTATGGTAACTATATTAACCATATAGTATGAATATACCAGAAGACAAGGTAAGAGTTAAATTAGATTACTATGGGCGAAACCTAAAAGATAAAGTTATATTTGAAACAAAAACTTTTATAAAACCTATTTTTTAGAGTATTTAGAACAATAATACACTTATATTCTTATTAAATTAGATTTTTACCTATTGAAAATCTAAAATCAGTTTAAAAAAAATAATCATTCAATACATTCCTAAAGTACCCCTCCTCCCTCTTATAAAAGGCAACCTCCTCTAACTCTTACTCACAACTTTCAAGCCCTTTGGCCCATCCAAAATATACCCAAATAATCTAATAACATACCTATATTCCTCGTATATGACTTAACATGGGCATAATTCAATTCAAGAAATCATTTTGCCTCAAATCAAAGGGAGTTACACGTTTAAAGAGGTAGCGTCTTCTCTAATGTTTTTTCCATTATTTTACTTCTTCACTAACTATTATATTATTATTATTTGATTACATAAAATCTTATGTATCCTAATTATACTATTATTTTGTTATTATAAAAATTCTAACTACACTTATATACACCTCCTTCTAATGGATACGAACATACTGTTTTTTGTGCACGACGAACTACTGCCTCAAGAAACGACGATTGTTCGATTTTCCCCACCACCTCTCATGGAGGATATTATAATATAAATTTATGTATATGTGATATATATTATATTTATATTTTATTTATGATTTTATATTTTTTTAATTTATATCATACCTTTATGGTTTCAATAATGGGTAAATACGATAATTTAATTTGAGGAAGTGCGAACTACCACCCCCTCAAAGTGATATCACTCACTCACGCCATACATGAAACGTATAAAGGATTGAGTTAAAGAAATTATATAAGTTATATGAAATATGATTTTATTCTTTAATTATAATATACCTATGTATCATTTAATTTTCATTCCATTAAATATGAAAAAGAATTGAAAGTAGCGTTTATAAAAACGTACGACTTACCATCTCCATGATTGGTTCATTTCATTTCTTATCTACAAATGTTTTGTAATATTGTAAATAAATATATATATAAGAGATATATATGATATATATCATATCTAAATTATTAATATAATTATGGAGATAATTTATTTTTGACCTCATATACAACTTGTAATTATAAAAAAGTTCATTTTTGACTCAAGTACCGGATATTGATGAAACAAAAAATATTAAATGATATCTAATGTTTAAAACTTGGTTATAAGTAATATAAAAGGAATAATAATCTTGAAAAATTATATGAATAATTTATAATTTAACATAAGTTTATTATTTAAGAATAACAAGGAACATATGTGATGAGTCAGATTCAAGGTAAGGGAACCTTTGACACTCCTCTTTTACTCAAAGTATCATTTTTTATGTCCCTTAATTTTAATTTTCTTATGTTTGGATATGTTCTTAATATCTTTATTTCTATACATTTTGTGTACAAGAAATGAGACACCCTTTTCTCTCCCATTAACTCATTTTCATAATTTTAATGTGACGTCGTTGGGCTGCCGAGTTTTCATATGGGACTTTGTCTCAATCTCTTTTAATTGAGCCATATTTAGATTAATGAAAAAATTGATTTTGTATGGTGTATAAACCACTTTTACTTTTAATGTAATTCAGAGGGAATATTTTATATACAAATCATTTTAAGAAATGATAAAGAGAATGTTTTTTTTAACGTATGTAGTGATAATGACCTCTCCGCCACCACTAGCATTATTTGATATTTGGATTCATTAACAAGATGTAATGATTTTAAAAGGAAAATAAATATCATATACCATTTTTCATATTTTATTATAGAAAATGGTTTTTATAATGGATTGATTATGTCAATATCTTTAACTGATATCTTGTGATTGAATTATGGAAATGTTATTTGTCCTTTATCCTTGTTCATGTGTTATGATTATGTTATAGTTCTTTGGAATGTTCTGTGATAAACATTAGGTGAGTGTTCTTGAGATAACTCTCCAATGCATTGGGTAGTATGGCATAGTTAAATGTTAATGTTTCATCTAAGAGATTTAGATAATATATCGTGATGGGTATTCAAAACATAATTCCCTATTTAGCTATGAAAGCTATAATGTAGGTATTTTATAGATGCCACAAGTTTCCTTTATGATTTAGGATTTCTATGTGTTATTCATATATCTTATGATTTCATGAAGTATGTTAAATATCATATGTTATATGAGTGAAAATTATTATTTCATTGTTGTAATGAATTGGTGGACTAATTTTTATTTTCTTATTTTATTACCCTTACTGGGATTTTTCTTCTAATCCCATGTTTTAACATTTTTTTAACAGAGTATAAGGAAGGTTAAGAGAAAGGAATAATTCAAGAATATTTCTATCAAGAATATTATTCTTGTTTTGTTTAATAAATTTTATTTTAGTGAAAATAATTGGTTAGAGTAGAAGTGTCTAATTTGTAATATTTGAGATGTAATGTAATGGTTTTAGACTAATTCTCTATAACTATTTACCTAAAAAGATCCTCAATGTGAATTCTTGATTTAACTCAATATTAAGTAATGTTTTAAGGTTGGGACCTTATAATTTGTAACATAGGTCTGTTTAGAAAACATTTGGATTTAGGATATTATTAAATGAAAATCGATATTTTTTTTAATCATTGGTAAGATTAAAATGATATAGATTTTGACGATTACCATGATACTTAATCTATGATATGTCTGTGTTCAGAATGTTTTTTTAAAGAGGAAACCTGGTAACTGTTCATTGGATGGTATAAAGTGGGAAATGACCTTCCAAATCAGTATCTTGAGATAGTCAGAATCAGAATTGAACAATTTTTTTGTAGTGATAGATCAGTTGAATCAGGTGATAAATGGTGTTTGTGTGTATAGAAAATATTTTGGTATATTCTAAATGTTCAGAAAAGCGTAAAAGTAATTTAAGGGATTTATTAAACACTATAAAAGAAAAGAAACTATATGGAAAATTCATGAAGTGTGAGTTTTGGAGACAAAAAATTTCATTGATTGGTCACATTGTTTCTAAAGATGGAACAACTGTTGACCCTTCAAAAACAAAAGTTGTTTAAGAGTGTCCATGACCTAAAAATATCACAAATATTTATAGTTTTTGTGGTTTAGTAGGTTATTAATGGAGGTTTGTTGAAAATATTTCATTTTTATCACACCCACTTACTATGTTAACTAGAAAATGTCTTAAGTTCATCTGGAGAAAAGAATTTGATGAATGATTTCAGGAATTGAAAATAAAATTGGTGAATGCTCTAGTTTTGACATCGCCTTCCAGAAATGGTGAATTTGTTTTCTATAGAGATTATTCATTGGATGGACTTGGATGTGTCCTTATGAAGAATGATCATGTAATTTTTTATTCATCATGTCAGTTGAAACCTCATGAGTTAAATAATACTACACATGTTTTGGAATTAGCATCTGTTTTTTTACTAAAAATTAGGAGGAATCATTTGTATGGCGTAAATTGTGAAATATATACTGATCATAAAAATTTGAAGTATATATTCACTAAGAAAGAATTAAATAGGAGGTGGAGGAGATGTCTAGAATTACTCAAGGATTATGATGGCATGATCTATTACCATCCATGAAAGGCAAATATAGTGGATGTCGTGTTTAGTCGAAAGAGTAATGCTACATTAAACATGATACGTTTGGAATGAGATCCTTTGTTTTTTGATTTGATGAAATTTGGATGGATGTTTTTTGTGTAGGAAATTCTTTTGTTTTGTTTCAGGTTTCAGTAAAATCATCCCCAGCAGATAGAATAAACCAAACGTAGAAAGAAGAGAATGAGTTGTAAAAAAAGATAGAATTGGTTCAGAAGGGTAACTTACCTGAATTTAACATTGATAATGATTGTGTTTTGAGGTTTGGAAGGAGGTTTTGTGTTCCTTTTGATTCATAGTTTAATAATGAGTTGTTATTTAATGCTCATAGTTTTATGTTATTAGTTCATCCTGGTAGTACAAAAATATGTAAAGCTCTTCAGGAGTATTAATGTTGGGATGGAATGAAAAGAAATATTGCTGACATTATTGTGAAGTGTTTAACATGTCAAAAGGTTAATGTAGAGTTATAGTTACTGAAAGGGATTCTTTAGTCCTTTCCAATACTAGAGTGGAAATGGGAAACTGTGTCCATGGATTTCATAATAGGATTACCAAAGACTTCTCGATGTAAAAATGAAATTTGGGTTATTGTAGATAGATTGATTAAATATGCTGATTTTCATTCTATTCAAGATACTCTATCTCAAGATCATATTTCTGAATTATACATTAAAGAGATAACCAGTTTACACGATGTTACCCTCTCCATTGTATCTGACCGTGATTCCATGTTAACTTTTAACTTTTGGAAGGGCATTTAGAAGTCGTTGGGTACTGAATTAAATCATAGTACAAATTTTCTTCATCAATCATATGGGTAGTTATAAAAAAAAATTCAAAAAATGGAATATATTATACATTCTTGTACAATGGATTACCATAGATGTTGTTACCAAAAACTTTCATTGGTTGAGTTTTATTACAATAATAGTTTTAATTCCAGTATATAGATGACACTGTTTGAGGCATTATATGGAAAGTGGTGTACAACTCTAGCTTTTAGGGATAATGTAGGTGAAATAATATTAATGGGACAAGAATTGGTAGAAGAGATGGAATAAAATGTTTAGTTGATTTTGAAGCCCATGAGAACAACTCAGAATAGTATGAAACATTATGCGGATAACTGGAAGAAGTATAATTATTTCGAGGTATTATATCATGTCTTTCTCAAAGATTCACCATGGAAAAGTGAGATGGGTTTGGGTATGAAGGAAAAGCTGAGTCTGAGGTTCATTGGACCCTACGAAATCTTGGAGAAAGTTGAATTAGTTTCCTACAGAGTTGATTTACATCAATTTTTATCCCATGTAATCAATTTGTTTTCATGTTTCAATGTTATGAAAGTATATTATGGATCCATATCATGTTATGAGTCCATAGGTAGTTTAGTTGGAAGAGAAAATTTGTTATGAGGAATAACCCTTATGGATTCTTGACTGGAGAGAGCATGTGTTGTGGAATAAGGTAATTAATCAGGTAATGGTTTTGTGAAAAAACTATATGGTTGAAGATGCAACATGGAAATCTGAAAATAATATTAGGGATAAATACCCCCACCTATTTGATAAATGAATAGAATTACGGGGACACAATTCCCAAAAGCGGGGAAAGATGTGACATCCTAGGTAAATAAAGAATATGAAACATTCATATTTATTAATATTGTGTGAATTAAATATTAATTTTACATTAAAGGGTATTCTATTTCCGATGGCGTACTCTGCACGTAACAATGGATTTCTTTGAAATCATATGTTTCACACTACATTGAGTTATACCGAAAAATAATATAATAATTATAGTATTTTAAATTATAGTTAACGCATTACCATTGTATTGGAAGGAATGAATATAACGAACAATAATTTGATTATACTTGTATGTTAAATTTCTTTACATTTATCCAATAAATTTTATAGGCTTACTATTAGAATGAATCCTATTTAGAGCATGGAATACTCAAAATTCATCAAAAGGTCGTTTTACTACCTTTTGATGGTGAACCCTTTTTAAATCCAATTTTTGTCACTTTTATATGTTAAATTTGACAAAATAAAAGTATTATTTAGAATAAGAACATAAAAATTTACATTGGATGAAATTATGACATTTTACTAATAAAGTTATTTTTTTAATGAATAGTGAAAAATACTGGGTTTTAATTCAATACCACATTTTATTTTAATTTATTTATTTAGTTAGATTATACTTCTATTTGGTTTTAAAGTGTAATATGATTATATTTTTACCGTTTAATAAAATTTTGGTCTTTTATGTAATTTCACTTTTAAATTGGACATAAACACATGTCAATCTTTTTGTAGCTTTTACTTCTTAAAAACTCGTTTTTTGGTTTTGACAATGAGAATTAATTTAAAATTATTTTCTTCCAATTATGTGATTTGAATTTTGAAAAACTAATTGCATATTTTAAATCAGGAGATCCAAATTGTGTAAATATATACCTTTTATTTTTTAGACATTATTAATAGTAACATCAGTAATTATTTTATTTACCGTGGTTAAAGGTTAAATTTGGTAAATCAGGGTAAAAATAATATTATAATAATATTAAAATACCCTAACAGATTTCCTAACCCTATTGGATTAGATATCACTAACCATATGCATCTATGAGTCGATTTTAGAACCGCATGGAGCCACTTGTGTGTGAAAATGACATTTAATTTAATTAAATTTAATGTTAAAGAAAATATAACCTAAACATGTATCTTCTAGTAAAAAGTGTTTTAATATGGGTTTATATAAGTTATATCATCGACTATAAGTAGTAATTTGAAATATAAGTGGATTTTCTACACAATGGTATTATAGTTATAATTTTTAGATATTAAATAAATATATTTATTTATTACTCATGCCCTCTTGGATTGTCCAAACTCTACCCAAATAATCTCCCAACATACCTCTCTTACTCCTAGAATCTTTAACTTTGGAAGAAGAAATTTCAAAAGTGCCTTTTGGCTCAAATCAAATGGAGTTACATGTTTTAAGATGTAACATCTTCTCTAACGTTCCTTTCCATTACTTTACTTCTTCACTACAGATTCTATTATTATTATTTGATTAGATAACAAAAAAAGTATCATAAATATTCTCGTATTTTTTATGAGAATGATTCTAACTACACTTACATAGACCTCTATGTAATTGATATGAACATACTGTTTCTGTGTACGACGAACTACAACCTCACAAAACGATGATTGTTCAATTTTTCCCTACAACTTTTCATGGTGGCCATTATGATGTAAATGTATTTATATGTGATATATAAAGTTTTTATAGTGTCTCTATACTGCTGTAATTTTAATTTCTATCATATCTTTATGGTTTCCATAATTGGTAAATATGATAATTTAATTTGAGGAAGTGCAGACTACCACGCCATCAAAGTGATATGACTCGTTCATTCCATACATGGAACATATAAAGGTTTGCGTTAATGAACATATATAACATATATAAGATATGATATTATATGAGAATTATATATATACCTATATATCAGTTAGTTTTCATTTCTTTAAATATGAAAAAATAAATGAAAGTTGCGTTAATGCATACTTACGACTTACCATCTCCATGAATGGTGCATTTCATTTCTTATCTCCAAATGTCATGTACTATTAGAAATAAATATATATAATGGATATATATGATATATATGGTATCTAAATCATGAATAGCATTCTATAGATAATGGATTTTTTACGATATAGACAATTTTTAGTTATAAAAAGTTCATTTTTGACTCAAATACCGAATATCAACAAAACGACCGATATTAACTTAAATGATTATGTATTGTTTATAACCTAGAAATAAGTGACATAAAAGAAATAATAAACATGAAAATGGTTATGAATCAATTATAAATTAACTTATTATTATTATTTAGGAAGAACAAGGAACATACACGACGAGGCATATTCAAGGTAAAGGAACCCTTCACCCACCTCTTTTATTAAAAGAATTCTTTTTTTATGTAATCTAATTTCCATTTTCATATATTGGGATATGTTATTATATATCCTTATTTATATAAATTTTATTTTTATGTGATGAGAGACCCTTTTCTCTCCCATCATCTAATTTTCGGAATTTTAAAGTGACGTCGTTAGACTACCGAATTTTCACAAGGGACTTCGTCTCAATATCCTTTCGTTGAGGCATATTTTGATTTATACACAACTTGATTTTATATGGTGTATAAAACCCTTTAATTTCAATTTCATTCAAATGAAATATTTTTTCTATGAAATTTTTTACTAAATGACAAATGGAATGTTTCTTTTTAATTTACCCGATGACAACGACCTTTCCACCGCTGCGAGTATTATTTTATATTTGGCTCCATTAACAAGTTGTAATGTTATTAAAAAGAAAATAAATACTATATACCATTTTAAAGTATATTTTTATTGAAAATTATTTTTATAATGGATTTATTATGTCAATATCTTGAACTGATATCTTGTAATTGCAATTTCGAAATGTTATCTTTCATTTATGATTGTTCATGTGTTATGTTTTTGTAATTGTTCGTGGGAATTGATAACATATATGGGTGGTTCCATGATAAACCTAGGGCGGGTGAGCATAAGATAGATCTCTAATTCATTGGGTAACGTGATAGAGGTAAATGTTAATGTTTCTCCTAATAGATTTAGGGAATATACTGTGATGGGTATTCCAATCGTAACTCCATATGTAGCTATGAAAGCAACAATGTAAGTATGTAATGGATTCCATATGTTACCTTTATGAATTATGATTTCAATGTGTTATTCATAAATCTTATGATTTCACGAGGTATGTTAAAGTGATTATGTTATATGATGAAAAGTATTATTTCATTTTTTTAATGAATTTATGGACTAATGTTTTCTTTTCTTATTTTATCACCCTTATTGATATTTTTATGCTCATCCCATGTTTTTGAAATGTTAATCACCGGTTATCACGAATGCAAAGAGAAAGGAATATTTAAATAAGATTTATATAAAAAAAATAATTCTTGATTTGTTTCAAGAATTTTATTATTGTGAAAAAACTTTTGTTTGGGTAGAAGTTTCATCTTTGTAATATTTGAGATGTGCTGTAATAATTATGGAATAATTCTCTTATATTCTACACTTGAAAAGTCCCTCAATGTGAATCATTGATTTAAATAATGATTAAGTAATGTTTTATGGCTAGGGCCTTATAATTGGGGCCTACTAAACTTATTTTAGCACCATTTACTATCCCTTAATGGTATATATATAAACACACACACATATTAATAAATTTAAATTCTATAATATATGTACTTTTACATATAATAATATATAATTTAAAATATTTCAATATATATATATATATATTATATGTTGATGTAAATAAATATATATATATATATATATATATATTATGTAAATTTTAAAAAATAATTTTTTATGATATTTTATGCATGGACTCATGTATTTGTAGTAATATATAATATTGTCATTTTTACACTCACTACATTATATAAATGTATAAAATAATATTTACAAGATATGTAGGTAAAGGTGCGTTTGTATTAATTTCTAAATTCATAATTATTATTAAATAATTATTATCAATCATAACTATGTTCTTTATTATAAATTAATTATAATTTCGTATTATTTTGTAAATAATAATTGTAAATTTAATTAATTAAAAAATAATAATCATATTATATTTTAATATATAACACTCATTTTTATTTAATATAATATTTTTATAAATTTAATCTATATAAATAAATAAATAATTTGTATTTTTTATTTTTAATATTATATATGAATTGATTTTTTTATATTCTTGTGTAATTTGTAATTTGTACAATTAGTATATATATATATATATTCACATATTTATAAAATTTACGATATATTCTTATAAATTAAATTATGAAGATATATAAACATATATATATATATTAAAATATATGTTTATATTTATTAATAATTATTAATTATTATTGATTTTTTTGGTTAGATATTATATACATACATATTTATGCATATCTGTGTGTGTGTGTGTGTGTGTATACATTTTTTTGTATGCCTGTATATTTATATGTATATATACATGTGTGGGTGTAATAATAGAATTATGCATGTACTATATATCTCTCTCCCACAATGTATATATTAATTATTAATATAT
The DNA here is from genome assembly GCA_963277665.1 of Viscum album. Classification (NCBI taxonomy): domain Eukaryota; kingdom Viridiplantae; phylum Streptophyta; class Magnoliopsida; order Santalales; family Viscaceae; genus Viscum; species Viscum album. Next base: position 258,286,854 of record OY728125.1, on the reverse strand, counting down.
TCATTTTTAATAATCTATAATACTATAATATTATATTCGTATATATATATATGCCTGTGGGAGCACACACATCCTCACACATGACAAGTAATCATTGAATGGACTTCTAGTAAAAAAATAATTTATATATTTTTAAAAATATATTCAATATATATTTTAGTTTATTATAATATTATATATTACAAATAGTTAAATTTCCTCTATTAAATATCATAATAAGAAAAATATTTTTTGAAAATATATTTAATCATAATTAAATTGTGAAAAAATTTAAAACATATATTCATTGTATAAATGAAGATAAAAACCCATTTCTGATGGATCATTTTTTCATGTTGTTATGATAAAAGGATAAAAAATAATGATTTATTTAATACGTGTTTTTAAAAATTAACCAAATTTTATAAAATTATCACATGTAATGGAAACAATATTAAAAAATATAGGTAACTACCAATTTTTTGTTGTGTTTTTTATTTATTATTATTTTCTTCATTCAATAACTAGTTATTGGAAATATCTTTTATCTATAAAGAGTTTATGTGATATGTTTAAAAATTATTTTTCCTTACTAAAATATTATTTAAAGTAATCTACATGAACATGTTAAAACAATATTTTAGTAAATAGAGAACAATTCCTATAGAAAAGGTTTTATTAGATTAAATTTAAAAAGTATTATCCCTCATTAAAAAATTATAATTGCATTAATAGCTAGATCTGAAATTTATAAAAAAAATTAAGTACAATTTTAGCATTTGATGTTCACAAAATGAGATTATGATTTACATATCAATTAAATAAATTGATCATATAAAATTTTTAACCATGGTTTCATTCTAGGGATCCTTGTCATAGTGGATCAATCAAATTAAAATCCATTAACATACAAAACATTTATAGTTGATTAGGGTTTATGAAATTAAAATGAATACTTTGACCCAATTATCTATAGGGTTGATGATTCTCAATAGATAGTGTTTCCAACACACTCCCATACACATAGATATTTTTGATCCATTTAAAAGATCCCTTTTAATGGTAGGAGGATTCATGTACTTTTATAGATATACCTTCGGTTTGTTATTATTCTCGAGGATGGCAGATTCAGGTCATACCACCCTTGGGAGGGGGGATTATTTCCTTTATTAGGAGACTTTTAAATATTAATGAAATATTCATGAATTCTACCATATATTAATTTTATTACTAACTAACATTGTTAATTTTTTCATTGATACCATATAGTTTTGGGAGCTTCAATATATTAGAGACACTCAATCATTCCCATACAGGTTTAACAAAATATGGTTTAAAGGAACACATCATGGCACTATGATGTTTTTTATAACATAGGGAGATTTAAGTGCTATGAAATTTCGATTAGGACTATTAGAGGGGATACCAAGATAAAATTTGGTCAGGAATAAGAAACCACTTAGTCCAGTGCCATATAATATGACACATAAAATCTTCTAATGTTGGACATAAGGATAAATGTAGATCCTTTTAATGTAATCCAATAAGTGAAAATGGTGTTCCATCAAAATTCCTTTATATTTAAATTATTCTAAATAGTATAAAAAGATATGAAATAGTTGTTATGTTATGTTGTTCAGAGACGTGATGCTTGGATTATAAGGACCCAGCCTTAAAAAAATACACAATCTTGAATGAAATGAATAATTCACATTGAGGATATTTTTAGGTTTATAGTTTTAGAGAATTAGGCCAAAAATATTACATTACATCTCAAGTATTACAAAGTATACACTTCTACCCAGTTTCCATTTTTTTCACAAAAATAAAAACTCTTTAAAAAAATATTTATATCTAGTTCCATGTTTTTGATAGTATGACTTTTCCTTGATCCCATCCTTGACCATTTTCATCTTTATGTCCTATGAAGAACATTTCAAAACATGTGATGGCCAGTAAAGGCTCTGTAAGGGTTATAAAACAATGAATGAAATCATTAGATTATAATAACATACATAACATAAGATCTTTAACATACCTCATGAAATTATAAGATTTAGGAATAACACATAGAAATCATAAATCATAATGGTAACTTGTTGCATCCATATCATACAAACATTGTAGCTATCAAAGCTATGTAGGGAGTTACATTTTGAATACCCATCATAGTATATTCAATAAATCTATTAGGAGAAGAATTCATGTTTACCTCCGTCATGTTACCCAATGCATTGGAGAGCTATATCGGGCTCACTTTCCCTAGGTTTATCACAGAACCACCCGTATACGTATACAATTCCCAAGAACCATAACATATTCATAACACATAAAACAAACATAAATGAAATATAAAATTGCCACATTTCAATCAAATTATATAATTTAAATATATCAACATTACAAATCCATTATCAAAACCATATTCAATACCGAAATATGTAAAAGAGTTTATGGTATTTATTTTCCTTTCAAAAACATTACTACTTGTTAACAAAGCCAAAGATCAAATAATACTCATGGCGATGGAATGGTCATTGTCACTGCTTAAGTTAAAAGAAACATTATTTTTTTTGTCGTTTAGTAAAAAGAATTGTAGAAAAAGATTACCTTTGAATGAAATTAAATTTCAAGGGTGTTTATACAGCATATAAATGAAAGTCATGGATAATAAAAAATTTGCCTCAATGAAAGGAGATTGAGACGAAGTCCCTTACCTCTTGTCTGATTTGACCCGTTCGTTCTTTAATCTCCTGAATAATAAAATAAAGTTAATTTGTACTTTCTTAAGATCTTTTTTCAAGTTTATTCTTCCTTTTATATCACTTATTACCTTGTTATAAACATTATCTAATCATTTATGTTAATAATGGTCGTTTTGTCGATATTTGGTACTTGAGTCAAAAATGATCTTCATATAATTACATGTTTTTCATGTGGTCAAATATACATTATATCTAGATTTATATTCATGATGTAGATATCATATATATATATATCTAGTATATTTATGTTTTTATAATACTACATAACATTTTTAGATAAAAATGAAATGCACCGTTCATGGAGACGATAGGCCGAACGTACGCATGAACACTTATTTCATTTATATTTCTTATTTTAATGGAATTAAAAAATAATTATAAATAGTTATATTATAATTCCAGTATAATATCATATAAAATATAATTAAATTCATCCTTTATACATCCCACATACGGATCTAATGAGTCATATCACTTTGAGGGGGCAGTAGTCCGCACTTCCTCCAATGAAATTATCACCTTTACCCGTAATGGAAACCATAAAGGTATACTATAAATGGAAAATAAAAAAGAATAAAGAAAACATAAAAATAATATATATCATATATAAATACAGTTCCATCATAATTTCCACCATGAGAGGCGGTAAGAGATAATTGAACAATAATCTTTTCATGAGGCGTTAGTTTTCCATCTACAGAAACAATATGTTCTTTACCCATTGATGATGTGTGTGTAAGTTTAGTTCAAATAAATCTCATTAAAATATCATTTTATATTGAGGATACATATTTTGTTATAAAATAATTGAATAAAAAGTGTTTATGGGGTTGGAGAAGTAAAATAATACAAAAGAATATAAGAGAAGATGTTACCTTTAAATCGGGTAACTCCCTTTGGTTTTAACCAAATGGGTTTGTTGATGTTCATTATGTCGAAGTTAATTATTCTTGGAGGAGTAGAGGTATATATGAATCTTAATTGGGCAGAGCTTGGATGTGCCAATGGGCTTGAGAGGTGTGATGAATGAGTTAGAGGTGATGGCTTTTTATAAGGGGAATAAGAAGCTCTTTAAGAAAGTGTGAAAATATTATTTTACTACATAATGATTTTAGGTTTTTAAATGTCTAAAACATATTATAGTAGAAGATACGATGACTCATGGTAGAAATAAAAACATCCAAAAAGAATTGGATTGGCTTTGGAAATTATTGTAATCATTATAATCATATTTATTTAAATCGTTTATCAATGAGGTAAACACTTCATCAATATTGTGTCATAAATATTTTAATTTATTCAATGTATAAAAATAATTAAAAAAATAAGATGTTATAGGAAATAATTTTAAATTTCCAAAAAATATTAATAGTTGAAATGATAACTTATATAACCCTATGTAATAAATAATTTACCAAACAATATTTGTTTATGTCATTTTTGTCATTACGTTATGTCAATTAAAATAAAGTGTCATTATCAGTCCCTAGTGGCCCCATGGGGTCCCAAAATCGACCTAAGGATTTCCATGGTCAGCTATATATCAAATAATAGGATTATGACTCAAGTTAGGGTAATTTAATATTATTATAATATTATTTTTTTACCCTTAATTATGATATTTAACTTTTAACCATGGTAAATAAAATATTAACTGATGTAAATAATCATAATGCATAAAAATAAAATATAACTATATACACAATTTGGGACTCCTGATTCCTAATATGGAATCCATTTTTTCTGAATTCAAAACAAATATGTGGAAGAAATTAATTTTAACTTTATTCCTGCTTTCAAAATAAATGACGTTTTTTAAGAAATAATAACTATCAAAAGATTGACACTTGTTTATGTCCAATTTGAAAGTGAAATTAATTTCAATAACCAAAATTGGATGAAATGGTAAATTTATAATCTAATTACACTTTAAAACCAATTAAAAAGATAATCAAACTATATAAATAAATTATATTAAAAGGAATTTTTGAATTAAAATAACGTATTTTCACTATTGATTAAATAATGAACTTTATCAGAAAAAATAAAAATTTCATCTAAAAATTATTTTTATGACCTGAATATAAAGAATAATATATTTTTTTTCAAATAGAACATATAATAGTGACAAAAACATGATTTAAAAAGGGTCCTCCATCAAAAGGTGGTAAATCTACCTTTTAAAGAATAATCAAGTATTTGTGATTATAATTGGATTCATTCACATTTTATGTATCTAAATTTTATTGGATAAATTTAAAAACATTTATCAAACATGTATAATAATATTGTAGTTAGTTCTGATCATTCTCACCAATACAACGACTAGGCATTAACTACCATTTAAAATAATAATATTATATTATTTTTGTGCAATGTAAGATTTCAAAGAAATCTATTGTTGTGTATCGGGTACACCATTGAACATAATAACCCCTTTAAGGTAAAATTAATATTTAATTCACAAAATATTAATTAAAAATAAAATTTATTATTTATTTATTTATTTGGGATGTTATATCCTTCCCCCCTTTTGGAAATTTTGTCCTCGCAAATTTATTCACTTATCAAATAAATGGGGGTATTTATCCCTCACATCATTTTCATATTCCCACATTGCCTCTTAAACCATATGGTTTTTCCAAAATACATTTACCTAGTGAATTACCTTATTCCATTATACATGCTCTCTTTGGTCAAAAATCTGGACTGGTAGTTCCTCATAAGGGACATTCTCCTCCAACTGAACTACCTTTGGACTTAAAACATGAGATGAATCTGGCATATACATTCTCAAAATTGAATCATGAAAATAATTGTGTACCTAGGATAAACATGGAGGTAAAGCCACTCAATACGCAACTGATACAAATTTCTGTAGGATTTCATAAGGTCCAATGATCCTCAGACTCAACTTTCCCTTCTTACAAAAACACACTATACTTTTCCCTGGAGAAACATTGAGAAAGACATGATCACCTACCTCAAAAGAAGGATCCTTCCTCTCATTATCTATATAAATTTTCGGCCAACTCTGAGCTGTTCTCATGTACATCTAAATCAACTAAATTTTTCTACCATCTCTTCTACCATTTCTGGTCCCATCAGCTTTATTTCACCAACTTCACCCCAAAAACTGGAGTTTAGCATTGTTTCCCATATAATGCATCAAATGGAGCCACCTGTATACTAGAATAAAAACTGTTATTATATGAAAATTAAACCAATGAAAAATGATGGTCCCAATTTCCCTAGTAATCTAGTGAAAAAGCACATAGCATATCCTTAAAGGTCTGAATTTTTCATTCAGACTGCCCATCTGATTGAAGATGAGAAGATGCCCTAAAATTTAACTCAATACCCAAAGACTTCTAAAGGCCATTCAGAAATTTAGAAGTAAACCATGGATCACGATCAGAGAAATAGATAGGGGATCACCATGCAACCTGTCAATCTGTTTAAAATGAAAATGAGAAATTTGGTCTTGAGACAATGTATCTGTAATATAAAGGAAATGAGAAAATTTAGTCAATCGATTAACAATAGCACAGATTGAATAATTACCTCGAGATGTCTTTGGTAATCCCATAATGAAGTCCATGGATATATTTTCCCTTTTCCACTATTGCACCGGTAAAGATGAACACATCCCATTCAGTAACTGCCGCTTTTCTTTAACCTGTTGATAAGTCAAACACTTCATAGTAAATTCAGAAATATCTATTTTCTTTCAGTCACACAAGTAACACTACTGATGATCTATGTACAACTTAGTACATCCAGGATAAATAGAAAACAAGTAACTATAAGCTTTATATAACAACAAATTCTCAACTATGAATCACAAAGAACACATAATCTTTTCGCAAACCTCATAACACAATCACTATAAATGTTAAATTCAGGAAATTTACCCATTCTAAACCAATTCTACCTTTTTATACAACTCAACATCATCCTTCTATGAGTGCTTTATTCTGTCTGATAGAGATGACTTCACTGACACCTGAACCAAAATAGAATAATTTCCTGCACCAACAACCTCTCTTCCAAAGTTCTTCAAATCAAAAACCGATATATCTCATTCCCAACATAACATTGTTAATGAAGCATTACTTTTGTGACTCAAAGAATCATCCCCATTATTTTCTTTTCCCAGATGGTGAAGGATCATACAATCATAATACTTGACTAATTCCAACCATCTCCTCTGTCTCATGTTCAATTATTTCTGAGTGAATATATACTTCAAAAAATTGTGGTCAGTATTTATTTCACATTTTACTCCATAAAAATGATGCCTCCAATTTTTTAATGCAAAAAACAATATCAACTAATTTCAAATCATGTGTAGGTTAATTTAACTCATGAGGTTTCAACTAACGTGAAACATAAGAAATTACTTGATAATTATGCATAAGGACACAACCAGGTACTTTCAACTAAGCATCACTGTAAATAACAAACTCACCATTTTTGGTAGGTAGTGCCAAAACTAGAGCATTCACCAATCTTCTTTCGAATTCCTTAAAACAATCATCACTTTCTTTTGTCCAAACGAACTTAACACCTTTTCGAGTTAACTTAGTCATTGGACTAGATAACCGTGAAAATGTTTCCACAATCCTCCTGTAATAACATTCCAAACCAAGAATACTTTGGATATCAGTTATATTTGTGGGTCTTGTCCATTATTCAACAACATTTGTTTTAGCATGATCAATAGTTATCCAATATTTTGAAATAATGTGACCAAGGAGTGAAATTTTCTATAACCCAATCTCACAATTTCTGAATTTCCCAAATAGTTTCTTTTCAATTAATGTTTGCAAGACAACCCTTAAATGACATTCATGCTCTTATTTAATTTTAGAATAAACCAAAATATCATCAATGAACACAAGATGAAACATATCTATGAACTTATGAAAAATTATAATCATAGGATCCATGAATACAGGAGGTGCACTGGTTAAACCAAAACGTATAACAACAAATTCATAATGGCCATATCTAGTAAGAAATGCGGTATTTGGAATGCCTTGTTCCTTTACATTCAACTGATGGTACCCCGACCTCAAGTTGATCTTAGAAATATGATGAATTCCCTAGAGCTGATCAAACAAATAATCGATATGAGGCAAAGGATACTTGTTCATAATAGTAACGTTATTCAATTCTCTATAATCAATGAAAAATATCATTGAAACATCATTATTTTTAACAAATAATACAGGAGAACCCCATGGTGATGTTCTAGGTCGAATGAAACATTTATCTAATAACATTAGCAATTGTTTATTTAACACTAAAAGTTCAATTTGAGCCATTTGATAAGAGGGTTTTGATAATGGCTTTGCATTAGGAAATAAGTCACCAAAAATTCAACTTCCCGATCAGGTATAATACCAGGAAACTAATCATAAAAAACATCAAGGTACTCATTTACCACTAGCACATCATTAATTTGAATAGTTCCTTTATTTTCAACAACATGTTCAAGGTAACATTCATTTCCATATTTTACTAGTTTATCTACTTCCTGATATGTTATCAAAAGTAAGGGTGAATTATTTCACAGAAACTAAAAATATTTATGAAATGAAACCTCTTTAGCTCTATTGTCAATCTTAGCATGATAAACCTAATGACAATCTATACCCAAAATAACATCAAACTCTACTAGAGGCAAAACAATATGGATTGAATGTAGAATCTTTCCGCACACAGGGACAATAAGGTTCATATAATTTTTCTTTCAAAATTTCCTCCTGTTATATTTACTATAAGATCAGGATTCATATCTTGATATGGAATTCCCAAATTACAAGAAAACATCTCAGAAATGAATGAATGTGTAGAACCTAAATAAAACAACACATTTTCATAATCTGAAAAAACAAACAGTGTACCTGATACTACTTCATTTGATGGACCAACATCTACAGAAGTAGTTTCAAAGTACTTCACCACCCCTTTCTTCTTGTAGTCCTGTTTTCCCCCAGTTGATTTCTTCATTAGACATTCATTTGCATAATGACAAATTGAATTTCTCATAAATTATTTTAATGATTTTAAATCACATTTTTTATTACCATTACCCTGATCTTTTTCAGTGCAATTACGGTCTTTATGTACCATTTTACCACATCGGTAGAACATACCAGAATTCAATAGACATTCCCCAGAACTTTTTTTTACCACAATTTTCACAAACTGTAAAATTTTGTTTCTTACCATCATACATTTTTCAATAGTTTTTAGCTTTCACCTGCCACCTTGACCTATTATTCTGTTGTTTTTCAAAGAACACCTGATCATCGGAAAACTACATTTCCACCTTCTCTGCACATAAAACAAGTTTTTCATAACTTTTGAACTCACGATAAGCTAAATCCCTTCAATATAGTGTCTTTAATACTGAGTAAAAATGGTTGATTTTAATATCAAGATCTCATATGAAATTTGGAGCATACCTTGCCAGTCGAGTGAATTTTTCTTCATAAGTAGCCACTGAGTCATAATCCTACCTCAATTCTAGAAATTTCTTTTTCATCCTACGGTGAACCACCGTAGGAAAATATTTCTTGAGAAACACACCTTTGAATTCACCCCAATCAAGATCATCAATCTCCTCAGTATCCCTGATATTTTTCATCATTGACCACCACTGATCATATTTATCATCAAAATAGTAAGGAGCAAGACTAACATTTTAATGTTCATGAACACCGCATAACATTGAAAATATTCACTAGTGCTTTAATCCACCTTTCTACAAGAACATGGTCAGATGATACTCTAAATGATGGGGGATGTTGCCTCATGAAATGATCCACTACTGACATGTTCCTCTATGGTTGATTTGGATGATCTCGTACATGGATACCACCACCATTTATCTCTTGAATCAACTGTTCCATCACTGCAAAAAACTGTTCAGTTCTGATTCTGACCATCTTAGTTTGCTGATTTGGAAGGTTTTTTCCTCCTGATTTCATCCCAACATAGCTGCCATGTTTCCTCTATGGAAAACCATTCTATGCGTAGAAATATCTTAGGTGAAGCAATATGGTAATATGTAAATGAAATATCACTTCAATCATACCATCAATTAATTTATGGACATTAATATAATCATATTATAACATCTAAGGCTATATAAACCGATCTATGATACCTACTATAAGGATCCGGCCTTAAATCGTTAAAGAATCATTAATTAAATGAATAATTCACATTGGGGATATTTTCAGGATTATAGTTTTAGAGAATTAGTCCATAACTATTACATTACATCTCAAGTATTACAAAGTAGACAGTTATACTCAGTTTTCATTTTTTTCTCAAAAATAAAAACTCTTGAAAAAAAAGAATCATGTCTAGTTCCATGTTTTAGATAGAATGACTTTTCCTTGATCCCATCATTGACCTTATTTATCTGTAAGTCCTATGAAAAACATTTCAAAATATGGGATGAGCATAAAAATATCAGTAAGGTTTATAAAACAAAGAATGAAAACATTAGTACATCATTACATACATAATAGAAGCTCTTTAACATACCTCATGAAATGATATGATTTATGAACAACACATAGAAATCATAAATCATAGTGGTAACTTGTGTCATCTATATCATACTTACATTGTAGATATCACTTCTATGTAGAGAGTTACATTTGTAATACCCATCATAGTATATTCTTTAAATCTATTAGGATAATCATTCATGTTTATCTCCTTCACGTTACCGAATTAATTGGAGAGCTATCCTGGGCTCACCCACCCATGGTTTTTCACAAAACCACCTGTATATGAAAATAATTCCCAAGAACCATAACATATTCATAACACATAAAACAAAAATAATGGAAAGGTAAAATTCCCACATTTCAATCACAATATATCATTTAAATATATTGACATAACAAATCTATGACAACCCTGCTTTTTATTACAACTTAAACATGATTTTTTACATAAAACATCTCTGGATACAACAAAGGATATCGAGAGGTTTAGAGTCTTTGGGGATTATGATCATTACATAAAAACGTAAAACATGAAATACAACATCTTTGTTGAAAACTTCCTTTACATGACCACTAAATTCCCTCGTACTTAGCATTGCATGGGATAACCTGAGGACATGCATAAGAAAATGGTGAGCAATAAAGCCCAGTAAGGGGGTACACATGGAATAACATGTGGATTATAATACATGTTAGACAATAGGCATATCAATAGAGAATAAGAGAAACATGAACATAAAGGCATGATAAAGCATGATAATCATAACATGGAAATGTGGCAATAACATGTAACATGGAATTAGCATGAGCCAAGGCTCATTGCACATAGAGCATGAGTAAATACTCATTGTACATAAAGCACGAGTAAACCCTCATTGCACTTGAATTAGTATGAGTCAACACTCATTGCGCATTATGTATCATGATACTATACTTTACCCAATGCATTGGAGCACTATAAGGGCACACCCTTCTTTAACATTTCATTTCATGCATAAGTGTGCCACATGGATCATAAAACATGGATTCATAAAACATAATCATTTATTACACAATAAAGGAATGTGGAATTCATACATGAAACTTTGTAATCAATAAGTAAAGGTGCATAAAGGTGGATACCCTTGATGGAGAAATGTGCATGGTATCCACTACACAATGGCATTGGCTTAGAAAATCAGTGCGATTTCAGTAGCGTAATGACGTGACATAAGAATTAATAAAAATTGTTGATGAGAGAGAAAGGGGTCTCTAGTCATATTTACATGTAATGGAAATTAAGGAGGTCATATATATACATGTCCAAACAATTTTAATGGAATTTAGATTCATGATACAAAATTATTTCTTGAATGTAAAAGGAGAGAGAGAAGTTCCTTTTGGATTTTCAGCATAGTAAAGGGTGTACATGAGAGGCATTTAATGAGAGAGAAAGGGGTATCCCATCATTCAAACAATAATACGGCAGTATGGAGGAGGCGTGAAACCATACCGCAACATTCATAATTGAAGTTAAAATGGAAATATAACTTGAAGAAAATTGGACAAAAATGAGAAAGGAAGAAAAAACCCTTACATGGAAGTGTGCTTCCAATGGCTAGAGAGAGGCTTTTGAGAGGATTATTGGGAGCTTGGGGAACCTTGGGAGGATTATATAGAGAGTTTCACAGAGGTTGGATGAACTACAAAGGCTTTGAGTGAGGTGGAAGTGGGAGCTTGGGTGGGTTTATATAGGAAAGGTGAGAGAATTCTTTATTATTTAGGTTTGGGACACCTTGTATTAAATTAATCCAAACCACAAACCATCCCATGGTTTTTGACCATGATTTTTGGAAAACGGAATAGGAAAACAATATTTTATAAGGCCAAAGTCCTAACTTCATAAAATATTATGGTTGCTTATGTGGAGTTGAGTCACACTCCCGTAGAAATTTATTTAAAAAGGCAAGGTGTTGAATAAGTCTTGAGGGGTCCATTAATGCTTTGATAAGTAAGTAAAACAAACCCAAAATCACATTATTTTAATGTTAAAACATATATTGGCAGAAAATAAAGATTATAGTATTTTATTACTTCACTATTGGGTCATTATGATGTCATAAAACACATTATATATTTAAACGGGATTTAATTTTTACTCAAAAATTTGACTGTCTCAGAAAAATATGAAAAATTCACCATTGGATAATTTCGACATCCTGATTACAAAAATAATGTATATTTTATCTAAATAATTCTCTAAATATGTTAATTTTTAATTTTAAAATAAAAACCAACATTTATAAAAAATTCACAGGTTTGGACCGAAATGGATTTCAAACCTTAATTAAAATTATAATTACATTCATATAATTATAAGATCATTTATATTTAATAAAAATTAATATAATAATAATAATATTTTATTCAAATATTATTTAATTCAAAAATCCATTAATTTAATAAAATATAATTCTTAGTTAAATAATAACTAAAAACACTATTTGTACTTTAAAAACTATTTATAATGTATCAATAATGAAAAGAAATTATATTCATTATTATATACAAAAAAATAATGTACATGAACACAGTACTACTTATTTGATACATAACCCCTTAAAATAGCTGCATAAGACCTAAGGGTAAGGTGTGCGATGGTGACAGACTCTTGGGGTGGCTCGGATAGCATCGATCGAGTGATAATTTCAATCAACTTCCACTTTTCCCATAGACGGTCACATTCGAGCTTGACAAGATGAAGCTCAGCTTGGGCTTGGTCAAGGGGGAAGCCCAAAGACGCCACCTCTTTTCTGAACTCCGACAAATGGGCTTTGTATGGGGAAATTCTACGAGATGAGGCCATTACTTCCTTTGTCTGAGTAAATTTGGATTTATTAAAGCCCTATATTTATACTAATCATGTGATCACTGTTCAATGGATATATTAGTAACGGTCAAAATTCTTATCATAAAACCAAAGAAGTTGACATTTTATATAAACATAAAGAGATATTTAATTATATCAAGAGGGATTTCAATTAATGAAACTTTGGGTCATTACAAAATCCATTATCAAACATTTTCAACACAAAAATACCTAAAAGAGTATATAGTATTTATTTTCCTTTTAAAAACATTACAAATTGTTAAGGAAGCCAATGATCAAATAATACTCATGACGACAGAAATGTCGTTGTCACCGCTTACGTTAAATGAAACATTATTTTTTTGTCATTTAGTAAAATGTCTCGTATAATAATATTCCATTTTAAATAAATTAAATTTCAATGGTGTTTATACAATTTATAAAAGAAATTCATTCATAAAACAAAATATGCCTTAATGAATGCTGATTGAGATGACGTACCTTGCCACGTGTTCGATTTGACCCATTTGTTCTTTAATCTCCTGAATAATAAACTGTAGTTAATTTCAATGTTGTTAAGATTGTTTTTCAAGTTAATTGTTCATTTTATATCAATTATTACCATGTTATAAACATTACATAACCATTTGATTTAATAACGGCCGTTTTGTCAATATTTCGTACTTGAGTCAAAAATGAACTTCCTATAATTACATGTGGTTCATGTTGTAAAATATCCATTATCTACAGAATTATATTCATGATTTAGATATAATATATATCATATATATCTATTATATTTATTTATTTATAATAGTACATAACATTTTGAGATAAGAAATGAAATGCACCATTCATGGAGACGGTAAGCCATACGTAGGCATGAACGCTACTTTCATTTCTATTTCGTAATTTTAATGTAATTAAAACATAATGATACATAGTTATATTATAAATACAGTATAATATAATATATAATATCATTAAATTCATCCTTTATACATCCCACATATGGAATTAATGAGTCATATCACTTTGAGGGGGTGGTAGTCCGCACTTCCTCAAATGAAATTATCGGATTTACACATAATGGAAACCATAATGGTATGATATAAATGGAAAATAAAGATGAATGAATAAAAAATAAAAATAATATATATCATATATAATTACATTTCCATCATAATGTCCACAATGATAGGCTTTAGGAGATAATTGAATAATCCTTGCTTTGGGAGGTGTTAGTTTGGCATCCACAGAAATAGTACGTTCTTTATCCATTAGATGGATGTGTGTGTAAATGTAGTTAGAATCATTTTCAAAACATAAACCTAGTATATTTATTATACTGGTTTTGTTACAAAATAAAACAATAAAATGATCTTATGGGGTTGGAGAAGTAAAATAAAACAAAAGAACATAACAGAAGATATAACCTTTAAATTGGGTAACTCCATTTGGTTTGAACCAAAATGGTTTGTTGAAGTTCCTTCTTCATAAGGTAAGTCATATAGGACGAGGAGAGGGATTTATGGAGGGTAATTTAGTAGAGTATGGACAATCCAAGGGTCTTGAGAGGTGCGAGGAATATGTATGATGTGAGGGATTTTTATAAGAGGGAGGAGGGGCTCTTTAGGAAAGTGTGAAAGTATTATTTTATTACATAATGTTTTTCAAGTTTTAATGGTCCAAAACTTATTAAAGTTGGAGATAAGATGCTTCATGGTCTAAATAAAATCCTCCAATACGAATTGTACAGGTTTTAGATATTATATTAATCTTTATAGTCATATTTATTTAAATGTTTTATTAATGAGGTAAACAATACATCATTATTGTGCCATAAATATTTTAATTTATTTAATGACTGAAAAATTATTAAAAAATATGATGATGTATGAAGGATTTTTATCTTTCCAATGAATACTTATAGTCTAATATATAACATATATAACCCTATGTAAAAATTAATTTACTAAAAGATATTTGTTTATGTCATTTTTATCAATACTTTATGTTAATTAAAATAATGTGTCATTATCACTACCATGTGGCCCCATGGGGTCCCCAAATTGACTTAAGGATGACCATGGTCAGATATGTATCAACAAATTGGATTAGGTAGCATGTTAGGGTAATTTAATATTAGTATTAGATTATTTGATTACCCTTAATTACCATATTTACCTTTTAACCTTGGGAAATAAAATATTTACTGAAGTAATTATTAATAATGTGTAAATATAAAAGTTGCCTATTTACACAATTCAGAAATCATGATTTCAAATATAGAATAAATTTTTCTAAATTCAAAAACATAAAATTGGAAGAAATTAATTAAAAATTAATTCCTGTTGTCAGAAAAGGTGTGTTTTTAATAAATAAAAACTATCAAGAGATTGACACTTGATTATATCCAATTTCAAAGTGAAATTAATTGAAATAGCCATAATTGGATGAAATGGTAAAAATATAATCTAATTACACTTTAAAACCAATTAAAAAGATAGTTTGACCATATAAATAAATTTGATTAAAAGGCAGTTCTGAATTAAAATACAGTATTTTCACTATTCATTTAAAAAATGAACTTTATTAGAAAAATACCAAAATTTCATCCAAATTATATGTTGATGTCCCAACTATAAAGAATAATATTTTTATTCAAATATGACATATAAAAGTTTGAAAACTATATTTTAAAAGGTTTCTCCATCAAAAGGCGGTAAATCGACCTTTTAATAAATATTAGAGTATTTGTGCCTAAAATTGGATTCATTTACATTTTAATCCTCTAGTTTTATTAGATAAATGTAAAAATATTTAACAAAAATGTAAAATAATATTATAGTTAGTTATGTTTATTCTCACAAATACAACGACTAAGCATTAACTACCATTTTAAATAATAATATAATATTATTATTTTTCAACATAAGATTTCAAAGAAACACATTGTTGTGTATCGGGTACGCCATCGAACATAGAATCCCATTTAAGGTAAAATTAAAATATAATTTGAAAAATTTTAATTAAGAATAAAATGTATTATTTATTTATTTACATAAGATGTTACATGGATAACTTGTTAAAGTGTTCCCAGAAATTTAATTTATGGTACTTTTGAAAGGGGGTAACATTATTTATTATATTTTTCATTGGAAACTATATATTATGTGGTATTCCTAGAATTGAAAATAATATTTGACAATGAGGTCTAATGTATCATATGATATGTTTCTTATTTTAGTAATATTTAGGTCATATTCATGGATTTCCCATAAGTGTGTCCACTCACTATCAGTTGATGAATGGAAATGGAAGAAAGACCAGAAAACAGGGGGATATATATAGTTGTGGGATAATTTATAGAATTCACCTAAGATTAAGAAATGCATTTTTTTAGAAGTGGTGAGGATAGCTACAGGTAATATGAACCTATAAGCTATGTATGCATAGCTAAGTAGGTGCCTATGGTGAATGCATGTTTTGGAACATGTATTTGGGTCATCATGTTAAGAAAATAGGTCCTCAGGATTCATATGATGGTGGAATTTTTAATATAGTGTAGTTAGGCAGACCATATTGAGTAATATGAGGTTTCATTGGTAACATCATGAGGGAAACCCATATTAGCATAGGAATATGTGACCGGTATTTCCCTCCGGGTCCAATCAGTAGTGTTGGAAAACCAAATAAAACTATTTGATCATGAGAATAAATAATCATATTGAAGCACAAATTTGTGCATAAATTAGTCTTTTATATTCGGAGGTTATGGTGGAGGGTGAATAAAATTTTATTTTCAATTATAGGACACTGGTGAATGGATAAAATAATTTATTTTCATTTAATATAAGAATGGTGGATGATGAAGGTAAATAAGGTATAGTAATGTTCCATTATTATCAATAACAATGTTACTCAATGAAAGGATCAACCTTGGTTTAAATAATTTGTGATTTGGGACCACTTAAAAATGGTGGGATGTGAAGAAAAACTATTTATTCTTTTAATAGTGGGGTATTACGAGTATTCTTGTCTTTTAAGAATGAATGAGTTTCAATGACTTCTATGAAGGAAGTTACATGAATGGACAACAATAAACGTGTCTCATCAAGGTTCATACAAAAATAGTTATGTATATCCCCTAAAAAAGTTTTATTTGGGAGGGATAAATATCCAGATACTCTGTTATGATGCCCCTTCAATATTATTCTTCGGCCAACACATAGTATATTACAAGAGTTTTCATTATTTTTGTGTGTATTGAGAATTCATCATGAATTATGAAATATGAAATTCAAAATGTAATTATGGAAGTAAAAAAAATAATTACCTCTAAGCATATCATATGATTTTACCAAATAAGATATATATCTCTCTTGAAGTGAATATTTTTTATTTATAATAATTATATTCTAACCACCTTCCAAGGATACGTTATCTTGTAGTAATCATATGACTATGAACTATCTCATCTATGTGATTTTAGGATATTAGCTAATAATGAAGGATGACCACCACCTCACAACAAATAAAATCATATTATGATTATTTTACTCAGCCATAAAGGGATGCATCGAAAACTTTCTTCTGGCTATGAAAGGATTTAGTCATGAAGGATTGAAATTATTTTAATTATTTTTGATTTTTATCATTAATTATTACATTTTTCAATATTATATACTTTAAAATTTCAGTGAATGGTTTAGAATAAATTTTTTAGGATTTAATAAATACCCCTAGAATTGGTGCCTAATCTACGTGAGAAGGAGTTAATTCTAAGGATTTTATATATCCCACATATGTTCCACTCATTTTTTTACCAACATTATTCTGTAAATAGTTTGTAAATTGTTCTTGGAAACCTCATTCAATAGTTTATAATATGTTTTAATCATGTAAAACTCAAACCCTTGGGATTTTTTATTGAATTTATCCAAAAAATGAAATATATTCATGAAACAAATCACCATAAATAACTATTCTTCTATAAATGACTCATGAGTTATATGGATAAAATGACATTATTTGGTAATAATTTATTTGAATCACATAATATAATTATAGATATCATTATCCACAATTCCTATTTAGAGCTCTTATTGTATACTTTCTTCATGGTATTTTTTAGTTCTTAATTTTTTCAGTTTTATTCACCTTGGATGATCTATATTTATGAATGATATTGACATTCATAGAAAAACTTCTTCAATATCATGCATGGGAAACTACTAAATATAGAATAAATATTATTGACAGTGTTGTGGATTTACTTTTTAAATATATGACCCTAAGACATCAAATACACATTGTACTTATGGGAAGGGTTATTATGATTACATCAATCTTAGAGACTATTGATACATAAATTTATACTAATAAGTGACATTATTATTCCCATACCATAAATAGGTAATCATCCATTAAAATGGTTAAGACCCTATCCAATGTTATAAAAATAAAATATAATGGTAATTAGATGAATCATCAGGGACTCTGAATGCTCAAAACGATACATTATTATATATAACTCTATATCCAAAATAAGATTGACACATTATGAAGATTTGTGTTGAAAAAATATTCATCCATCCCAAATAATGGTACTACTGAAAATAGATTGTTCAATTACTCAATCTAGTATGTTTATCCCAAAGTCCACTTCAAAATTTACTAGTGTGATTTTTACTATGTGTATCCAATATAGATAGAGTTCAAGAAGGAACTGATGGTGGTTAGAAATATTGATGTTGTATGAGTTTTACATCTATTCTCCTAGAATATAATTTATATTATTCCTTATTTTATCAGTTTTTGGAGTCCAAACCCAAATAAATTACATTTAATGAATTAATGATTTTGGTATAATCCTTAAGGAAGTGTACATGGTAAAAAGGCTCTAATTTTAGGTGTTATGTATGAAGAGTTCATCCCTCCTCATTATTTATGGGATAATGTATAATGGAATATCCCAGTTTCCAGATAGTTGGTTATATTTGTAATGAAACCTACATGAATGGATCTCTATTGATGGATCAATATTAAATTCAAAATCATGTTTAGTTCTTTATCATAATTTTTTTGAACACCTCAGATAGGGAGACCTCAAATATTCCCACCCATTAAAACTCATAGAATAGTTTTTTCCCACTAGCCAATATTGATGATATGAAACCACACCAAATGGTGTTTGTAGGTCACCCCTAGTCAATCATTTGGAATATCTAGATTCATTTTTACCCACCTTATTTAGTGGGTTCATTCTCTAGATGCATGAGTCTAACACCAGGATTAGGGTTCATAATTTTAAGTTGGAAACAAAATTTTATTTTTATATTGGATTAAAATTGGTAGTACCAATGATATAAAATAAATATCCCATCATCAAAAAAATATTTATAAGGAAGTATTCATTTCAGATTCATTGATCCCTTAAATTTTCTATGTGGTTGGATCAAAACCCTTGTTAGGGCTATAAATTAAACAATGGAAAAATAACTCTAAACCCCTATTTCTAACAATACTTTTTGTGCATCAGCATAGTTTAGTTTGTTCTTCTGGAGGACTAATAAACATGAGTCATTTCAAATTATTGTTACTAGTTCATATATATGTCCTAATCTTCCCCAACCACTATCTTCCCTGTTACACAGATGACAGTTACACAATTAATGAATATCTATTATCTTTTTAATCAAAAATATTAATGGTCAAGAATAATAGGAAATAATATATGATGGATATGCATCCTATAAATATTAGAAGTATTTTTGTTCTGAATTCATAAGATATTCTTAGCTACACATAAAATTATGTGACCGAAACTATATAATTTTTTCACTCGAGATCCAAATAATTGTCATTGATGAAATGGTAAGAATATGAGTCAATATCCCACTATCCAATGTCAATATATGTATTCTAACTATATATATAATGTGATAGACCAAGTTATATCTAGTATATTGATACCTAACCAAGAGCCCTTTTTAATTGTTTTACATTTAATGAAGTTGGAGAAGAACATAATCCTCCACCATAGGTATATAGACATTATGAAATAATTACACAAAAGAATATTCTATTACCACATATACAAAGGAAAACAAATACATATAGGACCATCTACATAATTGTGATGGGTGGGTCTTCTAACATCCATCCTGTTAATTTTTCATTCCTTTAATATTATAGGGAGTGTGACTCTTGGAGGATAACCCAATTTTGTACATTGATCTGGTGTGTTCTCCAGGTGGTGTTTTTATTATGTGGGGTTTGATTATCTAACTGTGCTTAAATTAATTTCATATAAATACCATCCTAAATAGGTGAAAGACAAAAATAAGAACATTTGGAATAATATATAGTCTCTTAATTGTGAATTCTTCTATAAAGAGAAGTTATCTAAAATTTCAAAGAATGTAGTGAAAACTACCAATGAATATATCATTAGTTAAATATTCTTTTTCAAAGAGGTAGATTAAATTATTTTCTACACCAATTCCATTAAAAATGATGTTTCCAAAAATAATATTGCATAAATTTATTTATATTTCTATGGGGATAAATGAACATCCAGAATTTTTTAGTTTTATATATAAGGAATTAATTGGATAAAGAAGTATCTTAGGGTATAATGGTAAGGAATAATATTCACCAGCCCTAGAAAGAAATATTTTAGTGCTTGACTACATTTACCAAATGGTTTTTCATTTAGACCACCAATATCTCCTCCCTAAAATCACCCTTTAGTATATATTTACTAGATTAATTAGGAAAGACAACTGGATATCTTTTTTCACATGAGGCTAGAAAGGAAAATATTATATTTATACATTTTTCTCCTAATCCATTCCCACCAATTTTTAGTTATCCACAAACTAGATTAGATTTAGTATTGGAAATAACATACTCATTCCTATCAAATTTTCATGATCTTATATCCTATACACTCTCAAAAGGGACTCCTGTAGAAGTGATAAATTGTGTAATGCAAGAGTTGTCAGAGCCAAAATTTTTCCAAAATATATTGCCTAGGGTTCTAATTGTTTCATGATTAGTGGAAAACAAAATTGATATCAAATACATTGTTGATCATCCTATATTGGATGTTATTGAATATTATTTATCCCTTTATAATTGTGAATTATCATTATTTTTTCTTATTTTTTGTTCATTTAATAAACAAATGTTCATAACTTTTTATAGTCTTCCAAAATTATGATTTGGATTATCTTGTGTCAAAGATGAATTATTTTCACGTGGGCATCCTTGAGGGATCATTTTCCTCATTGATTGGATAAATTTCATCATTTAAGATATTAAAATCCCCATTAAATTACCTACTTATTAAAACATTAGATGAGGTTATATTTTTCAAAGAGGTCAGTCCTCAAGATAATAAAGGTGGACATCCACACCATATTAAATATAGCCTATAAATTTTTTACTGAATAAAATGTTATTGATATTAATTTTAATATTCCTAATGTTTTTCATTCAATTATATGTAGTTGCTACATTAGTGTCCCAAGTGATGAAAATCATACAGGATTAGACTAGTTTGGTTCTAGTTTACATAGGAGGCATTGAGGCCAAACCCCCATTATGTGACTTAAATAAACATTATGTGACGATCCTTATGATAGATTCAAAATCGGACATGGAGTATACTGCATGTAAATATAGGGTTATGTAAATGATGTGAAAGAGTTTATAGAGGTTGGTACATGAGACCTCTTTGACATTATTGATTATTAATTTCATCGATCATAAACTATGTTCATGACTCTATGTTGTGTTGGATATTTTTAACATGTAATCATTGTTAGTGTGAAGGAGAAAACTAGATCCTGGAAGTGAAAAAGGTTCATTAACTTGATGTTCTCAATTAAAAAATCATTGAATTCCATAGTAGTATCTAAACTATGGTGATTGAGAAATAATCCATACATGTAGTAGATAAAGAGGTATGAAAACATTATGACATAAAAAGTATCACTGTGGTGGAATTACTCTTTTATGTGTTGCGTACAATTGAAAATGAATCCAAGGAGTACGAGAGAGTTTATAAAGGTCAGCAATCTCTAATTGATGTTGGTTCAGTAGAATAAGTGTTGTTAATTTACATTAAGGAAAACATACTATATTGTTTAGTGGTATTGGTCCACTAATGAATAAAATAAAATTTTATCCAACAATGAGTCTCTACTGAGTATTCCCTATAACAATATTTTTTCACTATTCTATTTATAATAATGATATAGGCTCAAAAATATGGATTTCCCTTTCCATATTACTTATAAATGATCTAAAATATATTATTTTCATTTAATAAAAATTTCTTATTTCCATTTTTGACTCTCAGTTTGCAATAAATGATACAATTAAAAAAATTAATATCAATATAATGTAATCTACATGAACATTTTCTAAATTGGAAAATGTAAATCATAAAATTGAAAAACATGAGTTGATATATATAAAAATATTTAATCTTGTAAACATGTTCTCTCATAGTGGTGAATTACACCCTAGAATGGTATTATATTTACTATCACATTAATAATTTGAAATTATTTTCAAATAAAATAAAATGAAATTTAGTTTCCTTCTAAGTGTAACACCCGAGGTAAATAAATAATATGACATTTTCATATTTATCCATATTTGTGAATAAAATATTAATATTACTTTAAAGGGGAAGCTATGCTCGCTGGCGTACCCAACACGCAACAACGAGTTTCTTGGGAATCTTACGTTGCACTCTAATAATAAAATAATATTATTTTAAATGGCAGTTAACATGTAGCCGTTGTATTGGAGAGAATTGATAGAAATAACTAAAATATTATTATATATGTTTTTAAATGTTTTTACATTTATCCAATAAAAGACAAAGGCTTAAAATACGGAAAGAATTCAATTTTAGGCTTTTATACCCTAATTTTCACTAAAGGTTCACTTATCGCCTTTTGATGGCGAACTGTCATTAAATATAGTTTTGATCACTCTTATACATTCTTTTTGACCAAATAAAACTCTTCTTTAGAATCAGGACATCAAATTTTACTTTGTTTAAATTTTTGGTATTTTTCCGATAAAGTTCATTTTTTTAATGAATAGTGTAAAATGTTGTATTTTAATTCAAAACCTCTTTTTAATATAATTTATTTATATGATTAGATTATCATATTAATTGGTTTTAAAGTGAAATTAGAAAATATTTTTACCATTAAATCAAATAGTGGTCGTTGGAATTAATTTCACTTTGAAATCGGACTTAAACCAGTGTCAATCTTTTGATGCTTATTGTTTCATAAAAACATGCTATTTGCTCTGACAGCGGGAATTAATTATTAAATTAATTAATGTGACATATATGTTTTGAATTTTGTAAAATAGACTTCATTTTTAAATTCGGAATATCAAATATATCTTAGGGTGATTTTTTGGGATTTTTCTGAAAAAACTTCAATTTTTGATGAATAGTGAAACCACTAAGTGGTACTTATAAAAACTGATTTTTCATTTAAATGAAATTTTACCACTTCTGTGTTTTTAATTTCAAAAATCCGACATACATGGTTGTCATTAAGAAGTAAAATTTGGTTCAATGAGATTAAAATAATTTTTTGGTGAATAGTAACTTTTAAGTTCTTAATCGCGATTAGTGGTAATTAGTGTAGTTTAGGGTAAAAATAAAGTTTTAATAATATGAGATGAGCTTGACACATGTCCTACCCTCATTGGATGTGTCTTGGCCGACCAAGACAAGCCATGGGTCAACTTGGGGATCCCATGGAGCCACTTTGGTTGGGAAATGACATAAATAACTTTTTATTTAATGTTAAAGTAAAAATGACACACACATGAGATGTTTTACTAAAACAATTCTTACATGGGGTTAGACAAGCCAGATTTTTTACTATAAATATTCATTAGAAATATAAAACGATTTCCTACATCATAGTAGTTTTTTTTATAATTTTTAGACATTAAATAAATTAAATTATTTATGACATCATGACGATGCAGCGATGACCTCATTATTTAACGATTTAAATAAAATATAAAGATAATGTAATATCTAAGACCTACACATGTCAAAAACCTATTTGATGAGTGGATTTCGAACCCTTATCAATTTATCCTTGAAATACATCAATTTTGGACCTTTTAAATCCGAAACTATTTTGAAAATAAAGTAACATTTTGTAACATTACAAGAGTGCCCCTCCTCTCCTCTTATAAAAGGCCCCCACCTCTACCTCCTTACCCACACTCCCAAAGCCTTTGGCTCGGCCAAACCCTACCCATTGTGTCTTTCAACTTCCCTATATTACTCCTTTAAGCCTCACTATGGGCAGAAGTCTTCCCAAGGAAGTCTTTGAGCTCAAACTAAAGGGAGTTACCCGATTTTAAGGTAATGTCTTCTTTTGAGTCCTTTAGTATTATTTTTCTTCTCCACCCCCCTAAACTATTTTTATTCTTTTCTATTGTAACAACTAATGTATACTCAATATACTAGGATGTTGATATAATATGTATTCGAGCTACACTTATACACACCTACATCTAATGGTTAACGAACATACTATTTCCGTGGATGGCGAATTTATGCCTCCCGAAACGATGATTGTTCAACATTCTTTTAACACCTTAAAAGGTGGCCATTAAGATGTCACTATATTTATATATGATATATAATATGTTTATGTTTTCCTTAAGCTTCTGTATTTTTCATTTTGGGCATATCTTTATGGTTTCCATTATGGGTAAACACGATATCTTCATTTTAGAAAGTGCCGACTACCTCCCCCTCAAAGTGATGTGATTCGTTAATGCCATATGTGGGACGTGTAAAGGATGGTTTTAAGGATATTATATACGATGTTATACTGGAATTATAATATACCTTTATATCATTATTATTTCATTCCATTAAAGTATGAGATAGAAATGAAAGTAGCTATCATGCGTACGTACGGCTTACCGTCTCCATGAACGGTGCATTTCATTTCTTATCCCCAAATGTAATGTACTATTAAAAGTACATGTATATAATGGATATATATAATTAATGATATATCTAAATGATGAATATAATTCAGGAATTAAAATATACATACCTCCCATTTAGTTTTAATTCCATTAATATGACAAAGAAATGAAAGTAGCGTTCATGCGTACGTACGGCTTACCGTCTCCATGAACGGTGCATTTCATTTCTTACCTCTAAATGATTATGGGATATTATAAATACATGTATATTCTAGATATATATGATATATATGATATCCAAATCATGAATTTCATTCTGGATATATAGAACCTTTGACCACACAAACAACATGTAATTGTATGAAGTCCACTTTCGACTAAAGAACCAAATATTGGAAAAACAAATATTAATTAATTTAAATGGTTACATAATGTTTATAACATGGAAATAAGTGATATAAAAGGAATAATGAACTTGAAAAAGGTTCTTAAGAAAATAGAAATTAACTCAAGTTTATTATTCAGGACGTTAAAGAACGATCGAGTCAAGTCAGACCCGAGGTAAGGGATCCTACTCCACTCTTTCTTTTTAAGTACACTCATTTATGTCATTCCTTTTAAAGCTCATCTTTCTTGTTATTGGGATGTTATTTTATATTAATATTACTGTAATTTTTATGTTCATGTGATGGGAGACCCTATTCTCTCTCATCAATCCATTTTGGAAGTTTTAAATGGCACCGTTAGGCTACCGAATTTTCGTAAGAGATCTAACCTCTCTCCTTATTTTTAAGTACTCTCCTTTATGTCACTTCTTTTAAGATCCTCTTTTTTATGTTGGGGGATGTTATTTTAAATTAAACTTTCTATAAACATTATTTTAATATTATGAGATACCTTATTTGATCCTATCAACCCATTTTTGTAAGTTTTATGTGGCGTCGTTAGGCTGCTGAGTTTTCGTAAGAGATTTTTCATCTCACTTTTATTCCTGTGAGATTTAGGCTACATTTGCCACAATTTCCTTTGAGTGGTGTATGTACTGTCCATTATTATAATCATTGTGTAATATACTTTCTTTTATGAGTATTTACATCAATGTTGTATTGTCCTTCTTTCACGAGGTGAATGTTTCGAAAGATACCCATGTCGGTAAGGGAACCTTTCACCCTCCTCTTTTTAAAAGACTTCTTTTGTTGGGTATTTTAATTTACATATTTTTATGTTGGGATATGTTCCCATATATCCTTATTGATGTAAATTTTATGTCCGTGTGATGAGATACCCTTTTTTTTATCTCTCATCAACTCATTTTGATGTGACACCGTTAGGCTGTCAAGGGAACTTCTTAACCCAATTTCGATTTCTATGGGTTCAACATGTAGTTATTGAATATTTCATCCTTTATATATGTGTGAATGACCATTGAGTATTTTACACTTAATATCCACTTATATTTGGTGTATTCGTTTGTCACACATAATTATGTAATTGATTTATCCTTAAAACAAGGATACTATCTTTGTAAGGGACTTCGTCTCAATCTCCATTCATTGAGGCATATTTTGTTTTATACACAACCTTATTTTATACGGTGTATAAACCCCTTTGACTTTTACGTTTATTCAAAAGGAATAATTTTTCTACGAAGCGTTTTACTAAACTACGAAGAGGAATGTTTCTTTTACGTACGCGGTGACAAAGACCTTTTCCGCCACCGTGAGTATTATTTGATCTTTGGCTTCCTCAACAAGCTGTAATGTTTTTAAAATAAAATAATTACCATATACTCTTTTATGTATGTTGGTATTGAAAATGGTTTTTATAAAGGATTTTTATGTCGATATATTTAAGTAATATATTGTGATCGAAATGTGGAAATGTTTTCTTTCCATTATATTTGTTTAATGTCTTATTATTTTATAATGGTACTTGAAAATTATGACGGGTGGTGTCGTGAATACCAGGACAGGTGGTTACATTATAACCTCTAATGCATTGGGTATGGAAGTCGGTCGTATGTCTATTCCATTAAGTATGTATGTAAATTGCCCGTATGGCTATTCCATTAAGTGATATGTGCGGAAGTCGACCGTATGGTTATTCCAATTAAGTATGTATATGTCTCAAGTTACCTTTATATGTTATGTGATCTTTATATGGGTTTTATGGTAATATTTTGGTTACAGAAGGGTAAGTAATGAACTTTTATTCAGCGAATATTTTTTACTACTTCGAAAAGGAGAAAAGTATTACTTTGATAAAGAATGCATGGTTTACTTGTTGTTTTGAAAAACTAACAGTTTTCATTCTTTGTGTATCCCTTACTGAGTTTTTTATGCTCATCCCAAGTTTTTGAAATGTTTATCATAGGACGTAGCGTGGAATAGGGTCAAGGATGGGATCAAGGAAAAGTCATGCTACCTAAAACATTGAACTATACATGTTTCTTTTTAAGAGTTTTTTATTTTATGGAAATTTAGTAGAAGCGACTACTTTGTAATCTTTTGAGATGTAATAGTTATGTACTAATTCTCTAAAACTCTAAACCTGGAAAGATCATCAATGTGAATTACTCATTTAATTCAATATTAAGTAAGGATTAAGTCTGGGCCTTATAGTTGGTATCAAAGGTCGGTTTAGATAACTTTAGAGGTTAGGCTGTTCTCTAAGCATAAGTGACATTACCATAATGGTTAGGATTATTGAAAGATTCCTAGTTTTAGATAAAGTGAATGAGTAATTATATCTTAGTGTTTACCTTCCTCATTAGTAAATGATTATTTTGTTGATATAATCACACTGACATTTCTGTTTTTAGTGAATGGATGGATCGAGCAGGCACCAAAGAGAAAACGGGTTTGAAGGAAAACTGTGGTGGTTATCTGATTAAGACACTAGATAAAATGGGGGATTCAATGAGGAAACTCGTGGTTGTTATAAACCAACTATCAAGGAGTCATGATCAACCACTTTAACCTTGGTATGTTCGTATGATGCATCATGTATGATATGACCAATCTATGTGGAAGTTCAGGTAATAATTATAAAGGTAACCATTAGAGTTTATATGATCCTTACTTTTGAGGTAATTATGGGTTATTATATGATATGATGGAAAATGAAAGGCATGAGATAAACTTGAAGTTAAAATATGTTATGATTATTTTTGAAGATTTTATCTCATTTTGGGGAATGTTTTATGAATTATATAGTTTTGGAAAAAGTACAACACACAGACCGTGTGATAACCCGTCGCGCCTGACAAAGCTGCGGGAATCTAACCCACAACCCAAGTGCAACTGGTATTTATAGTCTACCACTGGACTACGTGAAGTACCTGGTTAGTTTGACTGATTCCTTTTAGTTGGATGATTTTAGGAATCAAGAGTATGTTTATTTTGGGTTTTCTTTGGAAATTATTAACCTATCATCGAGGATATGTGATTAGGTTAATTACTTTTCAATACGAGACATTAAGAGAAACTGATTTTGTTTGGAGATAAATGTTACGATTTAACTTAGAAGACTATGTGACTAAATCCTTCAATTATTTGGGTTTCAATATTATTTTGGTTTACTTTGAAGTATTTTATGGACAAATTGATTATCGAATGGTCCCCGTTGAACTTTGGGTTTTGTTGGACAAATTTTGGAGATTAAGAATAGATTTTCTTTTTATAAGGGGTTATCCTTTTCTGGATTATCTGATCTTGTACTAGCCTTTTTGGTTTTGGTTTTGGTTAATGTCTAAAGATATGGGAAGTATATAGTCCTCTTTTGTGGATTAGTTGATTCTCTAGAAGTGGATTATAGTACTTTTAATGTGAACAAGTCTTCCTAAATACTCGTCTTTTGGAGAAAATATGAGTTTGTGTAAGGAATCTAATAAAAGTTGAAAGTCAATATGATAAGTGATTATGATTACTTATGAATAAATTCATCAATAAAAAGTAACTTAAAACAAGAATTTTGTCTATTAACTTTTCATACTGGGGAATCAAATACCGTTTAACCCATCACAAGTTTTTGATTTTCTTGTGGTTAACTTTCTCCTAAACATGTTTTCTATCACTCTCCATCAGAACATGACCCTATGTTTTCTCCTCCATGTCCATGTTTTCATACTTGGAATCTTAGTTTTGGTTAACTCGGGTGACCTTTATACTTATCTTTCTTTATTTTAAAGTGATTGTTTTACCGACTCTTCTTCCGATGTTGGACTTTCAAGGATGTTTCCAAGACCAATTTTAAAATTGTGAGGACGCAATTCCCAAAAGGGGGGAAGGATGTAACATCCCAGGTAAATAAAGAATATGACATTTTCATATTTATCCATATTTGTGAATAAAATATTAACATGAATTTAAAGTGGACGCTATGCTCGATGGCATACCCAACACGCAACAACGAGTTTCTTGGGAATCTTACGTTGCACTCTAATAATAAAATAATATTATTTTAAATGGCAGTTAACATGTAGCCGTTGTATTGGCGGGAATGGATAAAAATAACTAAAATATGATTATATATGTTTTTAAATGTTTTTACATTTATCCAATAAAAGATAAAGGCTTATAATACTGAAAGAATTCAATTTTAGGCTTTTATACCCTAATTTTCACTAAAGGTTCACTTATCGCCTTTTGATGGAGAACTGTCATTAAATATAGTTTTGATCACTCTTATACATTATTTTGGACCAAAGAAAACTCTTCTTTAGAATCGGGACATCAAATTATACTTTGTGTAAATTTTTGGTATTTTTCCGATAAAGTTCATTTTTTTAATGAATAGTGTAAAATGTTGTATTTTAATTCAAAACCTCTTTTTAATCTAATTTATTTATATGATTAGATTATAATTTGAATTGGTTTTAAAGTGAAATTAGAAAATATTTTTACCATTAAATCCAATATTGGTCGTTGAAATTAATTTCACTTTGAAATCGGACTTAAACTAGTGTCAATCTTTTGATATTTATTGGTTCATAAAAACACGCTATTTTCTCTGACAGCGGGAATTAATTATTAAATTAATTAATGTGACTTATATGTTTTGAATTTTGTAAAATAGACTTCATTTTTGAATTTGGAATATGAAATATAGCTTAAGTGAATTTTGGGATTTTTCTGAAAAACTTCAATTTTGGATGAATAGTGAAACCACTAATTGGTACTTATAAAAACTGATTTTTCGTTTAAATGAAATTTTACCACTTCTGTGTTTTGAATTTCAAAAATCCGACATACATGGTTTCAATTAAGAATTAAAATGTGGTTCAATGAGATTAAAAAATTTTTTTGCTGAATAGTAACTTTTAAGTTCTTAATCGCGATTAGTGGTAATTAGTGTAGTTTCGGGTAAAAATAATATTTTAATAATATGAGATGAGCTTGACACATGTCCTACCCTCATTGGATGTGTCATGGACGACCACGACAAGCCATGGGTCAACTTAGGGACCCCATGGAGCCACTTTGGTTGGGAAATGACATAAATAACTTTTTATTTAATGTTAAAGTAAAAATGACACACACATTAGATGGTTTACTAAAACAATTCTTAAATGGGGTTAGACAAGTCAGAATTTTTACTATAAATATTCATTATAAATATAAAACGATTTCCTACATCATAGTATTTTTTTTTATAATTTTTAGACATTAAATAAAGAAAATTATTTATGACATCATGACGATGCTGCGATGACCTCATTATTTAACGATTTAAATAAAATAGAAAGATAATGTAATATATAAGACCTAAACATGTAAAAAACCTATTGTATGAGTGTATTTCGGACCCTTTTCACCTTATCCTTGAAATAAATCAATGTGGGACCTTTAAAATCCGAAACTATTTTGAAAATAAAGTAACATTTTGTAACTTTGTAAGAGTGCCCCTCCTCTAATCTTATAAAAGGCTCACACCTCTACCTCCTTACCCACACTCCCAAAGCCATTGGCTCGGCCAACCCCTTCCCATTTTGTCTATCCACTTTCCTCTCTTACTCCTTGAAGAATCACTTTGGGCAGAAGTCTTCCCAAGGAAGCCTTTGAGCTCAAACCAAAGGGAGTTACCCGATTTTAAGGTAATGTCTTCTTTTGAGTCCTTTAGTTTTATTTTGCTTCTCCAACCCCCTAAAATATTTTTATTCTTTTCTTTTGTAACAACTACAGTATCCTCAATATACTAGGATGTTGTTATAATAAGGATTCTAGCTACACTTACACACACCTACATCTAATGGTTAACGAACATACTGTTTCCGTGGATGGCGAATTTATGCCTCCCGAAACGATGATTGTTCAACATTATTTTAACACCTTCAAAGGTGGCCATTAAGATGTCACTATATTTATATATGATATATATTATTTTTATGTTTTACTTAAGCTTATGTATTTTTCATTTTGGGCATACCTTTATGGTTTCCATTATGGGGAAACACGATATCTTCATTTAAGGAAGTGCGGACTACCGCCCCCTCAAAGTGATCTGATTCGTTAATGCCATATGTGGGATGTGTAAAGGATGGATTTAAAGTTATTACATACGATGTTATACTGGAATTATAATATAACTCTATATCATTATTATTTCTTTCCATTAAAGTATGAGATAGAAATGAAAGTAGCGTTCATGCGTACGTACGACTTACCGTCTCCATGAACGGTGCATTTCATTTCTTATCCCCAAATGTAATGTACTATTAAAAGTACATGTATATAATGGATATATATAATTAATGATATATCTAAATGATTAATATAATTCTGGAAATAAAATATACATACCTCTCATTTAGTTTTAATTCCATTAATATGACAAAGAAATGAAAGTAGCGTTCATGCGTACGTACGGCTTACCGTCTCCATGAACGGTGCATTTCATTTCTTACCTCTAAATGATTATGTGATATTATAAATACATGTATATTATAGATATATATTATATATATGATATCCAAATCAGGAATGTAATTATGGATATAAAGAACCACTGACCACACGAACAACATGTAATTGTAAGAAGTCCACTTTCGACATAAGAACCAAATATCGACAAAACAATCATTATTAACCTAAATGGTTACATAATGTTTATAACATGGAAATAAGTGATAAAAAGGGAATAATGAACATGAAAAAGGTTCTTAATCAAATAGAAATTAACTCAAGTTTATTATTCAGGACGTTAAAAAACGATCGAGTCAAGTTGGACCCGAGGTAAGGGATCCTACTCCACTCTTTCTTTTTAAGTACACTCTTTTATGTCATTCCTTTTAAAGATCATCTTTCTTGTCATTGGGATGTTATTTTATATTAATCTTACTGTAATTTTTATGTTAATGTGATGAGAGACCCTATTCTCTCTCATCAATCCATTTTGGAAGTTTTAAATGGTGCTGTTAGGCTGCCGAATTTTCGTAAGAGATCTAACCTCTCTCCTTCTTTTTAAGTACTCTCCTTTATGTCACTTCTTTTAAGCTCATCTTTGTTATCTTGGGTAATTTTCTTTTATATTCCTATTTCAATAAACATTATGTTAATATGATGAGATACCCTATTTGATCCCATCAACCGATTTTTGTAAGTTTTATGTGGCGCCATTAGGGTGCCGCGTTTTCGTAAGAGATTTTTCATCTCATTTTTATTCCCGTGAGATTTATTCTACATTTGACACAATTTCCTTTGAGTGGTGTATGTACTGCCCATTATTAGACTCGTTGTTTAATATACTTTCTTTTATGAGTATTTACATCAATGTTGTATTGTCCTTCTTTCATGAGGTGTATGTTTCGAAAAATACCCATGTCGGTAAGGGAACCTTTCACATCAATGTTGTATTGTCCTTCTTTTTTTGTTAGGTTGGGATATGTTCTCATATATCCTTATTGATGTAAATTTTATGTCCAAGTGATGAGATACCCTTTTTTTATCTCTCATCAACTCATTTTGATGTGACGCCGTTAGGCTGCCAAGGGAACTTCTTAACCCAATTTCGATTTCTTTGGGTTCAACATGTAGTTATGGAATATGTCATCTTTTAAATATGTGTTAATGACCTTTGATTATTTTACACTTAATATCCACTTATATTTGGTGTATTCTTTTGTCACACATAATTATGTAATTGATTTATCCTTAAACCAGGGATACTGTCTTTGTAAGGGACTTCGTCTCAATCTCCATTCATTAAGGCATATTTTGTTTTATACACAACCTTATTTTATACGGTGTATAAACCCCTTTGACTTTTACGTTTATTAAAAAGGAATATTTTTTTTACGAAGCATTTTACTAAACGACAAAAAGGAATGTTTCTTTTACGTACGCGGTGACAACGACCTTTTCCGCCACCGCGAGTATTATTTGATCTTTGGCTCTCTCAACAAGCTGTACTGTTTTTAAAATAAAATAATTACCATATACTATTTATGTATGTTGGTATTGAAAATGGTCTTTATAAAGGATTTGTTATGTCGATATATTTAAGTAATATATTGTGATCGAAATGTGGAAATGTTTTCTTTCCATTATATTTGTTTAATGTCATATGATTTTATAATGGTACTTGGACATTATGAAGGGTGGTGCCGTGAATACCAGGACATGTGGTTACGTTATAACTTCCAATGCATTGGGTATGGAAGTCGGCCGTATGGCTATTCCATTAAGTATGTATGGAAATTGGTCGTATGGCTATTCCATTAAGTGATATGTGCAGAAGTCCACCGTCTGGTTATTCCACTTAAGTATGTTTATGTCCCAAGTTACCTTTATATGTTATGTGATCTTTATATCGGTTTTATGGTAATATTTTGGTTACAAAAGGGTAAGTAATGAACTTTTATTCAGCGAAGATTTTTTACTAATTCGAAAAGGTGAAAAGTATTACTTTGATAAAGTATACATGGTTTACTTGTTGTTTTGAAAAACTAACAGTTTTCATTCTTTTGTATCCCTTAATGAGTTTTTTATGTTTATCCCAAGTTTTTGAAATGTTTTTCACTGGACTTAGCGTGGAATAAGGTCAAGGATGGGATCAAGGGAAAGTCATGCTACCTAAAACATGGAACTATACATGTTTCTTTTTATGAGTTTTTTATTTTATGGAAATTTAGTAGAAGCGACTACTTTTTAATCTTTTGAGATGTAATAGTTATGTCTTAATTCTCTAAAACTCTAAACCTGAAAATATCCTCAATGTGAATTACTCATTTAATTCAATATTAAGTAAGGTTTAACTCTGGGCCTTATACTAAGAATGGGAATTTAGATAGATAATGGTGAGATGAATATAGTTTCACATGTAAAATTATTGTATGAAATGTTTCTTCTATATGATGTTCTCTTAACTACTTTCTCTTATATTAATATTTATGTTAAAAATATAAAGGATACTTATACAATCATGACAATATAACTTTTTATTCAGATATAGTATATTTGGTGACTCATTATTTTAAAAATTAGTAATAGTAATATTTGATTGATAATTAAAACTAGAAAAGGAGTTTGTTAGCTTACAATTACTCATGGGTGTATGTCACAAAGAGCATATAAACTGATATTTGAGAAATAAAGTGGTGTTTTAATTTTTTTGGGATAAAGGAAAAAATTTTCAGGGATTAAATTTTACTTGTGACATGTGATGGGCCCAAAAATCATTATTTGATTAAATTTTAGTCGTAAGTTTTTTTGGTAAGAGATGGATAGAGAAGGATAAAAAATATAAAACATGTATTTTTCTAAAGGGTCCCTTCATAGTTTTTTCATTCATTATTTTACTCCTTTTACTTTTTTATGCTTCAATTTTTTTTGATATATTATATATATGAATAGAGATTTTACAATCAACTTTTTCCCTAGAGGTCCATTTTGTAACATTGTGAGTATTATTCCTCATTCCATTGATTTTGTTTTAATATAGGTCAAACCAATATATCTGGTATATATGGTTGGATAGATGTGACCAAAATATGTGGTATCCTACCTAGTAGTAAGGATATATTTTACTATTTATAAATGAAATCATAATGCCACAAATTTAGAAAATTTCATGGGGGAGGGTTTTTTATTTTCAAGATGTACTTCAGGGGCCAAGGGTTGTGAGTATTTATAGGAAATATATACTGGAAAAAAATGTTGTTGAAGATTAAGGTCAAATATCATTAACCAAAGGGGTAGATAGAATATATAAAAATGGAATGATAAACCCAATATTAATCGATAGCTCAATTATATCATGGGTGATTCAATGTATTCGTGCACACATATTAAGGAAATTGTTTTCTGACCAATATGAGATGGCATGTTATAACATAATCGATATCTATGAGCCAAAGTGATCCAATATCATTAAATAATAAATGAAAGGAAGTATAATAAAGGAAAATATTTTTGAATAAGGAAATTGTGATATAGAAATTGAATTATTAGTATGATAGCTATCCATAATCCAATGATGGGATCCATGATAGTACTATTATATGAAAATTTTATTATAGGAATTATATAGGATAAAAATAGGACTTTTTTTATAATTCCAAAGATAATATCACTAGGATTATTATAAACAAGATATTACTATTTATAGTCAAGTTGACTCATTACCAGTCTCCATGGAATTTATTTATTGAAATAATAATGAACTAAATATGGAATGTGTGATAAATGTAATAATAAGGTATTAAAACACACCAGTTCATAAGTGACCAATTTTAGGTTGTTGTGGAACATTTAAATTAAATGAAATTTTATGAAGGCATATTTCTAGGTCTAAAATATATATTTCACAAATCACTAAATATCCTTCAATCGTAATAATCAAACCACATGTTTTAAAAAATTATTGAACATTACAATATAGAACCTCATAACGAATGTCAATATATTAGTTAAAAACTAATAATTGGAGTTTGAAATTATTTAAATCTTTGATTGTTGCAAAGTTAAGAGACAAATATATTGTTTTTTCTGTTATTATAACACGAATCAATGAACACATAATAATTTCTCTAACGTTTCATTGATATATCTCAAATTTAATGAAAAAATGGTTTATTCATTTTAGTGTTGGGGTATTATATTAAACATGACATGAAAGAATAATAGTCTGAGAAACATGAAAAAATCATGCATTA
This sequence comes from Viscum album, assembly GCA_963277665.1. NCBI lineage: Eukaryota > Viridiplantae > Streptophyta > Magnoliopsida > Santalales > Viscaceae > Viscum > Viscum album. The sequence continues at coordinate 258,250,566 of OY728125.1, read as the reverse complement.
TTGTAGTCTAGGACACCAATATGGAGTCTCAAAATCAATATATACAATACAATTATATTAATAAGTCCCCGCATAGTTCTTAGAATGTATTTGTATCAATATGGTAAAAATACAACAGAAATGAAATTATTGCGTTCTAAAATTGAAATAAATAAGGAAGATTCAACATGAAAAGGAAGTGTCAATTTTTTTTGACACATATATATGATGAAAAGGGAATTTTAAACAAACATGAAATTATAGATAATAATTCATGCACTAGTAGAGTCTTAAATGGGTATTATTCACATATATGGAAATAAAACCATATAAATTGGGTCTCTCGAACTATTTTAGAGTAATTGAATGATAGATGAAATTTCATGAAATTTAATATTATATTATAAAGATGTATGTTTTATGTGGTTTAAGGTCATACATAAAGACCATTATATAGAATAATTTTTAAAGATATAGATCGGGAATAAAATTATATGGATTAATATGGAAGATAAGTAAGTTGAATGAAATAAATGTGAATAAGGATAACTCATACATCTAAATGACGTATAATTTTTTTGGGATAAGAATAATGCTTCAGTTTGAGATGAGAGATCATAAAATTGACACACATTCATTCACTGCCGAAATAAATCCCCTCATTTTACTAGAATTATGGAGAAATTGTTACTCTAGTATGCCATTAAGATAATATCAGGCTTCATTGCTGTATCTTGGGATAAAATCAAGCCTATGTATAAAGTGCCTCAGTGTATGGATGATACAGATAACATGACATAAATTAAAAGATTATACACCTGGGGAGTATTTTTGAAATTATAATTTTATGTCTAGGTTCGGGATAAGTGATCTAGACATAACCATCTATCCTATGATGATATGAATCAATATAGAAAGAGTATTAATAAGGATTAATTTTAGTCCTAGTTTAGGTTACCCATGAAATCATTATTATATAATATATCAAAAAAAATTGAATCCTATAGGAAATAATAATTATATAAATATTGGTATTTTTTATAAGTATCATTTTCTTTAAGAATATATCAATGTATAGAGAGTCATAAGATTTGGAATATTAAAAAAACTCGATTTTATGTAAGGGAGTTAGGTCCCATTGAATAGACTGAAATATGTATTTTATATTCTTCCAAGATAGATCATATGTCAGGAATTTTGACTTCATGAAACAAAGACCATTATGTATTATTATTTAAGTTCATTCATTGAGAAAATATACCCAATGAAGATTAAATTCACACTGTGGGGACATTATTCCATAATGTATTATTTCATGCAACAAAGTTGTGGATATATATATGATGTTGTTTTATGCACTTATTGATAATAAATTTCTTTATTAGTTGGGTTTCTATGAACTACATACATCATAGTTAAGATGTATGTTCTATTTGAGTAGGAATTATATATCCTATAACGTCCCTCCCTATTCTGATCAAGCTTCAGAGGATTATTCTTAGGTATTAATTATGATATCATGTTTACTAAAAATTCCTCATTGACGAAGGGGTGGAGATGAATATTCTTATTGAATTATCAAGAAAATCAACTAAAATGAACCCATATGTTTTGTAGTGTGAGAAACGTTTTCCCAAAATGTTTCTCCACTTAATCTATCCATATACATGACTGATTATATTAACAAAAATAATTAAATATAGTCATGATAAGTTTTTGAATTTGGATATTAAGGGGTAATTCTTCTATTATTCCATATATTAGGTTATATGTGTTATCCAGTGTTTTTGTATATGATATGGTGTTATAGGCTGACAGAGTATGTGTGATAATTTCTAAGTGATTTATTATCCTTTTCAACTACCCTTTGTAGAATATTTTTATTGTTTTATTAAAGGAATCTATCTATCCACTAAAAATATAAATACAGTTCTAAATGGTTCAATATCATTTGTAATATTCTTTACACAGTCTTTTCAATTTAAAATCATTGAAACTGGATATTTTTTTGATAAATAATAAGCAGGGACATGTAATCGGTTAATGATATTATACTTCACTAATCTTATGAATGAATTTAGTAAAAATTAATTATGTGATAATAACCTTAACCTAATTGAATAATTAATTTATGATAATAAATATCTACTTTCACTTTATTGATATAGATAGTAGATATGATATTATTACATTTTTCACAACATGGAAAATTATAGATAGTATATGGTGATATCAAATATTTCTTGGGGATGATAGATAAAGATGGAATGTACATAAAAATTTTGGAAATTTTTTAAACACCATTTTATATTGCATCATTGATTACTAGTATTATCCATGTCAACTGATTTTATAATAGGGTCTTTCATATGATTGATAGGCACCATATATGTATTTATGGAATTCACGGATGATAATGTGGTCGTTTCCTCCATCAATCAACATAATGAGAAAAATATCAATGAATTCTTTAGAGGATACCATAAAATAATTTTTTCCAACATAATGGAAGATATTTTATGCCTTCCATATAATTTATTACTTCATGGATTTATATAATAGGATAATTCCATATTTGTGTGGTATTTTATTATATGAGAAATCTTTACAATTGTGATATCACTTAAATAAGGTGTAGTATTTACATAATCATGGGTAGGGTTGACCTCATCAATTTTTTCTGTGTCATTGATGAGGAATGTAAATATTATCAAATAAAGTCTGATATAAATTACTATATATTTATGTTATGGATCATCCAATGAAAAAAATGTAGTTTTCAATGCATTTGCTTGAAAATATTATAAATGTAGAATGTGATATTTTGTAGGTTATGAGGGGAATACTACCATAAATCGATAAACATAATCAATCAAGGGAATCAGTTAATCTTTTATAGTGAAATATTTTTTTGATTTACATGGTTAGAATCATTAAGTCACCCTTGATGTTCTATCGGGGCACTAGTATCTATATTTCCTTCTTTAATACTAATAAAAGGGATTCGTATTCTTCCACATAGTTTGTATATCCTTATGATAGTAAAAAAGGCATGTTGAATAACTTCATTGTTTATATAATGATGAAAATACCCATACTAACCTCGGTATATTTAATTTTATATATTATTATACCTATAATGATCATATAAAAACTATCAAAGAATATCTAAAATGGTTGGGAAGTGTTGTCAATGGAAAAAAAATTCATTGGGGAGTTACATATCCAATGATGACTTTTCTGGAAATGGGTACCCTATATTTTAATATATTATTGTTTTACCCCTAAACAATATATTATAAAATAAATAGATTTCAAACTGCAAAATAATGATCACCATCCATGATAGATTCATAGTTAGCATCAGGTGACTGATGATATATTTTTTACAGGGAAAACATGAAAAAAATAAATCCTCATGACATTTTTCCAAATACCACATCTTTTAGATTATAAAGATCAATTAAAATTAGTTATTATCATATTTTGTATCAAACATAGTATCGATAATTTTCATACTAAGAAAATAATATTTATTTTTGTTTTCAATGTTATTTAATTAATCATGGAGAGTGATTATAGATTTTAAATATGTTTCAACATATATGATTGGTGACTTTGCTTATAATAGAGGAATCACAAACTCACTATGAGAAAATGATTAATTGTTATAGCATATTATATATGGAAAGGATCTCAATAAAAAATAGTCCAATAAAAACAATTATATGTGATGGAAATGAATTTATAGGGGAAATAATGTTTTTTAGAAATATTTATAGTGGGAAATGATTCATGATAAAAATGCCTTTGGTGATCATCTCAACCATTGTGAGGGAAGGGCTATTAGTGATATCTAAATAGAGAAAACTACATTATTCATCTCTAATAGAAATCATTGATTATTTAGAGTAATAGATTTAAAAATATATCTTAATGTGTTTTAGAAAATTACTTTTTTGATGGATACAAATCTTTCAGTATTAACCCATTAAAAATTAATAGTTTAATAAATTCACATAAACCACTACTTATCCTATATTCCGTGATTTATATCCACATTTCATTGTTAATTTATGAAACCCTCTGAACCACTCCCAAACTTTTACATTGAATTTTATTTTATATAGATTTAGGTTCGAATGTCCCTTGTACATACTGCTTTTCACTACCCCTTCATTCATTTTGTGATTAAAATTTCAATCATACATAATTGGTTTTTTCAATCCCCCAGAGAATAAATTTTCCATGACTTTTTGGTTAATTTTGAATTTTTTGTTACTATAAGTTATTATTCTATTTTTGGGATTCCACCATTAAATACCATGTATTTCATCTTTGAATAGGTTGATGCTAATTATTTTTAGGAATTTCTCCCAATATTTATAATATTGATTTAAGATATTTTTTTAGTCATTCTTCATAGTTTATTTACTGATTCTAGGAAGCCTTACTAACACTTTATACCCATGCTCATGTTTGTGTGTCCCTACATGACTGAATGCATCTACACCTACTAAAATTTCACATATTTAATTTATATAATCACTTATATATATATATATAAGATATATATATATATATATGAATGGAAATTATTGAATGTTATATATGTATATATATAAAGAAGATAACGTTTTAATTATATAAATATAATGATTAAATTATTTTTATAATTATATATTGATATACATAATAATTTTTAATGTTTGAACAATTATAAATATAATCTTTCTATATGTGATTTTTTTTTTAATTTTTTAATATGATTTATGAATGGTATGCCTAATCGTGATTATTTTTTAATGCACAATTATGATGATATAATTTTTTATGATTTATGACACCAATTAGACTATTTCTAGGATGTTACACCATGATTGATTGCTATATTATTATTGGTTTTAATTTATTTAAAACAAGGTTATATAGTTCTATAAACATTTGGATATATATATATATATATTATCATGGGAATATACATTTATAATCTGGATAAAAAACATGTATAGTTTTTGTTATATATATATATATATATATTTGTGTGTCTGTGTGTGTGTGTATATATATATTTGATATGAATATGTGTTTTAAAAAAGATAAAATTTATTTAATGAATATATATATATGTATTATTAATAAATACTGTTATATATACATTACATATTTAATACCTAGAAAATGATTGTTTTATAAAAATGATGAGAAAATTAATATAAGTAAATTATTTATTGAAAGGTTTTTTATAATAAAAAATTATTCAATAAAAACATTATAGAAACTATTTTAATGATAAAATAAATCTTTAAGATAATTAAAATGTTTTATAAAATATTTTATAAATAATTAGTGAAAAAGATTTAATACATTGTAAAAAAATATAAAACATTCCTACAATTACTAGAGATTCTCCATAATTAGTAATTAGTAAAATGTAGTAATAATATTAATACCTATTAATATTAATTATATAATTTGAATAATTATTAAATAATCAATCGATGGGATGAATAACTAGTAAATGTATGAGTTAATTCAATAATATTATTCGTAATTTGTAAATATATTGAAATTAAGTTAATTTATTTCAAATTGAAAAATAAAATATTTGACATTCTTTTATTTATTAAAAATTAGTTAATAAGAGTACATTAATATGTTTGGAAGCAAATGATCAGAATATATAGCGTGGGAATGTATATAGATATCATGTGGAGGTGACTTCCTACCACTTATTTAGTAAATTTATTCATCATTTTATATACTTCGTTATTTAATTTCCTCATAATTTTTTGAAAATACGTATGTTTAAAATTTTCACTGATATGATGATGAAATGAAATATTATATAATTTTCTTCATTAACCTTATATTCCTATATTTGGAGAAAAATGATTTCAGGGAAAACCATTATATATGAATTCTTCAATAAGGATGATGGACCCATGTACTATGATCATGAACTCAAGAAGGATGATGCAATCATCAAGATGAAATCTTATTTTTATTATACAATTTATTTTATGTTTTGGGTTATAAACATGATATATTTTTTGATGAATGCGAATTTTTAATGAATTTAAAAATGAAAAGAAACACTGTGATGTGTAAAAATGTACTGCACCTTAATACTTTACACGATATTCTTAATACGAGTCAATGCTTATGTTTTTAGTTTAAAATTTTCATTTTAGTTCAAACACATATTCCATAATCCCAATTGGGGATTCATATTTTTATTTTTTTGATACATTAGGAGAATGATTAATAAGTCATTTACAGGTATGAATATTATATTCTACATGATATTTATCAATTTTTTATTTGATATCCATATTAATATTTTTTTTAGAAGTACAATTTTTATATTCAGGTACTTAATTTCATGTAATTATTATATTTTTGTATTTATTTGTTTTTTATATTTAGTATAAGTATTAAAAATTATTTATAGGTAATATAATTATATTCTAGTTTTTTATTTTTAATATATATTTTATATCTTTATTACCAATTTTTACAGGTAATATTATGTTTTTCAGATGGCTGGAGAAGTTATTGACGATCAATTTTCTTCTCTCATTGAAGAAAAAAATCATGAATATGATCCTCATTTATTTAACCTAGAAGATGATAATATTAGATTATTTTGAATTATTTTTATGATAGTTATGTATTTATATTTGATAAATGTATTATATGTCAAATGATGTAATAAGGTTTTTTTCTTTTTATTATGTTTAGTTTTTCCAAGTTGATATATATATTTTTTTTATTTTTATTGTATTTGTGAATATAGTTATATTTTTTGGATTAATATATGAGTAAAAAATAGGTTGTTAAACAATTTATTATGTTTGTTTTAAATTAATTCATTAACCCTCCCAAATAACCATTATTTGATACATTTTTTTTCGAATACTAATTATAAAAATGTACTACTATTATTTTCAAGGGATATTGTATTCATCGAAAATGTTAATTATTTTTTATGGGAAATCACAAAAAACCTATTTATGAATCTATATTATTTGACATACGATTAACAATGGATTTCCGTCTCTTATACCTCCTCTCAAAAAACTAAAACTCTAGTATTGACAGGTCATTATAAAATATACTAGTCGGGGCCAACAACGAATTGATTGAATCTTCCATCAAATGGATTGTTGTCTCCCATCATCATTAACTCTACGTTTGGAAAAAATTTCATGATATTATTTTTAATGAAGCATATGAAACAATATACACTACCATAGATCGATCTCTTGAATTTATGGTTTTTATAAGGAAGTATATGATTATTTTCATAACTATTTCTTTGTTAAATTAAATTCCAGGAAGATATATTAGAATGTTGAGGAATTACTAATGTTACCTATGAAGTTCATTTCATGGGGATTCTATTCAATCTGTTTTATCACAATTTATTTCAAACTAACATATGATTAGTAACATTATCAAATGAGTGATTATATATAAAAACATATCATTGATGTGTAAATATATTTTTTTCCCAAAAACATGTACATGAATATCTATATATTTTTTCATTGGTATATGAAACTAGAACTCTTCATGAGATAGGGAATTATTTGATAACAAAATACACATTGGGGTTCATGGAAGGAAGAAAATTCTTCAACATCGATGACCATGTTGATAAGGTTGTAGATTTAGTACACATCCCTAAAAATGTAGTGTTTGGTAGTGGGAATTATATAGATTATTAATTTCACAATTAAATTTTGGAAATAATAATATGGGTGGTGAAAATTGATATCATAAATGTCAATACATTATTATATTTTCCTATAATATCAATATCATTGATCCATTTTGGATATGGGTCCTCCAGAATGAATTCGACATTGATGATAATATAAAATCAGAATTTCACCATGTCATCACGAGTTAGAAAAAATCTCATTAATACGTATTTATTGTAGTTGTGGGAATTTTAATAACAAATATGATAGGTATGAACTTGGGGACTTAATCTAAGAATTTATGTATAGATTCATAACATACTATCATGAAGCTATTTTAGGAAACAAATATTATAATTCTCCTATTACACATGTGAGATACTCAAACTAACCAATATATAATTTAGATCATTCTTTATAAATAGATTAATATTTCTATATTCATAGTTAGTGATTTTGATTCCATCATCAAATATTGGAGTGGAATCCAGGAGATCACACTCTTTATTATATTCTACTTTTGCATCACTATTATTGGATATTAAAAATAAATTGGATTTTTGAGATATTGAATACAAAATGGGGGTATTTATATTATCGTCATTAGAATGAAATTATTCTTCTAAATGTATTGAAAAATTTTATGTCATCGATAACATGAAAATGAGAGAAAATAGGCCTAAACCTCCTACACATCTCCTTCATCAGGGATTCCTATCATATAAATAATGAATCAATGATTACATCATCAAAATTCATATTAATGATAAACTCATATAATTATTATTAAGAGAAATATTTATCACCATTCATTGTTTGATATTATTTTTCAATATCGATGGTATCAACTCATTCATGGAATCCTTTTATCCATTATATAAGAGGAAGGTGATTGACTGTTTCATTTCAAATATATCCCGATATAAATTTATGACTTCCCAGATCAATATTTTCGATTAAATTTTATTAATGGAAGACACAAATTATAGATATTATGCCATATATAATGAGTACTGAAGGAATTAAAGGGTGAATGATCACCATAAAATACATTTTCATTCCCGATAACTTATTACCTTATGAATTTTATTTTTGGAAGGGTCACTATTAAAAAAAATGAATACATGGCCTTCCCATCAAGATTTGGAAAGATATTTCTTTATTAATGATGATAAATTTTGATTAAAAAATGAGGCTTCTAAATTTTTTTATGATATTGAGCATTCTATGTGGCGCCCACTCAATCTTATGATATCACTGAATTTCCAAATTGGATGTAGATATGATTGATTCAATATAACATAAGAACAAACTGATTTTAACATAAATGAGATTGATCAAAAATAATATCCAATTTTTTATAGTAATATATATATATTATTAAGCTTGATAAATATATGTAAGGATCATATCATCATTTTTATACCCAATTCAGGTGATTTCATGATGAAGGTAATGATCATGTGACATTCAATTGAATATAACATTGTGTCATTTTTTGTAACTATAGTGAAATTTTACTCAAATTAGTGAGGACATAAGAAGGATCCAATAGGATCCTATATAAAAGCATTTTAAAAATGATTGTTATTTGTGAATTAATTTTTTTCATATGATAATAACATTCTTCAACACGTCATATATCGAGAGCATTAGGGGATGCTTCAAATTATGAGGTTTCACTTTAGAATTACTAAAAATAGAAGAAGTATACTATGTTAATGATTTATTTCCTTAACTAGAATATGGGGAATTATTTATGGTTTGTGTGTTATATTTTTCTAGCCATCCTATACTTGTATATTGACAAGAAAATCCCATATGTGATATCTAATATCCTAGTATGATTTTTTTGTGAACAAACCATGGATGATTCATAAAAAGATCAATGTCTTTTATGATCTTGGTAGTGTACCAAACATTATGTTTCTATGAATTATATAACCCAAATGGGAGTGAATCTTGAACATTTAGGTCCACTATAAATATGACTCACATGACTTTTATTGTATTTATGATCAATTACTTCATTATGTACAAATAACTCATGTTTAAAACAATTTTCTCTACTAGAGAAGTGGTTTGTCAATTTATTATAATAATAAAACTATATTATGACTCTTTATATAATGGGAATCCATTTGGATATGAGATTATTTTTTTCATTGATGAGATGGTTCCTCATAAAAATGGCGGTATGAAATCATATAGCGTCTAGATCATATTCTATAGTGGGAAGGCCTTTCTTGTTTTTATATTTTCAAATAAAATTTATTTTGTTTTTTATGGAAGTGAATATGAAGATATTTTCTTTAACATATAAAGAGGAAATGGAATCAAAACTAACTAGTTTATTTGATCCATGAGAATATTTTTTTTATGGCTGGATGATTTCCTAGTCATCTGGCCATTAGATTTATGCACATGCATATATGGTATTTTTTCCACTCTTTTCATAGGGTTATGATTGAGAGAAATAGACCACTTGTTTATGGGTATTTCCATACATAACCAACCAAAAATAGACTATATTCTATAGTATATCATTTAATGAGGAAATTTTCCATCACATTTGTTCCAATTATGTGATGGATTGAGAAATAATCTGGTTAGTAATTTAGACAAATTAAATTATGTTTTATGAATTCTAGAAACATGAGATGGTTTCAATTTAAATTTTCAGGGAAATACACACAAACATGTTCATTTCATAATTGAAAAACATTATTATTTTGGTCATTTAATATAGAATGATTTTCCTCCTTCCTTCCCTCTTGTTATAGGGTTTATTATTATTTCTATTTTTAGGTGGAATCACAAATTGATATTTTGTAGGATTCTAATATGGATTTGGTATTTTTAATTTTATCAGTGTGAATGATATGTTTTTTCTCATTCGGTTTTCTCCCCCTCTACCAATGGTGTTAGTTGAGAATTTACTTTTGAGCACTAATTATAATCTTCTAGAGTTTTTCTCCATTACAATGAATTGTAGAAATATATAGGATTTCTAAATTAAATTTTTGGTTTATATAACACATCATAGAGGATGTATATAAAAAACACCAATTGATTCTCCTAACAGAATTGGATATATAGGGAATCGGTATATCCTTTCATCATAGTTATGAAATCCATAAACATCACACTTTTATGTTGTTTAATTTTTTATTGATCATGGATAAACATATTATTCAGCGATGATCTGAATTTATAGTGTATATTCCATTAGAAATAATCCTAGTTTGAAATATTTTCAACTATCGATTTTCTATAACAATTTTTTTTTCATTATAGGGTTGTCAAAAAACATTGAAGTATTTTTTCTTCTTGTTACTCAGGTGTCCCCGTCATGGGTCCACAATAGGATGCACAATGCATGTTATGTGACTATATGTCTCTCATTCCTTTGAATCTTGGGAATTTCATATTTCCAATGATTATAAGTGGATGAATATAGTCAAACTACATGTGGTATTTTGACCTCTTGAACTCCACTAGTGTGTTCCATCCCTGGATGGATTATGTTTTTCTCATGTAAGACTCAATGGAAAAAAAGTGTCCTCGTTGTAATGTTTTTTTGACCAATTCTATGGTGGTGGTAGTGGGAAAATACTGTTCTGGTTGGATTGAACATTTATACAAATGAATACTGGGTTGATCTACATTTGTATATTTCATGTTAAAATGTTATTTTTACTACCTCAGTTGAGAGAATTCATATTAATCTATATCCACCAGAGTCAGACAAACTAGTTTATGAGACTCATATATAGTCTAATTATAGGGAAATTGTACCTTTGGCTTTATGGATCCTACTTATTAGATGTGTCAAATAGGATAAAAATGGCCTTTTATGGAAGTTATACTCAGCATATATATTAATTCTAAGTAATTCAACACTAATATGTCATAGGATATCAAATATGACTTCATATTGGGATAGAATTCTGTCAATAGAGAAGGGATTTGTGTCATTAGGTGTTAAGTGGAATGCAACGATGAAATTCCATACATCAATAATTTAATACAATTGGTATTGTGATAATGTAATATCTTATATATCATATAATTCTAGAATTTTCACTATATTTTTTTTTGTGAAAACCTTTCTTCTTATATCTGAGTGTGAACCATGTTTTTTATAAATGGATCCACATTATGTTTTACTCTTTAGTTTTATGTAACAATTATCCTTGATATTGTTTCCAATTAAATTCACTAATAAAAATCAAATGATATGAGTAATATATCAATTTACATCAGAGTTTTTTTTGGGATTTAGTAACCTATTAATATTTTTTAGATGGATAAATAATAATTCTTTTGCATATTTACCTTCTTTATGGAAGGTTACAACCCCTAAGAGACCTCATCTACTCCACTCATTGATTCCCCAATAGTTGATTATGAATAGTGATCCTAAGTGAGTCTGTAGTGGAATGCACAAAATTAATTCCCAACAAGGGAGATAGATTATGATTCTCATGGAACAAAAAGGATTTTCTTATGAAGCTTCTCTCAACCTTGGGAATACAAAATTAATTGGAGGATATGTGGGAAATAATTTACCCATCCATATAATAGGGGTTGAATATGTTCTTCCACTATCAATTCTCTGCTTTCCGATGAATTTAGTGATCATAAAGGTGAAGGTGAAGATAAAAACACCCCAACCCTGTATGTTAGTGTCTCTACTGTAATGTTATTGAGGAAGATACTTTTTTTAATTCTTTGAATTTAAAACCTATATTTATAAATGAGTGAGATGAAGTGCACATTATGGATAATATATAATCACGCAAAATGGGTGATTTGAAAGAGTAGGATTGACAATAAAATGATATGAGGCATTTTTAAACTTAATTGTAGAATGATACTTGGTTTTATCTATATCTCACTCTATCTTAGTGCACTGCTTCTTCTATTAATGGTCAATGATATTTATTTTGACTCATCAACCTTTATATATGGAACCGTGTTCATTAACATATTTTTAAGTGATGACATTGCATAATTCATTCCCTTACGGGTCTTCCTACTTGTTAATAAAATTTTAATATAGAGTATCATATTTGACACATACTTATACACATACATAATTAATGGTCATAAAATTTTCTATTGAAGAGTGTTTAAATTTATTAAGGATGTGTGATGAAGGTTCTCCTACTCCCTTATATGCCACTATGTACGAAGCTATGTGAACATGTTGGAAGATATTAGTTATTTCCTTAACATGGATGACATAAAAACCATATGAAAGGTATCTAGTATTGAGAAGTTAAAGAGGCCACCATATATTTTCATGAAATTTCAATAAATCATTCATTAAATGAATCAAGTATATAATATGAAGGAGTTGTGGCGTGATGAATCATGAACACAATTATATACTTCACTAAGGCCATTGAATTCTCCTCACCATAATAGATGTGTTCATGATGTTAATATGAACTTATTGTTAATTTCACATACACTTCCATAAAGAGAGATATATTATTACATGATTCCTAAATCACGTCATATGATTTTTTGTTTGGAGGAGGTATATATAATGAAATTATTTCAAAATAATCAATTTGTAAGGTGGAAACACGACTGATAAATGATGAAGAGATGAGTGTAGCCCATCTCAAATTCAATATTTCCTCTAAATATGATAGAAAATTAAAAGTTATTTCAATACTGGATAGAAATCTATACCAAGGTAATGTGTTTTTTTGTGAAGGAAATTCATAATAAACATTATGTGCATGAATTCCATTTTTATTTATTTGTATTTCATTAGGAATAACTTCAGGGTTAATAGATATATATAGTTTGATAGGGTATGATATATTTGATGAATATATTTCATTCTATTGGTGGGGGGATTCAAAACTTATGCCACTAGGAGGACCATTATGAGTTGCCTTTAAATAATGAACTGGAATACCTCTATGATTGATTATCTATAATGGACCACCAACCATTATTATTATTGAATCATGGGGATGAACACTAGGGCTATATCTACCTTCTCATTATTATGAAGTTCTACAAAATTATTTTGGAAGAAATAACAAAATATTATATGGCCTTACGTATATAAGCATTTAGTTGGAAAATAAAGTTTTCTGAAATATATGTTTTCCTTGATGAGATATTCTTCTAGATGTTCTTATCTATGAAACTAGAGTCTAAATATCAATCACATGAAGGTTCATAAAATTTGGTAAATGACCATCATGACAGGATCCATCCAATTTGGAACTTAATCTATCATCAAAATAAGGATATGTTTTTTTGATGAAACACTAAATATAATCCCACTCCATTATCACTATTAGAAAATAATTACATTTTTAATATATTTGAACATGAAATAGATTACTAGAGTGTTAATATTCACCTTATATAATATACTAAATGATCATATGGAAAGATGAGGGGATATGATCAAACTCATATGTTTTGATGGATTTAGTGTTATCATCATACTCTTGCATTTCCCCAAGAAAATGCAAATAATAGTCCTGAATTTGAGTAGAGATATAAGACTAATCATATAAAACCATTGAAATATAATAAGGGACTTCATTTATCATAAGGATATCAGGGATATAAGGAAACCTATTTATACAAATGGTAGTAAAAATATGGGAATTCCCCTAAGGTCATAATTTTTTTAGGGATATAACCATTCTTCTATATATTTACTCAATGGGTCATTCTGGGTGCCTTGGATTGAGGAGTTATTGATATAATCTTAAAGAAAATACTAGGAACATTCCTATATGAATGGATCAACATGACAGTGGTGGTAAAAGTGGTCAATAGGATCCCTTTTAGGATACTTCAATACAATGGTGATATAAGTCACAACCGTCTCCACCTTCTAAATGTATGGGTGATAGGAAATGATATTGGTTAATGTATCAAGGTTGTTTTAGGTGTCTAATTTTACTATTTATGTATTTTGGTCCCATTGTTGGATAGGAAAATGGAATAGGTTTGTATCATGGAGACTTTCATAATCTACCTAAATTTTTTATATTGGGAAACTAAGATGGTACTCTTATATGAATGATTTTCTAAGATAGCATTAGAGGAAATGTGTTAGAGATAACATCAAACTTGTATGTGGTTCTATGAAATAAACTAGGATTACATTTATATATAGTTCATTTAATTAATATGAATTCATCGAGAGAGTTTGGAATCCATCAGTACAACACAATATGTTGTTTTGGATTGAGGGGAACCCATGAGGGTCCTCAATAAAACAACAACCATATATAATAATATCACTAGTTTAGAATCACATGTAAAATTTCATTGTTCAGTGATTACTTCCAATGTTAATGTATTGAGGTTAGGAATACTATTTTATTTATGAAATTCCTCCATGAAATTTGAGGTTTTCAGTTGGGGAAACTATATTGATAAAGTATTTAAGTAAATAACACTTTATTAGATGAACTATTAGTTGTGAATTGGTCTATATGATCTGTCATAGAGCTCATCTGATTATTTTTGTGGTATTACTCCCTAATATAAAAAATTATTAATGATTAATATATATTTATGAATACATACTACTAATAATGGTACTACATTTTACCATTTTCCGAGTAATAAACTAATTCTGAGCAAGAATTTGAAAACTATATATAATAGAGGCTCCCAATCATTATTTTAATTATTATTTAGTATATACATTGAAGTCACACAACTATAAATTATGTTATTTATCTCCGTATAATGAGTATATAGATGTTGTGAAGTCAATATCAACCCCATGAGAGAGGAATGTTATGCATACCAATGAAGGGAATTAAAAACCAAGTAGTTTTGTTCCACATAAAATTACCTGTCACACCTTTTAGGTCCATGTGAAAAGAATCAATGATGCTTCTTTTAAGGTCATACAACTATGATAAATTCATGATCTTATTATGGTTATAGATCCATGACTTATTTTACCTTTTCAAACTCATGTAAAATGGATATTATATCATACAATTTAGTGTATTGTAGTTAGGATGACTAGGTTGTAATGTCCTAGATCCGGGTGCCACCCAAACGTGCCTCATACCAAATTTTCCACATAGCCTCAAGCTCATTTTCCTAAACACGAGAGGATACTGACTACTATCAAGGGCCTTGGGTGTGATAGTGGAAAAAATATTTCAGCACTGGAAGAGAAAACACAATATAAAAATATAGCAAAAAATAACAAAAGTCGTAATACATACAACAGAAGTACATGGCATATGACTGATAATAAATTCAACATAATACACAATATTTATATATGATAGATGGAATATCAATATAAAAAAATATACAAACAAGTCACAATACTAGAAATAAATAGAGAAACCAAAATACAAAAGAAACAGTAAACTCCAAGACCATAAAATGCCTCAACTTGGTCACATGCTCTCGAGCTCCCAAAATAATCAAGTTCCTGAAGAAAAAGGGTGCTTTCCCTTATCTATAACTGCAACCGTATAATCAGTTTGGGTACAAAATCATTACCCAAAAAGGGTGCGATAAGATTCCCAATAGTCAACTAGCAAATGATCTATGCCTAACTTTTAGTTAATATATATAGTAGGTAAAATGTAGAAATAAATAAATAAACTAGGAAGTAATCAAAAGTAAACAATCCAAAAGTTTTCCATCACATTAATATAAATTTTTTATTCATCATATGAATTATGTAATCTCAGTATCTTACCTAAGATCTATATCCCCTTGTTTAATATTAGCAAATCAAATGTCTCAGAAGACCATCTAAACAATCAAGTATGACCAAGTCCAAGATTGTGCTTTTCCTTGTCAGGCTCATCACAATCATTCAATCATTCAAAATAACCCTCTGGGAAATCTATCAGGGTCTATCCCCTTTGGTTTAAAATAGAATGATGAAATTACAAACTACCACCTTTGGTAGCTCCGTTGGCCAATACCCCTCAGTCAACGTAGCACCAATAAATTATAAACAACCTCCTGTGTAGTTCTCATGGTCAATACCCCTAGGTCAACCTGACATCAATACAATATAAATGAAATCCTTGGTATCTATCATGGTCAACACCACTGGGTCAATATCTATAACAAGGCTCTCATGGGCCTTTGTAAATAAACATGGAAACCCCCACAGTTTTCCAGGTCGATGGCTTTAACGGTCCATAGAAAAAATAGCACATATATCATATCAGAGTGGCACATGAAATTCATAACTACTATATGGATAAACATTCACAAATCATACCACATGCATTTCATATAATAAAAAAACTCCATCATAATCAACCAAGGAATGGAGAATAAGTTATTCCTAACAAGAATTCTAGACCAAACAGACATAAATATTCAATCAAGGTAAACACACCCATAGGGTGTCCAATAACAATGTATCTAACCTTACACATATGAAGCAACACGTTATAATTAAATAAAAAAATTACAAGTAATAAACAGGGTTAAAACCCCATTCAAGAAATACCCCAATCATGGTTATGCAACACCTTTATCATATATAATTCAAAGAGGAACAACAAAAGGAACAAACCAACTAACTCAATGTTTCATGATTGATATACATGAACGTCAGCCCTTGAATAAAACTAGAATGACATAAATCAGTGGGATTCTGACCTACATGACAATGCCACAATTAGTGGTTGGACAGAGAATCGTGAGAGGTTCAAAGTTTATTAGTCGTTCCATTACTCTCTTGTATGAACCACTGCCAGAAGAAGGTGTTTCTGAAGATGAGACATGATCCTTATCTGATTTATCAAATAAGAAGAAAATTTTATGGTGTTTTCATTTAATGTGCATTCCATGTATTGTCCTCAACCAGACCCTGACTTAAGAGGGTTATCCACGACATCACATGGCCCTGTACTCGATTGTTACATGACTAGTAAATGGATGTACGTGGTGATTGGGTAAACAGTGTGTACCTAAGAGTACAGAGCATGTACATAGAAAAATTTCATTTATTCATTTTTCACCAAAACAACCCAAAATCAAGATTGATATCTAAAATAAAGATCATAGTTCTTACAAAATAATACGTAAAGAAATTATTTCATAAATTTCCCTCATAAGGGTGGGGAAGAAGATGAAGAGAAAGTCTCGTATGTTGGCATCCCTCTCTTGAGTCTCATCTTGTACTCGACCATGCTACCATAACACCTGTATCAGTGGAACAAACTGACCACAGAGATCCATTATGCTACGATCCACAATCCGAATAGAGTGCTCCTAGAAGGATGCATCAACCTTCAAATCAACCTCCTCAGGTTAAAAAACATGAGACATGTCTAAATAGTAACGACTTAGTTGAGAAACTTGAATGACATCGTTCATAGCCTGATACCTCTAAGGTTACTACAAACAATAAAAATATAGCCCAACTCTATCCCAAACCACAATTGGCTCAATTTATCTTGGTGAAATCTTTCCCTGTATTTTAATACTCTTGTGTCCCGACTTGCTATGACATGTAAGAAAACCTAATCTCTGAACTCGAACTCTTTAGGTCATCTCCAACAATCAGCACAAGATTTATTGTGAGGTTGTGTAGTAACTATCCTATTTCGAATCAATTCTACCTACTCTGTCGTCTCTTGGACAAGATGAGGTCCCAGCATAGCTGCCTCTCCTACCTCCAACTAAAATAGGGGTGATCGGCATGGATTATCTCACAAATACTCATAAGGATCCATTTGAATCATTGCCTAAAAACTGTTAGTGTAGGAAAACTCTACCAGAGGTATCTGTCTCTCCCAAGAGCTCCTAAAATCCAGGGCACATGCTCAAAGCATGTCCTCAAAAACCTGAATCGTACTCTAATATTGGACATCTAATTGTGGATGGTAATGTAAAATTAGAATTACCTTTGTACCCAAATCCCTCTGTAGTCCCAACTAAATACGATAAGTAAACCAGGCATCCCTATCTGAAATGATATAGTGTAGAACCACATAAAAATATATAATCTCTCAGATTTACAACATTCCAAGTTCATCAACATTGATGGTTTCCCTAATTAGAGGAAATCTGAAACTTTAATGAGTCTTTCAACAACAACCCATAAATATCATTTTATTGGGGTGACCTTGGTAAACCCATCATGTAATCCTTTACTATATCATTCCACTTCCACTCAGGAATGGGTAACTACCATAAAATCCATGCCAGTCGTTGATACTCAACCTTTACTTGCTGAGAGGTGTAACATCTCATAACAAAATGAGAAACATCCCTCTTCATGCCTAGACACCAATACTGATGATGTAGATCTTGATACATATTAGAGGCACCAGGATGAACATCCCACAATGTGTCATGAAAATCTCACAAAATCTGATCACATATGTTTGTTGAAACCCACTCCTGTCTAATGAATACTTAAAACCTCATCATCACCTATATTCCATCCAAGAGTAGGCTCCTTTTTAGAAACATTCTCCCTTAGGACTAGACCTTCGTAATCTAGTAGTCATCTCATTCGCACTCGATCTAATAGAGTAGAGGTAAAACATATAGAAGAAAGAAAAGACGTTCTCTGTCTGTCGTGAACCACCAAATACATCTTAGAGAACATTGGCATAAGCATCCCCTCACTGATGGCCTCCTGAAGTGCATGTATCTGAGTTCTCCTTCTCAAAGAAATATCCACTGTGTTGCCTTTTCCATGTGTTTAGGCAAGCTAAAATTAAAAATATTGAAGTTACTCCACCCACCTTTTCCATCTCAAATTCAGATTTCATTGAGTATAGATATACTTGAGGATTTTGTGGTCAGTGTAAACCACAAAATGTTCTCCGAAAAGAAAATGTATCAAATGGTGGAAAGCATGCACAACTATTGCTATATTAAGATCGTGCATAGGTTTGTTCATCTCATGTAGCCTCAACAACTGAGATCCATAAGAAATAAATCTTTCCCCATGTATAATAATTAATCGTAGCTCAATACCTGTTGCATCGTGAAAAACAATTTAACTCTTTCCCAGATATGGAAAAATCAGTATCGACACTGAAGTCAATCTCCCTTTCATCTCCTGAATGGAGGAATCACAAGAATACATCCAAAATTACATTTCAACCTTCATAGTTTGGATTGTTTATGGAACTTATAAGAGTGAAAATTACTAAATAAATTGCATAAAACTCAAATACATTCTTTGGATTCTCTTAGGAAACTACTGCTCTTATTTCTATAGGTCTACTAGTACTCTCGTCTCTAAGATGACATGAACCAAGAAGTGAATATGGTCTATCCAAAAGTATAACATTGAGAGCATATCATATAATTTATGGTCTCTCAGGGCACTCAATAGAATCTCAAGATGTATGGAATGGTCGTGTCGAGTGTGAGAGTACTCTAAGATATCATCCAAAAAGACTACCAAAAAAGAATGCAAGTAATTATGGAACACTCAGATCATCAGTTAATTACTGGTGTATTTTTGAGACCTAATGGCATAACCAAAAACTCGTATAGACTATACCTACTCCAAATGTCTATATGAGGAATATACGATGGTCTAATATGAAACTGATGATAACCGAATCTCAAGTCAATCTTTAAGAACTCCTGGTCTCCTCAAAACTGGTAAAAGAGATCATTAATCCATATTAAGGGATATCGGTTCTTGGCCGTCAACTAGTTTAGATTCCGATAATTTGAAAAAAGTTTGAGGGTACTATCACCCTTTTTCTCAAAAAGGATAGGAGAACCCCAAAGAGACGTACTGGGTTGGATGAAACCATTTTTCTATAACTCCTCTAACTGCTTCTTGAGATCTGGTAACTCTTGTGTAGCCATCCTATACAGATGAATTGACATCGGTGCCACTCTAGGAACAAGATCAATAGGGAAATATACCTCTTTATTTAGAGGTAAACCAGAAAATTCATATGGAAAGACATATCTAAAACAATTCACCACTTAAGGAAAGTATATCTGTAAAGTCCCCTAGTCATCCAAATAAAAATTACTAATCTGGAAAGTAATTCCTCCCAATCCATGATGCTCAAGTCTCGCTCTACTCGAATCGACATCCCATTCACCCTTGTGTTGAAAATGACTTCCCTCTAGTGACGTAAAACATAACATGTGGTGATAGTAGTCAAAAAAGGACTGATAGGAGACCAACCAATCAATTCCAAGAAGGACTTCGAAGCCTTTCATATCTAAGTCACAGAGGGCCCAAAATAACTGACACCCACAACCCTCAAAAGGTCATTCCTTGCACTAATATAAACTATCCATACTAATCTATAACAAAGTTTTTAACATCATAACATCATCAGAAGTAAAGATACAGAGCCTGAGTTTCACTACCAAAGAAAATATATATAATACTATGGGAAGTGTCCATATCGAAAATTGTATAAGCTAAAACTAGAGCAATGAGAATCGTACCACTAACTATAGAGGGTACGAGATCCCTCTCTTATTGGGTCTTGTCAATTGAAAAAGATTGATATGTACTGCAGCCCTGCGCCCCTGCCTGAATATACTAAGCTGATCCACCCAACTATCGTTGAAAACCTGACATCTTGATTCCACATCCATGAGAACCTCCTCGGCCTTAATGAGCTAATGAACTTCAGTTCTCTGACTGATGAGGAACTTGTGGCCCTTTTCCTGTACGTGGAGTCATAATAGAACCCCTCTCACTCACTGGTGATAACACCTTGCAAAAGCACTAATGATGAAAAATTTCACTATACGATCAACACTCAACAGGGTATCTCAGGCACCGTGGTCTCATATGCCCACTCTTTCTATACTGGTAGAACCTCACGTGGATACCAGAAGATACTACTCTACTACTGGAATAACCACCATGTGAATCCTCCTGGAGGCACTTCCTCTTATCAATAGCTGGAGCATCAGCCCTGGATTCTAAACCGCCCTAGCTCGCAGCTCCCAAATCCCTAAGATTTCACTCAGTAATCAGTACATGTTTTACTATATCAGTCACCAAAGTCATCTTGAAAACATTCACCTGAAATCAGATGTCGTACTTGATACCATCCTCAATCCGCCTAGATAGTGATAACTCATAACCTCCAAAAATAGTTTCTTTGAACTAAAGCATTGTGAAGAGAGAAGAATAATCCATCATAGTAAGAGTTCCCTGCTCCAAATTCATAAACTCCTGGTCTTGGTTGGCCCTCAATATCTTGGGGTATAAGTAATCCTAAAAATTCCTCTGATCCTTTTCCCAAGCCATATCCCGATGACTTCCAACCATTGAGATAAAATCAAACCATCTCTTTGAATAATCACATAGCATGTATGTCGTGATACTCTCCCTCCTCTCCTGAGGCATCTTCTGATTCTTGAAGATTGAAATCATGGCATCCAACCAATGACCCTTTTGCATGTGGTCCTCCATTCCCTAAAAAAGTGGGCAGATGCTGCTTCTAGAAAACATGCATCAACTCTGTCATAGTCAGGGTAGGATGTGGTGCTCCCTAAAAAGTATGCATCATCCACATACATCCTTCATGGAAATGTGAATCATAACATGCATCCTATGTAATATATTTTTCAATGATAGGTATGAATATTGGATCTGCATGTAGTCCTTGATCAACCATATCCAATGTCTGATGGCCACCCTATACCTAGCGTACAACAATAGGATGTCTTTGTGGAATTACTCTGCAAGTTCATGCACACACCTTAGTAAAAAATTATCAATGATTTCATCTTATAAGTGAAAAAATAGAACAAGAGAAGAAATTCATTCTAGTTTTTCAAAATTGGGTTACATGGCGTGTAGAACCCCTACATGGTGTGTTCCTAAGTCTTAACATGGGAGTGTACCTCTACAAACCTGTTCTTGTAACACCCCCTACACATGAAGTGTTTCCCCTGATACACAATGTGTACTTGAACATTCCACTCCTTCCAAAGTTCATCTTCACGGCATGAACTACACGGTTCTCTCCTAGTGTAACACAACAAAACATGCACACTAAACACACAGTGTGTACCACTTATATTCCATCCACTTGTGTCGTTAGTCAAATGGATGGACACACAGTTGATTATGACATGGTGTGTACAACCTAGACATGACATGTGAAACTTATGTTTCATCCACCCCTGTTGTTAGGCACACAACCAGATATAAGGTCTTTTACAACACATCGTTCTCCACTAGTAAATGGTGTGTTCTTACAAATGTTTACCAACCTAGTGTCTCTACTCACATAATTCACATGTTCAAAAACTACATGGTATGTACATAAAGAACACAATGTATACTTAACAAAGGTTATTTATTCTAGAAAATAATAACATATGGTGTGTGTTTATAACATCACACAATTGTGGCCAAGGTTTTTGGATAGTAAGCCTCAAAATCTTACCAAGAACCTTTAAAAACATAATTTTTATCCAAGGCATGAAAACTTCTGATCCGTGAGATCCCATACTCTAATAAAATCAAGGGTTGTAATCCTTTTTCACATCATAACTTGACAGAATTCAATTAATGTTCAATCATGAACCACCAAATTATGATCCATGAAGTCCCATAAAACCTCAGGGACCAAATATTGGTGTCCATCCAAATGAAACGTTAAATATAACAATACCCTTTAAAAATATTATGTATTTATATCACAACATCATTCATATCTATCTCCATATCTATCAGAACAATAAGAAATTATTAATGCTCTCTAAATGGCATGACAAGAATGCGTGACATGTGATCTCTAGAAAGTGCCTATATGCTATATAAGATGGAATACCCTAATATAATTCGGTTGGAGTAGAAATAGAACCACAAAGAAATAAATAATAATAGCACAAAACAATTACGTCACCCAATGGAGAATTCAAATCAATCGTAACAATTGAAAAACAAGAAAATTGCAATATTCAAGGTAACCTGGCTTTTCTATGTACACATGTTAGCTAATCCTGAGAAATTCTTATTACCATATACCCATTCTTTCTTATCCTATCTACTGTCTCCTAATAGTATGTCAAAGAAAAAAAGAAAGACTCTCCTCTGATACAACTTTCTAACATCTCAGATCCGAGTACCGCCCAAAGGTTCCCCATACCCGGTTGGCTACGTGGCCTCAAAATCATTTCCCCAAACACAAGAGCCTGTTGACTAGCAGTGAGGGCCTTGGGTGTGATACTGGGGAAACAATGAACTCATTGGAAAATTAAATCCAGTGGAAACCAATAGTAAACAATATCGGAATCAGTAATACATACAAAAGAAGTAAACAACAGAAGACTATTAGTAAATCCAATAGAAGCCCAAATATATATATATATATATTATTAATGGAATTAAATCTACAAAAATATCCAAACATGTCATATTTCTAAAAATCAATACAAGAAATAAAATATAGAAGAAACAGTAAACTTTAGTAGCATCACAAGCCTTCGCTTGGTCCCATGCTCTCCATCTCCCACAACAATCAAGTACCTAATGAAGAAGGGCACTCTCAATTATGGATAACTGAAGCCATATTTCCTATTTGGGTCCAAAATCATGACCCAAATAATGTGTGATACGAATCCTATTAGGAAACCACCAAAAGATTTGTGCCTAACTATTATTGAATAT
This sequence comes from Viscum album, assembly GCA_963277665.1. Taxonomy (NCBI): domain Eukaryota; kingdom Viridiplantae; phylum Streptophyta; class Magnoliopsida; order Santalales; family Viscaceae; genus Viscum; species Viscum album. The sequence continues at coordinate 258,226,251 of OY728125.1, read as the reverse complement.
ATATAGAAGATAAAATGCAGAAATGAAGAATAAACTAGGAAGTAATAAAATGTAAACAATTATATAGTTTTCCATCACCATAATTTACATTTATTATTCATCCTCTAAATTATGTAATCTCAGGATCAAGCCTAAGCTCTATACCCCCTATGTAATAGTAATAAAACAGATCTATCAGAAGACCATCTAAACAATCAAGTAAGACTGAGTCTAAGCTTCTGCTTTGGCTTGGCAGACTCATCACAATCATTTAATCATTAAAAAAACCTCTAGGAATTCTCTCATGGTCTAACCCCTTTGGATTAACATAGCACTATGAAATTACTATAGACCACCTGGACACCTCTCTTGGTCAATACCCCTAGGTCAACGTAGCATCAATAATTTATAAAAAACCTCCTGTGTATCTCTCACAGTCAATACTCCTGGCTCAACATAACATCAGTAAAATAGGAACAACCTCTTGGAAATCTCTCATGGTTGATACCCCGAGGTCAATATCGGCACCAAGGATATCATGGTGTTGTGTAAATAAACATGGAAACCCCCACAGTTTTCCATGTCCAAGGCTCTCACGGACTATTGGAAAACCAATGTCCATATCATTTCAAAGAAGAACATGTAATCTATTACTACTACATGGTGAAACGTTGAAAACTCATACCCCATTAATTTCATATAATAAAAAAACATCATCCTAATCAAACAAGGTATAGAAAAAAATGTACGCCTTACATGAATTCTATACCAAACTGACATAAATAGTCAAATAAGGGAAACACACCCATGATGTGTCAAGTAACAAGGTATATATCCTTATACATAAGAAACAACACATTATCAATCAATTAAACCATAACAGGTAATAAATAGGGTTAAAATACCAATCAAGAAATACCCCCATTGTGGGTATGCGGCACCTTTAACATATATAATCCAAATACGAACAATGAAAGCCCAAACCACCTACCTCAATGTATCACAATCAATATAATTGAATGTTAGCCCTTGAATCGGCCTAGAATGGCATAGATCGGTGGGATTCCTACACACCAGAAGAAATCTCAATCGTAGGATGGACAGAGAATCTGGAGGGGTTCAGAGTTTGTCAGTCATTCTCTCACTCTCCTATACAAACTGCTTCTAGAAGAAGGTGTTTCAAAAGAAGAGACTTGACCCCGCTACAATATATCAAATAAAAATAAATGTACACAACCTGTTAATTTAATATACATGTTGTGTATTAGTCTCATGTAGACCCCGACTTAAGAGGGTCATCCAGGTCATCACACTGCCATGTACTCAGCTGTAACAATTCCAATACACATTTGTACATGGTAACCAGGTACATGGCTTGTACTCGGGTGTACATGACATATACTTAGAAAACAAAATATCGTCCTTTTTCCAAAAAACTATCTGAAATCAAGATCTATACATGAATGAAGATCCATGTTCTTACATTGGTGAAGGGTATCTTGAAATTGTTATTATGGGGAATGTCTATGGTTCCAAATTTTTTTCATTATATTTTTCGATTAAAAAATAGTATATGCTATAGTTTGAATCATTGAGAATATAACACGTCATGTTAGAATGGATAATATAGAGTATATTTTTTAGGAGTTGGATTTGGGAGTTATGTATGGGATGTAAAATTTTATTTACACCTCCTATCCACTAAGGACTAGATAAGGAATTATATTTGGACTCACAAGATATATATTCCAATGAGGGAGAATTTGGGGATGAATCCCAACAAGAATCCCTATATATTATTAAGAGTAAGTTGAATATATGTGGACATTATGCACATTTTCACTTAAGGATCCTTACTAGATCAAGGAATTAGTAAGAGGCTGTGTTTCAAGATTACACCCAATAGGAAGTCTGTCAATATATCCTTGGATAGTTTAGAAACAATGAATTCCAAGGGAATCAAAATATTATGCATCATATAGGGTTTCTATGATGACCATGTAAAGATACAGTATATTTTAGAGGAATCATCATGATAGCCCCCTCCTAATCTAGGGATGAATTCTCATTATTACGATCAGGGTTATATGATTCTGGGAGTAAATAAAATGAAGGTCCATTATCATGGGAATACATGATCGAATATGTAACACCCTAAGATTTTATGAGATATATTCCTTTTAATTTCTTTGAAATCTTGTGTTGTACGCTACATCAATATTTTTTTGCGCTATACGCAACACCGTATTAGCTTGTATTATACACAAACACTATTCATGGCTTGTGTTTCATGCAAGAGTGACCTTCCTCAATAGCGTGTATTGTACGCAATACCGAGTATTACTAAACAATGATATATTGTTATAATATTATTAATAACTAGACGTTATGAATAGTATTAACCACATTTTTAATTTTATAACATTTTCATCCATCTTAAACATATTCAAGAACATGTTATGAGAACAAAATGAATTTTTCGGGTAAAAGAAGTATTTTTTTATAAATGCAGTTTTGTCGCCTTTTGACGGCACACCAATTATAAATATATTTTATAAAATTTTATAAGTTCAATTGTACAAAATATACTTCTTATTTTGAATCAGGATATAAAAATTTACGTTGTATGTAGTTTTGATATTTTCCTGATAACTTTCATATTTTGATGGAAATTAAAAATACGCTAAATTTTACTTAATTTTTTTCACCGAGATAATTTATATGAATCAATTATAATATTGAATGAGTTTTAATATAAATAGAATATATTTTTACTATCTAATATAATGTATGTCATTAACATTAATTTTAACTTGAATTCATAGGTAAAATCATTTCAATCTTTTACAATGTTTTAACTTTGAAAACCCATTTTCTCAACAGCGGGATTTATTTTAAATTAAATACTACAACTTCTGTGTATTGAATTTGGAAAAATGGATTCTATATTTGGAATAATTAGGTCCAAATTATGTTAATAGGTTACATTTTATTTCTGGGCATTATGAATAGTAATTACGGTAAATTTTATTTAACACAATTAAATGTAAATCAAGTAATTAAGGGTAAAAATAATAAAAAAAATTACCCTAACACTTTTATTAATAAACTTGAATGATTATATTTCGTCCTAAAATATACTTTGGTAGAAATGGAATCTTTTGGAACCCATTTGGATGTGATTAATACATTTAGATTATTTTATTTAAAGGAATGTGAAATATGTCTCACTCAAACCTTAATAATTAAAATATTTTTAATATAAGGTTATATAGAATATAAATTCATTTATAAATACTCATTTGAAAGCTAAAATGATTTTATTTATCATGGTAATTTATTCGTAATTTTTATTAAATATATAATTACCTTAATATCTTATACACCAATGATGCAAAAATTATTAATTTAGTGAAAAACCCATAATATAGTTTTTTTTAAACTATTAGTACCCATAAAAGGCATTAATTCCTGACAAAAACTTATTGGCCACGTAAATATAAACCATAATCATCAAAAGGTATAATTTGTGACCATTTTGAGGCTTATAAAATCGATTATGACACTTATATTATTTTATTTTAAATGATGTCAAAGTTGTTACCTTCTTAATTTAATAAACATAACATTTTAAAAGTTGGGTGTTTTAGAAGATAAAATCCATTAAAAGTATTATAATGAAATATATTAGATTTATATTAATCATAATATTGTTTTAAATTTTAATACCAAAAATTAGTATATTAAATGACTATACAAAAATGTTGTAGTAATTAATTTATTAAGATAAATATCAAATAAATGGTTCTAAAAATATTAAAATAAATCTTATATGAACTACATAATGTTCTGCACAAATTTTATAGAATAATATGACATGTTAGGAACCTATGAAATATTTTGGTTTGAATATATTATCTGTTTTTATTTTATTGAAATTCAAATAAATGAATACTATCAAAATTTACACTATTGGTATTTTATAAAAATAACATATTATTAAATTATTTAAAACTCACAAAAATATTTAGAAATTATAAATTGAAAATTTTATTGTCTAAAAGGTTATAAAGTATCAAATTATTTGAAATTTACAACATTTAAGTTGTATTTGTAACAATTTAAAATTTAGAATATTATTACCACAAATAACATCAAATAGATTAAATAAGGATAAATCGAAATGATAAGGTTTAAAATAAACATAAAACATGTATAAATTTTATTTGATGACGCTATTAAAACCCCATTACATCTCATATTCGAATTGAGTCATTTTTGGAGGTTTTTAAGTGGGGTTTTAATTTATTATAAATTAATACTATTTAGGTTTCCAAAGGTGCCCCTCTCCTCCCTTATAAAAGGGAACATCCTCCCTCTCCTCTTCACACATATTTTAGCCTTCATGCTCGGCCAAAACCTGCCCATTTAACTTCTACTCTTCCATAATAACATAATAGGGGTCCTGGTATTATTCAAATACCAACTTTAGTTCCCTAAGAGGAGGTCAAGAGGTGGGGCGTCGAAGAAGAGGTAATCTCTTCTACCGATTCTTTCAGGTTTCATTCTTATTTAACTTTATCTTATTTAGTTGTTTCATTATAAAGTAATACAATAAGTTTCACTAATATACTAATATTATATTATAAATATGAAACCACCCCATTTCACCTTCTATCCATCCTACGGAAAATAAAATCACCGCGCGTGCGTACGTACGGAATACCGTCTCCATGTCGTGGTGTAATCTATTTTTCCACCACCACCTTACTTGGATAGGTAAAATGGGGTAAAGAATAACTATATATGTTCATAATAACATCATAATAATTCTGAGATATTATTTCATCCACTCAAATTCCATTCAATAATTATGGGATCAATATCATCGCTCGTTCGTACGTACGGATTACTGTCCCCACGATGCGATGAGATTCATTTTCCATGTTAACCATTCAAAAATAATTATAATGTATATATAATAAATAATAATGAAATATATGACATAATAATTATAATGGATTTATTTTCATATATGTTTCATTTACTTAATTCCATTCAATTCAATAAGGAAACGAATACAACGTTCATGCGTACGTACGACCTACCGTCTCCATGAACGGTGTATTTCATTCCATTTATCGATCTATCATATATATTTATATGATGAATATATATTTTATATAAATAATGTTTTAAATTATATAATTATTTAAATCAGGATATAAGTAATAATATCAATAACAACAAGTCCAAACACGTACGATAAATGAAAAGATTTTACCGAAAACATTGTTTTGACGTAGAATTAACAAAAGAACGGGTAATATACAGTCAAAATTGAATAATATATGATATCATAAATATTATTATGGTTATGTTACAAGTTAATAATATGTTTCAACCCACTATACATGAGTTTCAAACATGTATTGAAGAAATTAGGCCTAAGGTAAGGGATAATTTTTAAATCTCATTTTTATCCGAGATTGCTTATACGTAAGTATTTACTAGGGTTATATTTTTCATCCATGTCCATGAAAATGTTTTTCATAATGTGTTTAATAATATTTCATGTATTTTTAAAGTAATTTTTACCCCTATTTAACATTTACATTGTGTTATGGAAGGAATATTTCTTTTGATTACCATATGAGGAACTTTTTGTCTTTTCCGGCAAAAGTACGAGGAGATTGTTTTTTTAACTTATACGGAATGAACGGATTTTTTTTAAAATTTCATAATTCCTAATTTTCATTTAGATTACTCTACAAGATTTCATGATTATTTTCAACACAATACTTTTCATTTAAAATTTCATGGCATTTTTTGAAAACAAAATGATTTAGAAGAAGAAAGGATATTTTCCTCAGGAATTCATTTCTAGTGTTTTGTCAAAAATATTTTCTATATAAGATTACATTATTTAGTATGACCATGTTTCAAGTATAATGTCTCTATTATTTAAATGGTTTTATTCTTCTTATGGTGAAATGATATTCATTTTTTTATGGATTATGTTATTATGGGATGATGTTTATGAAACACATTTTATTCTTTGGGTTATGATGAATGATTTATGATTATTTAGTGGAACAAGAAAGAATGATTTAATTATGAGATGGGTGGGAACTATATCTCCCTCCAATGCATTGGGTAAAGATATATATATAATTATATAGACATGGATGGAATGACATGTGAATCCGGTTTAGTAATACAGGGATGGAACAACAAGTAAACCCGTTTCAGTAATGGACTTTTTCCACTATGATGGTCTTGGAAACAGTGCCTTAGATACCATGGAAATAATAACATGTGCTTAATGGATGCCACAATGACATGTTTTATTCCCATGATTAATGTTCCATTATGATCTATTCCTTATGTACTTCCATGATTTATTCCACGACTCAATATTTTGATGTTTAAACATTATGTTCATGTTTTTAAGTTCAAATGTATATGGTTTGATTTATTTTCACCATGCATATCCATAATGAGTATTTGAGCTCACCCTTTTTATGTTTTCTTTTCCCAATGATATAAAGAATGTTTTTTGGTAAGAAAAAAAGGGAAATATCTTTATGGGAGATGTTGAAGATCGTTCACCATTATTAGAAGAATTTTTTCCAAGTTTCCGTAGACACTAAACTATTACGGTCCTTGAGTGTCTGTTTTTTGTTATGTATTAAGTATTCCGAAAAAGTAATGTAATTTCCATGTACATCAATCATGGGTCTCTATAGTTGGTATCAAAGGAAAGGTTTAGTCATACTTTGAAAACTAGGATTCCAAAATGTTAGTGAAATCCCCAGAGATATTTCTTCGGTATGTCTAGGGATGTCCCTAAGGATAAGTATACCTATAGGTTATAGTCCTAGAATCATGATAACGATCATAGAATTAAACATAAGATGTTAGATATTGAAGGTACTCCCCCTTTATTATGTTGTTTTCCTAGCATGATTTTTCCCTCTCACACTATTATATTTTGGGTTTTAGAAAAATGGCTAGAAACATGAAGATTCATGATAATGGAGAATATGATAGACAATGGAATGGTATTCTTCACGAGAAACCAAATGAAATTGGATCTAGATGACCACATATCGTTATTATACCTAATCGGAAATCTCATAATATGATCAATAATATCAACTTTAGTATGTTTCTTGACTCAGCTAATAAGAGAGAGATGGTGTTTCATGATGATCATAGAGGAAAGAAAGTTCAATTTCCCTCATGTAAATCATGTGGGAAGAGGAATTAGGGATAATGTTTCAAGGGAACTAGAAGATACTTTGGGTGTGGAAAAGAAGGACTCAATGCTAGTAAATGCAATGGAAAAGGTTCAGTTGACACATTGTATAAGGATAATGGTATCCATAAGACATCAAAACGGTTAAATGTTTTAAATGTGGAATATATTGGCATTAGGAAAAACAATTCCTTAAGGGAAAATCTCATGAAAAGAATCAACATGGTCTTATGGGTAGAATTTATGTTGATTATGATGAAGAGACTACAAATGATATATGAGATTAAAGAAGTGTTGAGGAATAAAATGATGAAGCTCGGTCAATGGTTTAATAAGGTAGTGGAATGATTTCATGTTTATCAAGTGTAATGTTGTATAAGTAATTTCATGGTACTATGGATTAAAGAAACATCTAAGGATTGTTACACTATTGTTTTAATTAGGTTTTTTGAAAGTATATGATGAATGGTATTGGTAACCATGAAAGGTTATTCAGATATTTTTTGAAAGAAGATGATATGCACATAATGAATGGGTAAGGAGAAAATGAAATGCTTGATAGTATTAATGAGCTCATGACTGATATAAGGAAAAAGTGATATCATGGTTTGAGTATATAAAAATTTTGGGATTTTGGTATGTGGAATGAGATGACTTTTTACAGCATTCATGTTTTCACAAATATTCCATGGTAATTCATGTTTCAAGAGAATAAATGATTAAGGTGTTCACATTTTTGGAATGTGACCAACAAGATATATCTTATGATATTTGGGGGATAAATGATGGTATTCACATTCTTGGTTGATGAAATTTCTAGTAATCGTTTTCTTTATACTATGAGTTTGGATATAAGTATTTTTGATAAGTCTAAAAATTTGAAATGGATTACGTTGGACATAAAATAATATTGTGTAAATATAGAAGATTTTTTGGATATTATTTCTGGAATGTTATAATAGTGTAGTATTAGATAAAGGACAACCTGCAGGACGGGTGACAACCCGTCGTGTCGGACATGGTTTCGGGAATCGAACCCACAACCGAAGTATGGCAAGCCTTTATCGCCTACCATTGGCTTACAGGAAGTCCCTGGTTAGTAGAAACTAGTTTTATTTTATTAAGCGGTATGATAGATGAAGTACAAGTCCATTTTTGGAACCATATACAATTAATCTCACAATAAGATGGACTTATGTATATAAATTTTACTAACCATATTTTTGAGACAGATGAAATGACCTATCATTCAATCGAATGATCTTCCTAAACATCACGGAAGACAAATTCAACTTAGTTTCTTTAAGATATGAAGTGGAAATTGTTCAAGGCACAAACAACAGTGATATTGTACCAAAATCAAGTAAGTATTTCTTTTAATTAAAAAATTATTCAAAATTAGGGAAATGATCGTGAAAAAAAATGTTGTCCTAGTGCCCTGATAACTGATGAATCAGATGGTACATTAGATCATCACAAATTTATGGCTTTGTGATTGTTGTCTTTTTCATATCCATGTCCTCTACCACTCTTCATCAAAAGTTGATGGTCATATTTCTCTTCCATAACCATATTTTCATCTATGTTCTCCTATGTGGAAACCCAGTGATGAGTTAATTTGGGTAACCATTACGTTTCATACTTCACCTTTTAAAATTAAGATTTATTATTCCTTTTTACGATGTGAGTTTCTATGAAAGAAACTTTCAAGTAGTAAATGATTTATTCCCCCGACGAATTTTGAGGGCGAAATTCATTTTAAGGGGTGTAGAATGTAACATCCTGAGATTTTATGACATATATTCTTTTTAATTTCTTTGATATCTTGTGTTTTAAACTACAACATGATTAGTTTTCTCTATATGAAACACCATATTTTCTTGTAGTATACGTAAACACTAATCTTGGCTTTTGTTGCACGCAAGAGCGAGCTTCCTCAATAGCGTGTATTGTACGCAATACCGAGTTTTACTAAACAACAATTTATTGTTATAACATTATTAAAAACTAGCTGTTATGAATAGTATTAACCAAATTTTAAATTTTATAACATTGTAATCCATCTTACACATATTCTAGAACATGTTATGAGAACATAATAAATTTTTCGGGTGAAATAAGTATTTTTCAAAAAATGTTGTTTTGTCCCCTTTTGATGGTTCACCCATTATAGATCTATGTTTTTTACAAGTTTATAAGTTAAATTGTACAAAATAAACTTCTTCTTTTTAATCAGGATATAAAAATTTACGATGTATGAAGTTTTGATATTTTTCTAATATCTTTCATATTTTGATGCATAGTAAAAATACGCCATATTTTACTTAAAAAAACATTTTTCATCGAGATAATTTATTTGGTTAAATTATAATAATTAATGGTTTTAAAGTATAAATAGAACATATTTTTACCATTTAATATAATTTATGTATTTATCATTAATTTTACCTGGAATTCATAGGTAAAATCATTTAAATCTTTTACAATGTTTTAATTTTTAAAACCCATTTCCTCAACAACCGGATTAATTTTAAATTAAATACTGCAACATCTGTGTATTGAATTTGTAAAAATGGATTCCATATTTTGAATCATTAGGTCCAAATTATATTAATAGGCTAATTTTTATTTTTGGTCATTATGAATAGTAACTGCGGTAAATTTAATTTACCAGATTTAAAGGTAAATCAGGTAATTACTGGTAAATATAATATTATAAAATTACCCTAACACTTATCATAATATAATTGGATGATTATATTTTGTCCTAAAATATACTTGGGTCGATATAGAATCTATTGTAACCCATTTGGATGTGATTAAGACAATTAGTTTATTTTCTTTAAAGGAAAGTGAAATATGTCTCACTGAAACCATAATAATTAAAGTATTCTTAATATAAGGTTATACAGAATATAAATTCCGTTATAAATACTCATTAGAAAGCTAAAATACTTTTATTTAACATCGTAATTTATTTTTAATTTTTAAGAAATATATAATTTCTTTAATATCTTATACATTAATGATACATAAATTATTTATTTATTGAAAAATAAATAATATAGTTTTTATTAAACTAATAATACCCATAAAAGGCACAAATACCTGACCAAAACATATTGGTAGTTTAAATATAAACCAAAATAATCTGTAGGTATAATTTTTGACCATTTGGATCCTTATAAATGCAATTATGACACTTATATTATTTTATTTTAAATGATGTCAAAGTTGTCACCTTCTTAATTTAATAAACATAACCTTTTTAAAGTTAGGTGTTTTAGAAGATAAATTTGATTAAAAGTATTCTTATGAAATATATTATATTTATATTCAACATAATATTTTATTTTTAAATTTTATGAAACAAATTAGTATATTAAATAATTATACAAAAATGTTGTAGTAATTAATTTATTAAGAGAAATATCAAATAAATGTTATTAAAAATATTAAAATAAATATTATCTAACTAATTAATGTTCTCCACGAATTTTATAGAATAATATGACATGTTAAGAACCTATTACATATTTTGTTTCAAATATATTCTCTGTTTGTATTTTATTTAAATTCAAATAAATGAATAGTGTCAAAATTTACACTATTGGTATTTTATAAAAATAACATATTATTAAATTTTTTAAAAAACACAAAAATATTTAAAAATTAAAACTTTAAAAATTTTATGGTCTAAAAGGTAATAAAGTATCCAATTATGTGAAATTTACAACATTTACATTGTATTTATAATAATTTAAAATTTAGAATATTATTACCACAAATAAGATTAAATAGATTAAATAAGGATGAATCAAATTGTTATGATTTAAAATAAACATAAAACATGTTTAAATTTTATTTTTTGATTATATTAAAACCCTATATCATCTCATATTAGAATTTAGTCATATATGGAGGTGTTTAAGTGGGTTTTGAATATATTATAAATTAATATTATTTATGTTTCCCAAGGTGCCCCTCTCCTCCCTTATAAAAGGGCAGCTCCTATCTCTCATCTTCCGACAAATTTGAGCCTTCAGGCTCAGCCAAACCCTGACCATTTCACTTATCCACTTCCATAGAAACATAATAGAGGTCTTGGTCTTTTTCAAAGACCAACATTAGTTCCCTAAGAGGAGGTTTAGAGGAGGCGCGTCGAAGAAGAGGCAATCTATTCTACTAATTCTTTCAAGTTTCTTTCTTCTTCAACATTCTCTTTATTAGTTGTTTCATTATGAAGTAATACAATAATTATCACTAATATACTGATATGATATTATAAATATTAAACAACCCCATTTCACATTCAATCCATCCTATGGAAAATGAAATCACCGTGTGTGCGTACGTACGGAATACCGTCTCCACGCCGTGGTGTAATCTGTTTTTCCACCACCACCTTACTTGGATGGGATAATGGTGTAAAGAATAACTATATAGGGTTATTATATCATCATACTGATACTTAGATATTATACCATCCACTCCAATTATATTCAATAATTATGGGAACGATATCATCACTCGTGCGTACGTACGGATTACCATCTCCACGACGCGATGAGATTCATTATCCTTGTTAATCATTCAAGAATGATTATAATGTATATATAATAAATAATCAAGAAAGATATGAAATAATAATTATACTGGATTTATTTACATATATTTTTCATTTACTTAATTCAATTTAATTCAATAAGGAAACTAATACAGTGTTCATGCGTACGTACGGCCTATCGTCTCCATGAATGGTGTATTTCATTCCATTTATCGATCTATAATATATATTTATATGCTGAATATATATTATATATAAATCATGTTTTATATTCTGGAATTAAGTAAATTGGGATATTAGTAATAATATCAATAACAAAATTTCCAAATAGTTATGATAAATGAAACGATTTTACCGAAAATACTGCTTTAACATGGAATTGATAAAAGAACGGGTAATATAAAGTCATAAGTGAATAATATATGATATCATAAATATTATTGTGGTTTTTAACAAGATAATAATATGTTTAAACCCACTATACAATAGTTTAGGACACGTACGAAAGAAATTGGACCTATGGTAAGGGATAATATTTCAATGTCATTTTTATCTGAGATTGCTTATACGTAAGTATTTACTAGGGTTACATTTTTCATCCATGTCCATTAAAATGTTTTTCATAAAGAGTTTAATAATATTCCATGTATGTTTAAAGTCATTTTACCCTTATTTTACCATTACATTATGTTATGGAAGGAATCATTCTTTTTTTATCATACGATGAACTTTTTGAATTTTCCGGCAGAAGTACGAGGAGAATGTTTTTTAACTTATACGGAATGAACATATTTTTTTACGGTTTCATAACACCTAATTTTCATGAAGCATCCTCTATTATATTTCATGATTATTTTCAATAAAATCATTTTCTTTTAAAATTTATTGCATTTTTTGAAAAGAAAATATTTTAGAATAAGAAAGGATATTTTCTTCAAGAATTAATTTCTAGTGTTTTTTCAAAACTATTTTCCATCTAATATGACATTATTTAGTATGATTATGTTTCATGTATAATATCTCTATTATTTACATGGTTTTATTCTTCTTATGATGAAATGATATCCATTTGTTTTTTATGGATTATGTTATGATGAGATGGTGTTTATCAAACCCATTTTATTCTTAGGGTTATGATGAATGATTTATGTTTATTTTCTGGAAAAAGTAAGAAGTATTTCATTATGAGATGGGTGGGACCTATATATCCCTATAATGCATTGGGTAAATATTTATATACCATGAGATATACATGGCTGGAATGACACATGAATCCAGTTCAGTAATACCGGGATGGAATGGCAGGTAAACCCGGTTCATTAATGGACTTTTTCCACTATGATGGTCTTTGAAACAATGCCTCTGCTACTATGGAAATCATAACATGTGATTAATGGATAACACAATTACAGGTTCTATTCCCATGATTAATGTTCCTTTATGATCTATACCTTACGTACTGTGAAGATTTATTCCACCACTCAATATTTTGATGTTTAAAGATTATGTTCATGTTTTTAAGTTCAAATATATGTGGTTTGTTTTATTTTCTCCATGCATACCCTTATTGAGCATTTGAGCTCACACTTTTTTTGTTTTCTTCTCCCCAGGATATAGAGAAAGGTTTTAAGTAAGAAAAAAAGGGAAATATCTTTATGGGAGATGTTGAAGATCATTCACCATGATTAGAAGATTGTGTTCCATGTTTCCAAAGACACTAAACTATTACAGTCCTTGAGTGTCTATTTTTCTAATGTATTAAGTATTCTGCAAAATTAATGTAATATCTATGTACGTCAAGCTTGTGTCTCTACAGAATATGAGAACACCATTGGGAGGCCACATAGGATGATTAACTAGAATTGGATTCTAATATCTGTAATTATGGTGAAAGGAACTAATGATATCCTTCTTAACAATTAATATTTGGTAGATGAGTTAGGTTAAAGAATAGATATGAAAGAGTGTTTATTACCCATCATAGGGGTTCCCACATGAATTGACCCACCATGGGTCAAATATTTTACTATATTGAACCATTGGGAGGAGTATGATATATGTATATGGGAATCCATTTTTTTAAATATCCGGATCATAAATGATAACTTATGGTTCAGAATAGAAAGTGGTTTCTTCAATGTTAATAAATTTAATTATTTAATCCTCTCTAGAAAATTTTAATTAAAAAAATATTTCAATGTCTTTTCTTATTTAATATATATTGTATTTAATTTAATGTTTTACACACTATGTAAAACTAAAATCAATACACATGATTTGTTTTTATTGTTAGATATGACTGTTAAAACAAAGATTCTAAATTAACAAGTATAAATTGGGGTAATCGTAACACAAAATCATTACTCAATGTGTGATGAAATAATAGCTTGATGTTGAATTATTCCTTATCAGCTCAAAAGGTGGGTAGCTTACTAAGGGCTTTCCCTATAATAAGAAAATTTCAAACTACATAAATTTGTCTTTCAGAAAAATCGGATATGGCAAAAATTTATCCCTTTTGAGAATTCCAAAAGATCCATGCTAGCTAAGATTCTACCTAAAAATGAAGTAATGGATTAAGTGATTCATGGGAAATAAATATAAATCTTATGGGGTTCTAAAATTTTATATTATAATAATATAAATATTTAATCCAATATATATTTATATATATAACTTGGTTTTTTATAATTTCTAAAAGGTACTATTTAATCAATTCCAATTATCCACGAATATCAATTTTTCTTATATTGGAATGTTTTTTTTTCTGGAACTAGTGTTATTATAATTTAATGATAATATGATATATTGATTATAAAAATAAAAAATTCACACTATTTTAATTAAAATTTTATATTTTAATTGATAGTTAATGTACCAAAAGTCATTTTCTTTTAAAATAACTCTTGATACTTAATATTACAAAATAAGAAATTTGTTTAAAATTTATGTAGGTGATTCATAAAACATTAACTTCATTTGGGATTGATCATGGAAAAATTTTCTTGCGATTAATTTTTTTTTTCAAAAAAATGTTGTTCTAGTGATTAGTGAAATATACACATTTTCCAACTATCATGATTCATATAAATTATTAGTTAATAAGAATGATTTTGAAATTTTTGAAACAATTTCATAGTAAAAAATATGAATATTAATTGTTATATAAAAAACATTAAAATGTATATTCTATTTTACAAACAAATATTTGTTACTTTAAAACATAATTAATATTTTCTATGAAATTTTATTTAATACCTAATATATTAATTATTTTAAAATATTGTTTTATCACTTTTATAAAATTATTAATATTAAATTAATTTTCAATTTAGAATCATTTTATATAGAATAAATAATATGTACACAACTGTTTTCAAAACAAAAAATAATTTACTCAGGTAAAGAAAAGTAACAATTGTAAAATATAAACTAATCCAAGATAACATCTAAGTGTAAATAACATGAAACATGTTTAAAAAAAGTATTGGGGTTAATTTTTTAGGCCTTGATAGACATTATCACTTATAAAATCCATTATTTCTCACCTTTTATCCACTTCAATTTATAGACACTTCCAATTATAAAATAAAAGTTTTGGGTATTTACAAAAAACAATATCTATTTTCAAATATAAATGTGATCCCCTATGATTAATTTCCTTTTCCCCAAAACCCATATGGTCATCCAAAAAATTACCCATCAATATACAATATACTTATATGCAATATAATTTTTTCTTGACTTCATCAAATACCATCCCCCAATATTTAACCTCTCCACAATTCAGACAATCCATGCACTAATGTATGAATATTAAACCGCCCCTTTTTTACTTCTATTTATTTATGAGCAATTATTTTATATCAATAAAATTAAATATAATAAAATTATAAGATAATTATATATAGTATAGTAAAATATTATTATAATAAATTTAAAATAATAAGCCACTATTCAAAGTTTCATTAAGAAAAATGAAAACCCGAATCATGCATATGTTTGGACCACCTCCTCTATGATGATACATGTTCATTTTAATTAATTTCATAATATATCAATTTAAAAAGATAATTCAATGTAAATATTTTTTTTTATGACTAAATTGAGATTCATAAATGATAAACCATAATAATTCTTTCTCCCATTCAATGAAATCAAAACCTCATTCAAGAATGTGTTTGGACTACCACCTCCATGGATCGATGTATTTTTTTTCCTTACCTTATACCATGGATGATTATGAAAATAATTTTAATGCATAATTATGATGATTAATTATTTATTTATTTTCTTATTAAAATATTAATAAAATAATAATTATATGAATGAATAACAGTCATTAAAAAATTTACTCTTTTATATAAGATAAATATGAATGAAAAATAATTTATCCAAACTGTATAATTTTGTCCAACCAACAAATTATTTTCATAAAAGTTATATTTATTATATATCACAATAATTGAAACAAAATGATAACATTATTGTTTAAATATAATTATATTGAAACAAAATAACATCATAATCATCATATATTCATTTTATGTACACGTTTGGGTTGGTCTGGAAACATGCATGAACAATGCATTTAAATTATATCATAAATGCATATGAAAATATAATTTGAGTTATTATATTATATAAAATTTTAAATATTTTTCATTTGGTTTTTTTGGAAATTATAAATTAATATTTTATTTAATAATTAAGAAAACTCCATTTGATGGTTAATAAATTCCATGAAGTGTGCCTATCATTTATTTTATCTTATAGAATATAGAATGAAAGAATAATTAAAGGATATTGAATCATAATATATCAATATAATCCATTAATTAACATTAAATTAATGAACTCAGGATGGATAATTTTGGAAGAAGAATTAAATCTGACACTACTCCTATAAAACTATCACAAATGGTGAAAACTGTTAACATATGTGGGAATATTGGTTAAAAACTGATATACATGTAGATAATGGGTATAAATAAAAATTGAAAATAGATTAATGTGTAAATTTGGGTTATAAATTAGTTATTAATATAATTATTTTTTTTATACAGGAAGATAATGTTCTTTTGTTGGAAACAAGACCAAGGGTAGGGGTTTCTTCTCTAAAATTATCAATCAATTAATAATATTAGTTATTATACACCATGTTTTATTAAAAATTGTGTATGTTTTCCCGATTTAATATTTTTTATCATAATCCTATAATTTTTATGATATTTAATTTTTAATTTAAATTCATATTTTTAAGGGGTTCTAATTTGATTGTCTCTAATGCTGTAAGGATTACATGGCTCACTATTCAATTTGTTGAGAAATAAATCTCATAATAATTTTTTATTCAGATTTATAATTTCTATGAACTATTGATTTCATCTTTAATAATAATAAAAAATTTGATAACATATTAAAGATTATTTAAATAACTTCCACTCTTATTGGTGCATTTATTTAGATGTAAGTTAATTTGTTAACTAAAATTTCTTAATTTGAGTTCTGAAATTTCGAGTGAAATTTTATATTCAAAGATCCCCATATTTAAGAGTATCATTTTATATAGGATATCTAATTTAATAATAATATATAAAATAACTTTTCAAATAAAATCCATTCCCACGAATGATTTTCATCTAATCAAAACAATAATAATTTTTTACAATACACATTATATTATTTGTAAAATATATTAATTTTTTGTTTCTCTATGCCTAATTTTTCACACACAACTGTTATCATTAAATATTTTGAAAAAAAAATTAATCAATATTACCTTGACACTTTCTATTTAAATATAATCAATATAATCAATTTTAATTTTTTTTTATTTTCCACATTATCCCAAAATAGTTTTATTTTCTATGATATGATTCTTTATAAATCACCCTATAAATTATTTTATGAAGATCCTATTTTAGGGGAATGAATTATGTATCAATTGATATGGTTTATTTTCTTATTTATGTAATAATTTATGAAATGTAACATGAAAGCCATTCTTCATCAAGGTTTTTAATGATGTGATTATTATAATATTTTCTAGAACATATGTGTATAATAAATCATTATGTGAAGAGTGGGCCACATATATACCTCCAATTAATTATATATACATTTATATCCTATAAGATAATGCATAAAAGAATAGTTTGGATATAACTAAAAGGGGAAAATGATGTTATATCTGATCTGCTATGAGAATCACGATGTGATTACTAATCCATTATAGGAAACATGTCGGGGTTACTAGTCCACTATGTTAAAATGGTTGTTTTTCATGATCCAATTTTTTTTATTTGGTAATTTTGGATCCATGATCCATTGAAAATAAAAATTTATATGGTTCCTATCTAATTTTTTAATCTTATTATTTTTTAGTCTTTACAAAATGTTGAATATTTGATAAAATGGGACTATTTATTCTCTAATCATTCAATATAAACCATTTTTATGATTAAATTTTATTTTAATTTAATATTTATCTACAGTACAAGTATTTATTATATTATTATGATATCACATTATTTTAAATGTTGATAAGTTTATTTTTACCTCCTGGCCATTGGATCTCACCCAATTTTAATGCTTATATTCCCTAAGTCACAATGATTATTATAAAAAGGGAAATGTTTTGGTGAAGTTGTATTATGGTATAAATTTATTGAAATTATCTCAATAATTGTAAAATAATTTACAAATATAGGTAGAATAGAAATAAACTAAACTTATTGATTCTTAAGATGTTGAGTTTAATTTGTAATATAGCTTTTTATTTATGGAAATGAATTACAGTAAAGAAATGTTTTTCATTTGATTAATTAAATGGAATTATATAGAAGGTTTAAATATTTTTTATATTTTTATAATTTTATTTTGTATTAAGGATAGATAAACATAGTATAAATTTTAGTAATATGTGTAAGTAAATGAAAACATGCTTCTATTTTGGATGAAAATAGAGTATGCATATTTCATGAAAATATAGCCTTGTATCGATACTAGAATGTTAATACAATAGTGGGAATATGAACATTGGAATAATTACCTAAAAAATGGTGGGATGTGAATTTAATTAATAATCATAATAGTTAACTATGAATAGTGTTATGATTGAGAACATGGCGTAACACACTCATGAGATTTGTTTTTGTTATATTATTTTATTTTCATATCATTAGAAAATAATTATTTTTTATGGAATTATCTGATGGAAATTTTTAAATCCCTACATAATGAATCCTTGATTGAACTGAGAGAGATATATGTTGAACAGTTTTCAAATTTATTAATTTCGAAATGTAATCCATTTAATATAATTTTTTTATAGTAACAATCTTCTATTATTTAGAGCTCATGTTTAATTCACAATATTTTAGTATTCGTTGAATCCTAAAAGAACTATGTTAATTATGGGTACCATTGATAATGAAATGATTTACCAATGATAAACCAAAATACATAAGAACTATAGTGATAAGTCATATGATTATTCCAATGTAGCAACCATGAATTATGATTAACATTGTGAGAAAATTTTAATTCCATAAAAAACACAAAAATCATATGTATGGAGTGTTAACTATGTATAGAAAATTTATATTATGATGGAAATAATGCCAAATTTCCATTGGTGAAAAAATGAATAATGAATCACAATGAATATTTTTAAAGAATTACGATATTTTTAATGTATTGAAAAAAGGGAATATGCAAAATATTTTCCATTAGAAAATGATGTTGTAGGTTATCAATATGAATGGAAATTATTGAATCCATTTCATACCTATGATACCATGGTAGAACCCCCAATTAAACCTATATCATGAGTTATTCTAATATTTTATATTTCATTGATTAATTTTATTAGTGGGTGTTGATTAAAAATATAGGGTTTCAATTTAATGAATGGGGAGCATGTTATATCTTGAAATTTCATTATATATTCTTATTAAATAAATATTTTAACAAATATCATGTTTCTAACACCATATCATACAAAAATTAAAAACATTTATATATTGTAAATTGAAGTTAGCATATAAAAATATTATTTAAGTAAGAAAGAACTAGAATAAATATATTGAATTCAAACTTATGAACCCCTTTTTTCTAAGCATTAATGGGATGTAGCTTGACCATGGTTTTAAATAAATTAAGAAAAATATATACTTAAGAAAATATATTTGAAAAAAAATCACATGACAGAGACGTTCAATCCCACAAGCATTAGTTGAAGATCCATGCCTACTGAACCAACACCAGAAACTATAACCAGATGCTATCTAATTTATTGGTCTAATATGGATTTCATAAGGGGTTATATATTTATAAATTAGTATAATATCAACACATTGTAATTATATTGATATCAATTGGTGCATTGTGAAATATATTTTGTTTATAAATATCTTGGAACATACCCAGATCCAACATTCTCTCATGTGGGTGAAGTGGATTCATAATGAGACCCCAATAATTCCTTCCTATATGATAGAGGTAGTGGACTTGATGAATTAGTGTGTCATGTATAGTGATGAGACTATACCTCTGGGTTATAGACTTACAACACATATAAATAATCTTATAAAAATAGATATAATATCATAGTGTAGAAATAATTTAAAGAATATAATATAGAAGAAACCCAACTAAAAAAATCCAACTAAATATTATAAAAAAATAAAATAATAACATCACAATGCTATAGATTGTAACAAAATGTATTTCTAGATGTAATACAAGTAAAATTCTAGAAGACTCAAATAAATATTCAATAGTTCCTAGTCATAAACCCCATGTTTGTCCCATCTCCAATATTCAGATGATCCAACAATGAAAATCAACAACAAGGCCCTTTTACCTTTTCCAAAACCGTATCCATGTAATCTTCTTGGGTACCAAAAATCAGACCAAATATAGCGTGAGTATAAATCAGTAGGTTGGCACCACAATGTCAAAATATAACCAGTATGATAACAAGTGTATTCAATAATTTAATAAAACTATTTATTAATTATTTATGATTTTGAATTAATACTATATCAATATACTACTCTTCCATGAATGAATATCTAGGATAATGTATTAAAATAATGACAACTATATCTATATATCCACAGAAACCAAACATTCCTTAGTGTAATGATGGAATTTCTCTGAGCATGTCCTATAAATTTTCCAACTATAGCCTCTTAACTAAGGAATAACATAACAATCCATGCCAAACATAATATATATTCATTTCAACATATAATCTGGACTGATCGAACTATATCATCATTTCAACATGGGTTGGTGGGCCTAGCCCACTCTGTATGACTTTCTGCATTTCAAATGGGCCAAGCCCACTATATCTGTATTTCAACTTCTATCACTAGTCCTAGCATTCTATATAATAATTTCATAATTTATCACTATTCCTACAACATATATAATAATTTAAGAATTTAATCTCAACTCAAGTCATAGAAATAAGGTTATAACAATATCACATCATATGGATCAATGATATATTATGAAAACTTCCATTTAACATTCATTTATAAATTTCATATATCAATTGGCATAACCAATAACATACCATTTATATCAATAAAAAAATAAACATGTAATTTTTTATCAAGGAAATACCCACAATTCATACCATCCAAAGAACACATTAATACGTTTAAAAAATCATTTATTTTCAAGGATTCTCTCACTCAAATGGAATCCAAATCTAGGTCAATAACCAATTGAATTTAAAGGGACATTATGAAATAAGTCAATTCATTCTATAAATTTATTTTATTCAGAATGTGTGGGTGAAATTTCAATATTTCATATACTTGAAATTTATCAATACAAAGGGATATGGTTTTGACCACATACCTTTTACTACTGATCAAATAATGATTCCAATTTAAAATGCGTATTAGAAAGAAGGTGTGGATGAATTCAAGATGGATCCTCTCTCAAAAATAATAATTAAAAAACACACAAGGATAAAATATTACACTGCAACATTTGGATAAATAAGGGATAGAATGGAATACTAAAAAAATAATAGTCTAGGGATTGATCACACAAGAGATACATCTGGAAGGGAGGGTAGAACTCCAAAATTTCCTTGAGGGTTTCTATAGGTCAAGAGGAGAAGGATTTACATTGATGAATGAAAAAATAATCTGTATAACATACTTTAAAATATAAGGTTGATGAATTACATAAAATGTAATATAGTTACATGTCATCTAATGCCTTTTAATGACATATGCAAAAAACCCTGTTGTCTTGGCTGAATATTAAAATTTCCACAACATTACATGATTTGTAATCCATTAAGATGACTTTTAAATATTCTTCATATGATTTTTCTATCAATTTCCTTAAAAAATAGCCTGAATCCCCTTCAAAGCATATCTAATTACTAATAACCATGTGTAACATTACACCCATTTATACTTGGACTCTATTAAATCCAACAATAATATATCTCAGAACATTAATTCATTTTCAAAAACAAGGATATCCAACTCTGATAAAGGCTCAGCCACCAAGGCTCACAAAAAATCAAATTGGGTTGTAAATTAAAAAGGTTGGGATCTAACAATCCCCATTATATAATAGCTTGTCCTCAAGCTACTCTAGTCGGCACTACATGGCCTCTTCAAAAAAGTCTATCCAAATATTTTTCATATCGAAATGATGCTCCCAAATCTCCTACAAATCATTCCATGCTACCACATCAGGTTAACCAATAGTATAATCCTTACATGAAGGTAATTCTCACAATAGTCCAAAATATATCTTGTATGCTCTTTGGAGGAAACATCATCACTAAACACGATGTCTAATATGTATATCACATTTGAAGTTCCTGAATAATATCTTTGAATTTCATCCCATGGAACACATCATGAATGGAGTTGTAGAACTCTGTAAGGGAAAAAAACCCACTGGACAAACCCTAACACTATCTTGAACAACGATAAAATCATTCGGGTGATCATTCCTTAATTCTTAATATGATATTTCCCCATACTTGGTCAACACTTGATGGAAAACACTATAACAATATTGATCTATATAGTTCATATAGGATGGTTATTGTATTATTTATTCCTAATCATTGTGGTTACTGATAATTGTCTCATCATCATATGTTTCTCATACATATCCTATGGGATACATGTCCCAAAAAGTGCCAACTCACTTGCATCCAAACAGTAATGATGTGAATGGAATGAAAAGCTGTAAAAAGCCTCAAAATGTTCCATTTGGATTTATTCATAGATTATTTTATTAATTGTGATCTCTAGGAGTCCATATGATACTTCCATGAACCGCCAAAATCCAAAAAAAAACATCAATGAAACATATGCTCTAAAACCTAAGTACTCTTATATGATTGAATATTAGTCTAAGTATGATTGTTTGCACTCAAAATAAAATGTGATTCAAAATATTTATGAATACACTTCCAAAAATTCAATGTGAAATGAGTATATCTATTATTAATGATAATCCCCAGAAAACTATACTGAAGAACTACCAATAACATGTAAAGACTACTGAGCTCATCAACTGTGAGGTTATCCCTCCTATGAAGGAAGTGGGATACCTTCATCAATTAACCAAAAATCACCCATACAACATCATCTTATTGGCAGTATTGTACAATCCTATAACAATGTATACAATTATTTCTTCCCATTTCCTCTTAGGAATGTAAAAGGCTTCTAAATCCCAATTATCCTATGATGCACAATTGTCACCTATCAAAATGTGAAACATTATTACACAAATCAAGATACCATCTTTTCATTCCTGATCACATATGCTATTTAGGGAGGTCATGATACATTTTTCTCATTGTAGGATTTATCTACCATATAGAATCATCAAAACCCATTATTATCACTTCACACATGCCTGTAAAAACCCATACATGGGTATAAAAAATAATAATTTCCACTACCAAGAAACCATGATAATAGATTCTCCCCAAAATATAAGTTTTCTCACATAATTAAGCCCTCTAGACTAGGTAACTACTAAGTATTAGTGTGGTCTATATGAACATGTATAACTGATATTGATGCCAGAGATACTTGTCCATGTGACTCCGGATAATCTAGATTTATGTCTACAAAGAGACACATTGTCCACCACTCTTTTCAAGACCCCTAAAATACCTCACCCTACATCTTGTTGCATAGAGAATATCCAAAAAGTACCCTTCACCAGGTGAATAAGACATCTTGAAGTTAATATAATGTAGATACTCATCCCACCACATCAATTAAAGGTTCATGTTAATATGAAAAAAGATGAACATGAGGCTCTTGTAGTTTGTGAATACAAAAAACCACCCACAATTGAGATATTGACTCCCATATCACATGGAATGTACCATGAAATTTAACATCAAGTCATGAGATGGATAGTTTCTCTCTTTCAGCCTTGACTATGTAGAGCCATATTAAACCACCCAATCCTCATGCATTAGAAATATTCTAAGTCCTAATCTGTAGGAATCATAGTACATAGTATATAATTTAACCAAAATTTATAAATAGCGGATAAGTGGTGAGGTTACTCTTCTATTCAGCTCTTGAAAAGCCACAACACAAATATCATACCAAACAAAATTCAACCCCTTTTTGGTCACCCAGACATCGATGCTTCTAGATGGGACAAATCTCTGATAAAGAGCCAATATTAACTTGCTAAACCCATTATGATCTAAATCTTCAAGATGTTAGTGCATTACATCAAAGATACCATGGCATCATCTTTCTCTGGGGCCACTAGCACTCTTACCACTGAGATAACATGACCCAATATGTGCATCTTATTTATCTAGAAAAATTATTTAGTTACATTGGTGTAAATACAATGATCTCTCTATGTACATAATATGATAATAGGATGTTTTGAATAACGGTATGATGACTAGGTGTAACCTAAGATATATTTGAAAAATACCACAACAAAATGATCAAGAAAATGAAGGAAGATCATTTTTTCACGTCCAAGAATATCGCCGAAGCAATGGTCAAACCAAAATGAATTACAACAAACTCATAAAATCCATACATGGTCCTAAACTGAGTCTGATTAATGTCTGATGGTATCTCCCTAAATAGATGGAATCCAAATGTCATATTGATTAGGGAAAGGATCTTAGTACCTCTTATATAATCAAATAGATTGTTAATTAACGGAAGAGTTCAATGGTTCTTGATGGGAATCTTGTTAAATTACTGATAATACACAAAAAATTTCAAAGAACCATTCGACTTCTGGGTGAAGAGAAATAGAGAACCTCAATGATTTTTACTAGGATATATGAAACATTGAGTTTATATATATTAAAACCAGACATTAAATTCCCGAATCTCTACTGGTTCCTATCAATAATTCTAGATAGAAACCTGCTCTACTTTCGCACCAACTCAATCGTAAACACCGTCTCTTGGACTGGCGGTAATCTATAGAAGTATTCCAGAAATATATCCAAAAAATAGTCTACCACTAGATGAAAACAATTCTACAGTGTTCCACCGTCATCTAGAGTAGTACAATCTATCTAAGATGTGAAGAAATCTAACCTCAAGAAAATTGGTTCTACAAGACGATCATAATAATCTCCATTACCATGGCGTAGATAACTGCCTCCTTTTAGAGATAAAAAGGAATAAATCCTCCTATAATTGTTGATATGTTCATAGTAAATAACTAACCAATCCATACCATGAAACAAATCTAATCATATGTGCTCTAGAAAAAATATTTCCCAGATGAAATAGTTACAACAATTATTTATAGAATACACCATGAAACATTTGATATTCTCTGACCACACTACCAAAAATGTGTCGATGGTCAAAGTACAATCCATTATTTCTATATCCAAAGCAAAAACAATTAAAAAATAGAAAACAAAAAGAAATTTTATTCTCGAGTATCAAACAAAAAATATGAAATATAGATTATAAAACATTTGTACCTTTGACAATAGAGGGTCATAAATCCATAGCATGATGAGTAGTCTATATAACATACAACTACCTATTCACCCCACCAAGGGCTTTGGACTAACTCCCATGAACTATTCACTCTTCATGAATTTCCATTCCTGATCTAGGGTACTAAGTCACCTACCTTGACCTAAATTTCCAACTGAACTCTAGTTACCTTTCCACTAAGGCATTGCTAAGTCCTTACTAGAATCAAGTATGCATACTCTTCACCTTACACTACTCTACAACTATATACTATTGTAAACCACTTTAGTTGACCCAATATTCCTTAAGTGTGAAACTCTAATATGTGGTACAAATGCTGAGGCCAATTTGGGCCCATATTCCCACACTGATATCACATCAATGGAACATGATATTGAGATTTATTAACACTTCCTTGACATTTCCGATCACTGTTTCCTTGAAAAAAAAAAACAATTACAATGACACTTTATTCATCCTGAAAAAGATATCAATATTTTCCATGTGAAAAATACCTAGAAATTTCTCAAGGCCTCTCTCATATTCCGTTTGGTGATTATTACATCATTAATCAAATATGAAAAATAGATCTCAGGTATGAAGTTTATTTGTGACCTGATCTCATAAAGAATACCATCCTAAAAATGTATTTCCCAATAGAACACATCAGCTTCCAAATATGGGGAAAGGAACTATAGATCGGTGGAACATTCAGTGTATTCCAGCACCAAAATTCCCCCAATGTCAGGTGTATAAATTCATGAGCATTATCATCCCTAAATATCTAGATATTGAAATATAATATGAACTTCATCTCAAATTCCATCCATGATAAATCATATTGTATCCCATCCTCATTCATTATTTTCAACCAACTCTTATATGGTCCAGGAAGAATATAAAAAATATACATCACCCTCCAATGTACTAGTGTCTCAAAATTCTTAATGATCATTTAGAGTGACTTGTTTAAGAAAATTCCTACCTGGGGTCATCTCACACCATTAAACATTGGTAGATGATAATGTTTAAAATTTCTTTTTATATCATGAATTGATGGAACGTTGTGAGTGTTATCACTTTCCATGGATCTCATGAACCCCAAAAAGATGTTGAGAACCTTAACATATATATGATCCATATTAAATATATGAAGATTTGGTTTAACTACATTTAGAGTTTGTTGATTTATACTCTTCGGGAACTCATCTCAAAATAAAGAGGATGAATTCTATGAACAACACAACCACACTCTTTAGAACAATGGCTATATCAAGGTCAACCTCTATAAGTGGAAAACAAGAGA
The DNA here is from genome assembly GCA_963277665.1 of Viscum album. Lineage (NCBI taxonomy): Eukaryota > Viridiplantae > Streptophyta > Magnoliopsida > Santalales > Viscaceae > Viscum > Viscum album. Next base: position 258,199,138 of record OY728125.1, on the reverse strand, counting down.
ACCACTAACTCATACCTTCTCTAAAAATGGATTACAATTATTTTTTCATGACATAATAGTTTACTTGTTTTATTTATCAAGTATAATAGATATCTCACATCATAGTTCAACACGAATGTATATCTTACATGAAATAGATATGTCCCTATTATGAACAACTGAATCCATTATATATCCCTACATTCCTTATATGAATCATGAATATTAATATATGTCCACACGGGGCTATGAGTATAAATCTCAAGAACCATTAACATCATAGAATAATAACCTCACAAAAAATTCGAATCACCAGAGTTGAAATATCATCAACTGTAACAAGAAAACAACATAAAGTGCATTCGATCCATGGTAACTCTAATTTACCCCATACATGGGCCAGATTATCAAATGTACAAGATTATTTCAATGTTATAACACATCATACTATAATTTTTAACATTTATATTTATAATGAAATAGAAAAAACTATCCTTTGATAGAATATTATAATGTCCCCCGATCTGACCCTCTCTTATGTGGATGAATGGGTTTGTTATGAGAACTAAAGCGCACCTCCCCATATTCCATATGCTATCGACTAGCAGTGGGGGTGTGATATGTATTGTGAGGAGACTATACCCCCTTATTATAGAGTTATAGTATATCAAAATAATACAACATCAATTGATAAAATAGTAGAGTGTAGAAATAATGGAAATAATATAATACTGTGGAAAATCAATCAAGAATATCTAGTTGAATAATCCAATAATGATGTAAGAATAATGTAATGACATTATGGAATTTATATAAATGTACTACTAGATGTAATAAAATAAATAGACTTGAATACTTGAATAAAAATGAAAAACCCTCAGTCCCGAACCCCATGTTGGTCCCATCAATTGTCTCAAACCCATCCAAAAACATTAATCAAAGACAAGGACCTTTTACCTTGTCCAAAACTACATCCATGAAATGTACATGGGTATTAGTAGCATTCATAATAGGGTTTGAGTATAAATCAGTCGGTCAACTCTATTGTGTATAAATATAACTAGTTTGATACCAAGTCATTGCAATAATATAATAAAACGATGTTTTAATTTATTAATCAATTAAATTAACACCACATAAACCTACATCAACACTATTATATAATATCTTTGAGCATGTCATACAACCATTCCAACTATACCCATATTAACATGGTATCAAATCCTACATCAGTGCCACACCATAATGTTTTTGAGCATTTTGTACAACCATAGAAACCATAACCATATAGACAAGTTGCAACATTACAATCTTGGTAAATACCCCTATATAATCATTTCAGTATTAAATCTCGGTTGATCACACTATATCGGTATTTCGACACCTGCCACATGGACTATCCCACTATATAATCATTTCATCATGTCTACTAGGACAATCATTATAAATTATAATTTCAGCTTGCATCACGGGTCTTATCCCAGTATATAAACATTCTACTTGTATCACTATAAAAACTTCCTAAAGAATAAATTCATCATTAAATCATAACACTAGAAATAGAAACAAGGATATTATGGTATCACATCATATGGATCAATAGTTAATTATGAAATCAACCATTTAACATTAATTTACACATTTCATATATCAATTATTCATAACCAATAACATGAAAGTTATCTCAATAAACTAGCTAGGACATGATGAAACTCTATCAAGAAACCACCCACAATCCATGTCAGGAAAAAAAGTACTTATTCCATTGAATAGTTCATTCATTTTCCAAGGTTATGTAATTTTAATGCTTTCTATAAGAAAATTCAATTAACCATTATATCAAAAGGGATTCAATGAAATAATTTAATTCATTATTTTAATTTATTTGGCTTAGGATGTGTTAGTGAAAATTAAATATTTCACAAAATTCAAATTTATCAAACTATAGGGTTAAATTTTAGACCACCTAACTTTCACTTTAGATCAAAAAATTCTTTTTATTGAAAAATCACATGAGGAAGAAGCATCAGATGATCACATGAAGAATCTTCAATCCAAAATGATCAATATCAAAACCGACAATGAAAATGGTAAGTGGATTACAAAAAAAAATAATGAAATAAATGTGATAAGAGAACACATGGAAAAACCCAATTACTTGTGATTGATCACACATACATAACATCATTAAGGGTGTTTGGCACACCAAATTCACCTATAATGTGTCCTTATGTTGAGAGGATATGGCTGCATGTGGGTTAATAGAAAAATCATCCACAAAAAAAATTAAAATGGATGGTCAGGGAATTACATGGTGTGTAATATAGTTCTATATCATGTAATTATTTTTTATGTGGTACACCAGAAAACCTATGTCCTTAGTTGAATACTAAAAAAATATAAAAAATGACATGTAATCAATTTAAATGACATGTAAATGATCTTCGTATGAGTTTTCACCCCATATTTTTATAAAACAACCCAACCCCCCATTTAATGCTTTTCAATTTACCATGAACACACAGTAACACATGAACCTTTTTAAACAAGACTCCATTAATTCAAACCTGAATATATTCCTAAACATTAGGTCAATGTTCGAATGAAGTATCTCCATCTCCGAACAAGACATGACCACCAAAGCTAAACAAAAACTCAATGAGGGGAGTACCTAAATAAATATGGGATCTTATATATTATTATTTTTATTGGATTTTTTGTTTATTAAAATTAATTTGAGATTTATATATACATTTCCTACAGAATTTATTCATTTTTTCAGTTTTATTTCAAATTTTAAAAAATGTTTATTTTACAAATATATATTTAATGTTTTAGAATGTAAGTAATATTTTTAGATGAAATTATTTTTAAAAAATAATATAGTTTATTTTTTAAAATTAATTCATAAAGCCTTAGAAAATGAATGAATTAATATCTTTATTAATTTTTGGAAGAAAAATTTCCAAATTTAAAATATTAAAATTTATTTTTTTATGAATAATTGATATGTTATTTAGGTAATAAATAGTTAACCTAGTAAATATTAAAATAAGAAAATTAGTAATATATGTTTAAAAAAACCTAAAAAAATTTATGACAACAGTGGGAATGTGTTATTGAGTTATTTTGCACATTAAAAAATTATAGTCTCTCTTATTTCTCATTTTGAGCCACTGTATATGATTTTGAGATCGCATTATTAAAACTAAATGTGTATGTTTTAAAATAAAATCTTTCTTTACATTTAAAAGGGGATATCCTATTATTAATTACCCTCACAGAGAACACTTTAACTTAAATAAATCCCTAAAACCCTATCCAAAACAATACTATATAACTCAAATTGGGTTTTTTCTCAAAATCCCACCTTCTAAATCTTTAAAACCCTTCACAATGGTGACAATCCAATTAGGGAGGTATAAATTTCTATCAATTCCTCTCCCTTTTATATTTTGTTATGAGATATTAATCTTCAAAAAAATTGGTAAAAACATATTAAAATGATATCATAATTGTTAAATTTATACTCATACATTCTTATGAGGAATTTTCATTCATTAAGTTACCTTCTATTTTAAATAATAAAAAAATTAAAAACGTTAAATATGCATATGTGCAGACTACTACCATTATAATGTAAGATTTTATTGTTCCTAAATTTAATAACATGGATGGTTAAAAACAGAATTAAAATTTTAAATATGATATTTTTAAGTTATATAATATTGTTAAATGAAGAAATATCCAAGTCATTATATAAAAAGGAAATCAACATTTATGTGTATGTACGGGCAGTAGACTTTGTGAATTGATATATTTCATTTCAAATTACTCCCATTCATGGAAGGTTTTATGAATGGGTTTAAAAAGTGTTATTTTTATGTTATGAAAAAATGTTTTGTTTATATAAATACAGCAACCTATTAGTTATTTTGGGGGTAAGAAGTTGTTATAAAATTATGCATCTAAAATAAGTAGTCTATTAATAATATTCAAATATTTTATACCAATCAATCATTATTCATATAATTCATCATAATCCTATTATATTTCTAAAAAAAGAACTATATGAAATCATTAAAGTTTTATTATAATGATATTGTAACTGAATCACTACATAATCATTCATTAATCATGGTCTAATCTTGTTTGGGTCGGTTTGACCACCTAGTTGAACAATGTTATGAAAATATTTCATTGATAAATATAAAAACATAATAATGATTATAATATGTTAAAAATATTGAAATAGTTATATTTTTGGTTCTGAAAGCATAAATAAATATTTTATTAAATAATTAAGAAATCATTATTAATCGGTCAAAAAAATATCTGAATTTTTCCTTTTAATAATTTCAAAATAAAAAATAATGAATTAAAAAAATAAACAACAAAATTTTAAAAATAATAAATAATTATAACAAATCCATTATAATAAAATTAATGATATGTTATTATTAACAGTTTAGGTAGAATGAAGTCCGACATTACACTAACAAAACTTGTACAATCTAACATATCTATAAAGACCACATGTGGGAGAATAAGTAATAAATATATTATATACTTGTATTTAAGGATTATAAATGAAAATTATAAACATGTTCAGGTATTAATATGATTCAAAATATAATTTATTATGATTTTTATGATTTTTATACATTAGTTTAGAAAACCTATTTGGTGAAAAATTTTAATTCTAATGTTATCTTACCTCAAATTTTCACTCATTAAGAAAAATTAATAATTATACACAATATTTTATTTAAAATGGTGTATAAACTAAATTATTATATTTTTTTATCATGATACTCAGATTTTTTATGAAATAAAATAATTTAATTTAGATCATATACTTTTTGGGGTATAGATTAATTTTTTCAGTAATTTAAGGATTCCTAGTTTTAATTTTCAAACCCTTAAGATATAAGAATTATTTTTCACCTTTTTGAAATTTGTGATCACTTCCCTATTTCATTAATGTGATATAATAATTATTCATTTTATGATATTTTAAGGATTATTTATGGAAATCCCTCTCTTAGTGATTTGAACATCACACATTTTTCATTAATGTAATCAGTAACAAAAATCTCTTTATTTGAGTTATGTTGTTTTGTTTAAACATAGAACTACAATGTTCTATATATAAAAATATCTAATTTTAAATATTAAATATAATTTACTAACCTTGTGGAAAAATTCTTAATAATTATAATCCACTTCCGTTATGAGTTTCTTTTTTATAAAATTATAATATGCATGAATTAAACATAAATCTCTAAAGTATTTATTTATATTAATTAGATCTTTCATTCAAGTCCATGTTTTCAATAATCAATATTATCCCTTATTATTTTTCAATAAAAATACATATCAACTTATGTGATCATTACACATTAATTTTAAATATTTTATTCATTAATATATTTAATTATTAGGTTTTAGTTTTCCTATTTTTCTCAAAATTGATCAATAATACATGATTTTATGTCTTTTAAATATCCATTTAAATTAATTTAAGATGTTACATTTTTCAATGAATGATTTGTTTTACCAATATTTATGTTTTTTGAAGTTAATTTTGTGATAATATTTGTAATGTAACGCGAAACCCATTACAATTCCATGGTTTTAATGATATGATAATTTGATGGATTTTTTATATTACAAGAGTATTATTGATCATTATGTGATGGGAATAACCTGTATGGAACTCTTATTCATTGAGTAATAAATTAAATATCTTGATATAATGGTCAAATGGGTAGTGATTTACAATCCAAAAATTGGAAATAAGTTTTTCTACTCATCCAAAAGGGGATAAATGTTGTGACGCCATATCATAAATGATATACGAGTTTTTATGAATCGTCCAGTATAAAAACATTAATGAACACGGCCCCAGTAGTTCCGGGATGGTTCCTTACTTAATTAAATTGGTACTATGAAAAATGGATCACCTCCCAAAATACCTAATAGTTTAGATAATTTGGAAAACTAGAAACAAACACAAGTATTAGAATACAACATGAAATGAAATACACCACAATAACTATATTGAAAGCACCCCTATTATCTTAGCTGATCCCTATATGTAAATCATAATATAAATCTATGAATCCTTGTTGAAAAGAAATCATATGAAAGGGAGAGATCAGATTCTCAGTAAGTGTATGAATACAATCGAATCAATATTTAATAAACATAATTAATAAAGGCAATGTTAATAATAGACACTACTGGAAATCCATCCTTTCCCAACGGTTCTGAACCGTTGGGAAAGGCTGCAGAACCGTTGGTATATGTTATACCAACGGTTCTACCAACCGTGGGTAAGTAAGCCGTTGGGAAAGGCTTTTCCCAACGGTTTACAAGGAACCGTTGGGATAGGTTAGAAAAAATCAACCTACCCCAACGGTTGTCCCAAACCGTGGGGAAAAGCCTTTCCCAATGGTTTGGACCGTTGGGAATCCCATTAATATTTTCTTTCCCAATGGTTTTCAAAACGTTGGGAAAGGTTTTTACCAACGGTTGGTAGAACCGTTGGTAAAAACACCAATTCCAAAACCTATCCCAACGGTTTGAACCGTTGGGATAGTCTGTTTTTACCAACGGTTTAATGAACCGTTGGTAAAAACAGTTCCATATGGGCTATGCGAACGATTTGAAACCGTTGGAATAGGCTTTGCTGTGAAAATTGCACAACAGCCTGCAATTTGCACAGTAGGTCTGTTTTGGGCTCATTTTGGCACAGCAGGTCTGTTTTGGGCTCCAATTATTGTAATTGTAACACATATACATTGCATACATATAGAGAACAAACCAACACATATAAATAATGCAAACCAACCAACCAACACATATAATGCATCCTGGAAATATACTCATCCATAATTAAATTAGAATTCATAACATAATTATAAACATACATAATTCATTTAGAATTCAATTTAAAATTTAGATGAAAATCATATGTGGAATCTGGAATTCAATTCATAATTTGATTGGTTTTTTGTACACCATATATTTTTACTCAAAATCATATACATTTTAAACAAAATACATACACCTAGAATGATACCGGTCACATCGTGCCTCGGATTGAGGCGAGGTTAACTCGTACACGTCACAAATGACTCATTGATCGTTGTCCTAAAGTATCAACATATTCTGAAATCGTTTGGTCAGTTTTCCGTATGCCAGTTGTTGTTTTCACTTAAAATAAAGTGATTTTTAAATAAAAGAGAGACACTTTGAATGGTGTCGGCCACACCGCGCCTCGGATTGATGCGGGGTTGACTCGTACACATCACACATGACCCATGCATTGTTGTGTTAAAATATAAACACAATCAGAATGCATTTGGTTGGTTTTCCGTATTTATTTAAAATGTAGTCCATTTTAAAGAAAATAGATACACATAGAGTGGTCTCGGCCAAACCGCGACTCGGATGGAGGCGTGGTTGACTCGTACACGTAACATATGACCCATGGATCGTTGTCCTAAAATTTCAACAGATTCCGAATGCATTTGGTCGGTTTTTCGTATGTCAGTTATTTATTTCACTTATAATCTTGTCCCTTTTAAACAATAGAGACGCAGTTAGAGTGGGACCGGCCACATCAAGTTTCGGATTTAGACGGGGTTGACTCGTACACGTCTCAAATGACCCATGAATCTTTTTCCTAAAGTATCAACACAATCCGAATGCGTTTGGTCAGTTTTCCATATGTTAGTTGATGTTTTTCACATAAAATGACGTCCTTTTGAAACAAAAGACATACACTTTGAGTTGTGCCGGCCACACCACTCCTAGAATTGAGGCGTGGTTGACTCTTACACGTCACATATGACCCATGGATAATTGTGCTAAAGTATCAACACAATCAGAATCCGTTCGGTCAGTTTTCCATATTTCATTTGTTGTTTTCACTAAAAATGAAGTCCATTTTAAACACAATAGAGACACTTTGAGTGGTGTCGGCCACACCGCGCCTTGGATTGAGGTGGCGTTGACTCACACACGTCACATATGACCCATGGATCGTTCTCCTAAAGTTTCAACAGAAACAGAATGCGTTTGGTTGGTTTTCCGTATGTACTTAAAATATTGTCCATTTTAAACAAAAGAAAGTCACTTAGAGTGGTCCTGACCACACCGCGCCTTGTATTGAGCCCGCGTTGGCTCGTACACGTCACATATGACCCATGGATCGTTTTCCTAAAATTTAAACAGATTCCGAATGCGTTTGGTCGGTTTTTCGTCTGTCAGTTGTTTATTTCACTTATAATCTTTTCCGTTTTAAACAAAAGAGACACATTTAGAGTGGTACCGGCCACACTGCGTCTCGGATTTAGGCAGGGTTGACTCGTACACGTCTAAAATGAACCATGGATCGTTTTCCTAAAGTATCAACACAATACGAATGCGTTTGGATGGTTTTCCGTATTCCAGTTGATGTTTTTCACTTAAAATGGCATCCTTTTGAAACAAAAGACATACACTTAGAGTTTTGCCGGCCACACTGCGCCTCAGATTGAGGTGGGGTTGACTTGTACACGTCTCATATGTCCCATGGATCATTGTGCTAAATTATCAACACAATCAGAATCCGTTCGGTCGGTTTTCCGTATGTCATTAATTGTTTTCACTAAAAATGAAGTCCATTTTAAACAAAATAGAGACACATTGAGTGGTTTCGGCCACACCGCGCCTCGGATTGAGGTGGCGTTGACTCATACACGTCACATATGACCCATGGATCGTTCTCCTAATGTTTCAATATAAAACGAATTCGTTTGGTCGGTTTTCCTTATGTACTTAAAATACTGTCCATTTTAAACAAAAGAAAGTCACTTAGAGTGGTCCTGACCACACCGTGACTCGGATTGAGCCTGGGTTGGCTCGTACACGTCACATATGACCCATGGACCGTTTTCCTAAAATTTCAATCGATTCCGAATGCGTTTGGTCGGTTTTTCGTCTGCCAGTTGTTTATTTCACTTATAATCTTGTCCGTTTGAAACAAAAGAGACACAATTAGAGTGGTACCGGCCACACTGTGTCTCGGATTTAGGCGGGGTTGACTCGTACATGTCTCAAATGAACCACGGATCGTTGTCCTAAAGTATCAACAAAATCCGAATGCGTTTGGCCGGTTTTCCGTATGCCAGTTGATGATTTTCACTTAAAATGACGTCCTTTTGAAACAAAAGACATACACTTTGAGTTGTGCCAGCCACACCGCACCTCGGATTGAGGCGGGGTTGACTCGTACACGTCACATATGACCCATGGATAATTGTGCTAAAGTATCAACACAATTAGAATCCGTTCGGTCGGTTTTCCGTATGTCATTTGTTGATTTCACTAAAAATGAAGTCCATTTTAAACAAAATAGAGACACTTTGGGTGGTGTCGGCCACACCGCGCCTCGGATTGAGGTGGCGTTGACTCGTACACGTCACAAATGACGCATTGATCGTTGTCCTAAAGTATCAACATATTCTGAAATCGTTTGGTCAGATTTCCGTATGCCAGTTGTTGTTTTCACTTAAAATGAAGTGTTTTTTAAATAAAAGACAGACACTTTGAATGGTGTCGGCCACACCACGCCTCGGATTGACGCGGGGTTGACTCGTACACATCACACATGACCCATGCATTGTTGTGCTAAAATATAAACACAATCAGAATCCGTTTGGTTGGTTTTCCGTATGTATTTAAAATGTAGTCCATTTTAAAGAAAATAGATACACATAGAGTGGTCTCGGCCAAACCGCGACTTGGATTGAGGCACGGTTGACTCATACATGTAACATATGACCCATGGATTGTTGTCCTAAAGTTTCAACAGATTCTGAATGTGTTCGGTCAGTTTTTTGTATGTCAGTTGTTTATTTCACTTATAATCTTGTCCCTTTTAGACAATAGAGACGCAGTTAGAGTGGGACCGGCCACATCACGTTTCGGATTTAGATGGGGTTGACTCGTACACGTCTCAAATGACCCATTAATCTTTTTCCTAAAGTATCAACACAATCTGAATGCGTTTGGTCGGTTTTCCGTATGTTAGTTGATGTTTTTCACTTAAAATGACGTCCTTTTGAAACAAAAGACATACACTTTGAGTTTTCCCGGCCACACCGCGGCTCTAATTGAGGCGGGGTTGACTCGTACACTTCACATATGAACCATGGATCGTTCTCCTAAAGTTTCAACAGAAACCAAATGCGTTTGGTCAGTTTTCCGTATGCCAGTTGATGTTTTTCACTTAAAATGATGTCCTTTTGAAACAAAAGACATACACTTTGAGTTGTTCCGGCCACACCGCACCTTGGATTGAGGCGGGGTTGACTAGTTCACATCACATATGACCCATGGATCATTGTGCTAAAGTATCAACACAATCAGAATCCTTTTGGTCGATTTTCCGTATGTCATTTTTTGTTTTCACTAAAAATGAAGTCCATTTTAAACAAAATAGAGACACTTTGAGTGGTGTCGGTCACACCGCGCCTCGTATTGAGGTGGCATTGACTCGTACACGTCACATATGACCCATGGATCGTTCTCCTAAAGTTTCAGCAGAAACCGAATGCATTTGTTTGGTTTTCCGTATGTACTTAAAATATTGTCCATTTTAAACAAAAGAAAGTCACTTAGAGTGGTCCCGACCACACCGCATCTCAGATTTAGGCGGGGTTGACTCGTATTCTTGTCAAATGACCCATGGATCGTTTTCTTAATGTATCAACACAATCCGAATGCGTTTGGACGGTTTTCTGTATGCCAGGTGATGTTTTTCACTTAAAATGATGTCCTTTTGAAACAAAAGACATACACGTTGAGTTGTTCCGGCCACACCGCGCCTCGGATTGAGGCGGGGTTGATTCGTACACGTCACATATGACCCATGGATCATTGTCCTAAATCATCAACACATTTTGAATGCGTTTGGTCAGTTTTTCGTATGTCACTTTTTGTTTTCACTTAAAATCTTTTGGAATTTTATATAGAATATTTTTATATCATATTTAGTATGGATTAGATTTTAGTTGAGCATGCTATGAAACATTTCAGAGCTAATGAAATTAAGGAAGGTGGAGGGGCTGTCCGGGGGGCTGTCCGGGGGGGCTGTCTGGTGGGTGTCCGGGGGGCTGTCTGGGGACCAAGGAGGAGGGTGGGGGGGTTGTGCGGGGTCTGTCTGGGGGGTGTTTGGGGGTTGTTCAGGGGGCTGTCTGGGGTAGTTCAGGGGGCTGTCCGGGGGTTGTTCCGGGGGTTGTTCCGGGGTTGTTCAGGGGTTGTTTAGGGGTTGTTCAGGGGGTTGTCCGGGGTTGTTCAGGGGACTGTCTGGGGGGCTGTCCGGGGGGTGTTTGGGGGGTTGTCTGGGGTCCAAGGGGGAGGGTGGGGGGGTTGTCCGGGGGGCTGTCCGGGGGGCTATTCGGGGTCCAGGGTGGAGGGTGGGGGCTGTATGGGGGGCTGTCCACGGGGCTGTCCACGGGGCTGTCCGGGCTGTGTTTGGGGGGTGTTCGGGGTCCAAGGGGGAGGGGGGTTGTCCAGGGTCCAAGAATGAGGGGGGTTGTCCAGGGAGTTGTCAAACACACAACCACTAAAAGACAACAACATCCATAAAAACAGACAATATATAAAAATAACTCAACTCCAATACTATACTACGAGTTTAGATAAAACCAACAACTAGAATAGATTAAACATCAAATCTCAGTAATATAAGTCAAAAATGTAATGGATCAATATGTCCCACATCAGCATCACCATCACCATCCTAATCAACATAATCACCCTCGTCATCGTCCTCCTCATCGTCGTCACCATCCACAGCGCCCTCCTCCTCACCTGCGCCCTCCTCCTCGCCCTCCTCATCTCCCTCCACTTCCGCATCAGACTCCTCGCCATCATCATCTTCAAGCTAGACATCGGCCTGACCACCACTGAAACTGCCACCTGGTGCACCATATATACAATCTATCGACGACATGTATTCATCAATCGCTGGGTTGGCCTCTGCTGGAAGTGTTGGATGTAGAACTTCAATAAATATCATAAATGCATTGTTTTCCCTAGTAGACTATTCTGCCGTCTCTGTGGCCCTTTTCTCAGCCTATTCTGCCTGTTCCCTAACTTGCTGCAGCTCGGTGGCACTACAACTTGTACCTGAGGCAGGCCAATACCTCGTCGGGGCTATCCTAGGTCGGCAGCGTACTCTCCCAGAATGATCCTCTCCCAACACCTGATGTAAGTGATCTGATGGCCCAAAATTGTCTGCTTCTTGGGCATCGAGGGCCTCTAAAGCATCCTGTTACAAATATAAATATATAATTAAGTTACAAAATAGATATTAAAATATAAAATAAATAGATTAAAACTTACAATCTGCTGCTGAGTCACTTCGTTGAAAGCACTTCCATCCTTTTTTCGTCTACTCGAGCAAAATAGTTTTGCTCGAGGCACACATCCTTCAATATTTTTTACTTGCCTCTACAATGACATTGAAAACAAAAGTTATATAAAAACTTTAGAAAATGATTAAATAATTGAGGAAACAAAAGAAAATGTAAGTCGTAAAGAAAACTTATAAACAATTGTCATACCTGCTGCCTCTCATGATCCGGCATCGTCGTGCATCCTAGTGTATAGAGATATTTTTTTGCATCAATGTTTTTTTTATTTTTTCTAGATGATTCCTAAATAAAATTCGATAATGAAAAGGATAATATTAATGAAAAACTTGAATGTTATTATTTAAATACCTCAAATGTAATTCATACCTTAAACTGGGTACTCGTCCAATGAGTTATCATCTGACGATACTGCTCTATAGGACAATCATCCACGACTGGTACCGCCTCTAACTCAGTGCCAACTCTAGCACGCCATCCAATATACACCTCATGCTTGTAGGCTCTCCAAAGCTCGCCTAAGTCCTTTAGACGTTCCAGTCATGCACCCTCACCATCAGGAAAATTAAATCGAAGCTGAAATAAAAATATTAATTTATATAAATACAAAAATAATTCATGGCATTAAATACAACAGATTTTTTTACCCATATCTCTGACCAAGTTCTATCTTTGACCTCATGTGGAAAATGTCTCCATGACAGCGGGCTGACGGGAATGATGTCAGAGTATTTGGCAAGCGTCGCCAGAAAACTCCGATATTGCTGCCCTATTTTCTCAACCATCTGATTGTCTTCATTATATTCCACCATAACCTGTGTGCGACGGTTCCACACCGAACGCATGTGTGTACGGCCCCGCACCCGCCTCCTGTCAGTAGATGTATCTGTCATGAAAGAAAAACAAATATTTTATCAAAACATGTTATAATGAAAATAAATATTGCTATAAAAATTTGTTAGGGTTTTTTAAATATACCTGCGCTAGTCTGATCAATGAGTGGCGCTGGATCCACAGAACCTGATGGAACACCCTCTGGTGGAATAGGAGTCAAAGAAAATGTAATATAAAAGCTCGGAGAGACAGAAGTAGAAGGAAAAGAAGATGGAACAGCTGTATGACCTGATGCTGACTGGGGAGTGGGAATCATCATGGGATGTGAAAATGATGGGGCAGAAGTTGCAGAAGGTAGCGAAAACATGGGAGGCCTAAATACCCCGTGTGTCCCTAACAACACACCGGGATCAGAATGTGGGAAGGCTGAAATGTCAGTGGGAGGGGCAGGGTCTAGTCGGGCACGCGCAGCTCTACGTCCACCTCTAGTATGAACCCTCCTCGTACCACTGGCCTGAGTACTAGGACCAGTACTAGGCTCCTCGTCGAATAACTGTCGACGTAACGGTGGATCCTACAAAAAAGTTTACAAAAAAATTAATCACATGACATTATATATTCTGTAAATATATATATGTATATATATATTTACAATAAAGTACTCACTGTAGGCACTAATGGTGGAACGCCCAGCTCCTCCATCCGACAATTGTTCTCCGCCATTTTTTTTCTTCGTCTCTCTTCAATTGGCTGCATTTCCTGCATTTGAAAACAAATATGTAATTAATTAGAAAAAGGAAATTAATGTGTAAACCAAAAAACTAAATATATGAGGGAACGAGGGGATTCATTGGTAATTTAGCTATTAATTGTTTTAGAAGAGCTTCAATGAATTTAATAAAACATACAAGTTGTAATGTTCACCAAGTTAGAAATATTGTCTGATTTGGTTTAAATACAGTTCAATTCCAAATTAGAAAATGCAATTAAAATAAAACAGCAACCAATAAACATTGAAAATTCACATAACGGTCAAGTCAGCTAAAACATATTTGTGATCAATACTAAATAAATATGAATATTACCAACCTTAACAACCCAACTCGAGGTAAACAAAAAGAATTGAGAACATGGATGAATGATTCTATATATTTCCAACCACAACTTCAGGATCACAATCAACTCTGACAATTGAGCTATTGGATTCATCAAAATAAATAAATGGATTGGTTCCAATGGCAATAGGGACAGTGTGAATTCCATCATCAGCATCATCAAAAATATGTCTTGGAATTACTTAAACTATGACACCAAATTCAGGTTGAAGTTGATCTTTGACATAAAAAACTTGTTTAGCCATTGATTCCAACACATATGGTTCTTCGGTAGCAAGACTACGGGTCATATTAATTACTCGAAATCCACAATCATCAATAAATGTGCCATGTCTCGACATCGAATCAAACCAATGGCATTTCATCATTGTGACTCGTCCATGAGAGTAATAATCCAATATTATTATTTTCTCAACGACTCCATAATAACCCACATTTTCAAGTCGTGGTCTACTATCTGATGCACTGGCATAACAATCTGTTGTGGCAGTAACCATAATACCATCATGTTGTGTTCTCATGTTTTTTGGCTCGTTCAGTGACAATAAATCTGTACCCATTGATAACAATTGATTTACAGTCACGAACCACGGTATTAGGACCAAAAGCCAAAGCTATTATTTCCTCAGAGATAGAGTCAGCAGACAAACTCAATTCCTGCAATATAAATGACAGGTAAACTTAAGTAAATATTGAAATAATTAATTTAAACAGTAATATTTTTGCCTTCAATTTTAACCAAGTAGAAAACTCTTTGCTATGAAAAGTCTCTCTCCTTCTTAAAGATAAAGAACGATGCTTCCTATTTATCATTGTTTTATGTTCCCTGTAGATAAAAAAATATTAATAGTTTAACAGATATATATATGTAAGATATACATATTCAATTTTGTTACCTAATATAGTCATCGAACAAATCACAGCTGAACAAAACTGTGCGATGTGCCATCTCCCGCTCTTCATGGCTTAATGTCTTCAATGTATATGATCCAAGAATTCCTCCTGTTTGAGGAAGTGATGGAAAACTGGGTTCAATTTGCTCATATTGTTCTTCTTCATTTCTCATTGGTCTGTTCATTCTTGTAGTAAGATCAGACAAATACATCGAATAGAAATCCATACATTCTTGAGCTATGTAACGATTCATGATAGAACATTCGGGATGATTCTTGTTTCGAACATAAGACTTTAATGTGAACATATTTATTTCAGTTGGATACATCCAATGAAAAGAAGCAGGTCCTCCGAGAAGTATTTCAGTTGGAATATGGACAGTCAGATGAAGCATGCATGTGAAAAATGATGGGGGAAATATTTTCTCCAACTCACACAAAATTAATGGGGCATCTGTCAACAATTTTTGAAAGAAAGACTTGGACAACTTCTTAGCACAAAGATCTCTAAACAAATGGCACAACCGAATAAAACCCACCCTTACATTATTGGACAAAAGATGACAGATTTCTATTGGAAGCAACTCATGCAGTAGAACGTGATAATCATGAGTCTTCAAAGATTTTATCTTCAACTCTCTTCTGTTGACCCATTTAGTTATGTTGCTTGAATAGCCATAAGGAACTCTAATAGTCGCTAATACTTCCAGAAATTGTTTTTTTTCAGTAGGTGTCATCACATAAGAAGCACATGGATGTTGCCATTTATTTTCACTGATATGCACAGGATGCAATTGTGGTCTGATGCCCCAATCCACCAAGTCACGTTGAGATCGCAAATCATCTTTTGTCTTCCCCTTGACATTTAGAAGAACTGAAATCAACATTTCTCATATATTATTTTCAATATACATTACTTCTAAGCAATGACGTAGCAAATTGGTTGGCCAATAAGGAAAATAAAAAAAGATACTCCTCTTCCTCCAATTGTAACAGGTTTATGTGGAAACATTCTTTCTCTTTCCATATTTCATTTGACCCTTCCCGAACGAAAAACTGAAATCTTTCAATTCATTAAGCACATCAGTTCCAGACATATGATGAGGTGGATCATCGGTCTCTATAGTATTATCAAATCTTCGAAGATTCATTCTATATGTATGATCCTTTGGCAAAAATCATCGATGTCCCATAAAACTGAAACTACAACGATGTTTCAGTCTTTTGGATCGTGTATTCTTCATAAAAACTGGACATGACAGTTTTCCCTTCGTGCTCCATCCAGACATCATTGCATAAGCCGGAAAATCATTGATCGTCCACATAATCGCATCACGCATCTGAAATATGTCTTTCGAACATGCATCGTATGTGCGCACACCCACATCCCAAAGAAGTTTCAACTCTTTTATTAAAGGTTGCATGTATACATCAATATCAATGCTGGGATCACAAGGACCAGATATGAGTATACTCATGAAAGTGAAAGATTTTTTCATACACAACCATGGGGGAAGATTATAAATGTGTATAAAAACTGGCCATCTGTTGTGCGAAGTAAGAATCTGCCCAAATGGATTAAAACCATCGCATGAAAGACCCAGCCTCACATTACGCACGTCAGCTGCAAAATCAGGATGTCGAGCATCAAATCTCTGCCAAGAAAATCCATTTTCAGGATGAACCAACTCATCATTAGTCTTCTTTCTCTCGGTATCATGCCATCTCATTTTTATTGATATGTCATCAGACATAAAAATATTCTGGAGTCTGGGGATCAATGGAAAGTGCTACATTACTTTTTGTGGAACGTGGGATGGTGTTCCATCAGATTTTGACTTCCAGCGGGATGTGCCACATTTTATACATTCATTTCGTTTAGCGGTTTCTTCCCAGAATAAACTACAATCTTTCGGGCAAACATGAATTTTGTTTCTGGAAAATCCATGTTCTTCAACTAACTTCCATGCAATATAGTGGTTTGAGGGAATATCTGCATCATCTGGAAGTAAATCCTTCAAGAGGGTAAGAATGTAATCGATTTCTGTATTAGAAAACCCATACATAGTTTTTCCATGAAACAATCGGATGAAAAATTCCAGCCTTTTCATTTTATCGCATTGTCGATATACTGGAGTCGTGGCAGCATCATTCAATGTTTTCACCCTATCAATATCATCATTTTCACTAGATGCATCAGTTGTCCTCATATCGACGTCTTCTTGAGTCGAAATCCTTTCTTTTTCATGATGACGAATAAACAGAAATCGATCATCTAACAAATTCACTATTCCAGTCCTTTCATTTCGATCATCACCAATTTGAGATTTCATTTTCTCCCCATTGTGATACCACACAATGTAGTTTTCTTGAAAACCATTTTTGGTTATGTGGTAGCTAACTTCTTCACGACTCAACCAAGGTCTACCAACACAATTGGAACATGGGTACTGTATGCGACCACTATCTGAAGCATTGTGAAATGCAAAATCTATAAAGCTCTCCAAATTGTTTTGAAAATCGCTTGAGATACGATCGGTTTCATACATCCAACTTCTGTCCATTCTGTAAAAAGAATTCATATAAGTCATTTTGTTATAAACAATTCAATAAGATTGAACTTTAATAGAAAATACATTTATGTAAACGATAAAGGAAGAAAATAATCATGGTATCAACTATACATGTGAAAAAAACATACTAATGTGTTATTGAGAAAATGTAAAACCAACAAGAACTTAATGTGTTATCACATCAGAGCATGCCTCATCCCATAACCATATTAGTAGGGTATCATCATATGTGATTTACCTTTTTGAATTAATATGCACATCCTCACCAGGTACCTGTGTAGATTTCATAGATATAATCATCTCACATCCTGTAAGGCTTCCATTATGTATGATCTGCAGAATAATTTGAGTGATCATGAATCATGCATGGGATCTTCCCATGATCACTATAGATTATGAGAAGGAATTATGATAGGTCATGTGAAGAACATCAAACACATATTTTAGATAATTTGAGACATAATATAATAAAATAATGTATAAATCTATGGAATTTGGGATAAAAGGATGGATGAAATACTAAAATATGGGAGACTAAGGTGAAGGAAATATATGTTGACCCTAATGTTCATAACATGCATCACCTATGAAATTTTATTGCACTAGGAAATTTCATCCTGTTCACAATACATTCCATTGGAAACCTATTTTGATCAGTTGATGTCCCCTTGACATGTCAAATAAAATCAGATAGCACCCATGAATATGCCACCCTTGTAATGAAAAGCCTTTAATTCTCACCATACAGACTACATTTTTTCTAATAGATATGTATCTCCTTCTATATAAGGGAATCAATACATATTATCTCAGTCTCATATTAAATGTCAGGAATGTTAGATGGCTCCCTTTACACCCTCCAGGCACACCAACTAGGTCATGTGATGTCCTCAAATCATGTCACTATGGACATAAATCACCCTTAAAGACATGTCACACTGACTCTAGAGTTTCCCTCCCTGTGTGTCAAACATGCCTTTTGATGAAAATGGAGAAGATCACCAAAATCAAGAGATTCCCTATAGGCATTACATCCATTATCATGAAATTGATTCTAGGATCAACCAGTCAGGACTTGTGGTGTCCTCCAAACATTCCGTCCTTGATCATTAGAGAAACATCAGACAATCCATCTAGGTTAGGGAAATTCATCAAAATGTTTATAGGATAATATAATTTCCATTGCAAATTTCCAAAAGAAACCCTCTATCATGCTAAGTAGATAGTCAAGGCATTCCATGTGGAAAACCAACAGATATCCATAAGAGAAGAAATCTAAAAATAATAGAATCTATATGCATTATAAAATTGTCCACCATTGGCATGTAAGATTCTATAAAAATGGAACCATAGTGTTTATGTTTTAATTAATGGAAAAATAAATTCATTAAAACAACTACAACAACTTGATTGAGATCAATTTTTACATGTTCGGATGGGGGGTGTACCTATTCGGACGGGGGTCGATGATGTTCGGACGGGGGGTTCGCGAGAGCACGGGAGTAGAGGACAGCCCGCCCACCCCTCCTTGATAGCCCGACCACCCCCGTGGACAGCCCTTCCACCCTTGTGGATAGCCCGCCCACCCCCGTACCCCCCTGGACACCCCGTACCCCCCATGGATAGCCCCACCTACCCTCCCAAACAGCCCACACCCCCTCCCCTGCAACCCCACCACCACCACCTAGCCATACCAACCCCCCTGGACACCCCACACACCCCTCCCCCACTAGGACACCCACCCAAACCCCCAGTACAGCCCACACCCCCTGGAGATCCCCGCCCACCCCCATGGACAGCCTTTCCAACCCCCATGGACAGCCCCGCCCACCCCCGTGGACAACCCACCCACCCCCGTGGACACCCCTACCCCCTAGACAGCCCAACCACCCACGTGGACAGCCCACCCACCCCCCTCGACACCCCTACCCCCCGTGGCCAGCCCACCCACCCCCCCTGGACAGCCCGCCCACCCCTCCTTGACAGCCCAGACACCCCCGTGGACAGCCCATCCACCCTTGTGGACAACCCACCCACCCCCGTACCCCCTTGGACACCTCGTACCCCCCCTGGATAGCCCCGCCCACCCTCCCAAATAGCCCACACCCCCCTCCCCTGCAACCCCACCACCACCACCTAGACATACCACCCCCCTTGGACACCCCACACACCCCTCCCCCACAAGGACACCCCACCCAGACCCCCAGCATTGCCCACACCCCCTAGACAACCCCGCCCACCCCCGTGGACAGCCTTTCCCACCCCCGTGGACCGCCCCGCCCACCCCCGTGGACATCCCACCCACCCCCGTGGACACCCCCTACCCCCACAATCCATTATCCAAAACATATCAAATTGGTTTGAACACAATCCATAATTCCCACAATCCATTATCCAAAACATGTAAACGTTCACGATAGCCTCCCCCAACTCTGATTTACATGTTTTGAACACTCTCCTTCCAAAAATAGAATATAAAAACATTAAATAAGTATTCACAAACACAAACAATATCCTATTTAGATATTAATTTCAATAATCAAGTAAACCAAACACCTGGAAAAAATCTATTCATTAAAACAACTACAACAATATGGTTGAGATCAAATTTTACCTATTCGTATGGGGGTGTACCTGTTGGGATGGGGGGTGCTGGTGTTCGGATTCGCGAGAGGAGTGGAGTCAGATGGGGTTTGCGAGAGCAGTAGAGCGAATAGATTAGGGCTCTATCCGAATGGGGAGAGGAGATTGCGATCTGGAATTTGGGGAAACCTTTGCCAACGGTTTATGAAAATCGTTGGCAAAGGCACACATTTCCCAACGGTTCCAGTGAACTGTTGGTAAATGTGTGAGTTTAGCACCCATTTCCCAACAGTTCCAGTGAACCATTGGGAAAGGGTCCACATAAATTCCCTTTGCCAACGGTTTGATTAAACCGTTGGCAAAGGCTCACTATACCAACGGTTTAAGTAAACCGTTGGTATACTACCGTTGGGAAAAGACCAAATTCCAGTAGTGAGAAATCACATCACATTAAAACATAACATTGATCAAAATTTGGAAGGAATAAAATATGACTAAATAGTTACATATAAATATTCTCATGAAACATAACCATGTATGTCTACTATTTTAATAATTCCACGAATGATCAATAAATAGTTTCATAATTATGGAATTCATAATACATGATATCATAAACATAACATCAAGGACTCATATAAAAATCCTATATAAATGGGTAACAATTAATTTAAAACTCAGTCTAGTCTATCTCAAGAGACCTACCAATGAATCATGGGGCTATATCCATCCCCTCCTAACACATAGTAAGTCCAATATATTTCTAACGTGAAAAGGGTTAAAAAATTCAATATATACATTAATATTAAAACTAGCATATGAAATTTAAATAATTTCCCCAATAAGTTTACAAAATAATAAACTAACCATAGTAATATGAAGAATGGTATAAACATAGTACACTGATAGTTTTAATGATCATAGAAAATTATCTAAAAATGGTTTATGGTATCAAACAAGATCAACCTTTATTACTAAAAATATTAAATAACATGTTTTGACTCAGATGAAAATACTCTAATAAAATCATTGAGAAATTCTAGAGAGAAATACAACATTGCTTTGAAATCATTTATTTAAAAAGATTTAAAATTATAAAAGAAAAACTTTTATATGAAAATTATTTTATAATCATTTAAAGGATTCATATATACATCATGGCATCAAGAAAGGGGGAAATATGCTCAATTAGTATAAGATTGAAAAACCAATATGTTTAAAGTTCAATAAATGAATCATTTAAAATATTATTTTTAAAATAAAGTGTGAACATTAACCCAATTAATATATTATGAATATAATATGTAAATTAAAAAAATTAAGATAATCAAAATTCATCTAAAAATAATTAGAGCATGTTATAATCAACTGAGTAGAAGTTTAACCCAAAGAATGGAAATTGAGTTAAGAATTCCCTAACCACTTGGTAAACAACCGAACTATATTCGCCATAAAATTAATGATTTTAAAAAAAATTAATACTATTAATATAAATTTATTAATGATATAATATACCAAAATTAATTATAAATACTCCACACACAAGGAATAATTGTTTGATAAGGTATATCTCATAGAAATAAGAGTCAGATGATAAAACCCTTACTTTATGTCTGAAGGTGTTTCTCTATTTAATGTAATGTACTATATAATAAAATTAGATTCATTAGTTACTTAATTCAAAACCATTTGAACATATATTTTATTTATTAAAATTTTATTATGTTTATTTTGTTTCAGTTTTTATAAATTATTTGGATTAATTTTGTTCTTATGGAAGTGTTACGTTCATCGTTTTATGGTCAGCTTCCATTAGTGTAAATATAGGAGTTATTATCAAATGGAAGAAAGAATCCATTATTAAAATGGAATGATAGTAATATAAATAAATTATTTAATGTGGTTTTCCTATTTCATATGGTTATATGGTATGATGATGATTCATTATATAAAATGTTGATGAAAATGATCGATTTATTTTGGTGGTTTTTACAACCGTCACGAACTAGTATCATTTTATTTTATATTATGTTTATATAATTTTTAAATAACAATAAATATTTTCTAATATATATTATAATCATTTTTTACCATGAAAATATTTTAATGGCTTTCCTTGAAGGTGGTAATTAAAAATTAAAAGTCATTGTCAAAGAAGGCTGGCAATCAACACCTCACGGAAGATGTTTTAATTTATTGAACAAATGGAGAATAGAAGGAAACTGATGAGGAATATTACATTAACATTATAAGAATATATTATATATATTATATTAGAGTTACCATTCAAATTTGGATTATTCATATGAGGATAGGATGAGAAAAAAATAAAAGAGAAAGAAGGTTGATTTTACATCTCGAATATCCTATATTGGGGCCACATTAAGACACTTGGATTTGGTATTCTGGAAAGTCGAGTATGTCATGTACCTAGGGAAGAGGCATAAGAATCGATTTGAGAAGAAATAAATAATCATAAAGGATTGAAAGTTTCTTAGAGAATGGTTTTTTAGGGGTGGTATTAATAGTGGTATGAGATGGGTGTTTTTGATTATTTAATTCCTTGGTTATTTATTTTCACCCCTGACTACAAATAATGATGATTATTATAACTAATTATTGTAAATAATAATTTATTTTCTTTATAATTTGTTATTACATCATCCATGACTCAAAAATTTATGGATTTCTCTTAAAATACCAAATTACATTATTTACCGCATTTCACTATTAATAAAAAATTCAACTATTTTAGAAAAATCCCAAAAAAAACCCTAGCGAATTTTTTATGATTATAATTAAAATATGGACTCCATTATATGAAAATAAGTTTACATATGTGATAAATGTAGTTTTAAAATAATATTATAATTTATTTGAAAAAATACATATTTAATATTACAACAGGTTTTGTGACACTTTGGAAAATTAATTATGGTCTCATAAAATTCTCTTATGATTATAAAGACAAAAAATATGAATATATTTTATGAAAATAATTTTTATTTTAAATAATTATATTAATTTTAAAAAGTTTAAATAAAAATTTATGTCCAACAAATATACAAACAATTAATTTACAATTTGTAATTTTTTTAAATTAATATATTATATAAATACCTCATATTTAAATTTATCAGATACCAAAATATTATTTATACATTAATTGTTGGGTTTTTTATTATAATTATTCAATTACTATTCCTAATACTCACATTTCTATTCAAGATTTCATGTTAATATTTAATACCATATTATGGATTAAAACTCAATGTTGTGTGAAACATAAATGGTAAAATGTAAAAAAATAGACAACAAATATTGAGTTGTTACATTCTATACTCCTTTATATGATTCATCCTCCAAATTTCCATAATATCACCTCAAAAAAAGAATTGGGTAGTTCTTCATTATAATTTCCAATGGTTCCCATGCCACCTATTCAATGTTATGATTTTTCCAAAGTACCTTTAATAACCATGTATACGATTCTTCAACAAAAGTTCTCTAGTGTCCATAATCTAGATAGGATCATACTATTAAGATAGGTCAGGGTTCAATTCTATTTCATCATTTATGATAACATGTTTTGGGAGTGGCATGTACTTTCTTAAAAAAGAGACATGGAACACATCATTAACTTTGGAGAGACTTGTTGGAATTTATAATTGGTATGTTTTAACTATAATTATTTATATAATTTCAAATTTCCTAATGTACCTAGAGGGTTGTTTATTTTCTTTCCCAAAATATATAAAACCCTTCTGTGGAGACACCTTCAAGAAAATTTTATTACCAACTGAAACTCTTAATATTTCCTATGTTTATTAAAATAACACTTTTTATTACTTTGATAAACTTTAACATGGGTATTAATAGACTTTAAATTTATTGTTGTTTCCCCTATAAGTTATAGGTAAAATATATTCCTTTCACTAACTTCATCCTAATAAGTTTTTTTATGAAATCTTTTTCCTTATAATGGAACATTCCGTGAAATTTGAATACCTAAAGGGAAACTATTCTTGAATGAAAATTCTACCAAAGGTACATAATTATCACACTTACCACATAATTCATGTTAAAAAGACCTCGACATGTATTCTAATGATGGAATTTTCCTTTTAGGCTGTCCATCGGTATGAGGGTGATAATTAGTACTCAAATCGAGCTCAATATATAAAAGCCTTCTGAAGACTTTTCTATAATTACAATGTAAATCATAGATCATGATGAAACAAAATTGAAATTGGTGTTCCATTATGTATTAAAACATCAATAATATATATTCATTCATGGATCTATAGTGAAAATATAACCTCTTATAGAGAGGAAATTTGAATATTTGGTATTTCATTCCATAATTACCCATATTGCATCATTTATTATTGGAGTAATTAATGATCCAGAGAAAACATGCGTAGTAATTTCACCCAAATTCCATATAGTAATTAATGGAGGTTTCATGAATATTTTAGGATGCTATCATTTAGCATAAATATATTGACAAACTAAAAATATTATTACATAATAAGAAATCCTCATAGAATATTATCTCGTAATAAATGATCCTTTAGGCATCTATACATCTTAGTTGTTTAATGGTGTATAGAGAAATCCAAGCTATGAGTATCATCCAATAATTTTCTATTTATATGATGTATAAAGGGAACACAAATCATCTTCTCAAATTTCAAAATTCCATCTTCATATTAAAAGTTTACCAATTTCCAATCACGAACATTTTTAATTTTCTTTATAAAATTCTCATCATCATAATGACCACTTTTTATCATTTCGAAAATATATGGTTTGGAAATAATTTTAAAAAGTAGTTTTGTTTCAGATTCTATGATAGCTACCATGTCTATATTTATTAGATCAATGTACACATGATCTCTTTCAATCATCATTTTTTCATAACTCTATGATCATTCTATCTCAATGAATTTTCAACCTTATTTTCCTTCCTTAGGTGGAAGTCTATTGAACAACCACATTACTTCAGTAGCCTAAACCATCTACTTTTCCTCTTTTTTAGTTCTTTGTATTAGAGTATATATTTAATAATATTACGATCTATATATATATCACATATTTCACTATAGATATAGTTTCTACATATCATCAAAGATAATACTACATATTCTATCTCAAGATCATTAGTTGTATAATTTTGTTTGTTAGTTTTAACTACCTTGACGTGATGGAAATAAATAAATCATTAAGTATAAGGGAAAAATACCTTTCTTTGATACGTCACTATAAACCAAAAATACACAATTTTTTGATGGTAGAGTAATGATCGAAGAATCCAATAATTTCGTCTTCAAATCCTCAAAGAATTATTCACATTCCATTTTCCAAATAAACATAACCCGTGTATAAGTAAACATGGTTAAGATGTTAGATAATCAATAAAAATTATGAAATAAATGCTGATAGTAACATGTAAATACAATTAAATTATGTACCTCAGTAATGTTCATTGGTCTAGGCCATTCATGGAATGACTATTTATTTGCAGGATCAACTAATATTCCATCGATAGAGACAATATATCTATGAAAGAAAACTTTTTGATTCCATAATTCACACTTACTAAACCTCCAATATAACTATTTTATTTTCAGAGTCTCTTGAAAAATTTGAAAGTGTTTCTCATGGTCCCCATATGTTTTGGATTACACAAATATATCATCAATAAATACCTGAACAATTTTATCCTAAATTTACTTGATTACTATTTTCAATAGATCTATACAAACAGAGGGAGCATTATTTAGTCCAAATGGTATTACATTTAATTCATAATGTCGATACCTTGTTTGAAATGTAGTATTTGTAATATCTTCATTCATTAAATGAAATTTATAATACCCATAATCAAATAAAATATTCCTAAAATATTTATCTCGATGAAGTTGATCAAATAAATCATCAATGAGAGGAAAATGATACGTATTATTTGTCATAGTAGCATTGATCTTCCTTTTGTCAATGCCAATCATCATTGATCCATCTGTCTTATTGAATAAAACAGTTGGATCTCCCCAAGGTGAAATACTTGGGTGTATAAATCTTTTACCACTCAATTTTTATTGATCTTATCATTAGATATATTAAATATAATATGGTCATTATATAGGTATCCATTGATATAGTCATTCATAAATGATAAAATCAATAGAAAACACAACTTCCGGTTGTGGAGGATGTCCAGGTAAATCCATTGGATGTACATTAATGTACACTTGTACAATAGGTACATCCTTAATTTGAGTATCATTAGGTTTTATCTACTCTTATTCTACAATAATATTATTTAGAAGATATATTGGAGTTGGATCCTAATATGAAATAGATAATGATATCCCCACTCTAAAGATGATAAATTCTATATGTTCATCACTAATCAAAATTTTATTCTCTTTGAAAATGTTCTTTCATTCTATCATGAAATAAAATCCATAAAATAGATTATGTCAAAATAAACCACATGTATGATAATAAAATATAAAATTAGTAGTGGTTTATGTATCGTAATAAGAACTTTTCCACAAATATTTGTTACAATAAGGATTCCAAATTGAGTTTATATTGATAACTCCCCTATTAATGTGAGTTATAAATATAATTTTTTGTAGAAAACTGGTAAGATATAAATGAATGTGATGATATTTAATTAAATAAAACACTAATTATATTTTAGGATATGAATAGTGTACTTGATAAGACATCATTAGGAACTTTAACCTCAGTTATCGTGACTATATAAGCATGTCCTTATTCCGTTGGCATTTTATGGGAAAATATTCCACTACGTCTTGGAAAATCATGTGAACACTATCCCATATCATTATAGATGATGTATTTGACATTTCATACTTCTTTATTTCCCTTGAATTCATGGGCGTGGTGGACTTTTGTAAAACAATTTTAACAAACTCCCATTAAAACTATGCATTTTCCATGATGTGACATTCTATATTGATTTTAAATTGGAAATTATATTCTTCCATTTTTTACTTTTTACCTTATTTTATTTTATAGAGTACTCAACATCCCTCTTCTTATCTTGATTCCCTATAAAGATGTATAGATTGTATAATTTTTTTCCATCATGATGGAAACACATTCTATATCCCCGCATGATGAGAATGTTTAGGAGACTTGTTCCCATTTTAGAATTTTGTTCACACCATCTAATAAATGGTCAATATTTTTCTTTTTATTACTTATATAGTCCATGGAATTCCATTCTAGCCTTATAAATTTTGATTCATATGTATGAACATTTTCATCCTACTTTTTGTCTCAAACTCAAGACTTGACTTTTAAATATCCACTTGTAGTTTTTGAGGTGAATATTTTTGCAAGATAATTATCTTAATATCCTTCCAGTCCATAGTTATGATTTACTCCTATTCAATTTTTTATTGAATTAATGACCACCATATATCTGAATATCCTGAGATATGGTAAAATTTCATGATAACTGTATCCCTTCAGTTAATTCCCATAGAAAAAAATTACTTCATGAAATAAAAAATTCATTCCACCTCTACAAATAGGTCTGTAGTCTCATTCACTAATGGTGGTTATTGTCTCATGAAGCAGTCTAACACTGTTACATACTGTTGTGGATCAGGCTTCTCTAAATGAGTAATGATATTTTTCATAACCTTAGTAAGTTGTTTAAATATAATTATATGTTTCTCAGCTCCATATCTAATGTCAGTTTCTTTTATAGGAGGGAAATATCTAAATGGATTATATTTTTTTGCTACAGTTTCCATTCCTTCAACTACGAACTATTTCAAAACAGTGCAATACACTATATTATATTTTTAAATTTTGAAGTTGTTGAAACACTTATAAAATTTATGGATAGTTAATCTCAAAATCATATTCTTGATTACAATCAGAATATTATCATTTCTATTAAAATGTTATATATCTCAAAATGATGTTTTCATAAATCTAGTATCCAAAGATTCTATTAAACATTCTCTATTTCCTACTGTAAATACCCAAACACAAGTTACCATAAGCCAGTTCCTTACATTATTACATTGGTACTAAGAACATGTTATTGATTCCAAAAGGAATTAAATTTTTTTTAGATTTTTAAAAAATATATACGAAATTATTATTTTATTACTACATGAAATGAAATTCAACATAGTAACTCCTTTGGAAACACCCAGGTTATCTCATATTTTCCCATTATGTCTATCATATTACACATAAATGAATTATGGGGAAAATAAAACATATGAAAGGGGTGATATCTTATGATTAGTAAGGGTAATAATATAATTAAAGATTGAATAAATAAATACAATGTGAAGTTGAATAACTAAAAAACATGACATTAAATTAAAATCTTGTGTATAATATGTCAATAATAAAAGCTAATCAAATAGTTCCATATAAATAATCACATGAAATCTAACCATGTATATTATACTAGCTAAATAATACATATATAATTAATGAATAATCTCATTTCGAGGTTGTTCATACTATGAGACGTCATAAACATATCATTAAGGCCTTGAATAAGAAGTGAACATAAATGTGTAAGGCCTTGTCTAAAACCCTATTTAGTTTATCTCATGAGACCTACCAATTCATCGAGGGGCTTTAGAGGGCCTTGATTAACAATGAATATGTCCACTGCCTTCCTTATATGAAAGATTTGAAACGTATTAAACATATAAATTCATATTAAAAAATCATATGAAATGTTTATAATTTCCCACATCCTTAATCATAATCATAAACTATCCAACATAATAGGGATAATCGTACCATGACAGTACATCCCTAGTAAAATTGATAATAAACCATTCTATAAAATATTATAGATGGTATCATAAGATATCAACCACAATTATGCAAATGATTAAAAATAGGGTGATAATATAGATTAAAATACACTAATAATATCACAATGAAATTTATGAGATAAATGCCAATTTATTATGAAATCATTTATTGATAATGTTATAAAATTATAAAATAAAAAAATTTCTTTGAAAATAATCTTGTAAACATGTAAAATATTCTTCAAGTCATTATGGAATCATGAAATCAAGAAAATACACTCATGCAGTATAAGTTTAAAAAATCACATCCTTTAAACATTAAAAAATGGAACATTTAAAAGAGTGTTTTTAAAAGAAAATTTGACTGATATCTAAATGAATAGATTCTATGTATTATATTTAAATACATAAAAAATGAAATAAATCATAAGTTAATATAAATTATTCTTACATATAACCACTATATGACATAATCATTGTAAAATAAGTATAACCCAATGGATGAAAATCGGGAAAAAATTCCCTTCCCACTTTGTAAACAATCAAACCATTTTCCCTATATAAAATGAAACATTTAATTCCATGATGATAATGAAATTCATGATAAGTGACATATATAGTAAGCATAAACACACCACAAACACGTAATAAATGCTGAATAATGCATCTCTTACAGAAATAAAAGTGATATGAGAGAACATATACGTGTTTTCTAAAATAGTTATACAATTTAACATAATGTTATTTATAATAAAATTCAACTAATTAACAACTTAATTCATAACCTCTTAAACAAATATTTTATTTATTATAATTTTATTAATTTCATTTATAGCCATCTATATGAGTTATAATTTTTAACATTGTTGTTCTCTAAGTATTCGTTTCATGGTTTTATGATCTATTTTCTTCAGTATAAATATACGAGTTATTTATAAAATGGAAGAAAAACACTAGAAGTTTAAGAGAATGATATTACTATATTTCCATGATTTTATATTTTTCTGATATATAATTCGGTTATTTATTATTAGGGTGATTAATTAGATAAATTATTAATGGAAAATGATTAGTTTATTTTGGTGGGTTTTAAGACCTCCATGAACTAGTATTGTTTTATATAATACTATGTTTATATATTGGTTCTAAAACATTAAATAATTTATTATACATATTATAATATGATTTAATAAGAAAATGGAAATGTAAACATCGTTATATGTGGTAATGAAAAATGAAAATTTGTCGACCACGTAGGTGGTGAATTAACACCTCACGGATGACGTATTTATTTTTAGAATAAAAGGATAAGAAAAGAGACTTGATTATGGATATTGAATTGACAAAATAAAATTCTAGAATCTATATCATGCATGAGTAATGATTCCATTTTTATATTGGATTTTAGGATAGGATAAGGAATTAAAATAAATCAAAAGACAAGGAAGGAGGACTATACCTAAAAAATATCATACCCTTTGGGAACTCCTAGAGACACATGGATTTGGTATTTTGGGAAACCCAATAGGCCCTAGAAGAGGGGAGGAGTCTTTTGGACGTATTTTTTAAAATTTAAGAAAATAGTTGGAGCTTATAAGGTGTGAGGAGAAAGGGTGGTGAGTGGTGGTAATTATTATAGAAGGATTTCAGAAACCCAACTGGTCCTAGAAGAGGGAAGGAGGCTTTTGGACATATTTTTTAATATTTTAGAAAATATTTGGAGCTTATAAGGTGTGAGGAGAAATGGTGGTGATTGGTGGTATTTATTATTGTAGGAGAGGTGTGATTTTGATTATTTTATTCATTATTTTATTATCTTGGATTAAGACTATAAACGATATTGAATATTGTGACTATATAGAGTAAATATGGCATTTGAGTTCTAAATAATTGTTTTATACATCATCAATTACTTAAAAATTAAACTAATTTACTAAAACTGTTAAATATCATAAAATATCATATTTCACTATTCATTGACAATTCAAGTATTTTTGAAAAATAATAAAAGATAACCCTAAAAAATATTAAATGTTTAGAATTAATAAAATTTACTCCAGTTTATCAAAAATAAGTTTTTAAATACGAGAAACTTAATTTCTATAAAAAAATAATCATTTATTTAAATATTATAATCAAATTTAAAAAACATTGAGAAATTAATTATCATATCATAAAATAAACTTATAATTAAAATGAAAAAAAATTAATATTATATTTTATCAAATTAAGGTTTCTTCTAAATAATTAATTTAATTATAAAATTGTAAATAAACATTTACATTTTACAAAAATATCAAAAAATAGGTTATCATTTTAAAACATTTATTTACTTATTCCATTATATATATATGTATCATATTCCCAATTATGTGATACATAAATTTTATTTATAATTTTATAGGTAAGGTTATTATTTTAATGGTTAGGTTACTATTCAATAGGGTCATATTCCTATTCTAATGGTTATGTTAATATTTAAGAGCGTATCATGGTTTAAAACTCATTGTTGCATACAACATAATCTTTCGACAATTTAAAATTGACAACCCATAAAATATCACGGTGTTACAAGAAATATATGGTGATGTTTGATCTAATTTTTTTGTATCTATGACAATGTCTATGAAAAAATCCATTGATATAAAACTATTCTATTCTCCCTAGAATATGGGTTATGTTTCATGTTTTCCTAGTCATTTCACTATATTATATGTTTAATCATATGGGATTATATATTCAGTTATCTTTCTATATGAATTAGTTTTATGATTATATGTTCTTTTAATCTAATATTTCTCTCCTGCATATCATTTTCTTATATTATTATGATCTACCTTCTACGTAACATAATTATATTCTTATTTCTTCCAACCATGAATTTTTTCAAACACTTTTTCATGTTTCTATTTCCCAATTCATACGGATGATTTTATCTTGGGAGATTCTTTTAAGAAGACATATCAAAATGAAATTATGGAGAAATGTTCTCAATTATTAAAAAAGGAGATTCAAATTTAAATATTCCCTAGAGACACTAATCCTAATTATTCTATAGATGCTATCTTTTTTATGTGATGTAGTGTTTAAATTATATTAAGGATGTAGAATAAATGGATATTTAGCATGGGTCAGTGCCACAAAGGGGTCATATGGAATCTAATAATGAGTGACTTATGTGGATTACCCTATAAAATATTTATGTATATGTGGTGGTCAGTATCTTGAAAATACTTCATAATGTGTCTCTTTAATTTTTCATTAGATTAAATGAATTGAATTGACCTATTTTTCATAAATGTTTTTATAGTTGGAATAATTACAAAACAACAGTACTTTTGACTCCTAAAGTGTCTCTCAAAGTAGAATGAATGAAAAAAATACACTATAATTTATTCCCAAATATTAACTTTTTATATCCTGAATTATGTTCTGGGTATTTATATGTGTAACGCCCCAACCCCAGAAGCCCAGAGTCGATGCATTATTACATATCATTGGCATGATTATAAAAGACCATGTCACGAAAGACCGATTAGTTTAGTAGACTTGGAAGGAATAGATACATTCCAAAGGTTTAGATTACATCATAAAATGGAAAACTACAACAACATTGTCTCCAAAGACAATACTAAGATCCCATATACTATCCCTAGAGATCAGTCATAATAAAATTCTTTGCATCCATGGAAAATTAAACATAGAAAGGGGTGAGATCAGATGCTTTGTAAGGATAACATTACAGCAGAAACTTTCATAAATAAGCATAAACATTTAAGGTAGTGTATAAGACTAGAACAATATCCTTTTAAACTTGAACTTACTCATAATATGGGAAAGATAAATTCAAATAATTCCATTTAATTATTCACATGGATATTCTCCTAGTTGAATGATCACATGAAATATCAATAACCACTTTCATAATGATGGAATGCATAATTCCAGACTATCATAACCACATAGTCAAGGCCTTGTGCCACGACTAAAAATAAGATTTTGTCAAGGACATGTGACAAGATAGTAGTTTGTCTCATTAGACCTACAAATGCATCAAACAGCTATAGTGGGATCCCCCCGTCACTTACTAAGTCCAATGAATTCCTTATATGGAATGTTTGAAACATAACATAAACATTCATGTTAAAACTAGCATATGAAATGTCAATACATTATCCAAAAACCATGAATGGTCTAAAAATAGCACATCCATAGTCAAACATAACTCGTTCAAAACAATATGGAAGATTTTATTGTAATAGATAAACCATAATTGAGAATAATGAAAGATATTTACATAGATGAAAATAATCATCAAATCTATTTGAGAGAAATATCCCCCTTTTCTTGAAGACATTTAAAAGTCACACTATTTGTCACGAAGCTGTTTAAAAATAGATTTTTTTAATCAAAGTACACCATACCACTTTGAAACTTTTAAAATGAATTTTATTTTTAAAGCTTTAATTCCCATATAAATAAATCATTCAACCCATTTTTAAAACATAGAAATTAATGTGAAATACTTAGAATAGTAAATCTTTAAAACATTTAAAATGATATTTTAATTAGAGTTCCTAACATAAAGAGAGACACTTGATTAAAACTAATCGAGGTAATAAAAACATTATAATATCATGAGAATAATATAATTCATGATATACTATGTCAAAGTACATTATATAACCCATATAAAAGTGAATTGGTGTATAACAACAAAGAAGTCTCGATGAAATGTAAATTGAGATGAAATCTCTTACAAAGACCGTATCTTTAGGATAAGGATATAACAACAACATAATTATGTGTGAAAAATATAAATACACTCAATATGATTAGATATTCAGTGTAAATCTATCAGAGTACATTCACACATATTCTTGTGAAAACAACAACAATGAATTGGATATTTAACTCAACAAATGGAGATTGCGTCAAAATTACTCTTATCAAGTTCATATCGATGACATGAGAATTTATCAATGGAGTTATTATGTGTATAAAAAGTATATCCATAGAAAGGAGAGTGGAAATTATTACCTTTGAAAATTAATAGTGATTCCACACATAATCATGGAGTAAAATTATCAATGAATTATGTGTAAATCTGAATGGGTGGAAATTGAAATTTCAAATTCCCTTATCGATTTGGTAACTATCAAAATGTAAACCCATGAAAGATGGATCGTAAAATGATGATGTAAATGTCTATAAATTTATGTATATTACACAATGAATACAATCATGGGTAGTACAGACACCACATGCAACTAATAAGCAGTGAACAATGGAAGTCTCACGGAATTAAAAGTGAGATAAGAAACCCCTTACTTTGTAAATTTTCCTCGGTCGAGGGTCGGTTAACCTCCGGTATAATGGATAAATAATTAATATTTAATTATACAAGAATTATATACATTAATATGTTATCATATATGATCTTTGAACATTGATTTGTTAATAATATCTTAGTATTATCGTCATTTCAGGTGTAAACGGATTCATTTTCCTTTATATTATTTGTTATGCGAGACATATTTGTTATGGATGGGATGTATTTAATTCGTATCCAGAATTATTTCATGTCTCTAAACATTGTTTTTAATCATCAAACGAAATTTAGTCTTGAATGGATACGACGGGGAATGAATCTCATCGCGTTCATGGAGACGATAATCCATACGTACGCATGGGCGACAATATCACTCTTTTGATATTAAAATAATATATAATTGGATGTTATATAATATATAAAGAATCATTATCATGTTATATTTATTATTTTCATGAATTACACATCATTATTATACCCATCCAAATAATAGTGTATTGAATAACAGTTACACCATGACGTGGAGACGGTAATCCGTATGTACGCACGTATGGTGACATGTCATTCAAAGGATGGTTAGAATAATGAATATGGTTGTACCATATTTATAATAACATCACAGTATATAGATGATACTAGATTTATTATTTTAGAATGTAAATAACAAAGAAGAAGAAGTTGAATAATAAAAGAATTTGAAAGAGGGTGGTGAAATTATTACCTCTTGTTCGGGTTCGTCCATTTGATTTGATCTAAAATAATCCTTAAGTTGGCTTTATGACCAATGGATGGAATATAGGGTGAATGAAAAGAATTTGAGAGGATATTTGGGCAGGGGTTGTCCGAGCCAAAAGGCTTTGAAGGTGTGAATTAGTGAGTAGAGGGAGTGCCCTTTTATAAGAGGGGTGATGGGTACCTAAGGAAAATCTAGAAATATTATATTATAATAAATTCATTTTCTGTTTTTAATGGCTCCAAAGAAGTTTTTATAAAGGTTAAGATGGGGATAAATCTAAAAACACTCATCCAATAGGTTTTAGACAGGATTGGGTCACTATATTTACATTATCTTTTTGATTTAACTATTAGTTAAATAGTTAAACAGTTACCATGTCTCTTTGTATTTTTATATTATTTGTTGAATAAATATAATATTAGCAGCCAAGAGAGACCCAAGTGGTTCATTAATGACATATGTATCATCATTTAAGTCCTTTTGCAGAACCTTAGATTTTTAAGAATATAATATCACTTAATAATATAATATTTGTTTTAAAAACTCATTTCTGTCAATTTTGACACAATTTAATAATTTATTTTTGATAAAGTATTAAAAAATTTATTAATTCGAACCATATTCATTTAAGAAATCCAAAAATGTCACATTAACCAATAAAATTCTTGTATGTCATAAAAACCTTCAAATTATATTTATTTTAACATTTATAACACAAATTATTTGATTCTTTCATTAATAAGGAAAATACTGCATTATTATTGTGTTATAAATAAATTTAATTATTCAATGTATAAAAATAATAAATAAAATACCATCATGTAGGAAATTGATTTATATTTATAATGAATATTTATAGTTGAAAATATAACATTTATAACACTATTTAAAAAATTTTCTGCTAAAAGATATATGCTTATGTCATTTTTGTATTTACTTTAACTTAATTAATATAAAGTTTCATTATCACTTTAAAGTGGCTCCATGGGGTCCCCAAATTGACCCAAAGATTCCCATGGTCGGACATGTATCAAACAATAATGTTAGTTTACATTTTATGATAATTTAATATTATTATAATATTATTTGTTTACCCTTATTTACCAAATTTACCCTTTAACCATGTTAAATAAAATATTTACCGAAGTAATTATTCAAAATGTCTAAAAATAAAAGTTACCTATTTACACAATTTTTACCTCTCGATTCTAAATATGGAATCAATATTTCTAAATTCAAAACATATAAGTGGCATAAATTAATTTAAAATGAATTCTCGTTGTCAAAACAAAAAGCGTGTTTTTAAGAAATAATAACTATAAAAAGATTGGCACTTGCTTATGTCTAGTTTCAATGTGCAATTACATAAAATTACCAATATTGGATTAAATGGAAAAATATATTCTAATTATAGTTTAAAACCTCTCAATAGTATAATTTATAACTATAAATTATTTCGATTAAAAAAGTTGTTTGTAATTAATGTAACGTATTTTTCACTATTCATCAAAATTTAAATGTTTTCTAAATAATAACAAAAAATCACCCGAGGCTAATTTCGATATTTTGAATCGAAAAATGATGTACATATTGAATGATAAAATTTATAAAATTTTAAAAAGTGGATATTACTATTTATAACAGCTAGTTTGATTGGTTGTGGTGTGTGTTAGAACTCGAAGTTGCGTACAATGCAAGATATTTCATTATTCAAAGGGAAACATACCATGGACTATTAGGGTGTTACATTATCCCCTCATTAAATAAATTATTTCCTCGAAATTTTTAAAATTGGGCATGGGAATATAATGGAAAGTCCCACATCCAGAAAAGAGTCAATAAAACTATCACTTTAAAAGAAAGAAAGAGAAGTACAAAGGTCACCCTAGATAACCCATACTAGTATTACATGTAGGAAAACATGGATATGGAAGATAAAGTAAGTGTCATGTTCTGATGGAGAGGGATATAAAACATGATCTGGAGAATGTTAACAACAAGAAAACCACAAACTTGTGATGGGACAAACAATCATTAGTCTCCCAGTTAGAGAAGTAAACAGACACCATTTTTTTTGTTTTAAGTGACATTATATAAATATGAGGAATTCATTTATGAGATTAACTAAGAATATAAAGAGATATACTTAATTTTTATGTAGAGTTTCATTCATTAATTAATTTCTACAACTCACTCATTTTTTTAAATGATGAGTATTCAAGAAGACATTGTCACACTGGAAGTGCTAGAATAAACATATATAGAATCACATGATCCATGAAGGATAAACTATATATTTACAATGTCTTTAGAGACTAATCAAAACCAAAGCAGTTAGTATAAGATCTGATGATCCCCCAAAAAGATATTCCATTAGAGAAAGATACATTAATCTTAATTTCTAAAACTAAACCAACAATATCCCAAAGTTAAATAAATACCATTCAATAAACAATTTTCATTAAAATCCTTCAATATAATCCAAAATAATATTGAAACCCAAAATTTAGAATAATTTGGTTATGTAATCTGCCACATTAAATTGTATCTCCAAATGACATCAACTACTCTTAAAGTCACAAATTTAAAAGTAATTAACCTAATAACATATTCTCTATTATTGGTTAATCATTTCCATAAATAACCCAAATCACTATAAATTTACAATAAAAACATAGATAAAATTCCACCATTACTCCTCGAATGAAATCCCATAGTATTCTATTTTCCATAGGCATATAGTGTTCCCAACAGAGCGAACGTCCTCGTAAATAACATTTATCACTTAATCACCAAATCATGTTTCTATACTAAGGGTATTCATTTGATAAGACATAAGATCCCAAATCAACTTATTATTTATCAATAAAATCATTTAACAAAAAATTATTAGTCACACTAACTAGGGACTTCACGTAGTCCAGTGGTAGGTGATAAATCCCAATCACACATTGGTTGTGGGTTTGATTCCCATAGCTTTGTCCGACGCGATGGGTTTTCACACAATGTGCGTGTTGTCCTTTTTCAAAAACTATATTTTATATAATTAAAAATATGAGATAAATTCCTCAAAATAACCATAATTTAATTTAACCACAAATGTTATCTCATACGTTGCATTTTCATCCCAAAATATAAAAACTTGTAATTTCCTCAATCCCAATGATCATATAAAACCAAATGGTTATTTATAACTATATCCACAAGATAAAAGATAAGTCTTCCTCAAATATCATTTTCACATGACAAACTTAAGGGTAACAAATACATGAGAAACCTTTTCCAATGTAATCCCATCAACAAGAAGTACTAGTACTATTAACAATTTCTCTATCCATTTATTTCCACATAGCTTCTTATTTGAACAAGAAAATATTCTATAGAATAAGGCATTCACTGGAGTAATGGATAGGTCCCCTACATTTATTACAAATGTCTGTAAATGGATTCATGGGAACATTTTTATTTTCTTCCACAGTACTCTTCCTTTTTTCTCACCAATTCTTCACTTTATGTCATTCTTTCCCACACGTAAAGCATTTCTTTGTTCCATTGATACAATTTCCTGGGTGTCTCCATCCTCATTTCCTACATGACGGAAATTGAGGATTCATTTCTCCATGGTCTCCACTACTGGAGCTCTTATCATTCACCACCTTTATATTCTTTGTTGTGTCTAGGAGTTGGTTAATATATATGTTGTTGATCATATTTCTGGAAAACTGATTTGGCATGAACGCGATATCTTTTACACCTATCAACATTCCATTTTTTTCTCATTTCCACCACCGTTCCCACCATGTACATCATTATCAATGTTACTATGACTTCCTTGGAATCCAACCATTGGCTAAAATTATAAAGCATTGTGTGAGTAATAGTAGTCAAAAAATCATTTAGAGAATATCATGACACCATATTCTCAATTTGAAACACCTTAGGATTAACCAAGGTCATTTATTATCATATTATATTAAAATAATTCTAATTGGTTTGTAAAGAAAATGTAAATTTTCTTGTGAATATCCCCGAGGAGTATCGTAACCAAGAGTGCAGCAAGGCCCTTTGTCGTGCACCAGTTCGTGTTTGAGTCTAGCTCAAAGTGGTGTTTTTGGGTTTTACCCCTAGGTACATCTGTGCCAGAGCCGCCTCTACCTGCTCGTATCCATACAGGGATATATTTCTCGGAAAACTCACAAAATCACTACAATACCAAAAATCCAGGATGTTCTTCTATACTAATCATTAATGTCGATCTTAGGTCTATGTGTTGTAATCAGAGTTTATCTAAATCTAGTTTCCAAGGTTTGTAGTAAACTTCCTCTGATACCAACTGTAATTCCCCGACCCTAGAAGCCCAGAGTTAGTGCATTATTATGTATCATTTTCATGATCATAAAAGATCAAGTCTCAAAAGACTGATTAGTTTAGTAGCCATGGAAGTAATAGATACATTCATAAGGTTTAAATTACCTCATAAGATGGAAAACTGCAACAACATTGTATCCATAGACAAGACTGAGGTCCAATAGACTATCCCTGGAGGTAATTCATAATATATTTCTTTTCATCCTGGAAAAAGAAAACATTGAAAGGGGTGAGCTCAGATGCTCAATAAGGATTACATTATAGTGGAAACTTACCTAAATAAGAATAAATATTTAAGGCAGTGTATAAGACTAGAACAAAATCATTTTAAACATGAACCTCCGCATAATATGGAGTATATAAAATCAAATAATTCCATTTACATATTAACATGGATATTCTACTAGTCGAATTACCACATTCAATATCAATAACCACTTTCATAATGATGGAATGCATAATGCCAGACTATCATAACCACACAGTCAAGGCCTTGTGCCAAGACTACAAATAAGATTTTGTCAGGGCCTTGTGCTAAAACACTAGTTTGTCTCATGAGACCTATCGATGCATCGAGGAGATATAGAGGTCTCCACCTGTCACTTACTGAGTCCAATGCATTCCTCACATGAAAAATATGAAACAAAAAATAAACATTAATATTAGAACTAGCATACGAAATGTCAATACTTTATCCACAAACCATGAATGGTATAAAAATAGCACATCCACAGTCAAACATAACCCGTTCAATATAATATGGAAGATTTTATTGTAATATATTACCCTTAATTTTGAATAATGAAGTATGTTGACATAGATGAAAATAATCATCAAAACTATTTGAGAGAAATATCACCCTTTTCTTGAAAACATTTAAAAGTAGCACTATTTGTCAAGAAGCAATTTAAAAATAGATTTTTTGAATCAAAGTGTCCCATAAAAATTTGAAACTCTTAAAATAAATTTTAATTTTAAAACATTAATGTCCATATAAATAAATCATTAAAACCCTTTTTAAAACATGGACATTAATGTGAAAGATTTAGAATAATAAATCTTTAAAACATTTAAAATGATATTTTAGTTAGAGTTCCAAACCAAAAAATAGACACTTGATTACAAATAATTAAGGTAATAAAAACATTATAATATCATGAGAATAAAGGAATTCATGATATACTATGTAAAAGTATATTATATACACCATATAAAAGTGAATTGGTATATAAAAACAAAGAAGTCTCGATGGAATGTAAATCGAGATGAAGTCTCTTATAAAGACCATATCCTTAGGTTAAGGATAAAACAACGACATAATTATGTGTGAAAAATATAAATATACTAAATATGATTGGATATTCAGGGTAAATAAATCAGAGATCTTTCACATATATTCTTGTAAAAACAACACCAATGAATTGGATATTTAACTCAACAAATGGAGATTCAGTTAAAATTACTCTTATCAAGTTCATATCAATGACTTGAGAATTTATCAATGGAGTGATTGTGTGTATAAAAAGTATATTCACAGAAATGGTAGTGGAAATTATTACCTAAGAAAATGAATAGTGATTCCACACATAATCTTGGAGTAAAATAATCAATGAAGTATGCATAAAGCCGAATGAGTGGAAATTGAAATTTCAAATTCCCTTATCGATTTGGTAACTAACAAAACATACACCCATGAAATAAGGATCATACAATGATGATGTAAATATCAATAAATTTATGTATATTATACAATGTATACAATCATGGGTAGTACACACACTACATGTAATAAATAAGCGGTGAACAATGGAAATATCACAGAATTAAAAGTGAGATAAGAAACCCCTTACTTTGTAGTTTTTCCTCTGTCGAGAGTAGGTTTACCTCCTTTATAATTGTGAAATAATTTTTATTTAATGATAAAAGAATTATATACATTAATATGATATTATATATGATATTTTAAGATTCATTTGTTAATAATATCTTAGTATTATCGTCGTTTCGGGCGATAAAAAATTCATTTTCTTTTATATTCTTTGTTATGTGAGCCATATTTTTTATGGATGGGATGTATCTTATTCATATCCAGAATTATATCATGTCTCTAAACATTATTTTTAATCATCAAATGAAATTTATTATAGAATGGATACGATGGGGAATGAATCTCATCGCATTTGTGGAGATGGTAATCCGTACGTACGCACAAGCGACAATATCACTCTTTTGATATTAAAATAATATATAATTGGATGGTATATCATATATACAGAATCATTATCATGTTAAATTTATT
Organism: Viscum album; assembly: GCA_963277665.1. Taxonomy (NCBI): domain Eukaryota; kingdom Viridiplantae; phylum Streptophyta; class Magnoliopsida; order Santalales; family Viscaceae; genus Viscum; species Viscum album. The sequence goes on along the minus strand of OY728125.1, from coordinate 258,157,161 downwards.
ATTTACATGAATTATACATCATTATTATACCCATTAAAATAATAAAGTATTGAATAACAATTACAGCAGGACTTGGAGACGGTAATCCGTACGTACACACGTATGGTGACATGCCATTCAAAGGATGGATAGAATAATGAATATGGATGTAACATATTTATAATAAATTAAATATATATATATGATACTGAGTTATTATTTTATAATGGAAATAACAAGAAAGAATAAGTGGAATAAGAAAAGAACTTGAAAGAGGGTGGTGAAATTATTACCTCTTCTTCGGGTTCTTCATTTTGATTTGATCAAAAGGGCTCCCTAAGTTGGCTTTCTGACTAAAGGAGGGCCTCTAGGATGAAGTGAGGGAAGTTTAGAGGATTTTTTGTAAGGGTTTGTCCAAGCCAAGAGGCATTTAAGGTCTGAATTAGTGAGTAGGGGTAGTGCCCTTTTATAAGAGGGGTGAGGGGCACCTTAGGAAAAGATAGAAATATTATTTTATAATAAATTCATATTTGGTTTCTAATGGCTCCAAAGTGGATTATTTAAAAATTAAGGTGGGTATAGGTTGAAAATAACTCATCCAATAGGTTTTAGACATTTTGGTTTCACTATATTAACATTATCTTTTTTATTTAACTCTTAGTTAAAAAGTTTGACATTTACCATGTCTCTTTGTATTTTTATATTATTTGGTTAATAAACATACTATAAGCTGCCAAGAGAACCTCAAGTTGTTCATTAATGACATAAATATCATCATATAAGTCATTTTTCCGATCCTTATATTTTACGGAATATAATATCAATTAATAATATATTATTTGGTTTAAAAACTCATTTATGTCAATTTTGACACTATTTAATAATTGATTTTTTAAAGTCATAAAAACTTTATTAATTCGAGAAAAATTCCTTTAAGAAATCCTAAAATATCAAATTATCCAATAAAATTCTTGGATTTCATCAAAACGTTCAAATTATATTTATTTTAACATTAATAATACCAATTATTTGATTCTTTCATTAATGAGGAAAATACTGCATCATTATTGTTTCATAAATAAATTTCATATTAAATGTATAAAAATTATAAATAAAATACCATCATGTGGGAAATAATTTTATCTTTCTAATGAAAATTTATAGTCTAAAATATAACATATATAACCCTATGTAAAAATTGTTTTTCAAAAAGATATATGCTTATGTCATTTTTGTATTTACTTTAACTTAATTAATATAAACTGTCATTATCACTTACAAGTGGCTCCATGGGGTCCAAAAATCGACCAAAAGATGCCCATGGTCAGAAAAGTATCAACCAATAAGGTTATGACACATTTAGGATAATTTAATATTATTATAATATTATTTGTTTACCCATATTTACCGGATCTTACCTTTAACAATGGTAAATAAAATATTTACCGAAGTAATTATTCAAAATGACTAAAAATAAAAGTTACCTATTTACACAATTTGAACATCCTGATTCTAAATATGGAATAAATTTTTCTAAATTCTAAAAACATAAGTGTACGAAACTAATTTAAAATTAATTCTCGTTGTCAAATCAAAAAGCGTGTTTTTATGAAATAATAACTATCTAAAGATTGACACTTGCTTATGTCCAGTTTAAATGTGAAATTACATCCAATTACCAATATTGAAAGAAATGGTAAAAATATATTCTAATTATACCTTAAAACCTCTCAATAGTATATTTTATCCCTATAAATTATTTGGATTAAAAAATATTGTTTAATTAATGTTTAGTATTTTTCAATATTCATCAAAATTTGAATGTTTTCTAAAAAATACCGAAAATTAACCCTAGGCTCATTTCAATTTTTCGAATCCAAAAATGATGTCCATTTTGAGTGATAAAATTTATAAAATTCAAAAAGTGGGTATTAATATTTGTAACGGCTAGTTTGATTGGCTGTGGTGTGTGTTAGAACTCAATGTTTCGTAAAATGCAGGCTATTACATTATTCAAAGGGAAACATACCATGGAAGATTGGGGTGTTACAATATGTGGTGGCTTATAACCACATTCTGAAGTTTAATTAATATATACTATTCATTAAATCTTAAAAAAATCATGTCTCTATAAAGTGATGATATTTCATGATAATGAAGGATCAAAACCACATCACTACAAATAACTATAGTCCATGAGTATTATACATGACCACAAAGGGATTATCATATATAAAAACATATATTAAATTTGATTGTATTTCATTGAGTACGATTATTATTCATTATGAGTAATTAGGTTTTTATATTTTAATATTAAAATTGTATATATTTTCCCCAAAAATACATTTATTTGGTGATTCAAACATTCATATGTAAAAACTATGTCATAACATTGTGTAATCCTATTATAGGGCTAAATAATTAGTAAAACCATTTTTTAAATCACAGTGATAAGTTATTTATCATTAATGTTAATTTTAGTTTTCATTTAGTTTATTATTCTTTGTTATTTTTATTTTTTCTTCCTATTTAAAATCATTGATTCATTTGTAATAAAATAAAATAATTGGAAATAATATTATTTCTTATAAACCTAAATTAGATAAGTGTTTCATTATGTAAAATAATGACTTAAACATTGATGGATTATAATTAGTGTAAAAAATCATGTTTTGAAATAAGGAACTTGTGGTAATGAACATTGATATAGTATGAATTCACATAATGATTTTGTGTATAAGATACCATCCTAGTACAACAAATAATTGTGAAATTTTAAAAAATAAATCTATTAATCATAAAAATGATCTAAATTTTATTTCAGAAAAGAAAACTGCCTCGTGAGGATCTAAACACACACTTAGGATGTTTCATAGAACTCTGTGACACTTTTTAAGTCTACAATACCATTGAAGATTAAATTAATACATAGTTGATAAAATTTTCACTAATATAATTGGAAAAATGATAGAATAATATATTTACCACATATTAAAATACTACATGGGATGAGATGTAAATGCTCAATCTTTTATGATTCATTTCACTATTTAAAATAATGAATCTCTAGCTAACCAGATTAAATGATGTGAAGTCACTTTATACAAATTGGGGAATATTTAAATAGATGTTATAATATTTTAACTTTAATATTTAATGTAACAATTGATAATCGAACTATTTTCAAAAATACTTAATGTGATACATTAATAGTAGGTTCTACCATAGAAGCGTCACTCTTGAATGTAATATGAGAATAATGTTATGACTGATTGGATGAAATATCTAGAAATAGATTTTATAGAATTAGGATGAGATATTATGACCACAAAGATCATTTATGGAGAACACTAATATATGATGTAATTATGACTCATCCATAACTACTATAGTTATGATAACCATGTAATAAAGACTTGGTACATATAGTGAATAATAAAAATTTTATCAATTTTAAATTTTAAAATAATTTTTTTGGATTGAAGAATTTAGTGAAATTGAGATAATAGGATACAATAAAGAGGGAAATATATATTTTTTAAATAAATTCAAAAAACTATAATTATTAGATAAAAAATTATTGATAATGAAATTAAATTGAACAATGGAAAATCATAAGAAAAAATATTTTTTCAGTAGTCCAGATCACTGATATCCTATAATACTATATAATCTTATCTACATGGAGAGAAAAATGGTGTTCATTATTATTATCATTGTGTTGGAGAAGTTATAATATTGTTACATAATTACATTTTTCTCATGTTCCTGTATTACCCATATTTATATTATGGGAGTCACAACCCCTAAAGAAACTGGCTTTTATTTAGGAGTCAAAATTAGACCTTCCTTTTGAATAGGATGAATAATGCAAAAGGAGACTTTTGGATATGAAAAGTATCAACCAAATAAAAAGGAACAAATATAAGAATGAAAATAAAGAATAATGAAAAATAGAAAAACAATTAAGAATAATAGTCAAGTAGATTTAGATGAATATTGTTGCATGTTAAGTTTATTGATAACTTATATATTAGTTAATATAAAGATGTATTTATTCACTAGTGTACCAATGAAACAATAGTCCAAGTATTAGTTCAATACATTATAAAACTCATATGACTTTCAAATTTTTATGTTTATCTGTATTGAATAGACTTTTTCAACTTTATTTAGTAATGTTACCCCTTGATTCCATTACAATGGATAATTCCACATCATTAAATCAATGATATTCTCAAGAAAATTGATTGTTTTTTAAAAAATTTCAAAGAATTCCATATTAGGAAAAAAACCATAAAAATATTCCTATTAATTTTATTGGAAATATCTCACTCATTATCAGAAAATACTATCACTGAATTGTGCTTCCATGAAATTGATCCATAATAATACCAATATAATATCTAAAAAAATAAAAAACATTCTCACAAACATCATGTATTTATTCAATGATATTTTATACTTCTATGTCCACATGAAATTATCTATATCGTAGTAATCAAAAAAATGATTTACATTGACTATATATAAATTTGGATATGTTTAAAATATGTAAATGTGTTTCTATAAGAAATTATTATGTTTTATATTTCTATATGTTGTTTTATATTGTGAGAAGTTCAGTTATGTATATTTATCCATGTAAATTTAGCAATGTAATGGAAAGTTATAAAATTATATAGTTCCATATACCACTGCTATCAACATATTAGAGGTACACATAATGAAAATATTCCACTGTTAAAGCTAGGGATTACTATTGATAAATTTTAAGTGCTATGGATAGAATAAGTGAACTAATACATGCTCCCATTTTTTTATATGGTTTTCAAAACTTATTTTTTAGTCATTATTCAAGATTAAATATTTTTAGTTATGTTTTATATAAAATGGTATCTAAGAGTATTATAATTTAGAGTGTCATATTGAGAATATATATACTCACCCTTATATAATGCCTTATCATTTTTAGGTTTATCTTCACCAAAATTTTTCTCTTTATATTCTTCGTCAGTTGTTCATTATTTTCAATGAAGATGACTTTAATAGTTTACTCCATTGAAATTGTTCTACTTTTCAATACTCTATATGCATTAGTTTCATTTGAATATCTTAGGGAAATTTCTTCTTCACTTTTAGCATCAATCATTTCCAACTCATCATTACTATTTAAAATATAAACACTCCAAAGAAATAGATTAATGTGACCAATCATGGGATTCAGTTTATTAAACAGTTCAAAAGGTTTTTTCCTTAAAATTAGTCTAATAAAAACTATATTAATTATATTAATAGTGGTATTAAACGATTTAACATAAAAATATTTTGTTAAATTTAATTCATTTATAAATGTTCTTACTATTTCATGAGTAGTTATAATTTCTCACTCAACGAACCAATTTTTTGGGTGAAGTGGGGAAACAAATTATCGACGTATCCATTTTTTCACAAATGTTTACAAAATATATATTAAAGAATTATTTATTATTTTCAATTATTGTAGATGTTATTAAATATTTTTTTTTAATTTTTAATTATTCATCATAATGAAATAATTTTTTTATTGTTTCACTTTTATAAAAATGGAAATGACTACAAGTGAATATGTTAAAATCACCTATAATTAAAAAGGAATAATTTTTTCTACCTAAAATATTAGTTATGATGGGTACGAATAAATCAAGATGAGGTAGTACAAAAATTATTATTGTATAGATAATGATAATAGAAATAAATATTTATATTTGTTTCTTACCCTTTATACTTGATTCACAAAAAAAATACTTATTTCATTTAATTTGAGATGTTATAGAAAAAATGTATGATATTCTAACTTGATGAATTTTCAATGGTTAGAAAGACCAAACCATATGTGCCAAAGAAAACGGTATGTTTATAAATAATTCGATCAAGTTACATTTTGACTGGTTAGTTTGGAACAAACTATATAATATATATTTGCATTTTTATTAGCATAATATGAAATTGTTTAAACAATATAAGAAATAAATTTTTTATAATAAAACATTGAACTCATTAGTCAAATGAAGACAACTAGAAGTGGTTGTCTTATAATTCATGTGGGGAGACTAAAACATATTTACTAGAGTAGTCCATAGTAAATAATGTGTGAAATAAAGGAAACAATAATCAAATAACTAGAAACACACATTACCAACCATTTTTCAAATAGGGTACAAACAACAACCAATGATATATAGTCCATTTCATGCTAATAGTGCGAAATGTGAAGAAATAAAAAAAATACAAACAACAAAAACCCAAAAACGTTCCGAAATCGATGCATGTATCCTCAACCATGCACATCCCAATACCAGATCAAATCTCTAGAATATAGATTTTTCCCTTACACAAACCTGGAACCATGAAATATTCTTGAGTACCAATTTTGGCCCAATCCGGGAGTTGGTACAACTCAATAGGCTGCTACTAATAGTGTGCACCAAATATTTAGTCTAAATAGATAGTGAATGAAATACAAAATAAACTAACAGTTAAACAAAATATGGATTGAGTTCAATTACATAACAATATATAGATTTCCAATATTTCATCATTTGTTCCATGACAATTACTTAATCAAATTCATCATTAAATCACCGAGTAATTCATTTACATCATTTTTGCTACAACCTATGCTAGTAAATTACTATTCATAAGGTAATAAGACAATTTTATTATCTCACTATGAATAAACATTTCAAAAACAATTACATCACACTGACCTTGGATCATCGGTCTAGGATATTTATTCAAATGAATCCATTAAGGTAATATAGCTTCTGTCCCCTTCTCTAACCTGTGTGTTATGGGGTGGGGCTTGGAGACTCATTCTAACTCAACATATGAGCGTCAGTCCTCATGTAGATAAACCTGAAACTACCAATCAATGTTCACATGATTATGTATCCATTTACCAAATATACCATATCACAAACTATAAATATTCAGTAATCATTACATTCAGATCCCACAATTATTCAACATCTGAATTTAATGTCAACACATAACCAATTTTCACATTTTCCAATTATTTAAAATAGCGCATTTATAACATTTCCATTTCCCATGCCTTGAGCCATTATATATGTTCAAAAATTCCAAATTATTAGCCCATTTAACACATTTATCAATTAATTTTCTTTTATCCATAAACCTATTTCAATTATTTTTTCACGAGATATTTGACACATTCACATTAAAAATTTTAACCCATTTTCACATTATGCCATAAAATCCATTATTACATATCTAACACCTTGAAACACTACCATTTTCAACTCTTAATAATTTGAATCATCATGTCAAAACAATAATCAAGGTATCAATTTCAATATAAGTCATTTACATGTATAAAATTACCATATTCAGTGTTCGAGAATGTTGGCCCACCCCATGGGTGGACCTAAAATGGTTAAATAATCCTAAATTACCCAATGAGGATAATGAGGGATTCATTTTATCATTTACCCAACCAGTATACCAAAACCTATAAAAGGAATCAAATGAAAAATAAAGGAGAACTAAGATCACAATAGCACATGCATAAATCTTGAAATGACACTTCAATAGATTGGAATATTTCATATTCTCACTTATTGTACTTAGAAAGATGTCCTGATGTTTGGAATGATCATCACGAGTCCTATAGTACAACAATATGTCATCAAAAATATATATATTCAGTTTAATATAGATATGGGTGAAAGATTATTTTCATTGGAGCCAGAAACACTGCCATAGTGTTGGTCAACACGAATGACATCAGAACAAACTCATAGAACCCGTACAATCTTTTGATGGATGTTCATCGTATATCAAAAGACCTCACCCTAAAAAAATTATATCCCAACCTCAAATAAATATTAGAGAACACTGAAGCACCTATCAGCTAGTCAAAATAATCATTGACTCGAGGAATATGGTATCTATTCTAAACTATCATCTTATTTAGCTTCTTATAATTGACACACAACTGCAAAAATCCCTTAGTCTTCTTGGAACATAGGACTGGATATCCCCAAGGTGACAAACTAAAAATAATTAACCCCTTGTTCTTCATTCCCTCCAACTGTGTTTTAAGTTCCTGGAGCTCTTCCAGTTCTATTCTATATGGTGTAATGGTAACCCTGTTCTTCTCCCTAAAGGAACTCATTCATGAACTGAACATCCCTCTTGGGAATCATCCCTATGTAGTCCCCATGAAATATATCTTGAAACCAATATACCATAGGTGGTAATACAATTTGAACTAAACCCTTGTCATCAAGAATGAGATAAGACTCTTGGGTTATAATCACCCCAACTACTAACAAACCGGCCCTATGAAGCCCGCTCGAATGTCCATTTATCGATGATGAATGAATGTGTCTCTATCAAGATATGTAGACTTTAATCTATGATGGTAACAGTAAATATGGTATTGTTATGACATTTGAAATTCAATACCAAAAATTAAATCAATACTTTATATATCGACCATAAGAAATTACAATTGGAAATGATAACCACCACCCTCAAGAGAACAACCCATATATTGCAGATATTTTATACATGAACCAATAATAGTGTATCAACTTACATAACTCAACACACAAAATCCACCACTAGGTCTAACACATTCAAAAAATGAGTAGCTATAAAATAATTTAAGGCACCTATATCAAACAAATCATTAGCAAGATTGGAATATACAAGTATCATACATCGAATAGTTGATGGTCCAACCATTCCCCCAACAAGGAAAAACTAAACTGTATGAAGCTGACCTGCCCATCTACCATGGGCTATAGTCTCAATTCAGGGGTGCTAAACTACCCTACTAATATTAAAAATCTCACCCTAGAGTACTGAATCCACCACCATGATCGATATGAATGGCTGAGTTCCAACTACTTTACTGGTATGGGTTAACAAATCCCCTTCCTATACTCAGCATCATCCTTGATCCTCCATCAGTGCCCAACTATTGAGGGTTCCTATATATCATATGTACATACCCCATTTTTCCACATCCTCAGCACTTAACATGTCCTTAGGGAAAATATCTATCCATGTTCCACAACTTACTACATAGATAGAAAAACACATGATCACCACGTTGAGAGGATTATAATATCTTCTAATTACCTTGCACACATCCAAATTGAGGAATATTCTCAAAATGATGCTTCATGCACTATGAATACACAATGCTATTCCATCCCACTAGAACAAAAAAGACACAACCTAATGCATATTTTAGGTTCCCATCTGGAATAAGGATATGATCCACCAATTCCACTAACCTATTTAAGAATTTAGTGTTCTTTTTAGAATTAATTTCATGTATAATCCCATCCTAGAAACATCTTTTTGTAGTAGCCTCATCTTCTACCAATATTGGAACAAAAGTGTTGAAATTTTTGAAATAGACCGCATAATTCATCATTGACATCATTCTATGGGTCAGCCTCTTAAATTATGTATCCCGCCTCTATCTCAAGGTATATTAATCTAAATTATACATAATCATTTCATGAATGTATTTATATTGCACACCGTCATTATTCTAAGTCTGAAAAATGATATCCCAGCTATTCTTTGCCTTTCCATATAACATGTATGCTGAAAATAAAATCCTCTTCATTATAGGAGTCTATAAGTGAACCAAAACATCTGGATGAACTCTATCTAAAAATTGGCTACCTCGAGACTAACCTCTCTAACAAAAACTATAGGGTTCTACAATTGAATCTCTCTGGTCAGATCAAACATTCTTGGTACAACACACCCTAGGTCCCATTCCACCATCTAAATACAATGAGCAATGTTCTTCACGAACTCCACTTTTCCTTGATTATAATTGAACACAATATTTTCTTTCTACACTACTGGGGGAGAATTTTTATTGATATCATCTTTATACAAAAATGGTACACATAATGGTGGAATGTATCTACAATTCTAAACAGAAGTCTTAGAACACATTATAAAATTCCTCATCAATTTACATAAACGAATGATCTGTAGTAGCCATAAACTAACCATTTCACACACACTATCCCAACAGACAATGTCCCATCTAGAACACGACCCTATACTGTCCCAAACTTGTGTCATGGGAATAAATAGGTAAATCAACCTAAAATTTTTAAAAGTATTTAACTATAAACTCTTTTCAACCCATATCTACTTTCACAATGAAAACAATTCTTCTTTACGCACATTTATATCTTTCTAGTTCATTACAATAATGATTTTAACTCATTTACTCCACTTTCATTATGAATAATTATTTAACCATATTTTATCATTCTTTTTATTTAACAATTTACCATAACTTTGTTAATAATTACTTTATTTAAAATTTTCATTAAGTAAAATACATCCGACCATTCATTTCCTCCACACACACATCACATGTGCCAATCATGATGCAGGATAACTATATACCTAGGTGCCTACAATGACTCATGGATTCCCAACATCAATTAATTTTCTCCATGATATAAAAATTATAAAACACTCACATCATATAACAGGTGCATCACTGACCTACGAAATGCCATTAAATTGTATCAAAATACACCAAGAATAACTATTCCCATCCTATAAACATGGGTTTTCCCTTGTACATGGGTTAACAACTCCCATGAACAATCTCATTACTATGTCCCAAAACATCCTAATCTCAAATATACCATTCCTAATATTAATACCATATTATATAGAGACTCTAATAACACTTTTTAAAATTCGCATCCTAGAATCCACTAAATAGGTGCCCCGAGTCGGGTCGCCACATGGCCTCAAGCACACCTCCCTGTATGCTATAGGATTATAACATGATGTGAGGGTCTAATAACTGATGTCGGGAGACTATAGCCTCATTATGAGAGTATGCCACTATATATAACATGTTAAATAAAGGAATAATAAGAAAATAATTATAAATGTGCATTACTAAACATTATCCAAAATGAGTACAAACCAAAACCGATGATAAATATGACATTTCATACTAATCATCCAAAAAGAGATGAAATCCCTAAATAAAGGCAAATAGATGAAACCCCAAAATGGTCCTAACTCCATGTTATGATCATCAACCATGCACATTCCTATCCCAACTCAACTCCCAGTAATAATATTTTTTCCTTTTTCATGACCTGAAAACATGAAATCTACTCGGGTACCCAATGGTGGATTGAGTGGGGTGCGAGTAAAACTTAATATTACACCACCAAAGGTGTATAAAAAATACCCAATATAAATAGATGATTCAGGCATGTAATAAATAAATGGAATGATATAATAATACATTTTGGGTGCCATTAGATAACAATATTCACAATTTCCAATTTCATCGTTTGTTCCATTAATTTTACATAATCCATTTCATCCTTAAATCCATAGGTTAGGCATTTACATCTTTTACCAAAGGCCTATTACTTTTAATTACTACGCATAAAGGAATAATACAACTTTCCAATCTGAATAACAATAAAAATTTCACGAAAAATTACATAAAAATTAACTTGGAGCCTCGGTCTTGGTTGTCTCCTCAAATGTAACAATTATGTTTATAGATCCTCAGTTCCCTTCCCTAACCCATGCATTATTGGGTAGGATATAGATCTTTAGTCAAACCAAATCCATGTCTATAGATCAACATATATATTATCCCATAAGTACCCGGCCATGTTCACAAGATTATTTATCCATTTACCATATATAACATATCATAAACCATTCATAACAAAAAAACATACCATTCCCATACCATAATTATTCAATGTGTTAATTTAACATCAATCCTTAACACATTAGCATAATTACCAATTACATTACATAGAAATTTTTTTTATTTCAATTTCACATTCTATAATCCATTAAATATATTCAATAATTCCTTTACATTATCAAATTTAGTAAATTTATGATTTTATATGCCTTAATTTGTTAACATGATTCTGTGAAAATTTCATAGGTCATTTGACACATTCACATGAACCCATTTAACCTGATTTACCATTATTCCAAACAATCCCTTATTTAATTTCCATCACATAGACGTGCAACCATTATTTACACTTTATAATTTTATCCAACATGTCAACTTATTACTAATGGGATTATGTTTCAATATAAGTCAATTTAATTCTTAACATTAAAATATACAATGTTCGAGAATCATAGTAGACCACATGGCTGGGAATAAACTAGTTAAATAATCCTATAAACACACCTCATGAATAACTAGGGGTTCATTTTTCTATTTAGCTAAACATTTTACCATACCATATCAATGGAATCAAATGCACAATAAGGGAGAACCATGAACAGAACCAGACATGCACAAATCAACATCAAGATTATAGGATATAACATGTAGGCCACCTTCATAGAATACAAATATCAATTCAACCTTAACCATATTTATAGATTTGGATCCCATAAACCTTATAATCCCCAACCTGTTTTAGGAATTTGAAAGAAGAAGAACAAATCAATAAGAACAAATTTGGAAATAAGGAAGCAAGAGGAGTGTTAAGCTTACTCATAGCATCAATACACATCCAAAAACACTACAAGTGACCAAGAATAAAAGGAGATTGATACTTGGGATGTATTAATGATTTATGTTCATAAAAATGGCTTGATGATGATGAAATTTGGTGAAAATCAGGAGATAAACATAAAATACTGAGAGGGAAAAATAGTAATTTCTCACTTTTTAATAGTGCACACAGTTTGGCATCACGGTTTGCCAAAATATGCACCAAAAATTCACTAGCCCTTATCAAGGAGGTTCTAGGTGTCCCAATTACGTGGGGATCCTCATATGATTTGAAAAACATGCACCCCCTATGCTGAAGGCCTTTTTTGGGTCACACAATAACACTCCAAAATTTTGCAACAAAATTTAATATAAAATGCATGAAACACTGATTCTCTTCAAAACACTACTTTGTTATAACATATCCATAAGTCCAAATTTTTCCATCTTAGTGATTTTAATTTTGAAATACTGGCATACATAGTTGCGTTCAATAAGATATTTTGAGTATGAGAAGACAAACAAAATTTTTGAGGAATAGTAACATTACCATAAGAATAGAAACAAAACCTTATTAATAGTAACATACGCTTATCAATAGTATGGATAGTAAACCTGCCAAAAAATAGAAACTACACCCTTGAATGTATAAATAAAATTTAGACATTGTAAAAAAGAAAAACCCGTCATAGTATAAGTATTGGTATTTTTGTATATCATAATCATTTTAATTACAATTTTATGATTAATTTAAAAATGTAAAATGGAAATGAATTATCATAATGTGTAATAATAAATTTTTATTTTATTGTCTTATGTTTATAATATAATTATGTGGGACCTATATTAATTTTTCAAGGTGTTATAAAACGAGTAATAATATAAATGTTATTTTTTTGAATGAATTATGATATTATTTAAAAATTATACTAATAATATTTATAAAATTATTTTCTAAAAAATGGAGTTCATTTTTTAATTCTACAAGCAGAAATTTTTTTAGGGTGAATATTTTGTATTTGTCTAAAATACATGAATTATGGGTGAATAGTAAAATATGATTATTTACAATAAATGAAAAATAAGTGATTTATTGGGTCATAAGTGATGTAAGGATGATGTAAGCCCATTAGGTTTGAAATCACATGAAAATATTACAATTATTGGTCACAAAAATCAATACTATTGGTTTCCAATGGAGAAATAATAAAATAATTAGTAAATAATGGAAAACCCCTAATCGCCTCCACTATAAACCCCCCTGCACTCCATCTTCTCTTCCCTCCTATAAAGCCTTGTGCCCTATCTAAATTCTGCACAAATACCCTCCCAAGATCCTACCCAACGTGAAAAACCCCTAGGCTTCTTAAAAAGATTAAATCATCTTCCCTAAAGTGGTTATGAAGGAAGATTACTTTAAGAGAAAAATTCCCCTTTTCATTTCTTTTATTCCAAGTTCCATTCTTTTTTTTCATTCCTGGCCTCATTTAATAAAAATGTTCTGGTTACCCCAGTAACATACATGTAATGTAATGTTTTTATGATAAATTAATAATTATTCATCATCTCTCCTTTCCCCTTTTTTATACTAGAAATGAAAACACCATTCGAGATGTGTTAATTTAGCACATTCACGGAAGACATATTTTCAATTTCTATTACCATATTCAATTCTGGTCACGAATCCATTTTTATGCTTTATCTAAAAATAATATATGTATTATATGTTATTTAGGAATCTGGAATCTTTCGGTACACATGATTTTAATTTATAAACAAAAATGAGTTTTTTTGTGATAAGAAACCGCCCATTATCACAAATAGTTTCCATTAAGGTTTTATATAATTATTCATCTTTACTCCCTATAACCAAACTAATTTTATAACCACATAATATTCTGGTTGTTCAATACTAAACTACATATTATATTCTATAAAACCACTCTCTATCTACATGTATACCAGTACAGGAATATAAGTAATTCGATCATGAAAACCAAGGATGAAAACACTCTCAAATAAAGAAATTCAACCACTTAAGCCATAAAAAGACAATGAATGGACCTAAAAATGGTAATAATAAATCAATTAAATGTACATGAGGTTCTGGAATCATTAATTTATGAACATAAATTTGATTATTCTGATCATTATGAAAACGTTAGGAACACCTTTGGACTTAAGGTAAGGGTTTTCTACCCGAACTTCCATTTTCCATTTTGGATATTCTTATTCTCTTCTAATGTCAATTAAATTATTATTTATTCATATGTAATAATCATATTATCGTTGATAATTTTCAATATATAGGTACCATCTAGAATCCTACTTTCATTTGTGGGGATTTATTCATTTTAAATGGACCTTTCAATAATATTTCCCGTAATACAATTCCAATTCAAGGGAATTTATAAAATTCATACCTATTTTCAAGGGAACTATATAATCTATTTTTATAAAACATTATTTTTTTAAATTTACTCATTTTATTATGAAAATACTATCTTACTTTATTTTTGGTTTTATGTAAAGACTTTTCCAAAAGAACTCTTCTTTTCAAAGTAAAAGAATAATTCTCTCAGGAATTACTCGATGATTTTATAAGGCTATTTTCATCTATTTCAACACTCTTGGTGATTCTTATGTATTATTAGGTCCAATATTTTATGATATCATATTAAATTTTATATTGAATGTTTTATGATCAATTTGACTATTGATGTACTAATTTTGATACCATTCATCTTACTACTCAAAATTGTTATTGAATATGTTACAGATTGGGGAATGTTATTTACATTTCATGTGTATATACTATTTATGGTTATCCACATTAATATAAAGAATTAATTAGACTTATTATCTGATAGGTGGGGCCTAGTATATCCCTTAAATGCATCATTATGTCTCATGAGGCAAATATATATGGACTTGGTTGAGGCCATTCCAATTTTTTGAAATGGTTTTGTTTGAGGCCTTAATCAATTTTAGATGTCTTGGTCATGGAATTGATGGTTTGTTTCAAAATGTCTTGTATATGCATTTCCGTCATTATGAAAATAGTATTTATAATTCATGTGATTATTCTACTAGTATAATATCTATGATTTTGTTTTTTGTGGACTTATTTATTCAGCTTTTATTTCAGCCATAATATTTTCATGTTTATTTTTGAAGGCATGTTTTTTTAGTTATTAACCAGCCCTAATGTGTATGTTTATTATACCTTATCATGTATTTCCTACACTTAATGAGAAATTGATCTCACCCCTTTTGTATGTCTCATTTTCTCAGGACATGAAGAACTTTATTATGAGGTACTTTCAGGGATAAACATATAGTTTTTGACATTCCAAATAAATGTTATATGTTGTTTTTCATTTCAAGTGGTAATGTTGAACTTATGTATATAACTTGTTTCCAAATATACTATTCTACTTTTTCCTTCATGAAAAATATTCCTTGATTATATTTCAATGTAATAAAATAAGGCACCAGCTCTAGGAAATTGGGTTCAGGTATTTAGAGTTGGTATAGAGGAAATTTAGTAGAAATCTAGGAAACTAGATTTAGAAAATGTAGATTAGGGAACAAAAACGTAAGATATTCTTCGAGGATAAATATACAATCACATCATAGAATATTGGTAATATTAATATTGTGTGGATATTTCATGAAAATACATATATGTCTAGATACTATATGTGGACGTGGTTATGGCATAAAAGTCCTAGGAGTAAAAACTCCATCAAGGAGTTGCGAGCTTGACCTAGGGTATCCTCATACATGAAAATGGGCCTTACTGTGCACCTTTTTTGACACAACTTGGGGATTTTCTGAGGATAAATAACATCTTCTTTACAAACCATTATGAAGGACTTAAATGTAATTTTTTCCTCAAATAAACCCTGATTGTTACTGTGGGATTATCCACTCATAGGATTCCAATTTACGCTATGTATTTTGCTTAGTTTATATTTTAAATTATAATTCATAACAAAATCTAGTGTATTCCACTATTTATAAATGGATCTTAGTTTATGGAATGGAGACCACATGAATGCATGTACCCCATGTAGGAATTACCCTCCCATGTAAGATAATGATGTTGTCTCTAGAGCTGTGACTACTGCAGAGAAACTTATAAATATATTGCGACAATTTACTCAGGTTATGAACAAAATACTTAACCGTATGGAGAATCTAGATCCATAATGTGATGGAAATATGTTTGATCTCTTTATGTGACAACATCTTACATTATTTAATAGGACTAAAATCCCACTCATAACAGAGTAGTGGATAAATTCCTTAGAGAAGATAATTCCCGCATTAAGAAGTAACAAAAGGAAGATGGTTCTTATGAAAGTCTATCATCCTTCGAGAGATATTGATCCGTGGTGTTTAATAATTAAAAAGAATGAGGTGGAATAGATAGAAAACATAGGATGGAGTTAATTTGAAGAAGTTTTCTTAGATAAATACATTCCTCGTGAAGAACGAGTGGATTTGGAAAGGCATTTAATGAATTTGATGGAAAAGGAAGATGACAATGATTCAAAGTATGAAGCTAACTTCACAAGGTTGGAAAGGCATGATGTGGACTATATACATAATCCAATGAGAAATATTGATCAATTATTTGATGGCCTAAATCAATTTTTTTGGTTGTATTTTTTCTACCAAACATTCTCATCATATGAAGATATAGTCTCATGTGCTATCAAGACAAATAGGGGGTTCACTATGTCTTATTTAGTTAACGAAAAGAAAGAGAATAATAGGGTTACTGAAAACTTAAGAAACAGAAATATGGAAATGGGTAAAATGGTAAGGGTTGACTTTCTACCCATCGATAATTGTTGGAGAACCATCCTAGTGAAAGATTAAAAAAGGGGTGTTCTACAAGTGTGGACAAAAAGGCCGTCATGCAGGAAATTGAAAGGGGAAGAAAGAAGAAATTAATGGTCAATGCCATAATTGTAGGTTGATGATACACTATTATAATTATTGTATAAATATTTAAGGAAATGTGCCTCAAAATGGCCAAGGTAGTAGGGACAAGCTTATGCGATCACAACTACTGATATTGAAGTTCATAATAAAATGGTGGAAGGTACATTAATTCTTTCCTCAAACGTAGATTTCTTTTAATCTAAATCATTGAATTCTTTCATATATTCCAATTTTTACCAGAAAATTATATATTTACAATTTTATTTAATAAGGGGGTTCTTAGTCAAAACTTATAAGGGAAGTATAATAGCAACAATTTTGTGCTATGCAGTCCCAATTATAAAATATTAACCATCTTTATCTGCTAATTTTATTGTCATACCCAGGACAGAATTCGATATAATCTTCTATATGGATGGGATTTTGAACCATGATGTGAAAATTTATTGTTATAAGAAAGACGTTACAATTATTGAGGTTGATGTGGAATCCCTTATATATAGGGATGAAACATCAACATTTGATTCTTATTTAGATCCAATCCCCATTGATATAATGAATTAAAATATTTTGGAGGAAGGGAATTAAATAACTGTGGGTGAGGAAAATAATGTTCAAATAGAGGATTCACATATTGTGAATGAGTAAGTGTATTTCTTTCTAAAGGATTTACCTAGACATCCTCTAGAGCAGGAAATTGAGTTTTCTGTTGACTTAATTATAGTTTCAACGCCCATATCAAAATACCTCTTATAGAAGGGCCACTATGGAATTAGTGGAACTGAAGAAACAACAAGATTAATTGAGTGATATAGGATTTATTTACCCTAGTGTTTCTCTCTGGGGAGCCCCTATTATTTTCGTTAAAATAAAGATGGATCTATGATGTTATGCATTTACTACAGGGAGATCAATGCCATAAAAATAATGAACAATTATCCCCTACCTCTCACTGATTATTTATTTGATGAAATTCATGGAGTCAAATATTATTCAAAGACTGACCTTTAATCTTGACATCATTAGTAGCTATTAAGGAAAGATGATATTACAAAGACATTATTTCAAAACAGGTATAGGCATTAAGATTTTTCAGTAATGCCTTTCAGACTGACTAATCCACCCTCTATTTTCATGGATCTAATGAATTTTTATTTAAATGAATATATTGATTACTTTGTGGTGGTATTTATTGATGATATCTTGGTATACTCTAAATGATATGAAAATCACAAAAATCACTTGTGCATTATTCTAGAGACTCTTAGAATAAATAAATTATATGGGATGTTTAGAATGTGTGAACTTTGTCTTCAATCAGCTTTTGTTCTTCGACACATTGTCTCTAAGGATGGAATATTTGTTGATCCAACAAAGAAAAAGGCTTTGCAAGAATGACCTACTCCAACGAAAAAAATTGAGATGCATAGTTTTATTTGTCTTGCAGGTCATTATCGAAATTTCATTCAGAACATCACCTGTTTATCCATCCCAATGACCAATATTACATGTAAATGGGATAAATTTGTATGGAAAAATAAACATGAGGATTGTTTCAAAAAATTGTAGATGAGATTAGTGATATATCTGATCTTAACTCTACCATCGGGGAATGATGGGTTTGTGATCTATAGTGATGCATCAATAAAAGGATGTTTTTGTGTCCTTATGTAGAATAACAGAGTTATTGACTATGTGTTAAGGTAGTTAAAAATTAATGTACAAAATTATCCTACTCATGATCACAAGTTACTTGTGGTAATATTTTATATGTAGATATGGAGACATTATCTCTTTGGATAAAAATGTGAGATATAATCAAATCATAAATGTCTAAAATATATATTTTTTACAAAAAGAACTCAACATGAGGCAAAGAAAATGGCTTGAACTACTAAAGGATTATGATTTTTCAATACACTACCACCCATGAAAGGAAAATAATGTAGCCGATGAATTGAGTAGGGAAGATCATTGAGTCATCAAAAAATTGAGGATTGACCAGATTCCATTGTACATGGATCTAGTGGGGATGGATATGGAAATTATCAATGAAAGTGAAACATCACTACTTTTTCAAATGGTTTCCCAACCATCATTATTGTAATGAATTAAAGCTTGATAGTCTAATGAAGAGAATATTCAGATGAAAATTAAAGGTTTCGAAAATGGGATGTGGGATGACATCATTTGTGAAGATGGAATTATGAAATTTGGGAAGGGGCTATGTGTTCACTGTTTACAATAGATGGAAAGGGGGTTATTAGATTATGCTTATAGTTTGAATTTCTCTATACATCCTGGTAGCACTATGATGAATAGTAATTTCAAGGAACAATTTTTGCGGGACGACATTGTAATTAATACAATTTATTTTCAATTATATTTTATAAATATTTAATTATTAATTTATACAATTCATGTGATAGATAATCATGTTATCATTATATTGTGGACAATATATGAGTGCACACTTCAAAATTATATGGTTTTGGTATTTTATGTAAAATTATCTTTAGAAAATATTTTTGGGCATCATCATCATAATGTGTTTGGTATGATATAATATAGTATTTTTATATATCTATTTTATTAAATTAATATTCATCAATGTTTCCTTTTTTGTAACATTATAGTTGTTATGGTCTATGTGAATGGAGAGGGTCATGATACGTCGAATTTGGTCAGTTTTTTATGAAAAAAATTTACATTGTTGGATTTATTTAATTTGTTAGGTCCATGGGTGGTAATAAATCTATGAAACATGTAACTAAGTTATAGGCCCGGTCATATTACATAATCTATTGGATCCTACCAAGTATGACAGTATATATTCTAATTTGGGTAGAAAAGTACTAAAAATTTTGGAAGTGGAATTCCCCTACCATTATGATTATAATATTCTCAATATACTTATTATTAGACTATTCATTTTTTCACCATTGACTTGGGAAACAGTACCCTTATATTAGTTCTATAACCTCCATTGTTGTTTTATAGTATATATGGTTGTAACAATGGAATTAGATCTATGTTTTAATTCTATTGATTTATGCCTTCTCAAGGAATTACTAACAAACATTTTGATATTTTTGTATTTCAACCATTGATTGATTTAGATTATACATTAAAGTTATTATAAGGATCCATTATTTGAGAAGTCATTTGTTTAAATTTTTATTTGGTTGGATTTGTATTGTGATATCTCCATGATTAATTATACATGTGTTTATGGGTTATGTATTTAATAATAATGATCTCATTTCAATTCGTGAATGTGGATATAAGAGATACAATACTAGGAAACATTTTCATTCCCAGAGATCACATCCCATAGTGGATGAAGTTTACACTACTGAAGTTGCGGTATGAATATTTTGTTATATATTATCAAAACGTTATAATTTTTATTCCATGAATGGTTATCCTAGTCCAACAACATTCCCCAAAAATGTTCTAAAAGGGGCCTTTTAAATCTTATTTCATTAACAACATCACACACCAAGTAATCTTTATTTAGTAGTTGTATTTTTTTTTTTTTGAAAAAGATAACATTTTTTTCAAATAGTGATTTATTGGAAAACTTAGAGGGGACAATTTATTTTTATATAGTAGATCATAACACTCCAAATATTTATTATTCATTCTATTATCCATATAAATGTTCACATATGAATTTATTATATAGAAATATATTTATAATGTCTATAATGAATACCCAGAAGATCCATACTTCCATGCTTCCACTACTTATGAGAACATATTTAAGATATATATATTTGGAAAAATTAATCACCGAGATACATAATCATTCATCTCAATATTCTCATTCATTTATTATTTAATCATTTTTTATCCTTTTAAATTTTTAGCAACCATATTAAATTTCATATTCAATAAATATTTTGACATATTATAGAAAAATTAATTATTATTGTTTGATGAAACTAATAATATTTTTAAACTGGATGTTCTAAATGATTCATGGGCATCATAATTATGATTTTTTTCATATCCAAAAATATATGTATAATAAAACTCTATTCATTGAGGAAATTCAATATTTGTTATTATATTAAATTAAAGTCTATTGTTATTTATAACATCCATAAATTATTATAATGATTAATTATTTTATATGAATTAATCTTATAAATAATATTTAAACTATTTTCAATAATATTTAGCAAGTGGTAATGTTAAAAATGTAAACCTTGACAATATGTTGAGAGTTGAATACATGATGGATAAAATAGAAGTACTCATAAATTATATAATGAAAAATATATTTATTCCACATTATCTACAGTGTCCTCTATGATCATAAATAAGCTTATCCAATAATGAAGATGATTTTAGAAAGGAAACAACATATAATATTTATCTAACATCAAGTGACATGATCCAATTATTGATGAATATGGACTCTTTAAACTGAATAATTTATCAATGTATATTCTTATTTAATTTTAATGAGATGAAAAAGTTTAGAAATATCATCTGGAACTAATGTTTCCTGAAAATGATTAAATTAATAACATCCTTATAGAATAAAGGATTGAATAAAAATATTCGTAATACAATACAAAATAATTACAACTCGAATAAATGAAGTTAAAGAATCAATATATATATATATATATTTAGGGATTAATATAACAGAATAATTTCAAAATTATAAGTGGATACTTGATTATAATATGTTTTTATAGTTAACATGCCTTCACATGTCAGTTACTATTGAAGATTATTGAAAATTATATAAATAGAAAATTAAAATTGAATCATATCCACTCCATTTTTATAAGATACATAGTTATACATAGAAATTTGTTTAAACATATCCTTATCATAGAATTATTTGATATTAAATCTAAATTACCAATTAAAAAACAAATACTTCTTTATAGTGATTATTATAAAATATTTTGGAATGTATTGAACACTATTAGTAGATGGGCCTATTTTTTATTGGTTATTAAACTAATTTATATTAAACACATACATGGGAATGTGATCATATGGTTACTATAGGGTTCATTAATTCCATCCAAATATTTTCTTATTTTTATTTATTAATTTTTATGTGGTTTATTATGGACTGTTATGTTTCATTGGTTTTATAATAATCCACTATACAGTATAAGATTTCAAATCTCTATCCATTAACAGTATTCTGATTTAAGAAATATAATACTATAATGATACACATTTTGAAATAAAATATGAATAATTTAAAAATGTATATCCCTCTATGAAAGAATCTATATATCTATTTATGGCACTAAAATACATTCCACTGGAATAGTTGAGGAAGATGTGGTTGCATTGGAGAAAATCAGAGCCAAAACAAACTCAAAAAACTCTCTTATGATACAACTTTGTGAAGCCCTTCTACTTCCAAAATGTGTGTATATTATGGTGCTCTTGTATGATAAGTTCCCTTTACGAATGTGTGATGCCTTTATGGTGTTGTCTATGAGTCTGATGGTGCGTTAATACCAAGTGTAATATTTATGGTGTTCATCATGAATCCTACATAGTCATGCTCATTAAGGAAGCTCATAAGTGCCCTGAAAATAGATTCTGAGCTTCCCTAATCCCCATTACTATAAATACTACTCTCGTTATGATATTTTACGATGGTTACCGAATTCTTCGACTTCCGATTTTTTACCAATTCACAAACCCTTCATTCATTAAGAACAAGACAAAAATGTATCACCAAGGGTACTTGGAATTTTCAAAACCCTATTTAACATTATCTTAAAATCCTCCACCCTGGGTGGAGATTCCATTCGCGATGGCCTATTTAATTCACAATGGATGGAGGCCCTATATGGAACTTGAGGATTCATGAAGCAGTAAGCCTTAATGAAGTACACCTTTCCTGATTCAGGACCTCATCCCATGCTTGATTTACTTTTTTCTGCAAATACCTACTCCATTGTGATGATCATGCCCTCGATAAAGAACCCAATAGTTGTGAAGGAACTCTAAAGGAGGTATTATGAATAAAAAACCACTCATAGGAATCTACATATTTCCTCCCATATACTAACACCTATTTCTGATGTTTGAGTACCAAGAGCCCCCTCCCCCACACATCCCAGATCGGTCTAGCTGCAACTCGAATCATTTTGTAACCAGTGCCACCCATTCATGTGTCCCACTCAACTTCAAGTGTGGCAAGAGACTCTCACATAAATTTTTCTTCCAATCATAGGAACACTAATTCTTTTTTTCTTCTTATCATAGGCATGCTGTAATGGACCAAGTGATGGTACACTCCATCCTAAAAATGTACCATGGGATTGCTAAAGCGATGCCTCTCCCAATGGTGCTTCAGTGGTAGTTATATAAGTTGAAGAAGTAAGGAGTAATTCACCCACATCTGAGCTACATTAAATGAAGTGGAATATTACCAAATTCTTCAAAACATTATGGTAAATGGGTCCCCTTACCTATGAAATATGCACATGATGCTCCATGTGTGCGTGGTATGAGATATTCTTTATGCCTACCTCCATCATAGGGAATGAGATCCTCCTCACATGGAATTAAATCCTCTACACATGGAATGAAATCCTCATTGGAAATCCCCAACACATAAGCCCCACACCATATCTCTTGGAAGATTATTTTTTGACACAAGCATCATGTCTACTTATTCCAGTTCTTTATCACACAGAGCATGCCTGATGTGAGATTTTAGGTTAGTAGTGATCATTAATTCCACCTCAAACACCATGGAAATCCTCTTTAGTGTAATTATTGAAAACTATACTCAACCTACATGGACCACTCTCTTGCATAATCCCCATCCACATGCTCCCATGGACACCTACATAGGTGTAAGACAAAACCATTCTTAAATTCGTGGTATTTTATTAAAAACAATCTGGAATATGTAGGAAACCCCACTGAGGTAAAATCCCAAAATCTGAATCCATACATAGCTTCTACAGGACACATCCTAGTAGGATCACACCACTGACTTGGGAAACCTAATCTTCTACATGTCCACCAGGTTGTAGAATGTGTAATCCCGACACCACCCAAAAAAGAGCAATCCTCTCAGGAAGGGAATCTTCCACATGTATTTCCCAATCCATCTCTCATCAAAACACCATTTGAAATTCAGAATTCTTTATTCTATGGTGTTAAACTCCATGTACCAGTCCTATCACATGACCCTAAACTATGACATGGATCTATATGGGATTTTGATCTCTATATTATAAACAGGGTATGTATTACACCTCTAGGTGGTTTAATCCAGACCTATGGTAAAACTATGTGATAACTCTTAGGGATGTACATCCTTAATCCACCTGTAGGACTATTCTAATTGTCCTTCATGGTGTGAAATATTTACATTATGGTAAAAACCTCCTGTATCAGCCAACACAGATATTCTAATCCATCTTTCTAGGGTTCTCCCCTATTAGGAATTCCCACCAACCTTCATGGTGTGAAATATTCACTTTATGGGACGCAAATCCCGAATCTATTCCCTCTGATCATTATAAACCATCCACCCTCACAAGGGAACATCTTCTCTTTATGGGACACACCTATTGGATCTGCCTCCAAAAGAAATTTTGATCCATCCATCGGTAAACCTTATAGGTTCTCACTCATATAGATCCACCTCCTTGATCCGCCTCTATGATGTTTTCTGGCCAATAAATTCCATCTCCCAAATATGTTAAACATTCTATCAAACCCATCACTATAGGATTTTCTGATCTATACCCACAGAAATATAAACTAGTGATCCCAGATTAATACCTCATGGAAAACACAATATGACAGGGGTGAAATCCAATGAAGATATGAGCCTATGGAATCAGTTACCACATGTAAAAAATGAGATTCGTGAGGTGAAATTTATTGAAGATAGAAGCCTTTGGAATTTGATACCATGTGATCGACATGTTATGCCTTTGGTTTTGTGCCTAAGATTCATCCTTGAGATTCCATCCTATTAGGAAGAATAGAAGTGAACAGTGTTCCTAGCATCCAGACATGCAATAGATAACCAATGTGACTAATCTCCTAACAAAATGTTGATTCCTTATCATGAACCACTAAAATTTCTAGATAATGTTAGTTAAATTAACCGGTGTCTACAAATATATAGATATATGATTGACTTCCAAGAGCATCACATAACTCAATTAGGGTGAACCAAACAAGATTAAAAATTCCAACTATGAATCCATGAAAGGATAAATCAACATCCCATCATTCTATTTCAATCGAGGATCATACATCTCTACTGAATGCGATTAACATTACATGCCTTATTATAACAGGAATGTGGTCCAACAATGTGACGTCAGTGCACGTTAACACATAGTGTGGTACGCCCCAATGAACAGTTTAAATATAGAAATCATGAACCCAACATGAAACCATTTTCATCAACAAGGGGACTTGTAGTTTGTGATAAATCAGTAGATTAGACTATCACCATATCCATATATTTGGAACCATGACCCACGAAGAAGATAGTGGTCCTAGAATAAAACTCACAAGAAATTAGCGATGTTAAACATTGGGCATATTGGTCTGTGGCACAGTCAGTGAGAATCACTCTCTTGTACCATGTATGATTGGATGATGTTGGCATATTAGGAATTATTTTCCTTCTATATGTATCGATAGATGAATCATATTACTTTGAAGTACCCAAGATATAAGAAACAACCCAACCCATGGCCATGGATATAGGGTTAGGAGTAATGTTAATGTGGAAATCCCACACAACTACACCACAATGATATCATCCACCACAGCTTTATATACAGGGTATCCATGTCCCATCTCACCATAAAAAATCATCCATAGAGGGGTGATGAACACCCTCATATGCCAATATTAGCATTATGGGGTTATTCACACAAGGTAAATTTCCCTCCATGACCTGGAGGCTTCATCCCCTTTCCAAAACATCCACCCATTGGCAGTGGAGGTAGAAATACATCCCTATTCTAATAAAGAATCACTTTATTATTCTCCCCCTGAAGTGATCTAATAACTTGTTACCCTATTCCAAGGAGGGAGAGGATACATTAGTCCCCATATCTAGTACTACATCATGAGACACACAATGATTGGCTCCCCAAAATCCCCACATGTTCCATAAATGATTGGAACTTAAGAGAGAAAAATAGGTGGACTATATACCTACTCCATCATCCCTAGTTTGGACTACGTAGTGTCAACATCATGCACATGTTCAGAAGATTTCCTATAATGGGGAATCATCTTATTCAAATAAAATGTGTCATACTACTGCCTCTACATTCCACCATATTCCTACAACACATGACCAGATTCATATCCTTGTCTGGTTGGGATTGAGACATCATCCTCCCTTCAGGCGGGTTGGGTTGAATTTGGTTATCATTGGAACCACAAAAAGTCATTACAGTACAAAATGTGATGAAGTGTTTTAGTATTATTCCCAAATCTCAGAATCAAGTAGAGGTCCTCCCTACTCTCATAATCAATGCGAAGGTCCTCCTAATGTAGTTACCAGTTTGATAGGTGGTACTCCCAACTTCAAAAGTCAGTATAGAGGCCCTCCCCATTCCTCTACCACTAGTAAACAAGGAGGCACTCCCCATGTCCCAACCCATCATCATAAAGGGCATCCTCTTGACCTTACCTACTCAAGATGAGGTCATGTATTCTCAAGAACTGATAAATGTAGATTTCCTCATTAGTTCATAGAAAATCATTATGGAGGTCCTTCCAATGATTTCACTATTTTCCATCGCATAGGTCCTCCCCATGCCCCATCCAATGAGAGTGTAGGTCCTACCAACTCCTTCAACAGAAAACATGGAGGCCCTCCCCATGTTCCAAGTATCTCTTGGGGATTTCATCCCAACTACAACATCAACCGATGTGAATTTCATGCTCCCACTTCATCACACCAAAGAATGGTGCCTCAACTATATCACAGTCAATTTGGAGGTCCTCCACATATTCCCATCAAATGAAGAAAAGTTCATCCTTACATTGTCAAAAAATAGAGTGGATCTCTTACCCAGTCCAATAGTATTGCATGCAAAGGTACTCCATTCTCAAACAACAACATATATTGAGTCCATACCTTTATCCCAACTAATCAAAGAGGAGTTCCTCCCTACAGTACCACCCACCAGCACAGAGGTCCTCCAAGTTTCAAGGAACTTCCATACACAGATGATTCATCTCGGGGCAAAGGGAATAACTTCCACTACCAAACAAAAAAACATGGGAGTTGGAATTTATTTTAAACCCCACCACCCTCTCAAATTATAAGGTGGGATATGACTTAGTGATGGATCCTTCACCCTAGTTGTTTGTTTTAGAGTTTGGGGTAAGATTCATGTAGGTGAAATTCATCATTCTGGAAGGTGAGATCCTTAGAATTCTCAAATCTCTCTATGGGCACATGTACGTGGAAACAGATTAGGCTTCTTTCCAATGCATCACAGTACAACCATCTATATCATCTCCAGTTTCTTTCTCCACCTCTACCAAGGATCATGAAGAACTTTTCTAGATGGTTATAGATGGTGATCATCCATTCGAGTAGCTGATGATCATTTCATGCATCTAACATGTGGTAGTGATTGAAAACCTATCTTATAAGGACTTGATGATCAGGATTATTCCACCCCAGAGAGATGACCCAACATGTTGCAAAAAAATTGACTCTTACAATGACTCTTCCACTAGCCATCAAACTTCCACACCAATACACATCACCGCTACCACCAATCTCTTAGTGCACATCAATCAAAGCATGTTCCAACCAATAAATGGGAACCACTTATGAGAATGAAATACTATGGGATACCTTAGATACTGATAAGTTTTCTGTGGTATTCTACCACAATGAAACCTTCATTTTAACTACCCTATATGTCCACACCAAAGAATGAGTTGTATGATTCCATAAAACTATCTGGGTGAAACATCATCAACTCTGTAGATATTAGTTGGTTTACCAATTAATCTATGAGAACATTGAAAAAATTGATTAGTAGTGCTGCATGGTTGATTTGGTCAGACTCCCAATGGTTAATCACCAAATCTATCATCAACTACCACTGGAACCTCCAATAGATATGAATCATGATCCTAATTCAATTCCATATAACCATGGAAGAGGCAACTCTGCATGCATTGATCCATGTCTTGGGATAGTATTCTACACTCCACCGCATCCCCATACTATAATAGCATAACCAACCCATTGATATTGAGGATTTTACTCCTAGTATCAATGAGATAAATATGGTTATTCCAGAGATATAAAAGGATGTCTAAATTGATGCAGGCCATGATTGAGAAAACTCTCCCATGGGGTAGTGAAGTATCAAAAGGACCCTCACATAGTTGTCCTCACTTAAATATATTGGAATACTCTCAACCTTTTGGATTCCACTGAATTGTTTCCTTTCAGTAAAAATATAATCAACGTAAAGGTTCATCTTGAGACCTTGATCTGTCTGATGTTCACAAAAGACCACATCTGATCCAATAATTTTTTCAATTCGATATATATTTATAGATCAGAAGAGTATCATAGATGAAATCCTTGCTTATTAAAACCAAAATTATGGCGCTGCTTTCCACGATCATATTCCTCCTCCACTGGGGTAGTAGGGGTATCCATAAGTCCTCCTTGGTTGGATTCTCATAGTTGGGCATGTGGATCATGCACATAAAGATAGGGGAGATGTGGGAGTGTGTGGAGAGACATAATGGTATGAGTTTTCAAATCTTCCCAAGTTGTGTGATCTCATAACTTGGGACCCATATCGATCTGCTCCCTAATTATCGTTGCCTACCTACCATTATCATTACCCTATAAATGATCTAGTGGATAAAAATCCTAATATGATGATTTGATAGATTCTTTGAACACTCTCCAAGAATTCCTAGAGGCATGACATGTGGCGATCCCATATTATAATAATCCATATCTTCTTTGGGATGATGACATGCATGACACCCTATATTTTGTGAATCCTTGTTATTACCTATAAACATTATGGGTGAACCACTTCGAAATTTTCCCAATTCACATCAATGTGTGGGCCCATGTTGGGAACCATAAAGTAGTATTAGGATTCCAAGATCTGATGCTTCATGTATATATTGGATGGATCTACATTTATATATTACAAAAATTTCCCATATAGTAAATTACTAGTTGGGAAGATCATCATAGAATGTTATGAAACTAGTGCATCTCCCGCACATAGAAGAGATGCATTTAATAACTCTTTAGGTGGAAGAACATGCATGATAAGCATGTTGGATACATGATCTCCATGTTCTATGTCTTAACATATTAACTCGATATACCACTAACCCAAGGGAATCTGATAACAATGGCTATGGGGAACATCGATACTATGCTTCTCCCAACTACTATCACTGAGAACATCCTAGTCACATTTAGGGATTTCTCAAACAATGCCTAGTTCCTAGAATAAACCTTGTAGCAGGCCATATAGGGATGTCCATTTGTAGTTCCAGCTCTAGAAAGATAAACTGTTAAGGATGATACTACCACTATAGTGAGGGTGGAGGCCCCTTAGCAACTACATGTTCTCCCCATTTCCACCCAACCCACTCTAAGTAAAACAAAATCATCAAGAATAGAATATTCATGTTCATAATCGGCAGTAACTACCTCACCAAGAGTATCCCCCAAGATGAGAAAATGTTGGTCCATCCCCTATCCTGACTTCTGTTTCTCATCCGGGATAAAATCCTAGAGTTCATATCCCGAATAGGGGAAACCATACCTACTCTTTCAAGGATTTCTAGGTTCTTGATTATTTCCAGAGTTCCTTATAATAAGGGATACCTATACTGTCAGAGTACAAGAATCCCTATGAAGTCAAGAATACAAATCTCCACGACCACTTCCCATACTAAATAATAATCTTAAATACCATTAAAAAATATATGTGTTCAAGTATTAGCATCCCGACCAAGTGGACAAGGGACTAGTCAAGTTAAGAAATGTACATACTAGGGTGACACATATCTCCATCAATCCAGATAGAGATATTATAGGTTATGGTGCGTGGAAACATTTTTTCAACTATGGGAATCAGAATTACGATGACTAGTCAGTTCGTATATCAGTTTCTTGTTCTCACTATTTTATTTATCTCCCTAAGGCTAGACCAAGATTACTGTTGTCATGACACCTTCCCTAACAATAAATTCTACATCCACCACACATCCTTCTACATCTATGAAGTGTATAAATAGAGAGTGTAAGGGGATGAAAATTTTCCTATAGGTGTTGAAACCATCATATACCCAAGGTGGTCTCAAGTCTCCATATATTGGAGTCATGCCCAGTTTCCCCCAATCATTCAAATTCTCCACTAATGATCACTAGGATTATGAATTTGTAAGCATCGTCTAGTAGGTATATCCCTTCATGCTCCATGATGATGTGGAATGTCAGGAGAGTTCCCTAAGAACCTCCTGAAA
Source organism: Viscum album (assembly GCA_963277665.1). Taxonomy (NCBI): domain Eukaryota; kingdom Viridiplantae; phylum Streptophyta; class Magnoliopsida; order Santalales; family Viscaceae; genus Viscum; species Viscum album. The sequence goes on along the minus strand of OY728125.1, from coordinate 258,126,131 downwards.
GCTTAGAAGAAGGAATGGTATAAGGAATTAAAACTACAAGAATTCTCATGCTAGATCTTCAATCCAATCCATAAAATCTTGTGAGACCTAGAAGTAGGTGTTTTGTAGAGGTTAGAAGAAACAACATTTACATTATTCTCTATAAGAAACACCACCATAGATGACGATGCTACTTGAATAGATTTAATAGTAATAGATACATCATGGTTAGATGAGACCAACGCTAGTATGACCTTCTCTAATAGATAGTCATATCATTGTGGTTTTAAATGAGTTAGTTAATGAGTATAAGGATATTTAGTGCACTTGACAGAGCCCAATGGTACATCTGATAGCACTTGTTGAACCTCCTACCAAAGAGTGACCCCCTGTTAGTAGAAACATGTGTATGGAAAGGAAGAATAGTCTGCCAATGTACCTTAGAATCATAATTTAATGAATCTTAATCCTTAAGTTCCTACTCACACTAGAAGATATGTGTGAGGCCATTATAGACTCCATGAAAATCCCCATCAATTTTGATGCTGAGGTAGTAGAAATAGAGAATTATACACTAAGGATAATGAAAATGTATAAAACCAACCCATCATCTCATTCTCTTGAGAAGATGATAGATACATTGTATAGGGGATCATTTTACCATTCCTCATCACATTCTAGTTAAATGGTGTGGAATTACATAGCTTCCTGGTGAACAAAAGATTCAGGATTAGCCTCATCCCTACTTGTTCTCTACACAAGCTGGGACTGACTGAACTAGATTTTAGTCTCTCTAACTAGAATATTCAGAGTAATGAGAGTACCGAGATGAGAATGTGTGGTATAATATGGTTAAATACCTAGTCATGTGGCTTGATATCAACCACTGAAATCATGATTGTCTCATAGGATACATCATAATACACGTTGATGGTTATGACCCAAATTCATCTTCCTGTTGCAGTACCCAGATCATATCACCAATTCCTAATGTACTCCATTAGTGGTCTAGTAGTCACAATAAAATATGATGAATAGTCATTTGACATAGGTGAATACCAATATCTACATGTTGGCTATTACAAGAGAAAAAAATCGTTTATATAAATGAGATTGAGAACACCACTATTGGAACCATCCCATGGACAAATTTGGATGACACTTTTATGCTCCCGATTCATTGGTTGGAGGCTACAATTCCAGATATTGTGGGTTTTATTGTCATTTCCAAATGGAAGGGGTGTCATTTCCCTATGTTGAATGATATGTGGAATATTACCTTGTAGTCGTACAATGTCTTGGCCTGGGTGATACCAGAAGCCCCTACCCATGTGAGGTGCTGAGATGTTCAACCTATACCTAGAATCATGCACCATACATGCCTATTTCACCAGTATAGGTTTAAATGATAGAGTCTAAATCACCACCATTACATTGATATCCAGAATTGAATTTATTGTCAAAGGCCGAATGAAATTGGTTTTATAGACTCTATTTTAATGATTTCATATAGGAAGGAGACCCCTAGTGAGGATTCCACATCCACTAAAGAAAGAACCATTATTCCACAATAATTAGGCAGCCAAGATAAACATATCATCTGGATTTTTCCCCTACATTATAAAAAGAAGTATATTTGGAAGATTATACTCCTGCAATTTTAGAGGGCATCTCCACCACCATCGATGAGTTTATTCATGTGAACCTTGTTATGTAGGATGATATAAGGCCACTACTAATAACTGAAACCATTCCTCTAGAAGAAAAACAAAGGAATGTATCTTTCTTAAAGAAGCATCATGATATATTTTCCAAGATTTATGATGATATGCCAAGAATATACTCTACGGTCATTGTCCACTATTTTGCTGTCCTGATGATTCATCACTGGTTCAAGTAGACTCACATAAAAATGAACCCTTCCCATGGTTCAATGGTCATGGATATAATTTTTTGGATTATTAATTCTAACCTCATCAATGAATTTCAGTAGCCCAAATGGATAGAAAACATCATTATACTTAGGAAAAATGTTTCATATCAAAGTCTTTATCAACTTCCTGGATCTCAAATACCATTATCTGAATAATGATTTTCCCTTCTAGTGAAAGAGCTATTGATCTGTGCACCTACCATGTTTTAGGCTCTCTCTTTATGAGATGACATTCCAAATTCAATCAAATTAATGTGGATCAGAAAGGATAATATTATACTACTTTTAGAGCACCTCAAGGAACCTAATTCTATCATGTAAAGCCTTTTTGGGTTGATGAATATTGTATCCACTTATCAATGGTCCTTGTTACAAAGATTTTATCTCATCTTCAGGACACTAGTTTAATGGTATATATATTATTTGGAGTTCAAATATATCTAGCATCAAGATAATCTCAAAGATTTTGATAATGTGTTATGATTCCTTCACTCACAACATTTGAATATGAACCCCTTGAAGTGTTCATTTGGGGTAACTTCTAGGATGTTTATCTATTTCATTTTCAGATATGTAGGCATCAAGATCTTCCCATATAAAATCATAGACATCAACTAGATACCTCCAATGAGAATCCTTCTAGGGATATGAGGTTTCCCATGACAAATAGCCTTCAAATTCCAATTCATTACAAATTTGGATGGAATGTGTAATCCTTCTTCCAGGATCATGAATTAAGCCACCATCTACTAATGGGATGAAGGGTTTCAGGCCACCTTTAATGAAATCAAGTAGTACCTACAACAAACTACAGTTCTAATTCCACCCCACTCAGGGAATCCTCTGGTCTTCTGTGTGACTTTCATGGAGTTATCCCTTGAAGCACTTATCTCTCACATGATCAACAAAGGTAGAGATAATAGTTTATACTATCTTAGTCACATTCACCTCTACACACAGACATATACTCTATTATCAAGAAGAGATACCTTGAAATGGCCTTCTCATTATAGAATGTTTGGCACTATCTATAGGATTATGAGATACAGTTGGTGTCCTATGTCAACCTGTTGAAGTATATTCTGAATCATTCCATGTTGATATGAATGATGGTACGTTGGGAAGTGAACATTCAGAAATTCTTCATTAGGTACATTCTATATAATGCCATCAAATTCCAGAAATTGGATGACTTATTTTCAACTTATCCTTCGACTGAGTAATTTCCTATAGTTTTCGATTTCCCAGATGAGGATATCATCTCACTGGCACTGGCTATGCTGTGATGGAAGATGCATTTCAATGGTTCCTCTTGGATCCCAATAGGTGGAAGGATTAACGATCCAAAAATTAGAAGATTAGGCTTTTGAATTATCTTCATCACCCCTATATAGGTTATACTATATACCCATTATTGCTGTTTGAATGTGGCACAAACAATGGTTATGAGTTTTAGGCTCTAATTATTGGCCTTGAACTATCCTTTATGGTTGATTTCCCCCATTTTCTTGTAAAGGGAGACATAGAATAAATCAAAAAGAAAATTCATTGTGTCTATATTGTCATGATATCCCCAACTAGTTCCCCTACTAGAGTCCACTCAAAAGTTGATTGCTCAGTCCCCTTCTTATTTAGAAGTCCCTTGTGTTCCCTGAACATGGAGGGATAAAGCTGATGCCCTGACCAACTTATCTATGTAACTTTCAGAGAAATACCATAATGACCTATTTATCGACATAGCTTATTGGAGGTTCATCACTCCACAAATTCCAAGTGATGATGAAAATTAGAATGTAAACCCTTTGATGATTGGTTCATCTACATATGTACCACCAAGTCTTAATAAATATAAAAACCTCTAATTGGAAATACGATTTTACTGAGTATCTCTAGAACAACAATCTCTTGCTAGATCTAGTCAAACATTGGTGAATCCATTATCATGTTGTTCATTTCACCCTCTATAGATGACCTAGCCTCAATTGGACCCTCTATAAGGATGGATTTTATGGAATTATCCTTCGATGAATAAAAGGAGGTGACATTTCCTATGCCATTTAAGAATCTCATGTCAGGTCATGTGGTGTCAATCATGTAGGGATGAAGCTCTCTCACCATATTACAAGGTTGGGATACATCGATCCCACCATGGTCCATGATTTTATAGAGTTATCCATCATTTTCAACACATGTCAGATACAATCCAACTTTTTTCATCGATCTTCATATACTTTTTATACTGTGATGTATTCTTAGTCCTTTATAGTACAGGGACTCAATTTCATGGGACCCAATATTCCAGTGACATATCTCAAGTGTAGGTTCATTATAAAAGTGATGGAATTCTTCTAAAATTGGAAGGAATAAATTCTTATTAAGGATGTCTAGGACTGATCAATGGTTGAGTTCCTGAGCCCCCACATCATAAATTGATTCAATGTTCCTTATGTTATTATTAGTGATAATGAAACCATCTTCTAAGAGGTTGAGCTAAAGAAGTTGTATGAAATGTACAGTATCAAGTTTAAAAATACATCAATCTATCACTCTTTTGTTAGTAGGAAAATCCACTCCTTCAACAAAAATCCCTCTAAAATTATCTAGAAAATGGTGGTAAGGGACAAGTTGAGTGGGATGGAAAATCCCCCCAATGCTCTATGGGCTTAATAGGTGATGACTAAATATTCTAATTAGGTGATTTTTTATTCCCTCGTTTATGTAATATTTTATGTCTTTTTCATGAAGTATAATTTTCTATCACTCTATGCTAATTTATATGATTAGAAGATGCCATACAGAATGGAAAAATTTTGTTTAACTAACATGAAATCCCTTGAAGAGAATAGACTCTAGTCCTTTTACAGTATTTGGAGTCAATATAATAATATAGAAATATCATTAGATAATAAGGATATACTCTTCTCCTTCATATAGGGTGACATTTTATTGGATCTCATAATGATAATGATACTCATTAAAAATCCATGAATGTTGTAAACTATGTGAGAAGGATCTTGTATCATTCACAATCTATCGCTCTATTGAACATACTCTTTGATCACCATGGTTGGAGGGAGAAATAATCATCCCATTGATTCCATGTTTCTAATGTAATACCTTAGGTGAGAAGATCACAAACTTCCTTACTGCATGACGTTAATCTTCATGCTATGGTACTATCGCATGAACTTAAACAATGGAATCTTCATCATATCCACATGTTGATATAATAAATAGCAACAAATTCCAAGTTTGATGTTATAAATACCTATAAAAACTAATGTCCTAGATTCACGACATTATGTTGCATAAAAATCATCATCCAAACTGTATGATAATAAAATGATAAGAACTCTAATTTCTTATATGGAGAGGATGTCGTCCTCAACACCAGCCATCCAAAATTCCATATTATAGAACCACATGTTGATTTATTCATACCCACAAAGAAAAAATATAGATTTCTATATTATACATCATTCTCTGAACACCCCCAAACAATTATTCTTCCCTATATATGGGTCAGACCTATGAATGGATATATATTTCAATAACAGTGTGTGGATTTATTCCTTCCATTGAAGGATTATTAGTGACACCCAGATCTCAAATCATTCATCTAACAACAATGATACTTATTTCACATTTAGTGACCCCCCATCCTAGGCATATGACTATAAATTGAATAGACCTAGTATATTAGTTGCGTGATGATAAACTACATAACATTGGATTTCCACTCTGAATGACATTAAAAGGCACATTACAACATCCTATCCAAAAGATGATAAACTACATAACTCCCACATCCCCATACAATGATGTTAAACTATGTGCTTAGTCAATGAATGACAACATGAAAATTTATATATGACTCATCATGAATTCATATGTGGTGTGTGGGCCTTCGTTGACTTCATTTAAATCCAATTTTTTATTTGAACACATTGATCATATATATTTTTGACTTATTACTGCATTGTATGATATTTATTACATTGAACAAATAACCACACTATGGTGCATGAAACCCGACTTTAACATATTTGAAAGGGTCCAAACGTTGTGACCAAAAACTATAATCCCATGTCCAAGAATAAAGGCTTTAAACTGTATGTGGTTTTTCTTTGGAATGTGTGGTGTGGTGTTGGTCCCCCATTAATATCATTCACATAAATGTTTTTGTAATTTTTCACTCCACATAACTATTTAATATATTCCACAAACTATGGATCAAAATCTAGGATATTAAACTAGTATTTAACATACTCAACACGTGATGTTAAATTATGATGCAACCCCAAAGAAGTTTAGGATGCCTCTTAAACATATAGGATATGAGTCTTTCCCCATTCTGTAAACATGGGATGCCTCACAATAATCACATGATTTCTCATCTACCCTCATTAAATAGGTTTTACCCTACTAGTGTCAGTCACATACTCTATCATGTGGTATAACTATGTGGGTCTTGATTCCAGTCCTTATGGGATATGTTGAAATGCCTAGACATTTTTTTCATCAGCCCCATACACAAAATTTTCAACCTTTGAAACCTTTGGCATTAGTAACGGTCCATGAATTAGAACCTTATATTGTAATCCATCCATTTCCATGTGTGTGTGTGTCTGTGTGGTATTTTAGCCTCTTTGTCTTTATTCATGTTAGTTTATACTCCCCCAATGCCACAAAAATACCCATTAATTTTACTGTTCCTAGTACATACATCATCAATGTAAATAGGTCGTCACCTTTGGTCTAGATCATATGACATTACACTATTCGTAATAGGTATAAGGATCATTTTATGTTGTAAAGTTACTCCTTGGCTCATTCACATTAGTTATCAACTCTCACATGGAATGAACATCTTTTAATGCCCTTTTCCATGTACCAGAGCATACAAGATTATATTATGTTCATACACTTCCAAAAACTACTTGGTCATTGATTCCAAACTTTATGGTATACAAAGAAACACATGGAAATTTGTTCTTTTGGTCCAACCAAAAATTCATTAATAATTATTCCACTTGGACCCATTTATGGTCTAGACAATACAGACATATACTATTCACACAACCCAGTTTAGAATCCCACTTTCCAATACACCCAATTCAACACATCAAGTCTTTCTCATTTTCGAGTTCCATCATATTTAAAATATAGATGTACCCCATAATACTAATGGTCTCATGAAATTTCAGATCACCTTTTATCCAAGGCCTGCACTCTGATGGATCTCCGGTAATAAATGGTTGATCGTGTGTTTAGTACATGGTAAATCATCGATTTTTCATTTTCTCAGACCAGTCATGACTGGTGTGGTTTAGATTCATATGTTTTGAAAATGGTCAATAGTTAGTCCCTACTCACCAGTCACCCCTAACCTGGGCCTCATTTGTCTCGTCTTACCTCCTTTAAACCTCCTTTTATTTTAGAGGAATTTAAAACCCTTAGTGTTACTTCAAGTTTGTGATTACCAATATCAGGAAAACCTCAATGTAATTGCTTGTTTCCAACATCGATCATGACTCATGTGGGATTAGGTGTTCCAGTAGGGTTTTTACTGATGTGGTTGATCTAAAAAAGGGTCCCTTAATCAGACTCCACAACCATAATCTATGGGTTTTAGTCCAAGCGTCATGTCATTAAAACTATATTTTTCTTTCCTTATTTAGGAAATGTCGTGTAGAATTTTTTATCCTTGGACCTCAATTACATCAAGGTTTTCACTCTATCACTCTAAACAATCCCATTTTCTTATTATGCCCATGGTATAGGCAATAAGACATTAAAAACTACTAAACATCTTGGTCACATGGAATTAAATTGGGGGATTCATCCTAATAGGATAATGTTAAATGGTACAATTATCTATCCATACTATATAATGTTAATCTATGTTGCCAAATTCGTCATCGTATGATTTAAAATAGAATATCTATCATCATTTTATAATGACATAAAAATTTATAGTATATTAGGCCCTCTTTTTGAGACCACATGCATTGGTCCCGATCATATACTACATTTTTATTTTTCATTAATCCCTCTCCCATATTCATTGATATCACTATTTGAGGATATGGGTTTGATATCTTCTCAGACCAATAATATTACACCAATGTGATATAAGCTATAATGGTGTAATTCCAAGAGTGTTCCATTTTTTACACCTTATTTAGATCCTCATCATATTCCATGTATTAAAGTACCTAAAAATTGTTTGGTCTCATGCCATTTTAGCTCACCTACCCTCCTAGGATAATTTCCTTGAAGACATCTGAAAAAAATTCCAATATAGGTTTATTGTTTCTATCATGGATAGTTATAAGCCCCCATTTGATTGTCAATATTTCAGGATAATTATATGGATACATTACTTCGAACACAGTCATCAGTTATCTTTCCTCCCCATGCCACTATCATTGTATTCCATGATTTTTTCATTATGATTCACAGTTCTCATTCCCCTATTATTGATCAAAAATCAATGCCCCTATCATTATCTACTTTGTGCATTAGCACACATTGGAAAAGAAAGTCAGTTGTTTTAAGGGCCTTATTCTCTAGCCACAACCTCTATCAACACAAACACTCTTAATATTCATTCAACAATAGTATACTGTAATTGTTCGATGGTTATCTAACAGTCACATAAAAATTAGGAATCATGTGGTCATACCTTGTTTCTCACACTGAGCCTGACAAACATGGGCATATGGAGTTTTTGTTGGTTATCTCAAAAATATGATAGAAATAGGATAATAATGTAATTAAATATATTTGATTATGGAATTTAATAGAAATTAATGTTTCATAGGTTTATCCACATATTAAAGCCTCTCCATTGGAAAATGTTCCTCTATCGCTCCAACTCAATGACCATGACCTCAATATCAGCGATCCTCCATTGAGTGGAATCAAATACCTATTATCATGCTTCCAGATCTTCTTCGTCCTCGTATTATATATATAAAACATCATCATCCATGAACTTTTTTCATTCATTTTCTGCCTGAAAATCTGTTTTATCCATCTTGATCTGAGCATCCTTTTCCTCCAATGCATCATTTAAGTGATCAGATTGAAAATGACATCATACAGAGTAGAAATTTCCATCGCTTAATCATGTTCTATACCATCTAGTTATTCAACATCATCCTCATATTTCTAATGTTCTTGGTATTCCTCATAATTATGTTTATTCTTTGAAAAATTGATCTCCTTTCATTCTATTCATTCCCTTTTAAGGTGGATGTCATGGGATAATGCATGAAGGATGGTGTAATCTACCCCACTGGTCTATAGACTGAATACCAATGGTGGAGAGAACCCACCCATTGTATTAGATAATATATATATGTGAGTCTTGAATTTTCATAAATTCCGTTAATCCTTAAGGTGGATAGCCAGAGTGTACTCAATGACCTCTTATCCATATTCATCAAAATCTTCATGTGGTGCAGGATAATGAGGAGGAAAGGCCACTAGTATACTTTTGAAACAATATTATTGGTGAAAATCATCATGTGTAAGAGGATGAATAAATATTCTATTTGTTTTCATGATTTGTTGGATGACTACCCCTTGGAACAATTCCTTGTCAGAGTATCCACTAGTGGTAAATGACTCCACCATAATTTATTGTATTATGGAAGTAAACACCATCACACCAGCTCCTTTAGCTACTAATAATAGAGTAATAACCTCAGATTCATCTCTCGTAGACACTAATGGTGGAAATTTTGGGACATACACACTCAATTTGGCTTCCTCGGTGATGCTAGTACCATATCCCAAATCACAATTTCAGCTCTAGTAGCGTTATCTGGTTATACCACAAGCTCATACACCATAGCTTTATCATCAAAATCAATTGTGGGACCTATGTAAACCCCATCCATTGAGGATGAGGTCTCAAATGTCCCATTAAATGGATACTCTACAGTTGGACCACCCTCTATGCCCTCCTTGGACCTTTCTTCTAGTAGAGTTGCATATGCATTCCCCACTTTGGCCTTAGAAGTTTCTAATAGAAGTTTTGGGGAAGGTGGATGAATCTCGAAATACATCGTAACTTATATTCAAAAATATTTTAGAGATGCATAGGATGGGAAATAAAATTGATGAAGATGTATAGGTGGGGAGCTTAAATGAATTGTATAAACTAGTTTGAATCTCTTGATGATTCATGGGTAGTCTAGTTCGAAAAGCCCCCTGTGTGCCTGCTGCCTCTATTGTAGGATCCAATGTTTGCCTAATTATTTATATAATAGTAGGATGAGACCCCACACACACCCCTTCATTGGATTAGTTCCCATCACTCTCATTTCCATGTTAGTCTATAACCTCCCCACTTCCATGCTTGATTCTTATGAAAGTGAAGAAAAGTGTTATACATCAGTTATAATAAGTAGGTTATGTTTGAGGTACCAATGATCTGGATATTTACCTAGTCAGCAGTAATGATTCCTTTTATAGGGGAGTATCAATATGCATCACATCCCCAAGACTCATTAAACAATTTAGGTGAAGTATCACACACAACTAGTTCAGTTGTCAACAGTTGTTGGGGAAAGGTCTTATCGATCAACACCATCACCTATTCATTCAGCAAATGTGCAATGAACCAAAAATGTACCAAGTCCACCATCTCATTCATGTCATGTTACCCTCCATCCCAATAAATTTGTAAAAAATGTGTAATGAACGATCCCTAATAGACACATCATAGATCTATTAAGATATATCTACATCGAATGAATAATAGAAAACTACAGGAAGAGGTCCCAGTTTTCCCAAGCCATGAGAAATATGGAATCGTTTAAAATTTCTACATGGTGTAGCCATATATCTAGAGATTAAAAAAAATTCATGGGTAATAACCTGTATGGAACCCCTTTTTCTCGAGTTAATCTTTCAAAATAGGTTGGGTATGATACTACTTATCATATCCATTTGCCTCTTACCGACTCAGGCCCGTGAACCGCTAGTCATGATGCTGCTACTCTATCGACCTTCCCAACTTCAATGGCATTGTTTCCTCCAGTCACTGATCTTCTCTGGTCCTACAGTGGATGGCTCACCAATTTTTTTTCTCACATACCCTACGTCTTAGTGTAATCCCACGATACGATCTCTCCTAACTCTGTCAGTAGTCATGAGTTATCTTATATCTAGAAGTGGTTTATAAATGATGGTTCTACAACATTATATCTTCTAGCATAAAATTGAACCATAACAACCTCATAATTAAGGGTGAAACTCACAATAGACATATGATTAGACCTTCTAATTCAACCTGTGTCGACACATGAATATCTGTTCACATAGATATTGAATATATTGCTCACAGACCAGCTCATAGTTGAATTTGGATCATTGTACCCAAACTCAAAAGGCCATGAGGCATGATCTTTGTTCATAAATCCAAACATCCTCTATGATCAACACCTTAGTTGGAAGGAAGAATGGATGAAATTCAAAGTGATCTATCAACCCAAATTGTACAATACTTCTTCCCAAGGGCAAAATAAATGGGTGAATCCCCACGATGTTATGGATTATTTCTAGAATTTTTTTTGTTGGAGGGGAAATATGGTTTGGTTACTCATATCCTCCTTCTGTGTGGGTACCAGTTATATGAAAATGTTTGCGTCCCATACATGTGTATATCAATATTCTATTCAATGAAATTCCACTGTACTTTGTATAACTTCACCAACACTTTAATGACTTAGTTGATGCATTTCCCCACTAATATCATCACCAGCACTATTAGACTGTATAGCCACACCCCATGAGAGGATCCCCCACTTAAATCATCCACCCACAAATGAGTGACTTGATGAATGACTCCATCTTAAATATGTGTTGATAATTAGTCATTAAATATGTCCTCATAGAATTCCCTGGATTGTTTCTAGAATTGACGAGTAGGATCCTTTTATTCCCTACTGGTAAGCCTTGGGACATGGTTTTGGCCTCATCAGATGCTTCCTTTTTGGATCATCTCCCTCAATAGGTTTCTCTTTAGTCTATTCATGATGTTTTTGAACAACTACTTAATGGGAATGTCTATTATCACTATATTTTCCTCACTGAATCCCTAGATTCTCCTCACTAGTTCACCTAGCCATCCTATACATTTTACATGGGGTTGAATTAACAATAAATCACCCCCATTATTGGGATACAAGTGATTTTTTGAAAGTCCCAGAGGCTGATGTCGACCTCCCCGAGAAACAAATGGAATTTGTGGGTCCCTAGTGACCATATTCTCATCAGGTCAGGCATGATCTCCTACAATTATAAAACATGGAATTGAGAAGCCCATGATTCTTCACGACATCCTACCCACTTAAAATATGCCTTAAATTATTTTCATTACGTACATGTCCAATGATCCCAGCACACTCGTATATAATGTTTCTGTACTGGAAGAAATCAATTCTATCATTCCATCGATTATATGGGTCCCCCAAACCTACCATGAAAATTGATCGATAGTACGTTCAGGATACCATTTCTACCAGCTTCTCCCAGTTTACATTGTTGATATGGTTATAGATGGAATCTATTTTTATGGGTGCATGGTCTTTCCAGATGTGGGATGCAGTAGCACTATGCCACTTGAATATCCACAGTGTTCCCATAAACAAGCATGTCATCTCATAACTTCTTAATTATGGGATAAATACATAATACATCAACCTTATTCCATAAATTGGAGGTCTCTTGAACATAGGATATTACCTTTTAGCCTCTGAAAGTTTCCCCATTTGTTTCTATCTAAGTTTCTTTAGATGCACTCCACTATCATGATTGTGTTTTCCATCTTTTCCCTATAAGTAGTATTCTCAATAATATCAAGAGTGACTTCCTGAGAATCCATTGGATTAAATACATAAGTGTTTTATGATTGTGGTTTCCAAATTTCATTCATGAATATTTTTCTTTGAGCCTAGTTCATGGAGTTTTGGGTATTAATTCTTTACTTCTGGAGGTCCAATTCACATTGTCTGGTTCGCTATGCATTGTTCACTGAGCAATTGTACGAAAGAATAATTTTACTAAGATTCTCTATGGATCACATTCATGGATATCATGATATTCATGAATAGAGATAACAAATAATTCTTCATTCAAATTCAAGTTTCATTGAGGGTCCCAACACTTTTTATTGTCATATGGAAAGGTCATGATTTGTGATTTCCATTATGCTAGTAATCACCATTAATTTTCATTTTGAGTGATCAATATGAATGAGACTCATGAAGGGGAGTATATTTCTAATTTTCAAAAAATTTCCCTCAGAATCCATCTATTCACATTTCTTCATTGTCTACTGGGGGGAATTTGATGGAAAAGAAATATATTCCACAAGGATAATTGAGGAATAAGTATCTAGTTTAAAGAGAATATAATCCAAAATATCCATAAAACCCTATTAAGTGTCTGATTCATGAATACATACCACATCATGAATGGCCAAATCATGTGCTACTCCTAGATGTGAATTTTCATTCTCTAATGCAAGATGCATTTACAATGTCCATTATGAGTTCGTCGACACTTGGTCACTTTTTGAATGATTGATGTTGTTATTTGTGCAAACGATAGATCCATTATCATTTGTAATGACCAAAATTTCTTCACAAACTACCTCCCATATTTTCATAATCCCTTTCCTATAAATACCCACAAATTTATGATATTTTAGGATCGTTATCATACTCTTTATCTCTTGAATGGATCACAATTCACAAACCACCTGTACATCATAAACTAGGCCCAAAATTGATCATCCAATGTACTTTGGCTCCTCAATCCCACATTAATATGATCTAAAAAGCATCCAAACCAGGTGGAGATTCATTTCATGATGTCCTATACCATTCTTGAAGGTACAAGGCCCAATGGGGTAATTGAAAATTTATAAGGAATTCTGCCTTCACGATGCATTCAGCCTTCACGAAGTACTCCTTTCTTGATCCAATACATAAAGTCAGAGTATGTTTACCTAGATTTAAGAATTTTACTCATATTAGATGACTATTTCATCTGAAAACAAACTATGATTCATGAATAACCTCTATGTTATACTCTATTATATGAGAATCACCACTATTGGTCCTCTACATTCTTCCTCCCTTCTGCTGACACCTCTTCACAAATTTTGAGTTCCCAGAAACCTCACACCTATCCATGATCAATCCAAATGTACCTAGAGTCTCTATGTGACCTTCCCCACCCATTCCTATGGCACAATAAAATTAATGTGAGACTAAATACACCCACATAAATGTTTCTACTCATCCTAGGAACTTCAAACCCTTTTTTTTCTCAACATAGGCCTGATAATGTTGTCCTTATGACTGGCCACTCTTCTCTATCATCATTCCATATAATTTATAAATCCCTTATCCTATTAAAGGTTCACAAATGTTGGTTATATAATCACTAGGTGTAAGGATTGAGTCCCACACATCCAATATGCATGACTCAATGATAACTAGTACCAATGTTCCCAAAACATGATGTTAAACAATGACCTTACCTTATGAAATAAGAACATGATGGTCCCTGTGAGAGTGTTATGGGATGGTCTCTAAATTACCCACCCTAACAGGGAATGATATAATCGTCACATTGATTTATATCCTCCCCAAATTGAATTAAATCAACCTTGGGGAGATACTAAGTGTAAGGCCTATATCATCTCTCATTAACACTTCTCCCAGGACACGATTATCAGGACTACTATATATTCTTTCATAAAACACTGAGCATTAATCATGTAGGAATAGAGGTTAGTAGAAACTGTGAAATACATATCCACTCCCATGGGACTCCTCATAAGTGTAATTGAGGATAACATTACTCATCTTACTTGGGAATCACTCATGTGTAATCCAAAACCACATGCTCCTAGGGGCCTCTACCTAAAGTGTAAGCCATAAACATTCCATAATACATGGGGGTTTCTTCCAAACTAACTAGGATACGTAGTAAGCCTCATTGAATTCCAATATAAACATATGTATCTATATTTATCCTCTCCATGAAACATCTTGGTATAATCACTCCACTCACCTGGGTGACCCAATCTCCTCATTGTCCATCAGGATGATCAATGTGTAATTTTCATTCCATCCAACCTAGAGAAATGTGCTATTAATTGGAAACATCCACACATAATCACTACTCTGTCACTCATTGGATCACCATTTGTGACATGAGCATCCTTTATATAAAATATTAAAATGCACATACCATTGTTTTCACAAGACCTTAAACCCTGAAATTGACCTTCATGGGTTTTGATCACTATATTATAAACAAGGTTGGTAAGACTCCTCTATATAGATCAATCCTAACAAATATTAAACCTAGGATGACCAACATAGGGATACACCTCTTTGATCCACCTCTATGGTCGTTCTAATCAACCATCATGTTGTGAAATCATTACTTTATGGGACGCACCAAATGGATCCACATCCATAGGTGTTATGATCCCTACATCCATGATTCTCTTCAATGGTGAATCCTCACCACCTAGATAGTGTAACATCATTACTTTAAGAGAAACACCTACCAAATCATATACCTTAGAGAATTTTGATCCATCCACCATCACGATGTGTCATATTCCCTTTCTGAGTCACAAATATAGGATCCACCTCTACATGGAATCCTAATCCGTAAATTAGTAAACCTTACAGATGATCCCTCAAAAAGACACACCTATTGGATCCACCTACAAGAGGAATTCTGACCAATCAACTCCTTCTCCCAAAGTCATTAATATTAAGACCATTTTTTGGATATTCATATAAGTAAGAGGGGGTGAATCATTATAGGGGACTTTTTAATCCAATTTTATATTTTTATCCATATACCTCTTATACATGTTAGTATCTTGATTATATTAATAACTATTACCTATCACAAGAATGTATATTCAATCATTAATGATAAAACATGATATTTTTACAAGTTTCAATACTAAAAAAGAGTAGCTACATCCTTAGTATGGTTTGGAAACAATCCAATACCACATAATCCACATGAAAATAATTATTTTATGTTGAATTCAATGTTTAAGATGTGACCTTAAAATCATATAGCAATATGTAAAAAATCCAATAGTGAGTTTGTGTATCACATTGAAAATAATCTAATAGTGCATGTTTATAGGATATGGATGGGTATTAATAATGCCTCCCAAGAAAATATCATCCTTGTTGATGATGGGTCGTAATAGCGATAATTTCATCCATAGGTTGAGTCATATCTGATGTAAAATTTTTGCATTGGTAATAAACATAATTATTCTTTATTATTTTCATACACATTAGAATGAAAGTTATTAATCTTATCTCTTCCCAGAAGAAAACTTGGCAGATGCAGTATATTCATCTTCAGATAGTCACAATAATATGAATGTAGTATACTAATGAACTGAATTCTCCAGGACACAAATGATGATCAACTTAAAGCAATTTGGGTAGCCACTTTTTCTTCCTTATTTGTTCTACAACACACAATTGTATTGAATAGTGAATATAAGTGTCACTATATCTCTTTATTCTTCCATAAAACACACAACATAATGAATCAACTTCATTCAATATTTCTAGAATCACAAATCTACTATGTGAATATAAAAACAATAATGATCATCTCAACAAAATATCATCACTATTAACCTACCCTAAATAATAATCAATCTTTATGTGGGAATTCTTTATTCTTCCTGAACATACAATAATGTTCAATGATGTATCAAGTGTCTCCTTCTATTACATTGACACTCAACAACAACACATAAGTTTATGAGTTTACTTCCCTTATTCCTTTGTAAAACATGATCTTAGTTTCGTGTTTGGTACTTCTTCACTCAATAAATATATGTGAATTTACTATTATCTTCTTTTTTTGTATCAAGAGGGTACACACATGATTTTACTTTGTGAAAAAAATTGGTGGTATTGTTCCCAATCACAACTTCACAGAACTATTATCTGATAATTAATACAAGCATGTGATTTTAAATCATTTTGAGTATACACATATCATATTATTCACAAATCATGAAGATGTTATAAACTCCCATTGCATGTATGTCGTATTTCCCCTTTTCACATTGTCATGTCTCCTCCAAAAACTTCTTTTCACCACGTGGTGTAGTGAGTTGCAGTCAACCTTCCCTTCCAAGGACAACCTTTCTTTCCACGAACTGTATCTACATCGCAGATTGCTAATTAATTCAAAAAAAACAATTCTTCATAGAATACATAGAATATTCAATGTAATGTATTGCACGGTGCGGCATGAGTGGTTCCCAAATGCCTTTTTCATTCATAGATAACCCATTCTTCATGGAAAACATATTTGATCTGCGAACTTCCTTCATTCCATGGGAATCCTTCACTCCATGGACTCTATAACCCTTTTCCTTTTATTATCTATATTTCCCTAAAAAAACTTTTATGTGTACAGACAACAAGAAATACCTCCTTCAGTTTCATAGAATTGTATCACTGATAACTCTTATCTTTTGTAGAATTCTCCCATGCGAACTACATCATACTTCACTGAATTCTTCCCATAGTGATGATCTTACATAACAAAATTTCTTTTAACCTAATGATTGGGTTAGGGTCATTTATATATTAATATAAATAAAAATATATCTAAATATATTTTTGCGATACTTTGATGTGGGAAAACCCTCACTGTTAACTAAGCTTTGATGTCAACATATCACCTTTCTCAATTACGATGGATATTTTCTACCACTAACCAAAATCTCTTGGGATAGCTTAAAACACTAACACTCAACCACAAATATATATCATACCACAAACCTTAATCATCCCACAAACTACAAGCCTCCCGCATACTATTTTCATTGAGTTATTCATCTAGCGCGCTTTACCGTCCGCATATCTCTATTATATAGAAATATTCATTTACCGATTCCTCTTTGACATTCCACGTACCACTTATTAGGACCGTGATTAGTTCATTGAGGTATGTGAACTATGGATTCCTTTTTGGAAACATTCCTTCTCCAAAAAACAAACTCCCAATTATGAGGCACATATATTTGCAAAACAGTCAAAAACCACACCACCTAAAATATATAAATTTAGAACACCACCCATAATGAATTGTGGAAATTTTATTTTATCAAGAACTTTATCGGTTGTAATTTTATCTATTTATCGATCATATTAAGTATCATTAGATTTTATATGGAAATTATTGTATCTTCACTATCATCTAGAAAAATCATTCTTTCTAATTAAACTCGAAAACAATTGGTAACATCTTTTCTTCCCCTTTCCATCATAAGGATTTCTTCACAAGTTCTCGAAAAAAAAATTATTATCTTTGTGATATAAAAACCATAATATCATCATCATATTATACTAGGATAATTACTCAACCATGACAATCATTTGACATCAAATACAATCTATACACAAATGGGGGCTTCAATCTCCCCCTTTTAATTTTTTGGAAATACCATCAAATTTCATTCCGAATAAATGTTTCAATGTGTAGAAATATTATCTTATCTCACCCATTTAAATTTATTTTCTCCCCCCATAAATTTCCAAACATACATTTCACATTTCCTCCTCCTTATTGATAAGAAATATAAAGTCCATGGGAAAAAAATCTGTTTATACTTAAGAAATGCACCATCTATAATTTCACTCTAATTCTAAATTGAGTTGGGATTAGTGTATAAAACAATAGAATTATATTTAGGAAAAAATGATGTATGTTACTAATAGATCATGATATATTATGAATTTAAAACTAATGTTTATATCTTCAAGGATTATTCACTTTCATTCTAGGATGAAATTACTAAATGTGAGATGAATCTTTTTAAGAAAAATAAAACTAAATATCATTTACCAATGACATGATCTTCATGCAATTTATAGAATAATAATAATTGATATAAATTCAAATAATAATTTTGGAAGATTCATCATTTCTCTCCAAATCATGGAATAAAAGTTTTCCCCTACAATTCACTGAATTATAAGCACAAATAAAGTACACAAATAATTTATGGAATATGGTGGGTCATACTTGCATCATCAATATGAACATCAAGGTTGAAATTTTTTCTTAACAAAGTTACTCTATTTTATACTCTCTTCATGCTTATATGTCTGAAAAAATATTCTGATATATGTTCAAGAAACATGGATATCATCACATCATCTTCTTTTTTTGTGGATAATGTTTCTTTTTAACACCCTTCGTGGAGGATACATTATTAATCCTCTTAAAAACATCTTCTTTCTTTGGTAGTATGGTTAAAAAACCTTCTGCAATGTGACCCTATTTCATACAAATATCACATGTAAATTCTTTAACATAAGTGATTAATTTTCGTAAATAACCCTCATGAAATATTTCTTCATCATGTGGAATCTTTTCAATATCCTTGGAACTATATTTATCTTGTGAATCTTTAAGATTCATAATTCTTTCCAAATATTCTAGCCAAATAAGAAATATTTTATAAGGAAATCTATAATAATGTTTAGATATTACCCATATGCTATTCTGACTGTCATTTCACTTATTTGTTTTTTTGGATGCACTACCCCTCCAATTATTGGATTCAGATTTCATGGTCTTATCACCTTTCTTTTTTGGAATCTTCTTGGGAGAATTTTTTTCAAGCGTTATTCATAGTGTATACAAAGGTTTCTTCTTCCTTATCTGAATGATTTTTTGATATTAATTTCTTATCATCTTTGGATACATTTTTAAATTATAATGTACCTACTTTGTGACCACTTCCATTGCATATATCATAGATTTAATCAATAATTCTATATCAGTTTACTATATACAGATGCTTTTGGATCAATGGATGTTGCTTATTAATATCTATCCTACTCCCCCTTTAGATGGGCTTCATTTGGGATATTTCTTTTAAATAATTGTACGAAAAATTTTATTTATAGTTCACAAATCAGTTGGTGTACCAACGTTGAATAAAAAATTTTGATATCTTGGTAAATTTTATATAAGGTTATTATCTCTTCTTTATAAATTGGTGTCCTCTCTATGGGAAACCAACTACCCCATTTTTTCCAATCCACCCTTGTCATGGTGGTAGGATTATTATCACATTAATCCATCAACACTTGTTTATAATTTTACTTCCATCATGCACTATTTTTGAAATAGATTGAAAAACACTAATATAAGATGGTATGGATGGTATCTTCTCTTTTTCAGCTTCATGTGATAGATCATTGAATGAAGTCATTATATACTTATCACATGTTGAAGGTATTTAGACCATTTAATCTTATAATGAGAAACTAGTACTAGTATAAACGTTCTCCTTCTTTTGTGAGGTGTCAATATGTGCATTCTCAAAATTGTACAACTGAACTTGCAACTCTAGATATTTCACATTGAGGATAGTTTTCCGTTAATCAATAAAAATAATATTCTCTATATAATCCGTGTTCATTCTTTTAACTTCCACTTCATGTATATTAAATTTTTTAAAAAAATATTCATGTTCCTAGATCATCATGTAATTTTATTCCAAATGTACTCAAATGAATTCAGTGATCTTCATCATCTCATCTTCAAGTGTATGAAAATTTTCTTCTAGAGTCCTATTAACCCCATATTTCTCTTTAAAGTATGTAACCCATATTGAGGAATGTAATTCATGTTCCCAGTTTCTTTCATCAAAGGTTCCAAATGTTTTGGAGATCTTTAAACATTCAACAATTGTTTCTTACATTCCCTTATCACAAACATCATAATATTATTACATCAAGGAAACATCTTATTTTATACATTTA
Source organism: Viscum album (assembly GCA_963277665.1). Taxonomy (NCBI): domain Eukaryota; kingdom Viridiplantae; phylum Streptophyta; class Magnoliopsida; order Santalales; family Viscaceae; genus Viscum; species Viscum album. The sequence goes on along the minus strand of OY728125.1, from coordinate 258,105,341 downwards.
AAGATCCCTGAAATAGGTGGGCATAGTCTTCAAGAATACCATTCATAATAACTCTTTATCGATGAACTGAATGTTCTTGAAATGGTTTATAATTAACATTATCACTAATTGTCCTTGCATTTTAATCATAATGAATGTTTTCGATAGGACTAACACAAACCTCATAATCACTAGAGGTAAGAATTTTATCCATCTCCTTGGTGGAAACCTGAGACACATACTCTTTACAAACCATTTATGAAATGTATTAATTTTCAAGAAGGTATGGAGAAAAATATACTTCAACTTCTTTAGATAATAAGGAATAATCTCTAAACATTCTCCTCTCCTTATGTTTCCAAGTCATCATGGTCTTCGATGATATTGACTTATACAAAGAGGTAACAAGATCATAACTAAAACTGAACATCATTGTTGACTCAGGAATAAAACTAAATCTTTCAAAAGAGTGTGTATTTACTGTAGATAATCTAATAGAAGTGAACCTTGCAACTGATACCAATGTTTTGAACTATTTTTAGATACTCCTAAAATTGAGAGGGGGGTGAATCTGAGTTGGGGACTTTTTAAATGAGTTGTAACTTTTTATCCATGTACCTCTTCTACCTATTAGGATCTTGATTCATTTATTATCTTTTCCCTACATCATACATGTATATAAAATCAGTAGAAATAGAACATGATTTTTTTACATCGTTCACTACTCAACAAGAGTAACAACGTCATTGTTAAGGTTTGGAAAAAAATACAAAAAAATCTACTATAAAATAATCAATTTTTGCGAAATTAAATTATTAGGATATTCCCCTAGACTCGTGTATCCACTAGTATAAAATCCTTCTATTACATCATTTTTTTAACGTCATTTTATAGGAGATGTTATTGTGAGTGATGTTATAAATAATATTTTTTAGATCGGTTATTTGATAACCCACATAAAAAATTGGATTTTATGGTTTTTTACATCATCTTTTAAAAAACTGACATGAAATGACTTCTGGAAATGGATTTAAAATGCAATGTTTTACATCATTTTTTGAAAAAAACGACCTTAAAATTCATTTTTTCTACATCGGTTATTTAAAAATTGATATTAAAATCAATTTGAAACATCATTTTTTTAAAAACAAATGTGAAATTTTTTACCATATTGTATATAATTTCCTAAGATTTGATTTGACAGGTCGTAGGGTTCAAACGAATTTACGGATCAAAAGCAATGACCATCAAAAGTTTAATATTTATTTTCGAGGAAATATTGTATGGGCCAACCGTAGATTCAACTTAGATGGAATTTTTGAATCTGTAGGAGTATTATTACTTTTACCATGATATAAATCATTATCCATCATTATAATAAAATAATAATCATTAAATTGTATATAAATTAAGAAAACAACATATAAAAAATAAAAATCATTGGAAAATAATCAAAAATACCTTGACAAGAACGATGAAATAAGAAATAGTGGTTTCATGTAGAAGATTAGACAAGTTGAGTTGGTGGAACGAAGATGGTTGAATAAAAATTTCATCAAATTGTATATCAATTAAAAAACTCATAAAACCATAAATCATTTATAAATGATTAAATATACATTGATTAGATCACGGAAAGAAGAAAAAATAAATTCACGTCATAAGGCCCCAGCCTTTAAACCATACCTAATATTGAATTATATGAATAATTCATATTAAGGATCTTTTAAGGATTAGAGTTTTAGAGAATTAGGACATAACTATTACATCTCACAAGATTACAAAGTAGAAACTTCTACTAAGTTTCCATAAAATAAAAACTCATAAAAATAAACATGTCTAGTTCCATGTTTTATATAGCATGAATTTCCCTTGATCCCATACTTGACCCTATTCCACCTTAAGTCCTGTGATAAACATTTAAAAAAACATGGGGTGAGCATAAAAATCTCAGTAAGGGATACACAATGAATGAAAACTGTTAGTTTTTCAAAACAACATGTAAACCATGTATACATTATCAAAGTAATGCTTTTCACCTTTATGATGTAGTAAAAACTCTTCACTGAAATAAATGATCATTACTTATCCATTTGTAACCAAAATATTACCATAAAACCCATATAAAGATCACATAACATAGATAGGTAACTTGGACATAAACATACTTAAATGGAATAACCAAATGGTCGACTTTCACACATATCACCTAATGGAATAGCCATACGGCCAACTTCCATACCCAATGCATTGGAGGATATAACGTAACCACCCTTTCTTATATTCAAAGAACCACCCGTCATATGGTTTATCATGTAACCACCCGTCAAATGTCCAAGTACCATTATAAAATCATAAGACATAAAACAAACATAATGGAAAGAAATCATTTCCACACTTTGATCAAAATTTATCAATTAAATATATTGACATAACAAATCCATTATTAAAAACCCTTTTCAATACCAAAATACATAAAACAGTATATGGTATTTATTTCATCTTAAAAAAAACATTACGGCTTGTTGAGGAAGCCAAAGACCAAATAATACTCGCGGCGGCGGAAAAGGTCGTTGTCACCGCGTACGTTAAAAGAAAAATTCATTTTTTTCGTTTAGTAAAACACTTCATAGAAAAAGATTCCTATTGTATAAATGTAAAAGTAAAAGGGGTTTATTTACCGTATAAAATAAAGTTGTGTATAAAATGAAATATGACTCAATGAAAGAAGATTGAGACGATGTCCCCTACCCCAGGTCTGACTTGACTCGATCGTTCTTTAACGACCTGAATAATAAACATGAGTTAATTTCTACATGCTTAAGAACCTTTTTCAAGTTCATTATTCCTTTTATATCACTTATTTTAATGTTATAAGCATTATGTAATCATTTATGTTAATAATGTTTGTATTGTCGATATTTGGTTCTTAAGTCGAAAGTGGACTTCTTACAATTACATGTTGTTCGTGTGGTCAAAGGTTCATTATATCCAGAATGATATTCAATATTTGGATATCATATATATCATATATATCCAGAATATACATGTATTTATAAAATTACGTAATCATTTATAGGTATGAAATGAAATGCACCGTTCATGGAGACGGTAAGCCGTACGTACGCATGAACGCTACTTTCATTTCTATGTCATATTAATTGAAATAAAACTAAATGATAGATATGTATATTTTAATTCTAGAATTATATTAATCTTTTAGATTTAACATACATCATATATATCCATTATATATATGTACTTATAATAGTGCATTACATTTGGGGATAAGAAATGAAATGCACCGTTAAGGGAGACGGTAAGCCGTACGTATGCATGAACGCTACTTTCATTTCTATCTCATTCTTTAATTGAAAGATATTATAATTATATAAAGGTATATTATAATTCCAGTATAATATCATATATAATATCATTAAATCTATCCATTATACGTACCACATATGGTATTAACGAATCAAATAACATTGTGGGGCGGTAGTCCGCACTTCCTAAAATTAAGATATCGCGTTTACCCATAATGGAAACCATAAAGGTATTCCATAAATGAAAAATAAAGAAGCTTAAGTATAACATAAACATATTATATATCATATATAAATATAGTGACATCTTAATTTCCACCTTTGAAAGTGTTATATGAGTGTTGAACAATCATTGTTTCATGAGGCAGAAATTCGCCATCCACAGAAACAATATGTTCTTTAACCATTAAATGTAGGTGTGTGCAAGTTTAGCTCGAATACTTATTATAACAACATCATAGTATATTGAAGATACTGTTTTTGTTACAAAATAAAGGAATAAAAAGTGTTTAGAGGGTTCGAGAAGCAAAATAAAACATAAGAACACAACAGAAAACACTACCTTTAAAATGGGTAACTCTTATTGATTTGAGCTCACAGGCTTCCTTGGGAAGACTTATGCCCAAAGTGAGGCATAAAGGAGTAATAGAGGTATGTGGAGAGACAAAATGGGTATGGTTTGGTCGAGAGAAAGGCTTTAGAGGTGTGGGTAAGGTGGTAGAGGTGGGCGCCTTTTATAAGAGGAGAGGAGGGGTGCTCTATGAATGTTATAAAAGGTTACTTTATTATAAAATGCTTTTCGGATTTAAAATGTCCCAAAATAAAATATTTCGAGGATAAGGTGATAAGAGATTGAAATCCACCCATAAAATAGGTTTTTGACATGTTTAGATCTTAGATTTTACATTATCTTTTCATTTTTTTAAATCGTTAAATAAGGAGGTAATCGCTGCATCATCATGGTATCATAAATAATTTAATTTATTTAATGTCTAAAAATTCTAAAACAAATACCATGATGTAGGAAATCTATTTAGCTTTATAATGAATATTTATAGTTAAAAAATATTACTTTTATAACCCAATTTAAAAATTGTTTTAGTAAAACAACTCATGCTTGTGACATTTTTATTTAAACTTAAAATAAAAAGTAATTTATGTCATTTTCATACCGATGTGGCTCCATGGGGTCCCCAAGATTACCAATGAATTCTCTTGGTCGCCCATGACACATCCAATAAGTGTATGACATGTTTCTAGGTCATTTGATATTATTAAAATATTATTTTTACCTTAAACTACACTAATTACCTCTAATCGCGATTAAAAACTTAAAAGTTACTATTCACCAAAAAATTATTTTAATCCCATTGAACCAAATTTTACTTCTTAATGACAACCATGTATGTAGGATTTTTTAAATTCAAAACACATAGGTGGTAAAATTTTATTTAAACAGAAAATCAGTTTTTATAAGTACCACTTATTAGTTTCACTATTCTTCAAAAATTGATGTTTTTCAGAAAAATACCAAAACATCACCCTAAGATATATTTGATATTCCTAATTCAAAAATGATGTCTATTTTACAAAATTCAAAACATAAAAGTTGAATTAATTAATTTAATAATTAATTCCCGCTATCAAAACAAATAGCGTGTTTTTATGAAACAATATGTATCAAAAGATTGACACTACTTTAAGTCCAATTTCAAAGTGAAATTAATTCCAATGACCATTATTAGTTTAAATAGTAAAAATATATTCTAATTGAATTTTAAAACCAATTCAAAAGATAATCTAATCATATTAATAAATTATATTAAAAATAGGTTTTGAATTAAAATACAACATTTTTCACTATTCATTAAAAAATGATCTTTATCGGAAAAATACCAAAAATTTACCTGAAGTAAATTTTGATGTCCCGATTATAAATAATAATTCTATTTGGTCCAATAGAATGTAAAAGAGTGACAAAAACTATATTTAATGAAGCTTCTCCATCAAAAGGCGACAAGTGAACCATTAGTGAAAATTAGGGTATATATGCCTAAAATTGAATTCTTTTCATATTTTAAGCCTTACTATTTTATTGGATAAATGTAAAAACATTTAAAAAACATATATAATCATATTTTAGTTATTTATATTCATTCCCTCCAATACAATGGCTACGTGTATACTACCATTTAAAATTATATTATTTTATTACTAGTGTGCAACGTAAGCTTTCAAAGAAACTCTTCGTTGCGTATCGGGTATGCTATCGAACATAGAAACCCCTATAAAGTAAAATCAATATTTAATTCAAAAATATTAATAAATATAAAAATGTTTTATTCTTTATTTACCTGGGATGTTACACACGTTGAAGATCAAGTGAGTCGAGTTGCGGGAATGATAATGGTTGAAATAAATGATTGTTAAATTAGGATATGTTTATAATGGAAACATATAATTAATATAATAAGGGAAAAAACAGTATAAAAAATTTTAGGCAGAAATTCGATATTTCGACGCCACGATTTAAAAAAAATGATATTTTAAGTTTGCGGGATATTAGAATTATATTTCATGTCAGTTTTATGATAACCGTCGTGAAAATATAATAAAATTTTCAATTATTATTCACATCGGTTATTATAAAAACAACATAAAAAATCAATCTTCATCACCTTTTCAAGTCGGTAATTAAATAACCAACAGGAAAAATTGATTTTCATTACTTTTTCAATTTTGTTATTATGTAAATGATATTAATTGTTTTTTCAAACATGTAGTTCATTTACCCGGGATGCTCAGTCAGAGGCAAGCATCTGACTATTTATTAATAAAGAAAAAAGCATCAAGGAAGTACAATAATGCATAAGAAACTAGAGCATGTCGAAATCATACCCATCATCACATCCATTGTAAATGTCTTCCTCCGTTGTATCCAATTCCCACTCCGATCTTTCATAATTCTTAAGAACCTTGGCATATTCACTTCACAGATTCAACTTCTCCAATTCTAAAAAATCCTTCAATGACTGCATATCCTGACTTTCCTTTGCAATAGAGGATCTAGTAGACACTGACCTTGGAAGAGAAAAGTAGTCCTTCCTCATCCTTCATTGTGTTGGTACAGTTATAGCACCCTCACTCTTGTGCACCTTCATCCTCCCATCCTGAACAACATCACTCTAGGAATGCCAGAAAAAAACACTATTATTTTCCTTGTCACTATCTGAGACGTCGCCCCACTTTCTAGATTTGTGCACCTCTTTGTAACCCTCATTCAAGCCCCGATCCTGCTGAACATGACTATTGGAGTCAACCACGGAAAGACATTGTGGTTTCTCGACAATATTCTGAATTCCACCCTCTCTAATAGCATTCGTAGAGAATACATGTTGTAGCTTGCCACCTTCCTTCCTTTTATCATTCTTCTCTACATGAGAGGTCTACACATTATCCATTTCAAGAAAAAAGTTACTAGAGGAGATTGTGATAAGCATTGCTTCAGAAACATCTGCCTGCCCTTGCATCTATTTAGCACATGCGCCCTCTGCCTCCAATTCAGAGATAATTGAGCCCACATGTTGTTCAGTCTGCACCTTCATCTGAAAATCCCCATGCACTGTGTTTACAAGACTGATATCTGCAGCCCAGACCATAGCCTTCCGAGGTTGCTCATCATCCACTATACTGAAAGCGGTAATTACATGCTCCTGAACTCCATCCGCAACCGATTCCACATGACTTGAAATGGAGCAGTATATCCCTGCATCTACTCCCGAGCAACTGAGCCCACTCCCCTTGCATTCCCTCACAACACCTTCATCTCCCTTATCATGACAAACCGAAACAGATTGTATATCATCATCAAACATGTTTCTTAGATGGACTTGAGTCAGGCTCTCTGGACCCCCTACATCCTCTACTCTATTCATGCCCAAAGCAGATCCAAGCATACCCTCACTCTCGTCACCATTGTCCAACCTTAACTCCCAAGAACCGATAGCTCACACCACCTGACCATTGCCTATCATTTGCTCCTAGACCACTTCCCGTACATTCCTGTGGGAAACAAATTTGACATCTTCATGCTGATACATTCCCGCACCTCCCTGTACATTACAATTGACCGCAAGATCCTCCCTTAATCTAAAAAACACCCTGGACACCCTAGGATTCAGTTGATGACCCATGGCATGCTTCCCCTTCTCAGATCCGGATACTGACCCTGCAACCGCATGAAAGACCACTGAAACGTTAATAGACCACTCCTTCTCCACTGACCGCAACATCTTCTGTTCCCCACTCTTTTCCTCCCTACCCGCACCCAAATTCATCAATCCATCATCTCTACCTACTTCAGAGGCAAGGGCACAATCGCCTAGTTGGACTACCCGGTGACCAGGACCCCTGCCCACCATTCTTGTAGCCCCCCATCGACAAACAGTGGAAGAATGCCCCAACCGCCTACAATAAGAACAGTAATCCATCCAACTATCTTAGATCACACGCTTTTTATACATATACTCCTCACCAATTGTTATATGTACATAATCAAAGGGGGTTATAGACACGTCCCTCTCCACACACACCTGTGGATTAATAGGATGAAAAACCCCCTACGTGCAACTATCCGAGAAAATGTACCTACCAACCAGGTTGCCGAGCATTTTCAACATAGAAGGATTTTGGAACGGTAGGAGAAAATTGGGGAACCTGACCCAAATAGCAGCAGAAGGCATATCACAACTCATATGAAACATAAACGACCATCGAAATAGAAAGAACTAGAATCCATCGCAACACCGGGGTGTGACAACCGGGTCTCGGTGACAGCACATACACCCCGCCTTAACATGGTCGTGGGTTCCTTGCCCACCAGGTACCCCCAGTTTCCCGGCAGACACGTGAGGCCCACCCTAGGGTCCACCCACTTTCCTGAACGGGTCATCTGACCAATGATACTCCCCATAGGCCAACACTTGTCCTTTCCAGTGTTCTTTGTCCTCACTCACACACACCCTGGGAAATATCCCAGAAGGTCACCCATCCTGATCAGTACTCCAGGCCAAGCACGCTTAACTGTGGAGTACTAATCAGGTAGTCTCCCGAAAAGGAAGGTGCACCTTGTTGACATGAGTCATATTATATTGTCATTTAACCCTTTATCATTTGGGGATGTTACAATCACCCCCTCTTTAGATCACAACGCCCTCGTTTTGGGCCCTACATCTCAACCCAGGCATTGAACCACACTTTTGGCTGGGTTCATCCTCTGGTACCAAATGTGACAACCGGGTCTCGGTGACAACCGCGTCTCGATGTACACTTCTTGCCTTAGAGACACACGTGTGGAATCATTTTCCAACGCTCCGAAGTCCATTAACTGGCCCCAGAAGCCATAGTGCAAGACCTGACATAGATAAGCCGCTCGGAGGTCTCCAGCAACAGCAGCTTCTTGAAAAGGGTTATCATGCATTGTGCCAAATTCCTCGCCAGTTGTAAACACTCGGACGTTTCCGAGCTTTTCATCGCACGAGCCTCCCTCTGGAGGCCCGTGTGCAGTACACACGAACAGGAGTTCAAGGAGCACTGTTCGAGGTGCATCTGGACTAGGGAAACAGAAGAGTTGTGTGCCAACATTGGTGTCCCGTTAACCGAGCCAGACCCTCTCCACTGGCCAACACTTGTCCTTTCCAGTGTGCTTTGTCCTCACTCACACACACCCTGGGAAACTTCCAAGAAGGTCACCCATCCTGATCACTACTCCAGGCCAAGCACGCTTAACTGTGGAGCTCTAATCAGGTAGGCTCCCGAAAAGGAAGGTTCACCTTGTTGACATGAGTCATATCATATAGTAATTTAACCATTTATCATTTGGGGATGTTACACGGGGATCCCTCGACCAGGTGCTGATGTTATCTTCCTCTGATGAAAATCAGACCATGATTTGATTGTTCTCCAGTAATCCCACTATCACCCTTTGTCAGAGATCCCATGATTAGAAGACGAATTTGTCAAAAGAGTCCACCGAATGTCCTCAATGCTTCAACTGCACATCCAAGATGAGATCCAAGAGTGCAGAGGTATCCGAGAACTCTGAGTTTGAAATTTGATGATTTGGGAAACCATTAATGAGATCCAGAACTTTTGGCCTCAGAACAGATTTTGGGAATGGCAGACGCAATTCAGGGTTAGAGAAGGGATGGAAGGAGGCAACTTTATTCAATAAGGCCTTTGAAGATCCCTCCCCAACCGAGGGGGGATGGACCGCCACAAAAACCATCTTCGTCAGCGAGAGAAGGACCCCCTGGCTAGGGTTCCACCGCCGTCGTCCATCTTCTCCCTACCTCAAACATGTAGTTCATTTTTCATGATATAATTTGATAAGTCACATAGCTCAAACGAAGTTACAAATTAAAATTTCTGGCCTTATGAATTTGGAATTCCCTGAGACTTTTTTTAGATATGATCAACATATGAAGGCCATAACATTTAATCCGTAACTCTGTTTGAGCTTTGTGACCAGTCAAATTAATGTTTGGGAAATGAAATACTTGTTTTAAATCATTGTTCACATATGTTATTTAATAAACGACATGAATATTATATTTTAACATCGGTTATTAAATAACTGACATGAAATAATCATGAAAATTATTTTTTCACTTCGATTACTAAATAAAAGATGTAAAAAAGCGATGAAGATTGATTTTTTTTCACATCGGTTTTATGATAAAGGACTTTAAAAATAAGTGAAAATTTTAATATCTTTTCATGGAAATGGAATTTTCAAATTTCTTATTTAATAACTGACATAGAAAAGTGATGTACATTGATTATTTACATCGGTTCTAAAAAATCGATGTAAAAAATCAACATTAAAAATATTTTTTGTACTAGTTATCACTAGAAGAAAAATCTAATAGTTTTATTGTTTCTCAATATGAAACCAATATAATCATGCATGTTTTACATCACTTGGTCATATTTTTATACTTCCTCCCATGATATTCTTATCCTTGTCGATTACTGTTTTAATCATAATGAAAGTCATCCACCTATTAACTCATGTAAAATGTCATAGTTCTACTTTGTTCTTCAACAACCTTCTTCTCCACTTTGTTTCTTACACAGAAGCATGCATGAAGATCCCCTTATCTATTACAAGCTAAAAACATGATCATTTCAATATCTTTTTCATCTATGAGTCATAATAATATCAATTTAGAAGACTAATGAATGTAATTCTCCTAGACCCAAATGATGATCGACATATATCAATTTGGCCAGCCACTTCCCCTTATCACGTTGATATGCGACACACAAATATATGCAATAGTGTTTAAAAGTGTCTTTATATCTCTTTATTATTTAGTGAAAAACCTATTTTCCAGAATAAAATTCTCCCATTAATTGTATAATAAAAAATATTCTTTGAGATTATCAATACAATAATGATAATCTCAACATAGTATCATCACAATTAATCTTCCCAAAATAATTATTATGCGGGTACACTCTACTCTTGCTGAATACCAAATTGTGTGCAATGATGTAGCTAGTGACTTATTCCATTTCTATAAAACTCAATACCAATACACGAGTGTATCAATTTACCTATCTTCTTCCTTTAGAAAATATGAACTTAGTTAAATTATTAGTTCTTCTTCACATTATTAGACTATGCATGTTTTCTCCTCTCTATCTAGTGTATATCAACCAGGTACATAGACAGTTTTACTTTTTGAAATATTGTGGAGGTATTATACCCAAGAATTGGTTCACTGAACCATTCTTAGAGAATCACTAAAATCGTGCGACTTTAACATGTTTTGAGTGTTCATAGATCATATTCTTCACAATGAAATAAGACGGTGAAAACAGATATCACATGTATGTTATATTTATACTGTTCAAACTATCATGTCTCCTCCATTTAAAATTTCACCATGTGGGGTAGTGATTTGTATACAACCTTACATTCCATGCACAACCATTCCTTCCACGAACATCCTCTACATCACAAATAACAATTTCCTCCAAAAATAAATCATTCTTCATATATTGTCTCGAATATTATATCCAATGCATTGAACTGGATGGTGCAGGTGCTTTGTAGCCATATTTTTCTTCCGTAGAAAACCATTGCTTCATAGAGAACCTCTTTTCTCCACAAACATCCTTTATTCTCTGGACATAAAATACAATTTCGAATGTGTATCCCATTTTATTTTGAGAGCTACAATGCCCTAAAAAACTCTTTCAATGCACTAAATTTAAGTAATGTATTATTCTATTTTACAGAATTGCTTCATTGAGAAATTTCTTATTTGGTAGAATTTTTCCTCGTGAACTAATTTGTTCTTCCCCGAATTCTTCATGGGGAGATGACCTTAAATAATTAAATTAGCTCAAACATAATGTTGGGATTCGGGTCCTTTATATAGGAAAATAAATCTACAAATTTTGATAATTAGATTTACTCAAAACATAAATTTCAGACAACCATAACTGTGAAATATTCTATATGTTCCACATAACACTTTTATCTATTGTGGCGTATGATTTCATCCACAAACCAAAACCCCTTAAGGTAGCCTAAAAAACCACCTCTCAACCAAAAATGCGGAGCCTACCATAAATGGTTAGCCTCCTGCGAACACCCATCCTCCCGGGTATTATTTTCCCTATGATGTCTACGTATCATGGTTTACGGTCTACATAGAACTGCTATCGGAAAATTTTCCTTTTCCAATTATCATTCACTTTTCCATGTTCCTCCAATTTGGTCCATGAAATGTGCCTTAGTAACACCAACCATATAGAATTGTGGTCTACTTCTTTTACCATGACCCTTATCTATTTTGATTTTAACCATTTATCGATCATATATAATGTTGTATAATTTACTGAGGAATGTATTGTATCTTCCTTATATTCCAACAATATCATTCATTCTAATCAAAACTAAGAAAAATTTGCAATATATTTTCACCTCATTTATTTCATAAGGATTGCATCCCCTATTCTCCAACAAAATTATTATACTTTTGAAATATAAATAAGCAATGAATCATAATATTATACTAGAATAATTATACAACCATGATAATCAGTTGAAAACAAAAACAATCCATACATATGTGGCATCCTGAATTAACTCATTCCCCAATCATTATCTTCTAGAAATTATAATCAGTCTATAGAAGATGATAAACATGTGATCCCAAATACATAGCTCCTGGAAAAAATTGGATTCTTGATGTGATATCCATTGATGATATTTTCCTGTGGAATCATCTATCTCTTTATAAACATGGGATGGCATTATAAGGCCCCAGCCTTAAACCTTACTTAATCTTGAGTTATTACAAGATTACACATTGAGGATCTTTTCGGGTTTAGAGTTTTAGAGAATTAGATCATAAGACTTGCATTACATTCCACATATAAACAAAGTGGTTACATAAAGATAGTATTCTTCATTCCCATCAATGGAAACACATTTAAAATAAAACATGGATTATTTCTTGACACATCCTTGACTCTATCATCTTATCATGTACCTTTCCCTTGACCTGTGAAAAACATTTCAAAAACTTGGGATGAGCATAAAAACTCAGTATGGGTTATAAAAAAAACATGGAAAGGAAACATGAATTCATATATACATAAGAATGAAATCATACTTTACCCATAAAACATAGGCACTTTAACATACCTCATAAAATCATGAATAAATCATAGAAATCATAAGACATAAAGGTAACTTGAGGCATTCATAACATTCTTACATAGGGAGTAACCCTCTTTGTTACGTTTGGAATACCCATCACAGTATATTCCCTAAAATCTCTTCGGAGAAACCTTAACGTTTCACTCCTTCGCGTTACCCAATGCATTGGAGAGCTATATCGGGGTCACCCGCCCATGGTTTATCACGGAACTACCCGTCTTCATAATAATGCCCAAGAACCATAACATAATCATATCACATAAAACATGCATAAAGGAAACATAACATTTCCACATTTCAATCACGAGATATCAATACAACACATTGATATAATAAAAACATTATGAAAACCATTTTCAATACCAAAGTAAAAGAAAAGTAAAACATGGTATTTATTTTTCTTTTAAAAAGAAGGTATGGCTTGTAGAGGAAGCCGAAACTCAAATAACGGTTACGACAGCGGAGAAGTCGTTGTCGCCGCATACATACGACAAAAACATTCCCTTTTGTCGTTTAGTAAACGCCTCGTATAAAAAAGATTTCTTTTGAATAAATGTAAAAGTCAAAGGGGTTTATACACCGTATAAAAGAAAGTTGTGTATAAAATAAAATATGCCTCAACGAAAGGAGATTGAGACGAAGTCCCATACAAAGATAATTTTTAAAATAAAATAGATATATTATGTGCATTCTCTATAAGTACACATAAATAAAGTACAAATACAAGATATGACATAATAATATAATGACATACTTTGAAAGTACGAGATTAACCCAAAGAATGGAAATTGGGTTAAGAAGTTCCCATACCTCGTATCTGGCTTGACCCGACCGTTCTTTAAACTCCTGAATAATAAAATTTAGTTAATCTCTACTTGATTATGAATCTTTTCCAAGTTCATTATTCCTTTTATACCATGTTATGAACATCATGTAATCATTTAAGTTAATAATGTTCATTTTGTCGGTATTTGGTTCTTAAGTCAAAAATAGACTTCTTACACTTACATGTTGTTAATTTGGTCAATGTTTCATTATATCCAGAATAGTATTCATGATGTAGATATCATATATGTCATATATATCCAGTACATACATGTATTTAAAATATTACATAATCATTTAGAGGTAAGAAATGAAATGCACCGTTCATGGAGACGGTAAGCCGTACGTACGCATGAACGCTACTTTCATTTCTTTGTCATATTAATGGAATTATAACTAAATGAGAGGTATGTATATTTTAATTCCAGAATTATATTCATCATTTATATATATCATTAATTATATATATCCGTTATATACATGTACTTTTAATAATACATTACATTTGGGGATAAGAAATGAAATGCACCGTTCATGGAGACGGTAGTCCGTACGTACGCATGAACGCTACTTTCATTTCTATCTCATATTTTAATGGAAATAAATGATAATGATATATATAGGTATATTATAATTCCAGTATAACATCATGTATAATATCATTAACTTTATCCTTTACACATCCCACATATGGTATTAATGAATCAAATCACTTTTAGGGGGCGGTAGTCCGCACTTCCTAAAATGAAGATATCGCGTATACCCATAATGGAAATCATAAAGGTATGCCAAAAATGAAAAAAACATAAGCTTAAGGAAAACATAAACATATTATATATCATATATAAAAATAGTGACATCATAATGGCCACCTTTGAAGGTGTTAAATGAGTATTGAACAATCATCGTTTCGGGAGGCAGAATTTCGCCATCCACGGAAACCGTATGTTCTTTAACCATTTGATGTAGTTTTGTGAGAGTGTAGCTCAAATAAATCTTATAAAAACATCCTAGTATATTGATGATACTGGTGTTGTTACAAAAGATGTATATAAAAAGAGTTTAGGGGGTTGGAGAAGCAAAATAAAACAAATGAACATTAGAGAATGAATTACCTTAAAAAGTGTAACTCCTTTTGGTTTGAGCCTAAAGGCTTCCTTTGAAAGGCTTCATCCCAAAGGGAATCCTCTAGGATGAGGATAGGAATGTGGAGAGAGCAAATGGGCAGGGGTTGGCCGAGCCAAAGGCTTGAAGAGTGTGTGAAATGAGGTAGAGGTGGGGGCCTTTTATAAGGGGAGAGGAGGGGCACTTTTGGAAAGTTAAGAAACATTACATTATTTGAAAATGTGTTTCGGTTTTAAAAGGTCCCACATTGATAGAATTCGTGGATAAGGTTATAAGGCATCGAAATCCACTCATCCAATTGGTTTTGGACTTGTGTAGTTCATAGATTTTATATTATCTTTCCATTTTATTTAAATCGTCAAATAATGATGTCATCGCTGCATCATTATTATGTCATAAATAATTAAATTTATGTAATGTATAAAAATTATAAAAAAAATACTATGATATAGGAAATCTTTTTATCTTTCCAATGACTATTTATAATCAAAATTTGGACTTGTATAACCCTACTTTAAAATTGTTTTTGTAAAACATATTATGTTTGTGTCATTTTCACTTTAACATTAAATAAAAAGTAATTTATGTCATTTCCCAACAAAAGTGGATCCATGGGGTCCCCAAGTTAGGTCATGGATTGTCTTGGTCGGTCATGACACAACCAATGAGTTTGGGACATGTGTCTAGGTCATTTTATATTATTAAAGTATTATTTATACCTTAAACTACACTAATTACCACTAATCGCGATTAAAAACTTAATAAGTTACTATTCACCAAAAAATTATTTTAATCTCATTGAACCAAATTTTACTTCTTAATGACAACCATGTATGTCGGATTTTCAAAATTCAACACACATTAGTGGTAAAATTTCATTTAACCGAAAAATCAGTTTGCTTGATTACCACTTAGTGGTTTCACTGTTCATCAAAAATTGAAGTTTTTCAGAAAATTACCAAAAATTCACCCTAAGCTATATTTGATATTCCGAATTCAAAAATGAAGTCCATTTTACAAAATTCAAATCATATAAGTCACATTAATTAATTTAATAATTAATTCCCGCTGCCAGAGCAAATAGCGTGTTTTTACAAAACAATAAGTATCAAAAGATTGACACCAGTTTAAGACTAATTTCAAATAGAAATTGATTCCAATGACCACCATTGGATAAAATGGTAAAAATATATTCATATTACACATTAAGACCAAATCAAAAGATAATCTAATCATATAAATAAATTAGATTAAAAAGCAGTTTTGATGTAAAATGCAGTATTTTTCACTATTCATAAAAAAATGAACCTTGTCAGAAAAATACCAAAAATTCACACAAAGTAAATTTTGATGTCCCAATCATAAAGGATAAGTTTATTTTGACAAACATAGTTTATAAAATTGTCAAAATATAGATTCAAAAATGGTTTTCCATCAAAAGGCAGTAAAACAATATTTTAAGAATATTAGTGTATTCCATGCATAAGATTGTATTTATTTTCATTTTAAGCCTCTATGACACTATCTTAATCATTAATAGACATAGATAAAAATATCTATTATTCATTACTTACTTGGGATGTTACATCCTTCCCCCCTTTAGAAAATTGTGTCCCCGCAATTTATTTACTTATCAAATAAATGAGGGTACTTATCCCTCATTGCATTTTCGGATTCCCATGTTGCCTCTTCAATCATGTGGTTTTTCCACAAAACCTTTACCTGCTTAATCACCTTATTCCGTAACACTTGCTCCCTGTGGTCAAGAATCTGGACCGGTTGTTCCTCATAAGATAGGTTCTCTTCCAGCTGAACTACCTCTGGACTCAAAACATGATATGGATCTAGCATATACTTTCTCAACATCGAAACGTGAAAAACATTGTGTACCTGAGATAAACTCGGAGGTAAAGCCACTCGGTATGCAACTGATCCAACTCTCTCCAGAATTTCGTATGGTCCAATGAACCTTGGACTCAACTTTCCTTTCTTACCAAATCTCATCACACTTTTCCAAGGAGAAACCTTGAGAAAAACATGATCACCTACCTCGAAAGATAGATCCTTCCTCCGGTTATCCGCATAACTCTTCTGCCTGCTCTGAGCTGTTCTCATGTGCTTCTGAATCAGCTGAACTTTTTCTGCCATCTCTTCTACCAATTCTGGTCACATCAACTTCCTTTCACCCACTTCATCCCAGAAAGTTGGAGTTCGACACCGCTTCCCATATAATGCCTGAAATGGTGCCATCTGTATACTAGAATGAAAACTGTTATTATATGAAAACTCATCCAAAGAAAGATGTTGGTCCCAACTTCCCTGATAATCCATAGAACAAGCTCGTAGCATATCCTCCAATGTCTGAATTGTTCGTTCTGACTGCCCATCTGATTGAGGATGAAAAGCTGTACTAAAATTTAATTCAGTACCCAACGACTTCTGAAAGCCTTTCCAAAAGTTAGAAGTAAACCTGGGATCACGATCCGATACAATGGAGAGAGGAACTCCATGTAACCTGACTATCTCTTTAAGATACAAATGGGAAAGTTGATCTAGATAGAAAGTATCTCGTATAGAAAGGAAATGAGCAGATTTAGTCAAGCGATCAACAATAACCCAGATTGCATTATTACCTCGAGATGTCTTCGGTAATCCAACAACAAAGTCCATGGATATATTCTCCCATTCCCACTCTGGAACTGGTAAAGGCTGAAGCATCCCTTTCGGTAACTGCCGCTCTGCTTTAACCTGTTGACAAGTCAAACACTTCACAGTAAAATCAGCAATATCTCTTTTCATTCCATCCCACCAGTAATACTCCCGCAGATCTCTATACATCTTAGTACTGCCCGGATGAACTGAAAACGGAGAACTATGAGCTTCACATAACAACTCTCTCTTCAACTGTGAATCACAAGGCACACATAACCTCTTCACAAACCTCAAAACACAAACACAAACTTATCCAAGAACTCATGGAAAATTTTATTCATAAGGTCCATGAATACAGCAGGTGCATTGGTTAACCCAAAAGGCATAACTACAAATTCATAATGGCCATATCTAGTACGGAACGCAGTCTTCGGAACGTCTGCTTCTTTTACATTCAACTGATGGTACCCCGACCTCAAGTCAATCTTCGAAAAATACTGAGCTCCCTGGAGCTGACACCACTTCATTCGATGGCCCAACATCTGCTGAAGTAGTTGCAAAGGATTTCACCACCCCTTTCTTCTTGTAGTTTAACTGCTTCCCATCACTCAAGCTCCTTGTCGGACACTCGTTTGCATAGTGACCCATCTCATTGCACTTATAACATTTCACTAACTGTAAATCAAATTTATTCTTACCTTCACCTTGATCCTTTTCAGTGCAATCACGAGCCTTATGTCCCATCTTACCACATCGGTAGCACTTTCCAGAATTCAGAAGACATTCCCCAGCATGCCTTTTGCCACATTTATCACAAACTGGAAACTTAGTTCTCTTACCATCAGACTTTTTTGAAGAATTCTTACCTTTCTCATGCCACCTCGGTCTCTTCTTCTACTGGTTGTTATAGAAAACTTGGTCATCAGCAAACTCCATTTCCACCTTCTCAGCACATCGAACAAGCTTTTCATAACTTTTAAACTCACGAGAAGCTAATGCCCTTCGATACTTTGGCTTTAATCCTGAGTAAAAACGATTGATTTTACTATCAAGGTCTCGGATAAAATTTGGAGCATACCTTGCCAATCGAGTGAACCTTTCTTCATAGGAAGCCACTGAGTCTTCCTCATGCCTCAATTCCAAGAATTGCTTTTCCATCCTAAGTCGAACAGCCTTAGGAAAATACTTCTCAAGAAACATACCTTTGAATTCATCCCAGTCAAGAGCATCAATCTCATCGGCGTCCCTGATATTTTTAACCATAGACCACCACTGATCTGCCTCACCCTCCAAACGATAAATAGCAAGACTAACCTTTTGATTGTCTGAACATCCCATGACATCAAAAATCTTCTCCAGTGATTTAATCCACCCTTCAGCTTGCACAGGGTCAGATGATCCTCTGAATGATGGTGGATGTTGCCTCATGAAATGTTCCACCACTGACATGTTCCTCTGCGGTTGATCTGGCTGATCTCGTGCATGGTTACCACCACCATTTATAGCCTGAGTCAACTGTGCCATTACTGCAACAAACTGTTCAGTTCCGATTCCGACCATCTCAGGTTGCTGATTTGGAAGGTTGTCTTCCTCCTGATATCGTCCCAACATAGATGCTTTGTTTCCTCTGCGGAAAACCATTCTGAACACCGAAATATCTTAGGCGAAGCAACATGGTAATCTGTAAATGCTGTATCATTTAAATCATATTATAATTTAACACTTTTCTAACTCCTAAAGTTGTCTAGACCGACCTCTGATACCAACTATAAGGCCCCAGCCTTAAACCTTACTTAATCTTGAGTTATTACAAGATTACACGTTGAGGATCTTTTCGGGTTTAGAGTTTTAGAGAATTAGATCATAAGACTTGCATTACATTCCACATATAAACAAAGTGGTTACATAAAGATAGTATTCTTCATTCCCATCAATGGAAACACATTTAAAATAAAACATGGATTATTTCTTGACACATCCTTGACTCTATCATCTTATCATGTACCTTTCCCTTGACCTGTGAAAAACATTTCAAAAACTTGGGATGAGCATAAAAACTCAGTATGGGTTATAAAAAAACATGGAAACGAAACATGAATTCATATATACATAATAATGAAATCATACTTTACCCATAAAACATAGGCACTTTAACATACCTCATAAAATCATGAATAAATCATAGAAATCATAAGACATAAAGGTAACTTGAGGCATTCATAACATTCTTACATAGGGAGTAACCCTCTTGGTTACGTTTGGATTACCCATCACAGTATATTCCCTAAAATATCTTCGGAGAAACCTTAACGTTTCACTCCTTCGCGTTACCCAATGCATTGGAGAGCTATATCGGGCTCACCCGCCCATGGTTTATCACGGAACTACCCGTCTTCATAATAATGCCCAAGAACCATAACATAATCATATCACATAAAACATGCATAAAGGAAACATAACATTTCCACATTTCAATCACGAGATATCAATACAACACATTGATATAATAAAAACATTATGAAAACCATTTTCAATACCAAAGTAAAAGAAAAGTAAAACATGGTATTTATTTTTCTTTTAAAAAGAAGGTATGGCTTGTAGAGGAAGTCGAAACTCAAATAACGGTTACGACGGCGGAGAAGTCGTTGTCGCCGCATACGTACGACAAAAACATTACCTTTTGTCGTTTAGTAAACGCCTCGTATAAAAAAGATTCCTTTTGAATAAATGTAAAATTCAAAGGGGTTTATACACCGTATAAAAGAAAGTTGTGTATAAAATAAAATATGCCTCAACGAAAGGAGATTGAGACGAAGTCCCATACAAAGATAATTTTTAAAATAAAATAGATATATTATGTGCATTCTCTATAAGTACACATAAATAAAGTACAAATACAAGATATGACATAATAATATAATGACATACTTTGAAAGTACGAGATTAACCCAAAGAATGGAAATTGGGTTAAGAAGTTCCCATACCTCGTATCTGACTTGACCCGACCGTTCTTTAAACTCCTGAATAATAGAACATAGTTAATCTCTACTTGATTATGAATCTTTTCCAAGTTCATTATTCCTTTTATACCATTTTATGAACATCATGTAATCATTTAAGTTAATAATGTTCATTTTGTCGGTATTTGGTTCTTAAGTCAAAAATAGACTTCTTACACTTACATGTTGTTAATTTGGTCAATGTTTCATTATATCCAGAATAGTATTCATGATGTAGATATCATATATGTCATATATATCCAGTACATACATTTATTTAAAATATTACATAATCATTTAGAGGTAAGAAATGAAATGCACCGTTCATGGAGACGGTAAGCCGTACGTACGCATGAACGCTACTTTCATTTCTTTGTCATATTAATGGAATTAAAACTAAATGAGAGGTATGTATATTTTAATTCCAGAATTATATTCATCATTTATATATATCATTAATTATATATATCCGTTATATACATGTACTTTTAATAATACATTACATTTGGGGATAAGAAATGAAATGCACCGTTCATGGAGACGGTAGTCCGTACGTACGCATGAACGCTACTTTCATTTCTATCTCATACTTTAATGGAAATAAATGATAATGATATATATAGGTATATTATAATTCCAGTATAACATCATGTATAATATCATTAACTTTATCCTTTACACATCCCACATATGGTATTAATGAATCAAATCACTTTTAGGGGGCGGTAGTCCGCACTTCCTAAAATGAAGATATCGCGTATACCCATAATGGAAATCATAAAGGTATGCCAAAAATGAAAAAAACAGAAGCTTAAGGAAAACATAAACATATTATATATCATATATAAAAATAGTGACATCATAATGGCCACCTTTGAAGGTGTTAAATGAGTATTGAACAATCATCGTTTCGGGAGGCAGAATTTCGCCATCCACGGAAACCGTATGTTCTTTAACCATTTGATGTAGTTGTGTGAGAGTGTAGCTCAAATAAATCTTATAACAACATCCTAGTATATTTATGATACTGGTGTTGTTACAAAAGAAGTATATAAAAAGAGTTTAGGGGGTTGGAGAAGCAAAATAAAACAAATGAACATTAGAGAATGAATTACCTTAAAAAGTGTAACTCCTTTTGGTTTGAGCCTAAAGGCTTCCTTTGAAAGGATTCTGCCCAAAGGAAATCCTCTAGGATGAGGAGAGGAATTTGGAGAGAGCAAATGGGCAGGGGTTGGCCGAGCCAAAGGCTTGAAGAGTGTGTGAAATGAGGTAGAGGTGGGGGCCTTTTATAAGGGGAGAGGAGGGGCACCTTTGGAAAGTTAAGAAACATTACATTATTTGAAAATGTGTTTCGGTTTTAAAAGGTCCCACATTGATAGAATTCGTGGATAAGGTTATAAGGCATCGAAATCCACTCATCCAATTGGTTTTGGCCTTGTTTAGTTCATAGATTTTATATTATCTTTCCATTTTATTTAAATCGTCAAATAATGATGTCATCGCTGCATCATTATTATGTCATAAATAATTAAATTTATTTAATGTCTAAAAATTATAAAACAATTACTATGATATAGTAAATCTTTTTATCTTTCCAATTACTATTTATAATCAAAATTTGGACTTGTATAACCCTACTTAAAAATTGTTTTTGTAAAACATATTATGTTTGTGTCATTTTCACTTTAACATTAAATAAAAAGTAATTTATGTCATTTCCCAACAAAAGTGGATCCATGGGGTCCCCAAGTTAGGTCATGGATTGTCTTGGTCGGCCATGACACAACCAATGAGGTTGGGACATGAGTCTAGGTCATTTTATATTATTAAAGTATTATTTATACCTTAAACTACACTAATTACCACTAATCGCGATTAAAAACTTAATAAGTTACTATTCACCAAAAAATTATTTTAATCTCATTGAACCACATTTTACTTCTTAATGAAAACCATGTATGTCGGATTTTCAAAATTCAACACACATTAGTGGTAAAATTTCATTTAACCGAAAAATCAGTTTGCTTGATTACCACTTAGTGGTTTCACTATTCATCAAAAATTGAAGTTTTTCAGAAAATTACCAAAAATTCACCCTAAGCTATATTTGATATTCCGAATTCAAAAATGAAGTCCATTTTACAAAATTCAAATCATATAAGTCACATTAATTAATTTAATAATTAATTCCCGCTGCCAGAGCAAATAGCGTGTTTTTACAAAACAATAAGTATCAAAAGATTGACACCAGTTTAAGTCTAATTTCAAATCGAAATTGATTCCAATGACCACCATTGGATAAAATGGTAAAAATATATTCATATTACACATTAAGACCAAATAAAAAGATAATCTAATCATATAAATAAATTAGATTAAAAAGCAGTTTTGATGTAAAATGCAGTATTTTTCACTATTCATAAAAAAAATGAACCTTGTCAGAAAAATACCAAAAATTCACACAAAGTAAATTTTGATGTCCCAATCATAAAGGATAAGTTTATTTTGACAAACATAGTTTATAAAATTGTCAAAATATAGATTCAAAAATGGTTTTCCCTCAAAAGGTAGTAAAACAATATTTTAAGAATATTAGTGTATTCCATGCATAAGATTGTATTTATTTTCATTTTAAGCCTCTATGACACTATCTTAATCATTAATAGACATAGATAAAAATATCTATTATTCATTACTTACTTGGGATGTTACAGGCAGAGGTGAAAGTCATGGAACATATACACCTTTGGTGTCAAATACCCCGTGATCAACACATGATTACTTGGGTACCTCACCTAAGATGGCCCAAAATATTCCCTTCGATGATTAAGAATACTGGTGAGTAGTGTTTCTAGAATCCTCACATGATATTGATGCCCACTACGACTAATCTCCAAATCGAAGGTTGCATCCGTATCAAGACCCATTAAAATTTCCAAACAAAATAAGTGTAAATTACCATCATCCACTAATATATGACACTGGGAATGAGTTCTATGAAAATTAATTAACTCTACGAGGGTTACTATGTGACAAATTTAATAGAGAAATCCATGGAATGGGAACTAACATCACATCATCTCATTTTGATCAAGGGATAGACATCTCCATTGAATGTGATGAAATCCACCAACATTTGAAAAGTAGTAAAGATAAACCACAATGAAACTCTAGTGCATATTCACAAGCATAAAGAAATACCCTGAAAAAAGTTCCATAAACATCTAAAAATGGAAAAAAGCATTGATATGAGTTATAAGATTTCTACTGAGTTATATGATGCTAAACCAATTTATCCAAAAAATACAGAAAAATGATCATGTTTTCTCAATGATAAATTCACTCATATTAATATTTAATTGATATATTTGAGAGGTAATATAATTTTTTGTGATAAAAATAACTTCTTATAGACAATGGTCTGTCTCATTATGGATATTATAAATAATATAATGTTTCCCATTCTAACCATTTTTCATAGAGAATCTGACTAAAAAAATGAAAACATCAAATGTGAAAACAATCAATGGATTCCATTTTTTACATCATCATGTTTTCTTATTAAATATCTTTGAAATTAATACATCATTATTCTTTATATACTGGGGAAGATTATCTTAAAATAATGACATTCATATACAAATGAAAAGGACAATATATTAATTAATATTTGATGTATAAAAAATATATGCTCCTAGAGAATTATGTATGATTTCACATACATGTTTGGATATGATTTGGAATTAGAATAAATTCCTTAAAAAAATCAATAAAAATAGCAATATTTCATATAAAAATATTATCATCCGTGAAAAAAAAATCCTGAAAAACAATATATATAAGTAATGACTGAAATTATTATTATTAGTCTTATACAAATTTTTTAGAGAGAATGAAAAATAAATGTATGTTCATTAAAAAGAAATATTTTTTTTAAAAAATATATCGGCATTAAACATGTATAATGAAATAAATTTCTATAAAATGGGTCCAAAAAAATCCTACTGTGAAATATATTGCCAAATATTTTTAAATTAAAGATTTGGAAGAAAATGTTATTGAAAGAGTATCCCCTCTTATTGATGAATAAAATATATTCTTTTTTATAAGGAAATAAAACATGTTCAAGGAGGTGGACTAAAATTTATTATTTTTTATTCAATAAAGAAATAGATATGGGGGCTCAATGAGCATGAAAAATGATCTAAAAGAAAGGATTATGGATCGTCCTCTCGAGATCCATCCTGATATTTTATAAAATCTTAAAAGTAATATAATTCACATATACTATAAATTATAGTAACTAGACAACCTAAAATACACATTGGATAAATAATTGGGTATTCAATGGTGTGAAAATAAATCATTTATAAGGATATTATTTTCATGAAATTTTTACTCAATACTATTTCGTGATAAGAAAAATCTCAAAAGTGGATCTTGATGATTATTGATTAAAAATTATGGGTAAATTATCTATAGTTTAATGATTTTATTGAAAAACCTTACTCCTATATTAAGAAGGTAATTTAACACTCTCGGATGGATAGGTAACATAGAACATTAATAGAAAAACTTATGCACCATTAACATAATAGGGAAAAAATTATACATGATTAAAATATTTTATAATGGACCATACAAAATATTCGTTCCATTATTGTTATTATAAAAATATTTATCCCAAGAATGTTGTACCATTTAAATTCATAATGTATTAGTCACATAACCACACTCATAATATACAATAACAATACCCACTATTACATTCATTATCCATACTATAATTTCATGGTCCCATTTTACTCCTATATGAATGGGGTTGGGAATATCCTATACATGAAGTTCACCATCATAATTGTCCCATATCAATACCAACATCATTAAATTATTTTTGGAATGGTTAAAATCATGTTATATGTCCCAACATAGATTATAGTCCTAATCAATGGTAAGTAGGATACACATTTTTATCAAAAAATTGTACATGTTTAGGAAATATTATCATTGATTTGGAAGAGGATTTATGTATACCATGGTATGATTATACAAGAATAGATATTGTAGCCTTTGTGTTATTTGGATAGACTACTAATAGAATCATCATGGTAAAGAATCATATAAGTTATTATTAATATTGTTCACATAAAATCATGATTGAATAATAATTAATAAAGATATTGTACCTGATAAGAGATGAAACATCATGTTATATATTTATATTGTTATCCTACGGCCAACTGATTCCAATTTTATTACATGTATACATAATGTAAATTAATACTAACAAAACTTATTATTAAATACTATTCAATTTTCAGGATGAAAACAATGTCATAATGTCCTTGAGTATACATCACATTGATAATGTCCTAGATGTTTTCTGCTATGATGATAACCATGATATTCTATTATGATATTCATAAATACTGTTTTATTGTTGGATAACATAATGTTATGGGAAACATATAACATACACTATCTGGTGAAAGTATGCAATATTTGATCATCGTTATTATCATGAAGATCTTAGATGGTAATAACCAAGATAGTAGATTATATGAACAGACCCAAAAGTTGGAATTCATTATGTTTTGTGTCATTGGGTATTCCCTTATGTGATCTTGTGAAATGTTCCTTAGAATTTATGATTATATTTAATGATTTTCATGACACATTTACATACATTTCATGATGAAATATGAGACAAAATTTGTTCACGGTGAGGTGGGGTATATTGGATGCTTTAGGATTGACATGTTATTAATGTAAAATTCGATGAAGTATTTGTCCCTCTAACGTTTTTGGATGTCTATAGATTATCCCATAGTTTTCAATAGAACTATCGAATTGCATTCGATGTTCATAGTGTGAGGACAATTTTAATTAATATATTCATTGAATGATGTATCATGAATATATGTTGTGACATAGATGTGAAACCATTCTAATGATTTATTTTAAAAAAACGATCATATTACATACTAATCATTTGAATGTGGATGACATCGTTATGATATGAATATAATTATATTTTGTTCCTCGATCCATTACAAGATATTATTATTGGAAATTAGGAAATCCTTCCTTATAACAATGAGATATAATCCTACATGGTCACACGATATGTGTTACCATTGATTTTTATTATAATCAATTTGAATTTTAGTTATTGAATATTTATTATTCTTAATAATGATTAAAAATTATATTCACTTTTTATAGATTTAAATTCTATTATTAATGAAAATTTTGACATTAATATTAAATAATGTGTTCAATAAATCCTAAATATACCATGACCATTTCTAATGAAATATATCAAATTATAACACAGTTAAATAATATTTGTTATTCTATAAGTCAAAATAGGTCATAAAATAATAATAATATTATTATTATTTTGGGGAATGAAGTTTATAAAATATTAGTATATTATCTAAGGGTCTACATTCAATAAAATATTAATTACCATCCAAATAATAGCTCTATAAATAGTTGGTTATTTATTTTGGGTCGGGTGTGATAAACATGATCAGTGCAATCGAAATTTGATACTGTTGTAGACAACAAATTCTATCATGAATCCTCATTCTCTCCCCCTCTCAATAATAGAAAACAATGGTGACATTATATAAAGTCCAAAGGATGAATGGGCCATAAAAATAAAAATAAAAACTCAATTTAAAATTCTATATCCCATAAATAATTAGGAAATTCTTTAAGATCAATGGAAAATGTGTGGATAACCGTTAGAGGGATTATATCCTTATATCATCATAGAAAAAGGAACAAATATTAAAAATTATTATTAGATGATCTATAATCATATTGAATAAATAACCTAAACCCTGGTTTTAGTTTCATCAAATATTAAATAAATTAATTATATATTTGACCACAAATATCCTTTCTTAGGGATTTGTGAAACTATAATAATAAAATAATATTAATATATCACCCACCACCACACACTTTTTCAAATCTCAAAACCAATAAGTTTTGTTAAATAGATAGTAAATTTAAAATTTTATTTATTTAATTAATTTTTGATTCGTACGCAATCGCTATTTAAATTTCATTTAATGTTATTTGATCATTAATCCTATTTAAATTAACATGTTATAAACATATTAAACATGTTCATTAAGGGTTTAATTTTGATAAAGATCTATTACCAAATGAACAATGAATAGATATGTCATCGAGAACTACTGATTTCATGGCCAATAAGAAAGTGTTACATTGTGTGTTCTTGTATGTACACTTTGTGTACCCTATTATGTTTCACCTAGCCATGATGCAGGATACATGACATGCCACACAATTATTACACGTGGTGTATACCTAGATTTTACATACCATGCTAAAAATTGTTTTTGGGTTATATGATACTTTTTGATATACACATCGGTTTGTCTACATTGTTTAGCAGCATATGTCCTACAATCTGTGTGGTCTTAATACACAATTAAAACATTTCAGGCTGAAATTATGTGGTTTTTATGTAATAAATGATAAGTATGTGGTGTACACAATGTGCAGTTTATCAATTTCCATGTTTGAGATATAATCCATGTTATCTAAAAAATAGAAATAGGGATACATGGAATGTTTTTGGAGTGAACACATCATATAGTCTCTCACCCGAGAACATACTAAGTCATTAGACGGGTTTCACGTGTTTGAGAAATATGTATCACAAATCATGATGCTAGTTTATATTCACCGATTAATCAGTCAAGATACATGTATAAGACATAGACACAATTTGTTGATGTAATGTACTCATAATTTAGTCCGATAAACTCAACACACTGAATCACAAGGTATGAGATCCAAATACATAAAAATGGAGTTACACTATATGTACATGTATTGTACACATTGTGTTGTCTCACAGTTATGGGAAATAATTAATTTATATGAAATTTAAAATTTTAACAATAACATATTTATATTTTATTTTCACATTAATTGTTCGACAAATTTATAACGATTTTAAAGAATTATAAATTCTGATTTAATTTATTATAATAAATCTAAAACAATTGGTTCTGTCAATTATTATCAAATAATTATTCATTGATGGTTTTCAAAAAATGAATTTAGATAGTTATTAAGATTAAAAAGAATTATTTATTTAATTCATTTATATAATTATTCAATAAATTTTATCTTTATAATAAATAAAGACTAAGAAAAAAATATTAAACATTACATTTTGTATATTAATTTCTTGTATGTTTGTTCATGGGCATTACTTTGGACATTACATGTGTTCGAAATAATTTAATTTAATTTATTTCATTGGTATGAAATTATTTATTATTAAATTAAATTTTGTGGCCCACTAATCATCCCTCCCCCCATTATTATGTACGACATCTATGTATTGGAATATTTAAGTAATTACATTTAGACAATACTTTTCTTCCCCACACCCACATGTGAGTTTTAAATATTTGTAGTTAATGGTGTTTCGTTCGACACATAGATATGGTTCAACAGAGAACCATAATGATACCAACCCAGGTGTTACAAAGGTGGATAAGTGGAATGTTTAAACCCATTCCATGTTCAGAAACTTATATTGTTTTCACTATATTATATTGTTTACTTAATGTTTCCTCCATAAATAATATATTATATAATGCTTATGAGGGGGTGATTTAAGTATTTAATTATTGATGTCTATGATATTATTTATTTTAAGGATGAAAGGAAAAAATTACTTTAATAAATTAACTGATATAAAAATTTGACAATTTAATAAATTAATTATGAATAAATGTTTTATCTTCCTTGGTTAATTTATTATGTAATGTAAAATTAATATTAAAAAGTAATGTAAATGAAAAAACTATTTAAAATTTATGCCTAATAAATTGAACTCCCTTAATTAAATATTACATCAGACATGGCCTTCAATTAATTTATTAGGAATGAACACCTTAGAACGAAGTGTTTTTTCAACCCTCGTTCGGAAACTTAATTTTAACATGTAGTTTAATGGATAGTTATGGGTTTACTTTAATACAGTGAAAAAACATAAGTATACCATTCTATATTTGATTCAACTTAGAGGAAATTTTATTGGAAATCAAAGATAGTATTACTAGATAGGGGAGTATGATAAATAGATCAAGGAGCTATAAACTCGTAGTGGGGAATGTCCAACCAACCTAAATACATTCGTGTTGCTTGAATTTCCATTAGTGGGTTATGGAAAAGGGTATATAAATATTTTACAATATAATTTTAAATAAATTATATATTTATATTTCGACTATGAGGGATATTATGACATGATAAAATTGTGTGAGATTTAATTATGTAAATAAATTTATTATTTTTCAGATAATTTTTAATCAATAAAAATTACTAATAATATAATATTAAAATTGTATAGTAAAATGTAATGATATCCATTCACACTATCGCTATTATAAATATTGGGGAAAGAAAACCTCTTAACTAGTTGTAAGATTCCAATTTGGTTTTGACATCCTCACATTGTGATATAGAATGAAAAAATATTACATGCACGAATCCATAAAATCCTGATCCACCTACTAAAGAGGTGAGTGATTAAGAGTCTCTTTTATATGAAATACTATTGAAAAATGAGATAACATTCTCTATTTGGTTTTTTCATTGATGTCTAGTGACATCATGTTGTATCATAAAAATGGTTGTATATAGAATGCTTGGGACCCTCTGTGGTATTTAACAAGAGAGAGATAGAAAAGAATGTCTTAAGACATCCAAGGTACTCTTTTAGATCAATCGTGTTGGGGGTTACCCATCTAGGCCTCACATACCAAATCTCATTATCTACATTTATCACCTATTCTTTCTATGGATTATTCTTCCTTGATGAAATAGGAACCAACATTATTCTAGTAAAACACTTTAGAGTATCTCCTACATTGTTATGAGTTTAAGGATGAATAACATTGATAAGTATCAATCAAATACTATCTATATTATTCACCATTTAGACATGGATAAAAATCATGAAAAATCATTCCACCCTTATGGTGACCAAATAGAAAATTCAATTGATTAGATTTAAGAAAAAAATATTCTTCATAAACTACAATGAATTGGACGATTAGCGGGAATGGTAGATAATAATATACTTTCTATATCACATGTTGCAGGAAGTTCCACTATATAAAAAACTACACCCATCCAATGAATCAAGGGGAAGTATTAGGCATATTGTTTTTCGAGAGAAAAATATTTTTTCTACAAATTGGGTTTTATATACAATGTGGGGTGATAACATATGTTTTAAAATACATTAACCATGTAATAAAAATTGATAATGATACTACATAAAATTAATTATACCACTCCCAACATTTGCATCATCAACTAGGTCTGATAAATGAAAATAACATAACTAAATTATAAAAATATTGATATTTATATGGGTTTTAATGAAAAGCACTTTCATTGTGACACATATGTTTACAAGGTAGAATGGAAAAATCCCTATTTAGTGGAAAACATTACAGGAGAAAAGAGATTAACGAATAATTTCATGCAGTGTGTGTGGACCATTTCCTATTAAGGCAAGTTGTGGGTACTCATTTTTCATAAATTTAAATGATGATTTTAGATGATGTTCATATGTATGCATAGTGTGGAAAAAGTCAAATTATATTGATAATACCATGGAATAGAAAAATAATGTTGAGAAAAAATAGTAATAATTTTATGAAATTTTTCTTAGACCATGGGGTAATATATTAATCAATACCTCATTTATTACATAGATGATTTTTTGATCCTATGTCAATACAATCCTCCTTATACCCCTCCGTGAAACTATCTAAGAGAAAGGAGGAACAATGCCTTTGATTAAATTGTGTGATTAATGATGAGTCAGGAATGTATTCCATTATCCATTTCAGGATATGATTTATAAATATGAGAAAAAAATACTAAACCAACATTCAAATGAAGTGTTAGAAATTATAACATACAACTTATGGAATAGAATTACACCTATGTTTTCATAATTATATTTGTGGGTTTGTGAAAAAAATTTATAGACCTATTCAAGAAACAAAAATGATCCCCAATGTACAAAGTGTACCATTATAAGATAATTTAAATAAAGAACAAGATGTTACCTATATGATCCCTCAGAAAAAAGTTAATATTCACAAGAAATTCTATATTATGTGAAAGGGAGTGGCTCACTAAAAGTGCAATTTGGAGCAATGTAGACATTGATAATGTTGAGGCTCAAGTTATATAAGATATGACATCAGAATAGATTCAACAAAGACTCATGGAAGAATAAACTATTCAAGAGAGATAAAAACTACATATCAGTACATGATATGTTGGAGGACCAAAATAGTACGCTGTTTTATTTAATGGGGATGGAAAAAAATTATTTTTTTGGTACAATGATCCTCTATACAACAAGGAATTTATAATTGTGACATATGTTTTTAAGTGGTAGGAATCCTTGGATTCTGAAATGGATTCCACTTACCAAAAAATATTTGGATTTTGGTATATCTTACAGTGGATGTAAATCATATTGGCTATAGATGGGTATTAAAGAAGAATCTAGAAATTGATAGATATGTTAGTACCTATAATTCATGGATGGTTTCAAATGGGTTTAAACAACATCAATTAATTGATAATGAAGAAAAAATTTTACATGTTGAAATACATAAATCCATCAGAATTCTACTTTCCATTCGGACATACCATGACTATGATATTTGAAAATGGGTTTAAAAATATCCTTCCTTGATGGGTACATTCATTTATATATCTATATGAGATAACCTAAATATTGTTTTGACTCCAATGATGACTTGAATATATTTAATTCACAAAAAACCCATTTATTGTGAAAATGAATAATATGAGTTTGAGAAAATTCATTTTGATGGATAAATAAAGAAATTTGGTTTTATAATGATTAAGTGTGATCATTTGGATTATAAATGGTTTTTTCAGAGAGAATTTTTTTCTTATTAGAATATTATAATGTCAAATTACTAATATTAAATG
Source organism: Viscum album (assembly GCA_963277665.1). Classification (NCBI taxonomy): domain Eukaryota; kingdom Viridiplantae; phylum Streptophyta; class Magnoliopsida; order Santalales; family Viscaceae; genus Viscum; species Viscum album. The sequence continues at coordinate 258,072,645 of OY728125.1, read as the reverse complement.
ATATAGAAGTCTTGAAATATCTTAGGATGTGGTTGGATTAATCCTTTTCTATGATTGAAAAGGGTGGGGAAGTATATATAGTTGGGATCAGGATCCATCATGATAGAATGAATCGGTTTCTTGACCTAATTCAATGTTCATATATTGAAAAGATACTAGATAGATTTAGTATGTAACAATCCCATAGGGTATTCATTAAAGTGTCATATGGAATTCATATTTCAAGTAATTTGGGTCTTAAAAACATGAGGATTGAAATAGAATGATTGGGATTCTATACACGTGAGAAATTAGGCCAGTCATGTATTATATTCAATATAATAAACTAGAAGATTCTTACACATTACTAGTGGTAGGATGAAATGATGTTAATATAGTTGACCAAAATTGGATCATAGTCAATACTATCCTTACGAATCTGATGTGTGGTAAGGATATAATCTTGGATTATGGAGAAGATTAAGAGCTAATCATTATAGTATTAAAAGAGGACAGTATGAAAAATGAACTTGATGATATGGAATCACAAATAAGATAAATATTTACTCTAAACAGAGGTGTTGTGAGTTAGATGAGATTATTTTATAATATAATCATAGATTCTATATTATATTCCATGTATATTTTGTCTTCTAAGTAATCTAAATAAGCAACGTGGATGTGAAACTTAATGGATGTTCTTGAAGTTGTAAATAAAACTAAAGTTCATATCACATTATATTGAGATAATAACATATTGATGGATCAAAAAAAAGATCTAAGATCACATTAGTTAATGGAGAACATACTTCATAAGTATCACCTCTTGACAGATTTTTCTCAAAGAGGTGTGGTTTTATTAAGTAAAATTACTTGGAATACAATTTGGAATACCCCTTGACTAAATCCTTAAATTTGTAAAAAAATATTATAACATGGTGTCTTGAAGTCTAAAAGTCATAGGTATTTATCCCTTTTCCATGTGGAAGCCTATTGGATATGGTTTCCTTGGAACAACTGTATGTACTATGATTAATTATATATTCAAGTTATTGAAAATTAATAAAACATCTTATTACATATTTGTCATTGGTCTTGATGACTCTAATGTAATAATTTCCTTAGTTATATGCAACATTTATAATTTCCTACATGTTCCCCACAATTTTAAGAACCATTGTGATCTATGTAAATATTCTTAAATAATGACCTCTGATTGGATTACATTGTAAGATGGGACACATAGTACACATACTGTCTGGTGAAACTACTCGTAGGACAGTGGGTATTTTAATTAATAAGTTCACAGTATGTAATCTCCAAGTCGGTAGATCCAGAAAACAGACCTACAAGTAGGAATATCCATATGTTTTATTGTAATAAAATATTCTTATATGTATATGTGTTTAATTAAGTTTTGTCTTTAATATTATCATCAATGCATGTCATGATGAACATAGATAAATTTTATAACAAAAACTGTGATAACATATGGTCATGGTGAGTTAGGATATGTTGGGTTCATCTTGGTTGACATTTCATTAATGGGTAAGTCGATAAAGGATTTTCCCTTCCAATTTTATGGAATTTGATAAATTTTCCCTTTGATTAGGATATAAGTTTCACATTAAAATTTGTAGAGATAATGAAAAAATATGTTTATTCTAGGTAGTAAAATAATGTGGAATTTAGAAAAGAGGTTGATGATGCGCATTTTCAACCTGACTAATGAATTATTACAAAATGTGATTATATTACATAGTGAGAATTTCTATGTGCTTTTCATCATTGTGACATTATGTTCTTTCCATTGGGTGCACTGTCCCATCGCTATACAGTAATATCAGACATTAGGAAATATCTTCTAATGATAATGATAAATAATCCAAGAGGTAAACACATTAAAAGTTACCAAAGACACAATTGAAATGTATTTTAATTTGATTAATTAATAATATATTATTTTCAAGGATGAGGGATAATTTTTTTCACATTATATTGATTTCAAATATTTATTGATGAACAAAATATTGAAATTAAGTATTAATTCAAGAGTTCAATAAATTATAGGGGTGTTTTAATTAAGGAAGACTATGTCCAGTGACAAATTGTAAATAAAAATATGGTTAAATGATATTCGTTATAACACTAGTTGGCGCATGACAAAAAATATTAATTATATTGTTATTATTATTATTATGTGAAATGGGTAATATTAAAGGTTATTATATATATGATGTAAGAAATGAAATTAAATAATTATTTTAACTAAAACCATAGATCAATGAAAATATTTTTATTTCTATTATTTAGTTTGTCAAAATATGGATCATTTAATTGAAAATGTCAGTTGTTGTGCACAATGAAATTCCTCTCGAATCCTCCTTTAATAACCCTCTCAATAATGATAAATGAAATAGATATTCCTTAAAGACTGAAGGACGATTAATAACTATAAGAAATGGAATATAATCAATTCACCATGCAGAGATCTAGATAATGTTTAGCGTAACTTGGATATCAAGGAAGCAGATGTGGATCCTCACTAAATGGATTCTATTCATTGATCCTCATATTGTAATGAAGGGAATATGAAAGGGTCATTTCATACAATCAATATTCATAGAAAACAAAGATCCTTATATAGATTTTTTTTCTTTTTATATTAAATAAATTAATTATATATTTTATGTGTAAGATCCGTACTCATGGTTTTTATAAACATTAAAATTAATGTAAATTTTAAAATTTCTCCCACCACTGCTTTCTTTTATTATTTCAAGAACCAACACTATCATGATATGAATAAAAATAATCAAGATATGAAATATAAATTTATTGTAATCCCCAATCCACAATTTCCCATAATCAGTGCATTATTTTATTTTATTTCCATGGTTATAATAAATCAAATCCCGAAGGACTAAAAATTTAGTATCCTTAAAAAAAATAGATACAAATATAAGTTTTATATTATATATTTAAATGAGAAAAATATAGTGTTTCCTTTGAAAACACCCATATTTCACATATTGTCCTTGTAGGTTAGTCATAATATACTTCTTCACATCATGGAAAAAAGGGAAGCATTAGAAATGGGCGAGATCAGATACTCAGTAAGGATAAACAATATAGCAGAATTTATCATAAATATGAATAAACTATTCAAGAAGTGTATAAAATAGAAAACAAGCTTTTTAAACATAATATTCATAATAATATAGAATGAATAAATAAAAAAGATACATTTGAACATTTATATTGATATTCTACTAGTTGAAAAATCACATGCAATATCAATAACTAATCTCATATTGAGAGAATGTATAATGTCATACATCATAACAAAACTAGAAGGGCCTCGTGACAAGACCATCCATAAATGGGGAAGAACACAAACCAGTTTGTATCATGAAACCTATAGATGCATATATGGGCTATAACGGGCCCCGCATGTCAATTCCTATGTCCAATACATTCCTCATATGAAATTGAAGAAACATAATGTAAAACTTCATATTAAAAATATCATATTAAATGTAAATACTTTAACCATAAACCACGAATGGTATAAAAATATCATATCCATAGTAAGAAATATCATAAAACCTTCAGTAAAATATGGATGATTGTATAATAAATTAACCAAAATCAAGAATAAAATATATCAAAGGATGTTTAAATAGATGAAAATATTCTAAGAAAATCGTTAAAACACTTTGAGATAAATATCCGTTTTTACATTGAAATCATTTAAATGTCACTCACTTTAAATAGAAAATGATTATTTTTAAAATAAAATTGTATTCTTGTGGGGGATGAATCAAAATATTATGTCAATTGACAGTGGAAAATATCAACTCATACCATATATGATATGAAAACATTGTTTCCTTAATTTTTTAAAAAGGACATAAATTACCTTGTTTGAAAAAAGATAGAATGATTCCTTTAAAAATGCATTAGAAAAACCCAAACATGGAAAAAAGAATACAAAACATTGTCTATCCGATGTTGAATTACATGATTAGAAAAATTTACATAGGTGTTAAATATTTCCTAGTAGATACTTATGTATAAACGACATACGATAATAATGAGGTTGTGAAATTAACCCTTACCTTGTACGTTCCCTTAGGTTAGGGTGTGTGAACATCTTATATAACAGTTAAAGTGTGTTATTAAATTTTAATTGAACCATATACATATTTATGATATCATATATGATCCCCTTATATCGTTTTGTTAATAATATTTCAGTATTACCATTGTTTGAGGACTTAATTGCTTTATTTGACAATGTATAATTTGTTCTATAAGTCATGTTTCTTATGAATATGATGTATTTTAATTTTTTAATAATATTATAAAGATCATAATTATTATTTTTAATCATAATGTAAATTTTATAATCATTCTTCAATGGTTAACATGGAGAATGAATCTCATCGCGTCGTAGAGACAGTAGGTCGTACGTATGAAAGAGAGACAATATCATTCCCTTGATTGTTAAATGGTATGGAATTGGCTAGTATATTAATCATGCAAACATAATTATCATGTTATAATAATTATTTATATCCATTATACTCCTAATTACACCCATCCAAATAAATTAGTGTTGATTAAAAAATTACACCATGACGTGGAGATGGTATGCCCTATGTACACACACACAGTGATAAAGTTATTCATAGGATGGACAAAAGTTGGAAAATGGTTGTCCCATAAGAATAATAAAATTAACGAATATAGATTATACTTTAGTTAATACCTTACTATGGAATCAAAATAGTGGAGGAAGTAAAATAAAAAATAAATTGAATTGAGTTGGTCAAATAATTATCTCTTCTTTGAACGTCTCGTTTTTGATTTGCACAAAAGAACTCCATAGGATGGATTTACACTAAATTTATAGAGTCTAGGAAGAAGTTAATAAAGATGGTAGGGGATGTGGGAATGGTTTTGTAATGAAATAGGTCTATAAACGTGTGAATAAAAGGGAAATATATGTTCTCTTTTATAGTAGAGAGGAGGGGCACTGTTGGAAACTACAAAACTATTAAATTATTATAAATTTTTTAAAAATTTAAAATATTTAAAAAAAATGAGTTATTTAAAGGATAAGATGAGTATGCATCACAATAAAATAAACTAATTTTTTCAGACAAGTTTAGGTCAAAAAATAAAACTTATCTTATGGATTTAACCCTTACACAAACAGTTTAACTCTTACTGTGTTTGCTTGTATTTTTATAATATAGGTTTATTATATTTACAATAAAATGACAAAGAACCCTAATTGTACCATTTATGATATATTTGACATTAAAATATTTAGTTTTCGGAGACTTATATTTTTATGAATTTTATGACATTTAATAAAAATATTATTGATTTTAATGTATCATTTATGTCAATTTGGATACTATACAATTTTTTCATTTTTTATAATATCATACAAACATGATAACATTGAACCAATACAATATATATTTCAATAAAATTTATATGTTGTATATAAAATTCTTTCATGTCATTAATTAAGTCAAAATTAAATTAATTTTAATATTTTCATTATTATTTTATTGATTTTTCTTCAATAATGATACTACTGCATCATTATTGTATCACAATTAAATTTAATTAATTATTTCCTAAAATAATAAATAAATTACCATTATTTGGATAAGCATATTATATTACTAAATACTATTTATAGTCAACCATATCAATTTTATAACCTCATATTAAAAATGATATAGTGATAAATATTTTAATATGACATTTTTAAATCTTCTTTAAATATAATATACTGAATGTCTTAATCTTACAAAATTAGATTAAAAGGAATCATATTTTTTAAATAAGGATTATTTTGGTAAAAAAACATATCCAATTAAATTAGGAAAAGTGTTAGGGTAATAATATATTATTATAATATTATTTTACATTTAATTTCCCTATTCACCATTAATAGTGGTAAATAAAATCCAAAAGTTACTGTTAACCAAAAATTATTTTGAACCTATTATATTTTTTTCATATTATTACAAAAATGTATATCCTTTTTTTGAAATTCAATTCACATATGCGGTAAAAGTATGTTTAATAAAAATCTTATAGATGTGACTAGAAGGCGGGTAAAAGAGTCGTTCAAATGTTAAACAATTTTTAATATCTAATTATATTATAATATGATTATAATGAACTATATTGGATTAATATATGTATTATTTAACTAATGTGACATTAAAATAAATTTACAATTAAATAATTATTTGTATTAAGTAGCCAATTTTTATCAACAATGCAGTATTTTTTACTATCTATTAAAAATAGAAAATTTTCATAAAAATAAAAAATATTCACCGTAAGCTAATTTTGATATTCTATATTCAAATAGAATCCTATTTCGAGAAATATATATTAAAATTTCATAATTTGGATAATATTATTCATAACCAACTTTTAATTTGGTGTTTTTTAGGTTATTATGAGCTCATGCTTGGTGTTTCCTACATCGAAAGCAATTGAATTACTTAAAAATAAGAGCATCGTGGAATCTTGGGTTGTTACATTATTCCATACATAAAATAATATCATCCTTGAAATTTCTAAAATATCACATAATACAGAGATTCAGGCGATTACTCATAAAATTTTCTTCATGTTCCTAAGTCAACTCTTCCATTTTCTAGTTTCTCCAATGGTCTTTTACCAAACGAGTCATCAGATTTATTAACACTTTTTCTATGTACCAATAATATTGAAAGGATCTACCTAATAAGACATATATGGTTCCATTTATACTCTTTCATTGGAGAGTACATGAATTGGGGTTGGCATGTATTTCCTTAAAAGTAATATCGAGAAGACATCATGAAGTTTGGAGAGAGTTGGTGGCATTTCTAAATGTTAATCTGCAACTCAAATTTATCCTATAATTTTGAAAGGTCTGATTTAACTGGGATTTTATTTACCCTTCTAACCAAATCTTATAACACCCTTCCATGGAGATATCTTTAAGAAAACATGATTCCTACTTGAAATTCAAAAAACTCCATTCATATACCATTATAGCTCCTTTTCTTACATTGAGCTGTTTTTATATGGGTTTGAATAATCCTTAAATTTTCCATTGTTTCCTCAACAAGTTATTAGCCTAAGAGTCTTCATTCAACAACATCATTCCAATAAGTTGGTGTATGAAATCTCTTTCCATAAAATGATTTATTTAGTTCGAAGAGGTAAATCATCACTAATTACAAGAAAAAGTGATGATTTGGTAAGATTATCAACAATAACCCATATCACATCATTTCTTCAGTATGTGTTTGTTAGCCCCACGAAAATGTACATCATAATATAATCCCATTTACACTCATGTATAGGAAGAGGATTCGTGACTCCTCTAGGACGTTGTCTTCCACTTATCACCTTTTGAAAAAACAATCATCTTAACTCATAATCATCAACCCCCCCCCATCATGTTTTCCCACTAAAAATTTTCATTCCATATTATATACATATAAGTACTCCCATGGTTCATGGGGAAATTAGATATATGATTATCATCCAATAATTCCGTTTTTAGATCAGGTATTGTAGGAACAAAAACACTCTTTCCAAATTTCAAAATACCCTCATCCAAAAACATATTCAATGAACATGAGATTCTTTTCAACTCTAATTTTATTCATAAATTTTTATTATTATTCTAGTAAAGATGGGTTGGATACCATTTTAAAAAGTAGTGTTGTTTCACCTTCCTTGATAATTTCTATATCAATATTTACTTGATCCATGAACATGAGATCATTTTCAACTCTCATTTTATTCATAACTCCATAGTAATTCCTATATAAAGTGTCTCCCACCTTATTTTCCTTCCCTTGCTATTAGTGTATTGTGAAATCATAATCCTTTAGTAGCTCAATTTATCACTTTTGACTAATGGTTAGTTCTTTTTGTGATAAAATATATTACAAACTATTGCAATCAATATACATCTCAATTATTGGATCGTAGAGATAGTTTCTCCATATCTATAGAGAAATTAGTAATATTTATAACCTATGATCATGAGATTAGTTTTTTTATTCATTTATTTTTAAATTCCAAGATGAATATGGAGTTAATATATCATTTTTCATAAGAACAAAACCAAATCCTTTCATTAATCCATCACTATATATCACAAACCCATATTTCCAAAGTTGTAATGTAAAGATAGGATCATTGAATAATATTCACATCAATTCTTTAAAAAATTATTCCCACTCTTTAGTCAAAATGAATTTAAACTCTTCATGTGTGATATTGGTTGAGGGTTTTCCAATCTGCCATTTTTGTGGGCGATATGCTGATAGTAACCAGCTAAACCATTAAAATTGTGTACCTTTGTTATAATCCACAGTGATATACATTCTTGGATTTCCTTTGACTATGTAAGATAAATAGATATTCCATAATTAGAGATAATATGTGAAGAAAATAAATATCATGAAGCCTGAATAAACACATTCTAAAGTTCCCATATAGTTCATTTCTTATAAGAGTAATCAGAATAATCCCCTTCTGGTTCTCATTGTATTCCTTTCTTTTTGAGAATATGAATATTTCATCAATAAATACTATGAAAAAATCATCAGGATATTCCATTAAATTTTTTTCACAAGACCCAGGATAATATTGTGTTCATTAATCAATCTGAATAGCATTATTGTATACTCGTAATGCACATAACTAGTTCAGAATAAAGTCATATATTACCTCTTTAAACACAATTAATAGTATTTTGAATGATGTTAATAATTTGAAAAATATTTATCTCTATGATTTTGATCAAAAAAATATCAATGTGAGGAAAATTATACTTGTACATAATTGTAATAGCAATGATTTATCTATAGTCAACACACGGTCTCATTGTTCTAACTATATTATTAACAAAACAAATAGGGGATCCACATGGAGAAACTCGTGGGTGAATAAATCCGTTATTCCTCGACTCCTCTAGTTTTTTTATTAATCAATACTAATTCAACAATTTTTATTCCATAGATATTTTTTGACATTTTCCTTGATTCGGGAATTAAATCAATATAAAACTCAACCTCCCAATCTAGAGGATGTCTATGTAAATCCCCAGGAAATAAATAAATGTATTCTACTATAATAGGTACATCCTCAATTATATGATTAATAGCTTTAATCAACTGTTATTCCCCTAGAATTTCATTTAGAAAAGCTATAGGAGTTGGATCTTGATAAGAATCAGATGGTAAAATTTCTGTTATAAATATAACACATTCTAAATTTTCATCAAACATCATTGTTTCATTAACACTTCCCTTATGGGTATTCACTAACAACTCCCATGTTAATGTTATTTGAAAGTATGCAATTTTTACATAAAAATGGAATGATATCAATGAATGTGAGAATACAGAATCAAATCATGCTTTGGATAATTTTGAAGTAAAAATTAAGGTACCTTCCCACACATCATTAAGAACATCAACCTCAATAGTTATGATCACAAAATGATGGACATTCTACCTTCATGTTTTTTGGGGTTTATTTCCTTAACTCTTAGGAAAATCATTTTCATAATATTCCAAATCATTACAATTCTAGCATTGAACTTTTCTAGACTCATTCTTTCTCTAGAAATCCAGTGTTTGGAGGAATTTTTCTCCAAACATGTATTAATCTATCAACTCCATTAAGAAAGTACCAAGGTGTTTCTTACCATTATTTCTATAGGGTGGGAAGTCATAATTCCCCTCATTTCCTTTATTTCCTTTTCCATATTGTTTAGCGACCCTCTTCATCCATTTTTTATTTTAATGTCATAAGAATTAAGGAATTTATTTTCTTTATTAATATCATGTGAGACTATATAATCATATTTTTAGAAAGGTTGTGAGAACTATAACTATTGGGGAAATAGGTTTAACCTATCAAAGAATTCACCAATCTTACTTCTTAGGTTGAATATGTAGTCTAAAACATGTCTTGCTAAACATGTTAAGTTAGATTCCTACGTTGAATCATTCTAATACTCATTCTACCTCAGACTCAAAAATTTACTCTCTATATCCATTTATAGATCACAAGGAATTAAATTTTCTAGGAATAGTTATTTAAATTCACTCCATTCTATATATTATACCTCTTCATCCTCCTTAATGTTTTTAATTAATGAACACCATTAATAAGAATCTCTTGATAGATTATAGACTACCATTACTATATTTCCCCTTTCATTACACCCCATAGAAATAAATATTTTCACTATGGAACTTATCTATTTCTTAGAAACAAATGGATTTTTTATGCCATTTAATGTTGGAGGATATTACCTCAAGAATCGGTCTAAAAATTATCCTCCATCTTGTGGATTAGGATGCTCCATTCAGGTAACGTTATAATTCATAACCAGGGTAAATTTTCCCATTATGGTTATAAAATGTTCCGCACCAGTTATATCACCAACTCTACTATCATTGTCTTGCATAGGAGGGAAATACCTGTTTGGATTATGTGTGTTGATACAATTTCAATTCCTTCCACTAGGCGGCATATCTAAACAATTCCATACACTATATTCTGTTATGAATCATAATTCATAATTTCAAACTAGTACAATACATAACTTCAATTGAAAAATTTATTCATATCAAATACTTAATCATAATTTTTTTTCTTTATGTACATATTTACTCATAAATTCTTTTATAATGGCGGCTATAGAAAATATGAATTATCTAAACTATATCCCCTAGGAGTTTCAAATTAGGTGTATAGTAAGGACTATTTTTTGGTACCTAGTTACACTTTGTCATTCCTGAAACTTCTTATCAGAGTTGTTACTCTTTGATACATCTTTTATAGAAGCAAGTCCACCTGTAGTATCTAGACAGAGATTTATTTTCTATGAATATTTACTTAATCTCTACATTACCAAAATTTTAATATGTTCTTATATACTTATCCTACAATTATATCTCAGGGTAGTGTCCCCTAATTACTTTCTTTTCTAAATATAGTTTCCATGTTTTATATTATGCAGTCTATAATACCAAATATGACACTTCGACCCCAGTTTCCTAGAGTCAGGGAATTATTTTACTACATTGATATCATTGAAGTAAATCAAACACCGAAGGGAAGATCAGTTGAGTATCCTTGGAAGAACTTGATACAAAAATTATTTTTACATTAAATATTGAAATGAAAAACAACATAGTGTCTCTTTTGAAAACACACATATTAATTATATTATCCCTACAGATTAGTCAAAAGATTCTTCTTTGCGTCCTGGTGTAAAATGAAAATTAATAAAGTTGTGACCATAGATGCTAGGTAAGGATAAACAATATTGAGGAAGCAATCATAAATAATCATAAAAATTTCAGGAAAGGTTTAAAACAAAAAAACCTTTTAAACATTATATTCATCATAATAAGGAAAAAATAAACTAAATAATTAAATTTAAACATTCAAATAGATATTCCACTTGTTGAATAATCACATGAAATATCAATAACTAATATCAGAATGAGGGAATGTGTAATGCCGTAAAATATAACAAAACAATCATGGCCTCTTTCCATGACTATACATAAATGGATAAAAACCCAAACTAGTTGGTCTCGTGATACCCACCGATGCATCGAGGGTCTATAGATGGCCCTACCCATCATTTACTATGTCCAAGGCATTCATCATATGAAAAGGGTCAAACATAACATAAACATTAATATTAAAACTAAATTACGAAAAATTAATACCCTTTCCATAATCTATGATTCATATAAATATATCACATCCATAGTCAAAAATATCATAAAACATTCAATACAATATTAATGATTGTAAAATAAATAAACCTCAATTAAGAATAAGATCCAACAAAGGATGTTGACATAGATGAAAATAATCTAATAAAATCATTAAAACTCATTAAGAGAAATATCCTCGTTTTACATAGAGATCATTAAAAAGTCACTAAATTATAAAAAAAAAATTTTGAAAATAAACAAGAAATATTATAAGGGAATCTTCAAAATGTTTTAGCATCATAATTGTTGAAAATAGCTGCTCGTGTCGTATATGTTAAAAAACATTGATTCTTTAATTTCTCGAAAAGGACATAAAGTACCTCATTTATAATAAGACATAAATATTCCATTCAATTTTTTTTAATAATTCAATCATCGAAAAACAAATTTAAAATTTTTTTGAAAATAGTTTGAATTACATTCTATGAAACATGTCCATGGATGATAATGATGGCCCAATAGATATTAACGTATAAACAACCTCAGAGAATAATGAGATGGTAAAATTAACCCTTACATTGTAAAATCCTTCAGTTGAGGGTGAATAAAACTCATGTATTATGGTTATAATATGTTAGAAAATTATGATAAAACCAGAACCAAAACCATATTTATGATATCCCATATGATCATCTTATATCATTTTGTTAATAATATTTCATTATTAAAATTGGCTCAGGTGTTAACTAATTCATTTTAATGTGGATGTTTTATCAAGTAGGACAAGTAATTTTATGAATAGTATTCATTTTATTCATATCCATGATTTTATAAAGTTCATAATTATTATTTTTACTCATCATATAAATTTTATAATCATTCTAGAATGGATAACTTAGTGAATGAATCTCACAGCATCATGGTGACGGTAGGTCGTACCTTTGCATGAGTGATGATATCAATCCCCTAATGGTAAAATGGTATGAATTTGGATGGTATATTAAAAATAAAGAATAATTAAAATCTTATATTTATTATTTATATCCAATATACACATCATTATACACATCTTAATAATGTACTTTCTAATTACAATTTACCCCACATTGTGGATATGGTATGTTGTACAAACCCATGCATGGTGATATTGTTATTAATAGGATGAATAAAAGGAGGAATATGGTATTAAAATAATCATAATATTTAATAATAATGTATATTATATTGGATTTATTACTTTAGTTTGTAAACTACTTAGGAGTAGGAAGTAGAAGAAGAAAAGAAATTAAACGGAATTGGAAAAAACAATTATCTCTTCTTTGAACGTCTCCTTTTGATTTGATCAAAAGTATTCCATAGTGTGACTTTATTCCCAATGTATGTACTCTATGATTAAGTGAGTGATGTTTCTAGGATTAGTGGGTAGGGTTTTTCTAAGCCAAATGGAACTAATGGTGTGAATAATTGGGAAGAAGGGGTGATCTTTTACAAGGGAGGGGAGGGATAGATTTAAAAACTCAAAAACTAATAAATACTTATAAATTGATTTTTTATTTCAAATATATATATCATTAGTTATTTTTAGGATAAGATGAGGATGGGTTTAAATCCACTCAAACAATGATATTTAGATATATTTTGGTCAAAAATATAGTCTTATATTTTGGATTTAACTCCTAGTTAAACAGTTTTACTCTTACCATTTTGAATTGAATTTTTAAAATATATGGTTACTATAGTTACTATAAAATACCAAAACAACCAAAATTGGATAATTTATGAAATATATAGAATTATCATTGTCTGTTGGCTAAATATGTCATTTTTATGAATTTTATATGATTTAATAAAATATTATTATTTTAAAGTATCATTTATGTCAATTTTGATACTATTCAATATTTTAATTTTTTAAAAAATATCAAAGAGACATTACATCATAGAACCAATTATTAAAATATGTCACTAACATGTAGATTTATTCTATTAAATTATTTTATGTAATTATTTATGTGAAATTATATTTATTTTAATATTTTTAATATCATTTAATTGATTCTTCCTTTCGTAATTCAATTACTGCATCCTTATTGTGTCACCATTTAATTTAGATATTTATATCATAAAATTATAAATAAATTACTATTATGTAGATAAAAATATTATCTTTCTAAAGACTATTTTTAGTCTACCATATAAATTATATAATCACATATTAAGAACAATATATTTTTTAAATGTTGAATATGACATTTTAAACACTTCTTTTAATAAAATATAAGAAATTTTATAAGCTAAAAAAGAGGCATACTAAGGACCAAATATTATAAATTAGGTTTATTTTGGTCTAAAAACAATTATCCATTGAAATTAGGACATGTGTAATGGTAATAATATATTATTAAGAAATTATTTTTACATTTAATTACTAAATTTAACTACTACTGATGTAAATAAAATTCAAATTTACTATTCACAAAATGTCAATTTTATCCTATTAGACCACATTTTTTATACTGATTACAATCATTTATTTTTTTTAATTAAATTCATTGAAGGAGTAAATTTATGTTTGAAGCAAATCTCGTAGATGTGACTAGAAGACCGGTAACACAAACGTTCAAAAGTTCAATAAATTTTAATATCTAATTATATTATAAAATTGTTCCAATGAACTATATTAGATTAAAATATGTATTATTTATCTATTTGGTATATAAAATAAATTTATATTAATCTAATTATTTAAATAAAGAAGACAGGTTTTAACAACAATGCAGTATTTTTCACTATTCGTTAAGAATTTTATCTTTTCGTAAAAATACCAGAAATTCACCCTAATTTCATTTCAATGTTACGAATTAAAAAATGAAGCCTACATTGAAAAATAAAATTTATAAAATTTATATATTTTTAATAGTATTCATATATTCTATTTTAAACAGCTAGTATGTAAGGTCCTAGTGTGCTCGAACTTGGTGTTGCGTGCAACACAAGATATTGAATTATTTTAAAGCTGGTATACCATGGAAGCTTGGGGTGTTACATATATACTAATATGATGTTTGATATTATATTAGGATATATCATTTCATACAATATAGTGATATCACAAATATATGATTTGGAATATCATATGGTATGACATCATAATGTATGATTCGTAACACCATATGATTTTTGGTAATCTAAATGTTTAATAATAAATATCAATAACTAATCATATTGGATATAAATTATGATATAATTTTTATAATGAATTATATTAATGTTAAAAACTGTTGTAACATAATCAATATACCCATTACATAAAAGTAAATGTATATACACTTTATAAGAATCTTCAAGGAAAATAAATTGACGCATTCACTAGGAGATAGGGGAGTCTATAATTTTATCTCATGTATTATTTAGAAAAGTATCTCTATTGAATCTCTCTATATACATCATGGTGTTCCACATGACATACTATAATATCTTTAGGGAGGAATAATCTTATCATAATTTCATATGATTCAAATCAACACGTGGATACTCTATGAATGTGGGAGTAAAATGGTGTCCAAAAATGGATATTCATCAGAAAAAAATTGATGATGGATATACCATAGGCTATCTTTAGTGAAAGTTTCATGATATTATTGATTTTTCATATAAGTGGTTTTGGTTTCTTTAATGGTTAATAGTGGGTTGAGATTTTTAATTTATTCTAATATATTTAATGAAAATTTTTAGACCCAAAAAATATTCTCAATGGTACCATATCATCACCATGCATATTGATTTTTGAAATAATGTTGACAATTGGAGAAATTAGTTAAACTTTTTCTTTCAAATTTGATATCATAATAAATGATTGTATTTTTTAAATGGGAATTATATTATGATATAATATATTTTATGTAATGATTCAATCATATTTTAGGACAAAATATATCACATCGAGTGTCATAGTATAATCATTTGGTATTTTCAAGCTTCAATGTACAAAAATGGTTGTCGTAACATGTGATTTTGCTGAACCACATTAAAAAAGTGTTTCATATTAACATAAAGATAATATTAATGTAATAATATTTAATATAATGATCATTGAATGGTTACTATTATGAATCCAATTATCATACATTGTGATAGAAAAATTCACAGTGAGTTACTCATACTCATTTTTTTACATTGGATTAATTATTACACCTAGACTACCCAATGATGCGATTGATGAATGTCATCATTTATTATTACATAGGATATAAAAATATATTACATTAAAAATATCAATTTTCAATGATTATTGATTATCCCAAAACAGTTTCGACCACCGTAGCTTATCTATTCAAGATAACGATGAAAAATATATCATTAGATAAGATATAATGTATAATTTTCTTTCATATTATTTAAAAAAACAAAAAAATATAATTTATGAATTGTTTATAAATTATGGGAAAAATATATTTTTTGATATTTATTTGTTTTACTAAATTTTTATAATCAAATTATTAAAAAACTTATATGTAATTAAATAAAACATGAATTGTTAATGATAAAATAGATTTTAAAAAATATGTAATGGATTATAATTTTGATATTAATAGTTTTTGTAGATATTAAAAGTTTTAATTTTAGAGTTTCTATAAATTATATAATTTTAGGAAATAGATTGGATTTTCTTTTATATTATGAATGATTATTTATATTTTTGTTGAATAGATAAAATTAAAGCCTTATTTGATAAATTATTTGAATAATATTTGTATGAGTCATGAAAATTGATTTGACCAAGGTATAAAAAATATAAAATATGTGATATTAATAATAGAAATTATTCATATTGTACAATTTGATTATAAAATGGTTTTTAATGTTCTATTTTCAACTAAAATGTATTTTAAAAAATATTATAAAGGATTAATGATTTAATTTAAATATAATGTGTTTTTTTCATGAAGTTAGGAAATTTTGATAATGCCTGAAAACATTATAATTTTTGGAATTTTTTATTTAGATATTGTTCAAAAATTATTCACCTCATTATTAAATATATTCTTTTTTAACTTATTTATTTTATCCATTATCAATATTTATTATTTATTAACAGAATTGTTACATTATTATAACATCCCAAACCAACTCACCCTTGAACTGGTGGTCGGACACATGTCTAGATAACCTCAAGCCTGTCTCCCTATACACCAGAGGCTGCTGAATAGTAGTGAAGGTCTATGAATAGTCAACAGAAATACTATACCCTCATATTAGTTTTTAATAATAGACAACGGCAACAAATAGCGGAATCTGTACACTAAATGATAAAGTAGTGGAAGGCTGATTTTGCTAAAACATGAACAGAAGTGGACAATACCAGTTTATATAGTAGATTCTTGCATGACATGCTAATGATACAAAATGAAATATCATTAAAAAAAAATTCTTTACATTCCAATATAGAAATAATGAAAAAACTCAATTCTCCATGGAAAACTCCACAAGCATCCTGAGGACCAGCTTAGTCCTTTGCTCCTAACTCTAGGTACTAGCATACAACAACAAGAAATGTCCAAGGTCCTTAGCCCGGTGAACCTGAAAAGACTACTCACATACCCTAGTGTAATGGCGGCATGAGTAGGGTGTGAGATATACATCTCAGTAGTCTGACAACACTAGTGTCAATCCATATCTAGACAGTGAAATTTAAATATTAGGATGAAGGTATAATGAGGTAACAACTGAATCAAATAGATAAATTGCAACCCATTCAGGTACCTAAGGGACACCTTACGGAGATACCTGCTTCAGTTCATAACCGAAAAGATAAGACTCTTGAACATGAACTATGAATTGATTATATAAAATATTTAACACATTCATTTACATTGTTATTTAACCGCATAAATTCTCAGGTTCCCCGGGACACCCGTAACTCAAAACCTTCAACAGTCATGCTGAGGTCTCAATCGTTTCCCATATTAAATTCAAAAATCATAATGTCATTACAAATTTCATTAAACATTTAATTCATTTCATTTATTACCAATTGGAACCACAGTATAATGTAAATTAATGGGTGTAGAGCGTCATATCTAGCACCATCGTGAGTATTTGGGGAATCAATCCTTATCTTACAACCATGGGTATTTTGAGAATTAGTCCATGTTCCATAAAAGAATATTTACATGTAAGTATTGTGTATAACAACATTTTTGGCACCTTATTAGTTTTTGGAGTATTAATACCTTTCTCACAAACCATTTATCAACCATACACATGTATTTATAATTGATGTAGAATGCCATGTCTAACACCGCAAAACCATACATTAATTAATTCTTAAATTAATTAACCAAATCCAATAATTTATTCAACAACTAATTAACAACATAAATATCCCATAAAATAATTCTAAAATTAATTAACCATTCAACATCTCAAAATTTAATAATTAATTAACAATTAATTATTATTAACTACAATCAAGTCAACTAGATAATTAAGTCAACATATTTTTGTCCTGATTCCATAACTAAAAAACGATAAATAATTAACCAATCAATTATCCTTATACCCATACTAATCTAATTGATTTTTTAATATACCAGATCTATTAGTTAACACAAAAATTATCTAAATACACATTACTATAAATTAATAAATTAATTAATTAATCTACAAAACACATCCCATCCCATAATTAATTTTCGAAAATTAATTATCTCATTCTAAACCTCAAGTCTTTGTAATTAAGTTATCACATCACTTCAATAAAATTAATTCATAATTAATAATATTTGTTCAACAAGGTCAACATCACTTAATTAATTCAATAATTAATTAACAATATTCAATAACCTCATCATCCATTGATTAATTCAAAAATCAAAAATTAATTCTGTAGCGTCAGCCCATCATATATCAATACTAACAGAAAGATGTATGGAAAAAATAGACCACAAGAAAAAATGATATAACACTGCCACTAATTTTTTGTATGCAGTCTATGCACCACTATTCAGGGGTTTTATTACAAAAACATGATATTACTTATCACAAAAAAACACATATTAGATTTAACATTTTGAATCATTACTATCATGCCCCTCTCCCCACATGGTGTACCACTCTTAGGCCAGCAATGTGAGATGGGAGATAATGACCCCCGAGTCCCGCCTCAAGTAGGCCCCGGGTTGGCGACTAGAACAAAGGGTATAGTAAACACATAGATGGTAGACATTAACCTATAAGAGAACACATGAGAAAGAGAGAGATAAGACAGAAAAAAACCACTCCAACTCAGACAATGGAATAAAAGAAATACCAATTACACATATGTAATGTCATAAAAAACTACTACAACTGAAAGGGGAAAACTACAAGTACCAAAGGAAAGTAAAAAACAACAGCAATTATAAGCCCTAACCACTCATGAAACCCCAAGCTACTAGAAACCATATTTATATACAACATAATACAAGTGACCAGAAAAAAATGTTTATATATACATAGGGTGAGTATAACAGTATACTCAGTAGGATTCTCCCCGGAGCCTCTCATTCAAAATTAATGAAAGCATGCTAAAGCATAGTGAAAACCAAGTGAGACTAACTCATCACCTAAAAAATTATACTATTTTCCGAGCATCACCATGGCTACTCTAAAAAAGTATTGCACACAAAAGTATATAATATAATATATAATATCAATGAAACCCCGCTACTACTTCCCCACTGGATTCCCACTTTTCCCCAACATTGCATGTCCTAAGCATCTCTCTCCAAAAAGACATTCCCGTAGACACTTGAGAGAAGTACCACAACATGAAACTCATGCAAAAAACCACCACAACCACACAAGACAAGTAACCAGGTAGTTTTTGGGAGCCACCACAGCTCTCATAACGTGTATCATATGTCTTGAATTATACCTCAATCCATTACGGCCCATGCACTGAGTAAGGATCCTTAAGCCATCACAACCTATACATGTTATACCTATAGTAGTCCATAGGTAACTATATATAGAATTTATGTGTGTGAATAACCAAAAGTCATTAAAACACTCTACACACATATATGAAGAAACTAACCATTGTGCCTACCAACACAAGTAACTACCAAGAGATGAGAGAGGGGGCCAAGGGGGTAGTCATCCATCTATCCTCCAACTAGAATGTTGGGGAAAGCACCCCCAGGGATCAGAATCCACATGGTGTCATTTTCTATAACTGACAGGGTTGATTAGGGTATATAAACAAAACAATTATGGAATATACTATAGCTCACAACCACACTATGTGAATAACCTAGTCTAAGACTCAACTACAGCTAATGTCTCTTGGACACCTGACTCCTTCTTCTAAGACTAGGTATACTATAATCACAAAACCATTTTAAGAGATTTAATACATTACTTCATTCCATTTTAATCAAATGCACATTACCTTAATTAATTATTTAAACATTATATAACCATTAATAATATCCACATTATATTTCATTAGCATCACACCCAATGTTCACCATTCCATTAAATTGTAACCTCAATAATGTGTTCCCACAAGCTCCAACCCCATGGGTTAACATCAGTTATTCAATCATTTATTAACATCATTATTAAATTACAATATTACTAGTAATTGTAAAAAAAATCTAAGCTACTAAACACATCGGTGCTCAACCCGGTGAGTAGATGAACTACCCGTCGAGTCTTTTCCGCCTATAGAAAGAGCACAGACCCATCCTCCCTCAGGATGCTAAAGATGGAAATCACGTTGAATAAACCCTGTGTCATCGCCCCTTTTGGAAGGAGGGTAAGAAAACCAGATTTCTTGAGTAGTGGAGAATCTAAGGAAGATAGAAAACCCACATGAAATAGAAATCATTCAAACATTCACATCTAGCCTGTTCCATCATCTCTGGTGTCCTCCCCGACACACACATGCATAAACTGATGCACCTTGCTACTCTAGGTGTCATTTTCTGCAACAAAAAATAGGCCTCCCTTCCCCCACATATCACGACAGCCTTCTAGGATCATATCAAAATAGAAGCAGTAAGAAATAAATCATATCAATTTGGATCTTGGTCCTTAGACAAGCAAGATGGTAACTCAGAACCCTTCAAATAATTATCAAACAACTAGTTCATTAATCCATCTTAAACCAACCATTTTATTATTCATAGGTTCCAAAATCATGAAACCTAAACAGTAAGCTATCACAAATTGATTACAAATGCTTACTACATCAATTTCATTAACATAAAATTAAAACAAAAACAACAAGACTCATTAAAATTCATCCTAATCATTTGCCGAACAATTACCAATTAATTGTAGCTTTACATTCATTACCAATTTCCATCATGAATGAAAATCTAACAATGAAAGAATATATATCACACTATCTTGAAAAAAAGAGAGTCAATGACATAAGATCGATAGAAATTTCATTATCTGGTTCAAATATTTATTTTGTCAATTACATTATGATCTAGTGTTATAAAAATGATATCTATATAGTTGCACGTAAAAGAATAGAGAAGCAACGAATCCCCCACCTTAAATGGTTCTTGGAATTATTTATACAAGAATGAGCCACACAATGGAATATGATCTCGTCCCCCTATGACAATTGTATCCACTCGAGGATGCAGAGACACCACTACACGAATCAACACCTAAGAAAAGTCCATTTGGATCATAGAGATAGAATTCCCTAAAATGGAAATGAGAAACAGAAGGAGATGAACCGAAAAAGAAAGAAGATAGATCATAACATATGTCTAATATTGATCGATACTGTTCGATTGTATCCAAAAGAGAGTGGAAGCAATACAAGAAGGAAAATTTGATCACACAACTCCTACAGGATGGTATGGAAGGATCGAGCTTCTCACACCTGAGAACAAGAAAGAAGATCTAGGGATGATGGTATCTCATCCCTTTATAATATTTAATGGATCAATGGTTTATGATATGTTGGATTTTACATTAATAGTGGATCGAATTAAACCGCATGGCTTGACCAAGTAAAAGCATCCCAAGGCTTAGGAAAAATTAATATATGAGTTATGGCCTTTGAATCCACCATAGATTCCTTAAAACAAGGTTTTAAATGAATTTTATGTCAAAGGAAACATTAAATAGGTGTCACAGTTGGAAGTTGGGAACACTGTTCATGAACTCAAAATTTGGGAAAGGAAATAGAGGACACTGTTACACCTCACCATTCTAGAAACACTATTCATGAACACAAAATTTGGAAAAAGGAAATAGTGGCTAATGTTGGATCCCACCATTCTGGATGCACTGTTTATATAAGGCTACCGTATCACTATTCACATATGGCAACCGTTGTCCTGTTCATATAAGACTACCGTTGAACTATTCACATAAGGCTACTGTTGCACTGTTCACATAAGGCTTCCATCGCACTGTTCACATAAGGATACCATTGCACTGTTCACATAAGGCTATCGTTGCACTATTTACATAAGGTTGTCGTCACACTTTTCACATAATCCTACCAATGAAATTATTCACATAAGGCTACTGTAGCATTGTTCCCAAAGACTACCATTTGACTATTCACATAAGGCTACTGTTGCACTGTTCACATAAGGCTACCATTTCACTGTTCACATAAGGCTACCGTTGTACTGTTCACATAAGGCTACCATTTTGCAGTTCACATAATACAACCGATGGCACTCTTCACATAAGGCTACCATTCCCCAATTCACATATGGCTACCGTTGCAATGATCACATAAGGCTATCATTGCACAATTGAAATATGGTTGTCATTGCGCTGTTCTTATAAGGCTACTGTTGCACTGTTCATATAATCCTACCGATGGCACGGTTCACATAAGGCTACCATTTCACTTTTCACATGAGGCTACCATTACACAGTTCACATAGTCATACCGATGACACTATTCACATAATGCTACCAATTTACTTTTCACATAAGGCTACCATTTCACTGTTCACATCAGGCTACCGTTGAACTATTCACATAAGGCTAAAGATTCACTATTCGCATAAGGCTAGAATTGGAATTTTCACATAAGGATACTCCAGCCGAATGCGACGAAGGCTGCGGTGCGACCGCACCTCCAGTGAGGAGCAGCGGTCTGTTGGCCGCGACGAAGCAAGGGCGGCTGCCGATGGCGACCGACCACGTGAATGGGCGGCAACCCACGTCTGTGCTACCCGATGGAGAAGAGATGCATCCTTGTGCCGAAGCGGTTAGGCGAGGAGTGACCGGATTGATGCCAACCCCGGTGAGGGCGCGTTATACGACCTCGCCCGCGCAGAGGAGGATGGCTGGCCGACTGGCCAGCGATGTGCTGAGCGGACGCCGCATTGTGGGCCACCGCACCGTAGGCCTCCCAGCTGTCCTCCTAGTGGGCTAACAAGCATGGTTTGGGCCGCGCCGGTGATCCACGCCACGCTGCCGGGTAGGGCTGGACCCAGTTGGCTGGGTTGGATCCCGTGGTCCGGGTCCGACCTAGGGCCAGATCAGGGTCGGGCCGGGTCGACCAGAACCGGGTCAGTTCGACGAGGATGGACCGGTCCCGAAGAATCTTTGAACCCTTTTCGTTCTTTGTCCATATCATGAGATAAGAGTGTCTCTTTGAAAAACCATCTATGGTTCTAGAAATCATGGATCTAGATGGTCTTTTTGGTATACCCCACTTGATTTTTGGATAATGTTGAGGGTACGGTAGGGTTGGATTGAGCACGAATCCAACCAGTCCCTTATGACTAAAAGGATACTAACTTACATACCGGGTGTCCGATCGATGCACTGTCTATTTCGTTAAGACCCATTTTATATGGAGGTCCATTGGGATACTTCTTCGTGGTAATTCTTGGTAGTTGGATTATTCGACCAGTGTCTTAAGGAGCAGACCCAACCGGAATCAAGGGACCATAGTGCGATAACCCTATAGCTGGTTGTAACATGATTATGGGATCCTATGTGGGTCTATGCTTTGGGATCCTTTGTGGGTTTGTGTTTGATAGTCTCATTTGGATCCTCTCTACCAATCCATGTGGGACTACTCTAGGATTCTACGTGGGTCGGCTGTACTGGGATCCTATGTGGGTCTGATGATGTACTGTAATCCTATGTGGGTATGATGATTTAGGATCCTATGTGGGTCTACCTCTTAACTGAGTAAGATTATTTATTAGTTGCATCTAATCATCTTTACTCTTGTACCTACGTTATACTTGGTTTGAGTTTAGTCTTTACCTTTGTGGTAATCTTTAGTATGGTATGCCATTGTGGTACATTCCTTCGTGGGGATACCTTTGAGGTATTCTTTTGTGAGGTGTACCATTGTGATACATACCTTCATGGTGATACCATTGTGGTATCCTTCTATGTGGCGTACCTATGTGATACAGACCTTCATGGGGATGCCTTTGTGGTATCCTTCTGAGAGGTGTTACCATCATGGTACTTACCTTTGTGGTGTTACCATTTTGGTAATCTCTCCTTCGTGGAACAGTTTTACATTGGACAAGGAGTTGGGCCTTGTGTTTCCTCATTAATGGGATGGGTAATATTGGATAACATTGGTATATGTATGGGCATATACCTAAGTAGGGTTGTCAATTGATTCAATGATTTGTGGTTTATCATTTTTTGTTTTTGTGAGACCTTTGAGGGTCTTGGGGTCCCTTCACGGGCTATTGCCGCACCTTATTGTGTTTGGTGCAGAAGATAGAAAACGTTGAATGTGGATGAGGGAACCTGGACTGGAGGTTGCTCGAAGGTGGACCTTAGACATGGTGCACCACAGAGACGACCGTTCGAGAGCTATACCACCCCTATGGTAGGATCCTTGGTGTGTATTCACAAGAGATGTTTCATTTTACAAGTAACATATAGTTTTCATATACTCTCCTGTTGGACTTGTATTCTTGACCCTTTTTCTTACTGTATAAACTCATTATAATATACAGTTTACTTATGTTTGTATATTGTGGTGTGCTTGGTTGTGTGAGTTTACAGGATATAAAGGCATTGCCTTCCTAGTTTATGGAATATGCCTTTCGGTTCTAGTCACCAGCCCCTGTCCTATGGAAGGTGGGCTTGGGGCAGTGACATCACGGGCCATGGGGGACAGGTCATGATAAATTTGTATCAGAGGAGTCGATTCTACCATAGAACATTAGACTTTGATATTTTAACAGCAATAATGTTAAGTGTAGTGAGTGTGGCTATCAGTTTAGGGAATCCAGTGTTGGTGCGGTGGCTGACTTATCCATACACCAGGACCCTGACATCTGATTTCTGACTCAGTTCATGAAAACACTTATTGTGTGTGTGTTTCGAAAAGTTTTTGTTGTGATATTTTTGAGTTTGCTCACCAGGTATAACTTATTGGCCGTGGAACACCTATTTTATTTCAGGATACCTCCACATAAGTAGCCATATAGGGTTCCAGGTGTAGTACGCGATGATGGCCCACCGAGCGATGAGGCTTCGGTGCCTGGGACCATTATCAGTAGGGGAACCAGCGGACACACCATCGGTACCATTATCTGCTGGGACACTAATTTCACCATCCCCAGCAGAACAGGGTACACACAACATTAGAACGTTGCCGGAGGTCCAGCACGAGAGGCCACCCAGGTTCAGGGGTTAGGTGGACCGGAAAGTGACTGAGGATTGGCTGGAGGCTGTGGTGAGTGTCTTCCGACTGATAGGGACACCGGCTAATCTCATGGTGTTCCTTGTTGTGAGTCTTCTATAGGAATCAACATGCAGATGGTGGAGCTTGATGCTCCAGGTTCAAGATGAGGTGGCACTTCTCTAGGCAGACTTTGAGAGCCTCTTTCGGGCAGAGTTTGTCCCAGATACCCTTCTCATAATGCACATATAGGAGCATCATCATCTGCAGCAGGGCTGATTGACTGTGGCTCAGTACTCAGCAACTTTAACTGACCTCTCACGCTATTCAACTGATATGGTACGAGACCCATTTTTCAGGGCCCAGACCTTCGAGCATGGAATCAGGAAAGAGATTAGGGCATCGATGATATCACTCAGCATCCCGACATGGGAGGGGGTGTTAGATAGATCACTATTAGTGGAGAGTTTTCTAGCTGACCAGTCACCAGTAATGAGTCCCACCACCAGGAATCAAATATAAGAGTCTTCTATTGCTAGATGCAGACAGATGCACAAAGGTCCAAGAGGACCAGACCTATATGAGGATGACTGTAGGATTCATGGTCGGTTGTGTGGGGAACCTGAGACAGAACCCGTCATGCGAGGAGCAGGAGGTGATACACTTGAGGTGGGAAGGGCCACATGGCTCGTGAGTGTCTGACCCAGCATACACAAGATCAACAGATGGTCGAAGGACCGTCCAGGTAGAGATAGAGGTTCAATTAAGGACGTCCACAGGGAGCAGGCCGACATGGCAGTGGAGTGGCCCTGTCATTGGCAGTGGGCGCCAATTGAAGATGTTTCCACCACCATCGGGTTATCCACCCTGACCAAAGGGAGTAGGTAGACATGTGTGAGCTTAGCTCTAGGTAGCTAAGGCCTACGACTGTGGCGCTATTTGGATGATACGTGGTACGATCTATGTCTACTCTACCTTAGCTACAGTCCTTATAGACACAAGTTCCAGTCATTCTTTTATTTCTACTGCCCTCGTTCGGAGCTCAGAGATTCCGACAGAGCCGTTGGCTCGATCCTAACAGCTATATACTCTTACGGGAGCGGATTGGATGATTATGCTCTATTATCGGCAGTGTGATCTTACTCTAGGAGGAGAGAACATCAGCTGGGATCTCCTAGTAGAGGTGTCAAGGCCTTATGGTTCCATATTTGATATGGACGTGTTATATATAGTCAATGCTCAGATTGAATGTATTACGCGCAAAGTGTGGTGAGTCCTCAATGATGGGACTAGGTTTACCTTCACATACAATAAGGCAGCCTTTACAGCACAGGATGAACATACTCGGAGGAGAGTGCAGCCGATAACTCATTAGTTGGCTACCTTTCCCCTCATAGCAGTTGATGTGGAGAGTCTAAGCTACCTTGTAGTGGTGGACCAGTACACAGATGTCTTTGCTTATGGCATTCCGGGTCTACCTCCTCACAGAAAGGTGGATATTTACATTGACTTGTACCCTGGGATGACACCAATATCTACATCATTGCATCAGATAGCTACCGTGCTGCTTTGTGAGCTGCTGGTACAGCTGGAGGACTTACATGGGAAGGGATTCTTCTGGTCCAGTGTTTCTCCTTGGGCAGCCCTGATTTTAAATCGCCAAGAAGGAAGATGGAATTTTGAGACATTGGGATGAATATCAGTTCCTGAACCAGGTTACCGTTAAGTAGAAGTACCCACTTATAAGGATTGACGGCCTCTTTGACCAGCTAAATGGAGCATAGTGGTTATCAAAGATATAACATTGATCAAGCTATCACCAGCTCAGATTACGGAAAGTGGATGTGCAAAAGATGGCTTTCAAATGTAGGTACAACCATTATGATTTTGTGGTCAAGGTGTTTGGTGTGACCAACGCTCCAGCAGAATTCAGGGGACTCATGAACAACAACATTCAGTCATACCATGATCGCTTTGTAGAAGTCTTCATCGAAGACATAATAATCTACTCAGCTACTGAGGAGGATCAATCCCATCACTTGAAGAGAGTTCTAGACACACTCTGATATCACCGGATTTTTGGTAAGCTCTCGAAGTGAAAATTCTGGATCTGTGAGGTTCACTTCCTAATAAATATCATCTCGTAGGCTTGGGTGGCAGTGGATCTAGCGAAGATTGAGGCGTTTCTTTCTTGGGAGCCACCCAGGAGTGTGACAGAGGTACGTAGTTTATTGGGTTTGGCTAGATACTACCAGAGGTCTGTGTGAGATTTCTCTAGAGTTGTGGCAGCTTTGTCATCATTGATGAAGTAGTGGAAACTCTGCGTTTGGTC
Organism: Viscum album; assembly: GCA_963277665.1. Classification (NCBI taxonomy): domain Eukaryota; kingdom Viridiplantae; phylum Streptophyta; class Magnoliopsida; order Santalales; family Viscaceae; genus Viscum; species Viscum album. The sequence continues at coordinate 258,044,897 of OY728125.1, read as the reverse complement.
GGAGAGATGGCAAGAGCTGAGGCAGAGGCTGACTAGTGCCCCCAACATGAGGATTCTAGAGGAGTGCATTGGGTACGTAGTATACTACGACGCATCAGGGACTCGGCTTGGATGTGTCATGATGTTGGAGCGACCAGTTATCATATATGGTCCTCTACAGCTAAGACAACATGAGAAGAACTACGCTAGCCATGACCTGAAGTTAGTGGAAATGGTCTTAGCCTTGAAGATGTGGCGACATTACTTGATAGGAAAATGTTTTACATTTTACTCTGATCACAAGAGACTTATCTATATCTTCTCTCATAAGGACTTGATCCTGAATTAGCGGTATTGGCTTGAGTTCCTCCTGTACTATGGCTTCGAGATAGTATATACTCCTAGGAAGGGGAACGTTGTAGAAGATTCCCTATATAGAAGATCTGGTATGCAGCTACTAGGTGAGGTGATAGATCAGTTGGCTAATTTACAGATATCCTTTTTAGAATGAGATAGAGTATCTTTTCTTCAGTCTCTTATAGTCCCACCCCCACTTCTTTAATGATTCAGGGAGGCGCAACATGGGGACACTGACTGTGAGGCTCATTGTGCTAAGATATCTACAAGACATTCACCTGATGGATTTTCTGAAGGTGGGGAGCACGTCATCATCTTCGAAGGACGTACGATGGTACCGGTGTCGCTTCAAGAGGAAGTGTTGCGAGAGTGCCACACATCCCCTCTAGCGGTACATTGAGGAGTGGAGAAGATGTACCAAGATCTCCGAAGAACACGCTAGTGGCTGAGAATGGAGAAAGTAATAAGAATGTTTGTTTCTCGTTGCCTCGCATTTTAGAAAGTGAATGTCGAGAATCAAGAACCAGCAGGATTAGTTCATCCTTTAGAGGTCCCAAAGCTGATGTGGGGTGATATATCCATGGAATTTGTGATTTTACATCCATGTACATCCAGGGGTCATGATTCTATTTGGGTGACGGTCGACCGACTCACCATGTCGTCCCACTTCCTACTGATCAGAGAGAAGGGTTCAATAGAGTTCTTGGGATGCCTCTATTTTCAGAAGAATGTTTGGATACATGGATTACCCTCGACGATTATCTCTAATCATGATGTACGTTTCACTTACCATCTACAGAAGGTGTTTCAGGAGGTTTTTGTGACAGAACTTCATTTGAGCACCACCTTCCATCCTCAGAAGAATGGCCAGACTGAGCGAACAATTTAGACCCTCGAAAACATGCAGCGTGCTTTCATCCTTGACTTCGTTTTCTGTTGGGTGGATCACTTTACCTTGGTGGAATTTTCATACAACAACAGCTTTCACTCCACCATTGGGATGGCACCATTCGAGGCACTGTATGGCCGACCTTGTAGATCTCCCATTTTCTGGATTAAACCAGGGTAGCTAGCATACATGGGATAAGATATGGTATGAGACATCACATTGAAGGCGAAGATCATCCAAGAACGGATGAAGACTACACAGAGAAGATAGAAGTCTTATTCCGACAAGAGGTGGAGACCTATGGAGTTCGAGGATGGGTACCGTGTCTTTCTATTGGTCTCACCTTGTCGAGGATTGCTGAAATTTGGCTGGGGAGGCAAGTTATCTCCGGAGTTCATCAGACCCTTTCTGGTTCTCAACAGAGTTGGAAAGGTGGCTTACCACCTAGCTCTTCCCCCTCAGTTGCACCGGCTGCATGACGTTTTCCACATATCCTAGTTAATGAGATACGTGCACGACCCATCACACATCATCGACAACGGTGAGATGGACATCGATGGTGGGGTGATGTTTACAGAGGTTCCAGTGGATATTTAGGATTGATAGGAGCGGGACCTTCATGGGTGGTCGATACCTTTTGTGTGCGTGCATTGGCAGCACGGGAACCTCTAGGAGAGCACATGTGACTGTGAGGCTCAGATTCGTGCTCTGTACCCCCCACTAGTTTTCCTAGATTTTGTGATGTGTCATTCAATGAATGCTAAGCCATGAGTTGAGGAGAATTTAAAGACATGGAAATTCCATGTGATGTTTTTAATTATTTGTTAATTTTACGAGTCCACCAAAATTGATGGCATGTGATTTTGAGGCCCAGTGTGCCTGGAATGAATTTTTGAACATTTTTTCTGAGTACGTTCAGTAAACGTGCAAGCGGGTTTATGTAACAATTGAACTGGTACTCAAAATTGAAATCCAAGGACAACGATGAACTCGCAACATTGGTATTTACTTAAGGATACCTTCACCTTGACAGTAGTAGGTAAAGGGTGGAAGTTAGTTTTTCACTTTTTCGTGGAAGATTAGAAAAATAAAAATATCTAACATTTTTATTTTTCTGGTATCCTACTTTTTATTTATAGAGGTGGGGACCACAATAGCTTTAATCCTCCAAATTTGAATTCAATGGTGGGGACCACCCGAACCCTTCATTAAAGTTGGGGAAGACCCTTAGAATTCCTCAATTAATTGTGCCAAATATCCCATTAAATAATTGATCCATTTATTTATTGTGCCAACATAAATTAATTATAAAACACTATTTTAATTTAAGTTGGAATTTCACCTCATGGGTTTTGGGGGTAATCGTTGGGAACGAGTGTTCTTGGAGGATCCTCTTGAGGAAGAACAATTCCCACCAAGGAGGAACTGAAGATTGGAGGATCGTCAATCAAGCGGCGTTGTTGGAGGAGGCTTGCTTCGGGATCAACAAACGTCAACGCGTCATCAACCACAGATGATATGTAACGGAAACATTGAGGTAGGGTTTGTAATTTTTATACACCTTAACCCGTTCTAAACATTTCTCATAATTCCATAATAATCAAGCTGCTTGCTATAGTTCAAACGCGGAGGGTGCGGGACAAACGAATATGGTATAACCACCCCGCAACCTATGTGGTTTTGATGTGATCATTTTGATGGTAGGGGATGGCGACCAGTGCTATATTTTGGCATCTGTGGGACTCAATAGCCGAGACCATCACTCTGGCTGACCACAACGAAGGCAGCGGCGTGACCGCTCTACTGGAGAAGAGCTGTGGCCCGTCGGTCGCGACAGAGCTTGGGCAGCAGCTTATGGAAACCGACCTCTTGAAGGGGTGGCGGCGCACATCTGCGCCTCCCAGCGGAGAAGAGTCCCGACTTTGTACCATGGTGGGGATGCGAGGTGCGGTCAGATCAATGCTGGTAGCTAGTGATGGCGCGGTGCATGACCATTCCGCTCAGAGGAGGATGACTAGCCGACCGGCTTGCTGCGTGCCGAGTGGACGCCGCACCACAGGCCACCCAGAATGGGATGCGACAGCGGCCTGTGCTTGAACCAGATGGTCGGACCGGACCCAGTGTGTCGGGTCGGAGCCCAGGGGCCGGGTCTGAACAAGGGCCAGATCTGGTTCGGGCTGGGGTGGTTCGACTGAGTTGGACCGAACCCAGACCAACTTCGACCGCTTTTCGTTCTTTCAGCCATATATTGAGCTACATATGTCCGTTGACGAACCATCTACAGAACCAGAAACCATGGATTGAGATGGTCCTTTTGTTATACCTCACTTGACTTTTGATAATGATGGGGGTATGGCTAGGTTGTATCAAGAACGAATCCAACCGGGCCCTCGGGACTAAAAGTCTAATAACTTAAAGACCGTGAGTCCGATTGAAGCACCTTCTGTTTCGTTGAGACCACTTTTACGTGGTGTTTATTTTGGGATATATATTCATGGGACTTCATGGCAGTTGGAGTGTTCAACCTATGGCTTGAAAAGCAAACCCTCCCACAATTATGTGAGCTTAGTGCGGGAAACCTTTAGATTGTTGTGACATGAGAAATGGATCCTATGTGGGTCTGTTATTTGGGATCCTTTGTGGGTTTTTTTTCGAGATTCTCACTTGCATCCGCTCTAGGAATCCACATGGGACTACTCTAGGATCCTATGTGGGTCTGTTGTACTAGGATCCTTTGTGGGTCTGATGAAATACTAGGATCCTATGTGGGTCTTCCTCTTAACAGAGTCAGATGATTTAGTAGTTATATCTAGACATCTTTACTACCATACCTAAGTTATACTTGGTGTGAGCTAGGTCTTTTTATTTTTAGTAATCTTCTCTGCGGCGTACCTTTGTGGTACTTACCATTGTGGTGATTCCATTGATTTATTCTTCTATATGGTGTACCTGTGTGCTACTTACCATCATGGTGATACCTTTGTTGTATTCTTCTATGTGGTGTACCTGTGTGGTACTTACCTTTGTGGTGATTCCATTGTGGTATCCTTCTATGAGACATTACCCATGTGGTATTTACCTTTTTGGTGTTACCTTCGAGGTAATCTCTCCTTCGTGGAACAGTTGTACTTTGCCTAAGGAGTAGGGCCTTGTGTTTCCTCAAGAATGAGATGGGTAATATTTGATAATTTAGATATAGTTATGGTCATATAACTAAGTAGGTTTGTAAATTGATTCAATGAATTGTGGTTTATCCTTTGTGGTTTTTGTGAGACCTATTGGGGTCATGGGGTCCCTACTAATTATCGTTATACACACCCCCCTACACGGGCTATGCCCGCACCTTGTTGTGTTTTATGCAGACAACGGACATCGCTGACGGTGGATGAGGGTACAAGGAATGGAGGAATCTCGGAGGTGGACCTTAGACGAGGCATACATGAGAGACAACCGTTTAAGAGCTATACCTACTCTTCAGGTAGGATCCTTGGCTGGTGTTCACAAGAGCTGTTTCATTTTACTTGTAATTTCCAGTTTTCTTGTACTCTCTAGTTGGGCTTGTATTATGGCCCCTTATTCTTACTATACACACACTTTCTACTATACAGATTACTTGTGTTCGTATCTTGTTATGTGCTTGGTTGTGTGTGTTTACAGGATATAAAGGCAATGCCTTCCCGGTTTAGGGAATATGCCTTTTGGTGCATGTCTCTAGCCCCTAGCCTATGGAAGGCGGGCTTGGGGTAGTCACGACATGGGCCCTGGGGGACAATTTGTGACAAAAATTACAATCGATATTTCTCCTATAATAACTATCCAATCCCCAACCACCTTCACCACATCAAAAAAAAAACATTCCTAATGTTATTTTCCATCAACTATATATCATACTATGCAAGATAGTAGGTCTAAAATCCTCCATCTAACAAATCTCAATATTCCCATATTCTATAACATGTGTAATATTAAGAAAAAATATCATAATACCTCAAACACTGAATTTAATTTCAAAATCATCCATACTACACACTTATGTATTTATCAAACACCCAGTGTGATTCCCATGATTGAATCACCCATGATCATAACTATTATCACACCCTTTCTGGGCATTAATTAAAAAATATCCAACCCAAGCTTGTATCATTTAAATCATTCGAAGGAAAATTCTTAAATTAAAATTGACCATATCACTAGTATCTTAACCAAGTAAACAGCTAATATTTTTCTTTATTACACCCCAACCATTCCACATGGGTTTAAAAAACTATGAACCATATAAAACTATCCACCATTTGATTGTCCCATCATTTACATAAATTATCTCATATGTGATCTTCATCACCCACTCCCCATTCATTACTAAATATAATAGTAGGACATGGAAATAAATATCATTTCCTGGAATCAAAACAAATATTAACTACTGATCCCCAATTCATGTAACTTAACCAGAGGAAAAAATTGTAATTCATCATAATAAGGGTCACATCCTCTACTGATCGATGGTTTACATCAAACAAATTTAATTTACCTATACATCTCCTAGAGCATACCCTGGACAAATTCCACCAAAAACTAAAACTGTCACTCATTTTGATGCACACATCTCTGTTAAATCACCAATTCCCATATTATGGGGGGTCATAGTAAGATTGACCAAGTCACCACACATCACTTCATGGAACCCTTAAAATCTATTATTAACAAGAAAAATGAAACCACCAATAAGTGTTCCGGGTGATTCCACCCATTGGAATCTCTCTTCATTTCCAAGTCTCCTCACTTTGAGAGGGTCCTATAAAAAGAAATTAATTTTCCAATTAAACATTTCAAAGAAGATGTGAACCAAATATAACCATTTCTCTACCTCCATAACATTTCAAAATATTTTGCAGGACATTGATAATTACAATTGAAATGACTTATAGCCTATTCAATAAATTCAATCCCAACAAACACCATCTTTATCCAATTTATTATCATAGAAACCCACAACCTCCATGTTCCCTTGAGATAATTCCACAAAACCCAATCCATCAAATCATTATTCATAAATCACTGAAAATAGGCTCACACACCCAACTAACTAACGGTTGGCACACTGCATATCTGTTTCAGCAATAAAAAAAGGACCCTTATTGGATTTATCCTTAAAAAACCCTAATTAAATTCATAGATCCATTGTAATATTTCAGATAAATCAACATAATTCTAGAATATATGTTCCTAGATAAATATCACCATTTCACAAAGCACACCCAAAAAAATAGTTTCAAAAACCCGAGAGACATTTCTCATCCAAAAGGAATAACAAAACCAAAAACGCTACCACTCAAGGAGATTTATATCACTATGTTCTAGGAAACTCAGGACCCCTTCCTCAAAATGTTTTAATAATTTCATCATCTCTAGTAATGATCATTCATGATACAAGAACAATGTGAGTCCAATATGAACAACACCAACATCTTTAAGAAATATCATATTTTAAATCCATAAAAAATTGTAATTACCTAAGGCTTTCGCCTCCAGGGAACATATAAAACCATTTATACTCTAAAAAATAATAGCCTCACACATAATAAAGAATGTAATAAAAAAACAAGTCACATTAAAGGGTCAACATTGTCTCCCACCTTGAAAAATTATTCAATAATTAGTTGGTCATAAAACCATAGTTATCTTCTCATTCCCAATTCATAATCACACACCATCAAACATAACTATACACCATTCCCTTGTGTTATCAAACCCATAGAAAACTGTACCATTATCCATAATATCATACTATAAGGGATTCACATTCACAATATACAAAAGTTGACATTTTCATTTATTAACATTTGATCACATGAGAAAAACACTTTTCAACAAAATAAACTGCATATTAAGATTATTTTTGAAGCCATGTTATCATTAAAGCACCACCATCCCTTATTTATTTAATTTCATATATCTAAAAATATGTACAATATTAGATCACACATTAACAAGTGATTTCTCCAAAAAAAATTTATTAAATAATACCATAATCCATCTAAGATCAATTATTCACTCACATCATAACACATGAAACTGATAACATGGTCCCTCTCAACAGCCCCTTTACCCACAAATAGGGTGAATCCATGTATACAAGGGATCTATGTCAGCTCATTTATTTTAGTTTCATCATTTCACAAATTTAATATTTTAATCTCTTAAAAATGAAAATTTTCCCATTACATAATTATCATCATTTATTGGGTTTACATTTTTAACCACTCATTTTACATCACATTAATTAGTTTCACATTCAAAGGCATGGGTAAATATTATGTCATCAACACTATATGTGGTAAAAACCCTGATAATTTTCTTACTATAATTTTTTTAACCAGATCATTATTTATAATCCAAATATATAAATATTACATTACATCAAAAGGGATTTTGGTAATTGGAAATGTAAAATGATAGTACATAATGTCATGGGAAATCACCATATAATAAGATGATAAAATCATAAAAAACTAACCCCCATTTACTAGAAGGAATTTATTAATAACCAAAATATTTAAATCAAAATAATAATAATTATAATCAAATATAAATTACCAGAAATATGTAGTTAAAATGTAAATAATTTTTCTCTATCACTGTGTATTTCATGTAAATACCTATATGTCTGAAATGATTCACAAATCCATTCCCACTCTCTAGTTATACCAAGTTAAATATAATACCCCACAAACTAATATGATCAGAAATAAATTATTTAACTCAATAGGAAAATAAATTATTTATTTTAAATCAAATTTTAAGAATAGAAATACCCATTGAAAGAAATATTAGGTTACCTTATATTTGTGGGATGATCACCCCATGGAATAAGATTATATCCAATCCATCATACATCATATGATTACCCAACTGGGATTCTAGTATCACCGTCAGGGAGAGGAGACTCATTAAAAAAAATTCATTTATATTTCCCTATAAATGAATCAACCATCACCTCTTGTTAAATATTTATTTTCATGTTTAAAACAATTCAAACAAACATTTAAATGAACATAATAATTTAGAATATTTACTTCCCAAAAATAGTTTATAGTCATTGGTATTCCCCAGAAATAATCAAATACCAAACAATCCACAAGATAACAATCCATTTGTGTGGAATAAAACTAGTAGGATATTGTCTTACACCTATGTAGCACTATGTTAATTACTATAGTGCATGTTCATAAACTAGCATAAAATTATGTAATACAATTTATTTAAATCCTAACCAACTTTCTCAAATGTGATCTTTCAAAACAAATCGTCACTATCATAGCTAGAAGTTAGTAAGAACATCTCGGACTTCATAATGATACTCATTATGATACCCTAGTTTGATTTCTATGTCTGAATTCTCAAAATGAAAATTCCACTTCTATAAATATAGATATTTTACAAAAATTTATTTTGTGACCTTTTTTAGTATTTTGACGAACTATCTTGAATACTTTCTGGACTACCTTTCACCATGTGGCACAATTTCTTCACAGACAAACATCTTCTTTCCCAGAACAACCCCTACTATATGGATGTCTGATTCATCCACATGCCTCCCCATCATTGTAAACATATGATTATTCTATAGGATTACTCTAAATTGCAAATGGGTTATTATTTAACAAACCTCCTAGGATACACAAAACCTTTTCCAATATGGGCTACAAATCCCCCCAGACGCCTTTTGTGGAAAAATTTGTCTTTTACATATTCTTTCCTCCATGAACAACTTCCATTCATGGAATTTTCTATCATGAACTCTTATACTTCATAGAATTATCCCTCACAAATACATTTAGATTTATAAAAATTACTCCACCAGTTATGATCTCATCCTATAAAATTTCCTCTTACTAATTTTATTACTAAGGGTCTTTCTATAATAAAATTTGATCCAAAAAACCTTCTAAATTGAATGACATAGAATATCAATGCGATAACAAATTCATCATGAACTGTGTTATATAGTATCAATAGTACCTTTATCCCTTATGGTGGACACTATCTTCCACAAAGGAAAACCCTTTCCGAAATCCCTAATCACAACCCCATTCTATAAAATATATTACTCCAAACAATGATCCTCTAAAAAACTATGAACCTTAAAGGAACTATTTTTCTCTACACGTTCCACATAGCACTGCTATGTGGAAATATTAATTTTTCTGTTTTCCTTCTCTATTCCATATACCACTTTTAAATACATGGAACTACACTTCACATTTCGTGAAATCTGCATTACAAATTATTCCATCATAAATACCTACTTTTTAAAAAAGAACCATAATGATTCACATTCTTCTAGCATAATCAACAATCACAAATTGATACATCATTTAAAGATTCAACCATATTCTACTAAAAATTAAATTATTCTTTCATAACCATCCTTATATTTCAAGATATATAACATTTGATCAACCGTATTTAACATTGTTAGATTCATAATGAAATGAATAGTAACATCAATATCTTCCAACCACTAATTTCATTCATTAAAAAATACTTTCTTAAGAATTATGAGTAGTATTTCTTGAATATGATGGTAAGTTCGATTGTCCACCATCACAAAGATTAGTGATTTCTCCATTTAGAAAACAAATGATGGTACTCGTAAAAAAACAAACTTTTCATACTTATGAAAACCTTTTCCTACAATCTTGGTCCTAAAAAATATTATCCCAAAATCTACCACCTCTCCAAATTATAATAAAAATAAAATATATATCACTCCATTTCATAACATATGGGTCCAATGTCATATTAATAGATCCAAAGACTTATAGAACTACATCCCATACGGTATGCATATACATATGCATGAGGCTACTGACTAGAGGTGGATGTTTAAGATGGTATAGTAGAGGAGACTATCCCATGACTACATAGTACAAAGAAGATTAATAAATAAAATATCTCATAAAACAAATCAAATATTTGTATTAAAAAGTCATAGAATGTTCCAATAATAACTAAAGTATTATTTTCTATAATAATGGGTTATACCATACATGAGAGATAAGATCCCCGAAGGGAGGAACATATTCATAGGATTATAAATGATAAAAATAATAAGGTTTCTAAAACTCATCTGTAAGTATTCTTGAGTCTGGTGTGATATCGTATCCATACCTAGTCCTATAATTCCATGAAAAAAATCATACCTCAAGACCAATCCCATAATCTATAAACAATAACCATATATTGACATCTTCTCAGGTACTTAGGGTCATGGTGGACTATTCATGGTGTCAATATAACTATATGTGCCACCACAAATAGCATCCCAAAATATAATGACTATGAAATAAATGATTATAAAAATTTTTAAATATTGTTTTATGAATGGTTTAGAAAAATTAAATAAAATAAAAATGTAGCTTCCAATCCTCAAGATCCAGGTGGTAACCACAGTCAGAATGTACAATCATTTATACCCATTCATATGGCCTTGTTCAACCATTACTATTTATCCAGTGATTCAAAAATATGATCCCATCATGGTGAATATTCCAAGCCAATTAAAAAAACATTCCATTGGTCTTCTATATAGTTATCAAGACCTCCTTAGATGGTGTTTTCTAAATATGTACAAAAACGACCAAGGATTTATTTTCCATTTAACTATAATTACCACCCCAATGATTATTTCCTAAATAACTATCAAAACCACCCAAGAGGACATTTCAAGATAAGTATCTTGATCAATCTAATAGGATTTTTTTACCAAATCCACTATAGGTGTTTTCAAGACAACCTTTATGAGTGTTTTATAAATACCTCATATGGGGTTTTCAAAAACTCCATCACAAGAATATTTACAAACTACATGATATGAGTACTCACAAAATCCATGTATAGAGTATTGAAAACTCCAAATAGTTAAATCCCTTATTTTTTAAATAAATATTTATGAAAGATCCTAATGTGAAAACTAATTTACCATTAAATTATCAATTCATCATCATTTTCAATTTTCACTATTGGTTCCATTCCACGCATAATAATTAATAAAACACATAAAAATTCATTTCAATTTTTCCGACATTAGTTCAAATTATAAGAAAACTTATCCATTTAATAAACAATGATCGACCAATTTAAAAATTCAATGTAATTTCATCATTCCATCATTGATCCCATGGAAACATATTTCAATAATAATTAATCATTTTACCAGTCCATTCTCACCATTTAATTTTACCCAAAGCATGTTTTAAATCAAAATCCAGGGTTTCCTTCTAAAACCCCCCTTTATTTCATACTGAGTAATTAAAATTACAAAATAAATTTATAATTCCAATTATTGTGTAATTTTAATTCAAAATTATTCATTAAAATAAAAAATTTCCCTAATTCTAGTTAAACATAATATTCTTTCATGATTTCATCCCTAACAATGTCATGGAATCAACACTATGTATCCCCTATTTATCATATCAATACATTTCTATGAAAAAAATATTTCCAATTAGTTGGTCAATGAAAATTTAAATTTCCTTATTAAGGAATTACACTAGGAATTTCCCCATTATACGATTCATGAAACATCAATGGGGTGTTTAACTAAACAAAAAATAAAAAATTAATTTAAAATAATGTCAATACCTGACGATGCTATAATGAATTCACAATGCATCACTAGAATAAAATATACTATGTATATTGGATAAATTTATTGACCACAACCCTCATTCATAGTTAAATCATAACTGACCATATGAGCATAAGTTTCTATATAAAAAAGAAATATTGAATACTGATAAGAGTAATAAAAATACATCATATTAGAAAAACATTAGTAGTGACTACTAGAATAATAAAATAATGCATAAAATGGGGATAGATGAATGAAATTCTCACCTTATTCTATTGATCATATCCAAAGATGAAAAAATGTGATAAAATCTAGAGGGACCCTCCTTGTTTTTTAAAGGAGTAAGGGTAATGGGATGGGGTATATAAAGACTTAGAAGGAAAAATAATTACAGGGAACTATAAGGGGTTGAATTGAGTAAAATTATAGGGAATACCCTAATTAAAAAACTTT